>OZ004697.1:5483350-6822832 GCA_963924545.1 Pogonocherus hispidulus | reverse complement strand
ATAAATATTTGAGTCAACGGTATTTGTTATGATAAAAAGTTAGTCTTCACATAATCCCCCGTATTCCCCAGTATCTCGATTTCTTCTTCTTGTATTGAGAAGAAAGTTGACAACTCTTGCGTTTATCAGTCAGCTATGTTGAACCATACTTAATTGTAGCCAGCGAACTGTTTCTATTGATTATATTGAATATAACAATCAGTTAGAGCAGTTGTTGACTGATTATGTTCAATTGTTAACGCGTCCAATGCTTCGAGACATTTATGAAACACGTAAACGAGATTCAACATTTTTTACATGGTTTCTGCCACATTTACTATACGTAATTTTTAGTAGTAGCTAAACTAAAGCTAGTAACATTCTAGTTGTCAGTTGATTTTCTAGATACATCTGATACATAATATCTGATACACACTATTTTTCTGATAATGGGCAAAGTACAGACCAACAAAAACAAAAGAAATTGTTACCTCCTGTAATGAAACCTCAATATCGAAATCATCCGATGAATTTAAATAGCTGTAATTAGTTGCAGGACTATTAATTATTATGAAAGGTACATGAATAAAAACACATCAGCCGTAGTTAAAACTTATGTTTTTTGTCTGTAAATGGTAATTGTTTATTTTACTGTTCATTAATCTTTTTAATTAAATTTAACTAACCATAGCTTCAGAAGGTTTATAATGTAAAATAGTCACGTATTAAACATGTGACAGATTTGGATATATACTGGAAAAGTACCTAAAGTTAGTAGGCAACCAACAATGCCGGTAATTCTGGTACGCATTACTAGAGGCGCCACGACAGTATTAGGCAAGAAAGGTGGAGTTGGCTATCTATAATGATAATCTGTAATCTGTGATTAATATGAACAAGGACACTATGCATTTATTATGATGCAACTACACTACGCTCATAACTTGGCCAAATTTCGTTTGTTCTGCGCATGACGTTTTTCGCGATGCAAAAATGGCAAAAATTCAAATACCTTAAGGGCAGTGATATAATTATTTTCCTGTTTATCAATTGTATTCCCGTATGATAATGATTGTGAGGCCCGAGGGTTATCAAGTTGTTATTTTTATATTATATGGTGGTATTTATTTACAGTAGTGCTTCTTATTATCTCTTCAAATTGTAAAATTTAGGTTAGAATTATGTTTGGTAAGGTGGGTAGGTACACAGAATGCGGTTTGAATTAAAATAAGGAAGATTGATATTAATCAACTATTATTTTAGTTTTCCTGTATGAATCGTGTATTATAATTCAATAATCAACGTTTATTTTATTTCGTTATCTTTGTTTACAAGTATTTTATTTAATTTTGCTCGTAACTGACGTCACGATCAATCGATACACCACGCCCCCATGCGCATTGGCATATCAGTGTAGTTGTATCATGTACATTTATAATATCTGATTTACATATTTCCAGATATTACTCAAAATTGTTCTGCTAAATTTGGGATGTCGGCAAAGAGATATTTAAAATGTATTAATGAACATTAAAAACAATAAAAGAGGACATTTTAAAACTCTTATAAGAAAAACAAATTCAATTTTGCAAATCACTTTTTGCAAATTGTCTATTTGTCCTATTTTGCAGAATATTTCTTTTGCTATTAGAGATAGACTTGTCAATAATGAATTCGCGAGAAAACACGTTATCAACCAAATCTATTGAGATTAACCAAATCTATTGAGATTGAGATATACATTGTGTTCCTTTTAAAATAACACAAATGTTCAGTTGCTTTTCAAACACATTATTGAAAAATTTGGAATGAAAAAATATATGCAACCATCTTAGCAAAGCATACTCTGTCTTATGCAAGTATTTATTAAATAAAAAATTACAGAGTAAGCCTTATAGCCAGAAGGTAATAGATCGTCTTGTATAAAACCGAATTATGCAATGGTTCTCACATTCTGCAAATTATTTTTCGGTCTAGTACCTACCTATCAATATTAATTTTCAATTTTTTTTTTTTTTTTAGAACACACCAAAGATGTCCAGCACAATTTCCACAACGGAAATTCAGGCCATAGCCCCAGAGGCCGTAACAAAACTCAAATCCGAGGAAAAGCCACACCGACTGGTTCGTACTTCCTCCATAGAAAAGATCAAGAGGTTCAACACCTTTATATGCTCCCAGCAGTACTACTTACTACCAGCCTTATTCAGCTGGTTTCGATCATCTCAGTCATCGACTGAGAGGACCTTATTCCTGTTCAAAGTGACGCTATTCAACACCTTCTTCTATAAATTTTTCCAGACCGGATTGAGATCTGCAGCGTCAGCTAGCAGGAGCAACGAGAAAATCCAGAAAGGATCCAGAGTCGTAGCTTCAAGCATCATCTCCAACTTCTACCAGAAATTTACCAAATGCTTTGAGTCTACCTTCCTCTTAACTATAGCTGTGTACTCAGCCTGCGCTTTAATTCTATTCCAATTAGTAATAGCCTTGTACCTAATGTATTTCGCTTTTCTGCCACATGGTTTTATCTTTATGGTAGCCTGTATGGTAACTATCAATTACTTGTGCTATAAAAGTTTTTTATTGTGTCTGAGAACCAGCGGCAAACGTGATATTAGGAATAAGTGAATGATTTACAGGGTGGTTTTAATGCTGTCGCTTATATTAAGCGGACTACGGTGAGAGATAGCAGGTTTTTTAATTGAAATAGATACTTGTATAGATGTACTTGGCTTGTGTAGTTAAACATGCTAGATTAGAATCAAGTTTAAGTATTGATTTTGTATATGAGGGTTGAAAAAATACACAGCTAAAAAATTATACTGAGAAGTTGAAAATTGGTGTTTTCAACACATCGATTGGTTCTGGAAATTGAAGTAGATCTATACAGTTAAAAATTAATATAGTTATTTGCGTTAAGATTGTTCTTTTATATTATTTTTTTTTCTAGGCTTGGCAATATATTACAAAACATCCTATCGTTGATAGTGTTCAAAATGTTTTTATTAAATCCTTCGTTATGGAGATCCTTATAATATTTTATGAGGTATTATTTGCTGAAACATTCTAAAAATGCAATTATTACAATTGTCACAATTTTCATGAAAAAAACTTACATCTACGCTTTAAGTAAAGCTGTTAATTCTCATGCACTAATCGGTACTTGCTGATAGTGCCCCGTATGGCCATATAAACCATGTATAGTAACGCCATGTAACAACCTAGTACCATGTTGCCATGAAAGGGGATACTATTGCCATACAATTAAAAATGATCTGTTTTTTGTTCTGTACAACTGCAATCTCCTCTCACCCTTTATTAAAGGCTGGATTTTAATTTATTACCTGGACCCTTACTTATTATTAGACTTACCGAACAGACTTACTTGATTATAAAAAAAAAATGTATGTAAAAATGACTGTAGTACTCGTATATTTAAAAGGAAGTACTAACTCTTACTTTGGTAAAAGGAAGCCCTCATTTTTAACCATTTTCTACAAGAAAACAGGTTTAAGAATTAATAAAGTGGTGGTATTTTGCTGGAGTAGGAGTGGAGATTATTTGACAGTTGTTTTTATGTAGTGTGATTGGTTTTGTATATAAACGAGATAGATGACTATGAATTTATTTTAGTGGTAGTATTTTTGTACGTTATATTTTAATGATTTAATAAAATATTGTGAACAAGACTTTGTTTTATTTACTTTTTACTGTGCATAAAATTTATATATTCTGGCAACATATACGTATAGATTTACTGGTTTTAATCATATGAGGGAAAATTTTAATGATTTCACTTATTAATTTTCAGAATAAAAATTCTCATAGAGGTAAATTGGCATATTTATACATTTATTTAGGTGTTTAGCCTTTAAAAAAATTGCCCATAATCTAGATAATGCAAAGAAAATAATGTCGATATTTAAAACGATTTGTTGAATACGACAGAACTATATTGTGGGTACTATTTCCATCTCCCAGTATTTAGTTCTATCTCCCATCTCCCTAATTTTACTATTATCATTTTAAAAAATGCTTTAAATATGTTTGCCAGTGAAACAATAGATGAGTAATTAAAGTTTACAAAAATGATATTTCATTAAAAAATTCCATACATATGCATTCCAATCACCTGCCAAAAATGGCCTTTTTGCGACAAACAAACATGTAAATTTGTACATATAAGAAAGAATAATAGTGCTTCCAATTTTATTTAGAAACATACTTATATTTTAATTATAGAGGCAGGATATATCTTATAAATACATTAAAGTGCTTTTTACCTGCAAATTCTGTTACCTACTTATATTTTCTTTTTTTTAACAGACGAATGAAAATTGTCCATTCATTCCAATCAAGATTTCTGAATTCTAGCAAAAGATTAATTGTCTTTAATGTTATTTGGAGATAAAAAATTATTTTGGAATTTCTGAATAAGTTCTCTTTAAAAAATCATAAAAACTTACTACAGTAATTATTTATTTTGACCCAAGGAAGCCATTTTTTGTCACGTGTTCTGCTTGATTAGAACTTTTAGGTTATAATCTAGAATCTGGGTGATAAAGAAAATGGACTCTATTAGATCATACTTAAATTATTTAATTAATATCTCTTCATTTAATTTTGTTTGAATACCTACTTATATAAATATATAAACAATCTAAAATATTAATTGAAATGATTTTTGGTATTAGGGAGGAACCCGTATTTCTCAAAATTAACATAAAAGTCGCTAAAGCACTTTTTTTTTAATTGTAAGCTCATACACATTTTCGCTTTATACCATTCAGAACAGTCAGTGTACGTAATATAAATAACCTATTTCCACTGGTATTTTTACATGTAATAGCTACTTAAAAATATAGAAATTCGTAATAAATACTTTGGTTACAGTTTTTTTACTGTAAACCCTACGAGGACTTATTAGATTTAATATATCTGCAGGAATGTACTTGTTAAAATAAATAGGTATATTTGATACGGCAGATTAGTAAGGTAAGGCACATACGAGTAGTTGAACGTTAAATCTTCTAACATAGGATAGGCAACCCATAATACGTCTGGTCAACAGCACGCGGGGGGGAGGGGCTTCTAATTAGGTATAAATCATGGGTATAAATATCCGCAAGAAGTTCTACTTACTGTAGTTTACTACATTTTCTTTTTCCTGATTATTGATTTTAAACACTGTTTTTAATATTCTTGGGAATTCAGTTAAAGTAATAAATTATTTTAAGCTTTAGTTTAGTTTAGGTTAGTTTGTTTAACTACTTTATATATTACAGAAATGCATTTGTAGCAAGTTGTTAAAAAAGTAAAACAGAATATTGCAGAAAAAATAACATTGCAATACAAAATTATAGATCAAAATTTTGAATATAAATAATAAAAAACGACAAACAATGAATAAAGCATATAATAGTGACAACCAAAGTCATCTACCATTCAATTTTATTAAAATTGAAACAGTAAATACTCGACGCAGTAAAAAGAGTTGTCGAATGGAGGCATACCTTATTTAATTTTATTTTAAACTGTTTAAGACGATTGTAGAAGTTCAAATTTAAAGAATTTTTTTACCATACAGTTGGAAGATGTTGAGCAGTTCTAAATTATTAGCATTCCTTGTTTCATAAGAGTGAACATCTTATTGACCTCTAAAATTCGCTATATTGTCATGTACATCCAACAAGCAGCAATAAATATAAATAGCTTGTACGTTGTTGTATCGAGAGTTTCTTACATAATGATCAATATGCACCGCCCAATCCTATCTGTCTTTTTTATTTCAACTGATTTCTGCTCCAAGACCATCAACAGAGGATATCAAAGTAGTATCATCAGCGCATAAGACACATTATATCTGATATAAAATTTGAGAAAGATCATTAATATAAATAATATAAAGAAAAATGAGCGGGCCCAGGACCGATCCTGATATATTCACATATGAATCTATTGCTGCCATATCATGCAATAAACAATAGAACTGATATTGATTGAAAATTTAAGCGAGAACTGGTTTATTTTATTAAATTAAATTAAACAATATTGTTTTTGGCGATATCTCCAAAATTAGATATCAGATGTAGATCCAATTTCTTTGCAGATTATTGATCACTAATCAGATATGTCAAACCCATGGTGGGACTCGAAAAGCGGACACCCTGTATTTCTAGTTTTGAATAGAACGGTTATCGTTCTAATCAAAACCTGTCCTAGAACCGGTTCGAATATAACCTAACTCTATTTTCGTTATGTTGTTATAAGTTATACATTTCTCTCACACGTGAATTATTATCTCTGGGATCGGTTCCTATACTGAAAACTAAACATTATTTGAATAATGTTTGTTAGATTACTTTTACACTAATATAGGTACATACACACATGTTATATTGACTTATCGTTATCTTAAAAAGTTGTTTTAGATAGCCCTGATATGGATACTTAAGTTGAATTAAAATTAACACCGATAATAGCAATTTTATAGACGGTTATCAAATAGGTATAGGTACGTTCAAGGCAGCTGGGTCTATATAAAATAATTATTTATTATAATTAAAAGTACAAAGTCAAATGTTGTTTGATTTTGTCAGAATCCATTTTTTATTAGTTTTAAAGTGCTAGTATAACAGTGACAGTGAGGAACAGCGAGTGCTGACAAAACCAGGTATGATGAAGATATAGTAATTAACCTATAAAAAACATGTAAAAAACGAATCGTTTATATGTGAAGGATGAATTTATAATTGATATAAAATTTATAATAATACCATCGATAAAGTTATATTAGTTCTGATATTTTTTAGCCAATGCCTATACGAATATTTTTAGGCGGGTCAGAATGGGATTAAATAAAATAAATCAGTTAAACTCGAAAATACAAAATAAATAAAATAAATGAAACTTGAGAAGTGCAAAAAACATTTTCTAAAATAACCTTTTCACGACGTGATTTGTAATTTTTGTTGGAACCGCAAATCAAGCATAGTCATGAAAGATTTTGATATTGTTTTATATTTAATCTTATGCATTATTTACATTTAGAAGTTATGTAATTAATTGAGTCCTCAGTCCTCAGGCGTTCCACAGGGTCCAGTTCTTGGTCCCTTGTTTCTTTATAATATTTATTAATAATATAACTACTGAATTGAACGTAGGGTACCTTCTGTATGCGGACCATATGAAAATATTTATTAAAATTAACTTACTGTAGACTGTAAATGGTTACAGGACAGTCTTAACTTGTTGAACAGCTGGTGTGTTCGAAATAACTTATTTTTAAATATTGGTAAGTGCAACGTTGTATCTTACTTTAGAAAACATAATATTTATGAATATTGGTGCAAAATTTCTAATACGATTCTAAATAGACCTGTGAACATAAAGAGCTTGGCGTTATTTTTGATTCGAAACTAACTTTTGCAGATTGTATTCATTATTATTATACTGTTACAGCATCCTCTAAAATGCTGGGTTTTGTTTTAAGAAATATCAAGCATATTAAGAATAGTGATAGATGCAAATTATTATTCAACAGTTTGATAAGGTCGAAGCTTGAGTACGCGTCAGTTCTTTGGGGTCCAATATATGCCTGTCATAAACTCATTGGAAAGCATTTAGAGACGTTTTTTTGAAAAACATGTATTTCAGACATTCTGGCACCTACCTAACTATCCCTCTACAGATTTCCCTCATGGCATTCTTTAGCATTCATTCTATAATTTCTTTATATAAAATTATTCATAATTATACGCGATTTATTTTAAGATCGTAGCGCCAAAATGGCAGAAACCTATACTAACCTATGTTCACTGACACTGACGTTTGAAATTTTATTCATCAAATATTTGTTGTTGAGAACTTTAAACCAGGTAAAAAGCTTGTAAAACTATTTTGAAAGGGGTAAGTAGTGATATAAAATTAAAATAGATTTCAATATTTTTCGAGCGTTCAATCTGAAAATCAAACTTAACCTCAAAATATGTCAAATTTTTTATTGGACATACGGCATACATACCTTTATGAAATTAGTAATTCTTGGAGAAAGGTAAAGAGCACACACTCTACTTTGCGTTCTTTAGCTTCTTTATCCATACTTGTCTCCTGTAACTCTTTAATGCCCAACTTATAGTTTCCGCGATAGCTCCAGATTTTTCCGCTTTTGGAAAAGTATGAAACTGATCTCGGGGTTTTTCATTGTCCAAGAGGAATAATGATGCTCACAACAATAATGATTCATATCTAATCAAAGCAATTAACTAATATAACAACGGATATTTCAAAATTCACAGTAGACATACATACGCAAAACTGAATCAATACCACATGCGTTAGTTGTGCGTGCCGCCAGTAGGTAGCGTATTGCTTAGCAAGAATCGCGTATAGTAAGTGTGACAAAGTTTGTAACAGTATATAATATACACTAACATGTAGGTAACGCATTAAATAGAAAATATCCCTAAATAATTTAGTTACTTTTTGACAGCAGTGTCATCTAGCAGGAAATTACTGAAACTAGTACGCAATTATGTCCGAAGCAAGAAATCTTCTTTGTTGATAATTAACTTTTCCTCATTGTTTAGGAAAAATTCACATGAAACTTCAACTTTTTTTTCTTAGTTTATCTAATTTAAACAATTAGGGACGTATAGTGCTAATGTAAATTTTTATTGAATTTCGTAATATTCTGTAAAATGGGATGCATGTTGAATGAACCACGATTATAAATTACTACTTCATATTTTTGGTATTACTACTTCATAGTATATATAGTGCTAATGTAAATTTTCATTGAATTTCGTAAAATTCTGTAAAATGGGATGCATGTTGAATGAACCACGATTATGAATTACTACTTCACATTTTTGGCACGCCATTTTTGGAAAATATTATTCGACAACTTACGACAAAGAAAAATTAGCGGCATGTTCAGGTATGTGTTTCATTAACGCCAAGACTAATAACAATTTCATTTTTATGTTTTTAAGAACAATACTTTTTTTGTAAGTGACAAAATGAAACGCGGCATTGGAGGTGATAACATGGCTGTTGCCGAAGATTTGCGACTATCGGCGACTTTTTGTAACTGTTGTGGGAACAAACCTTTAAATTTGGCAGGAAGTTACACCAACTACAGAAAGAAATTACACATATGCTTTAAATTCTGACCATCGGCGCCTAGATAATCTTACAGAGTTAAAACGGGAATGAGGGCGCTGCAAATTGTAAACAAATATGGAGGAAGACGAGTAAAAATTTTGCATTTCATATCACATCATCTAGCAATTTAGCATTCAACTGCCATAAATATAGTGACTTCATGTGCTAGTTAGGGTGAAATAAAGGATAAAAAGAGTGGTAAAAGCAGTCATACGTCCCAGAAGTGCTTCATTGCTAATTATATGAATTTTTTGGGTTGAAACAGGTACCCTAGTTTTTGTTTACTTACATTTTAGGTTAAAATAAGTGTGATAAACTATATGGTGATATCATATTAGTGTTTGGTTTTTGTTAAATAATATTTAAATTAAAATATATTCTGTTTTTATAAGACTAATAATAGAAAAGTATAGACAAACTACAACAAAGTGGTTATGTTGCGTAAATAAACTTGTTCCCTGTTATTAAATTGTTACATGCCTTTTGGAGAAATGAATGAGAAACAGTTTCTTATACTAAGGCCAAACTTCTACCTATCTTCAATCTTAAATACTTCTAGTGATACATTTTGTTGAATGACACACATAAATACGGCAGTTTGTGTTGTGCTGATTTCTTTTCAATGCCATTTTAAAATGTAAAAATAAAGATGTACAAATACTAACCACGTCGTTTTTAACTTTGTAATACCAAATTCGTGTTATTTATCATTATCTCAGCAATAACCCTCCAAAAATTACCTTGTAAGTAGGTTCAAATATTTTCATGCAGAGGGCGCATTCGTTTTTGGAATCGCCAATAGGCGGTGGTTCTGACATATCTGATTAAATTTTATGGCACGAGGGCGCGCGCTACAATTGAGTAATTGTAAATTGGCCTGGTATTAATTTTCCTATGATCGGAAACATTTTAACCTCTATATATTCTGTATACATACTTTATATATAAATATTTGTGTGGTAAAAATTCAAATCAGACAGAAATAAGGCTTTGGATTACTTATGTATAGTTTTCTTGGACACAACTTATGTAGTAAAAACGAAATATACAGGGGAGTTTCTTTTAACTTTGAGAGAGTGCTTAAATACCTACGAACAACTCGCCTTGTTCATGTTAGTAGGTAGTTATTAATTTTAGCCATGTCAAAAATATATCTCACAAATCAGTTATCAGCATTTAAATGATAAAAACATTACCTATACAAAATGTTTGGTGTTAAGACTATTATCGACTTGCACATTACATACCTCCTACTTGTTATAAGTAATAGTATATATTATGTGCTTGTATGTTCATAAATCATTCTTACCTACGCTTATCTTTTGAAGTAGGTATCTAGATATTTAATAAACAGCTTTTTACAGATCGATGCGATAACGAAAAAAACTCTTTCCTCGAAATAAATACATTTTTTGACAGATTTTTAAAAAATATTAAATTAAAATAAATTAATGATAATAAATAATTAGATTTATTGTTCGTGACGTGTTTAATCGGCCGCAAATAAATTAGGTAATTCTTTTACATTTTAATTTAGATACATATTTAGTCAAAAAAATCAAACTAAGGGTTTTTTGTGGCTAAAAACGAAGAAATATATTATAAGTAGTTACAAAAGACAAAAAAGTAACTGTCTTTCAAAATATCCTACTCAGAAAAATTATGCAACCCACCAGATGCGAGTCATAAAGCAATGGTTGCCTATATATTACATTAGATCTACTCCGTTGTGCATACGAAAAAAATAAAAACACGATTTTTTCTACTACTTTATGGAAAAGTTTTAAATTTCAGTATCATAATCAATAATGATAAAAAAGTACAGTTTTTATAAATAAAACAAGTACTTATTTAAATAAAGAATAACGTTTCTAATATGCCCGGTAATTTTTGATAATTTGTAAATACCGTAACAAGGAAATTAAATTTAATTGAATCATAATTGAATAATTTTATTAATAATATTAATCGTTCGTAATTTTTTTCACTTAATCCGTATAAATAAAGTTATTTAAACTTATAATATTAAAATATATATTATTTGTTTTAAATTCGTGTGACAATATAAAATTACAGTCCTGGGCGTCGCCAAGGGGGGGCAGGGGGCGACCGCCCCCCTGGTTTTGGAGTCGAATACACCGTCACATAATTTAAAAATAGCCTAAATTAATATTCACAAATAGAATTTTACAAATTATATACTTATTATAACTTCATTTTGTAATTAGTGTGACATCATAAGTCAAATTGACAAAGTGGAACACTTTCAAGGTTGTTACCTAATTTAATGCTCATAGTTTTAAAAAGTAGGGTTAAGTTAAAATTTCTTTAAATTTCGATTTCGAAACAAATTATAAAATACTGAATTTCAGTTAGTGATGTTGCTATTTATTGTTTCAGTTACTGAATTCTATAGAAAAACTTCATAATCCACGAGTAAATCCCCATAACTTGCATATGTCCTAATTTTCGTTGACGTTTCTTCGGCGAAGATCGCAATTCTTAAAAAAGGAGACCAAAAATGAAGCCAATTAGTTCTGAAAAGAACTGTTTATAATAAATACTCGGCAACAAGGAAATATATAGGAAAAAAAACCACAAAATGAAATGTATTATTACACAGATAACAACTTTGAATAATAACAAATGTCAGATGTCTTCTTATGGAAAGTTGAAATTTGCCTGTGTGCAAACGGTTTGATTTCAGCCAATCAGAGAGCTATTTTTTAGCGGGCAACTTTAACGGCACTCTTCCTATTAAAAAAATAGTTATTTTCCTAACAAGTGTGGAAGGTGATACTTTTCCGCAAGCGACTGCAGTTGTCCGAACGATGCGAAGCGGAGTTCGGACAAGCAGTGAGTGCGGAAAAGACACCTTCCACATGTGTTAGGAACAACGTTTTTTCTACGAGCGTGAAGAAAATTGACATAAGAAAAATAAATATTTTAATTGAACAGAAACAATTATACAGAATAATTAGAAGTGTCAAGCATTCCTTTTTCTTTATGTCAAAATCTGAACAGTGACAACATGATTTTTTGGAATTAAGATAATATTATGATCACATTGCAAGTAATACATAGGTATTTATTTTCCGCACTAGTGCGGAAAAGTGCAATTTTCTACACTCAAATGCCTGCAGAAAATTGTAACTTTCCACACGCCCGTAGAAAATATAGTTTTTTTTTCAACCATACGAATAAGACACTATAATATTAAATTATTTTGTACAAAAAGAGGGCCATTTCGGGACTGTTTGAGATCGCCATAGCAATTGTACAAAAAAGAGATTATTGTACAGTTGTACAGTACCGAAAAGTAATTTGACATTGACATTGCATGTCACATAATATATTGAAGTTTAATTAAATAGAAAAATAGAGACAGATAGTGACTCCGATGAATCGGTAAACTGGAGGTGGTAATTAGAAGCGGTTGGAAAAAAAACATTATGTTAAACTCGCACAAAAAATACGTTTTCGCCACTCGTAAAATTGCCGGTTTCTCTCGTCTCGAAAACGTGTATTTTTTGTACTAGTTAAACAAATAACTAATAGTGGTTGTAATACATTTATTTAATAGGTATATTTTATATTACCGTCATTTTGTTACGTATTTTATTTTAAGAACATGCCTTTTTATTAAAAATATTTTTCATGTGTTTTGATGCATGTACATCTTTTAATAGTATTTTTTTTTATTTCTGATGTGGTATTTTTTATTTTACTGGACATTTATTATTTTGACTTCATTTATACTTATATTTAAATTTTAAATAATATGTTTTCAAATAATTTTTGTCATTTCAACGAAACTAAATTTTTTCTATTCACTGCCCAGTGAATAGAAAAATTGTATTTTGTTGGTGGAAGGCAAATTTAAAAAAAAAATGATTTCACCCCTTTAGAGATTTTGGAGGCGATGCCCATGATTACAGCAGTGATATTATTTTTATGCATCAAAAAATCGAAAACGAGCCCACGAAATAAAATTTTTCTAATGTAATATAATCGGTAATATTGGTTACATGGTGAGTCATGTAGTGAATCCGCGAATTCACGTTAGTATACCTACTTAATCCAGAGCTAACAGTCTGTAACTACCTATTATTTTATTACTATTCCTTTTTATGGGTGTATCAAATTGAGAATATAAAGATAAGGAGATAGCATAATCATTTATCTCATATAAGAGTACAACGTTGTTCGTGAGTGTTAGAAATTCTAATAATTCAACGATTGGCATCATAATTGTTGTTTTGTTAATTTTTGGAGTGTCTTCATTGCAAGCTGTTCTAAACTGTAGGAAACAGAACTTTCTAACATGGAGTTTATATAGATAACTGGTGAGTTTTTAAAAAAGGTTTAAATATAAGGTAAATGGTAGGTTTTCACTTGTAATATCCCTAGTGCTTAAATTATTTCCGGAACTTTTTTCGAGGTCATGAATATTTTGAAAATTATTTCGAGCCGCAGGCGAGGGATAATTTTCTTAAAATATTCATGAACGAGGAAAAATTTCCGGTTTTTAATTTAAGCTCGTGGGATATTCGGTAAGAAAATTTCACACCATTACTTTGTAAATATGCCAAAATTGAACATTTTAATTACGAATGACAAACATTCATTCCTCATAGTGAGCCATGAGCCATAACAAACATTTTTTACGACTGTCAAGTACGGTACCTTGGTCAAGTTTGGTCAAGTTTCACCACTTGTCATCGTGTCATTGTGTTTGTGCAATTTGCTGATTTATTAGATTGTGTTTTTGAAAATGTTCCGCTTTGGAAAGGAAACATCATTTACTTCTGATAATTATTCTGAAGTAGGTACTTCGAGCATTGCAAATATTATGCTTAATAAAATGTGAGTTTTCTTAGTGAAATAAAATGTCATTTTCTAACATTAGTTACATACATATTTTACAAATAACTTAAAAACATATTATATTTTTGTTTCTTATTAACTTTGATCTACTAATATTGGTGGAACATCATTTATTTTTAATAATTATTCTGAAGTATCTACTTCAAAATTTATATGTTTAGTAAAATGCGAAATCTCTTAGTGAAATAGCATACCATTTTCCAAGTTTAGTTACATGAACTTTTTATAAATAACTTAAAAACATATTATATTTTTCTTTGATCTACTAATATTGGTGGAACATAATTTAATTTTGAGAATATTACTTAAGTTCGAGCATAAGATATGTATTGATTCATTCAACTCCCACGTCTTTATTTTGACATTTTAAATGACAGAAAAATTTCCACTTATTAATTTGACACAACGTTAAAAATTTCCGGAAATTTTTTGGGTTGGCATGGTAACTGAACAAAAAACAAGCCTCTGATTGGTTAAAATATGGCGGTGTGAAATTTTCAGTTATATTTATTTATTGGCAGCTGTAAATTGTATAGAATTGTTTAAGATATTTATTTAAAAAAATTTACGGGGTGGCCCAACGAAAGGCTCCCACTGATTGAAGTTTAGAGTGAAGTTACACTGCATTAATTATACATGAATTATACAGAGTGACAGTTTTATAAGCTTTTAAAGTGAATACCGCATTTTATTGAAATGCTACGGAAAAAATAATAATTCACAAAGAGTGAATTGTATGGAAATATGGAAATATCACTTGTAAACGTCAAATTAGTTTCTTAGGTACTTGAGTTACTTTAAGAAAAATGTTTACTTTAACTGAAAAAGCTGTGTTTAATCTTTTTTGCTGAAACTAAATCTTACAAAACAACACAAAGAAGATTTAGAACTATGTTTAACCAAGAACCTCCAACAAAAAATTCAATTAGAAAGTGGTATAGAAACTTTTTTCTATACCAATATTGACCGTAAAAAAAGAACTCCAAATAATGAAAATAGGCTGAATAATGCAATTGAAATTTTGGAAATGACACAAAATGAGTTCTAAATTTTCTTTGTGTTGTTTTGTAGATTTAGTTTCAGCAAAAAAGATTACACACTTAGCTTTTCACTTAAAGTAAACATTTTTCTTAAAGTAACTCAAGTACCTGAGTTGTTAATAAACTAATTTGACATTAACAAGTGATGTTGTCTTTTATTTCCATTCTATTTTGTGAATTACTATTTTATCCGTAGCATTCAATATAAAAGCTTATAAAACTGTCACTCTGTATAATTTCCATGCCAAATATGGCATTTTCAGAAAGTGGAAAGAATGATCTTTCCAACTGTGAAAACATATTCAGGGTATTCCATTTGAAATAACAAAGTTGCCCTATCCCCGAAAATACGTTATGTCACTTCCGGTTAAAGCGGAAGTGGGAAAAAAGACAGATACTCAAGAAAAAACTTATCAAAATTATAAGAAGACTGGCGAAAACCGCATTTCATTATCTCAGCTAGTTCACAAGTTATATAGGTTTAAAAAGGGTCAAAATATAATGGGGCACCCGTTACTAGCCACTTCGTTTTTAACTTTGCAATACCACAAAGTCACAAGTACCACTAAAGTATTACGTTAAACAAACCTAAATACGTATTATTTACAATTATGTCAGCAATCAGCCTCCGAAAACTATCTTTTTATTAGGTTCAAATATTTTCATGCAGAGGGCGCATTCATTTTTAGAATCGCCAATAGATTTGGTAGATCTAGCTCTAGTAGTGAGGGAAATATACCTAAAAGAGGCATGACGCGTTAAAAAGAGAACATGGATTCGTTGATAGACTACAAACACTACAAAAACTTTCTCCAATATATTATTGCTTTTATGCGGTAATCATTTATGGTCATATACCTTACTATTAGAATTATATTTATAGTTATATCTTAGAGTTATATATTAGAGGGAGAAAGGAAGGTCTATCCAATTCTGTAAAAATACACAGGGTGTTTTCACTTTAAAAATATAAGTTGTGGTAAACCCCTTTTCTTGGGAACACCTGGTATAAATAATATGAAATAATAATATGAAAACGTGTCCTCTTCAAAATCGACTATCGACAGAATAAAACTGGGACACCCTGTATAATACTTCTTATGGTAGGTATTTATTTATTATCATAATGAAGTCCGCCCCTGGACGCCCGGACATCATGTTTTAAAAATGATACACACACTGCCTCATTAATCATTATCAATAACTGATTAATTGATTAAGCCGAACGTGCCAAATAACCTCAATTACATAAATTATGCCTTAACAAAAAACAAAAGTGTACATTACTCACGTAGGTAATTATTGTTGTAATGATAATGGGCATAGCCGCGTTGATTGGTAGCAAAAACAAGGTACATTAATAAGCACTAAAACGATGCAGTCGTTCAATATGGAAACATAGAAATATTGCCCTGATTGTTTGCGAAAATAGGTAATTCCCAGACAGGTCAATGTTCGCAGTATTGGTATTTGAATTGGCCTTTGAATTTTGATAAAAGTAATTGTTCAAAAACAATTCAAAAGTAGATATTGTAAATAGGTATAATAAATATTAACACTGACGTAGTTTTTCACCTAACGCCAAAACACTATACTCCGCACTCGATCGCGAACCAAGTTGGCATCATCTGGAGATGATTGAAACTAAACCAATGCTAACACTGACCTATTTTTACCTAAACTATTGGTACGGTGAACCGTGATTTACTAACCAATAAAGCGGGCTGTATGGAATTGGCTCTCTGTCACTATTCATACTTTCTTCACATTTAGCAATTTCCAAACTCTCAAAAGCATCCAGCTGTCTGGAATTTGTTACATTCCTAATTAGTCTTAAATTGCTACTATCTGTTTTATGGTTGTTATCAAACACATGTTGTCGACACTAGATTTATCTGTTCTACTATATATTTGAGATGAGCCTTATGTTCCTTGAATCTAGTTTGAATTGACCTTCTAGTTTGTCCAACATACTTTTGATTGCAGTCTTTACAGCAAATTTTGTAAATTGTGTGCAATGCTGTATCTATCATATGCTATAGTTTGTTTATTGTTTCATTTACTATTCATTATTATTTTTTAATTTATTGCTGTTTTATTAATTGTTCTTTATTTCTGTTAATTAATTGTTACTTATTGTTAAGGATTTGTTACTTTTTTGTTGATAATGTTATTTTGTTAATACATACAGACAGACAGAAGATGAGTTTGATGATAGTTTTTCACGTTCAAACCGTGATCAAACTATGGCATAAGTATAGCCCTTTTTAAGAAGGTTTTTAAATGTCAAACTACGTTAAAATGTACGACTGACTTAAATCGCGAAGACAATATGACAAAAATGAGAGTGACATTAAAAAAGACTCGTAAAAAAGCAACTAAAATAGACAGTTTTTTTAAATAAAAGTTTATATTAAAAAATACTGAATGTTTTATTTATTCTACTAAAATGTAGACAATTTCGTTTAAACTGATTGACACATTTTTTCTCCTAACTAGCGAAACCATCAACCGATTTAAAGTTTTTGGGTATGGTTGGATAGGAAATTGTATGCCCTTTCCAACGATGCATCACTCGATGGAGGTTGACGTTTGAAATTTCAAAGTGAGGGTGGTGGTGGAGGGGGTGACAGCTATAATTAAATCTAATGTCATTAAACTTCCCCCTCGATATTCTGCTTTGACGTGTTTTTTGTATTTTTTAAATTTCCTCAAAATCAAAAGATATTTAGTTTGGTTCGTTTTGAAATGAAAGCACTGTATAATATAAATTATTACATTATTATTTTTCAGATCTTTCGATTGGAAGTTCACAAAAGCAACTTTTTGGAAGTTTCCTTGACAATAGGACCTTATTTGGAACGCATATCTTTCGCTGAATATCACCATGACTTCCAAGGATCTCTTGATAACCAATAGGCAGGCAATTTTGGAATCCTTTGGAAAATCTGAGAATGATGTCTTGGCAGATATTGGGATTATTAGGGAATGGGTGAAGACTCAACCACATCTGCCAGAAGTACCAAGTGAGTGTTCAGTGACAATTTATTGAAGATACTTCTGAAATAGTTGTAGGTTTAGTTATCAAATAGATGACATAAAATGACATAAAATGTCATTTTTAGACATCTAGTACAGTAAGAAAATGCCGCTTTTCTTCTTAACCAAGTTACCTCAATTTTGTTTTTAATTATCTTTTAAATTATTTATTGAAGGAATTAGCCCACTCACCCTTTAGAGGGATACACCTGGGCCGCACAGTAAGACTGGGGGTCGGTTCCTCTACAGCGACTCCCAAAGCGGCTTCATCTGGGCCTATTGTGCATCCCGCCGATCTTCTATTCAGCGAGCAACTTTGTTCTTTGCATAAAGTCCAAAAGTCTCCTCGCTGAAATTTCTCTTAGCTTGCAAGGTTCCAAAAATGGTTTACCCAGGAGCGTAGCCTTCACATTCACTTAGAATGTGAAGCGCAGTCTCGTCTGCATCATCGCAGCCCCACCATACCAGGCTTCCTGCTAATCTTAAATTATAGAGATGCTTCTTGAAATGACAGTGCCCTGTTATGAGCCTCGTCATGCTCTTAAGCCTAGGTTTACTTATGAGCAGAATCTTTATAGGTCGTCTCTGCAAAGGACCTTCCATGAGGGCCTTCGCATGATTCTGTCCTGATTTTAAAAACCAGTAATTCCTATGTTCTAGTTCGACTCATTTTCCCAGAGCCGTTCTAGCAGCACTATAAGCGACTCAGCAAGCTGGCTCTGGTCCCATGAAAGCCATTTCAGATCCCTTTCTAGCAAGTTCATCTGCCGGTTCGTTTCCTTCAATGCCTTTATGACCTGGTATCTAACAAAGTCTGACCGTATTGGTACTTCCCAGTTCCACCAGCCATTGAAAACAGATCCAAACAAGCCTCGAACTGATCTTGTTGAGTTTGGAGCCTTTATTGCGGCCTGACTATCAGAGAATATGTAGATGAGTTTACACATGTACCCACTCTCTACCAACATTCTCCGCAAACATGCCATTATTGCAAAAATTTATGCATGGAATACTGTGGGATAAGTCCCCAGACTTTAGCTTGTACGCCATCTAGGTCTCAGCCCAAACATTCTAGCTCCTGCTCCTGAGTCTGTTTTGGAGCCATCTGTGAACCATATAAGGCTCCAAGCCTCCAGAGAATTTATCTTCAACTCCCAGTCACAGATCCTGTATTTGACCCTCGAATGGCTTACGGAAGTTAAACCTTCTAATCATTCTGTCAGATATCATCTCTAGGATAGGCTGAGATAGGCTTATATATTTATGTGTGGTCTATCCTTTTGCTAAGCTCCGATTTGGTTGACTGCAAAGAGCCTTTTATTTTTCAGGTGACAAAATTATCGAAATGTTTCTGGTGAACAACAAATTTAGCATAGAAAGGACTAAACAAAAATTGGACATGTATTATTCTATCAGGTCGCGCATACCTGAGATCTACGATAATTCCAATCCTCGGTTACCTGCGATGCAGGAAATACCTGATAAAATGGGGTGAGTCTGTATGTATTAAGATTCTAATTTAAATAAATTCAATAATTCCAGTTATATATAATTTATAATATGATTTTTTATAGAGAATTGTAATTATCTCAGAAATTGATGACTTTTGATACATAGTAGGTACTTATGATAAAAAAGTTGTAGAATTTTATGTAGAATCCAAATATGCTATCAAATGTAGGACGTTGCATTTAAAAAAAGTTAAACTTTGGTCTGCTCTTCATAGGTGAATCACCGTGTACAGGCAAAATTATTTTTAAATGGTGCATTTCTTGCCCCCACACCTAGCAATAGTAGTAGTTGTAGTAGTAGTAGTATGGGGCGGCCAAGACCTGCCAATTAGGCCACAAGCGGGCCCTTTTTACCTACCCCTGTCGTTCTCTACCTAACTCCATCACCTCTTTCCTCGTCGAACCTTCCCGACCTTCTGATGTAGGTCAAAATATCGGTCCATTCAAGGGAACTAACCTCTTCCGCTTGAAGCTTACCGCCCCCCCTCCCCCTAGACGTCGTGTCTCAGTCTGCCGAAAGCCGCGCATTCTGTCAAAAAGTGGGAAGGCGTTTCGTCGTCCTCCCCGCACTTTGGGCAGATAGGATCCATCAATGATATATGTCTTCTAAGCCTGCAGTGACCCGTTAAAACTCCCACCAACTGGTTTAGACCCATCCGACTACGAATTAACAGCCAGGCCGCCTTGGTGTTGCTTGGCTTCACTATAAAGTTGCGAGCTTGTCTACAGCTCCCACTACTTCCCCAGTGTTTACTTAGTGTCGCATGAGCCCAATCATTGAGAGCAATGTTGACCTGCCTTCGTGTAATACCTAAAATCGGTTCTGGTCCCTGAGATCAGAGTCGGACCTGTTCATCGGCCCTTTCGTTCTCTGGGATTCCGCTATGACCTGGTACCCATACTCAATTTTACCTCTTTTCCTCTGGTCAGGTTCTCCAAGGTATCTCCGCACTCTTGGACAAGAACGGATATTGGCTCCACTATAAAGTTGCGAGCTTGTCTACAACTTTCACTCCTTCTTCAGTTTTTACTTAGTGTTTCATGAGCCCAATCATTAAGAGCCATTTTGACCTGCCTATGTGTAATGCCTAAAATCGGTTCTGGTCCTTGGCTGGGTCCCTGAGATTCGAGTCGAGCCAGTTCATCAGCTCTTTCCTTCCCTGGGATTCCACTATGACCTGAGACCCATACCAATTTAACCTCTTTTTCTCTGGCCAGCTCCTCTAGGGTATCTCCGTACTCTTGGACAAGAGCGGATCTTGTCCTTGGAGATGCTAAAGCCTTTAGGGCCGCCTGATTGTCGGAGCAGAAATAAATATTTTGCTCCGTACAGTTCCTTACTTCTTCCTTGTTTCCTGAAATTAGGATAAAAGACTTCAGCCTGGAAGACTGTGGCATACGAACTCAGTGCAAAAACTTTGCTGCACACCCCTGTCCTCCACATAAATTCGTTTCCCTGAGAAACTGTCCGCCACGCGAGACCTATCTGTGTAACAGACCAGAGAATCAGGGTGCCTGCCTCCCTTACCTACATCCGTACAATTTTTTTTTTCTAAAAGAAAGACCTATGAGAAGTCGATCTTTGCCACAGCGTCGGGTCACCCTGTGGATATGGCGGTGTACATTTTTGAAAATAATATTTTTCAATGTTAATTGACCAAAACCATTTTAAACCTGCAGAAATACTTACCGTTAATTAATATGTTCTTTTATTTTTTAGAGTCTTCTTGCCCCTCCCAAAACTAAGCAAGGAGCTTTACAGGGTGCACATAATGAAGATAGTAGGACGCCCTGAAGACTATGACGCCTATAGATTCTTCACAAATGCTCTCAATCTGATGGAGGTGAGGGTACAGCAGGATCTGGCCCTGGGAGATGTGTACATCATCGACTATGAGAATTTGAAGATGGGTCACGTGGTTAAACTGACGCCCGTGCACATCAAGAAAGCTGCGACTATTTCGGAAGTGAGCGAGTTTTATAAATTGGGATATATATTTTCTTCTTAGTATCTTACAAATTTTAGCGGGAAATTTAAAAACGCGTAAATTATGTGGCAAAAGTGACTTTATACAGAAAAATACACATAGTACCACGTGGTCCTATATAAATAGATAATGCAGTTTCATTGAAAAAAGTTGAGATACAGTTTTATAGCTATAATAATAGAAATAAATAATGGAGAAACAAATCAAGAAAAAATTAAATATTAGCTTTTTTCAAATAATATATACCTACCTATGTCTCTAGTAAAGACCAACACTAAACTAGCTTTCTTTTAAATATTCCTAAAAGTCAATTCTAGACTTATCGTCGATAAACATTTATCTCATGAAATTCTCGGGTTGGCATTTTTTATACAAAAATCATCACATGCACATCCTTATTTTTCCATTGGTGACTTTTACGGATAAGAGCAAGCTACGTTTGAGCAAAAAATTTACAGATTTCGCAATCCTTGCAGCCATCGGGGCCATTGGAAATTATAACACCATATAATATGAAACATCATTATCAAATGGAACGCTATTCCATTAAGCGAGTACGGTATTGTAACTGAACACTCTCCACTACTTTTCATGCCGCTCGCCTATCGAGCGTTTCCTATCTGTATTAGTGGAGTAACATCGCCGGCCTAACACGCTTCTTTCTAGGGGTAGACATCTATAGAGGTATCAGTATTCGCGCTATAAGCCTCAGCGCGTCGTAATAATTCAATCTGATAAACGCGAGCGCTTTTTAAAAATTCGATAATTCTAAAACATGTATGTATCTACTCAGAAACACGTGTTGTCGAATTGTGCAGATAACGCGCTCTAAGGCCATTAAAAAAATTACTCTACTAAAAAAAGTTGTAGATCACACCACATGTGTCTCAAAACATGCTCTACAAAATGGTATAGGTTTCATTTGCTCCACTATATGTATTGCGCCACTCAATCGCGACACCGCTGTCTTTTTGCCTTGAACGAAAACTCCTAACTTGGTTCCCATATATGAACATAAACAATTTCCATGTTAACATGTCGATGCCGACGAGATACAATTATCACCAATAAGTTTAATAAAAACATTTTCTTTAATTTTCTTTCTATACAATTTTTGTTTACATCCAATCCACTTGGTGGCTGTTATAATTTTGTTGTGCAAATGTAGACTGATCGAGTATTTTGATCAATATACCAATAACGTAATACTATTTTAAGAAATAAATATTTCTCTTCCAGAAAGTTTTCTCAAGTCGAATCAAAGGAATTCATCTGGTGAATTATCCATCCTATGTCGACATATTGATGAATATAAGTAAAACCGTGCTGAAGCCCAAAATTTGGAACAGGGTAAGTTGAATATTTACGGGTAACTAGCAATCTTCAATTTTTGCACACCTTGACAATTGACCATATCGGCCGTTTCATTTGTGATAGGAGTATTACCAAACCCTCCAGTTCCGTCAATGTCTGTGTCAAAAGGAGTGTGTTTAGGGGAAAATGTACGGAAAAGTATTAATTTTTCCTTCTAAACTATTCTCCTATTGATGGAGCTGGAGATGTTTGCAATGTTTGTAACACAATATGCTGACAATAGATATGGTCAATTAATTTCCGGAATTTTCCATCTTTCGAATGTGATTCCACAGCATGCTTAAATAAATTATTTTATTCTTATATCTAACTTAATTTGGAAAAAATTGCAAACAAATTATATAGTGGTGGTGGTGGTGGTATGGGGCGGCCAAGACCTGGCAAGTAGACCACAAGCGGGCCCTTTATGCCTACCCCTGTCGCCTCCTACCTAACTCCGTCATCTCTTCCCTCGTCGAACCTTCCCGACCTTCTAATGTAGGTCAGAATATCGGTAACATTCAAGGGAACTGACCTCTTCCCCTTGCAGCTCCCCGGCCCTCCAGACGTCGTGTCTTAGTCTTCCGAAAGCCACACATTCTGCCAAGAAGTGGTAAAGCGTTTCGTCGCCCTCCCCGCACTTTGGGCAGATAGGGTCTCCCTCAGCACCCACCAATGATAGATATCTTCTAAGCCTGCAGTGACCCGTTAAAACTCCAACCAACCGGTTTAGAGCCTTCCGGCTACGACTTAACAGCCAGGCCGTTTTGGTCTTGCTTGGCTTCACTATAAAGTTGCGAGCTTGTCTACAACGTCCACTCCTTCAGTTTTTACTTAGTGTTTCATGAGCCCAATCATTAAGAGCAATGTTGACCTGCCTTCGTGTAATGCCTAAAATCGGTTCTGGTCCTTGGCTGGGTCCCTGAGATCCGAGTCGAGCCAGTTCATCGGCCCTTTCGTTCCCAGAGATTCCACTATGACCTGGTACCCATACCAATTTAACCTCTTTTCCTCTGGCCAGCTCGTCCAGGGTAACTCCGTACTCTTGGACAAGAGCGGATCTTGTCCTTGGAGATGCTAAAGCCTTTATGGCGGCCTGTCTGTCGGAGCAGAAATAAATATACAAATTATATAAGTTACATTTGTCCTCAGTATAAATAACGATAACTATGACTATGCCAGAGACAGAGCCAAAAGCAAAGTCAAAACCAAAGGTAGAGCCATCGGCAAAGGCAAAGGGAAAGCAAAGAAAGGCAGTGACAATGACAGTTATAATGTCTCTATTCCTCATTCTAATTATTATGTTTAGATCGAGACCTTCTGACCTCTCATAACCCACTCAGCTTCATGTCAATTCTGACGCCAGAAATGGAATCTACGGTCTGGGTTTACCTCAGGCACCAAATTTCAGATCGTCTGGTGGATTATTAAATCTGTGGGAAATTTTTACACGTGAAAATATACAAAAATTCATCGTTTTTTTTTTGTAAAATTTTCCCGATGGCTTTGAGATCGGGGCTTCTTGGGGAAATCGGGAACGCAGAATTCATTTATGCCATTCGTTTTTAAGCAGTGTTTGTCGTGCTCGAAATAAGTCGAGTTTTTATGACCCTCTGACCTCTCATAATCCACTTGTTAGCTTTATGTCAGTACTGATATCAGAAATGACACAATCAGAGAGTGTGGTAGAGGGTGTAACATATATTATTATGCTGTAGATCGCATTACCTCCTAAGGAGGACTTCGGTTGGTAAACCTGGCTTCTGTTTTTTCTTCTAATTACGAATACGTGATCCAAATAGAAGGTTCATTCCACTTCAATTCCTCCAACAAAGGATGTTTTTGTGGTTTTTACTGAGAGTACCTGATATTCAGAAATTCTAAACGACTTTTTATCTTTAAATAACTTTAGGAATATTGAGTCTTTTGCTGAAATTTAGAAATATTGATTGGAATGAGTTTTATGATCAATTTTCGTCTGTCAAAAGGAAAAATCTAACAAGATATACATGTAAAAAAGTACTCACACACATACATTCTGTTTGAACCACATACTTCTATGTTTTAAGCATGGGGCCTATTTTTGACATGTCTTTAGAATGCTTAATTTTCGATTTGGTGAATAATGTTGCTAGTAAGATAAGGTTATACTAATAGCGTGATGGTTTTTCCATAGCGGTAGGTTTTTTCGAGTTTTCATATCTCTTTTACTTTAAAAATCATCCTGAAGTTGATCACCTTATTGGGTGAGAACTTATTCAGATCCTCTGGCAGAAGTTTTCCTTTGCCAAATAATGAGTATCTGATCCTTTCCCCCGCGGGGCAGGTGCATAATATGGGTTCTGCCGTTTCATCATCTTCTAAGCACAAGTGGCACTCAGCATCTTCTGCTAGGCCGAATTTGTACAGATGATATTTTAAATGGCAGTGACCAGTATATAGGCTAATTAAAGTTCATAGGTGCAACTTGCTTAACTCTAAAAGTTTTTTAGTTCTTGTTTTTGAAGGGTTTATTATAAACGCCTTCGAATGAACTAATCCTGGTAGTTCTTGCCAGTACTGGAGGATTTGCTCCTCAGCCCAGGTAAAGAGAGTTGCTTTGGCAGTACTCGAGGATATGCCAAGCACCTGTTCTGGTCCTAAAAATTCGGAAGCAGCACCCTCCCTGGCTAGAGAGTCGGCTGGTTTATTCCCTTCATGGCCAAAATGGCCTGGGACCCAGATTATTTCTGCTCAAAAGAGCGAGCGCCTGCTGCAACTCCATACCGTTTTTGAGTTACAACGGTAGGAACTAAGAGCTTTAAGAGCAGTTTGGCCGTCTAAGAAGATTTTTATCGATCTGCGTGTAACTTGCGTTTGTTCCAGCCTTTGTACACACAATTCGATGGCCTAGATTTCTGCCTGAAATGTAGTTGCATAACTACACAGCCTTACTAAAAAGGGTCTAGTGCCATTTAATATTTTAGGGATACAGTAGTTAGGGCTGAAAGTCCTCTACGTCCCCCGTTACTTTAACGAAACAGGTTTTTCGAGTTTTCATATCTCTTTTACTTTAAAAATCATCCTGCATGAAAGTTCTCGCTGGGACACCAACCAAGTCTCTCGAACAAGACATATTTTTTATACGAAGGCATGTGTAATTATTAATGTCGTAATAATTTCTTTCCTCCCCCCGTACCTATATTAGATGACAGATTTTCCAACATCACCTTCACTAGTTCTTATTTTTTTAGATACACCTGCACACCACCATTGAAGGGCTCTATGAATACGTTCCTAGGGAGATACTGCCTAAGGATTATGGTGGTGATGAAATTTCCGTTAAGGAATTGAGTGGTACGTTGACAAAAATGGTATAGAGTAATATCCCGAAGGTGAAAAACACCCGAGTGCTTCATTTTGTGTGTAGTTTGGTGTCAAGCTGTCTGGATGGAAAATGTAGTGAAAGTTCATTTAGTTCTTTCTATCGAACTGCATAAATATGAGTAACGGAGTACTTACCAACTTTTTTTTTCAGATGCATGGAAGGTATGTTTAAAGGAGTATGCAGACAGGTTTGATAAGTTGGATAAGATGAGAGTCAAGGAAGAACTTCGACCTACACCCCTGGAAAATGACGACGTTTTGGGATATCACGGAAACTTCAAGAAGTTGGATGTAGATTGAACTTGTTTAAAAAATAAATTTTGAAAAAGTTTTGAAAGTTTTCACGTCAAATATAGTCGTAGAAAGCAAGTTTATTATTTTAATTTTACAAAATTAATCATAGCAAACGTTACCATAAACTAGGATTTAAAGCGATTTATCATTGATGTTCCTGCATTTTGTCGTTTATAAATATGTACCTAATGTCAAACTATGCATAGTGCGTCTCTAAAGTAACTTAACTTTTGAACTAGTTGAGATATCGACCTCAAATAAAATTTAGGATGAATGGTATGAAAAATACTTCTTTCTACCCGCAAACAGAATTTTTACAGCTGATAGATGGCGCCCCTGGGCCATCTGGTACGTGGTTTTTTCCCACTCTTATGTTTTTGACTAGTGAGTTACTTATCCAATCTCAATGATTGGTGCCTTTTTTACAACACTGCCTTTTTTACAACACAATTACAGGTACCTAGGATGTGAATTACAATTAAAATGAAATAAGGTTACAATACCATTATAGTACATTATCAAGTTACAAAAATAAAAGTCTTGAAATGAGATCTCACAAGTTATCTGTAGAACTAGTAAAATATTTACAACCAAACCTTAATATGTAGGGTAACTCTAAAGATATAAATCATAACATAAAAGAATGCAAGGGTAATATTTGCAAGATTATTATGAATTTATTTACAGGTACCGATAGGTTAAAATTTAGACCATGAGTTTAAAAAAATAACTTATCTGTGATTGGAAGATTGGAAGATATGCAGGAACACTATGCCCTTACATCATCAGTCTTTTAATTAACTTCTACTCAGTAAGGCGAAACATGTGGCATGACTAGTAGAGTTGGGATTTGAGTGCAGAAGCCCGGCCAGGTCAGGCCCGGCCCGAAATCTGGCCTGGCCGGGCCGGGAAAATATGCATGTTTTACTGGCCGGGCTGGACCTGGCCGGATACTGTGTAATACCTGGCCGGACCGGGCTGCAATTGAATTGGCCAGGCCCGACTGACCGAGTCGGGCTTTCGGGCCTCTCTTAGCTGATTCGGGCCTGTCATGGCCGGTTCGGGCTTGGCCTGGTCGTTTCGGGCCTGACTTGGCCGGTCCGGGACTGGCCTGGTCGGTTTGGGCCTGGCCGGGCCTGGCTGGTTCGGGCCGATTTGGATTCGGACCGAGTCAGACCTGACCTGAGCTAACCGGTTTACCGTATAACTTAACAAATTGAAAATACTACATCTTAATAACGTGAGGTGTTTCACTCATTTATCTGACCACTTACAGCCAATCTCACTGATACTACTTAAAATTTAAGGTGCCCTTAAATGGAAGAATTATACTTAACAATAACTATTATAAATTTACTCAGGTGGGATAGGCCATAAGATATGTATCTTTTCTAATATAAGCATCAATATTTACTATTTAAAAATTAAGCCGCAAAATTTTTCATACAATTAACATAATTCATTTATTTTAACTTTAGTACCAAAAATTATTATTGGTAATGTTAACAAAAGTGCAGTAACGCCTTACAAAATATTTTATTATGAATATTATAAAAGTCACTAGTGGCAATAACATGACATTATTTTTCATTTCCGTGCGTTATCCCGGACCCGCCTCCCTTATCTTGACATCTACTACTCAAATGCCATCTTTTCATGGAAAGTGATCTGTGTTCTAATAAAATCTTTTTGTAATTTTCCCATTGTTGTTCTCGACTTCAATCTGGTTTAGTCGATTCTGGCCTAGCCTGGCTTGTTCTGGCCGGGCCTGGCCTGTTCTGGCCGGACCTGGCCTGTTCTGGCCGGACCTGGCCTGTTCTGGCCGGGCCTGGCCTGTTCTGGCCGGGCTTGACCTGTTCTGGCCGGGTCTGGCCTCTTCGGGCTGAGTCTGGCTTGTTCTAGCCGGGTCGGGCCGGGCCTGGGGCCCTATTCTGTATTTATTTTTTGTAGACCGAATCGCTCGGTTCGGTAGACTATCGAACGGCGCAGTAGTCGAACATTCGGTTCGGTAGCGTACATTGCAATTCAGTATTGCTTATCGGGAACTATTCCGTTCGGTTTGATAGGAATCGAAGGGCGATCGGGAAAATTGCCGAACATCATGCTCTGTCGCCGGATTGCTATGCTCCCAACCAATCACAGTGCGTGTTTGTGTTTGACATCACAGTTGACATAAATATTTTTTGGTTAACTGCACGTATGACATGAGGCCATATAGTGCCCAAGATAATTGACTTTATAGTAAGGTAGATAAGTTTACTTAAACGAATATATTATTTTGGTCCAAGAACCATTTGGAAACCAGTATTTCAGGGTGATTTAGGGCACCCACCACTTTGTCTAGGCAGACTGACTTAGGGCCGGTTCTTCAATGCTTTGTTAACATGATTTAACCCGTAGTTAAGCTAACTATATTTACCTCGAAAATTTTATGAATAACTATTCACATTCTAAACTTGTAGTTATAACTCTAGGTTAAATTACGATAACCAAGCATTGAAAAACCGGCTCTAAGTCCTAAACTAAAGTCACAGCCCACAGCTTTCTGGAATGAGCCTTGCCCGAAGAAATTCAGAGCACATACCTAATACCTAAGAAAAAAGTAGGATAATTATTAGGACGGTTGCTGCCTATATAATGAAATCTGGGGTGTAGATCCTTGACAAAATATCACATTATGTTGTACTGGCATTTCCGTAGTTCTCTCAGGTTCATGCATGAAGAGTCGAAGTTCTTCAATTAGTGCACGAACCAGATCTTTTGATAATCTATATCTATCCGTAAATGCTATCGGGTAGTATGAAAGGGTTAGAGGCATCCCTGAGAAGCCTCTAACCCTTTCACATTACGGATTTGCTCCCGTCTTAGCTGTTTCCTTCTGTGCCTTAAAATATATCTATTGCGTAGCACTCCAATAATATTGATGGCTGCAAAGCAGATTGAATCAATTCACCTTTCACTTAAAACAGGAATTTATACTCAAACATTATAGAAAAACATAAAATAAAAGAAAAATACTGATTAAACATCCAATGTCACGCGTCAACATAACCTCGAAAACCTTTACCGAAATCCAAATCGAAACCCACAATGCTCTCGGTCAGCGAACCGAGGCTTCGATTGAGTTACCGATAGGTCCGATGCTACGGAATAGCTTTCACGCTACCAAACCGAAAATGACGTCACTATCGAAGAAATCCTACCGAATCGAATGGTTCGCCAGTTACAGAATAAGGCCCCTGGCCTGGCCTGCTCTGGCCGGTCCTGGCCTGGCCGAGCCATTACCGTCAAGAGGTCTGGCTTTAATAATTGTGCCAAACGTTCGGTGAGTTTATCTGGCCCGGCCTGGCCTGGCCTATACTCTGTTGGGCCGGGACTGGCCTGGCCTGAATTTTTTTAAAAAGTCACAACTCTAATGACCAGTGTTATTTTTCCACTCAGTATGTACAGTGAACCAAAGACAATTTAAGCTTATGAGACCTCAAAGTTTTGATCCAGAGTTAATGATACATCGAACCATTAAAAAAATTAGGCCGTAATAAAAACAACATTCCATATCCAGGAAGAAAAATATCACTCCATAAAAAACAGGAGCTGGGTGACTGCTTAAAAAAACAAGCGTAGTCTTTCAAGCCTTTATTCAAGGCTTTAAACCCAACGCCATGTGGCTGAAAGGATGTAAAAACAAATTTTTATATATTGGACGTGATTTTTTCAAGCAGGGTAAACTGAGTAGACTATTCCATTTATAAGAACACATTTAGATAAGGCACAAGATGATTAGATTTCCCAAGAGACTCTCCAATGTTTTTAAATAATTAAAAATAGACACAAATAGTTCCAAATAGTATGTGAAATATTTAAAGAAACAACGGGTTTACAGAGTTAAAAATTCACCCTGTATGATGTTAAATATTTCCAAATTTCCATTTACTAAAATGGTTCAGTTTTTTTAAAGAGCCGTAGTCAGTGGGACATAGCTTTGAAAATGTGGTTTAAAATAATTAAGAATGTAAATCAGCAGTGCCACTTTTGTTATCTGTTTTGTTAGGAAGACTTTTAAGTCAATTCCTATTGATGATAAACATAAACATATACTGAGAACATGCATTATTCAAGGTTTATGCTTGCACGCGGGTTTTGCTATAATTATAATGCTTCGGTGATAGTGATATGTATAAAGGCTAGTACAGACGTTAATACAATTTTTCGACAGCTGTAAAAAGTGATATGTAAAATGATACGCTCCATTGTCCATGTCCATAAGCAGACATTTTGTAAATTCATGGCCTCCAAGATCGCCTGATCTTAACCCAGCGGATTACTGGCTGTGGGGTTATTTAAAAAAGTTTGTGTTTAGACTAGGACCAATAACGCTGGAAGAATTAAAAGACTATTAGGGAGAAAATTGCTGCAATTCAACCACAAATGCTTAATATTGCTGAATCCTATGTAAAATCTGGAGGAATGGTTGGTGATTGTACAGCGGCAAAATAGACGACATATCGAACATTTGCGTTAACCACTGTTGGATATAAAAAATTCCATTATTTAAGCAATCGAATTTCTTTCACATCCTTTATTATCTTGATTTGTTAAAAATACATAATAAGCTGACATATATCCCTTATTTTATGATAATGTGTAGCTCTGTTGAACGCCTTTGCCCTCCAGATATATCCCTGCCACAGGAAGCTGGTCCGCCACACGGGAATCATCCGTGTAGCAGACCAGAGATCTGGGGGGGGGGGGGAATATTATCTTCTCCTGACTCCAATCATACCTCGTAGGAAAGATGGAGGTGTAATTCTTCTTCAACCTAAGACACTCTTTTGCTTTTGTTACCCTCTAACAGATATCGGCTGCCCACCAGCTTCCAGAGACTCTCATTCTAAAGTATGCCGCCATCACTTCCCTTATAATAGATGTAGAAAGCATCGGCAGCGGCAAAAGAACCTCTAAGGCTGCTATGAAGGTTGTCCTAACCACTAAAACTCCTCTGGGCGTTGTCCTCATCACACCTGTAACCTATAATTCCTAAGCAAGCGAGCCTTTAGAACTTGATCTAACTTACATTGAATGCGCTCAAGCGATTGAATATGAACATTATAAAAAGGGAGCTCAAACGCTCTAATACTACGAAACTCCTTGGTGCTCCTGATTACAAAACCCAACATCTTCATCGCCCGAGCAGCAACGTGTTCAATATGCGGAATAAAAGAGAGACCATGATCAAATATAACAACTAGGTCCTTAACTACAGTGACCCTGGCTACAAGCTGCTCATGAATATGATAACCGAATTCAATGAGGGATCGTTTACGGGCTAAGTAAGCACACTTCTTATCTGGGTACCGGGTCATTACAACATAACAGGAAATGAGGAGGCCGATGCGCTGGCTAAAAGAGGCTCAAGTATACAGTTTACAGGGCCCGAACCAGTGCTGGGGCTTCCGCCTAGGTATGTAACAAGGTCTATTGAAAACTGGATCAAGAAAAGATCAGAGGAAGAATGGTCGAACGGCTGCGATAAGCCATGCTTCTAATTGAAGGGGCTTGGTCGAACGCAACTGGATCAATACTTGCGCTAAATCGTAACAGCATAAGGATTGTCACAAGACTGTTGCCGGTCACGGATATCTCAACAAGCACCTTAACACTATCGGCCCTAGTGACACTAGAAGGTGCAGGTTTTGAGGGCACGATGACGAGGACTGCATTCACTTCCTCTATGGCTGTGGCTGCCTCATGGTCAAGATACACACATATCTGGGTGCAGCATTTCTCCTGCCCCCAGGACATTAGAGAGCTTCCCCTAGAATGGATGTTGGCCTACACGCATAGCACGGGTCTCTTCCAACAGCTCTCAACTAGCGGCAGACACAATGGGTCGAAAAAAGTGCTGCGAGTAACCGCGCCGCCTTCCAACAACAACAACAAGCACACTTCTTTATATTGATTTACAGTTTGTTTCATGGAAAACCTGCGGACAAAACAGCATCAATTGGGTAAATAAAACACAACTTGTAAAAATACAATAATTATTACCAACTCGATTTATTTGGGTACCATCGTCGAAACGCGGCTTAACCATTCATCAACGGCTTAATTTTTAAATAATAAACAACAACTGAAGTCGTAGCAGTTTGTTTGTTATGTTAGTAGTGTTATACTTAGTGTGATATGCAGTCCGATCGTTCTTCTTAGGTAAGTATTTCAATTATATTACCGGTAAAATCACATGGAAGTAGATTTTTTCATTACAGCCTTACAAAATATTTCAAACAATTAAACAAACTGTGATATGCAACTGTTATTCGCATCAAACTGTAACACTAAATTTTGGGTGATGTAGTTGAACTACTCAAAACTTGAAAAAATATACATGTTAAGGTATACAATTGATAATACGATCTCTTCCGTTTATTCAATCTAAACGAATCAAATTGACTAAGGAATGTTTTTAAACATATCTTACATAATATGTAGTTACACTCTAAATACTGTCTCGCTTCTAAAAGAACATTCACTCGTAAATGAAACTGCATACTTTTTATTCATTTTAGTTTGCTATAATTGAGAATCACAGAAGGAACATTAATATCTTCAGAACCCAGTAATAATTGAGTCTCAACCAATAAAAGAATTTTCTTTGGTTATCTATCTTCAGCTACAGAAGATGATTTCCCAGCTCCGTGTCCTTTAACATTCAATAAATCAGTTTCAGCATTATCGAAAAAAATCATATGCATGTATAGGTAACAATGATTGTCCTTTTAATATCTACAGGGTATTCGCGTATATTTTGACCCCTACCTACAGGGGTTATTATGAAAGTTAGAAAAAAAGTTTAAATACAAAAGTTGTTTGGTTTTTCACGCATTATTTTTTGGTTAGGTCGAAAAAAAATTCAATGTCGTAAATTTGAGGAAACCAATTGAACATAATATTTTTAAATGGGACACCCTGTATAATTTTACACGCTTGTGCAAACATTTTTTCCTGATTTCAAAAATATATATTTTTTTGACATTTGCACTGACAGTTTTCGAAATCTTTAATATATTTAATGTTTGCAATAAATCATAAAAACATATTAAAAAATGAAAATATTAGAAAATGTTAAAATAACTAAGGAGGTTATATCGAAAAACATTAAATATTTTTTATTACTGTTGGTTTCTAGTGATAAATATTTTTAGTTCTTTGTATTTTTTGTATTTTTTACGCTACTCGCTGTCGAATATTTCGAAAACTATCAGTGCAAATGTCAACAAAATATATATTTTTGAAATCAGGAAAAGAATGTTTACACAAGCGTGTAAAATTATACAGGGTGTCCCATTTAAAAATATTATGTTCAATTGCTTTCCTCAAATTTACGATATTCAATTTTTTCTTCGACCTAGCCAAAAGATAATGCATAGAGAAGTCCATATTTCATGGCAGTTCAGGGTTATTCAAAAAGTGTAAAATTTACGGACAAATTTATTGCACAGTCTCGACCTACTTTTCAAGGCCAAGTTGATTGTGCTATCAGACTTATATTTTGTTACATGCTTCCGTATTACAGGGCGATTTTGAAGTTATAGGTGTTTCTATAAGGGTCTGTAGCTTTCTTATTTTGAGAGATGTAGAAAAAGTGTACCTAAATGACAAATTTCTAAAAGTATTTAAGTGGAATGCAGTGGAGTAGTTAACATTGATTCTATCGGAATTGGGCTACGCAATAAACTTATGTTTTTATAGGGACACCCTGTATATCTTTCTTTATTTATAAGTAGATTTACTTCTTCATTTTTCGATCAATCCTCGATACAGTCTAGTCAAAGGGACGAGAAAATTCTCTTGGAAATTGTCAAAAATGTCGATTTTTTTAAAAAAATTCTACACGGTCCACGGATTGGAAAAATGTGCAACGTTTCAGACCGTTTTCAATAATGTTTGTCTTCTTTTAAATACGATCGAGTGTAAAGGAACGAGAAAATTTATAATTATTTATAGAGCTATTTTCAATGTTTTACAATTATTTCTTCACAACACTGACGTAGTTTTCCACATATAACCAAAACACTATACTGCACTAGATGGGCGTTTCGCCAACCAAGTTGGCATCATCTGGAGATAATTAATACTGAACTTTTGCTGACACTGTATCCTATTTTTGAACCATCGCGACCATAATTTACTAACCAATAAAGCGGGTTGTGTGGGATTGGCCCTCTGTCACCATTCATACTATTTTTAATTTTTGCAATTTCCAAACTCTCAAACGCATCCAGCTGTCTGGAATTTGTTACATTCCTAATTAGGCTTAAATTGCTACTATCTATTTCAGAGGTGGACAACCTGCGGCTCGCGAGCCACATGCGGCTCTTTGAAGGATTATTTGTGGCTCTCGATAAATGTACCCGAGTTTCCTTTTCATTTTTGTGCTATTATATTTTAAAAAATTATTATCGTTCCGTATGTGTTTCAAAATATCTTGAAATTACTGACGACAAATACGAAAGACTAAGTGCAACGTTGTAACAAATTTCATATCCGTCCAAGTTAAGAATGACATGACTCATCGAAAACTGCGCGAACGAACATAAACAGTGGCGTAATCGTCCGTAATCGACCGACTCCAAACCGATTTTGAATTTGTAAACTTTTATTGCAACGGGCAGTTGAAATTGTACTCTGGAGGAAACAATTTGTATCACTTTTGCTACGGATATAATTTGTAATCTAGAATTTTTGGTAAGTTAACTAAATTTGTTTCATAGTATGGCTCGGCACAGTATAAATATTAGTAAAAATGGCTCGGACTATCAAGGAGCTTGGCCACCCCTGAATTCTATTTTATGGTTGTTCTCAAACGCATGCTAGGCGACTCTAGACTTATATTTTATACCATATTCGAGAGGAGCCATAGGTATGTTCCCTGAATCTAGTTTGAATTGACCTTCAAGTTTGTCCAACATACCTTCGATTGCAGTCTTTACAGCTAATTTCGTAAATTCCCGACTTTTCTTTAGTTACGAAGAAAATTACGTCAGTGTTATCTTCACACCAAAGGTTCCAACCCTTTTCAAAATTATTTCTTCCTCCAAATTCGTGGATGTGTACCATTTTAGGGGTAAGCGGTGCCTCCACTTGAATTTGCTCAGATGAAAGAAGTTTTACGTAGCTATAAAGGAACAAAATCTACATTTCTTTCACTATAATGTCAAGTACTACTACCTTGACCTTAGTTTACTTTATCCATTTTCCATTTAATATAGAAAGAAAATTAGAAAGCCTTCCATCTTGTAGTTACTGTTGTTTATTACCCTACTGTTGATAAAGAATTCCGTCAGCGATGGGCACAAATGAGCTGTTGGTTACCAACAGAAGGGCAGTTATGGAGACATTTGGTAAGTCCGAAAAAGAGGTGCAGATGGACATCAAGACTATACGGAAATGGTTTATGTCTCAACCACATTTACCAGAAATTCCATGTAAGTCACATGTAAAAATCAAATTAATTAATTTATTAAATGTTTTGCTGATTTACTCTGTGATATGGCAGTAATAAAATTACTTATCTGTGAGGCGACTTTATTGGGCTGGAGTTTCTCTCTGAGTAAAAGACATTAAAAGTCAAATACATAAAATAAATTGACAATTACAGAATGGGTATTTTTATACAGGGTGTCCACCTAGTAATTTTTCAGTTATTTTTATTTTAAGAAGTGTAAACTAATACATTTTGTAAAAATAAATAGCCTTACAATATTTTTTCCGTCAAAGGAGTGCGCAAATCGGGTATTTTTCATAAAAGTGGGTTTTTTGCAAAAACTACGCAACTTAGGTATAGGGAAAGATATTATAAAATTGTGGAGTCTACAGAAAGGCATCTAATGAAATCATAAAACACAGGGTGTTCCATTTGAAAAAGTCGAGATTTTTTAAATTTTAAACCATCAGGTTTGGCACGATTTCTGTTGCCCCCTGTATATCGCAGGTCAACTTTTGATACGTTTTTCGAAAGAGCCATCTTCACTCTACAGTTTCTGAAAAAAAATAATTTCTAGCTGTCATACAACCATAATTATGTCAACTATTAGAAGTGACGAAACATAAGAAAAAAAAATTAAAAGTCAAATATCTCGAAAACTATCAATATTTCAATAGCAGTGTTATGCACAAAGTCCCACTAATTTTTTACGTAGAATTCGATAATGCCATAAAAAATATAGGTTTCCATTTAAAAAAATGAAGTTGGTACCTGTCCAGGAAAAACTGAACACCCTGAATATGTAAATATATTTTCATTTTGTGCAGCTCGGGATATTAGACAACCCTGTAGAAAAAAAAATTAAGTTATCTCTTTTATTAACCCAGATATTGGACTTACGCGCACTAGGTGGACACCCTGTATATGTAATCAAATTTGAATATTCTATGTGTGTAAAATTTCGATATATGTTAACACTGACGTAGTTTTCCCCATAACATCAAACATATACACTACAGTCGACGCGCGTTTCGTCAACTAAGTTGGCATCATCTCCAGATGATTAAATCTCATCAGTCTCAAACAGATCAGTTTTAATCATTTACAGATGATGCCAACTTGGTTGGTGAGACCACGAAATGTTTCATCCTCGATTATTTGTCAAATGATTGGTTACCATGGAAAATGCGTTGGAGAAAGACTTTGTAGCGTTTGTAATCTAGCAACAAATACAGATATATCAATGTATTTGTGAGGGGACGTTCTATCTAAATCTGTAAAAATACACAGGATGTTCGATTTAAAAAATACAAGTTGTGATAAACCTCTTTTTTTTGGGACACATTGTATAAATGTCAATCTGGAAAAGAGTTGGAACTTTGGTGTGAAGGTAACACTGACGTAGTTTTCCACATAACACCAAAACACTATACTGCACTCGACACGCGTTTCGCCAATAAAGTTGGTAGATGATTAAAACTGTCAATATAAAAATGTGTCCCTCTTCAAATGAAAATTGATCTGTCCGAGCGTTTTCTATGGAAACCAATCCTTTGACAGATAGTCGAGGATGAAACTGTTCGTCGACTCACCCTGTATGCTAAAGTACACTTTTTACTTGCTACAAAATGAGGCGGTGGTAAGTTTATTTTAATGTACTTGACACAGTTAAATGTTATCACTAGAATGTCGACATTTGGGTGCGAAATCAGCGGCGTCGTAAGAAATTAAAAAATACCTAATTTTTTAATTTCTTACGACGCCGCTGATTTAATAATAATAATAATCTTTATTTTCTATAGATTTACAAATTGTAAATATGAGAAATTGTCAAATACAATGAACGTGCACAAAATATATAAATACAAATACAGACAGAACGCAACAACAAACAAGTCAACAGTATACATATGAAGGGCAAGTTGTACAGCAAAATGTACAATACATGTAAACAACTTAAGCTACACTACAACAGACTAAAAAGAGAAGAAGAAGGAAAAAAGTAATCTTCAACAATGCCAATCCAGAAATTCGTTTGTTAGGTATTCCTGCACATTATAAAAGGAATAACATTCTAACAATTCCTTTGCCCTGCGTTTAAAAGATATAATATTTGGGCTGTCTTGGATATCACGGGGCAGATGATTATATAGTTTGAGCGACATCATTGCAGACGATTTGGAGACCTGAGTAGTTCTACAGTATGGAATGTGTAGCTCACCCGAGTTCCTCAACACGTATGGATTCAGATCACCTCTCTTGGGGAATTTTTCTAAATTTGATTTTATATACATTACGCAATTTAAAATGTATAAAGAATAAACCGTTAAAATGCCATTTTCCTTAAAATAAGATCTACATGGACAATTTCGTTTCAAATTGAATATGTTCCTGATTATTCTTTTTTGCATTATAAAAATTTTTTGTACACTACTACTGCTACCCCAGCAGATAATTCCATAATTTAGAACAGATTCAATGCAACCGTGATAGTATAATTTTAAAATTTCTAAACTAAGGCTTTTTTTAATACTCCAAATAACATAATTTTTTATAGCCAGTTTTTTTAGAATTCCCATTATATGAGCGTCCCATGAGAGGTGCTTGTCAAGGTGTACACCTAAAAATTTAACAACATCACTTTGCACCAAACTTCCCGTTGATGACCTGATCAATAAGCTATAGTCATCTCGTGTCCCCACAGATGAAAATTTTATAAAACTAGTTTTTGTTAAGTTTAGAACTAACCCGTTTTGGCAACACCAGTCCTCCATTAGAGCAACGCACTCCACCGATAATTTGCATAGATCGCGTTCATCCCCTGAACTAATTAAACAGGATGTGTCATCAGCAAAAAGTGAACTAGAGCAAATTTGGGAAAGTTTTTGGGGAAGGTCATTTATGAATAAAATAAATAAAGTTGGAGCTAGAACACTCCCCTGTGGCACCCCTGTGTCCACAAAAATTTCCCTGGATAAATAGACATTATCCCCATCTTTAACTTTCACAGCTTGGCTTCTATCCCTTAGATACGATGCTAGCCACTCCAATGGTGGGCCACGAATACCATATCTCTCGAGTTTATTGAGTAGGTGACTATGATTAATGACATCAAAGGCCCTCGACAGATCATAAAATATGCCGGTGGTTTTTTGATTCTCATTAATTGAGTCAATAATATTACTACAAAATGACATAAGTGCATCCCGCGTCGAGCGGCCTTTAACAAACCCATATTGATGGGCAGATATAAGATTATATTTACTGATAAAAGAACTCAGTCTCTGTGAGTAGGCTTTCTCATAAATTTTTGAAAAAGCGGATAGCAGTGCCACGGGACGGTAATTTTCTATACTGTAGACGTCATCTTTTTTGTGAAGTGGTACGATCATTGCACATTTCAGTTGATGAGGGAAATAACCGTTCTCAAAAGAAACATTTAGCAGATAAGTGAGAGGGATTAATATAAGATCTGATACTTCTAATAATAATGAACAAGGAACGCCGTCTAATCCAGACGATCTTTTCACTGAAATTTGCTTAATTATAGAATATACTTCATTGATTGATATATCCGATAAGAAAAATGAATTTGGATTTGGGGGTATATCTATATGTTGACTTATATTTGTTTTGGAAACCAAGGATTGAATAGAATTTGTAAAAAACTCATTAAAACTATCGGCCATTTGTTCCTTGACGTCAATTACTTCGTCTTGTACCTTTATGTGGTCTGGAAGCTTTTTTATGGAAGATATATTTGTATTCATTCTCACCAGATTCCAAGAGGATCTAGATATATTCTCTGAATTAGACATTATATCGTCATAGTAATTTATTTTTGCTCTGTGAATATTTTTCTGATGAGATTTTTTCATCGTTTTATATTGAATAATTAAATCATTATCTTGTTTTGCCAATTTATGAAATTGGCGTAAAAATATGCCTTCCTCGATAAGGTTTTTTGTAATCCACTTATTTATTTTACGCGGTTGTTTACGTTTAAATTTTTTGATCGGAAAAGCCATGTCAAAATAATTAAAGAACAACTCAAAAAATCTATCATGCCCTTCAACATGGTTTACGGCCTGAGCTACTTCATTCCAGACCTCTTTACTTAAAAGGTACCTGAATTGATGAATGTTTTCCTTGGAGAAAACTCTTTTTTGATATACATTTTCTCTATTGTGTACAATATTACAATGAATGACTTGACCCAGGTGATCTGATAGACACGTGTCAATCATTTTTGTGCAGTAGCACGAGTCATCCATTGAACAAAAAATGTTGTCAATTAGGGTGCGGCTAGATCCTTGTACCCGAGATGGGCCTTGGGAAAAGCATTGGTACAAGCCGTAAGATTCGAATACACTACTCAGATCTCCTGCCTTTGATTTCTTATTCAAGAAATCAAGATTAAAATCGCCACAGTAAAACTGTATAACATTGGGCACAGTTTGACATTGTAGGAGGTCTTCTAAAGAGCCAAAAAATAATTCATCATCTGCTCCGGGAGATCTATAAACACAACTAATAACAATTTTTTGCATACCTAGCATTAGACTAACGGTGGCGCATTCAAACAATTGATCGCAAGTTATAACATTAGAATTAAGCTTTTCATGACAAGAAAGTTCATCCCTTGCTAATATAACTATTCCACCACCATCCATAGTTGAGCGGCTGAAATTTGTAACCACATAGTACCCGTCTATCTTGATAGTCTGTGCTTCGTCCGTTTTTAACCAGGATTCTGTCAGGCACACAATATGCGGGTAGTTCAATATATGCAAAATTACACCAAGTTCAGAAATTTTATTTCTAATACTTCTAATATTTAGGTTTAAAAGAACCATGTCTTCTTGGTTGGTTTCCTTTGTGCTGTTTTCCACGAAATAAATAATTGGATATCTCAATTCCATTTGGCCAAAAGTCGGGGTTTGTGACACGGGTGTGGAATTTTGCTTGAACTCCAACCTTAAATGAGTTGAATCCTTGTTGCCGATTTTGTTGTTGTTGCACAATAAATGAATCATTAGGGAGGTCTTTTTCCAAATATTCCTCAAGATTTTCTTTGGTATAGGTTGGTTTGTATTTACTGACAAACAGCCATTTCATTGGGATCGCCGCAACGATTTCTTCTTGCTGTTTGACACCTATAATTTTAGCGTTGGTATTTACACTTGGCGAGTTAGCCAGTGGGATTGCGCTAGGCGGGACTGATTTTGTAGTGGGAGTGGGAGTCGTGCGAGAGTATGTAGCACCGTTCGGTTGGGTTTCCGCTTTTTGAGTAGAATTTGAGTAAGACAGCACATTCGCATAGGTCTCTGTAGTAGACCTAATTTTCTTATTATTTGAACGAGAATTGTTTGGAATGTTTTGCACCGTATTACTAGAGGTCGCTGATGGATCTTCCTTTATTAGCATTCTGTTTAGAAGATTTATTTGTGCTTGAAGTGAGGTTACCAGAACATTTAAATTACTTATAACCAAATCTTTTTCACTAAGAAGACTTTTTAGGTAAAATATTTCAATCTTACTTGGGTCACCGCTAGATTCCTGGAGCACATCAACCTTCACGTCATCAATGTTTACTAATTGCGATGCAGCTACAGCATTTGTTTTACAACAATACACGGTTTTGTCATCAATGTATTCAACATTCTCGAGATACTTCAAACATCCAGGATGAGACATTGAACCACATTTTACACATTTCGCACCCAAATGTCGACATTCTAGTGATAACATTGCTCTCATGGCACACTTTTTAGGTTTTTCCTCTTATTATTAGAGATAGACCCAGCAGTGGTCAACACCAATGAAAAAAAAATCAAAAAATGAACTATTTCGAATGAAAAAGTTGAACACAACTTCATATAGAAATTTTAGCTTTCCAACTGAGTCAGTTTTTTATAAATTTCTATAATAGGAACTTCTTTTGCACTACGGAGACCTATAAATAAGTAAAGAAAATCTGTGTAAAAAGATTTCTAAGAAGTCATATGTAATATTTGGTTTAATAATGACATTTCTTTAATGAGGCGACCTGAATATGTTTACAAAAAAAGATAAAAAAGGTACCTGTGATTAAAAATTTCAGGTGATAAAATGATCGAGATGTTTTTGGTGACAAACAAATTTAGCATAGAAAGAACGAAGCAAAAGATGGATATGTATTATTCTATTAGGGCCCTAATTCCCGAAATTTATGCAAAAAACAACCCCAGGTTACCGCACATGCAAGATGTCCACGAAATGGGGTGAGTATAAGCAGTACATGATGGACTCTGTGACTCAAGGTTTGAAGTATTGGTCTTTGAATCCACAGGTAACGGGTAACTTTGTTAATAGTGAAGCTGGAGAATTGGTTAAATTAGCAAAATTGGGCAAGATTACATGAGGAATTAAGTGCTTCCTTTAGATTTAATTTTAATTTTCAACTTTTCGAGATATTTTGAAAAAACTGAAAATCGTCAAAATTGTTTAACTCGAATATCTCGAAAACTATAAAAGATACAAATAATATAAAAATACTGTGTGTTAGTGATTTTTACGAGGAACTAAGCGGTAAAATTGAAAATTTCACGGGCATCTTAGTTTTTGAGAAAAAAAATAAAGTTATGTTTTTAAATCGCAACCATAGTTGGCTATGGTATCAATAAAAAGCTTATTTTTTTCTGATTTCAAAAATATAATATTTAATATACATTTCTCTTTTCTTTTGTTTACTGTAATGAACAAATAATTTATTAACATAGTAAGCTATGAAAAACAAACGTAGATCACGTCAAAATTAAACGTTCATGTTAAAATCGTTATCGTGGAAAGTACATAATTGAAGAAAAAAACGATTATTAAATATTATATTTTTGAAATCAGAACAAAATAAGCTTTTTATTGATACCATAGCCAACTATGGTTGCCATTTAAAAAAACATAACTTTATTTTTTTTCCAAAAACTAAGATGCCCGTGGTAACTAAGAATTTTCAATATCACCGCTGAATTCCACGTAAAAAACACTATCACAGATATTTTTATATTATTTGGATCTTTTATAGTTTTCGAGATATTCGAGTTTAATAATTTTGGAAATTTTCAGTTTTTTCCAAATATCTGAAAAAGTTGAAAATTAAAATTAAATCTGAAGGAGGCTCTGAATTCCTCTTGTAATTCTGCCCAATTTTGGTAATTTAACCAATTGTCTATCTCCACTATTAACAAAGTTAGCCATGTAAGGAGATAGATAATGGGCACCCTGTATAAATAAGTTGTGACTTTTATACAATCGGTCCCTAAAGTGACCCCCCACTTAATTTTTGAACGAGTGACCCCCCCCCCACTTAACTTTTGGACGAGTTGAGGTGTGAATCCTAAAAAAAAGTATCTTTAGATGTTAAATCGGGGCAATGTGTTGGCTTTCAATTAATTTCTAGCAACAAAAACACGTTTTTCGATAGTACGCATTTTACTTTCCACACCTTATAAACTGAAAATAGTCGGAACAATTCGAAAATATAAATTCCACCAGCACTCATAGAAAATAAAAAACAACGTCAAATAAACACCTCAATATTCGCCTACAGCAAAAACAGTACTTTGGTGTCATACAAACCAAAAAAGAATAAAATTGTAACACTTTTATCCACCATGTACACTTCTGGAAATAATGACACCCATAAACCAGAAATAATACACTCTTATAATTCCACAAAGGGTGCAGTGGATACTTTTGACCAGACGTGTCAAAACATGTCCGCAACAGAAAAACGAAAAGCTGGCCAATGTGCTTTTTTACAATATGATAAACATGGCTACTATAAACTCTTCCGTGATTTATTGTCATACCTAATGTTTTATCATATGGAGGAAAGCCGATGAAACGGGATTTGTTTATGATAGACCTGCTTGAAAAACTATCAAAGCCTCAGCAATTTTATCGTTTGGAAAATACACCAAATATGAAACGTGACCTACGGAAAATTATCTCTTAAGTATTGGAAAAAAAAACGAGGGGAAAGAAGATCAAGGGGAGGAAGTAGTGCGAAACCAAAAAGCCCAGAAAATATTGCCACAAAAAACATTTCCAATAGGAAGTCCTTCAACTTTTAACCAACGGGTTAGCTGATATCTTCTTTTTTTTTTTCTAGCTACTGTATTCCGTTACCAAAGCTAACCCAAGAGTTATTCAGAGTAAATATAATGAAAGTAATGCCACCAGCAGAAAAATTCGACACCTACAAGTTCTTTTCACATCAGATAAACATTTTAGAGGTAAGATCTATAGAGGATCTAGCACTTGGAGACCTAATTATAGCAGATCTAGAACACCTCAAGATGGGGCATCTGGTCAAGGTGTCTCCTATGCATTTGAAGAAGGCAACCACCATTCTTGAGGTTAGTATACAGCAAAAGCTCAGTCAATGAGCTGGTCCATCAAGTAAGCGGTTAGTCCATCTATATCCATATACAGATCTATTAATTGTAAACAGTAATAAAAAGTTGAGTATTCCATTAAGATTAACGAAATGGGGTGTTTTCCTATTTTTTTTTTACATCGGCAATGGAAAGTAGTTGGAAAAAGAAGAGATACGTATTTCTGGAATTTTAATATTGGGTTCATTTAAGTCCATAAATTACTTTTTTATTGTGCGCGATATCTATGTGACGTCAGTAAGCGAAAATTCAAAATTTGCGCCATTTTTTTAGTGATTTCTAGGATATTTTCATATGTGTGGTTGGTGTCACTGCGTGACAACTTTACTTTTGTTTATGTTTGAATTGTTTGGTTAGGGCAAACAATGCATAACATCATGGTAAACATGAGACATTGTTTTTAGTTTATATTTTTACCTGTGAATTGTTGTCTCTGCCTGTGACTGATTACAAGTGTATTTATTAGTAATAGAAAAACATCGTAATTTGTAAAGGTAATTTTTGAATATATTTAATCGACTTTGCAGTAATACTGTTAAGTTAAATACTAACCTTACATTTTTCATCCCTTTTATTTCTGAAAGGATCTATAGGATCTTTATTATAAAAGGATCTATAACCGGTAAATTGTCGGACTTAGCCTCTACAAAACCTTGCTCCATGTTTAATAAAAGTTTACTTCACAAGAAAACAACAATACAACACGTCAAGTTGTCAAGCCAAACACAAACAGGAAATTTCAAATGTCAATTATCGAAATATCGACTGTCGTTTGTCGTCGTTACAAACTGAATCTAGCCACATATTATCAGTGTGGCCTCTTTATAGATACATATTCCTTAGTTTTCGCTTAGCGACGTCACGAATATAAAACAAAATTTCAAAATTGAATTAAAAATTTTCTACCGATTCAATCTTAATAATTTTTATCCTAATAAATATAAAAAAATATATATTTTATAAAAATGCAGGTTTCCACTTTCATTTCGATTGAAGGAAAACACCCCATTATGGTCAACTTTAGGTATTTTTGGAAGTACCTTTGCCTGGAAAATATTTTCCATACATAGATCTCATCACTGAATGCCCACAGCCAAATTTTTAGATGAAAATTGTTTTCCATCCTAGAGATACTTCTAATGGACGCCCAAAAAATCAACCTGTATATTAATATATACGGGTGTTCCACATAAAAGTCCTCAGCGTCGTATCTCGGCAACGAAAAGATATTTTGATTTTGAAAAAAACAGATGATGGAGCTCATCTATGGCTTCGTCACGGAGTTCAACTTGATTTTTTTCAGAGCAAATTGGAGATGGCGCTGAAGTCGAAATAAATTTTTCGTTGGCAGGAACTTTGTAACAAGGTTTATCCGATACTTTGTTCAATTCTAAACAATTTCTCTTCATTTGTTGAGGCTCAAACTGAAGCGTATTTTAGAGTTTCGAATTATTACCTTATACAATGAAACAATAATTATCCAAGTCAATTTAATAGCTCTTTTTAAGGAATATTGAGATAATATGTATTTCTGTAAAATATGGCAAGAGTTTTTAAATACCTAATTCATTTTGTATAATAAGTAATTCATAATATATGTTCTTATGTATATGTTTCTTTTCAGAAAGTATTTTCCAATAGAATAAAAAGTATCCATATAATCCATTATCCGACGTATGTTGATGTTCTCATTAATATTTGCAGGAAAGTATTAAAACCAAAGATTTTTGAAAGGGTAAGTACAAATTTCTAGTACGTAATATCCAAAAATTGAAACAGAATGTTTAGTCGTAATGGGGTATTACAGCGTAGTTGAATTAGGCAATTTATTGTTATTATTTAGTTCATGTATACTATAGGGAGCTGTTAAATTGTATTTTTTTCAATTACATTCATAATATGGCCAGAAAGAGAAGAAAAAATATAATGCACTTTTTCAAATACTACAAATCGCGCCTTTTGAGTGACGTCACGGACTTGTTATCTGCGCATGTCCGGAAGTCCAGAACGGAAATCGGCAAATCAGCTGTGGTCACTTATTATTATTATTACAAGATGGCACAATACACATTTTAAATACCATTTTTGCTCAATGAAATTTACATTTATTGTTTACATCAAAACACTCGCGAACGAAAACGTTATTTTTCAGGTTAAGTAGGATGAGCCACAGAACATTAGGAGGAGCGGTAGCTGGTGACAAAGAGAGAAGTATAATTTTATCTTTGTCATCCTTTCAAGTCCGTGCCGTCATTTGAGCGCAAAATTTTAAGGTGGATTTATAAACTTGATATTGGATTTGGCTTTGGTGCTGGCGCGGAACGTCGGCGCTGATCTTCGTAGCAAGTTTCACACGCAATTTATATTCTTGAAGTTGGCGTTCGGCGTTGTACATTTCTGTTTGTTTACGTTTGAGTTTGTGGGGTTATTTCGCTTTTTAAAAAATTTGAAATAGATAAACCAGCTGTTATTACTTACGGAATCTTAGGTATATTAGGGTTAACTTTGTGCAGTTATGTGATTAGTTTGCAAAAACGAAAAAGAAGAAATAGGCGGTTTAAAGTGAGGCCTATTAACAGGGCTCGCAAACAGTCTGGTGGGTTCCAATACTACAAAAAAACCAGTACTTGGTATGAAGAGCAATTCTTAAAGTTCACGATGTACGTACGCATACGTACACTAAATAGAAGTAGACTTGCAAATCGAAGTTTTTGTTTATAAATTCACCTTAAAAACGCAACTGAAGCACATAGTAGATATAATCTGTGACTAAAAATATCAATTTGACATTTCTTTCCAACGCGTTTGATCACGTGCTGTCAGCGATGGATTTCTATTGGACGACGACGCGATGCTACGGATTTGCTACGAACGCCAACGGCAAAAAGATAAAATTGGTTCATGTTCGACGGCAAGCGGCCATCGGCCAGCGTCAAATTTTCTCCCGACGGCGAATATAAATACATCAATGTAACTGCGTGTATTTATATTTCAGCGCCAAATCCAACTCCGAATCCAAATCCAGTTGCAAGTTTATAAATCCCGCTTAAACTTCTTTCTTAAAAGCTTCAAACTTCAATATTTTTTTTTCATGTAAATTTCAATATATTAATTTTAAAAAAATATTTACAAGGCATATTTCAACATTCTCTATCCAATACTATTTTTTTTTAAATTCACTGTAAAGGCCCATTGTTTGTGTCGAAATTTAGTTATGTCTGTACAGTGAAAAGATAATATATACTGATCATCACTTCAAGTGATCTATACGAAAAATTTAGCGACTTTGATGGTTCACTATAATTTTTAAACAAATAGATGAGTCTTGAAATTGTTTTCAGCAGTGGAAAAATCGCTTCCTTGGAAATAAATCTTGTTGGCTATTGGCCTTCATTTCTAAAGATTAATACTTATTACACAGGGTGGTTTATAATGACGTGATTGTTTTGCTAAGTTTGTTGATGTTTACGGAACGAAAGAAGCGATCTTTTCACTGCTGAAAATAATTTCAAGATTCGTATCTATTCCTTTAAAAGTTATTAGCCTCAAAGTCACCTAATTTTTTGAGTGTACCACTTGAAACGATGATCAGTATACTTGGCACGATGATTGAAATCTAGATACATAGTTATTCCTTTTTTTTTTTCAGATCCAGTTGCATTCGTCCTTAGAAGAGCTTTATGATGAGATTCCTCAAGATATTTTACCTAAAGATTATGGTGGGGACGCACCTTCACTAAAGGAATTGAACGGTAAGTTCTTCAGTGGAACGCTTTAGGGAAAGTTATGTATGGGTAATGTCTGTAACTTATTTGTGGTGCGTTTTCATGATTCATAGTTTCTTTTGGGATTACACCACCTGTAAAATAACAAAAAGCAAAAACCAGAAGCCCCTAAAAACCACTGTATAATGTGTGACAAAATAATATTTCATAGATTAACTAAATTTCATCAGTGGTTTTTCAGTTTTATACAAAATTCTATATTATTATTATTATTATTATTATTATTATTATTAAACTAAAGAGAAGAGCAGAGGTCGAAACCTATTATGCTCCTAAAAATAAACAATAGATTGACAAGAATGGCAATAGTAAATTGTTACAGTACAGCTAATGCTTATAGGTAACAGTATATGTACATATTTATAAGTAATTGAATAAAAATTACAAAGTACGACTTAAATAATATAACTGTATAAAAAGATACAAACAAGAATATATGTTCTGTGAAGTTAATTTGCAGACACAATACAGGATACCCAACTAAATGTCTTGTCTTTACATCAAAGCATTTCACCATTTTTAAATAAGTCATATTTATTTTTGAACGAGTTTACACTCACTGAAGTCACCACATCACTGGGTAACCGATTCCAGTTGTTAAAAATTCGGTTGGAATAGAAGTTCTGTCTTATCGTTGTCCTGAAATTTTCTTTTTTGAGTTTAAGTGAGTGGCCCCGGAGTCGGTCGTCTGTGTTTAATTCTAATAGCTCTCTGATGTCTTGCGTAAAGTGATTATGTAGCAACCTATATGTGAAAATCATGTCACCTCTATTTGTTTGTTCTGGTAGAAGTGGGAGGTTTAGAGCTTGAAGCCGATCTTGATAGGATTGATTCCTCAGACACTGGACTTGCCTAGTAGACTTCCGTTGAACGTTTTCCAAGAGTTTTATATCTTTTATTAAGTGCGGTGTCCATATTATGTTAGCATATTCGAGAATTGGCCGGATATATGTTTTGAATAAAAGAGAAAATAATCTAGGGTTAGGGTTTTGAAAAGTTTTAAATAAATAAGTAGGACCTCTGGTTGGCTTTTTTTGCGACATTAGTAATGTGAGTGGACCAGGATAGGTTTGAGGTTATCGTTACTCCTAAGTCTACATGTTCATTAACGGACTTGATATGGATGTCATTGAGCACATAAGAGTGGAAGGGGTTATTGTTACCGATATTATATGTCATATTTTAAAATATGTCTAAATAAAATAGTTATTATAATAAAATTTAAAAGAAATTAAACACTTAACTAGCTTTCTTCTACACGTTTCGACTTCATCCTCAACTCTTCGCCGGTACAATGTTTGTGCGATAATAACTTTTTGTATGAAAAGAAGTGCTGTTTGTCAGATTGACATTTTTAATTTAATTGGTTTTTCCTTTTTGTTATTTTACAGGTGGTGTAACCCCAAAGAAACTATGAAGGTATGTATGTGTGTTTCAATTTCAATTTTCTGCATGGAGTTGCTGGAAATAATACGAAATAAGTCGATTAAATTGCGTGGAGAAAGTTACAGAACAGTCGCAAAAAGTCGATAAAATGATTCACCGCTTTTAAGGCCTCTACTGCATCTTTAGGTACACAACTATTTTAAACTAAAGGCAATTTGATAAATAATTTTCTATATTTGGAGGAGATGCCGAAAACAACGACTCTTCGACTCCTCGCTAGTACGTCTAGAAAGTATGTGGAAATTAAAAACCATCGATAAAAAAATTATTACTTTATTTGAGTAAAATTCAACCTTACACATAAAAAAAACATATTTTACTTGCTAATACATAGTCCACGTAACCTCAAACATTTTTGTAGTCGATGAGGAATGTCCACAATTAAATTAGATACATACGTCTCCGTAACAAGTTGCCATGCTTCTAAAACGGCTCTCACTAACTCAGGACTGTTTCGACGCGCTGTCCGTTCTACCTCGATTTTCATGATCCCCCATATGTTTTCAATGGGGCTTAAGTCAGGAAAAGCTGCTGGCCATGAAATGGGTGCGATTCTGCTATCGTCCAACCAACGTCTTGTATACCTGGAAGTATGGCATCGAGCGTTGTCTTGCTGTAATCGCCAACCCTCAAGATACAGGGTATTAGCTGTTTGGACGAGATATTCATTTAAAATGGTACAGTAGCGTGCACTATCTACTGTACCATCGATAATGCACAGTTCAGTTGCACCACGTAGTGAAATCCCTCCCCAAACCATGATTTTCGTAGGAAACTTTGATTTCTGCACCTCGGGCCTATCTCTGCTTGGTATCCTTAAACGATTATCGCCCAGCTGGAAACAAGCTTCATCCGTAATGAAGACATTTTCAAAATTGTCCTCTCGATAATCTACGCAAAATTAAAGTCTTTTCTGAATATGCTGCTCTGCTCTTCAGTAACAGCTGGTATCTTCCTAAGTTTTCTTGCTCTGTAACCACTACGTAGAAACGCCTGATGAATGGTTTCACAAGAAACAGCAATTCTCCGTTGTCTTGTAAACCGTTTTGTCAATTTTCGAAAACCCAGTCATGAATATTTGCGGCCCAACTGCAGTAAAGACAACAAATTGCGACATCGCATTTTGCGTGGTCTTCCAGAAACTTGCCCATGTTCCATACCAATACCATTTCTGATACGCTTTAACACATTATAAACCGCCGATTTACCCATTCCCGTTAATCTTACAAATTCCGGCACTTCTCGAACGCCATTTTCATATAACTGTTCAACTAGACGCCTTTTTGACACCTGTGTCATTGTTTTATTAATTATTTTGTGGTGCCTTCAAACGACAATCAAATACTGACATTAAATCAGACAACTGTCAGTCAAACGTAACTATGACATTTTTTATTAAAAAGCCTTATAAATATATTTCAACGTGATAAAATAATGAAGATGAAAATTCCATCTACTTTCTAGACGTACTATATATAAAATTAATTATCTGAAGTTCATAGTTTATCGTCGGCAATTTTTAATTAACAATAATTAAATTTAATTACACAATTTAATTAATTATGTTTTTCCACGGTCGGGAGTAGAAATCAGTTTCTATGACATCAAAATTGAAACAGAAGTAGTCAATTATTCCCAAGGGAGTATAATGCTCCCAAGGGAGTTTACATTATGGAGAACGTTTTTCATGCAAAAAAAGAGTAACATTGAAATTATTTATTGACATTTAAATTAAATGTAACATTTGTTTACTTTAACATTACTTTCGCTTACATTTAAAGTTTTTGTGATTGCGCTAGTGGTGGTACCTACTAAAACGTGATTAGCAATTTTGGTCTTATTTTCAATGGAGTTCTCGACATAACCCTCAGCGACTGTCGTTGATTTCCAACCAGCATGACGCTTTATTGTCGTGATATCCACACCAGCATCTGCCAGTAATGTCGCTGAAGATCTTCGTAAGCAGTGACCAGTATAACATGCAGCATCAGGTAATTTTAAATACGAAGCTACTACACTAGGAATTTTTCCGATGGTATTCTTGCCAACTGGCTGCGAACTACATTTTCCTGCTTTGTAGTACAAAAAAAGGCGCTTATGCTTGACGTGGAAAGAACGAAGGGACAGGTATTTTCGATACAATTCAAGCATATTTTCCACATCGGTAACCACAAAGGTTCGTGGAATCTTTGTCTTAGTGTTTGGAATTTTTACAATCAAGGATGAGCTTACATCCTCAATATCATCTACATAAAATTGACTAGTTCATCAGTTCGACAAGCTCCGGCAATCCCCAGAATTAATATAACCTATAAAAAATCAAAATACTAAATAATTGAAATACCTAACAACAAAAGTAATCTTACCTTAATCATTAAGAATTCTTTGTCATCTGCAGTTGATAGAAAACGGTCGATTTCACCCTTTGTCAATATTTTCGATTTTTTCGATTGATATCCGTCACCGGTTCTTTTCAAAAATGCGATCAGTTTGGGGAATTTGCTTATATCTATGTTGTCGTAAATTATCAAGCATGACTTAACCATAGAATATTGCGCCCATAATGTGGAAGACTTGTAATTCTTTGCATTTTCACTGAAGTATGCCAACAAAACATTCTCGCTGTATACTTGAATATTTTTCTCGGCGCACTACGTTTTGAACCGATTGTAAGCTATATCGTATAAAGATCTTGACTTCGTAGGTAACAAATTGCTTATTGCAATATTTGCAGCCTCCACAATCTCTTCCGACTCACAATTATTCATTGTGCACTAAACAAACTGTAAACTAAACCAAACTAACATCTTAATTTGACACCTAAATGAAAAGAAATAGATGTTTTTCTTACATAGAACACGCCCGAGATGCAATTTTAGTTTCTTCCAAACCGATAGATGGTGCTGTAGCTAATGAGATAAACAAAATCGTACACATCTAGTAGTCTAAAATATTTACTTGCCGTCGCCATTTTGCCGCGTCGTTTTTCGTTGAAATATAACCTGACATTCAAACATTGAAGTTTTCGCCGCAGTTTTTTAAAGAATTTCCTATGCAAAAAAAATGCACTAACTGCTCTGTGTTTGATTTGTTTCCTCAGTAGCTGATAAACTTTAGTCCATTATTATCATTCTGGAAGAATATTCTGGGGAGATGTAATAATACAGGTAATGTAATAATAATCAGTTTTAGTAATTAGTGTTCAGTTATTAGATTATTATGTTTTAGGTTTAAAAGAAAAGATGCAAGAAGGTGCATGATAGACGTTTCAGAAGAGGTGCTGCAAGAAAAGATTGTACTTATTATTCCTTGGAAACACAATTACTTTATAACCTTAATAATTTGATAATTTATAAAGTTTTCGCAACGTAAGTTTTAGATTATATTAATGTAAAAGTGTTTGTAGAGCTTTTTATAAATTCGTGATAAATATATATAATGTCTCATTTTTATTTTATTTGTAACATTAAAAAATGTATTGGTAGAGAAGGTCAAGGATCCTGCCCTGCAAGCAAATATTTCTTATGCAACCAGTTAAACGTTACTTCCATTTTCATTGAAAATATCTGATGCAACCAGTTATACACCTACTTCCTTCCAAACCGTCTGAGGGCGCAGTTTTAATTCTTCAAATGTCAATATTAAGATAGTTATCTATTGTATTTTTATCTAGGATTTGACAATTCTTTTTGTTTGTTTATTTTGTAGTTATGACAATAACTCAACGACTACTAAATAAATGCTCAAATCCTAATACAATAATTCTGGTGCTACTTACTTCATAATAACAAAATATGTGTTTTTAAGTTAATGAGACCGTGGAAAAAATAGTATATACCATTCGGGAGAAATGCTATTTTGTCCTCGGTGCATTGTAGCCCTCTGGCTTCGCCCTCGAGCTTCAAATTGCACCTCTGCCAAAATTACGCATTTCTGTCCCTTATAGTATAATATACTATTTGGTCAGATAGTATTGCCATTTTTATTTTTTTGCAGTCATATTTGAGCAGACACTGAAAAATGAAGGGCACTTCCTTAAAGCAACTTTCTGTCCTATATTGGTCAGGATATTTAGATTTTCAATGTGACGTTTCGTTTTTCCAGAACCATCATCAACTTAATTTTTTCTTAAATACGGACCTGGAATTTTTAAATCATATTCAGACGTTTCGAACTAAAAAGTACATCTTCAATGTTTAATTGCACAATAATTTTTTATCTGCATACCCAGTTTTTGCTCAATTATCATACACATAATCACACAAATGTCAGTGGATGTTCCTAAATTCAATTAGACCCCTACATTTTGTCATTGCGTTAAAAAATGAAAACTATTCCTTCTAAATAAAGCATTAATGTGTTCATTTTATTACAAAAGTTTTTAAAAAGACAATGATTAACAAATACTCAAAATTTACATTTAAAATATACAGTAAAGGTATACAAAAATTTATTTTTCTGCAAATACTTTGCATTGTTCGTTGAAAGTTCCTTGTTCTAATAGAATTAAAGGCGTTTACAGAATATTTGCTTTCAGCTTCTCTACATTGTTGGGTACGTTTTTGTATACCCCATTTTTTAGGATTCCCTACAAAAAACGATGTAGTGACGATAAATTGGGTGCTCCTGCAGGTCATTCGACTACGCCCTCCATTTCATATCGATTTTTCAGAAAACTGTTGGTGTAGAAAATTCCTCATATCAAAAATTGACTTTGGTAACATCCAGTGACACCTGTGTACACCATAAATGAGAAAAAATTGGGTACGCAGATAAAAAATTGTATAATTCGAAATGGAAATACTGAAGATGCATTTTTTAGTCCGAAACGCCCGAATATGAATTATTCCGGGGTAGGGGTAAAGGAGACTTGCTAATTATGGTCTCAAAATTCCAGGTCCGCATTTAAAAAAACGAAGTTGATGATGGTTCAGGAAGAACAAGAATTTATATTTAGAATCTAAATATCCTGGTCAATAGAGTGTAGAAAGTTGCTTCGAGAAAATGCTCTTCATTTTTCAATATCTGCTCAAATAAGGCTGCAAAAAAATAAGAACGAATTTCCAACATTTCTTTTTTTTTTTCAAATATTTCAAAACCTTGATTTGTTTGAGGCATTATGTTGGTCCCTGATTACGCAACTTTGCCCTTATTGAAACTTCTTTGTGTCTTACAGTTTCCGAGATCCCAATGGTGAGAAGAGCATTTGTAGCAACCTGTTTGTGTGAGAAACACAGTTCCTATTTTAAGAATAGAAAAAAATAAGCTTCGTAGTTATTTATTTTTTACTTGTAGATTTGTGGAAAGTGAAGCTGAGAGAGTATGGAGCCAGATTCGATGAATTAGAAAAGATGAAAGTGGATGAGAGCTTGAGGCCCGACCCCTTGAAGAACCACAAGGTTTTGGGATACCATGGCAATTTCACGAAGTTGGACGTAGATTAAAATTTTCAACTGTAAATAAATTTGAGCTTTTCACTAATAAATTCGGTTTCTCAATCAGTTCGTGAACGTATTTTTGTTTTAAATTTTTAAAAGATGTGGTGAATCTCTAATATATAATTGAAATTTGCCAAAGAATTATAATATATTCAATTATTTTTTTTTGTAAAACTTGGTTTTACAAAATTTTATAAAATTCTTGCTGGTTTCTTAATATTTTCTCAATTTTTGTCTATATTTCTTAATAGTGAGTAAAATGTGAGGCAATTTGAACATTATTGTGGTTTTTTAAATATTTCATTTATTATATCTACTTTTTTTATGCATCTAATAAAGTTTTTCAGGAACTGTTGAAAATGTCATGTAAAAAACATGAGCTTTTTCCATAACCCAAAAACAAAAGTAGATAGAAAAATTTGACTACTTCACTGCATTCCACTTTTAAAAAAAATACCCTGGATTCCCATCAAAATGGACTACTCTGTACATATTTGTTCTGTTTATTACTTGGAAAATAAATATTATTATTATTATTATTATTATTATTATTATTATTATTATTATTATTATTATATGTGTATAGGAAACATACAGTATTCAAATATGTTGACACAAATATCTTTGGACACCTCGTATAGATGTTCAGATAATGCTAATAACACCAGCGCCACCGGCAGAATGTTAAAATATTTCCGTCGCAGTATGCTTGGGATCGAAGACGCCTCGTTTCACGGGTCTCCCCACAGATGTCAGAATATTTATATATTCCGCGATAGTAGATAATATCAATGAATTCGCTTATTACGAAATAACATGACGAGGCATTTTCTGGCTTCAGTTAGAACATTTGAATTTCTAAATGATAAAGTGGCTGTTTCTCCGTTATTGACCTAGAAGGCTTTGTGCCACTTTAAAAGTGGTGATTTACTAAAAAACTAAAGATTTCACAAAAAATATTGAGCACAAAATTGAAAGACAGCTCAATATCCTGCTAATTACTTATTCTTAAATTAAAATATAACTATAAGGTGACCAATTAATCCTCATACTATAATAATTTAATTAAATAATTGAATCTCAGTTAGTATTTACTAAAATTCAGATGATTTCTAAAATCAGCAATTTGATGCCGCCAATTTTTATTTAAAATTTTAATATCAGAATCACTGATCTCAAAAACTCTTATGTTATTATAAGAGGCTTGTTTTGGTTCTAACAGGAACCAGTTCTGAATTGAGCTGAGCGTGCGTGGTTTGAAAAAAGCCTTCGAATTTTTAAAGTGTGCGTGCTCAGTCCGATTCAGAACCGGTTCGTGTGAGAACCAAAACAAGCCTAATGTCTGTAACTTGTTTGTGGCGCAGATGTTATTGTAGTTTCTTTTGAGATTAGATCACCTATAAAATAATATAAAACAACAGGAAACCAGAAATATTCAAAATAAATATTCAAAGTATAGAATCAAGGCAAATTTATAAAGTTTGCTCAAAAGAAAAAATAAAACTAAAGCAGAACCAATTAATAATGATCAAAATTCAAAAATATTTATTTACCGAGTTCTTTGTGAATGTGGTAAATATAATATTGGTGAGACATCTAGGCCATTACAAATAAGGGTCCGTGAACACAAGAATTACAGTCAGAAATTACCAAATCGATTCGGATACATTAGTAAAACATGTATGGGACAGCAATCACAAGGTTGGTTGGACACAGGTTAAAGTTATACAAAAAGAAGAAAAAATGCTTTAATTAAACTTAATGGTGATAACTGTATCTCATCAGAAACAATATTCTTGGATTAAACTCATCTCCAGAAGGATGTTACCAGTGGAAAATTAACAATAACATAGTGATCAGTGCTTGTGCTGACTTTTGTATTAAAACTGTCAATCTGACAATTTTTTTCACACAAACTACTACTCTTCTACTGACGAGGAGTCAAGGATCGACCGAAACGTTTAGAACAAAGCTAAGCGTTTAATTTCTTTGTAGCATTTGGTTTTCCTGAACCAGGTAATTATATATTATGTATAAATACTCACCTCTTTATGCAAGAGGTGAGTTAAAGTTAACTTTTTGTTATTTTAAGGGCCGGTCATTCCATCTCTTTATAAAGTTGCTTTTAACTAAAAGAAACTTAAAGTCAACAAGTGAATTTATCTGGCAGTTAAAAAATCTGCGTCTTTTCAACACAATTTAACTGCTCTTTTGTAAAAAGACTGTTTAATGATCCTATTGGCAATACTGGTTAAATAAGAAAGTCTATATAATAAAGTGAGACAGATGAAATGCGTTAACCATAATCAACAAAATATGTCAATCATGACAACGTTACCTAGCTATAACATACTGTGGCTATAAAACTATAACTATTTTTAAGTTCTAGTCGTTTCTGGGATCTCTAGTTTAAATTTAATATTCAAAAGTGTAAAAATGTCTTCCCAGGATGATTGAGTAAAAAACTTGGAACCAAATTGTCCAAGAATTTCAGGCCCTTACTAGTACAAATCGTATCAGCTCAGTCCTCCGTTCAAAATATGATTCAATAAAACATGTCGTAAAATCTAACAAATACGTAGATATCATTTATTTTTTATTATTAACCTGTTAGTGTGATGCCATAAATGTTGCTCGATTTCTTCTACAATATTTAAAACCGTTAAATACACGAAATCTCTTCATAAATCCTTCATCATCCCAGATGTTTAAATTGTCTATATGAGGCCTTACATTATATATTTTTCGTTGGCGATTTGCAATATTTACCATGTTTATAATTTCATGATCTAATAATATTTCTTCTTCAAAATCAATAATGTTTGCCATTATAAAAATATATTTTTTGACGTTTTATTAATCAAATTGTTTACCAACACTCAAATTGTAAAATTTCTGAGGTTAAAAATCTCTTTGTAACAACTTATAGGCCAGTAAAAGTGACCGATAAGTTAAAGAGCAGATAGAGAACTTTAAAGACAGGATTTAATTTAAAATTCAGTGAAGAGACCCATTTTGTAGTTACAAGGAAAATATTTAAAATGATGTTTATAAGGAGATGGAAAGACCGGCCCTAAATTAGTTTAATGGAATTTCAATTCCAGGGTTTTACGTTAGAGTTATAGTTTTATGTTAACTCCATACTGATGGTTGTTTATAAAGTCAGTGTACTGTTGAACATATTTAGAACAACATTTAGTTCTTATTTTTTTAAGTAGGGACTGGCATATTAATAAGGTTTTGTCCTGGGATTCTATGAATACTACCGGGATATCAAAAATTATCTTGGTCAAGGGTGGTTGTGGAATGTAAAACGTGTGTCTTACTTTAAATTTTTGAATATGTTTTGTTGTGTCAGAATCTGTGAAGTCATTGTGCTGAAATTTTTTAATCCAGTTTTTGAATCATGCATCTTACCACACAGCACAAAATTTTCATGATTGAAGCCTATTTTCGAACGGGTGCGCTAGTTAATGGAAATTGGCAATACAGTCAACGTTTGGGTTTGGACAATTTTCGAGAGCACTTCCCAAACGCGGCAATATTACCGGACAATTTTAAGCGTGCCTTACAACGTGTTTCGCGAAACTGGTTGTGTGACTCATAAAAAAGGTGCTGGTAGACCAAGAGTTCGTACAGAAGAAGTTGTCAATGACGTTCGTCAACGTATGGAAGAGGAGCCTGCAAAACCTTTGAAACGTCTTTCTCAGGAAATTGGACTTTCTTATGGAACATGTCATAAGATTTTAAAGAAAGACTTGAACATGCATCCATATAAGATGCAAGCACACCAAGCTCTTCTGCCCGCAGACCACCCCAGACGCCTTGCTTACTGCCATTGGTTTGTCAATAATTTATCGCCACTACATGCTCAAAAAATTGGTGTTTGGATGGCAGTTTCTCGCAGAAGAATAATTGGGCCAATTTTTTTCGATTTCACCGTCAACGCAGAAAAGTACAGACACAACTTTTTGGCTGAATTTGTACAACAGTTAAACGATGATGAACTTCGGTACGGTTATTTCCAGCATGACGGTGCAACAGCACATACTACACGAGAAAATATTGCTTTCCCCCGCGAGTTTTTTGATGACCGGCTGATAAGTTTGCATACAGAAGTTGAGTTTCCTCCGAGATCACCTTGTTTGGCAATTATGGACTATTTTATATTTCCTTACTTAAAAAACAAGATTTTCGCAACTCCGGTAAATAATTTGCAAGAACTGCAACAAAGAATTGTTCAGCAATGTGCAACCATAACGCCAGAAATGGTGCAAAAGGCTTTTCACAGCATGAGGAGGCGCGTCAACTTGTGCATCGAACAAAACGGGGGACATTTCCAACAATTACTGTAATTTAGTTTTTCTTGTTACTAAAACCGTTATTTCATAATTTGTAGTTCATTATTGTTTTACAACTGAAATAAATAGGTATGAAATTTGTAGGTTATTGATGATGTCAGTGTGACAGTAACATAATTATTTCAAATTTAAAGTAAGACACACGTTTTACATTCCACAACCACCCTTGACCAAGATAATTTTTGATATCCCGGTACTTGCCTCCATAGATTAGGTTAGGGGCTCATCTCTTCGTCCGCTGAAGATTGTACCTGAATGAATTCAAATTAGTTACCACTGCTGACCGCTGTATCAAGTCTATGTTTTAATGGTTATGTCACCGGTTGATCAAATAAGCATTAGATAGAATTTGGTTATTAATTATCTAATAATTTTTAGTATATGAGCTTCACTCTTTTAAATTTTATAAAACCCTATAAGAATCTAGATCTAGATTCCGAATTTCTCTAGAGAGACCCATTGTAACCTGATACACAGGTCAAACCATCTGTTGGTAAACTCATATTGTCATCCCTATCAGTGAGGAGTAAATAGACCATATAAATTGTTTTATTTGTCGAAAAAGTTACTATATTTTCTTTCAGCTAGCCACCATTATTTTCCATTTGGTTTAGTATCATCAAGGGTGCTTCACTTATCTTTACCAATTCAACAAAGGTGAAGTGGCGTCCAGTAATAATAGATTTGTTGTTTATTATAATAAATACACGACTGACAAAATTGAACCTGCGACCCACGCTCTAAACAGGCAAACAGTTGCCATCCGCTGTGTTGTATAATACAGGTATATACAGGGTGCCCATTATCTATCTCCTGACATGGCTAATTTTGTTAATAGTGGAGATAGAGAATTGGTTAAATTAGCAAAATTGGGCAGAATTACAAGAGGAATTCAGTGCCTCATTCAGATTTAATTTTAATTTCCAACTTTTCGAGATATTTTGAAAAATCTGAAAACCGGCAAAATTTTTAAACTCGAATAATTCGAAAACTATAAACGATACAAATAATATAAAAATACTGTGTGATAGTGTTTTTTAGGTGGAATTAAGCGGTGATATTGAACATTTCATGGGCATCTTAGTTTTTGAGAAAAAAATAAAGTTATGTTTTTTAAATGGCAACCATAGTGGGCAACCATAGTATGAATAAAAAGCTTATTTTTTCTAATTTCAAAAATATAATATTTAATAAATAGTTTTTTCTTCGTTTGTGTACATTTCACAATAACGACTTTAACATGAACGTTTAATTTTGACGTGTATAATGTGACTTTAGTGTGATCTGACATTTGTTTACTGATCTACGTTTGTTTTTCATAGCTTACTATGTTAATAGAGAGTTTTTGAACCACTTAAATTTTAGCACGTCGTTATCGTTATCGTTATCGTCATTCTGCGCATGCGCAGTGTCAAAAATGATACTCTTTTAGGCACTGCGCATGCGCAGAATAACGATAACGATAACGACGTGCTAAAATTTAAGGGGTTCAAAAACTCTCTAATAAATTATTTGTTCATTACAGTAAACGATTTTCTGTTCAAAATATAAAAAAGAAAAGAGAAAGGTAAGTATATGAAATGTTATATTTTTGAAATCAGAAAAAAATAAGCTTTTTATTGATTTTATATATATATTTGTTATCAGAATGATGTACCGAATCCAAAAATATTAAAATATACAGGGTGTTCCCTATAAAAAAACATACATTTTGTGTACCCTGTATACATAATTTGCCAGCGCAAAAGTGTTAGAATGACTGAATCTACATAAAAAATTGTATAAGACCAGCTTACAAGTTTTTTGTATCTGTAATAATGAAAATATTAAGATGGGGTTTACATTAATAAAACTAACCCTGTACAGGGTATTCGCTTATATTTTGACCCCTACCTACAGGGGTTATTAAGAAAGTTAGAAAAAAAGTTTAAATACAAAGGTTGTTTGGTTTTTCACGTATTATCTTTTGGCTAGGTCGAAAAAAAAGTGAATGTCGTAAATTTGAGGAAACCAATTGAACATAATATTTTTAAATGGAACAGCCTGTATAATTTTACACGCTTGGGTAAACATATTTTTCCTGATTTCAAAAATATTATTTTTTTGACATTTGCACTGACAGTTTTCGAAATATTTAATATTTAATGTTTGCAATAAATCATAAAAAAAATATTAAAAAATGAAAATATTAGAAAATGTTTAAATAACTAAGGAGGTTACATCGAAAATCATTAAATATTTTTTATTACTGTTGGTTTCTACTGATAAATATTTTTAGTTCTTTGTATTTTTTCTATTTTTTTATGGTACTCGCTGTCTAATATTTCGAAAACTGTCAGTGCAAATGTCAACAAAATATATATTTTTGAAATCGGGAAAGAAATGTTTACCCAAGCGTGTAAAATTATACGGGGTGTCCCATTTAAAAATATTATGTTCAATTGGTTTCCTCAAATTTACGAATTTACTGAATTTACATTCAGTTTTTTCAAAAGATAATACGTGAAAAACCAAACAACTTTTGTATTTAAACTTTTGTCCTAACTTTCTTAATAACCCCTGTAGGCAGGGGTCAAAATATACGCGAATACCCTGTACATACATCAAAATACAATGACCTTGAAATTCATTAAACATTTTTTGCCACCTCCATTGCTCGGCCGCGGCATTTTCACTTCTGACCCCTCCCTTGCATTACCGTTACGAGCCGCCACTGAATCCCTGTACGATTTTCAGCCACTTCGACCCGGGTTACAAAATACCAAAATAAGCACAGAACCCACATTTCGATCTTTGATAATTCCGATGTGACCTCCTCATTTCTATTCGACTAATTCAAAGCTACTCAATCGGCCTGAATGACCGACTGCCCAACTAGGTCGCCCTTGCCTGCCCGGTTGAATGACACGGAGCGCCGCGACGCGCCTCTCCCGCACCGGCGCCGACGCCGACGATCGTGCCACGGCGACGCGCGCGCCTCGGATTCCCACACGTCGCATAGTCGAGTAGCCTCTGGAGCCATGAGTCCGTACTTCAACTGTTCCGCACTAACCTCTAACTCATACCAAGGGCCACTGTGATACGCGAGCGCGCGGGCCAGCCCTCGAGACAAGTGACAGTGCCGTAGCCTGCTTGACGAATGCTTCTCAGCCTCATTCTGCCTTATATATGCCTTATATTTTTTATTTTCCGCAACCGGGTAACCTTATACGCTTTAGCACACTGTTTACATGTGTAGGTGTATCGATTTTTTTGCCAGCAGGCTACGTTCGATATTTTTCCGGTCACACAACGACTTGAAAAAAATCTCCTCCATCCAGGTTTCGTTTGCAACGCATACTTTGTGATAGACTGGGGGTAAGAGGTCAGTGGGACCCTTTGTGTGGACTCGGCCAGTGTTTTTTGTGGTTAGGGCGACGCAGAGTGGTGTTTTGGGTCTACGAAGAGCAATCAGTGTTGGCTGTGAACATGGGAGATCTGGGGGGTTTTCGTACTTGACGGTTGGCGACGATTTTTTGGAAAATCCGCTGATATGCCAGTTAGGAGGGGGCTGGTAGCGCCAAGGACTACTTTGATCGAGACTATCATAAGGAAATTTGACACAGACAGTAAGTGTGTTGCTTTTTTCTTAGTCTGTGTGCAAAACAAGATAATTTTTATGTATTTACCTAGTCCTTTTCGATGTTGATAATAATAACGTATTAACCTATCTATCTATATCTTCTATATCTCCCTATTACACGCTCTATCCCTTCCCGTAACCTTGATGCTCGGTTAACCTGAGATTCTATCCTTAAATGCCCAGTGCTGTACTGTTTGGTACAGTCAAACTATATTATATTTAAATGTATAAATATAAACTTTAAAACGACAAAAAAACGAAAGACATAATTCGGAAAAATCAATAAATGTTATTCTTTATTTGAAGGAGATGTCGAAAACAACTACTCCACGGGCAATATGCCCGACTGGCATTGAATTAGATCGGTATCTCCATAGGAGTCGCCACATTGTTCATCCAGACCAAATACCAGACACTGACCGGTTTCGCGTTTATTTTGCGCTCATCAGAGTGCCATAGGTAGTGGACTTGATGAACGATGTTGCGACGTGATTGCCTAATGGGCATCATGAATTGTCAGACAGATAGTAGCAAAGACCCAAAGAGGGCACTACGGTGTGTTTCTCACCACAAATGTAAAAATAAAAATGTACAAATACTAACCACGTCATTTTTAACTTTGTAATACCAAAAAATTACAGCACCACTAAATTATTACGTTAAACAAACCCAAATACGTGTTATTTATCATTATATCAGCAATAAGCCTCAAAAAATTACCTTTTAAGTAGGTTCAAATATTTTCATGCAGAGGGCGCATTAATTTTTGGAATCGCCAATACGCACGCGTAGTGGATAGCGGATAAGATCATAGAAACTAACCTAAATATTTAGAGAAAATCGATTAATCAAATATTGCTTGAAGTGTTATAATTTTATTTGTATTATGAGTGATATTTTAAGTGAAAGCGAAAGTAATCTCTCAATATCTTCCGAAATTAATTGCCACATTTTTTTCAGATTTGAAATTTGCTGGGTTCCAACTTTATTACGGCATTTCTTATATACCTAAATCTACCAATAAAAGTGTGACATTGTGTGTCCTCTGTGCCTCATTTGATTCCTCACAAGAGGTGTTCTATGTCTCTGCACTTCGCGCCAGCGATTACCCGACTTGCATCAACATTTATTTTATTTTATTTTTTTTTTATTTTATTCATACACTACCCAACAGATACATATCCATTTGCAGGGTAGGACATACAAAATACATACAAAATACAATATATGCAACAAATATACAATAATAAATACAACAAATTTATAAATACAAAATATATGCAACAACGAAACGACTGAGAAGGTCACAAAAAAGAGAGAAAACAATAAAAAAGACAAACAACAACTAAGTAAAAGAAACAGAACATTAAGAACATGTTAATGAGATAAAATCTAACAAAATGAGGGTTGATTTGCATTAAACAGAAAATCGATTTTCATTTAAAACAAGGGAAAAATTCAGTCTCTTTATTGATGCCATACTGTAGTTAAATATGACAATACTGTTACTAGTCCTATTACAATTTCTGCACATTGAGAGAAACAGGGCATTCTGTCTGGAGTTCACTCTAGGAATATAAAAGTTTCACTTATTAAGTATTTCAGAGCAGTCATTACTACCGTGTATTACTTTGTATACAAAAATTAAGTTTGCAGTGACTCTGCGGCTTTCGAGGGTGATAACTGCAAATCTATCAAGAAGTTTTTGATGCGGAGTCCCTATGGCGGGGTAGACACCATCTACTTTGAAAGAAAGGAATTTGAGAAAACGTCTCTGGATCTTCTCTAAGCCATCAATTTGAATACTATAAAAAGGACTCCAAGCAACTGATCCGTATTCTAGTTTTGATCTAATATAGGAATAATACAGAAGTTTAAGCGTATCAATATATTAAAATCATGGGAATTCCATATTATAAATCCTAAAGTTTTAAACGCATCCATCACTGACAATATTATGAACGGGTACTGAAAACGACAATTTACTGTCGAAGGTGACACCGAGGTCTCGAAAATTACTGTATCTTGATAGAAGTGAATTGCCCAAAGTATAACCGTATACACTATAGAGGACTGTTTTAAGGAGTATGTCATTATAAAACACTTACTAACATTTAATTGTAGTTTGTTCGCTTTTGCTGAACATTTGCTGTAGTTCCAATACTGCTGGTACGGAGTGTGGAACTGAGAATTAAAAATTCTTGTAAATCCGAAATCTAAAGAAAGCATGCAATTAGAGTAAATTTTCAACTTGTTACCTTTCATTTTCTATTACCTGACATTTTTTAAGGTTAACTCGTCCAAAATCGAAATCGACAAAACAAAGCAACGCTGCTGGCGCTTCTACCGGATATTATGCGAACTAAAGATTATGTTGCAGCAACGATAATTCAAATTAGTTTCCAACTGATGCATGAATCGCATTTGCGCTTTAAACCAGTGCTGCAAACTATCAGAAACTGCTGTGTAGGAACAAACCTTATATAAATATGAACCTTATAACCTTATGAGTAGAGGTCAGGTGCGTAGCACGGTTTTGGTACTTCGTGCGCATTTTTTATTCGTATTTTTGTGCATTCTACTGTTTACTCATTACATTACTTTCTTGAAATAATGTTAAATTGTTTCTATGTAGGAACAAACCTCCTATATCTGCCTGTTTCATTGAAAATCCTTCTGTATTTCTGTTCCTCAAACACGTACGTTTGTCAGTGAATTGTGCAAAATATTTTCAAAAGAAATCATATCTAGAGATCTAATATTGGCATATAAAATTATGTATGCTAAATTTTTCAAGTGCGTGCATTGCCAGCTGGTGTATTGATTCAATATAATTTTTTGGCAACCTCTAACATGCGAATAAATACGGCATAATATTTGCTTTATCGGCGTTGGAATGCTCACTAAAATATACCCTATTTTGTTTTTTCTATCTGTAGTTTTCTCTACTATCTACAGTTTATGCTATCACCGCCAATGCCACGTTCCATCTTGTCACTTACAGAAAAGCATTGTTCTTAAAAACAACGATGAAATGGGCCTTTTCCACTAAATTGAATCTTACTATTTTATTAATGTCAAACGTTATACTGGTACATAAGTAAAGGTAGAATCAACCCAATTTATTAAAGAATTGTAATTAAGCGTAGTTATCCAAGTACATAGTGACCGGTCTTCATGAATCATTTCAAACTGCGCGGTTCGCGGACATCACACTCCAGTAGCCAATAAAATGTAGACAAGTTAAAGAACGGCTCCACGTTACCACATATAGCTTTACTTTTTTCTTGGTAACGATTAAATTTGCATTGTGGTTATTTTAGAAATGAAAATATGTATTTTTAGGTGAAATATTCTCTATAAATTATTACTAAAGCAAATCAACATAATTATTTTACAATTTATCTCTTGAGCAAAATAATTTTTAGGTATTTTTCGCTAAAGGTGACAACACTGCATAATCTATGCTAGAATCAACTAAATGATGATTTGATAACTTGGGTTATAAAAACTAATCCATTGCGCACTTCAGCACTTAGAAAGTTTATATTTGTGACGTAGAAATTGTTAACCATTTCACTGTCAACTCTTGGTATGTTGTCTGAATCAACCTTAAGATATCCCTCTTCAATTTTATTAATTTTAAATCAAATTAATCAAAACACAAAACGAAAGTTAGGTTAAGCACAGTCCACTTGACAGAACACAAAATGCAGGACAGCCAACAGACAACAACGAACTGGAGCATGACGTCAATGGCGCGTTATTTGAAATATATGGTAATTTTAACAATTTTTTCTCAATATATCTGGCGAAGAAAAAAAATTTCAAAAATACTTTTTAGGCATAACTAAGTATATATTTCATAATAAGCGAATAAAAAAAAGATGTGGAAAAGGCCCATTGTTATTAGTCACTGCATATTTAATGAAACACACCTGAATATTTTCCAAAAACGGAGTACTACGATCTATTCATTTACCACGCACCACATTTTATACAATTTTACGAGATTCAATGAAAATTTACTTAAGAACTATGTCCCTTCAAAGCAAATTGATAAATTACATAAACTAAGAAAAAAATTGAGTTTCATGTGAATTTTTCCCTAAACAATGCGAAAAAGTCAATTAACAACGATTTCTTGCTCTGGACACAATTGCGTAATAGTTTCAGTCAGTTACGGCTAGATGACACTGCTGTCATAAAGTAACTAATTTATTTGGGGATATTTTGTGTTTAGTGGGTTAGTGTCGAGGGCAAGGCTTGGCCGTTTTAAGGACAGTAAAAACAAAGAGAATAAACTAATAAGATAACTCACTTAATGCCTTGACAGAAATATTAGAAACAGTCCTGACGGCAATTGGCTTTATTTTCGGGCGAATATGCGGTATACGCGATTCTTGCTAAGCAATACGCTACCTATTGGCGGCACGCACAACTAACGCATGTGGTATTGGTTCAGTTTTGCGTATGTATGTCTATTGTGAATTTTTAAATATCCGTTGTTATATTAGTTAATTGCTTTGATAAGATATGAATCATTATTGTTGTGAGTGTCATTGTTCCTCTTGTACAAAGAAAAACCCCGAGATCAGTTTCATACTTTTCCAAAAGCGGGAAAATCTGGAGTTATCGCGGAAACTATAAGTTGAGCATTACAGAGTTACAGGAGACAAGTATGGATAAAGAAGCTAAAGAACGCAGAGTGGAGAGTGTGCTCTTTACCTTTCTCTAAGGATGACTATATTTCCATAAAGGTATGTATGCCGTATGCCCAATAAAGAATTTGACATATTTTGAGGTTAAGATTCATTTTCAGATTGAACGCTCGACAAATATTGAAATCTATTTTAATTTTATATCACTACTTACCCCTTTCAAAATAGTTTTACAAGCTTTTTACCTGGTTTAAAGTTCTCGACAACAAATCTTTGGTGAATAAAATTTCAAACGTCAGTGTCAGTGAACATAGGTTGGTATAGGTTACTGCCATTTTGGCGCATCCATTAGCGCGTAACGTAAGTCCGGGACCGTACAAGCAGAGACCAATAAAATATTGGAACTGGAGAAAATATTCTAGCAAATGTTACAGGACGATGCCAAACTGAATTTGAATTGATGTTCAGAAATATGAAAATATTTTCAGGACATGAATGATACTGAGAATTAAAAGAGAGCACCGTATTCGTACTGCTGTCAATTTGGAAAAGTGGTTTGTTTAAAAGTGTCAAAGAAACATGAAAAGTTGTAGGTTTAGATTATATTCGAATAGAGATAATTATATATTATATAATTATTATGTAGGTAGGTACTTATATGTTTCTTAAGCAGGAGGAGTTTTTGAAAATTATAATAAGACAGAGTTTTATTTTCCTTGAAACAGAAATAGGTTAATAATGTTATATACAGGGTGTCCCAGTGTGACGCGTACAAAAATTTACTAGGGGGTGGACCAGACCAAAATAAGAATAAAACTCTTATAAAAAAAATGTCTCTGATTCACGCCTAACGAGTTACAAGGTGTTATTTTGGAAAAAAACAATTTTCCGCAATAACTTAAAAACCGTTTCGTAGATTAGGTAATTTTTGGGTGACGTGTACATCTATTAAAGGTCATTAAAACCACATGGTGTTTGTTTAACTCTGACACCTGTGGTGGTGGCCTAGGCCATTGAGTTTTAGTAATATAGTCAAAGTCTAGGCCTACTATTCCTTATGATTTTGTCTTCATAACTCTTGCATATCCTACTTTTTGTGGATTAACTAAGTTTTCCTTAATCGGCTACCAATTCTGAACAAAAAAGGTCTTGTTACACAGCTTTAAAATCAACCATTTTCGAGTAAATTGAGTGTAAGGTACAGACTACATTCCTTTATGCAGAAAAGTCATAAGGAACAGTAGGCCTAGGCCACCACAGGTGTCAGAGTTAAACAAAACCAAGTAGTTTTAATGACCTTTAATAGATGTACACGTCACCCAAAAATTACCTAACGATTTTTAAGTTATTGCGGGAATTTTTTTTCAAAATAACACCCTGTAACTCGTTAAGCGTGCATCAGAAATTTTTTTTTATAAGAGTTTTATTCTTATTTTGTTCTGGTCTACCCGTTTTGTAAATTTTTGTACGCTCACACTGGAACACCCTGTATAGGTATATTTCTTAATAGCAGGATGCTTCAATAGCTTATAATATAGCAAAACTTCCAAAAAAAAGTCCAAAATCTAAGTGCAAAAGGGTGTTATTCACAAAGCGTGTTAAATTTTCCAGTTATTTAATGTATTGGGTAGCAGAAAATTAGATATTTTTCTGATAAAAATTTTATATTATTCTCTATAAATAGCCGTATACACGTACAAAAATACAATATTTTCAAATAAGCATTGCAACAAAAATTTTGAGTTAAATTTTCGATTAAATTTAATATCTTGGCTAAATCTGAATTTAGTATCAAACTATAGCTTATGCAAAGTTAAGATAGGAATGTACAAACCATTTTGCTTGATCTCAAACCGTTTAGATTTTACAGGGTGTCAAAGTTGCAAAGTGTCAATATTCACCTGTCAATATTTAAAAAACAGTTGAAGGTAGGCTGGGACATGGTACATGAAACATACTTAGAATTCGATGCAGAATTCAAAAATGAAATAAAAAATAGGTGTTTTCATTTAAAAAAATAAAGTTGAGGGTCGTAACTTATTTTTGGGTTACCCTGTATACATGAATATAGCATAAAAAAAAATACAAAAAAATAAAAATCGATGGGACCGAGCATTTTTCCAAAAAACACACCGCTTAATTTTAAAAGAATTTAGACATTACTTCTGGGACTCACTGTATACTGTATATAGGATAGGTTCCAAATTATGGAGACATATTCAAGGCGACTATGAACAAAAGAGTTATATAATAGTATAATAAAGTCAGGTTTAGTGAAAGATTTAGTTACTCTTATTATAAAACTATATTTCGGTAGGCTTTTCTTACTATGGCCTCAATGCAAATCGAAATTTAACTTTGGGTCAAGTATTCCACCCAGGTCTTTGACGTGATCTACCTTATTAAGCTCTAAATTGTTAATATGATAAGGAGTACTTAAATTAGCATTAAGCCTTGAAAATGTAATTTGATGATACTTTATATTTATACTTTTATTTATTTATATATGAGGATTTATATTTGAAAAAGCTTATTATTAACACAACACTTGTACAGACGTGAAAGATCGCTCTGAAAGTTCAAACAATCAGCAGCACTAGAAATTTTTAATTCACCTGCATAACGACAAAATTTAGAATACAAAAACAATGTTGAATATCATATATAAATAAGGAAAAAAGTAATGGTCCTAGGTGTGAACCCTGAGGGACACCAGACGCAACATCAACGAACGAGGATGACCAGTTATTAATCTTAACACATTATGATCTATTGTGTACATAAGATGTTATCCATCTCAGTAAATCGTCGTGTATACCGATATTCTGAAATTTAGTTAATAGTATATTATGATGAACTTAACCAGATATGTAAGATACCTATTCTGTTTGATAAATTTTAACAAGATGATTTGTCATTTTAGACATATCTTGTTATTATTTCTGGTAATCTTGGCAATATCATTTTAGTGCTTGCTATGAACATTCCAATATAGTTTGTGGTTATATTTAGTGTTTAAAATGGCCATAAATCCATTATTTATACATTTTCAACTAAATTTTCATGAAGGGTTTCAAAATGTTATAAATCAGTACCTAAGTACCTACTTATATTTAAGTACAATTATTTCTATTTGTGTATTTTGATCAGAAATGTGTACCTAAATTAAAATAGAATTTTTAAAATTTTAAAAAACAATTAAGACTTGAATTCAAAAATGTTAGAGATGCAAGGAACCCATTTGAGGTTCCGAATGAAAAATTTATCAAGTTATTTCGTTTGAGTAAAGAAGCGGTACTGAAATTAATTCAGGAACTGGAAATGTTTGTTGATGAAGCTACAATACCATTACATTCACAGATGATACACAGGGATAATTTAATTAAAATTATCAATTCACATAGAAACTACTTTTGTAGGTTTTTGCAAGCTTATTCGAGATAATTTACAATTAGTTCCATTTGAGGTTTGTTTGTTTTCTTCCTTCGTGACATGGTAATGGCAAAGAGGATGATACACGTTTTCTCTATGGGATAAACTAATTCCTCTCACAAATCACATAGGTAACTCTTTGGTAAACGTAAAGGTGAAACGCTCGTGAAACCAAAGAATAGAATATCGTGATTGGTGGTGAGACTTCAAACTCAAAACACGAAACTTGAGGTTATACTCCACTGTCGTCTTCTTCTTCTAGAAATATCCAATGAATTTGACCCCGACATGCACAAATTTATAAGAATATTGTTGATTTTGTAAACTTTAACAATACTTACTATAACTCTCCAAACAGAATACCAATGTTGAATAAGATCTTGTTACCACTTAAACTGATAACAACATGGTTTAGATAACAAGACTCTTAGCAAAATGCAAACAGAATCGACCTGATTGGCTGTTTCATATAATGCGCCAAAATTTGTGACGACAGTACGGAGTGTACTGTCGCTCTCCGGTGTACTCTTTTCAACTTTGAGCTTCCCCAGCCACATCAACATGGAAACTTATAGAGAATTACCCCCTATTTATTTTTAAATTAATCAGCAGTGCCCAAATCAAAAACCATGGAGTCATCGTTGAAATTCTTCTATTGAAGTCGATATTGGAATTCAACGGACTACTGGGACACCCTCGGGGTAGAGACAAGCAGCCTATTACTATAGCTTCTAATATTGGATACGGTCGTATTTCCCAAAGGGGACACGCACGGACTGCCGTCTATTAACAAGAAGCTCTGGTAGGCTTTAAAATTCATGGCCTACGTTGGACTCATAACAAGAACTACATGGAGCGACATTTGTAGTTGATCGATTTTCGCGATTTTAAATTTTCTAGACAGACATTCCTACCTAGTTTCAATGCAGAAATATAGGGTTATCATAACATAAGGCCACAGGGACTAAGGCGTATACTAAGTCTTATATATTTAAAAAAAAATTAAGCTAGTAGCAAAAAGTAAATGGAATCTAGTTGCTTCAACAATTGGATTTTACCGTATCTATGAAAAACAAAAGAGTTGTCGTGTCAACTGCTGATACAAGTGTCAAACGTAATGATTGCGATTTAGAGAATGGTTCTCAAAATAAAACTCATGTAAACGTAAATTGAAACGATTTAAACTTTAATAACATGGATCTACAAACAAGAATTGGTTTAGTACAATATTACTACGAATGCGGCAGAAATTACACTGCTGGATTACGAAGATTTTTTAAAAAAATGGGTTTGAGAGCAGGGCCCTGTCAAATGAAAGAGTACCGTAATTTGATTAGCAAATATGAAAGATCAGGGTCTGTAACTAATCTACAGAGATCAGGAAGACCAAGGATTAGTGATGTTCAAGTTGCAAAAGTTCTAGGGGAAAATCAAAACATACCCAACACTAATCCGTTAGCAATCAGTAGTGTGAATTCGATATTATAACGATTGCAAATGCCATACACCACAGTTTGGAAAATTTTTAAAAATGTATGCAGATTTTCCTATCAGGTACGATTTTTCTTTACAAATATTGGCTCAGATGAAAATTGAACCCGAAAGGTTATCCCGTATTCTATTTTATTTTAATTTATTTTATTTTAGTATACAACAGTACTTAAACCAATTATAGGATGGGAAAAATATAACAAAATACAAAATACATCACTTATCAATTAAATTACCATAAAATCATATATAAAAGAAAATAACTGAATTTACAAAATCATAAATATATAACGGACTAAGGAACACGTTTTTCAGAGAATGATAGGGACAGTTGGATATATCAACGCTGTTCTGCAAGCTGTTACAATTGTTACACATAAAATATAACGGCGAATATTTAAGAATATTAGTGCATGGCGTAGGAAGGTAAAAAGTATCATAGGAGCGCGTTGCGAGCGTAGGAACGTGAAATCTAAGGTTGGAAAGTATCTGAGGACAATCAATTTTGTTATTTAAGATTTTATTAAAAAAAAATTAATGATTGAGATTTCCTGCGATTTTCAAAACTCAGAACAGAAAATTTATTCAACAGATCATTTTGAGGTGTTCCAATTGGGGGGTATTGACCATCCAGTTTAAAAGAAACATATTTTAGAAAACGCCTCTGAATATTTTTCAGACTTACTGTATACATGTTATATCCAGGTTGCCATACTAAAGAGGAATATTCAAGTTTGGATTTAACAAACAAGTGCATTAAATAACAACATCTAAGTAGTTATATCACTGAACCCCTTAGCATTACGATTAACAAAGCCCAAACTCTTCTAAAAGTCAATTTATTGTCAAATATTACTCCCAAATCTTTCATAAAGTCGGGGCGATTCAATGGTGTGCTGTCAATAGTGTAATTGTAAAGAATCGGATAGACTTTTTTCATAAATGTCATAACATTACATTTAGAAATATTCAAGGGAAGATTGTTTAGAGTGCACCAGATATTAATTTTATCAAGGCATTTTTGAAGTGTAACGCAATCTGAACTAGTGTCTATGGCACTGTAAATTTTGACATCGTCAGCATACAACAGATAAGATACATTTATATCCCTGATTATGTCATTCAAAAACACTACAAAAAATAGTGGGCCAAGAATCGAACCCTGGGGCACTCCAGATGTTACTAAAAATTCATCAGATACAAAACCGCCACATTCAACATACTGTCTTCTATCAGACAAATAAGATAGGAAATAGGAAATAGGAAATAGGAATAAGAAGGAAAAACTCCACAAGTGGAGTGGATACTCCTGCCTGTTCGAGTTTTTTAAGAAGAATACGATGATCCAGCCTGTCGAACGCTTTCGAAAAATCTGTATATGTAACATCCACCTGAGTGTTATTGTCCATACATTCAGCAATGAATTGAGTGATACAAAATAAATTCATTGTTGTTGACCTATTTGCCACAAAACCATGTTGATGGGTAGATATTTGTCCTTGAAAGTGTGGATATAATCTATCGTGCAATGCAATTTCCATAACCTTCGCAAAGTTATTTATTATGGTAATTGGCCTATAGTTTTATGGACAGATGAGGCACATTTCAGATGAGTCAATACTCAGAACTGTCAAATAAACTTTCATACAATTTCATGGTTTCTCGGTTCGGTGAGGAGTTTGCGCATTGAGCAAATGGTATATAAGTTACATATAAAGTAAGCAAGTTACATATAAATTGCAAACAATTTATATATAAACTGCAAGCAACTTACATATTGTTACAAAATCGCCGACACAGTGTCCGAGTGGGTCGTTGCCAAATCTACTTTTCCCAGCCCTAGGGAAATTGTCCATAATCTGGCAACACCGTCTCTGAGCGTGTCAGGGACAACCCTCCAAGAGTGAAGTCTCAACATTCTAGGGCTTCAAATAAGGGAGATAGGCCTTTTTGTCCACATTTCCTAGACGTCACCATCGGTACTTATCGAACACCCCTCGTATAACTTGGCTGTCGATTATTTATTGAACTGCCCTGGTATGTGGATTATTTGTGAGTATTCGATGGAAGTTTCTACAAGGATTTAGAAGCCTAGTTCACCTATATAAAGGCCGGGGCGTGCCAAAGAAGAAGTCAGTCTTAATAGGACAGCGATCAAGAGCGAAGAAACAATACTTAAGTGAAATAACTGTAGATTTCGAAGTGTTTTCGGCGTGTATTTAATTAGATATTGTACAAGAAGTGTTGTGTTGTATTTGAAGTGTTAAATAAAGATTTTTACTGTCATATAAAGTCTCACATATCTTTAGAACTCCGGAAGGAGTAACAATATATACTGCGTTGTCTGTTTTTCTTTTCTTGAAGAAAAAGTTAAAGAGTATATGAAGATCGGTATCTATTGAGCTCTCACAAATATCGTGTTACTTCATGATGCGTCGTCCGAAGTTCCAAGAAAAATTCGGACTTCCGTCATCAAACGTGAACTGAGCAGAATCCGTACCAGACCGAATCCTTCATTTCCGGTCTTCAAAATATCACAAAACCTGTACAGTAGGACTTTTCCATTCTACAGTCTTTATTTCTGTGGATAATATTCAATATTTAGTCACTTTGTTCTAGTGAGAGATTGGATGGATGGAGATTCTCTTGTCTTGAAAATATTAGTTTAATATTATTTGAAAACCCTTCTCCAAATAATTACGTTGGCATAATATTTTTAAATATTCCGAGAAAAGTTAGGCAGTCATTCATCTTTAATATTCGAAAATAATGGTAGTGCATCTGCAAGTTTATTTTCGGTAGCGGGTAGTAAAACTGTATGGATTGTTTTGACTAAACCGATCATAAACCGTTTTTAAACAAACGACTTTGGTTAAACAGAGAATAGTGTAAAATGACTGTAATAATTCTATTTATATGGTAAGATTGATAAGCAAGCTTTTCAAATAATCCATTTTATTGTACAGAGTGCTGCGCCTCGACTTGTAATTAGGATCCTGTAAAATCTGGCATGTCCATTCCAATGAAATATATAGAAACAGAATGATGCGTTTAAATCAGATCATATAAATTACCATTTGATGTTGAGATAGGTCCAAATAAACTCCATAAGTCATTAGTTTCTTACCAATTTAAGTAATCAAAAACAGGAATGAGTGAAGCATATTTGAAAGGATGTTTTGGCAGCTGCTTCTAAAATAATTTCCAAAATTGTTTTTTCTCATTACGGGAAAAAATTTAAAAACTAAGACTACGACTAGTAACCAGAATGTTTTCAAAATTTATGCATTTATTTTAACAGAATATATATATATATATATATATAATACTGACACAGTTTTCCACATAACACCAAAACACTATAATGCACTCGACGCGCGTTTCGCCAATCAAGTTGGCATCATCTGGAGATGATTAAAACTAAACCTATGCTAACACTGTGTCCTATTTACACTTAAACTATTGTTACTGTTCAGTGAACAGTTCTGATGGCTCGAACCATCGTTTCGGATCAGCGGGCCGTATGGGATTACCACTCTGTCACTATCCATACTATTTTCACACTTTGCAATTTCCAATCTCTGCATGCAGCTGTCTGGAATTTGTTATATTTCTAATTAGTCGTAAATTGCTACTATCTATCTTATGGTTGTTCTCAAACGCACGTTGGGCGATACTAGACTTATCTGTTCTACCATGATTGAAATGAGCCATATGTTCCTTGAATCTAGTTTGAATTGCCCTTCTAGTTTGACCAACATACTTTAGATTGCAATCTTTACCACAAATTTCGTAAATCCCCGACTTTTTCTTAGTTTTTATTTTGTCTTTTGGATTGTCTAAAAGTTGTTGTAGTTTATTTCTCGATGAATAAATTACTGGCATACCTATATCTTTAAAAACCTTACCAAAACCACACTATTTGAGTATACTACTGAATGGTTTTTAAAGATGTTGGCAATGCAAAAGACGAAATAGAGATTATGGAAAAAATCGGGGATTTACGAAATTACGATTACGAAATTGCTGTAAAGACTGCAATAAAAAGTATGTTGTTGATTGGAAAGTATGTAGAAGGTCAATTCAAACTAGATTCAAGGAACATATGCCTCATCTCAATCATGGTAGAACAGATAAGTCTAGTGTCGCCCAGCATGCGTTTAAGAACAACCATAAAATATATAGTAGCAATTTAAGACTAATGTAACAAATTCCAGACAGCTGGATGCATTTGAGAGTTTGGAAATTTCAAAGTGTAAAACTACTATGAATAGTGACAGAGAGCCAATCCCATACAGCCTGTTTTATTGGTTAGTAAATGATAGTTCACTGCTCCGTCGCGATGGTTCATTGATCCGTCGCAACTGTTCACTGAACCGTTCCAATAGTTTAGGTAAAAATAGGAGACAGTGTTAGCATATCTTTAGTCTGAATCATCTTCAGATGATGCCAACTTAGTTGTCGAAACGCGCGTTGAGTACAGTTTACTGTTTTGGTGTTATATGGAAAACTACGTCAATGTTATCTTCACACTAAAGGTTCCAACCCCCTTCAAGATCAATGATTGTCAGAGGACTCAATAATGAATTGTCAAAAAATTTAGAGTCTCCTTCAAAATCATTACCACAATTTCACCAAAAATTGGAATAATCGATATCGGGCATTATAATATGCATCCCAAGAGCATTTCTAACCTTACTTTCAGCTGCGATTGTAGTTGCAAACGAATTTTAAATCAGGGGCGCTTGAAAATCAGCAGATTAAAGAATAAATTTTTGATTTGAGAAGGGTATTAAGATGTAGAAAGCGTTGCAATATAGTTTATGGGCTCATGTACAGAGTGTCCCGCCGGGAACTCCAACGATCGATTATGGAAAAACTATTTAGGATTACGGACAATCTGAAAATTTGGTATCATACTGACGTCCAGTGGCGGCTTGCGGCTTTCTGGATTGGGTGGGTACATTAAAATTTTTCTTTTCCTTATGATTAAACACCTAACTATACCTTTATTTTGTACTCTAGTTAGTCTTATTACATTCGGAATTAAAATACAATTTTACTAAAACCGTTGGCTAACAGCGAAAAATCACAACTGTTTCCATTATGCTATGTTTTGTAGCAGTGCTGCGAGAGTGACTAGCCGATGCGATGAAGCACGAATATGTCCGACGGGCAAGCCCGAGGTAAAGGTGCCAACCACAGCCTTCTCTAGTACTAGCCATGAACTGAAATTGGCAACACCGCTCCACGCCGATCTTCTAGTCCGATTGCCGACCCACAGCCTCTCTACTCTAGCAGAGAAGGCCGTGGCCGATCATATTTGACGTGCATTCCCAATTTTGTTTGTAATAAGCTACTTAAGTAAATATTAAATAATATGTATACGTTCTCTGCTTGGTCAATTAAATATTACAATATTTTATGCAAAACAATATATACCTTATTTTACATGAAAACATGTGATATTTGATTGTTCAGCAAAACCAACGTGAAGGTGCAGAGTTACACAAGCTTTTAAAATAATTCAAAAAATAATATTATTGTTCACAGTATGTGTAGCAGGTAGTACTACAATAATAAATAATAATATATTTCTCAGATTATTCATCTAGCATGCGTATTTTTGCCGGGAGTGGAAAAAAAGGGAAAGAAAAACAGATGAAGGATAGGATATAGGAAATGATTCATATTAGGATAGGAATAAAGGGAAGATGATAGGCACATAATATAACAAATACCTATATCGCGTAGTAATACGCGTAGTAATTTTACAATTTCACAAAAGTTTCCAAATGCTGAACAAATCATAAAAGATAATATTGTCTTCGCGAATTCTACATTCTCTTTGTTACAAGCTGTACCGATTATGTTTTTTGCACGATAATCTAATCTGCATTTAATATATATTTCATCAATTAGAATTACTACTATCTTGTCAGTCTGTGTAAGTGAAGACGACATATTAACTAAATAATGCTCATTCTTATTTTCTTTATTTGGAGAAATGTCCATTCCAGATGAAAGATACTGCAGATAACGCTTAGAAGGTAAAATAAAAAAAGTTTGTAACATGTATGTAGTAGGAGACTAAATATAAATCATAAATGTCATTATTATAGTGGAGGCAGAGTATTTCCTTTTTAACTTTGTTATTTGGTTAATTTGATCTACGATAATGTTTAATTGTTTAGAATATAAAAAAGTCTCGTTATCGCAAAAATCTAAAGCTTGTTTTAAATACAGCAACGCCTGTTGCAATGCATTTTGAGTATTGCTTGTTTCTAAGTTACTTGAATAATAGGTATATTTAAATCTATCTAATAAATTTTGGAGTTGAGACCATCTCTTAATTTTCATATCAAAATCTAAAATCCACTTTAATTCATTAAAATACAATTCACTGCGATTTACAAATATTTTAACTGTTAGGTCGTTATTTATTGATATCTGATTTTCAATTTTAACTATTTCACCATCGAAATTTATTGTATAAAAAATTATTTTAGATGTCAAGACTTTTATATTCCAACTTTCACCAAGATTAACTTTTTTCGAAAAATTGCTGAACTTGCTGTTGGCGCCTACATTCAGGATCTTTTCGAACAATCGACTTTTCCTTTGACATACCTATATTTAGGCAAATTTGGGAAAATAGATGGGATAGCATCCGCTTTTAATAAATTTTGCTTTGCAAGCAATCATTGTTAATGTACCGTCTGGTAAAAGATGTCTGTCTAGTTTAACGACATCATTAGGATCAAAATGTAACTCACAAACAACGGAATATTTTGTAGGTGACCATTCTTTCCTAGGGATACGTTTGAGCCATTTTTGTTTAAATGTGTCGTTTTTAGGGAATCCAAAAACACTTTTTACCCCTTCACTTTTTTCAGAGGAATCGTAATTAGATTTACACCCTGGTACACAGCACCCTGCCGGCATTTTCACTATTCAAGGTTAATTTCACTTCACCCCAACTGATAAATAGAACATGTAAAATCTCGGGAAAATGATATTACATATCAAATTGGTAATACACGGCACTATCTACATAAACGCTATTTAACACAAATATATAGGATGATTTAATACTTCACGCAAGACGCACCATTTACTAAAACAGTATCGCTCGGTCTGATATTAAGACGGGATGCAGTGTTGCAATTTTCTCAGTTCATGGCTAGTACTAAAGAAGGCTGTGTGCCAACCCACAGCATCAATAGCCACTTCTAAAAATTATTCAGCTCATTTTATTAAATAAATTATTATCAAAGGCCTTTACACTTCTTGATTAATTTGAAATCAGTGGTAAAGTAACTGTTCTAGATTACTCTTAATGACATACAAATACACTGCGTGTTTATATTTGTAGAAAAAAGAAGTTATTATTGCCGAGTTTATTTTCACCGCTGGCGGAAATTTTCTGCTTTACTTGTACTGACATATCACATGGAGTACATTCCTACTGGCTTGAGATTATATTAACGAAGTTAGTTACGTACTACGTTTAGGGTCCTCACAGGTTTCGTCAAAACTCGCGTGGTACTATCTGAATAACCTGAAAGAGCTAGGGAGCGAGAATAGGGTGACCCTAGCTTAGGTACCTAAGGCACGAGGAGCACAAAGGTAATGAGGAGGCAGATACACTAGTCCGAGAAGGCGCATCAAAAGACCTCATAGGACCAGAACCCTTCTGCGGCATAGCGAAGCCATGTATTAAAACATCCATGGAGGAATGGATGAGAAACAAGTCACGAGAATGGTGGAGGAATCTGCCACAACTGAGACAGCCAAAGCTATTCATTAAAGAACGGACGCCTAAATTCACAGCAGATCTGTTAGGCCAGAATAAAAAATCCATCAGAATAATAGTGGGTCTACTGACAGGACGCTGTAGGCTAAACAGGCACATGAATTTTATGGAACTGTCAGAAGAAGCAAGTTGCAGATTCTGTCAAGAAGAAGAGGAAACCTCAGTACACGTACTGTGGCAGTACTAGGGCCTGACATGACTGAGATTTCAAATACTTGGGGAAGGTGGACCAAGAGCCAACAGCTACATAGAAGAGCCTCTATCAAGACTGTGGAGTCTAATGCAAAAGACAAAGCGGAACAGAGTGTTCTAAATAGGTTGGGTTGGGAGTGCCACAATAGATCTTCTAGGTCGCGGGGATTAGGTAAGAGGGCCAACTCCTATATAAATATAATCTAATCTAATCTAATCTACGTCCTACGTTCGTACTTTTCGTATTACTTTTAGACTAAGTTTTAGGTTTAAATCATAATCAACGCATGAGATGATTTGATACGGAAGCTAAGGGCTAGCCCGTTTGAATTGATACACACTCTATGATCCCAGTATCTTACTTATTATTAAAAATTCTAACTCGTATGATATGAATATGACAGCTCAACGGCAATGGGCTCGCTCGCCCTGTAAACTATAAAACTGTAATCTCTATCACTTGAATAAAGGGTGAACTATTCCCTATTCCTATTCACCTATTCACTGATTCTTCAGATTATATTTTGTATTTTTTTTAAACTATAAATAAGTATTTCTAAATATCTCTATTCTATATATGGGAAAGAATAAAGTTATATGTTTAGGTATTATTCAAAGGATGGAGATTTTGCAAGTTGAATTTTACACGAGGTTTTAGTTTTTGCCGTGGAAATTGTAGGGTGGGTTCTGCCCACCATGCCCACCCCGACGTCGATGAAGGTGATTCCACTAGAATATTTTCAAGATGGTGGCACTCCGGTTATACCGGAAGTACGATGTCAACTTGCTTATTTGAAATATCCATCCATTATATCATTTTTAGATACTACGCTGAATTCTAAACACATTTCATGTATAATGTCCTATACCTAAGTCTAACCATTTTTGTCATACCTATTTAAAATTTTATGTAAAATATACCAAAAAATATTACCATATTTTGACTGAACGGGTGCCTTTATTATTTAGTTTGGGTTGGTTTCGATGTAGTAATGTTCTAGGTAGCTAGAAGTTTGTGATTTATTTTTAAAATATGTGAAATATCTTGCGATTCTATTTTAAAATGTTATTATTAGGGTTGCTGAACTATTGTAATGTTTCCATGAGCGTCTCCAAATATACAAAATACGTTAATGGCTTTAAAATATACGACATAACGCTGTACAGGGTGTCCCATTGTCGCTTATTCTTTCGATGTTGGTTAAACTGTTGAAGTTGTGCAAAACTTTAACAAGAAAGTTGCACTGCGTGTTAAGCTTCATAACCTAAAATTATATGCAAGTATACAGGGTGATGTTGTTATTATGATTACATTTCTGAATTCCTTTTTAAATTTTGAGTCCTCTGATGATTTTTGAAAAAATCCGAGGATATCTTTGATCCTCATTTTCCTGTTATATCACTATATGCTGTAGATCACATCTATGTAATGACTTTTGTCCTTGCGACCTCGTTTTTGACCAACTTCAAAAAGTCACAATTCAATTTTTTCAGATGGAACGTTTGTCAAATTTTACCATTGTCTGATTCAAAATTCTATTTTCCCTAGTGTAACACATGCCTATAACAAAATTTATTTTTTCCACATGAGAAAATTGAATTGTGCCTTTTTGAAGTTGGCCAAATTCTAAGAGACCCTTCCATCTCCATAGAAGTCGCCATATCTTTCATCGAGTCCAACCACCACACACTGACCGGTTTCGCGCTTGTTTTGCGCTGGTCAGAGTGCCATAGGTAGTGGAATCGATGAATGATGTTGCGACATGATTGGCCAAGGGGCATCGTGATATTAGTAGTTGCTACCTATGGCACTCTGACGAGCGCATAACAATCGCTAAACCGGTCAGTGTCTGGTGGTTATCTGGCCATGAAGGGAATGAGGCAGCCGACTCTCTAGCTAAGGAGGGTGCTGTTTCTGAATTTGTCGGACCAGAACCAGTGCTTGGCATATCCTCGAGTACTGCCAAAGCAAAAACAAGAACTAAAAAACTTCTAGAGTTAAGCAGTTTTCACCTACGAACTCTAATTGGCCTATATACGGGTCAATGTCGTTCGTTTAAAATATCATCTGTGCAAATTCGGCCTACCAGAAGATGCTGAGTGCCGCCTGTGCTTAGAAGATGATGAAACGGCAGAACACATATTATGCACCTGTCCCGCTGGGGAAAGGATCAGGTACTCATTATTTGGCAAAGGACAACTTCTGCCAGAGGATCTGAACAAGTTCTCACCCAATAAGGTGATCAGCTACTTTAAGAAGCTGGAAGCTGTTGGGTGAAATATAAGCAGGTGTGAGCCACAATAGACCACATGGTTGCGGTGGAGGGTCTGGTTTTCGGCCCACTCACTTTTGAACCTAACCTAACCTAACCTGGTGGTTATCTGCCATCTATGTGATGTGATATCTGTGATGTCTTTAACTGTAATGTAAAAAGTTTACATAATGTTTTTAGAAGCGTTAGTCAACTTTAAATTTTGATACTTTAATTAAATCGAATTTGAGCACTTACTTGTATATACATGTTTTTTTTTTTTGTTGTGGTTTAAGTCACACTGTAGGTTTGCATACACGTATTTTTTTTCACTTTTGATCTTTTCATGTTCTTTTATATTATACTTTGTTCTGTAATTGGTGTTTACACTGTTGGACAAATAAAATTATTATTATTATTATTATTATTATTATTATTATTATCTATAAGCAGGTCGTTACCTGTCACTCAGACTCCTCAAAAATTGAATGTTAGGGCCGGAATTTTGGGAAACTATCTTGTTGGACCGTTTTTTATTCAAATAAAGCACCCTATTTACAATTATTGGAAGACACAATTGATCCTATGATAACAGAAATTTTAGACAGTATTTACATATTTAAATGGCCAAATAAATCCAAAGCGGCTTTCGTAACCTTTATAGTAGCAAAATAAAACCGATTCATCCAAATCTTGGTGGGCTTTAGAATATTGTTCGCAAACATAGCAAGTACGTTTAGTGACACAATTTTTTATTGAATACCCTGCAAAATACCTTACAAAATTCGTTCCTAACATGCTGTTTCTGCAATTCGATTTTAACTACAAACTAACAGAGTAACTAAAATTAACGAAACTTAAGACAATATAATTAAACAACTATATAAAATATCTTAAATTAAACCCAATGCGTAAGAAACAAATTGCTACGAACATATTAACACCGAAACTCAGGTTAATCGAGTATCGAGGTTACGAGAAGGAATAGCGAATATCAAACTAAGAGAACAAACCATACACATGATTCAACTCTCCGATCAAATATGTATAGATAAGTAATTGCCCATCATGATACAACTACACTGATATGCTCATAACTTGACCAAATTTCGTTTGTTCTGCGCACGACGTCATTCTTGATGCTAAAATGGCGAAAATTCAAATGCGTTACTGTCAACGTGACTGTCAGTGATATAATTATTTTCGTGTTTGTCAATTATATTCCCGTATTATTATAATTGTGAGGTCTGAGGGTTATCAAGTTGTCATTTTTATATTATAGGGTGGTGTTTATTTACAGTAGTGCTTCTTATTATCTCTTCAAATTATAAAATTTAGCTTAGAATTATATTCGGTAGGTAGATCGGTACACAGAATGGGGTTTGAATTAAAATAAGAAAGATTGATATTAATCAACTATTATTTTAGTTTCCCTGTATGAATCGTGTATTATAATTCCATAATCGACGTTTCTTTTATATTGTTATCTTTGTTTACAAGTATTTTATTTAATTTTGTATCAAAACTGACGTCGCGCTCATCGATAGACCACGCCCCCATGCGCATAGGCATATCAGTGTAGTTGTATCATGATTGCCCATTAGTCAGTTTATAAAATAATCGTTTCCAAGAATAACAAAAAACACACCTCAATTTAATGAAATTTCCTGTCACAGTGCCCAACGGCATGGGCGGCTATGTTTTAACGGGTGAAAATAATAATTATAAAACTAAAGGTACAAATTAGAATATTTTATTTTAGTAAATACAAAGTTTAAGATTTACATATTGAAAAACAACAATTTATACACTATTGTATAATATTTACTACACTTTTACACTTTACATTTATTGTGTATAATATTTACTACACTATTTATAATAGTATGTAATATTTACTATTAAAAAACAATTGTAAAATCATTGGCGATCCCTCTCGTGATCGCCGATTCTACGTTTATGCATGGCTACTTACCTGTGCCAACCACGCCCATTGGTGACAGTCACAAAATCCCTAACAATTTAGGCGGTAAATTCAAATGGCATTTTTTGATTGGACCAAATGCTTGAGCACTAATATAAACAAAAAGCTTTTGTTTTAAATATTGTTGGTCACAAAACTGTGTTGCTATAATTTGTCTATATAATATTTGGTCGGATATTCAACTAGATATTTATTTCACTGTATTCAAATTTACCATTCGGTAAAATAAACCAAATGGTGGGTGTAATTACCAAACTTTTCCTGAGTGATACAACGCTTTGAAAGGTGTTTATAGCGCACCTGTTATGGTTATGACATGAGATCTCTTATACATTACTGTATTTCCTAGGCAACTCAACTCCAAAGGGAAATTTCCACCCTGTGATTTCATCACAATGCACTTCTGCCTTCTAATCCCCACTCTAAAATATGCATGATTTCCCTGGGATAACCAGACCTCGCTTCGCGTGTGTCTCCCTGCAGCACCTTTCGTCCTTATGAATTAAAAGTGCTTCAATTCGGATCCTTCTGTAAATGTTTCACTTTTACGGCCATGTCGAATTGGATTTAAAAAATTGAAAGGTACGGGTGGCTAATTGTATCTTCTAGCTTTGCGTCGTAGGTCGTGGACGATAACGTGTTCTCTATTTTTATCGAGGAAGGGTGGGATTAGTGGTGAATGTTTCTAGAAATTGTATATATCCAGGTTTTGAGTGACAAACAAAACTGATAAATGTAAAGTCTCTGTCAGAAGAGAAGTGTGGAATGTAACATTGTCCACAATTTGAACGGAGCATAACGCATCTGACGGCCGGAGTCAATGGGGTATTTTCCTTCAATCGAAATGAAAGTGGAAACCTGTATTTTTATAAAATATATTTTTTTTATATTTATTAGGATAAAAATTATTAAGATTGAATCGGTAGAAAATTTTTAATTCAATTTTGAAATTTTATTCTATATTCGTGACGTCACTAAGCGAAAACTAGGGAATATGTATCTACAAAGAGGCCACACTGACAATATGTGGCTAGATTCAGTTTGTAACGACGACAAACGACAGTCGACATTTCGATAATTGACATTTGAAATTTCCTGTTGTGTTTGGCTTTACAACTTGACGTGTTGTATACGCGATTCATTTTAAGATCGTAGTGCCAAAATGACAGTAACTTATACTAACCTACGTTCACTGACACTGACGTTTGAAATTTTATTCATCAAAGATTTGATGTCGAGAACTTTAAGCCAGGTAAAAAGCTTGTAAAACTATTTTGAAAGGGGTAAGTAGTGATATAAAATTAAAATAGATTTCAATATTTTTCGAGCATTCAATCTGAAAATGAAACTTAACCTCAAAATATGTCAAATCCTTTATTGGACATACGGCATACATACCTTTATGGAAACAGTCATCCTTAGAGAAAGGTAAAGAGCACACTCTCTACTCTGCGTTCTTTAGCTTCTTTATCCATACTTGTCTCCTGTAACTCTGTAATGCTCAACTTATAGTTTCCGCGATAGCTCCAGATTTTCCCGCTTTTGGATAAGTATGAAACTGATCTCGGGGTTTTTCTTTGTACAAAAGGAACAATGACGCTCACAACAATAATGATTCATATCTAATCAAAGCAATTAATTAATATAACAACGGATATTTCAAAATTCACAATAGACATACATACGCAAAATTGAACCAATAACTCAATCGTTAGTTGTGCGTGCCGTCAGTAGGTAGCGTATTGCTTAGCAAGAATCGCGTATTGTTGTCTTCTTGTGAAGTAAACTTTTATTAAACATGGAGCAAGGTTTTGTAGAGGCTAAGTCCGACAATTTACCGGTTATAGATCCTTTTATGATAAAGACCCTATAGATCCTTTCAGAAATAAAAGGGATGAAAAATGTAAGGTTAGTATGTAACTTAACAGTATTACTGCAAAGTCGATTAAATATATTCAAAAATTACCTTTACAAATTACGATGTTTTCCTATTACTAATAAATACACTTGTAATCAGTCACCGGCAGAGACAACAATTCACAGGTAACAATATAAACTAAAAACAATGTCTCATGTTTACCCTAACCAAACAATTCAAACATAAACAAAAGTAAAGTTGTCACGCAGTGACACCAACCACACAAATGAAAATATCCTAGAAATCACTAAAAAATGGCGCAAATTTTGAATTTTCGCTTAGTGACGTCACAGATATCGCGCACAATAAAAAAATAAATTATGGACTTAAATGAACCCAATATTAAAATTCCAGAAATACGTATCTCTTCTTTTTCCAACTACTTTCCATTGCCGACGTAAAAAAAAATAGGAAAACACCCTATTGTATTTATTCCCCGCTGTATTAAATTGTGACTACGAATAATCGCTCGTGTAAGTTCTACGCTGGCGCCCGACCTTCAGTGACTCGCCAATATTAACTCGAGGCGGCCACACCAGGTAGGCTTTCTCTCGTTTCAAAGCTTCAAATATTTCCATATTGCTTGAGTAATAACTGTACAAAATATCTCTGAAAAGATAAACTTTACATATAGGGTTTGGGGGTCATTTTGACTCAAAATTTGAAGGAAATCCAACAATATAAAACAGGTATACAGGGTATTTCATTTGAAATAATGCAGTTGATGTCTATTTCCGGTAGAAGCGGAAGCAATAAAATAATACCGTTATTTTCAATAGATAGGGCCTGACGCCATATGGCCGACACCAAAATTTCAATTTTGTATCTCGAATAGTTTCAGAGAAACGTCTACTGTCAACTCATCATTACACATCCTGTATTCTGAGAACAGCATGCTGAAAATCTATATAGTGACGTTTTAGCGTATTATGACGAATATCTCAGACAAATAAACAAGTAAGAGGACTGAGCAATCCCTATCCCATACTGTATTGGCGATTCAGATTACCGATGAGGGCGCTGCAAATTGTAAACAAATATGGAGGAAGACGAGTAAAAATTTTGCAGTTCATATCACATCATCTAGCAATTTAGCATTCGACTGCCATAAATATAGTGACTGTGCCATGTGCTAGTTAGGGTGTTAGGGTGAAATAAAGGATAAAAAGAGTGGTAAAGGCAATCAATCGTCCCATAAGTGCTTCATTTCTAATTATATAATTTTTTGGGTTGAAACAGGTACCCTAGTTTTTGTTTGCTTACATTTTGGGCTAAAATAAATGTGATAAACTGTATGGTGATACGTGGTGATACCATATTAGTGCCTGTTTTTTGTTAAATAATGTTTAAATTAAAATATATTCTGTTTTTATAAGACTAATAACAGAAAAGTATAGACAAACTGCAACAAAGTGGTTACGTTGTGCAAATAAACGTGTTCCCTGTTATTAATGAGAAACAGTTTCTTATATTAGGGCCAAACTTCTACTTATCTTCTATCTTAAACTTTTCTATTGACACATTTTGTGGAATGAGACTCATAAACACGGCAGTTTGTGTTGTGCTGATTTTTTTTGAATGCCATTTTAAAATGTAAAAATAAAGATTTACAAATACTAACCACGTCGTTTTTTACTTTGTAATACAAAAGAATCACAAGCACCACTAAATTATTACGTTAAACAAACCCAAATACGTGTTATTTATCATTACATCAGCAATAAGCCTCCAAAAATGACCTTTTAAGTAGGTTTAAATATTTTCATGCAGAGGACGCATTCGTTTTTGGAATCGCCAATAGTAGGTGTAAACAAACATTCCTGCTGCAACAGCGACGCACTCTTTTGCAGGCACCAACAAAATAAAATAAAAATAAATCTAAATCTAAATGTCATAAATAGGGACACTGTTTTCTCATAAAACCAACGCACATTTTAAGTTTACATAAACTTCCATGCAAAAAAAAAATGGAAAACAATAATTTATCAAATTGCCTACACTGTACCTTGGTGTACTTAAGATAATATATATTTTAATGACAACTTTGCATAAAATACGCGAGAATTGTTTATTTGAATACATTTTTGAGAGTATATATTTTAATTTTAGATACGAGTCACGAGTCATATTTTCTGTCCTTAAAAGGGAGACTAATTACCTCAAAATGAGTGTAAAAGTAAGTAATCAGAATCCTGTAACATGTCCAGGACACAGCTTTACATAGCGACTGAAAAATGTATAATAAATTACATTTTTTTTTTTTAAATTTTTTATATCGAACCCAATTTCAGTTCTTATTTCAAACCAAATTTTAATTTACTTTATAATTTCAGTTCAAAACCGTTCTAATTTACTAACTTTGTTTTCATTATTGCTTTATTTGTCTTTTTGCGTTTCTATTAATTGCAATAATTAACCAAATGTCGTTCATTTAAATATTTTTAATTTCGTATGTGACGCTCTTTTTCCCTTTCCCTATTCTGGAATGCCGAATTGTGATGCTCCCATATTATATTTTCGTTTTGATACTCTTAAACAATTGGGGTATATTTTTTTAACTCGAGCGCCACCACCCTTGGGTTTTATGTGGTGAATCATCCACCCAGACTACTCGCTGATGAACAGGAGCTGAGTAGCTACAGTGAAGAAGGTGCAATAATGCACATGCCAGGGGTCAGTGTTTCTTTAATTTAGGTAATAAAAGTCAGTTTAATATGGATCACTACAAAGTGTATTCAAATTCAAATAAAAAATGAGCAGGCAAGCTGATGGATTTTTCAGAAAATCGAAACGTTGTACCTAACTCAAATCCGACTCCGAATTAAAAATTCTCATAAATGAAGAAGACACAAAAATTCTTCAAAATACAATTTTTAAAAAATATCTCAAGCAGTTAACGGCTAGAACCTCTCCGTAAGCGCTTTTAAGTTACCAACTGAATTATCTAAAACTTTCCGCATTTAACCATTTTTCTGTATCTCCATAGTTTTCGAGATATAAGTACATTCACCACCAATTTGGGATACACTATATGTTGTTGTTGTTGTTGTTGGTGGAAAGCGACGCGGTTACCCGCAGCACTCAGGCCTTTCGATCCATTGTGCCTGCCGCTAGTCGAGCGCTATTGGAAGAGACCCTTGCTATACGCATAGGCCAATATCCGTTGTAGTGGAAGCTCTCTAATGTCCTGGGGCAGGAGAAATCCTGCACCCAGATGTTTGTCACCATGAGGCAGGCACAGCCACGGAGGATGTGAATGGAGTCCTCAACATCGTGCCCGCAAAACCTGCACCTTCTAGTGTCACTAAAGGCACACTATATACTAGGTGTTCCATTTAAAAAATACAGATAATTTTGTATAGTACAAACCATAGATTTATAAGACAAGGGAGATGTAATTGTTTACATTTTAAAGCAATCAGACATCCCCTTGTTTACTCTTTATCTGGTCAACTGCGTGATCTACTTTATGATTGTACGAAAAACTGTTGCCAAACTATCAATTATGAGATTTATATTTTCACATTTAAAGTACAATGATTATAGGTTAAAGTTAAAATATTACATAAATATTCTTCCGTTTCCTAGTTAAGTTGATAAATCATATTTTGTTAAAAACGTTGCAGTAAAAACTAACTTCATAACGCAAAAATGGAATGAACAGGCATCATTGCTCCCTACTCCAATCCGCATGTTCATTGATGCCGGTAACAACCACGTGAATCGTAGTGTATTATAGTATTTCTTTTGTGCGGTGTTGCTGGCAGTCGGAATTTTGCTTTTGTGAATTTTTCAGTGTTTTTCGTAAGGATTTTATTACTATTCTTCAGAAAATGGTGCGTCAGTGTCAAGTGTATGGAAAAATGAATTCTTTATATTCAAAACTGTCTTTCCACAGGTAAATTTTGCCAAGTTTTGTTTGGTTATTCGGTCGCTATATTTGTCACGCCATATTTACGGATTTTCAGGGGCGTGCTGGCTGGCTTCCTTATCATTTTACGGAATATAGTATATATATACTATATTATATTATGGAATTGCTTTTGTTATTTTTTAAAATATGGCTGATGTGTTAGTTTTTGGAGTTACCTACACACATACTTAAATATGGTCAAAAGAAGAATCCAAGCAAGAAGCTAAGGCATCATTCAGCACTTTGCTGCATAACAAATTAAAAAACCTATAATGTTTGGTAAGTGTGAAGCCAACATGCAACGTTTGCACACAAAAATTAAAATCAGTTGCGTAACCAAGGTAATTTTTAAAGGTATCCTTTATACTAATCTAAGAGAAAATCACCATTATCAGGCCTTTAAAGAGTTATTTTGAAAACAGTAAGTCAAATAACTTGACACAAAAAGTTGAATTAAAAACTAACACCATGTACATCTTTCTTATTTTAAATTATATTTCACTTTTAAATGTAATTGAACCCTGTATACAGAGTTTGGGTATCTTTGAAAAACTGAAAAATACTTTTTTACATTACGGTATATATAAGTTTTTGGAATTTAGTAGGTGTACCACCTTTACTTAATTCAGAATTTTAAGTGTTCAAGTTTCAATTCATATTCCCTACATTAAAACTCCGATACTAATTTAATTTCTAATCTCACAAGCTTTTGCTGTTGCAATGTATAGTACTGATTTTCTTAAAATTCCTTTTTTGATGTTTTATTATCATACCCAACCCTTCCAAAAACAGTACGCCTTTGGCGTCGGAAGCAAGTTCTCCCAAAACTTTTGCAATGTTGCACGGAGTCGGAATTTTGCCGTTCTTTCTCTCGGTATTCTTTGTCATACAGATTGCCAATGATTGATACAAAACAAAAGGTTATTTATGAATGAACCGTGAGGTCTCCTCTTATTAAGTCTATGGTACAAACTTTTAGAATGCCCTGAACAACTGCAAATATGTTTATATATGTAATACTATTGGTACGAACTCCATAAAAATATTCCTATAGCTGCTACAGAAGTGGCAAGTGTGGGGAGGGGCCTTGTTTAGAATAACGGTTGTATAATAAAAAACACTGCACTCTAGAAATTCCAGTCAGGCCGTCACGAAAACCCTGAAACAAATATATCGGCACTCACACGAGTGGACCGGGGCCAGTGAGACCATTTTCAGCATTACTTCACTCTACTTTTCCACCACGTGTGAAATATAAAGTATACACCACTGAAATTGCCACATTTATATTGTGTTGAGGACGTGGCGCATTTGATTTATTGTATCACTCTGTGTTCGAGAAACAGAACCCGTGTAACTCATATTTTTTATCATAGCACAACAAAAGGGGTCACGTGACGAAAAAATTCGATGGCTTGGATACTGAAACCATATTATTATACGTGCCTAGTTTGGATGTGGTAAAAATGATTGTTCTCTATACGCGTGGCGATTGCGTGAAAATCTAGATGAAAATGCTAAAGTTTTACGTTTTATTTTATTACAGCAGAAGGAACATTGGGATTTACGTTTGAAACGACGGTACTTCGATTGGTAGAGGGGATATGGCAGGTGTATTACTCGTTCCACTATCTAAGATAATAGGACCGATGTCACTCAGTTGCTTGAAGAGTTTTCTTTTAAGTATCTGCATATTTTTTTATAATTAATGATGGATGGTAATTTTAACAATAAGGAGAATTACACGATAAAAATTATGAATCGGACACAATATTTGAAATGTTTCAAATTACCTTTAACATTGACAGGTTCACTGATCCTACTAATGTTTGTAGTGCAATGTTGAAATTAAAAAATGAAATGACCCGTGTTGATGATCAGCTACCTAATTTGTTTCTGATATTTTATCTGAACCGTTACTTATTTTATTTAATCTCATTTTGTCCCCAGTTGGACATTTCTTGCGACATTTGGAGTGGCTAGAGTTTGTGCTATTTTAAAAATTAAAAGGTAATTCATCAGATATAAAAAGTTATCGTTCCATAACTATTTTGTCAAACCTTGAGATGTCTTTCTATACTCTTATTTTTGCATAGGACAGGGTAGAATGAGTCCCAATCATGGATTTGTGTCACTGTAACAAATTTGGTTAAGTTCATATGGACGATAAAGGCCAAGTGAAGAGATTATACGTGGACTTCTCGAGGGCTTCCGACTGGGTTAATCATAAATTGCTACTACACAAATTGGATTTTTTTGACTTCAGTGATAACTTACTTCGTCTTATTTGGTCCTATCTCCCACAACGCAAATGGTATGTATAATGGACCCAACTTGGGGCCCCTGGTTTTCCTTTTATTTACTAACGATCTGTCTTCATCAATCGAATCTGAATATCTATTTATTGCTGATGATTTGAAAATATTTTCTAATATAAATTCTATTGATGACTTTGTAACTCTACAAAACCTCGTAGTTTTGGTTGAAAAACAGTTAACCAATTAATATAAATACATGTAAAACCTGTCCTTTTATACCTAAATCCCAACACATATTGTTCAACTACAATTTGAACTCTGTATCCCTAACTCGGTCTGATAGTGTTAAAGATCTAGGAGTCGTTTTCGAAATTTTCTTTAAAAGTTGTTTATTAAACGTTCTTCATTAAAAGTGGTTATTGGGTTCTCAATTTGTCAAAATTGGTCAGCCCTCTTCAGACATTGTGTGTAATTTGCACTAGCTTTCGTATTTTCTACATGTTTCGATACATTTCAGTGTTACTCCGTTAAAATTCCAGTGTTAAGGTTACAAACTAAAAGATATAGAACGGGATAAATGCAACTCTGTTTTTTGAGAAATTAAAAAAATTTTTTTAGGTCTAGGAGTATACCCTGTATAGGTACTCCAAGTGTGTAGAACATAAATCGATAGGAAAAAAGCATATAACGTTTCATAGTTCTGCCAACTATATAGAATTAATGATGACCGACCAATCGAAATAATGTCCACAAGGCGCGCAATTAGAAGTCTTTTGTTTTGCAAAATAGACCCGTAATTAGCCTAATTCACGTGAATCTTGGTTATTGGTTACAGCTTGGTTCTTGAAAAACATGGCGGAATGTTATTCAGGTGTTTCTTGGTTGTTGGATTGAATATTGGTTATTGATTTGCATATTAGATATTGAAATTGTTCAATATTTTATATTCAGGTGCTTCATATTTTTCAATAACAGTTTTCAGTTTTCCATATATCATAAGCCGGTCAAAAAGGTCCGCTTAGTGGATTGGATGTTGAAATTTTTTATATAAACAAATTATGGAGGATCTAATTAATTTTCCATTGATCATTGGGGCTTTACAAAACGAAGATGAAAGGTAGGAAAAGGAACAATAATTTTATTTTATTTCCTTAGTTGGTTTTTAATAAGTAGGTGCATTTTTAGACTTGAATATAATCGCAGAAAGAAGGACTTGAGAACCACTACAGATGCACTAGATCTCCCTGAAAATTTTTTTATGTAGACCATAGGTATTTAGTTATAGGTAGTTAAGAGTCATTATTCTGTGTTATATAAATATGTATGTATGTGCATATAAAAACGTTTTATATGTAATTTTTATTTAAATTCGGTAATCCGGACAAATCGCTAATCAGGACAACCCCCGTGCATTTAATTGTCCGGATTAGAAGAGAGGTTATACTGTATTAACACAAATTTATATACTGTTATTTGTTAGTGGTAGGGTAGATATTAGGATTAAATATTAGGTTTAACATTGTGAATTCTATTACCCAGATTATTTTAAGGAAATAAAACACAAATTATCACAAGTAATAATTTTGTATATTTTTATTTGAAATTTAAATTCAACTTATAATTTTCCCCACAAACACAAACATCTTTTTATTGCCTTCACTAACGTATTTACTGCCAAAATAAGTAGTGTTAGGCTTTTCTGAAATTTATCATTTGAAAATTGGAATGATTTTAACACTTTTTTCTTAGTAACTGTTGACCTGCAAAACATTTTTCTTTTTTGTGAGATTTTGTGGGATTTTTCTCTGATCCTGTGGAGGAATTACAGAAAAAATTAAGGTTATATCATAGATTAGGTTGTTAGGGGTTATATTGGCTAGTTTGACGTTCGCATTTGACAAAAATACAGCGTTGCCACGTTTGAAAACCAATTCAAGATTTTCAATTTCCAATAGTTCCGTTTTCAAGGGGGTCACCTGAATAGGAATTCTTCTCAATATTGAAATATTTCAATAGCCAATATTGGCTAATTTCAATAAACAAAAGTACACGTGAATTAGGCTGAATATCTTAATATTTGTGATCTCGCCCTGTAGCTTCCGGGGTTCTTTTGGAGTGTTGACCTGAACACCCTGTAGGAGATAAAACAGACTTACGAAGTAACCTTAATACGTAATTACGTTTTTGCTTAAGTTCGTGCCGTTCTCTCGTAAATTAAACATTACCCTAACTATGAAATTATACAAATTGTACAACAATAAATCGTATCGTCCAAAAACCGAGGCTAAAGCATTGCAACAATCGTCCCAACACGAGCTAATGGCTTCGTGCGATGTCGCAACAAACATGGGCCAATGAAATATGAAAAGCCAACTTTTCTTACAGACATAATTATGGCAAGGCCTTACAAACAACGACTGCTGGGGCTCTGTTTTAGGGACCGTAGGGCATGAAAGGTGACTTCTGAATTATTCATAGAGGCAGTTTTCAAGAGCTTAGTCCTAGGAGCCAGGGTTGGGTTCGCCTAAAGCACGCGCCAAGGGGCGGGGGACGACTTAATTTGAAGAACAATGTTGTTTTTTACGGTTTCTAAATTAATATTTTTTTCTACAACTGTCAAAAAGATGTTGTTTGCGTATTAATGTCACTTCGCGAAGTGCTACAGTATTTTATCTACGATCGCAATAAAAATTTTTATTGCACACAATTTTTATTGCGTGCAATAAAAATTTGTATTGCATGCTTTTATTGCACGATTTCTAAAAAAATTTTCAGTAAAGACAACAGTATTTTATTCGTTATTAATTTTTAACAATATTTACTTCTACTTTGCAATTAGTACAATTTTCAATATGAATTCTAGGCAACTCGTGACTCCTCGATGTAGTAGGCAGGATATCATTAGCGTCGATGGCATCGTCTGAGCTTGCTTGCTCAGATGGTTCTTTTTGCAAAATCTGTGTGATATTTCAATTTTGTTTTTAATTGATTTTTCAACGTAAAATTCTGCCACCGTCGATGACTTCCAGCCACCATGCCTCTTCAGCTGTAAAACATCCCCTCCTGCATCTGGAAGCATGGTGGCAGATGACCTTCTGAAAGTTTGAACAGTATACTCATGCGCATTGGGCAACCCAAGATAGGTATCTCGCAATTTCGCTTGGTGTTTTCTCAAAGGTATTAATACCTATCGGCTGAACAGAACACTTTCCATTACGGTAGTTCACAAACAGTCGATCATGTTTTGTTGCTGGTGACCTAAGACTGGAGTATTTTCTATAAATTTCAGTTTCAGCCACTCATGGCTTTTAAAAATACTTGCTTAGCTCGAATTTTTAATCTAGATATTCGAGCAAAAATGAATGGCTTTTTACACTTGTATCTTAAATAACTATATCTGATGGCATGTCATAATGTCATTTGATTATAGTGACATAAGTAAGTTCATTATAATCCTAGTACCATAAAGAAAGTCCTAGTACCATGTTGAGATTCAAAAAGTACTATTACAATAATTTTATTTGACCATATTCTCTACCAGCAGTCTTGGAATACCTAAGTTTTACCATATTCAGTTCTGGAATATTCCCAGATGTTACAAAACATTCTCGCATTACCTTTGTTTTGTATTTGGGAAAATCATTCTGAAAATTGAACCTTCGTCAATTACATTTTCTTTAAGCATATTTATGAGTTCCTTTCTTCTGCAAGCTCCACTTCAATAGTCATAGCTACTTTTGTAAGTAAAAATTTTTCATCTGCTTCTGTCAAACATTTTGTGGCATCTTCATCATAATTTCCGTTCTAATAACACAATCAAATGTAGGTACGCCAATATCCATTGACCGTGGTCATGACCTGGGATGGTTTGGGGTAGAGCGGGATTATCCCTCTTTACCCTTCCCATGGCTGTAGGCCTGGACTGCCTTGTGGAGGTGGACCCTAGATAAAAATACAATAGATAACTATCTTAATATTGACATTTTAAGAATTAAAACTGCGCCCTCAGACGGTTTGGAAGAAAGTAGGTGTATAACTGGTTGCATCAGATATTTTCAATGAAAATGGAAGTAACGTTTAACTGGTTGCATAAGAAATATTTGCAGGATCCTTGACCTCGACCAATACATTTTTTTACTATGAAATCGAAATGATGAAAAATATGAGACATTATAAAATATATATTTATCACGAATTTATAAAAAGCTTTACAAACACTTTTACATTAATATAATCTAAAACTTACGTTGCGAAAACTCTATAAATTATCAAATTATTAAGGTTATAAAGTAATTGTGTTTCCAAGGAATAATAAGTACAATCTTTTCTTGCAGCACCTCTTCTGAAACGTCTATCATGCACCTTCTTGGATCTTTTCTTTCAAACCTAAAACATAATAATCTAATAACTGAACACTAATTACTAAAACTGATTATTACATTACCTGTATTATTACATCTCCCCAGAATATTCTTCCAGAATGATAATAATGGACTAAAGTTTGTCAGCTACTGAGACTGAGGAAACAAGTCAAACACAGAGCAGTTAGTGCATTTTTTCATAGGAAATTCTTTAAAAAACTGCGGCGAAAACTTCAATGTTTGAATGTCAGGTTATATTTCAACGAAAAACGACGCGGCAAAATGGCGACGTAAAGTAAATATTTTAGACTACTAGATGTGTACGATTTTGTTTATCTCATTAGCTACAGCACCATCTATCGGTTTGGAAGAAACTAAAAATTCATCTCAGGCATGTTCCATGTAAGAAAAACATCTATTTCTTTTCATTTAGGAGGTGGACCCCATCCTTCCCCAACCCCGATCACAAAAAGTGATAGGTGTGGGCGATTCGTCGGGTCTCCTCCTGTCCTGGCTCTACCCTGCTGGCTGGGTAGGATCTTCTGACGCTCTTTTGTCTTCTCTTCTTTCTTCGCCTGCATGTCTCACCCACCGGGGGTAGTCTCTCTCGGGCGGGGGCGACAAGTGCCGCTCTCGTCCAGGGTGGTGGTTTGGGGTAGGTCAGGAGTGGCTGTGTAGCCGGGAATGCACCTCTAAAGGAGCCAACTGACCCTTTAGCTTTGTGCAAGGTAAGGGAAGGGTACTCCAAGTGAACAAACGTATGACGTAACACGTGATCGCTTGGTTTTAATTCTTGAGTCAACTGTCTCTTTCATGCTTTTAAATTAAGATCTTTCCAGACTGGATCTTTTGAACACGGACTTGCTGTGAACGATTACGAACTGACATTTTCGGGTTCTGATCAACCCTAGCCATTACCGCATCAATGTTTGCTTCTAATGGGGCACGATTGTAAGGTTATTAAGAATTTTATGAAGAAATTTGACCAGTCTGGGTCATTTAAATTCTCAATAACTTTAACAAATGGTGCCAAATTTCTTCCGAAATGCGGACGGCATCTTGTTGCAGTTTCGTCAAAACACATTCATGATGGCAATCGTTCCATGATGACCAAGACACAACTAATCGCAAATCGTTTACCTTATATCTGTTACTATAGAAAAACTGCCAATTAAGCTTAGTATAAATGCTGGCCTACTTAAATCGGAAGGTCAAATTTGGACACCCTTTACATTGCAATGTAAACATAAGTAAATGAAAACATATAAAAATAATAAACTAATACATGTAACATCCTAGTCGCTACATAATATAACAAAGTGGATGCATTTTATATCATAATTAAAAGATCAATTATATCAAATATTACCCCCCGATCATAATCCGTATTCATTTACATCCATTACATTTTTTATCGATGGAAATCTATGGTAAATTCAATATTTATAAAAATTCACCCCTGGCGGTAAATGGCCTAAGTCCGGCGCTGGACCATCCTGCGAAAAATCCACCATCACTGTAAAAAGGTTATTTTTATACGTAACGATTTCCTAATAGTAGGTTAGAAAATCAATATGAGCGTTAACTGATAATAAAAGATACTTAAATAGACCTTGTAAAAATAGTTTTTTACTATATCATCCGAACTGTATCAAAAGCTGAAGGGAAAATATTACAGAACACGATATAGTCAGTGGCGGGGTTGTTGTCGTTGGAAGGCGGCGAGGTTACCCGCAGCAATCAGGTCTTCCGACTCATTGTGCCTGCCGCTAGTGGAGAGCTATTGGAAGAGACCCGTGCTATGCACATAGGCCAGTGGCGGGGTTACATTTCTCCCTCATTAGTGGGGCCCTAAACTCAAAGAAACATGTATTTCAAAGAGTAAAATTATTAAGGTAAGTTTAATTCATAAAGTCACGTAAAACCAAAGTTAATTTTGAAGGGGTTTGGAAACGTTGGTGTGAAGATAACACTGATGTAGTCTTCCATATAACACCAAAACCACTATACTGCCAAGTTGGCATCATCTGCAGATGACGCCAACTTAGTTGGCGAAACGCGCGTCGAGTGCAGTATATTGTTTTGGTATTATGTGAAAAACTATGTCAGTGTTAGGTTAAGTTAGGTGTTAGGTATTATTTAAAATAAAAATCCAAGTACTTTACTTTACTTGGATTTTGTTTTAAATAATACCTAAAGTCAAGATCAGATTTAAGCAAAGTGGAATGACCGGAAAAAGAGTAGATCTGTGTTGTCACATTTATTTCTAAAGTATTCCTATTTAAAACAGGAAACGTATTAATTACCTTATTTACCCATTTTTTTACTTGTCTTTAACGTCCCTTATCCCTATTGTACTTTATTAAAGCAAACACAATGTTTAATTTGTCTTTTACTACTTAATAATATCAAGGAATTTCCGAATATGTGGCAACTGCGAAAGTAGTAAAGTTGACGACAAGCTGTTCATCCTTATTTAACATCTCAGATTAACCATGTAAAAGATAAGTAACAGCAATACCCAAAGCATTAATATGCCTGTCCATCTAATAAACAACAATTTACGAAAGGGGGGAGTGTTTATTTAACTGTTTGTAAATAGCTACCAGTGGCGGCCAGTATTTCTCAAAATAAGAGGGTTTATTAATGTTTTTAAAGGTGTTTCTAACAACGTAAAGTACCTATTGCCTCACGATTTAAAAAAAAAACACCTAACATCTACAAAAACTAATGTATAGGTAGCTATATAACATAATACGCAATACATACTTTACTTTATTTAGCTATTTTCCTAAAATTCAGAAAAAAACTAATAAAAAAGTAAGAAAATAAACCTCTGCACCGTAGAGTCTGTTAAGAGTTTTTTCTTAAATATAGATACATAAATATCATAGAACACAATACATTCTTCTGACAGTGAAGTTTCCGAAATGTTAGTGCTATTTTAACTTAAAGTGTGTACTATGTTTTATGATATTTATACATTTTTCAGTATGAGAACTGATTAGTCAAATTAAAAAAAAAACTTTAATGGGTCTTTTAGCGAGGAGCACGTATTGTTTACTCAAAATTTTATTAATTTGTTCAGAATTGTGGCCAAATACCCAAATAAAGTGGCGATATAATATAAAGATATTCATCATAATACTTTATACGTACTAAAAACCTGAAAGTGAAATAAGAAAATACATTTTTTTCGGTTCGGAATTCACTTCCCATTCTAAATCAAAACTACATCTAATACTCTTATCTATATTTTAAATTATTCGAGTTTTTTTTCAAAGAGGGGTAAACATTTGAAATTTTCCTTATTTCATTATTAACCTTCACCAGACATAAAATTATCGGAAAGAAAACGATAAAAATTTCATTGTCTCCAAATAATTTTATGAAGATCAGAAACTATTATCCATAGAAAATATACAATATAAAACTACAATATTATCTATATTACTTATATTACCCATAAACATTATACGTAAGTTGAAGTCCTAACGAATGATACGTCTATGGTCAGCATTGTTTACTTACCGGTGGAACGATCTCCCATCACCTTTTTTACCCGATTTATGGAAAACTATGCATTTAATAGTCATTTCACTGTCCACAAAGATTTTCCACAAACTAAAAATCTATAACACAGCCTAGATTATTGACTGATGACCACTTATATCACATAAAATACTTAAATAAATTTACGTTCACAAAACTTCAAAACAAATATGAAGTCACGAGTCGTTGTGTCGTGTATTTTCGGCATATCTCGGTCCGTCAAAAACTGTAATGAACCAATGGCATGCAGTGGGATTTGTTTATTTAATTATATTTCATTTCGTGGACATTTTTCTCTCTCTGTTATTTATCTTGTATATGGTTAATCTGAGTTTAACATACATATTCTTGCATTTACGCTTTCTTTTCTCTGAGCTTCAACGACGTTGATTGGTCGAATCAGGAACCAACAAGCGACTGCGCTCGAGGTAGCAGGGAAACAGTGGCGTGATATTGGATTATTTCGCGCGCGTTATAAATTAAAATTTATGGTAAAATTATCAGTGTATTTATTCTTTGTGTCAGTGTTTATACTTATTTGTGTTAGTTAAAAAAGTGGAAGTGCATATACTAGAAGTATTCTATAGAATAGTATACGAGTATATATTAACTGAAATGTGCCCAATGGTAAAACAGAATAGGCACGCCCATGCATCACCGCATTTTACCAGATCGGCGAGGTCATTCCACTTTGCTTAATTCTGGTCTTTACTTTACCAAATTTTTTTAAATTATCCGTACATCTGACAACATTTCGAGAATTTTGTTGTGATATTGGGCACTGCGTCTTTAATAAAGCTTTGTCTTCAATATAATAATCGCCCTGGTTAAGATTAGAACGCAATTATTTTTAAAGCATATTAATAATAAACAAATCAATGGCAAAAAAATATGATTCTTCAGAAAAATACTCCACCGCAAGCTATAAAAATAAATAATATACTTCTCCTCCTATCTCAAACAGTACAAAATAAATAATTTTGTTTGGTTCCACTTAAACAAACATCGTCTGTCCAGAAAGAATTCCAGCCTCATCAAAGAAATCGAAACTAGAAGATCAAATGGCCGGTTTATTTTTCTTTCGGTTTTAATGAGCCAGTGAGTAATAAAACGTTGAAATAGGGCTTCCAGGAGAATATTAGTTCTAATTGCGTGAATCTGTGGAAAATCCGCAGTTAAATCGATCGTTTAATTTATAATAAGGTTACTATGGTCCCGAGAGATAATAAAATAGTAAATTAATGATTCTTAATTGTTTTTTATATACAATTCTGATAGAATCAGTTAATAGTTAATCATGTACCAAAGACTTTATAAAGTGGAGTATACTTTGAAAGTGTCGATATCCCAGCCCAAGATATGGATATGACCAGATGGGGAAGATTTTATTTTTGTCCAAAATACAGGATGTCCCAAGATAATGTGACACATTTTAAAAGCTTATAACTTCAAGGCAAAATGAGAACGAGCGGTTTTCACTGGTGCTCTTAATTTTACAAAAAGTTTTCTTTTGTCATTGGTAGTAGTTTGTTTTACTTCTACAGGTGCTTGAAAAACATTGCCACTTTTTAATTCAAAATTGTGATAATTTTTTAAATGGAACACCCTGTAGATTATATTACCATTCGATAGATACACTTTTCCTCTTTTCAAAAATGTATAGTTTGATAGAGTTACACCAAAAAATAAACGAGTTATTTCAATTTACACACCAGCCCTTTTCAATTGACCATAATTTTTTTGGAAGATCACCTTTATTTTCTTTACATTGTCATTACAGAATAACGGAATGCATCAAAGGAGAGATAGGTAGAGCCGGACCAATAGAATGGCCTGCACATTTTCCCGAAATAACGGTACCTGATTTTTTCATATGGGGTTACGTCAAAGGTCGTTGTTATAATCCTGTTGTACAAAATATAAAACAACTAAAATATAACTAATGTTTTTCAGACCATAACACTAGAAATGTGAGAAGTTGCCTTCAACAATATGCAGATTGCAATAGTGTATTGAAGAAAGCCATGGGCAATTCAGCAATTTAACCTCAAAGATTAAAGATGTACAGGGTGATTCACTTTCGAGTGTGTAACATGGGTATCTCGCTTATTATAAAAGATAGCCTATAGGTTTAAATTCGGCAAAGTTGCGGAATTTTGTGCTCAATAAGTTGGCGCAAACAAAATCCCCATATCTGCTTTTGTTTTTGAGTAAGAGGCAAAAAAAATTTTTTTCCGGTTTTCGTTTTCTGGCCATAACTTCTATATTTTTGAAAATATTGGCTTATCGTTTTCACATTATTAGGACACTTTCTTGAGACAAATACGATGTCGTTAACACCGTTTTTTAAAAAAATGTCACTTCTATTGTAAATCATCGTCAACTTTTTTTTCCTTATGGGCGCCATGTTAATTTTTCTCATATTTGAATAAACCGATTTTTTCTGAATACAACAATATAATATATGTTAATATTTGCCTAAAAAATAAGGGCATTATGAAGGAAAATAGGTTTTTTTTTTGAAAATGTCTAGTTAGCCATGGCCATGACAGTCAGTTCTTGACAAACCACAAATGTCATTTATAATTTTTGTAAACTGCATCTGTGGAGTTCTTTTTCATTGACTAAAGATGTATACAACCGAATAGAAACGAGATATTATAGATATTTATTACAGATGTAACAAAAATGTAAACAGAACAATTGAAGAATATTTAAACACGTATCCTGAAAGACGACAACCATGCAAGACATATATTACTAAACTGCACTGTAATTTAAGAAATTATGGCAGATCCATAGGATTTCTTGGTTTAGAAAAACTGGCATAATTTCTTAAATTGCAGTGCAGTTTAGTAATATATAGACATGGTTGTCGTCTTTCAGGATACGTGTTTTTCTTCAATTGTTCTGTTTAAATTTTTGTTACATCTGTAATAAATATCTATATCTTGTTTCTGATCGGTTGAATACATCGTTAGTCAATGTAAAAAGTCCTCCACAGATGCAGTTTACAAAAATTATAAGTGACATTTGTGGTTTGTCAAGAACTGACTGTCATGGCCATGGCTAACTAGACATTTTAAAAAAAATACCTATTTTCCTTCATAATGCCCTTATTTTTTAGGCAAATATTAACATATATTATATTGTTGTATTCAGAAAAAATCGGTTTATTCAAATATGAGAAAACTTAATATGGCGCCCATAAGAAATAATAAAGTTGACGATGATTTACAATAGAAGTGACATTTTTTTAAAAAACGGTTAACGGCATCGTATTTGTCTCAAGAAAGTGTCCTAATAATGTGAAAACGATAAGCCAATATTTTCAAAAATATAGAAGTTATGGCCAGAAAACGAAAACCGGAAAAAATTTTTTTTTGCCTCTTTCTCAAAAACAAAAGCAGATATGGAGGTTTTGTTTGCGCCAACTTATTGAGCACAAAATTCCGCAACTTTGCCGAATTTAAACTTACAGTCTATCTTTTATAATAAGCGAGATACCAATGTTACACACTCGGAAAGTGAATCACACTGTACAATACATATGTGTGTATATTAAAACTGAATTCTATTTAATTGGTGTTTTTGTTTCAACAACTTGGTAATTTATGCTGTAATGTATATTGTATAAATTTGTATTAAATTAGTTTTTTTCTTAATAATAGCTTTAGTTATTCTGTACTGACAATGTAAAAAAAATAAAATACGATCTTCCAAAAAAATTATGGGTTATTCAAAAGGGCTGGTGTGTAAATTGAAATAACTCCTTTATATTTTGGTACAACTCTATCAAACTATACATTTTTGAAAAGAGGAAAAGTGTCTCTATCGAATGGTAATATAATCTACGGGGTGTTCCATTTAAAAAATTATCACAATTTTGAATTAAAAAGTGGAAACTTTTTTTCAAGCACCTGTAGAAGTAAAACAAACTAGTACCAAAGACAAAAGAAAAATTTTTGTAAAATTAAGAGCACCAGTGAAAACCGCTCGTCGCTATCTCATTTTGCCTTGAAGTTATTAAAATGTGTTACATTATCTTGGGACACCCTGTATATAGATTAATTTTAATTTATAATAAATTGCTGTGCCAAATTAAAGGAACACCTGAAATTTTTATCACACTTTCACACTGTATACCTTCGGTTACAATTATTAATCTATTGGGACGAAATTGGTATGATTTTTAACGGAGAATTCATTAGTCATTTATACAGGGGCTATTATATACGAAATAATTTGTATCCTATGATGTACAGGGCGTCCTTCAACCTCCTTACATTTCTACGAAAATTTGACTAGCTCCTAATTCTTTCACAGACGTTGCGGATTTTGTTGTATTACTTACATTTTATCCTTTGGCTCATTCATATTTCTAGACGTTGACCTAACACCGTTCTTTATGGAGATACGATTTTTTTCTAAAAAAATAAAAGGCGACTTTAGCATTACCATATAAATTGAATGAGACTTTGCAGTTTCCACGTTCTGCGCCTGTAATGAAATGCAAGGATAAACTTTCTTTTCAATTGCCAGTTGCACCTATACAGAGTACGTCAAAAAGAAGCAAAAAATGCGAATTTCTGCACAAACAGATTATTTGATCACACTTTATCGCGGTTACAGTTGAGCCAATGGATTTTAATCACTTTGGTTGTATCTTAGTTATGAATTTGGTCCCACATGAGGTAGCTATTATACACTGGAATATGTAATAGAAGAAGACACATATACTTTGCTCAGAAGAACCAAGAAATAATTAGTAGAAAGTCTCTCAAGAGGCAGTTTATATTAAATATTCTTTTCCACTGCCAATGTTGTTCTGGTCACTGAGTAAAGACTCCATAGCGTGGAACTCTGGTATACTCTGGATTTTTGTTCAAAATAGACCAGTAGAACTGTCTCAGTGATAACAGTTACTCCTTTTTGATGACTCCAATCTTCAAATGAGCGATACGCTTTTTCATATTTATCTTTGGATTTTATGGGCAATAATGATTGAATCGCGATTTTTGCTGATTCTTCTATATCATCTTCCATATTATCGTTTGAAGCAGAAGATTCGGACATTTTTCATAAACCACTGACACAATAATATTAACTAAACGAAAACCTAATAAACAACCTCGTTTCTATATCAACATTCCCTCAGGATTCTTGATTCACATGTTACTTCAGCTATTTTCAAACACTATTAAAAAATTCACAGATTTTGCAATTCATACAACCATCGGAGTGCATTGAAAATTAATTAAGGAAATTTGGAACTATAGAAAACTTGCAAAAGTTACCTTCTAATTTGAGAACTTACCATTTGCGCCTTACAGACTTTGCCACCTTGTATATCACATTTACATGAGAGCTCAGCTCAGATTCTCAGACTTGCAATTTGCAATATACGAATACGAATGCCAAACTATGCGCCCACGCCGCCCGCTCTACTCGGTCCTCCACTATCTAACCATGTCGGTGTGACATGCTCATCGCATTACACTTTTCATCGAAACGTACCATATACGAACCTTCGCGATCCTATAAGCATTTTCAATGCTAAAATCAAGTGGGCAACTCGTAGAAAAAGTGTCTTTTCCGCATATGGAGTATTTTTTACCCCGTAAAAAACCTACGCCTGATGCGGAATAAAGTCACTTTTCCTAACTTATTGCACAAATAGCTATTTAGGATATTTATTTTATTCTGTCACTAACCTAATTTAATACTCATGTAAAACCATTATTTATAGCTATTAGGTAACTTTGAAAAAGTCCGAAAACTCGGACGAAACGTAGATCTATTTGTCCATGTATCTGGCTGAAAGTCCTCTTTTTTGTTTTTTATTGAAGAAATAAATTCTATTTTAACAGCCAACATCTTTTATACAGTAATATCAAAGTTGCCTCTACCCACGTTTTCGAACCGTTTATATTTATACGTGTTCATATTTAATGCTTTATTTTTACCTAGAATAGCTGTATGAAAAGCGCTTTAAGGAAAATGTGTGCATCGTCAAATCGATATATTTTAACTTTGATGTTCGTAGCCTTGTAGGACATTTTTATATAGTATATTATAGTAGTTATATTATTTGTTAACCATCATTTGAAGAAAACAAAAGCCATAAAATATAGTAACAGGCAGGTGGTTAGTCTTTTATTTCATGGTCATTCCTTATTTCACCGATTGTCAAGTTGCCTTGTAGCAAGAATAGGCTTGAACAAAAAAATATATTCATGAAGTTTACAGTTATAGAATAAATGCCAAACATTTTCTTTACAGTATGGTGGTCAAATTTGTTTGCTATTATAGAACAACTCTTGGACTAAGAGAGATGCAAAAAAAACTAATCTCCCTCTCTAAATCTCTTTTTCTGACACAAATTTTATGCCGAACTGAAAAATGATCCGTCTTCTTTTGTTTTCGAGTGATTGAAGTAAATTTCATATTTCAAATTGTAGGTGCCTGGGCATATCCATTTATATTGAAACGCGTCGATTCTGTTTCGTTCTAAATTCCGCGCCAAATCGACTAAGTTTCTAAGCTATCTACTCAGAGTGCCTTTTTTAACTTTTACGGCTTCGAGAACCGCTTCACGCGAAAGTTCCGTCCTTTCTCTAATCCTTTGAGATTTTTTTTCGAGACCGTACGATCACTCCTTCCACGTCTATTTCGTCTTCGAAAATCTCAAGTCGCGTCCGTCTCAACTTATTTCTCATTTTATCTGCTGATATGAGATTGCATTCCAACGACAAGCCAACCAGGTTGGCATCATTTGGAGATGATTAGAACTCTTTTAAAACAGTTTTAATTTTCTTCAGATGGTGCCAACTTGGTTTAAGAAACGCGCATCGAGTGCAGTATAGTATTTTGATGTTATGTGGCAAACTACGTCAGTGTTTTAAAAATGAAAATGGTTTAAAATAGAAGATTCATGGGTTTATTTTATTGTAAAAAGGTTTTCAAAATGACAATGAATAACAAGCATTAAAAAATTCTTCTCTTCTCAGCCCTTGTACAGAATTTGGCAACACCGCCTCCGGGAGTGCCAGGGACAACCACCCAAAGGCTAAAGTCTCAACCCTCTACGCCTTCAAATAAGGCAAATAGGTCCTTTTGCCCACATTTCCTGGATGTCACCAGCGGTACTCATCGAATATCCCTCGTATAACTTGGCTGTCGATTAGTTACTGAACTGCCCTGGTATGCGGATTATTCGTGAGTATTCGATGGAAATTTCTACGAGGATCTAGAAGCTTAGTTTACCTATATAAAGCCCGCGGCGTGCCAGCTAGTCAGTCATCTTTAATTTATCTATGGTCAGTCAGTCTTAATAGAACAGCGATCAAGAGAAGAAGCAATACTTAAGTGAAATAAGTGCGATTTTTTAAGTGTTTTCGGTGTGTAATTATTTAGATATTGTACAAAAAGTGTTGTATTGTGTCTGAAGTGTTAAATAAAGATTTGTACTATTGTTAAAAGTCTCACTTATCTTTAGAACCCCGGAAGGCGTAACAATATTACAAACTTATTGATTTGCATACATAAAATCACGATTGATTTATATACGTACAGCCATAAAATTATTATATGCTGAGTAGCAAAAGTGGATTGAATATTATGTGATGTGGTTTCCAATACCAATAAGTGACGGTAAATGCAGTGCCAGCATAAAGCATCTCGGCATCGCAATGAGAAATAAAAATTACAAAAAGTTTTGTGTTAGCATTTATAGAGTGAAGAGTGAATATCGTCAAGTCCTCCAAACCCTGGAAGTATTGGGCGCTGCACATAGATAAATCCATTGTCTTTAAATTGTTCCATATACATTTCAAGTCAATCAGGTACTCCTACTCGTATATCTGCGCTATAAATTATGGAATATGGAAAATCCTACACAGAAAAAGGAAGGATACTTATAATTAAAACCATTTGGTTGTGCACGGTTTGTTATAAGAACCAGAGTTCTTAAAAAATTGCATCTTTCCAACACAATTTAACTGCTCTTTTGTAAAAAGAGTATTTAATGATATTGGCAATACTATTAAATAAGAAACTCTATATAATAAAGTGAGACAGATTAAATGCGTCAACCATAATCAACAAAATATGTCAATTATGACAACATTACCTAGCTATGCATACTGTGGCTATACATAGCCTAACATACTGTGGCTATAACCAACTATAACTATTTTTAAGTTCTAGTCGTTTCTAGGATCTCTAGTTTAAATTTAATATTCAGAACTGTAAAAATGTCTTTCCAAGATGATACATTAAAAAACTTGGAACCAAACTGCCCAAGAATTTGAGGTCCTTACTAGAATATGATTCAATAAAATATGTCATAAAATTTAACAAATACGTAGATATCATTTCTTTTTTATTATTAATCTGTTAGTATGATGCCATAAATGTTGCTAGATTTTTTCTAGCAACAATATTTAACAGTTATTTTTGATACACTAAATCTCATAAATTCTTCATCATTTCAGATGTTTAAATTGTCTATATGAGGCCTTACAGTATATATTTTTCGTTCGCGATTTGCAATATTTACCATGTTTATAATTTCGTGATCTAATAATATTTTTTCTTCAAAATCAATAATGTTTTCCATTAGAAAAATATAATTTTTGACGTTTTATTAATCAAATTGTTTACTAACACTCAAATTGTACAATTTCTGAGGTTAGAAATCTCTTTGTAACAACTTATAGGCATAGTAAAAGTGACCGATAAGTTAAAGAGCGAATAGAGAACTTTAAAGACAGGATTTAATTTAAAACACAGTGAAAAGACCCGTTTTGCAGTTACAAGGAAGATAAATTTAAAATGATGTTTATAAGGAGATGGAAAGACCGGCCCTTAATCATTTTACCTAGAATAACGTTTGATTGTCTTGGCCCACACTACCTTCGTCAGAAAAACTTTCCAGGCTTAGCACATTAAGTACCACTTATTCTCCTCATCTTAATATCGTAATATACTATAATTATCGACGATCTATGAAGTAACTAATAACCTACTTCATTTATTTCATGGGGTGCGAGGTTACTTTTTGGGATATTTGCAATTTTCTGAGTAGGTTTCAAGAATTACTAATAATGAGTAGTTTTGAACGGTTAGGATTATTTTTAATGTAGTTTTGTTAGAACTGACACAGCCTGAACTGATCAATAATGTAAAACGGACAATTTTAACTGATTCATGGCGTTTTAAATGAGTAAGATCAACATCAAACGGTTTCTAATTATTATTGACATTTTAATGTTTGCTTCGTATTTGTACTGGCATCGAATGATAGTTTTCAAAAGCGTTTTAGTTATAAATGTTTACAAACATGTTTTGCTGTAACTTTCAGATCCCCATCGTGCATGTACGTTAATATTTCTTTCTACATTTATTGCTATTGCGTAATAAAATCATTTTATTATAGCCCTATACACATTGAACCCGTTTGAAAATGTATACAGACTGGTTTAAGATTTCTGATGCTAATGGGCCTTTTCCACTAAATTGAATTTTATTATTAATATCAAACGTTATACTGGTACATAAGTAAAGGCAGAATCAACCCAATTTATTGAAGAATTATAATAATTAAGCGAAGTTATCCAAGTACAAAGTGACGGGTCTTCATGAATCATTTCAAACTGCGCGGTTCGCTGACATCACACTCCAGTAGCCAATAAAATGTAGACAAGATAAAGAATGGCTCCATGTTGCCACATATAATTTAACGTTTTTCTTGGCAACGATTAAATTTACATCCTTGTAATTTTGAAATGAAAATATGTATTTTTAGGTGAAATATTCTCCATAAATAATAATAATAATAATAATAATAATAATAATAATAATAATAATAAACTTTATTGTCCGTTAGATCATATAAAATGATATGGAACAAGTCAGGCAAAACATACATTAAATATTTTACTATATCTGTACAAATTAAATCTATACAATTTACAACAATTACCACACATGATTAAAATACTCTTCTACTGAATAGAAACAATGTTCTAAAAGTAATTTTTTAACAGCTTTTTTGAAATGGTGTATAAGAGATATTTTCACAATATGACTAGGAAGTCTGTTAAACAGTTTTATTCCCATGTATCTGGGACTACTTTCGTAAACTGACAATTTGTGTTTTGGAATTAATAATTTATTTTGGTGACGAGTTACGTAATCATGGTAATAATCATTTCTTAAAAATTCATCTAGGTGTAGTTTAACAAATGACACCATCTCCAGGATATAAACACATGCAAGTGGTAAGATTTTCAGTTCCTTGAAAACATTTCTGCAAGTATGTACTTTGCTTAAACCAGCTAAATTACGAATAGCACACTTTTGAATTTTAAACACTCTTTGACAATGGAAGGAAGAACCCCAAAAAATAATTCCATAAGTTAATCTAGAATAGAATTGAGCGTAATAAAAGGATAGACTAATACTTTTATCAACAATATCTCTTAACCTGTAAAACACTAAACAATTAGATGACAGTTTTTTGCAAGTACATCAATATGATTTTCCCAAGATAGTGCACTGTCCACGTACACACCTAAAAATTTTATTGCCCCAACTTGTTCAATAGATTTCCCATTTATTTTCAACAGACTGCTTTCATTGTATTGCTTTAATCTGGGAGTGAAATGAATAAATACAGACTTTTCTCTGTTAACAATTAGACTATTGTCATTGAACCATGAAGTGATTCTGTCTAAATCAGTTCGAGCAGTCGCCTTTAAATTTTCAATGCTTGAATTTGAACAAAGATATGATGTGTCATCTGCAAATAAGGTCAACCTACTTTCATTGTCTATACAACCCAAATCATTCACAAATAACAAAAACAACAAGGGACCCAAGACAGAACCCTGTGGTACACCACAAGTTATTTCCATCATTTGCGACTGATATCCATTCACCTTAACTTTTTGATTTCTACAACAAAGATAAGATTTCAACCAATCCCCACAATTTCCTCTAAAACCATATTCAAGTAATTTAGTGATCAGTGTGACATGATCCACAAGATCGAAAGCTTTACTCAAGTCTAAAAATATTCCAAAGCATTTCTTATTATTATCCAAATTATCAAAGAGTTTATCCATAAATCTAATTATGGCTGATTGAGTCGACTTACCCTGTCTAAAGCCATGTTGCATATCAGAAAATATTTCATATTTAGAAATAAATTTGGTCATTCTATTAGTCATTACCCTTTCCAATATTTTTGACAGAGTTGACAAAAGCGACCCTGGTCTATAATTGGCAATTAACGTTTTTTGACCTTTTTTATACAAAGGTATGACCTTTGCCAATTTCAGATTTTCCGGAAAACAACCTTCCTGAAGAGACCAGTTTATCAGAAATGTCAATGGAGATAGAATATAATAAACTACTGATTTAAGAATATTGCTACTAATATTATCAAAGCCACTGGAGTCTTGTTCAATGGTTTGAATATTTTGATGAGTTGATATAGCATTACCTGTCTCTCTATTTATAATAGACCAAGCAGCTTTCGATTTGTTTGAAGCCCTTAAATAGATGTAATCGTTATGTAGTTTTTTAGCTGCTCTAATTACTTTACGATATATTTTCTTATATAAAAGATAAAAATTCCGGTCTTCATCTCTATTGCTTTGAATCATTCTCTTGTATAATAGCTTTAATTTCACTGCTGAATTCTTTAAATTATTACTAAAGCAAATCAACAAGATTATTTTACAATTTATCACTTGAGCAAAATAATTTTTAGGTATTTTTTGATAAAGGTGACAACAATGCACAATCTATGCTAGAATCAACTAAATGATGATTCGATAACTTAGGCTATAAAAACTAACCTTCTTGTCTTAACATTGCCCACTTCAGCACTTAGGAAGTTCATATTTTTGTGACGTAGAAATCGTTAACCATTTCACTGTCAACTCTGGGAAGGTTGTCTGAATCAGCCTTAAGATATCCCTCTTCAATGTTGTTCATTTTCAATCAAATTAATCAAAAGACAAAACGAAAGTTAGGTTAAGCACACTCAGTTGACAGAACACAAAATGCAGGGCAGACAACAGCGAAGTGGAGTATGACGTCAATGGCACATTATTTGAAATATATGGTAATTTTAACAATTTTTTCAAAATATATCTGATAAGAAAAAAATTTTAAAAAACACTTTTTAGGTATAACTAAATATATATTTTATTATAAGCAAATAAAAAAAAGATGTGAAAAAGGCCCATTATAGGCCCAGTCGATTATGATGGTGGTTAGTTTCTAATTATATTTCCAGGATCAGAACTCTGGAAATATTATCACAATATGCTCAGCATCACATATTATGCAGTTAAAATCTGTTTAATCTGACGTAGAAATCGTTAACCATTTCACTGTCAACTCTTGGAAGGTTGTCTGAATCAGCCTTAAGATATCTCTTTTCAATATTAATCATTTTAAATCAAATTAATCACAATACAAAACAAAAGTTAGGTTAAGCACACTTCACTTGACAGAACACAAAATGCAGGACAGCCAACAGACAACAACGAACTGGAGTATGACGTCAATGGCGCGTTATTTGAAATATATGGTAATTTTAACAATTTTTTCAAAATATATCTGGCGAAGAAAAAAATTTAAAAAAAATAATTTTTAGGCATAACTAAGTAGGTATATATTTTATAATAAGCGAATAAAGAAAAGATGTGAAAAAAGCCCATTTCACTTGCTTCCATTTGCGGGACTGAGCATAACTTTGGTGCCATTTATTATTTTAAGTGAGAATGTACTTTGGTATCATTTTATAATAAAAAATCAATTTCATTATTCTGAGGTGATGGACAAATTTAGTCATTTTAGTGCGATTTCACTGAAAATCGACATCGGGAGGTCCTCACAGTAGCAAATTTTTGTTTAATGTTAAGAAATTCAGCGTGGCGCTACACTCAGAGAAAGGTTAGGTAATTATATCACGCGTAATATTTTACCAAATTAATGGTAGATTGGAATACAGGGAAGTAAATATCTATCTGTATAGTTTCTGTACTCACTTTTACTGTTATAATTTTGTTATTTCTGTGCTATTTTAACCAAAGTATTTAATACTCCAACTTTTTATTTAGTAACTACAACCAAATCACTATTTGCTCCAATATTCTATTTTGTAATTATACTCAAACCCTTTCTAAGAGCAAAATCGAAATTATTTTATCTGATTTCATATTTGATGAGTTACCAAACCTTTTTTTCACATTAACTAACCACAATCTTACAGTAAAATTAAATCAAGTGAACTAACAAATGTTGGTATGTTAATAATAAGCATTTGAGGATTCAAATTTATACATCGGAAATTAGTTGAATTTATTATGGCATAAATGGGAAATGTATAGAAATTACCCTGTATACTAGTATTTCGGCTTGTTAGGCCTTTCTCAATAGACTAAATATCTATTACTAAATATTTCCAAGCGCATTTTAGTTATTTATCAATTTACCTACCCCGATTGATCCTTCCCATTTGGTAAAGCCCGAGTTTTTAGTACCTTTTCTAAGAAGGGCGAAAGCGTAAAATCTATCTGATCATTCGTAGTTCAAGGATTTCTAATTAAGGATTTTTTAATTTCTAATTGCTCTAATAGATCTAATGTAGTAGGTATTTTGTAATGTTTGGTAATGATTTAATGTTTCCGCTAGAAAAAAACAGATTTTGAAAAAGAATTGAGTATAATCGAGCAAATTGCAAGAAACAACGGATATAAAGAAATATTAATAGATAACATGATAAAAACAAAAGGAGCAAACTAATTCCTCGAGAGTTTTACAATATTCTGGAAAAAGAAGCCACCTATAGTTCTATTAATTACGTCCCAGGTTATAATGACAGAATAGCTTGTAAATTAGAACGAAACGGGTGTAAAACGATTAGTGTCAAGAAGCGTAATATTGAGAGGAAATAAACAACAAAGAAAGGGTTAATAAATTGAAACAATCGGGAGTATACCAAATTGACTGCATCGATTGTAATACCGTGTATGTGGGTCAAACCGGTAGAGGTATTGAAACTAGAGTAAAAGAACATGAAAAATCCATACTAAATAACGTAAAAAATCAGGATTTTCGACTCACTGTATAGAAAACAATCATTTTATAGATCTGGAAAATGTAAAGGTACTTACGAGAAAAGAAAGGACAGCGCTTAGATCTGTTAGAGCAATTAGAAATTAAAAAAACTTTAATTAGAATCCTTGTACGACGAATGATCAGATAGATTTTACACTTTCACCCTTCTTAGAAAAGGTACTAAAAACTAGGGATTTCCCAGATGGGAAAGATCAACCGGGGTAGGTAAATAGATAAAGAACTAAAATGCGCTTGGAAATATTTAGTAATAGACATTTACTCTATTGAGAAAGACCTAAAAAACCGATATACTAGTATATAGAGTATTAAGAGTATTAGAATGATGCTACTAACTTGTAAAATTGACAGTTAACTTTTACAAATTTTACATGTTTACAACAAAATTTTACAAGTTAGTAGCTTGTCAAAATAAACTTTCTTAATGAATACGGCGTTTTGATAAATTGACGTTTACAAATGAGTAACAAATAGAACTATTAACATATCTACCCCTCATTCTAATCGCAATGATAAGAGCACTCTGTACCTCAGAAACGAAGAACTTGTGGACATAGGGTTATGGAAAGTTATTTCCTTAAAATATGGCAAAGAATACACTCATAAATTTAAGCTTAAATCTTGGTTATCTCGATCCACCAAAAAGATAATTCGGTCTTTCTTAGAGATCCATAATTTTTTTAGCGCTTAATTTAGCTACTTATTAAAACAAAATGCAAACTAACATCAGGCATTTGAGCAACTGTTTGCTTTAAGAGGTGAATCAATCGTAGAATTTGGCGACTATTCCATGGGGATTGTTTCTTATTGATCGAACAACTGCCAGGCGGCGGATTTAGTTTATAGTCGCTGTGACTATCAATATCTTGTAATGTCCTGTAAGAGGGAAGGAATAAAGGCAAATTTGCGTTGAAAAGAATTTCATATTTTCATACCAAAATATGTGGACGGGTAAATACAATGACAAACAATTTAACAGATAGGTCAAACTATTTCATGGCAACCACTAATAGCGAAATATTGAACCGTCGCTCATTTGTTTCCAACGTCAACATGGGAATTGTGCCAACATTTTGGACGAGAATGTGTTTTACGTTACAGAATGGTTTGTATCTGCTTGTAAAGCGTTCGTGTATTATCCAATTAAAAAATCCAATGTTAGCTACAAAACGACGACTTTTTAAAACTAGTTGGCTGTACTGGGTGAACAAATTTCTTGGATAATAATTGTTTTGAAAAAAACATTGATCTCATTTAGATGTTTCAAGAAATATATAGAAAACACTCTATATACTAGTATTTCGGCTTGTTAAGTCTTTCTTAATAGAGTAAATGTCTATTACTAAATATTTTCAAGGGCATTTTAGTTATTTATCTATTAACCTACCCCGGTTAATCTTTCCCATTTGGGAAAGCCCTAGTTTTTAGTACCTTTTCTAAGAGGGGCGAAAGTGTAAAATCTACCTGATCATTAGTACGTACAAGGATTTATAATTAAATATTTTTTAATTTCTAATTGCTCTAACAGATCTAAGCGCTTTCCTTTCTTTTCCCGATGCAGTACCTTTACATTTTTCAGATCTATAAAATTATTGTTTTCTATACAATGCGTCGAAAATCCTGAATTTTTTGCGTTATTTAGTATGAATTTTTTATGTTCTTTTACTCTAGTTTCAATACTTCTACCGGTTTGACCCACATACACGGCATTACAATCCACGCAGTTAATTTGGTATACTCCCGATTGTTTTAATTTATTAACCCTTTCTTTGATGTTTATCAAAATCCTCCCAATATTACGTTTGTTGACACTAATCGTTTTACACCCGTTTCGTTCTAATCTGCGAGCTATTTTTTCACTATGACCTGGGACGTGATTAATATAACTATAGGTGGGTTCTTTTTCCCGAATATTGTAAAATTCCCGACGAATTAATTTCCTCCTTTTGTTTTTATCATGTTATCTATTAGTTTTTCTTTATATCCGTTGTTTCTTGCAATTTTCTTGATTGTACTTAATTCTTTTTCCAAATCTGATTTTTCTAGCGGAAACATTAAAAGCCTATGTATTAAACTATGGAAAACCGACTTTTTTATTTGCCAGGACTGCTGCGAACTTGCTGGTATAATTGTGTCGGAAGTTGTTGGTTTTCTGTCCAGTCCTGTCCAGTTCTGTCCAGCAGTCCTTTCATGAATTCAGCTCTTGATATAAGAAAAGTATCAAAACATCGTATAAATTAGACAATTTCTAAATCCAAATACAAAGGCTATCTGGAAGGGAGTTACACATTCAAAAGATGCAACCAAACACGCCCACCGACATTGCCAGCTGGGGATCGAACCCAAACCATTATAGACAGTATGTCGGAGACGCTGCTACAGCACGCTTTGACCCACCACGCTACCATGGCGATAAAAAACCAATACATTGATTATTTCACGAATTACAAGCATATACGTGACAAAAAACTGATAGGATGTGACTTGCTAAGGATTATTATCATCATGCAGAACAACTTCACTGCGTCCAGAGACAATACTAAGATAACAACTTACGAACGAACGAATAAAGAAAAGCAAGCGAGGAGCAAATGAACAAAAGAAGGAACGAATGCATAAAAAAGTAGATGAATGAGTGAATGATTGAATAAAGTGGTAGTTAAATAAATAAAATTCAATTCTCGTATTGCGCCGTTTTCGAATTTGTTAACTTTTCTGCCTCGCGAGGCTAACTGAGGAATTGCTTAGAGGCGATGACGCCTGTTTGTTGATACTTTGTCGAGTCGCTGCTTCAAAGAAGTAAAAAATACGCGGCCTTCTCTGTTCTGTCCTAATTTAATGCTCGAAAATATTTTCATTGGCAGTCTTGAGCGTGCCAGTGCGCAAGTTATTAATAAATGAAATTAACTGCAGATGATTCATGAATAAATGCGCTTCCCTAAGGTCATTATATAAAGCTTTCCGTGTTATTTGACAGTAAGAAGTTTTTCCGCTCGTTACAAGAATTACTCCTTTGTTTGGTGCCTTAGGTAACTAGAATTAAAAGAGGGACTAGAAATGGGAGAAAATCGCTGTCGCGATTTTTGTTCCCATTTCTAGCCCTACCGGAGGTAGAAGGAATATTTTGAATATTGAATATATATTGAATATATTGAATATTTTGAATATTTAGGAAGAATATTTTGAGGAATTGTAAGGGTTACTCTATTCTTTATGGTAAAACATCATAATTTTTAAGTGCTGAAAGTAGAATTTACTTTTCAATAAACATTTTTATCAATTTTATCAATGAGACCAAAACATATTGCTGTCATAATTGTCGCAGCAAATAAATATTGTAGTATTTACTTTTGTAAGCTAAAATGATGAATTTTACAGACTGCCAAAATGAACGAATTAATTCCAAACTTTACCTGCAGAAAGAATAAAAGCTACGGACAATGAAACAGAAGAACTAAACACTAATACTAATAAATAATTGAAATTAAATAGTAAAAAATTACCTCCAGCGTGACCCGAACTCGCGCAATCAGCATTACGATGTTTGGAATCTTACGACTTTCCCATTGCGCTATCGCGACCACTTGTCAAAAGTGGACCCTGAGAAATTAAAGTATGTAAACTGTACGTGTCAACCTGAACAATTAATTTTTACCGATTTTCTAATTGGAAAAGTATTTCGCCTCAGTGTTTTGGTAATCAGAAGTGTTTGGCAGCGAGTACTATTGATTCCGTTAGCAATATTTCTCATAGGAAAATAACCTATCTGAAGTTTAATTAATTTGACAGTTTTCCTGGGAGGTGCTTGTCTCGTTAGTGCAATCTCACATCGGCAGATAAAATGAGAAAGAAGTTGAGACGCATCTCGAGATTTTCGAAGACGAAATAGACGTTGAAGGACTTGATGTACGGTCTCGAAAAAAAATCTCTCAAAGGATTAGAGAAAGGACGGAACTTTCGCGTGAAGCGGTTCTCGAATCCGTAAAATTAGAAAAAGGGTCTCGGGGATCCGTAAAATTTTGAGAAATCAGTTAGAAAGTGGTCGGATTTCTGGAGCTAGGGTTTTGCTGAAGTCTCTAACCTCAGACGAAGGTAACATAATCAATGTTTTGGCATATTTTCATGCATATCCCGAATCCTCAATTAGTGCTACAGAACGGGATTTAGGCGTTTCAAGATCTTCCATCCATAGAATTTTGAAAAGCAATGGTCTGCATGCATTCAAGTTCAATCTTGCTTTTGCACTTCAACCAGGAGCTGCTGAACAACGTGCACAATTTTGTGAAATTATTTTAACTAGAACACAACAAGATCCTGATTTTTTGCGTAAATTCATTTGGATAGATGATTCTAAATGTAACAGAGAGATATTTTTAACAGACGTTTAAATAAATTTAGTGTTAACGTTTTCTGTTCAAGTTAAAAAGACACTCAACTTGGTTACCTTATCTACAAGGATAATTTAAATATGCAAAGATGCCTCCAAATTTTGAAAACTCGTAGCGGATTTCCTGTACAATCTGCCAGTAGATTAATTGAGAAGTTGCTGGTACCAATTAGATGGTGCTCCACCTCACTGTGGGGATGTAGTCGACCAACAACTTAATGAGATATTTGTGGACCGATGGATGAGACGTTTGGGACTCTGGAATTGGCCAACAAGATCCCCAGACCTGCGGCGAGTTTTCTAAAGGACAAGTTGCGATAAACACCTTATGAAACGCGTTGTTTATATTATTTTTTCTATTTTGCACGTTTCACCTATGAAAGCAAATAAAAATCATCAAAAAGTTGAATTCTCGTATAGGGATTTTTATACATATTCTGGAACAGTTGGTACCATTCACGTTTATCAACTTGTCTTTGCTTGAAAATTTAGTTAGATTATGATTTATATGCCATTCAAGGAAGAAGTAAGGAACTGTACGGAGCAAAATATTTATTTCTGCTCCGAAAGTCAGGCGGCCTTAAAGGCTTTATCATCTCCAAGGACAAGATCCGCTCTTGTCCAAGAGTGCAGAGATACCCTGGAGGAGCTGGCTAGAGGAAAAGAGGTTAAATTGGTATGGGTACCAGGTCACAGTGGAATCCCAGGGAACAAAAGGGCCGATAAACTTGCTCGACTCTGATCTCAGGGACCCATCTAGGGACCAGAACCGATTTTAGGCATTACACGAAGGCAGATCAACATGGCTCTTAATGATTGGGCTCATGAGGCATTAAGTAAAAACTGGAGAAAGAGTGGAAGTTGTAGACAAGCCCGCAACTTTGTAGTGGAGCCAAGCAAGACCAAGGCGGCCTGGCTGCTAAATCGTAGCCGGAAGGCTCTAAACCAGTTGGTGGGAGTTTTAACGGGTCACTGCAGGCTTAGAAGACATCTATCATTGATGGGTGTTGAGGGAGACCATATTTGCCCAAAGTGCGGGGAGGGCGACGAAACGCCTTCCCACTTCTTGGCAGAATGGGTGGCTTTCGGCAGACTAAGACACGACGTCTGGGGGGCCGGGGAGCTGCAAGGGGAAGAGGTTAGTTCCCTTGAATGGACCGATATTCTGACCTACATTAGAAGGTCGAGAAGGTTCGACGAGGGAAAAGGTTGTAGGGGATGACAGGGGTAAGCAAAAAGGACCCGCTTGTGGCCTACTTGCCAGGTTTTGGTCGCCCCATACCACCTCTACTACCACCACTTGGGGTTTTTTTATCTAATGATTCATAAATTAAAGATATTAACTTATAAATGTCATCTATATAGATTTAGCATGCCGAAAACCAAATTAAAAGTTCGATAAAATATCAAATTATTTGAAGAACTTGTTAGGCGACGTTTTAGTAGGTGTTTAAATATTTTCAGCATTGTAATGAAAGGAATAGGCCTGTAATTTTAAATTTTAGAACTTCCCCACTTTTATACAAAGGCTTAATAATTATTGCTACTTTTAATATACCTGATAAAATCCCTGCGCAAAAACATTTATTTATAGGACAGAATTAGATCGCGATATGAAAAACAAGTTATTATCTATATTTCTGCGACTTAACTAAAATGTTTTGTCAATAATGGGAGCCCACACTTTTGCCGATGGGGTAAATTGCGTTGTTGAAAATCAGAGATAACCTAATGGCTTTGTAGTCTGCGATTCGGTATTTGCACACAAAGAATGCATTAGTGTTTCGGTACTTTTCCGGGTGTTATCAATGCAAATGGATATAATATGTCTCACCTTTTTATCGAATTTTTATTACCCACTCACTAAATCGCTGTACGGGATAGGGTTGCCAACTAGATCTTATACAAAAGCACTGCTGAATGCTCAAAAAGGTACCAGAAAGCACTAAAAGGCGAAATTTTTGAAAAATGTCCCCTTTTAGTGTTTTCTGTATCAAACTACACTACAAAAAAAAGTTAATTAAGTTTAATAATAATATTTTTATTGATTTATTATTTAAACACGACCGTTTACGTATCTGCGTACCAGTCGGCTCGTGAATTTTTCTTTTGGGGAGGCATAGATAAATCAGTGGTGGCTGGTGAGATTCGGGTGGGTACGAGGGGCACACGAAAAAAAAAAGCGCCGTAGGCGAAAATTTTTCATTTTTCAAGGTCAAACGCCCTAAAATTAGAAATTAGAAATTCCTAGAGGAAAAATATTTGCTTAAAGAAATAGGTTTCGTTAGACAAATATCCCTTTTTTGATGCGATTGCCAGAAATCTCGACAAAAATTATTTAAATAATATTAAAAAAGGTAAATAATAAGTAATATTTAATACCTATTTGATTATCAAAAAATTATACATAGTATGCAAACGTCTTCAATCTTCGTCCGTACATGCTTATTTTCCCGAAAATTTCTAAGAGGGAAAGGATGGGAGTAGTGAGCGGTCTTGCCTCCACTTGCCTCTAGCTTTATTCAAAAAGCACGTGTTCAGATCTCACGCACATGCGCAAATAATTCATTTATCTGAAAACATCGGTTCAAAGGAGGCATCTCATACTTATGCCTCCGGTCGGCCACACTCGGCCGCAACCGTCTTAAAGACGAAAGACGGCTGTTGTGACTCGTCGGCTTACCAGCGATACCCGGGCTACAAACCAAATAGTTAGCAGACCGTGGTAATTTTTACTGAGGCGCCCAAGAATCACCATAGATGGCGTTGGGTCGTTTGTGATTCGAAATCATTTCAAATAATAGTACGGGAACACAAGCATTTACATTTTACATGATTATTTATTATATTAGTGGATATTATTAATACTCGTATATTTATTAGTTGTTAGTAAACATTATGTATTTAAAAATTGGAATTCCTTGTAATTTTTACAGGGGAGGCACTGCCTTCCCTGACGAGCCGCCACTGCTGCCTACTAACAAAAATATCATAAGAAATTGATTCAATTTCAAAAAAATAATACTTTCAACTGTCTGTAGCTCCGAACTTATGAACTCTAGACTCTAAGTAGTATATAGGTTTATGAAATCAGCCCTCTACAGATAATTCAAAAATGACGAACACTACAGGGTGTTCCATTTAAAACAACAGCAGATGACGTCATAGCTAAAAATATAAAGTAAACAGATGCGCAATTAAAATTAAAAATCGACCTGTCCGAGGAATTTTCCAAAATATGTTCGTATTCTGAAATAATGAATTTATTTCATACTTTATGTACACACTTTATAATATGCCACACTTCAAAAGTGCGGATTAGGCTTGTGGCCCAAAAGATTATTTCTGAATATGTATTACATGTCTTAGCATATTATATGATATAAAAAATATTTTGAAATAACTTTTTACTTTTATTGTAAAACAAAAAATAGCTGATACTGTAATATCACTAAAAAAATGAACGTTTACAATTATCTGTAGAACGGGTTTAAATGTAGCAAATTCATGAGTAAGTATAGTACTTTTCTCCTTTCATTTTGAGGTATACACAAAATGAGGATTCAATACATTTCAATACACTGTCCATACTGGTGTGCGGCCTAAAATGGGAAGAATGTTGGTTGGTGGATTAAGATCGGTCGATATTATTTGACTAACCCCCTAACTGTTGAGGTTTCCCTCATTCCAGTACTGAATGGTGGTTTAAGAAAAAAGCTAGTTAAGTGTTTAATTTCTTTTAAATTTTATTATAATAATTATTTTATTTAGACATATTTTAAAATATGACATGTAATATTACAGAATTTTGTATGAAACTGAAAAACTACTGATGAAATTTAGTTAATTTATCAAATATTATTTTATTGCATATTATATAGTGTTTTTTTGGGGCAAGCTTTAGAATTTTGCCTTGACTGATTTGTATGCTTCTGGTTTCCTGCTTTTTGTTATTTTACAGGTGGTGTAATCCCAAAAGGGACTATGGATCATGAAAACGCACCACACAAAAGTTACAGACATTATGTTACCATTACCATTACTATTACCATAGTATTACCATTATTATTACTATTATCCATATATATTAAAACGCATCGATTCTGTCTCGCTCTAAATTCCGCCACCGAATCCACAAAGTTTCAAAGCTATCTCCTCTGAGGGAGGATCGCGGAGCGATCCCTGCGAACGACCGGAGGTCGTCCCCGGCCTTTCTCCAATGCCGTAGGGGTATTTTCGTCCCGTTTCCTACGCGTTTTCCCAATTTAAACGCCTTTTCAAAAAACCTCTGCAAAATTTTCGTTGATCGCCGTTCGGTGAGAGAGATGTGGCTAGCACCGGCGTTTGTTCTCGCGCCTAATGGTCCCGTCACGCCCGCCGAAATCCCGACTTTTCGCGGGACTCCTTCGCCCCTTTTCTAATTTTTACGGCTTCGAAAACCGCTTCACGCGAAAGTTCCGTCCTTTCTCTAATCCTTTGAGATTTTTTTTCGAGATCGTACGTCGAGTCCTTTTACGTCTATTTCGTCTTCCAAAATCTCGAGTCGTATCCGTCTCAACTTCTTTCTCATTTTATTTGCGATGTGAAATTACACTAACGAGACAAGCACCTCCCACGAAAACTGTCAAATTAATTAAACTTCAGATGGAAATCTGAGATCAGATCTGAAAATCAGAGATAGAATGAGAAATATTGCTAACGGAATCCATAGTATTAACTGCCAAACACTTTTGATTACCAAAATACTGAAGCGAAATGCTTTTCCAATTAGAAAATCGATAAAAATTATTATTTCAGGTTGACACGTACTTTTTACATACTTAAACGTGTCAGGGTAAACTTTTGACAACAGGCGCGGTAGCGCAATGGGAAAGTCGTAGGATTCAAAACGTGATAATGCTGATTTCGCGAGTTCGAGTTACGCTGGAGGCACATTTTTTTTTACTTTTTAATTCCAATTATTTATTAGTATTAGTGTTTAGTTATTATGTTTCATTATCCGTAGCTTTTGTTTTTTCTGCATGTAAAGTTTGGAATTAATTCGTTCATTTTGGCAGTCTGTTAAATTCATCATTTTAGCTTACAAAAGTAAATATCTACACAATATTTTTGGTCCCATTGATAAAACTGATAATAATGTTTACTGAAAAATAAATTCTACTTTCAGCACTTAAAAAATTTCTAGTTATTATTTAAATCCAGTCGACCGGTTTCTTGGCTCCGATTCTCAAGGTCTGCCGCTGGTGGTTATCAGTAGCTAGTAATTATTATTATTATTATTAAATTATTTTTTTTTATGAAACCCAGACGACCGGTTCCCTGGCTCCGATTCTCGGTCGGCCGCTGGTGATTATCAGTAGCTACTCCCCACGTCCGGGATTCGTGTGCCCTGAGTAGGCGTAATGAGCCCAGAATGACCGCCTTCTGCATTCTTCCGGCTAGAAGATCTGCCCGATTTCGGAATTCCGGTATGATCTTCAGTTCCGAAAGCAGTGTATTTCTTGCTCCGCCGAGGGCTCCTATTATCAGTACCAAAAGCTTCAGAGTATGTTCTGGATGGAGTCTGCAGAGTTCGAAGAGAAGGTCTAGATATTTCGTCCGTTTTTCCTCCTCTTTCAAGACAATGTGGTTGGAGAACTCGATGACAAACATTGTCTTGAGCTAGTGGTCGAGGAGGACTACATCAGGCTTATTGGCTCGAATCTGCCTGAGCGTGAGAAATGAGTAGTTCCAATAAATTCGGCACCTCTCATTCCCCACAACGGACTCAATATCCCCCCGAGCGTATGGCAGCACTGGTGTTTCGTCTATCTCGTACGAGTCCCGTAGAAAGTAGTAAAGCACTCGTAAAGCCGCATTATGTCTATGGATATAGGCCGAGACTGCATATGCCGGACCAGCGGAGAGCAGATGCGTTGTTGTCTCCGGTGCCCTAGGGCAGGCCCTGCATTTAACATCAGGGACCTCCATACCCATGACACGGCTTCGATAGACGAGGGTGTTAAATACACCATCCTGGCAAGCTATTATGAATCCCTCGGTCTCCGACTTACGCCCTGCTGATCTTAAAATAGCAAAAGTCAGCTTTTCGGATAAGCCATGGTCCTCAAGGCTCTTATAGAAGACACCGTGCAATGGCTTATCCTTATGCAGCTGTAGAAGATTATGGCTTTCTGCAGCTTTAACTTGGGCTTTCAACTGAACGGGTCCCAGCTCGGTGACAGAATCTGGGTTTCTCCGTTCAGCGCCGAAGATGAAACCGAATTCACTAGCTGCTCTTCATGCTGCCTTAAATAGAAATGCTCCGACCCTTGCATTTTTATGGTCTTGGACCATGCAGAGGAGGGAATCCGAACTTCTGATTACTTTGCAGGCTTCGTCCAATACCATTCTGTTGTGCAGACACTCCAAACTCAAGAACCCCCGGTATTATTATTATTATTGTTCTTATTTTTATTATTTTGAATCCTATAGCAGTAATCAATGATACATGCCAGTGAATTCAAATAATAATCACATCGCATCGAGTACCTCATCTACAGAATCCCCATGTATGTAGACCTGCTGATAATCGCCCAAAACTCTTACGCAAAAACCGGCCACTCTCACACAACAACACAAGATAAACACCTTCTCCGCTATACGAAAATAGCTCCCGAGTCCCGACGTCCCGTGGGGGCCGGCATATTTATATCACCTGGTGTATACCAGTACAACTCGCGCGGTACGCAGGGCAACACGCTGACCCATTTCCTCGCGAAGTACGTGTTTCCTACCATGATTCAACCACCATCGTCTACCAGCCACCCAAACTACCCGATTCCGTACTAGTGGAAAGAACGCCAAAGCAGATGCTTCAAAGTTGGTGCAGTGCAGTGATAAACAAGGTCCTGTTGCTTATATTGAAGTGTTACCTAGTGGTTAAGTGCATGTATAGTTGTTACTGTGTCTCGACGATGAACCCGATTTCGCACAGTGAAATAGTGCGGATTATAGAGAAGCTTGAGAAGAAGACAGCAGTACAGCCCACAGGTTACATAATTTTTGTGGTTAGGATAGGAATTGCTGCGGTCGTGAATCTTTTGGCGGTATTTTAAATGTAAATTTAAATTTGGGACCAGCCTTTTACTTTCTCTATCATACTTTGAAGGCCGTATATTTTGTAATATGGAGATGAAAGGGACAGTATCCGTTTTAAATACGAATAAAGTTCAAATCCCACAATAGTTGTTGTGGCAAGTTAAGGAAAGTGACTTTGTAACGCCTTTTTCTATGATAGATTGGGCTATAAGGTCTTAAGTATAATACTTCTTTCTATGGCGGCTGGGTTCTGGTCCGATATTATACTTAAAAAATCATATTTTTGATTTGTTAATGGGATGTGGGAAGCAACAATCGTCCCTAAAGTAACCCCCCCCACATTAACTTTTGAACGGGTTGAGATATCGACCTCAAACAAAATGTAGTTAAACAGAATTTTGAAAACACTTCGAAATTTGTCTTTTCAAAATTAAAGAGAAAATCCAAATTTCATATCTATTCCATACGATCCTCGTTTTACTCGTGGTTTGATAAGGTTTTTGAAGATATAGATATGTTAGTGGTTTACTTATCGGGATATAAACTACAACAACTTTTAGTCAATCCAAAAGACAAACTAGAAACTAAGGAAAAGTCGGGGGATTGACGAAATTAGCTGTAAAGACTGAAATTAAAAATATGTTGGACAAACTAGAAGGTCAATTCAAACTAGATTCAAGGAACATATGGCTCATCTCAAATATGGTACAACAGATAAGTCTAGTGTCGTCCCAACATGCCTTTGAGAACAACCATAAGATAGATAGTAGCAATATAAAACTAATTGAAATGTAACAAATTCCAGACAACTGGATGCATTTGAGAATTTGGAAATTACAAAATGTAAAAAGAGTATGAATAGTATGAATAGAAATAGAATTATTTTTTGTGGTTTTCGATTTAAAATGCTTACTACAGAAGAACGTGATTTTGATGTTACAGTCAATTAAACTATTTGGATATAACAAAAACAAAGGTAGAAAATAAATTAAAATTCTCGGTTTATAGAAAACCAACAACTTTCGACCCAATTATACCAGCAAGTGCGCAGCAGTCCTGGCAAATAAAAAAGTTGGTTTTCCATAGTTCATAGTCCATAGTCCATAGTCCATAGTTTTCCATACAGGCTTTTAATGTATCCGCTAGAGAAAACATATTTTGAAAAATAATTAAATATAATCAAGCAAACTGCAAGTAAGATTAAATGAAGTGAACTAACAATTGTTGGTATGTTAATATTGAGCATATTTAAGGATTCAAATTTATACATCGTAAATTAGTTGAATTTAATATGGCATAAATGGAACTAAAAGCTGTAAAAGCAATGACTCCTTGATTGATATATAAACATAAAGTGGATACTGGAAGCGGATGGTTCTTTATGAAACATCATGAAAATAATTGTTTTGAAAAAAACACAGTTCTCATTTAGATGTTTCAAGAAATGTATAGAAATTACTCTGTATACTAGTATTTCGGCTTATTAGGCCTTTCTCAATAGAGTAAAGTCTATTACTAAATATTTCCAAACGCATTTTAGTTATTTATCTATTTACCTACCCCGATTGATCCTTCCCATCTGGTAAAGCCCGAGTTTTCCTTTTCTAAGAAGGGCCAAAGTGTAAAATCTATCTGATCATTCGTAGTTCAAGGATTTCTAATTAAAGATTTTTAATTTCTAATTGGTCTAACAGATCTAAGCGCTATCCAAAGACATATTTTGAAAAAGAATTGAGTATAATCGAGCAAATTGCAAGAAACAGCGGATATAAAGAAATACTAATAGATAACATGATAAAAAACAAAAGCAGGAAATTAATTGGTCGAGAGTTTTACAATATTCGGCAAAAAAAGCCAACTATAATTAATTTCCCCTATTAATTACGTCCCAGGTTTTAGTAAAAAAAATAGCTCGCAGATTAAAACGAAACGGGTGTAAAACGATTAGTGTCAACAAGCGTAATATTGGGAGGATTTTGATAAACAACAAAGAAATGGTTAAGAAATTTAAAACAATCGGGAGTATAGCAAATTAACTGCATGGATTGTAATGCCGTGTATGTGGGTCAAACAGGTAGAAGTATTGAAACTAGAGTAAAAGAACATAAAAAATTCATACTAAATAACGTAAAAAATTCAGGATTATCGACGAATTGTATAGAAAACAATCATTTTACAGGTAGATCTGAAAATTGTAAAGGTGCTGCATCGGGAAAAGAAAGGAAAGCGCTTAGATTTGTTAGAGCAATTAGAAATAAAAAAATTTTAATTAGAAATACTTGTACTACAAAAGATCAGATACATTTTACACTTTCGTGCTTATTACAAAGGTACTAAAAACTAGGGCTTTCCCAGATGGGAAAGATTAACCGGGGTAGGTAAATAGATAAATAACCAAAATGCCCTTGGAAGTATTTAGTAATAGACTTTACTCTATTGAGACAGGCCTAACAAGATGAAATACTAGTATATAGAGTGTTTTCTATATATTTTCTGAAACATCTAAATGAGAACTGTTTTTTTCAAAACAATTATATTAATTAATAAGCAATCTACCCATACGCTTGCTTTATCTGTGGGACTGAAATTATAGTTGAGAGGAGGCACTCTAAATTCAAAGGTAAAATGGAATCTAAAAAGTAGTTTCACAGCTGAAATGTTACTTATATCGTAAGATTCAGAAAATGATGTAGATTCCAAAAATATAATAATATACAGGGTGTTCCCTATAAATATCGAGAGTCGGTATTACTTCCGGTGAAACCGGAAGCAGGAAAAAGATAATTTTTATGTCAAAAAGTTCTCGTTAGTAAATACTTCCACTGTGTCAAATTTGAAAATTATACCTAAAGAAATAAGGGGTATATCAAGAATCTGTGCCACACTGTATGTAATTAAAATATTAAAAATAGTTACGACTTGCAACACAAATTTCAATTAGCACATTATATTACCGGAACCTGATGGAGTAAAGCACGAGCTGCCGATACAGTTGTGGGCGAATAAGTCGTTAAATCTTAGATTTAACATATTCAAAACGAATTGGAATGGTAATACCAATCTCAGAAAAATTAAATTAGAGTTATTCTGAGTTTATTTACTAGTTACTTAATGTCTGTAACTTATTTGTGGTGCATTTTCATGATTCATAGTTTGTTTCTTTTGGGATTAGACCACCTGTAAAATAACAAAAAGCAAAAAACCAGAAGTATACAAATTAAATATTCAAAGTGTAGTAACAAGGCAAACTTCTAAGGTTTGCCCCAAAAAACCACTGTATAATGTGTGATAAATAATATTTGATATATTAACTAAATTTCATCAGTGGTTTTTCAGTTTTATACAAAATTCTATATTATATGTCATATTTTAAAAAATGTTTAAATAAAATAGTTATAATAAAATTTAAAAGAAATTAAACATTTAACTAGCTTTCTTCTATACGTTTCGAGTTGATCCTCAACTCTTCTTCTGTAGAATATTTGTACGATAAGAAATCTTTTTGTCAGATTGACATTTTTAATTTAAATTGTCATCACAATCACTGATCATTATGATATTATTAATTTTCCATTGGTAACATCCTTCTGGAGTAGAGGAAGCCATGTTTGATTTATGAATATTGTTTCTGATGAGATACATCAACATTAAGTTTAATAAAAGCACTTTCTCTTAATTTTCTTTTAACTTTAATTTTAATTTTAATTAAAAAAATTGTATTTATCAGATTCCTTGTGAATGTGGTAAATATTATATTGGTGAAACATCTAGACCATTACAAATAAGGATCCGCGAACATAAAAATTATGTTAAGGATTACCAAGTTGATAGGTCTACATTAGTAAAACATGAATGGGATAACGGTCACCGAGTTGATTTTACACAGGCTAAAGTTTTACAAAAAGAAGAAAAATCGGTTAAAAGAAAATTAAAAGAAAGTGCTTTCATTAAACTTAATGGTGATAATTTTATCTCATCAGAAACAATATTCATAGATCAAACATGGCTTCCTCTACTCCAAAAAGATGTTACCAATGGAAAATTAATAATATCATAGCGATCATGATACAACTACACTGATATGCCTATGCGCATGGGGGCGTGGTCTATCGATGAGCGTGACGTCAGTTTTGATACAAAATTAAATAAAATACTTGTAAACAAAGATAACAATATAAAAGAAACGTCGATTATGGAATTATAATACACGATTGGTTTGGAGTGGTTTTTTGGGGCAAACTTTAGAAGTTTGCCTTGTTACTACACTTTGAATATTTAATTTGTATACTTCTGGTTTTTTGCTTTTTGTTATTTTACAGGTGGTCTAATCCCAAAAGAAACAAATTATGAATTACTAGTTACTTGTTTACTTACTTTACTCGTCGTTAGTTTAGTTACTCCATTTACAATTAGTCATCTAAGGAATGCTAGTATACAGGGTCATCCAACCAAAACTTGACCCCCCCTGATCTTGGGAAGTAAGGATTTCCCGGAAAATTACCAAAATACATCAAAACAGATTTTGAGGGGGGAGAATTTGAATGTAAAAAACATCCCTCAAACGTCACCCCTATGCGCGTCACATCAACCCTCTTAAGAATTTTAAAGGGCATCAAATTAAATATATTTTTATCCTGTAAACAACCATATTTTTGTTTTTGATGTGCTGATAAATGCAAAAGAAAAAATTCAGTTTGAAATAAAAAAGCTGAAATTAAACAAAATCAATTTTTATTTAATGAATTGCTCAAAATGGCTCCCATTAACTTGCAAACAATTATAAATCCTTTCATTAAATGCTCTTCTGACATTACTGAATACTTCAGGTGTTATTAATCGGCATTCTACAATGGGGTGTTTTCCTATTTTTTTTTACATCGGCAATGGAAAGTAGTTGGAAAAAGAAGAGATACGTATTTTTGGAATTTTAATTTTGGGTTCATGTAAGTCCATAAATTATTTTTTTTATTGTGCGCGATATCTATGTGACGTCACTAAGCGAAACATCAAAATTTGCGCCATTTTTTAGTGATTTCTAAGATATTTTCATTTGTGTGGTTGGTGTAACTGCGTGACAACTTTACTTTTGTTTATGTTTGAATTGTTTGGTTAAGGTAAACATCATGGTCATGGTAAACATGAGACATTGTTTTTAGTTTATATTTTTACCTGTGAATTGTTGTCTCTGCCTCTGACTGATTACAAGTGTGTTTATTAGTAATAGAAAAACATCGTAATTTGTAAAGGTAATTTTTTAATATATTTAATCGACTTTGCAGTAATACTGTTAAGTTAAATATTAACCTTACATTTTTCATCCCTTTTATTTCTGAAAGGATCTATAGGATCTTTATTATAAAAGGATCTATAACCGGTAGTCAGACCTAGCCTCTGCAAAACCTTGCGCCATGTTTAATAAAAGTTTACTTCACAAGAAAACAACAATACAACACGTCAAGTTGTCAAGCCAAACACAAACAGGAAATTTCAAATGTCAATTATCGAAATGTCGACTGTCGTTTGTCGTCGTTACAAACTGAATCTAGCCACATATTATCAGTGTGGCCTCTTTATAGATACATATTCCCTAGTTTTCGCTTAGTGACGTCACGAATATAGAATAAAATTTCAAAATTAAATTAAAAACTTTCTACCGATTCAATCTTAATAATTTTTATCCTAATAAATATAAAAAAAAATATATTTTATAAAAATACAGGTTTCCACCTTCATTTCGATTGAAGGAAAATACCCCAATCTTTCGCGCAATTCTTCTAATGTCTCAGGTTGCGTAGCGTACACTCGCGATTTCAAATGGGCCCACAGGAAAAAATCCAAAGGAGTTAGATCGGGTGATCTTGGTGGCCATTCAACGGGATCTCGCCTACCAATCCAATGCCTTGGAAAACGCTCATCCAAAAATTGCCGCACAGCAATAGCATAGTGAGGGGATGCACAATCTTGTTCGAAAGTTAATTAATTTTCTATTAAATTATCGTCATTTTCTAAAATTTCACCGGATCAATTGCGTCTTCCAACAATTGTAAATAATTGTTCCCATTAAGAGTGCCCTGAATGCAAAGTAGGCCAACAAGATGATTGCCCAAAATTCCGGCCCAAACATTAATTTTTGAGGAGCCTGTGTATGAAATTCCTTGATTAAATGAGGATTAGTATCATTCCAATACCGACAATTGTGTCTGTTTACTTCACCATTTAGCATAAATGTATATTCGTCCGAAAAACAAATGTTGTAGAGGAGATTTGGGTTCAGACGGAGTTGCTCACTAAAATACTCGCAAAATTCAATGCAATGAATATACAGTGGAGGACATAAAGTCCGTCCCCCCCCTCTAATTTTTGAACCACTGGGTAGATTGGGAGGAAATTTGGAACGATAATATATGACTAAATTCTGCATTTTTTGACACATCAATGACAGCTCTGAATGTCAAAGTGACAGCTGGGCGCGCAATAGGAACATTTTTTTAAATGGAAATGGAGGTCGAGTAATAACTCATTTTGAAGCTATTTTTATGCTCAAAACATCCCCCAATTTTGAGAACATTTGGTTCAGTAATTTACAAATAAAAAGCAGTAATATCGATTTCTGTTATATCATTTTTTTGCATACATATTACAAATTATTGTAAATTATTCAAAGCAAAACAAAAATTAAAAGTAAACAAATAACAATAAACCATCCCTAACCTAATATAACCTAAATTAAAAAATTATGAAATAATTTAAATTAAACGTAGAAGCAGAAACAAATTTAGAAAACACGTGTTACTTCAAAAGATGTTGAAAATGACCTCCATGAACCTCCTGACATAAATGTTCCATGGGTAAGTTCTATTATAAAGATTATGGGGTAAAAAGATTATGTTATAAACTGATATTACTGGTTTTTATTTAAAAATTACTGAACCAAATGTTCTCAAATTTGGGGGATGTTTTGAGCATAAAAATAGCTTCAAAATGAGTCCCCACTCGACCTCCATTTCCATTTAAAAAAATGTTCCTATTGCGCGCCCAGCTGTCACTTTGACATTCAGAGCTGTCATTGATTTGTCAAAAAATGCAGAATTTAGTCATATATTATTGTTCCAAATTTCATCACAATCTACCCAGTGGTTCAAAAGTTAGAGGGGGGGGGCACGAACTTTATGTCCTCAATGTATATATTTTTAAAATGTGCGTCGTCTTAGGCTCTATGAGATCCCAAAATTATTATTCTTGTTTATTTCGGCATAGGGGTTATGAAACTTTGTCACACTATTGGGCCACTCTGTATCTAGCTAAATATAGTTTACCGGGTAGAGTTATCGATTTACACTGGTTTTTATAACTGAAAATCCACTAGTTAGACAAGTATAGGTAATTACATTTTTTGTCGAATGTCATAAAATGAATAACTAACTATTTTTCAATTTTTGCCTTCGAACAGTCACCCAACGAAAAAAAAATCAACCTAGCTAAACTATTTTCTTATTATATTATTTACTTTAAATAAACTGTACTATCCTCAGTCCCTGCAGACCCCTGAAAACAAAATATCCAGGTTCATAATCGACTTTTACAAAGGACGACGATCTGATAACGCGCTCTACTTCCAACTTTTTAGGTCGCCCGTTCGTCCACGTCGATTTTAAGCGGATAAAAATGCGGCAGCTGCCAAGAAACGATGACGTGTCTTGATGACATAATGACAGTAATTTTTATTTTCGCCATCGACCTATGAAAGATCAATCAATTGACGAGCGCAAAAACGACATTTAATTATCGCATTCTAATCTTCGGATATCGAGAAATGATTCGTCCAAATATATACAGGGTGAGCAATTTTGGACGCTTTCGTAAGGTAAGAAATAATAATAATAATAATAATAATAATAATAATAATAATAATAATAATAATAATAATAATAATAATAATAATAATAATAATAATAAAAATAATAATAAAGAAACAACTATAAGAGATACTAAAATAGTAAGTTATGAAAATAGGAAGTTAGGTTTTTTGCGGATATGCGGAAAAACACTTTTCCTACGAGTTTCACACATGCTGAAAGTGTTTTGAAAATAGTTCAAACAACTATATTTATCATATTTTTTTATTGAAAATTTTGAATGTCGAAAATCTGAATCAAGAATCCTGAGGAAATGTTGATATAAAAACGAGTTTGTTTATTAGGTTTTCGTTTCGTGAATATTATTGTCAGTGATTTATGAAAAATGTCCGAATCTTCTGCCTCAAACGATAATATGGAAGATGCTATAGAAGAATTAGTAATAATCGCGATTCAATCATTATTGCCCATAAAATCCAAAGATAAATGTCGCTTATTTGAAGATTGGAGTCATCAAAAGGGAGTAACTGATATCACTGAGGCAGTTCTACTAGTCTATTTTGAACAAAAATGAGTATACCAGAGTTCTACGCTGTGGAGTCTTTACTCAATGATAGGAACAACATTGGACATAGTGAAAAAGAATATTGACATAAAGAAATTTCCATGTTTAATTGCTTTCCTTAAATGTAAATCGGTAAGACATAGATTCAGGAAGTCTAGTGTTTCAAGAAAATCAGAAGTTGAGGAATTTTTAAAAAAACAGATGATAAAACCTACTTGATGATGAAGATATAGTGTAATTTTCACATTTCTCTCCAAATATTGAAATTGTTTCTTATGTTAGATAGTGTTGATTGTTGGTATCAGTGGAGCATGTCGCAGAGAAGAACTAACATTTCTTCAGCTTGAAAATATAAGACATGGGAGAAGAGATTTCTAAAACAAAAACGAACGTAAGTAGAGAATTTACTATTTCTAGCGGGAACATCGAAAGAGTCAATCTTGTCAAAATATTTCTTCTCTTCGTCCGTCACCAATTGAGCATTCAAGATTGTTTCTAGGATATAGAAATGGAAAATGTACAAGACAATGCGTTGGTATAAATTCTATAAGGGGTTTCCATAAAAAAATTTTTGGATTTGCCTAATGCTGGGAATTACACCGGCTACTCTTTCCGGAGAACGTCTACTACGATACTGGCTTATGCTGGAGTAGACATCACCACTCTTAAAAGACATGGAGGATGGAAAGCAGCGAACGTGGCAGAAGGATATATAGATATATAGATTCCGTTCAACAAACATTTGAAGTAGCGTCAAAAACATTGGATCAAAGAGAGATCAATATAAATTCGGCCTCTTCTTCATCAAATACATTCGTAGGGCTTTCCATAACCAATTGTAAAAAAGTAGTAGTTAAAATTTATATATGATAAGAAATGATTTAAATTGACAATAAATGAATATTTAGTTCAAGAATTATGATGATTTTTTTTTGTGCGGGTAAATTTTCCCCGCCATCTACTTCTATCCATCCAGTAGACAATTTTATTTAGAAAATGAAACGAACATCCTTTACATAACCTTCCTAGTCTCCTCGCATCTATTTGGTGGTAATTTTTACATTCGAGGTCATTTCCAAGTACCTACCACTCATCTGTTTCATGATAACTGTTAATTTAGATTCCCCTGAAAGATATTTAGAAATGCGAAAAACTAAAACGAAACATTGCCATATATTCCTGCTCTCTCGGGAAAGCACCTTTATGAACGCAACCGGTGCTTTTCAATTGAACAGAATAATCGTTAAGGAAATTAATAAATTTCCCACGTTTTCAGAGTTAATTAAATTTCTTCTTATTTTTATGTATCAGTGCATTGATCGTTCGTCTATCGCACACGCTAAACAGGATACATGGATCTCAATAGCTATTCAGCTTTTTTCTATTCTTAGAGGTCCACCATGAGCTTAAAGTTCAGCAATCAATTCTGAATTGGGATACGTTACAAATTAGTTCTGGACTGGTTTACTGCGTACTTTAGTCCATAATTAATTAGCAACTAGTTTCGAATTGCAGATTGGCGTATGAAATAAAAATTTGGATCGTTTGCATGGATCAATAAGGCAACACTATCTCATAATTGACTGACATTTAATGACAAATGAAAGAGAGATTGAAAACAGAACCGTTATTTTTTAACACTGACGTAGTTTTCCACATAACACCAAAACCCTATACTCTACTCGAAGCCCGTTTCGCCAACCAAGTTGGCATCATCTGCAGGTGATTAACACTAAACCTATGGTAACATTGTGTCCTTTCATTTATACCTAAATTATTTCTACGGGTCAGTGAACCATCGCGACTGATCAGTGAACCGTGACTTACTAACCAATAAAGCGGGCTATATGGGATTGGCCCTCTGTCACCATTCATACTATTTTTACATTTAGCAATTTCCAAACTCTCAAAAGCATCCAGCTGTCTGGAATTTGTCACATTCCTAATTAGTTTTAAATAGCTACTATCCACTAGACTTATCTGTTCTACCATATTTGAGATGAGCTATATGTTCCTTGAATCTAGTTTGAATTGACCTTCTAGTTTGTCCAACATAGTTTTGATCGCAGTCTTTAGAGCTGCGATACAGACAGACATAGCCCGCTTTATATCACGATTCACTGATCCGTCGCGGCGGTTCACTGATGAGTCGCGATGGTTCACCGAGCTGTCGCGACGGTTCACTGAACCGTAGAAATAGTTTAGGTATAAATAGGATACAATGTTAGCATAGGATTAGTTTTAATAATCTCCAGATGATGCCAACTTGGTTGGCGAAACTCCGTCGAGTGCAGTATAGTGTTTTATGGAAAGCTACGTCAGTATTGTCTCCACACCAAAGGTTCCAACCACTTTCGAGATCTAATATGGATCCAAAAATCCAATATGGAGACCGTAAGAAAAATGTCGATAACAAAGGAATAGCATATTCGAATTTTTTGTAAAAAAAGTGGATACCGAAATTGGACATTTTTTTGATTTCACTATCTACATAGATAATTCCACAAAAAATAGCCGCAGCCTAAATTCCAGCCTTGTAGTCCAGATGTAAATTTTCAGGTTTGAAAAAGTTATAGATAAATAAAATCTACAGTAATAAAACGGCGCAGAAAGTCGTGTTCATGATGTGTTCAGACATGATCCATAACTGAATTATAGTATACATAAAGTTTATTAGTTATTTTGTCAATATCATTAAATAATTTTATGGTGACCAGATATTATAGAACTGTTCGTTCTTGCATAAAACTACCACATTTACGACTATATTTAAATAAACGTGCTGCAATAATATACTCGTTTGTAAATAAATAATTTAAATTCGTACTTGTTTCTGTGGAACGATAAAAATAGATGAATTACTTTAATAACAAGTGCTAAAAAAGAGGAAATCTTCATAAATAATAGTAGGTATACAGGGTTATTCAGAACTTATCCATAATAAAATTTGGGGATGTTCAACATACATGTAGAAATGTGGTAGTGCAAAAAAAATTTTTTTGGTGGGGTCTGAAAACTATTTAAAAATTTTTCATTGCACGCCGCTGGATACTGGTCCACTGTAATGGAGTGACCTTGGGACTGACAATGCAAACTGGCTAGAACGAAAAAAACCGGCGCACCCGGCGTAAAAAAGATTTGCAGCGTTTTTACTTTAAAATAAACTTAAAGATAGATAGATCTGACCAAAGTGACGTGTCTTTAAAATGAATAAAATTTTGTTACACTAATTTTGAAGAATTGCGCTACTTGATTACTAGGTATTAGAAACATGAAATTTATAAAAAATTTGCACATACCTTGTTACAAAAGCTGTTCGAAATAATATTCCTGGACTTGTACACAATTTTGGGCACGCCCTTATCCAATTTTGCCGCACTAAACCGAATGTTCCTCCTGGTTGCTGGTCTTGTAAACGCAAATTATTAAGTAAATTGGGGATTTTTAGCATTTTGCTGCAACAACCACTCACAAAACCTAACTGTCGATGTGTCGGTGTGTCGATTGGGAAATCGTTCCGCATACAAGCGCGAAGCTGCCAGTGAATTTTGTCCAACTTCGTCATAAATAAGAATCATGTCCATTAACTCAGCATTACTGTACACATGAGCCATTTTGAAAATTTTACAGTTTAACACTCGATAAATAAAACACCCGCACAGAGACAGTGACACAGAAAGACTGATGACTGCATAGACAATAAGAGATATTATCCCCACTCCAACTGTATTCGCCAGGCGTTCGCCAAGTAGTTATAGGACCACACAGTTGGTTAACCTCATGAAATATCAGTGTTGACACCATTTATTTCTATTGAAAAACAAAGACATTATTGATATCGACGTCCTGTTGACGTCTAAACTTAGTATATAAGCCATTTTTTGTAAACATATTATTCATTATAGTTTTGTGGCCGAAGGCTATAGTCTAATTGTATTTTGGGTAGTTAATTAAATTAATTTTTAAAAACAAGTTTCCCGAAGTCAATTATTTAACTGGCGCTGCGAACAGGATAGTGCAACGAAGAAGAAATTACAAAAATTACCTTCTTTGGCAGATCTCAATCTCTTGTGTACTAACCAACAAACCACGGCTTCGTTCTTTATTGAACACCAATCAGAAGATTCCTTCAGCGAAAACTTCCATTGGACGACTCAACCCCGAGTGCGAGAATAAGGACATCACCCACGAGCAGAAAATTCGAATCAGCAATGCTAATTCCCATGATTTTCCTGTAAGTAGATAACCTTTCCTCATATTTATACAAATTTTAGAAAAGTGACCAATCGTTTTACATAAAACTATTTCATGTCAAGTAAAAACATAAGTGTTGAAATTATAGAGAATAAAAATCACAGACATTCTCCTTACATTTCAAAAAATTTAGCTCCGTTAAGTGAAAATTCACCTGGAACTTCGAGTTTGTCATTGCAACAAATAAGCGAATTAGAAAGTATAGTTTTGAATACCTCTAGTGTAAAACAAATTAACAAAATGTCCACTATTTCAACTAGTGACATTTCAGAACTTTTAAAAACATTACCAACCTTTGCACCAAATGACAATTTACCTCTTTTCATTTCGAAAACTGAAAATGCCGTTGAAACATTAAGACAATTTGCCTTAACGCCATTTCAGTTAGTGTTAACAACTCAAATTATTTTAAGTAAAATTAAAGGTTTGGCTGCCACCAATATTTTCTTAGAAAATACTAGCGAGTGGAAAACAATCAAAGCTGCTTTAATAAAATATTACGGCGACCACAGAAACGAAAATTTGTTACAATCAAATCTGAAACAAATTAAACAAAATGGAAATGAAACTCCTTTACAATTTTACCATAAAATAATAGACGCTCAAAATGCTTTAATTCAGTACATACAAATTCATACGACTAACGAAGATATAAAAACTCACGAAATTCAAAAAGTAAAATATCTAACTTTAGAACAAATTAAAATAGGAATTAGAGAACCTTATAGGACCTTGTTTTCTTATGTTCCTCCTACATCCGCAGAAGAAGCACTCCTCAAGTGCCACGAATATGATAATAATCAAACTGCGATTAAACAACTTCACGTGTTTCCTAAAAACACAAATAACATTAATCCACCTATGCGCAATAATAATCAAAATCAATCGCGCAATACAAGCAATACACCATTTAATTATAATACGCATAATAATTTCCAACAACCAGCGATATCTAATAACAGACCTAGACCATTTGGCGATATTAATAAACCAGCAGGTCAACGTACCTTCTTCCCTACAAATAAACAAGTATTTGGAACACCCCAAAGATCTTTCCAAACACCTTCAAATAACTATATACCTACGCCAATGTCGATTCAAACAAGTAATACTAAGACACCCTCTAGAAATTTTCAATTTCAATCCCCTGAAAAACAAAAATTTATTTCCCAAGAACTGCATAACACTGAGACAGAGAGTTACGAATTAAACTATGATGAATTCGAAGATAACGAGAATTCTAATCCGCCAAATGAAACGGAAAACTATGTCGAATTTGAAAATTCAGATTATTATCCTGATGACGAAAATTTTCAATTAAAAGCCTTGGAACCGACGTCAACTTAAATAACATCAATTACGGTTCAAAGCTTCCATTTTTCTATTTACCAGAAAAAAATCTAAAAGTCTTAATTGACACGGGAGCGACCGATTCAATAATAAATCCAAATAAGATCAAACAATTTAAACAATTTTTATTTCTAGAACAATTTCAAGTAACAGGTTTGCATAAAACTATTTCTTCCAACAAAAATTTAAAAATTAAACTGCTAGACGAATTAGGTATCGATACTAATATAAAAATAAGAGTAATCCCTTGGCATGAACGCTTTGATATACTAATAGGATCTAAAGACTTACACCGTCTTAATGCTAATATAAATTACAAAGATAAAACATTACAAATCAATGATACTATAATTCCCTTTTATTTAGAATTTAACAACATGCAAATTAACTTTAACTCAGTTTCAAAAAATTTTATTTTTATTCCAACGAGTATAGAACACGGAGAAATCTACATTCCAGAAACACCTTTAACTAATAATATCATTATACCAGAATGTTTTGCCAACGCTCAAAACGGTTTCGCAAAAATACCAGTAGAAAATCCTCAGAATATCGAAATTAATTTTAAAGAAAGAATACCCGTTCTCCCTACTGAATATTTTGAACAATCAACACCACAATCAGATTTTCAAAAAATTAAATTTTCAGAAAATATTAGAACAGATCATTTAAATAGCGAAGAAAAACATCACATTATTAATTTATGCTATCAATTCAAAGATACCTTTTATAATGAATCCAGTGATTTAAGCTTTACCAATCAAGTCAAACATAACATTAGAACTATAGATAACGAACCAATTTTTACCAAGTCCTTCAGACACCCACGTAATATGCAAGAAGAAATCCAGAAACAAATTACTAAATTACTAAATGACAAAATAATTAGGCCTAGTATTTCACCATATAGTTCACCCGTCTGGATTGTTCCAAAAAAAGTGGACGCCTCTGGAAAACGGAAATATAGAATGGTAATAGATTACCGACGATTAAATGATAAAACAGTAGAAGATAAGTATCCTCTACCTAAAATCGAAGAAATATTAGATAATTTAGGGAAATGTACCTATTTTACCACACTCGACTTAGCACAGGGATTTCATCAAATAGAAATGCACCCTGATAGTATTGAAAAAACAGCCTTTACTGTAAACAACGGTCATTATGAATATCTGCGCATGCCCTTTGGCCTCCGCAACGCCCCCGCAAGTTTCCAACGCATGATGGACAATGTCTTGCGTGAATATCAATACAAAACCTGCTTTGTATATATGGATGACATTGTTATATTTTCAAAATCCTTACAAGACCACATAATTAATTTAAAACAAATCTTTCAAAAACTCAGAGAAACCAATCTCAAAATTCAACTCGATAAAAGTGAATTTTTAAGAAAAGAAGTGTCCTTCCTAGGTCACGTTATAACACCTGATGGTATCATTCCAAATCCTGCTAAAATAGATGCAATCCAAAAGTATCCCTTACCAAGAACTGTTAAAGAAATAAAATCATTTTTAGGTCTGGTAGGATATTATAGAAAATTTATTCCAAATTTCGCTAAACTCACACAACCAATATCTAAGTGTCTTAGGAAAACAGAAAAAATTGATTGTAAAAATCCAGAGTACAAAGAAGCATTTAGACTAGCTAAAGATGCAATTATAAATTCACCAGTCTTAGTTTATCCCGATTTTGAGAAACCCTTTGTTTTAACTACTGACGCAAGTAATGTAGCCATAGGTTCAGTTTTAAGTCAAAATAATAAACCCATCGCTTACTACAGTAGAACGCTAAACTCTGCAGAAAAAAACTACTCAACAATAGAAAAAGAATTGCTTTCAATTTTAAGTTCAAGTAAACATTTTCGGCCATACCTATTCGGCAAGCGTTTCACTATTGAAACAGACCATAATCCCCTCGTTTGGTTATCAAAAATAAAGGAGCCTAACTCCAGATTGATACGATGGCGACTCAAACTCGAGGAATTCGATTTTGAAATAAAATACAAGAAAGGCAAGGAAAATTATGTTGCCGATGCCTTATCACGAATCGAAATAAATTTTAATGAAACAGACTCTATTATACCGCAAATAGCGGAAGACCCAAATTTAGCAGACGTAGATGTAGAAAATATTTCTATTATGGATTTAATCAACGACGTCCCAGAAAACGCTCTGTCTAATGACGAAATCATAGAAGACCTTTTAGAGACGTGCCATTCCATTAATAACGACGATAATGGACTAGTCATACCAATCTCAGAACACCCTGTAAACCATTTCAAAAACCGTTTAATTATTATTTTAGAAAAAGATTCCCCCGGAATAAATACGGAACGTAGTTATTTATTTGACAAAACAAAAACTAACTTACTTATCAAAATACCTACAGAAAACATTGAAAATAATATTTCTGATATCTGCAAAAATTATATATGTCCAAACACATCTTACTGTCTCTATATACCCAATGAAGATCTGAAAAGCAAGTGCCTTAACATATTTAAGCAAAATTTAAATAATTCTGTAAAGCTTGCTATTTCACCTACATACCTTAAAGATATTCCTACATTAAATGAACAAAAAGAAATCATTTCTAGCTATCATAATGAGACACATACTGGAATCAATGAAACTTATAATCAATTAAAATTAAAATATTATTTTCCGAAAATGAAAGATCTTATAACATCATACATAAATAAGTGCGAATTATGTCTTCAAGCTAAATATGAACGTAACCCCTATAATCCAAAACTAAACGGACCAATGATACCTGAGAAACCTTTTGATACAATTTACATTGACATCTTTTCTTATCAAAATACAAAATTTTTAACACTAATCGATGCATTTTCCAAGTATGCCCAAGCATATCATATAAAAACTACCACCGCATCTGAAGTATTAAATAAACTCAGACACTTTATATCACATCATAATCGACCTAAGCGCATAGTTTGTGATCAATCCTCCGAATTTAAAAATAAAACTTTCTCAGAGTACCTAAATCTAATAAATGTAGAACTACATCATACTACAATTTACAATCCTAACTCTAACGCCTTTATAGAAAGATTACATTCTACTTTACTGGAAAAATTAAGAATAATTAATCTTAAAAATCCTAGAGAATCCCCAGACAATCAAATGATCACTGCCATGTGGATTTATAATCAATCTATTCATTCTAACACAGGTCATTCACCATTTTCAATACTGTATGGACCTTATCAACACGAAGTAAGCTTAACTTTAAGTCAAAATATATACGAAGATTACAATCAGAAACGGAAAAATGAATTAACACCTTTTATAGCTCAAATATTCGAAAAAGCGAAATCTAAAGAAGCACAAGCTTTAGATAAAATTAATTTAAATAAAAATAATGAACAAATGAATATCCCTAAAGAAGGTAGCGTTTATATAAGAACCAATGTTCGACGAAAATTATCAAAAGACTCCCCTCTTTATAAAAAACAACAAGTCTCAAATCATACCAAAAATACTGTTACAGTATCTAAGAAAAATAAAACCAGCAAAATGAATATTAGAAAATTAAAAAGACTAAGAAAAGATCCTTGTCCACAGGTGCACCTTCCTGACGACACAGGGCCTTCGTGTAGTTCCCATACAAACTAACGGATATTATCAAGAAACCTTAGGATTAGCAAAAACTTTAAATTTTTACCATAGAATATATTTTTCTTATAATCTAAGTACACTTAAGAAACGCCATAGTAAACTACAGTCAAATGTATACAGCTTCCTTAGAAATAACAACCCAATAAATTGGTCAAACCAATTAGCTTTCATGAATGTTCAAGAAAAACTAAGTGAACTTCAAAATAAAATAGATAAATTAATTAGTCCAACAGAACAAACAAGATTTAAAAGAGGACTAGTTAACGGGCTAGGAAATATTGTCAAATTTATAACCGGAAATCTTGACCAAGACGACCTAGATTTAATAAACAATAATCTCAAATCTATCTCTAACAATCAAGTAAATCTAAATAAGAAAATATCTCAAAGTGCTACTTTATTCTCAAAAATAACTGACAAATTGTATAGAGAATTAAGAACACTAGAATTTAATCAAAATTATACTTTGTCACTTCTTACAAACTATACAACTCAAAACGAATTGCTTTACGTTGCTCACGTGCAAAAAGAAAATTTAGAAAAATTCGAAAATCAGGTGGACATTCTTACTAGAACAATCACATTATCCAACAATAATATTCCTAACTTAGAAATAATAACTTTAGAAGAAATAAAGGAGATTTTCTCAGATTTACTTTCACACTATGATAAAAACACTTTAATGTTATATGACTCACTTCATCCATTTGAAATATTGCAAAATACCAAATTCGGTATAGTTTCACTTAATAATATATTGGTCATGGCTCTAAAGATTCCTATCCTGAATCCTATATCTTACAACATCTCAAGAATTTACCCTATCCCTAACAATCAATCCATAGCATTGATTCCACCAACTCGTTACTACTTGAGCAACAATATCGAACACAGATGGACAGATGACTGCGAATCCACCACTAATATGTTTATATGCAAAACATCACGAGAAGAGAGCTGCAATTTGAATCACATAAGTGATTGCGAATTAACCAAAACTACAGAAGCGAGTGCTTACAAACCAATATCCAGCGGACTCCTAACAAGCTTCTCAAAACCAAAAGAAGTAATCGAAAAATGTCAAAATGCGATAACACGCCATATTATTCAACGAAACAATATACTATTATCATCATGTTCAATTATAATCGATAATAATCTAATTGCAAATACACTATGGCTCAACATAACTCAAAATGCCATTAGTAACGTCACGTTACCATCACCCAATACAAAGGTGACCCTTCAATCAACCCACCTGGATGACATCTCCAAACTAAAAAACGATCTTCACCCCCTAGAAGAGGAAAACCTATTAGAAACCCCAGCGATAGCTGTCGCACACATCTCAACGACAATTATCCTGCTTATTATTTGTTTAATTATATTTACTTGTATATGTCTCTTTAGGCAAAGGTTAAAACAACTGTTATGTACCAAGAGGCATGTGATCAAGTTGGACCCACAAGAGTTCAAAGTCCTACAGATGAAGTCCGAAAACGAATCATACACCAAATTTGACGAGGACGTCAAAATCTAAGATGGGAGGAGTTATAGGACCACACAGTTGGTTAACCTCATGAAATATCAGTGTTGACACCATTTATTTCTATTGAAAAACAAAGACATTATTGATATCGACGTCCTGTTGACGTCTAAACTTAGTATATAAGCCATTTTTTGTAAACATATTATTCATTATAGTTTTGTGGCCGAAGGCTATAGTCTAATTGTATTTTGGGTAGTTAATTAAATTAATTTTTAAAAACAAGTTTCCCGAAGTCAATTATTTAACTCAAGTACAAAAACTGTTGTTTACTGTTTTTTGAAGGAATGTGATATATCAGATGTGTTGAAGTACAGTTGCCCAGCTACGTAGTCCTTTATAATGGTATAACATTAAACATTGTTTACGGGAAATCCTAAGCCTTTTATTATACATTTTTTTGGTGATATCGATTTCTTATTTAAGGATGCACTTATCCTCAAAGTTTTAGAGATGAGTTCTGAATAACCCTGTATAGGATATAGTAATATATAAGTTATATTAGGATTAAAAGAGTCAAAGTAGCCGAGCGGATGCAAAATTGCGCGACAAAAAAGACACCTTTAGTCAGAATATAACATGTTATTTTTTTTCCAACCGAAATCCCCCATTTAATTATTAATTTGTTCTTTGAAATAATTCAAAGCACATTGGGATAATAAAGCAAAGTAGTACGTAAGTAGTAAGTAAGATATATCCATGTAGTCATGGACACTTTGTCAAGCATTAGTCGCCATATTGCTATTTGAGTTCATTTGTGATTGTTTGGGGTCCAATTTGCTGAAAACTGTAAAAATGGAATCTAATGAAGATTTAGGTGTACCTGAGGAGATAAATACTGGAGTGTGCGAAAGAGGTTTCTTTGAATCTTCTCCCAAAGAAATCTCGAAAAATTTATGAATATATCTACCAACGTTTTATGGATTGGTGCAAAGAAAAAAACATTAAGCTGTAACCAGAAGATGTATTGATGGTGTATTTCTCAAACTTAGCAAATAAAGAGAAGCCGTCAACGCTTTGGTCACAATATTCAATGTTGGGGGTCAACGTTGGACTAAAGAAGGGGATTGATATAAGCAAATATTCAAAGTTACGTGCTTTTGTCAAGAGACAAAATGAGGGATATTTACCGAAAAAATCGCGAGTATTTACAAAGGATCGAGAGTTACTGAGAATCTCTAAAAGATAGAGCAAATCTGATGAGCGAGTTCTGTACTCTTTTTCGAAAAAATAACAATGGAAAACGGCATCTCTCTATCTCTTACCGTTTTCGAGCTAAAGGGCGTTTCTCGATTTTTAGCAAAACTCTGACTGATGCTCTTTTCTCGTTTCCTTTTCAAGACACCTCAAAATGGTTTCAACATTTTGTAGGCACTTTTTAGACATACATTCGATAGCATAAAAATAAATTTAATTTAATTTTTCCTTTTTTGACCACAACTTGTGTTTTTTAACGTGAACCGCCGCGATCGATCAGTGAATGGATCATCTGGAGGTGATTAAAACTAAACCTATGCCAACATTGTGTCCTATTTATACCTAAACTATTTCTACGGTTCAGTGAACCATCGCCACTGCTCAGTGAACCATCGCGACTGCTCAGTGAACCGCCACGACGGATCAGTGAACCGTGACTTACTAACCAATAAAGCGGGCTATATGGGATTGGCCCTCTGTCACCATTCATACTATTTTTACATTTAGCAATTTACAAACTCTCAAAAGCATCCAGCTGTCTGGAATTTGTCACATTCTTAAGTAGTCTGAAATTGCTACTATCCATTTTATGGTTGTTCTCAAACGCATGCTGGACGACACTATATTTATCTGTTCTACCATATTCGATATGAGCCATATGTTCCTTGAATCTAGTTTGAATTGACCTTCTCGTTTGTCCAACATACTATTGATTACAGTGTTTACAGCTAAATTTATATATCCCCGACTTTTCCTTAGTTTCTTTGTCTTTTGGATTGCCTAAAAGTTGTTGTAGTTTATTTCCCGATGAATAAATCACTGACATACCTATATCTTTAAAAACCTTATCAAAATCACGGGTGAAACGAGAATCGTATAATTTAAATACATTTAAGAATGGTATTTGTCCAGAGTTTTCAATTTCATATGTAGTTTTGGTAAAGTTTTTAAAGATATAGGTATGTCAGTGATTTATTCATCGAGAAATAAACTACAACTACTTTTAGGCAATCCAAAAGACAAAACAGAAACTAATGAAGAAAAGGCGGGATTTACGATATTAGCTGTAAAGACTAATTAAAAGTATGTTGGACAAACGAGAAGGTCAATTCAAACTAGATTCAAGGAACATATGGCTCATGTCAAATATGGTAGAACAGACAAGTTTAGTGTCGCCCAACATGCGTTGAGAACAACCATAAAATAGATAGTAGCAATTTTAGACTATTTAGGAATGTAACAAATTCCAGACAGCTGGATGCTTTTGAGAGTTTGGAAACTGCTAAATGTAAAAATAGTATGAATGGTGACAGAGAGCCAATCCCATATAGCCCGCTTTATTGGTTAGTAAGTCACTGTTCACTGATCCGTCGCGGTGGTTCACTGAGCAGTCGCGGCGGTTCACTGAACCGTAGAAATAGTTTAGGTATAAATAGGACACAATGGTTTAGTTTTAATCACCTCCAGATGATGTCAACTTGGTTGGCGAAACGTTCGCCGAGTGCAGTATAGTGTTTTGGTGTTTTGTGGAAAACTACGTCAGTGTTAGCTTCTCACCAAAGGTTCCAAACCCCCTTCAAGAATAATATTTTAAAATATCCCCTTGATGAAGGATTCACCTTGATTTTTTGCAGAAAGGAACCCGCATGCAATATTTCTTCTATATTTCCGAGCACCATGTATTTTGTCGTGTTTGTTTTGACATTTATTACTTTTGTCATAATGCAGCAGCATAAGAAATGTAGACGGTTTAAAATTAATAATCGCCTTGACTCCCCTTTCTCGAAATAAGTATTATCATAATACAGCTATAAAGACATATATTATCCACAATCGTGCGCACACCTTAAAAATATGCAAATCAAGGATTATAATTAATATATTTAAATAGAAACAATTAAGACAAACTGCGTACGTATTAAAATTTTGTTATCTACTGCGGCCGCCCTATTTCGTGGATGTTATCAGCCATGAGCGACACTGAATACAAAAACTACCAGAACAAGTTAGTATATAATAATGAGAAGATAGGATTCCTACATTTTCCAAATAAAATTATATATATACTGAGCGAGACAGAGATAATGAGACTCAAAATAAATAAGACACCTTTGGAGAAAATCAAAAAAATAATAATAATAATTATTATTATTATTATAAGATCCAATCATGGTTCAAGACCATGAAAATGTAGGGGTCGGAGCATTTCTATTTAAGGCAGCACGAAGAGCAGCTGATGAACTCGGTCTCATCTTCCTGATGTCAACTGCAGGGCCTGCCATAGGGCGCCGGAGACAATTATGCATCTGCTCTCCGCTGGTCCGGCATATGCAGTCTCGGCCTATATCCATAGACATAATGCGGCTTTACGAGTGCTTTACTACTTTCTACGGCACTCGTACGAGATAGACGAAACACCAGTGCTGCCGTACCCTCCGGGAGATATTGAGTCCGTTGTGGGGAATGAGAGGTGCCGAATTTATTGGAACTACTCATTTTCCACTCTCAGGCAGATTCGAGCCAATAAGCCTGATGTAGTCTTCCTCGACCACCAGCTCAAGCCAATGTTTGTCATCGAGTTATCGGCTCCTGCCGAGACCAACATTGTCTTGAAAGAGAAGGAGAAACAGACGAAATATCGAGACTTTATCGTCGAACTCCGCATACTCCATCCAGAACATACTCTGAAGCTTGTGGTACTAATAATAGGAGCCCTCGGTGGAGCAAGATATACACTGGTTTCGGAACTGAAGATCATGCCGGTATGCCGAAATTCGGCAGATCTTCTAGCCGGAAGAACGCCGGTTACGCCGAAACGGTTATTTTGGGCTCATTACGTATACTCAGAGCATACGAATCCCGGACTTAGTAGCTACTGATAATCATCAGCGGCCGACCTTGAGAATCGGAGCCAGGGAACCGGTCGACTGAATTCCAACAAATAATAATAATAATAATAATAATAATAGTTTGCAACATTCCAATTATTTGGTTTAATGGACTACTTTCTAAGAGACGTGCTATTTTCAAATAAATATTTTATGGATTGACAGTTAGGTCAAGCATTTTGTTTGTCATTGCTTACTGTAGATTAACAAAAAATATATACTGATTGCAGCCACAATTGATACTATCTGTTCTAATAAAACGTAGTAGTAAATACGTCTATATGTCTCAATATTGGAGATAAAACGATGCTTTACAAATAGTCTTCTTTAAATTGAGTGCATGCAGGGTTAATGATTATTAAGGAAACAATATATATAGGATGTGTTAAAATTAGATGAAAAAAATACAAACTTTGTGAATATCTCGAATAAAATGTCATGCCCATTTCTGAAGTATTTGGATAATAGACCATTTTATAGTTTATTACATACTTTATCAATTGGTGTAAGAAAGACTAGCATCTGTTGGGTGATTTTAAAATTACACACATTAAGCTTGCCTTAATTTTTGAATGTTCAACTTCGACTGAACAGCAGTGTACTTGTTTTTTCTATGTCTGAAATAACACTTTTGTGTTCAAGATTACTTTAAGAGTAGTAGAAAAACTATTTGAGAATGCAAAAGCAATATTTCGAAACCTGCTTCGAAATATTGTTAAAACCAGCATTAAGTGTAAACATTTTAACATTAACTTTAGGTTTAGGTGTATAACCCCTTCTAAATTTTCCGCTAAACACAGTCATTATTGCGAAAATATCTGCTTGGAAGACCATGGGATAAGTTCCTAGACAATATCTTCTACCCCACCTAGGTCTCAGTCCAGATACTCTAACTCCTGTTCCTTTGTCTGTTTTGGAGAGTCTCCAAGCTTGGCTTTGGCTCCAAGCCTCCAGAGGATTTACCTTATACTCCTAGTAGTAAGTATCTTGGTTTAATCCCGTTCTTAAACAATAATGGTAAAAAGTATGCGTTCAACACTTAAGTAGTGTTGAAAGGAGTTGAGGTGTGAAGATAACACTGACCATGATCATGATAACACTGATTATTAAAGCTGTTTAAATCATTTCCAGATGATGCCAAATTGGTAGGCGAAACGCGCGTCGAGTAATACCTTGACAAATGTATTTACTTATTTATACCATGTATAAGTTGACCATTCATTTTCATAAGTATTCAATTATGGCGTTCAGGTCAGGGTTCGAGTTTGAGTAAACAATTTTAGTGACCATCCTGTAGGTCTATCAATGAACATCCACTGCCTGAAACGCAAAGAAGTATAAATATTTTCCAGGTCAGAGCATAAATCTCAGTTTAGCCAGGAATCTCGCGGTCCAGATAGCATCCAGGCAACAAATTACATTTAGAGTTAATCCACCACGCTTGTGGATCGAAATCTCCAGAGCTATTAAGCGGATAAATTGAAAATAGTATTCTAGAGTGGATCATGCTTTGAGAACTAGATAGTAACAAGTAAAATGAATATTTTTGAGCCAGCCATTTTGGCTGACATTTAACCAGTCTAGAATTTTAATTTGCATAATAATTCGCGTTTGGTACTAATACAGTTCACCTTTACACAATTTTATCCATGATTTTTCACGATAAGACATCAATCCGTTTTGATCAGAATTTCATCCAGACACCATGTGACTATCAGTAACCACTCAATTATCATAACACGATCTATTATCCAAATAATCGACATTGACATTTGCGGGCGAGGGCGATGGCAGTAATTGTATTTGGGTTCTGCGCATGCGTTGTAGTGACTGTCTCTTACTGGTTTTATCCACCACCTGAGTAGATTTCAGGTGCGTAGCATGGTTTGGGCACTTCGTGCGCATTTTTTATTCGTGTTTTTGTGATTTCTATTGTTTACTTATACTCGTAGCTTGAAATAAAGTTTCATATGATTGTAATATTAACGTAATATTCTACATTGCTTCAGTGCAATTTATTGGAAGTGACATTTAGTAGTGTAAATGCGCGCGTCCATGGCTGGCACCGACTTTGCTACGATTTCCGGTCGTTGCACTATCAAAACTTTTTAGATCGACTGTAAATGCGATAACGAATTATTCTCATATTAAGAAAAGAGTATTTTAGTTATAATAATGAATTACTCAAATTGATTGAATAAAAAAAAAATAAATGTTTCGATGTTAAATAAATAAATTAGTAAATTCTTATGTCAATAATTACGCTTGATTTGAGATAATGCATTGAGGAAATAAACTATTTATAACTTTAAGGACGCGTTTGCACTTTCTTGCCAATGATGCAGTCAAAAGATTATTTAAACGTATTCAGTGTGAACAAGCAACCGAAACATAGATGTCGCCCTGAAAATACAATCGGTCAAACAGAATGTAACATATATATAATCAAACTCCCTTTCTACCCACAGGGTGTAAGGGTGTACTTCGAGTTAATTATAATTCTTTATAAACTTATTAAAATCCTTTCTATTTTATGCGATCTTCTTTGTTTCTGACCACGTTATTCCCTTCTTCTTAACAACCTTTCCCTATATATTATCCCATGTCTCTTTTGGTCTCCTTCTTGTCTTTCTTCCTATTGTTTTTGCTTCCCAAATCCTTTTAACTGGTGTTGAATTCTTCATTGAGAATCTTTGACTTGTCTCAAAGTCTTCTCTTGTCTTGTGTGAATCTTCTATCAGTGAATCTCTGAGTCTTTGTTCAATGAATTCTACCGATTCTATTTTCAGTTCTTTTCTTATTTATTCATTTCTAATCCTGTCCCTCCTCGTGACTCCTTTCACTCTTCTCAAATATTTCATTTCAGCAGCTTCAATTTTACTTTTCTCTTTTCTTGATAGCACCCATGATTCACATCCATTCATGAGTATAGGTCTATATATAGCTTTGTAAACTTTAATTTTTGTTTCAATTGTTACTTCCTTTTTGTTTATAAGCCTCCTTCTTATATCATTGTATACTTTATTTGCCTTTTCTACCCTACTGTTTATCTCGATTTCTTGTTTCCCTGTTTCCTCTATTATACTTCCCAGATAATTATAACTACACACCTGTTCTATCAATTCTCCTTCCACTAGTATTTTGAAGGAAATGTAACATTTTAATGGAAAACCGTACTAATCGACTGCATTTTAAGAATTTTTATGTTGCATGTCACAAATTTAGTAGCCTTATTGCCAAGTATTAATAATTCCCAAAGAATAATTAGAACAGTTTCCAATACGTTTTACTGTCCTTCAAATAGTTAAATCCTGCCCTCTCCAGTAACGCTATAAACACAAAATATCCCTAAATAATTTAGTTACTTTTTGACAGCAGTGTCATCTAGCCGTAACTGACTGAAACTATTACGCAATTGTGTCCAGAGCAAGAAATCTTTGTTGTTAATTGACTTTTTTGCATTGTTTAGGAGAAATTCAGATGAAACTCAATTTTTCTATCTTAGTTTATGTAATTTATACAATTTGATGTAATTTGATGAAGGGACAAATTTCGAAGAACTGCATAAAATATGGTGCGTGTTGAAAGGATCGGTCGTCGCACGCCATTTTTTAAAAATATTATTCGACAACTTACGACAAAGAAAAATTATCGGAATACAGGGTGTCCCAAGATAATGTGACACATTTTAGAGGCTTATAACCTCAAGGCAAAATGAGATAGCGACAAGCGGTTTTCACTGGTGCTCTTAATTTTACAAAAAGTTTTCTTTTGTCATTGGTAGTAGTTTGTTTTACTTCTACAGATGCTTGAAAACAATTGTCACACTTGAATTCAAAATTATGATCATTTTTTAAATGGAACATCCCATAGATTATATCACCATTCGATAGAGACACTTTTCCTCTTTTCAAAAATGTATAGTTTGACAGAGTTATACCAACAAATAAAAGAGTTATTTGAATTTACATACCAGCCCTTTTCAATAGACCATAATTTTTTTGGAAGATCGCATTTTATTTTTTTACATTGTCAGTACAGAATAACGGAACGCATCAAAGGATAAATAGGTAGAGCCGGATCAATAGAATGCCCTACACATTCTCCCGAACTAACGGTACCTTATTTTTTCATATGGGGTTACGTCAAAAGTCATTGTTATAGTTCTGTTGTACAAAATATAAAACAACTAAAACATAACAACTAATGTTTTTCAGACCATAACGCCGGAAATGTTAGAACTTGCCTTAAAAAATATGCAGTTTAGATTGCAAAAGTGTATTGAAGAAAATTCAGCAATTTCACCTCAAACATTAAAAATGTACTATACATATGTGTGTATATTAAAACTGAATTCTAATTGGTGTTTTTGTTTCAATAACTTGTATTAAATTAGTTCTTTTCTTAATAATAGCTTTAGTTGATGCATACCGTTATTCTGTACTGACAATGTAAAAAAAATAAAATACTATCTTCCAAAAAAATTATGGTCTATTGAAAAGGACTGGTGTGTGAACTGAAATAACTCCTTTATCTTTTGGTACAACTCTATCAAACTATACATTTTTGAAAAGAGGATAAGTGTATCTATCGAACCGTAATATAATCTACAGGGCGTTCCATTTAAAAAATGATCACAATTTTCAATTAAAAAGTGGCAATTTTTTTTCAAGCACCAGTAGAAGTAAAACAAACTACTACCAATGACAGAAGAAAACTTTTTGTAAAATTAAGAGCACCAGTGAAAACCGCTCGTCGCTATCTCATTTTGCCTTGAAGTTATAAGCCTTTGAAATGTGTCACATTATGTTGGGACACCCTGTATTCAGGTGTGTTTCATTAAGAATGTCGAGACTGATAACAATTTTATCGTTTTCTTTTTAAGAATAATGCCTACCTGTAAATGACAAAATGGAACGAGGCATTGGGGGACCTTAATACTCCTTTTGCAAGCGTTCCGCGTACGTCTATGCGTCAAGGTAGCCCGTACGCGTCGCACGGACTCCTCAATCAATGAAAATACAATTTCTTCGACATAATAAGGCAGGCCGGTGAAATGATACCCTGTAAAATGGCGGCCGTCGGTTATGATTTGATTTGCTTGATATCGACCCAGATTTCGCATTGTTGTGGATATATTCAAAAGTCAAGATGGAAAAACTGACAGCCAGTGTAGACCGTACGTTAATAAAGACACGTTCGCCGAAGTTTCCGATTTCTGAAGTTTCGGGTTGCACACGTGTAAAAAATATGGTGCATATTGATTATACTACTTTTTTAAATAATAGTTGATCAGTCTAGTCAGATAAGTACCTCCTAGAAGGTAAGATATATAAATAATGTTAAATTAGAGGAAAAGTGCCCCTTCTCTTAAACCAAATCGTAAAACTTAAAAGAGAACTTGAACTTGAAACAAATTTATCGCTTACGAAAAATGTTACTTAAGGTTGAGTTTTCGTTATCATTGCTTTGGTTACAAAATAAATTTTTAATAAAAAAAACTATCAGTATTCACATATCTGAATATACTATTTATTTTTTGTTGTCACCTGTTGAAAAGTATTTTCTACAATCGGCATTCTAAGACTGGTTCACTCAACATAAATCATATTTCACAAACTTTTTCAAATTTAATTGAGGATTTACGTCAAACTGCGCTTATAAAATAAAAAAAGAAACATGATTTTTTATGTGTATTTTTCGTGAACAATACAAAAAGCACAATTGGTAACATATACAGGGTGTCCCACGGTGACGGTCCATTAGAAGTATCTGGAGAACCAATTAAGCTATTAATTTGAAATTTGAGGTGAAGCGAAAACGGGCCATGATCTACTCGATGAAGATATTTTGCAGTTTCTACCACTTTCGGTGATACCGCAAGTCGACATTAACTTCGTTATTTTAAATGGGACACCCTATATATTATTTCACTTCTGGATTCTACGTGAAATTCTAAACACATTTCATGTAGGATGTCCTTCCTACACCTATCTTCAACTGTTTTTGTACTATTGAGGGGCGAATAATGACATTTTCAACTTTTGACGCCCTGTAAAATCTAAACGGTTTGAGATCAAGCAAAACGGTTTGCACATTCCTATCTTAACTTCTCATAAGCTATCGTTTGACACTACCTAATTTCAGATTTAACCAAGAGATTAAATTTAATCGAAAATTTTTAATTTCAGGCTAAATGTGAAATTAGTGTCAAAGGATAGCTTGTGAAAAGTTAAGATAGGAATGTGCAAACTGTTTTGCTTGATCTCAAACCGTTTAGATTTTACAGGGCGTCAAAAGTTGAAAAATGTCATTATTCACCTGTCAATATTACAAAAACAGTTGAAGATAAGTATAGGACATCCTACATGAAATGTGTTTAGAATTTCACGTAGAATCTAAAAATGCAATAATATATATAATGTTCCATTTAAAATAACGAAGTTATTTTATTATACTGCAAAATATTTTTTATCCTACACTGTCAGAAAATCCTATTTTCGTGAGGCTTTAGAGGCGCGAAAGTAGGCATTTTCACGTCTAGGCACGAAAATTTTTTAAGTTTTCTATCAATAGGTGGCGCCTCCATTATGTGTCATCGTAATTTCGCATTATAAAGTAATTTTAAGTGAACACATCATTATTGTTACCATTAATTATTAAACAATGGACGAGACAAGTATCCCGGGGACATTTCAAGCTTCTGAAAGTGATGAAAGCATGGAAGAAACTGTATGGAAGCTTCACTTGTCAGAGAACCTCCAGAAGTGACATATCATCACGAATATCTTGATTTAATTTCAACAACAGTTTTAGAACCCGATTATTGAGTTTATGTGAATAAGGTATTGCCTTTGCTGATTGCACTATTCATAATCCTGTATTTTAATATCAATATTTCAAAGAAATAATTTTTTTGTAAATTATTCATTGTTATATAAACATTTTTGATGTTTATGATTTTGTTCTTGTGTAGGATAAAAAATTTGTGTGCACCATGGCGGGAAAGTGGTTTTCCGGGCTTCCAAAAGTTGCCATTGTCCATTTCTTCTGTCAGCCCGGAAAACATTCACTTTTTCGCCTAGGTACACAATATACTATTCATGAAGTAGATCATGGCCCACTTTGACTTCAACTCAAATTTCAAATTAATAACTTAATTTGTTCTCCAGATACTTCCAATGGACCGTTACCGTGGGACACCCGGTATGATTCCTGCTTAAAGATAATGTTGTGGAACAATTTTAATAATTTACTTCTAGCTGTTACTACTGTGGAAGCTAACTAAATAGTCATTTAGACACCAGTAGGTATAAATAAACAACCAGAAAAATATCTTGCAGACGGCAACTTTGATGCGGTTATCGATGGATTCGTAACCTCGGTTCCAAAAGGGAGACGTATTTTTATTGCTTTTCCCTAGACGTACCTAATGTATTTATATTTTTACAGTTTTGTTCTGAAAAAATATATTTTAATATACGAATCACAATTTTTAGATTGAATAAAACTAGTACTTATCTAAACAAAGAGCATTTATTGAATAACGTTTTTTGTAGTTCTAAAGTTCTTTTTATACATTTAAGTGTATAATACAGGGTGTCCCACGGTGACGAGGCATTAGACATATTTCAAAAACTACTTCGATTTTTTATTCGAAAATTTAGGCAATAGTGTTTTCGGACATGCCCTTCTCAATTAAAATAATGGCGTCCACCTAACACTTCCGGTTATACCGGAAGTTGATGTCATCTTCGTTATTTTAAATGGAACACCCTGCATATTATTGCAATTTTTAACTCTACGTGATATTCTAAACACATTTCATGTAGGATGTCCTATACCTATCCTCAAGTGTTTTTGAAATATTGACAGGTGAAGATTGACATTTTTCAACTTTGACACCCTGTAAAACTAAAAACGGTTTGAGATCAAGGAAAACGGTTTGCACATTCCTATCTTAACTTTTCATATGCTATAAATTCGCTACCGAGCTGAATAATTTTTTGAAAAATTCCCGAAACACGTCAACGTTTGAATATATTTACTTACCTTTTTCCAAGCAATATGCGAAATATAGGCCTTCAGGAAGAGCGGAAGTCTCAACTTTGAGAGCCAACTTTGTTTTTTCAAATGGCGTGTGACCCCTCATTGGAAAGGTGACAAAAAAACGAATCCAGCGTACTGATCACATTTAATATTTTTCAAAAGGTTGAGGGTTGCATAACATTAATGTAATTGTTAAGTTTAATTACTTTTCAACGTAACAATTGCTCAAAATGTGCACCATTCACTTGTTGGCAACATCCTAATCCGTGATAGGTTTCGTCCCTCACATTACGTAACATTTCCGGTGTTATTTCCCTGGTTTCATCTCTTATTCCTTCCTTCAGCTCATCAATGTTGTTTGTTTTCTGAATGTATTACTTTTGAGTTACTTACTACGCTGTTATTGTTCACCAATATCTAGACAGAATTTTCCCCTGCAGGTGGATTCGAAGACGAGGTATTGAGTGGCCATCAAGGTCTCCAGATCTTACACCGTTGGATTTCTTTTTGTGGGGACATCTCAGAAGTAGGGTTTACATTCAAAACCAAACAACATTGATGAGCTGAAGGAAAGAATAAGAGATGAACCAGGGCAATAACACCGAAAATGTTACGTAATGTAAGGGACGAAACCTATCACAGATTAGGATGCCAACAAGTGAATGATGCAGATTTTGAACAATTGCATTTTAATGTTATGCAACCCTCAACCTCTTGAAAAATATTAAATATGATCAGTACGTTGGATTCGTATTTCTGTCACCTTTCCAATGAGGGGTCACACGCCATAGTGTTGCATTTGAAAAAACAAATTTGGGGTTGATTTCCGCTATCCCTGAAGGGCTATATTTCGCATATTGCCTTGATAAGGTAGGCAAATACATTTAAACGTTGACGTGTCTCGGGAATTTTTCGAAAAATTATTCAGCTCCTCGGTAGCGAATGGGGTGTTTTCTATTTTTTTTTTACATCGGCAATGGAAAGTAGTTGGAAAAAGAAGAGATACGTATTTCTGGAATTTTAATATTGGGTTCATTTAAGTCCACAAATTATTTTTTTATTGTGCGCGATATCTATGTGACGTCACTAAGCGAAAATTCAAAATTTGCGCCATTTTTTAGTGATTTCTAGGATATTTTCATTTGTGTGGTTCGTGTCACTGCGTGACAACTTTACTTTTATTTATGTTTGAATTGTTTGGGTAGGGTAAACATCATGGTAAACATGAGACATTGTTTTTAGTTTATCATAAAAGGATCTATAACCGGTAAATTGTCGGACTTAGCCTCTACAAAACCTTGCTCCATGTTTATTAAAAGTTTACTTCACAAGAAAACAACAATACAACATGTCAAGTTGTCAAGCCAAGCAGAAATAGGAAATTTCAATTGTCAATTGTCGAAATGTCGACTCTCGTTACAAACTGAAACTAGCCACATATTATCAGTGTGGCCTCTTTATAGATACATATTCCCTAGTTTTCGCTTAGTGACGTCACGAATATAGAATAAAATTTCAAAATTGAATTAAAAATTTCCTACCGATTCAATCTTAATAATTTTTATCTTAATAAATATAAAAACAAATATATTTTATAAAAATACAGGTTTCCATTTTCATTTCGATTGAAGGAAAATACCCCATTTATTCCAGTTAAAGTCTCCACCCTGTATATTTATAATTAGTAATAAGTAGACAATCCATTCGAATTATACACTCACTCAATAGAAAATACTATTGAAGTACAATGTAGTATTAAATGTCATAGTGGCTATACCAACGTATAAGTTTGTTACTGAGTAGCTAGGGAATTGTAATTTTCCATAAGAAAAACAATAGCAGGGGGGGGGGTAAAAGTAAGAAAATTGGCCCGTAAGATTTTGCATTCTTATGTTATTGCTAATCTTATTATAGTTGTATGAACAGTCACATTAAGATTTTATGTTTTCATGCATTATTATTCGTATAAGAAACTGCATGAATACAGAGCGTCGATTTTTTAGATTGTTTTATTTCTTTAACGGGCCATTCTTAGAAGCATTAAAGTTTCTTTTCGATTCGTCTCAAATTATTTTTAATAGGTCAGGGCTACTTTGGGGTCTCCAAGTCCTTAATTCTAATATAACTTAGTATTAGAAAATATCATCCATTTATTCTGTGGGGTTGCAGTACTGGTTGCATATGAAGAACGCTAATAATTTTAAGGTTTAATAAGTGATCCTATATTATACCATTACTATATCCTATATAGTATAGGATATAATAATATATAGTCCTATATGGCTATATAGTATATAGTATACAGTATACCGGGTGTCCCACGGTGACGGTTCATTAGAAGTATCTGGAGAACCAATTAAGCTATTATTTTGAAATTTGAGGTGAAGTCAAAGTGGGCCATGATCTACCTGATGAAAATATTTTGCAATTTCTACCACTTTTGGTTATACCGGAAGTCGACATTAACTTCGTTATTTTAAATGGGACACCCTATATATTATTTCATGTCTGGATTCTACGTAATATTCTGAACACTTTTTATGTAGAAAATACCTTTACCTTTTTTCCTATACCTATCTGCAACTGTTTTTGAAATATTGACAGCTGAATATTGACATTTTGCAACTTTGACACCCTGTAAAATCTAAACGGTTTGAGATCAAGCAAAACGGTTTGCACATTCCTATCTTAACTTTTCATAAGCTATCGTTTGGCACTAATTTCAGATTTAACTAAGAGATTAAATTTAATCGAAAATTTTTTATTTCTAGAAAATCTGAAATTAGTGTCAAACGATAGCTTTATGAAAGTTAAGATAGGAATGTGCAAACCGTTTTGTTTGATCTCAAACCGTTTAGTTTTACAGGGTGTCAAAGTTGAAAAATGTCAATATTCACCTGTCAATATTTCAAAAACAGTTGTTGAAGGTAGGTATAGGACATCCTACAGAAATGTGTTTAGAATTTTACGTAGAATCCAAAAATGCAATAATATATAGGGTGTCCCATTTAAAATAACGAAGTTATTGTCGACTTCCGGTATAACCGAAAGTGGTAGAAACCGCAAAATATTTTCATCAAGTAGATCATGGCCAACTTTGACTTTACCTCAAATTTCAAATTAATAGCTTAATTGGTTCTTCAGATACTTCTAATGGACCGTCACCGTGGGACACCCGGTGTACTATATACTATATGCTATACAGAGTGCTCGTATTTCGAGCTTAAGGACGGGGATCTCAGTTATTATAAAAGATACGATCTCTCCTAAATTGGTGCAAAGTTGGTGGAGGTGCGGAATTTAGTGCACATTTATATTCTAAAACGAAATCCGAGATAGCTACCTCTTATAGGTTTTCAAGATTTTTGAAAAATACTGAAATTTTCTTTCTCAAATATTTCATATATTTCTCATATTTATTATAACAGCCACTGTTCTAATGTTTAAACATCATTAGGGCAACTTTTTACCTAGAACCTGAATCTGCCGACCGTTTTTTCATGAGTCGCCATTTTGAAAATTCGACTGTCAACTTTTTTCCTATGGACGCCATGTTGGATTTACATATGGTTGAACAGGGTTATCAAGTCTGAAATCAGCGATATGCCGCATTTGACATTTCAACGAAAAATGGCGATTCTAGATCAAAAAAATTGTTTTATCAAGAGTACTGTTTAAATAATATAGAGAATAGGCAGAAAAAATATACAAACTATACATAGCAGTACATAATGAAACTTTCTTCAGTTTAGATAAGTAGGATTTGAATCAGAAACAGCAGGAAATTTATTTTTTATATTGTACCACGATTTAAAAAAAGAATAACTTTATAAATAATTTACAAGTGTTCAAATTGTTGACTATCTACTTGTAGACACAATTCTACCCGTTTCTTGAAATTCTGCAATGCAGCTACAATGTCTCTTCTTATTTTTGTTCCCAGCTCATCATTTCATCAGATCATTTGAGGGAACGAGAAGAATTCTGTCTAGAAATAGATGGTAAACAATGCGAACACTCGTAAATTATTTATTAACTTATTATTATCTTTATATATGTGTACTTTGTATATTTTTTTTTTAACTATGCTGTATACCACTTCCACAGCACGCTTGATAAAACAATTTTTGGATCTAGAATCGCCATTTTTCGGTCAAATGTCAAATGCGGCGTATCGCTGATTTCAGATTTGAAAGCTCTATCCAACCATATGCAAATTCAAAATGGCGCCCATAAGAGAAAAGGTGATAGTCGAATTTTCAAAATGGCGGCACCTATAAAAGCTGGTCTGCAGATTCAGATTCCATATACAAAGTTCGTATCTTTAATAATAACCGAGAATCCGTTGCTTAAGGTTGAAAAATGGGCACCCTGTATACTATAAGAGCAATTAGAAAAAGTTTACTGGCGGCGAAATCCGAACCATCGTCCAATACGGTGAACTACGAAAGCGTACAAAGGACATCGTGTGAAATAATTTTATAATTGCCAGTTTAAATAGATAATTAATTATCTATTTAATTATAGATAATTGCCAGTTTAAACTGTCAATTATAGATAATTGTCAGTTTAAAATGGCAATTATGTATAATTGACAGTTTAAACTGACAATTATACATAATTGTCAGTTTAAAATGGCAATTATGTATAATTGACAGTTTAAACTGACAATTATACATAATTGTCAGTTTAAACTGTCATTTATACATAATTGCCAGTTTTAACTGTCATTTCTGTATAACTGACAGTTTAAACTGGAAATAATAAAAGGACATCGTGTGAAATAATTTTATAATTGCCAGTTTAAACTGTCAATTATAGATAATTGTCAGTTTAAACTGGCAATTATGTATAATTGACAGTTTAAACTGGCCATTATAGTCAATTGCCAGTTTAAACTATCAATTATACATAATTGCCAATTTAAACTGTCATTTATGTATAATTGACAGTTTAAACTGGCAATAATAAAAGGACATCGTGTGAAATAATTTTATAATTGCCAGTTTAAACTGTCAATTATAGATAATTGTCAGTTTAAACTGGCAATTATGTATAATTGACAGTTTAAACTGGCCATTATAGATAATTGCCAGTTTAAACTATCAATTATACATAATTGCCAATTTAAACTGTCATTTATGTATAATTGACAGTTTAAACTGGCAATAATAAAACGACATCGTGTGAAATAATTTTATAATTGCCAGTTTAAACTGTCAATTATGTATAATTGACAGTTTAAACTGACCATTATACATAATTGCCAGTTTTAACTATCAATTATACATAATTGCCAATTTAAACTGTCATTTATGTATAATTTACAGTTTAAACTGGCAATAATAAAAGGACATCGTGTGAAATGATTTTATAAGTACCAGTTTAAACTGTCTATTATAGTTAATTGTCACTTTGATCTGGCAATTATGTATAATTGACAGTTTAAACTGGCAATTATGTATAATTGACAGTTAAACTGGCAATTATGTATAATTAAAAGTTTAAACTGGAAATTATTTATAATTGACAGTTTATAATTGTCAGTTTGATCTGGCAATTATACATATATAAATGACAGTGTAAACTGTCAAGTATAGATAATTGTCAGTTTGATCTGGCAATTACATATAATTGACAGTTTAAACTGTCAAGTATAGATAATTGTCAGTTTGATCTGGCAATTATGTATAATTGACAGTTTAAACGGGCAGTTAATTATAATTGACAGTTTATAATTGTCAGTTTGATCTGGCAATTATATATAATTGACAGTTCAAACTGCCAAGTATAGATAATTGTCAGTTTGATCTGGCAATTATGTATAATTGACAGTTTAAACTGGCAATAATAAAACGACATCGTGTGAAATAATTTTATAATTGCCAGTTTAAACTGTCAATTATGTATAATTGACAGTTTAAACTGACCATTATACATAATTGCCAGTTTTAACTATCAATTATACATAATTGCCAATTTAAACTGTCATTTATGTATAATTTACAGTTTAAACTGGCAATAATAAAAGGACATCGTGTGAAATGATTTTATAAGTACCAGTTTAAACTGTCTATTATAGTTAATTGTCACTTTGATCTGGCAATTATGTATAATTGACAGTTTAAACTGGCAATTATGTATAATTGACAGTTAAACTGGCAATTATGTATAATTGAAAGTTTAAACTGGAAATTATTTATAATTGACAGTTTATAATTGTCAGTTTGATCTGGCAATTATACATATATAATTGACAGTGTAAACTGTCAAGTATAGATAATTGTCAGTTTGATCTGACAATTATATATAATTGACAGTTTAAACTGTCAAGTATAGATAATTGTCAGTTTGATGTGGCAATTATGTATAATTGACAGTTTAAACGGGCAGTTAATTATAATTGACAGTTTATAATTGTCAGTTTGATCTGGAAATTATATATACTTGACAGTTCAAACTGTCAAGTATAGATAATTGTCAGTTTGATCTGGCAATTATGTATAATTGACAGTTTAAACTGGCAATTATGAAATTATTTCACACGATGTCCTTTCTACGCTTTCGTAGTGAACCGTCCCACCATGGAGCTAGTACTATTTTTGGATATTTAATTAATTAAAGGATTATAGGACGGAAATCCTTGACTGAGATAAATTAGTCTCAAAATGGCACATACTTTCTCTAATTTAACATTATTTGTATCTCCTACGTCTTGAGGAATAGCAAATAAAAAAACATAATTTCTGTGATGAGAAATTATCAAGTTACAAATAAAAATATACGTTAATCTTTACGCAAATTTTTCTTTGAGATCATGGTATCCATATAACATTTTAAAACAACGTTCAGCAGCTGGAAAATACATATACAAGTATGCATAAATATACAAGTATGCATGTTATGACCACCCTTAGGCTGGTATCTCTTGCAGCAGAGCAGAATTTAGGTATTAAATATTCTATGTGATATTAAAGCTTTTTAAGATTGCTTTTCATTATCTTTTTTCTTGTCCTAGAGTCCATACATTCAGCTATTTATAGAACATGGTTTTAAATAACATGCAGAATCTTTGTATGAAGGTTATAAAGACTATGTACTTTTATACGGGGTGTCTCACGGTGACCACCCATTAGAATTAGAACACCACCACTTTATTTAAAAATTATATTAAAAAAACTGTTACTTACCAGATGTTACTATGAGATCCATGAGTATATTGTTGACAATGATATTTTATGCAATGTGTCCTAAAATAATGGAATAAAATTCATACTTTTTCCTAGTTAAGATTAAAAAAAAATTAAACGCTGGACCAGGAATTAGTGTACAGAAATGACCAATTTTCTGCAATATTTCTTATTTCTATTTGACGAAGCGTTCTATATTTCATAGTTATGTTGCAAAATCGCCCTGCGGCCTTGCCAAATCTATTTTTTACCCAGCCTTCGGGAAATTATGCACAATCTGGCAACACTGCCTCTGGGGGTGCCCTCTAGGCTCTAGGCCTTCAAATAAGGGAGATAGGCCCTTTTGGCCTCATTTCCTGGACGTGACCACCAGTACTTATCCAATATCCCTCGTATAACTTGGCTGTCGATTTATTGAACTGCCCTGGTATGTGGATTATTCGTGAGTATTCGGTGGAAATTTCTACGAGGATCTAGAAGCCTAGTTCACCTGTATAAAGGCAGTCAGTCTTAATAGGACAGCGATCAAGAGCGAAGAAACAATACTTAAGTGAAATAACTGTAATTTTCGAAGTGTTTTCGGAGTTTATTTAATTAGATATTGTACCAGAAGTGTTGTGTTGTGTTTGGAGTGTTAAATAAAGATTTTTAGGTACTACTGTATAAAAGTCTCACTTATCTTTAGAACCCCGGAAAGAGTAACAGTACGAATAGATAGCTCTTCTAAAGACGAATTCAGCGATATAAGGTTATTGGCGATTGAAATTACCGATGAGAGCGCTGCAGATTGTAAACAAATATAGAGGAAGACGAGCAAAAATTTTGCATTTCATATCACATCATCTAGCAATTTAGCATTCAACTGCCATAAATATAGTGACTTCATGTGCTAGTTAGGGTGAAATAAAGGATAAAAAGAGTGGTAAAACCAGTCAAACATCCCATAAGTGCTTCATTGCTAATTATATGATTTTTTTGGGGTTGAAACAGGTACCCTAGTTTTTGTTTACTTACATTTTTGACTAAAATAAGTGTGATAAACTGTATGGTGATACCATATTAGTGCTTGTTTTTTATTAAATAATGTTTAAATTAAAATATATTCTGCTTTTATAAGGCTAATAATAGAAAAGTATAGACAAACTGCAACAAAGTGGTTATGTTGGAATAATATGAATGGAATAAACATGTTCCCTGTTATTAAATTGTTACAAGCCTTTTGGAGAAATGAATGAGAAATAGTTTCTTATACTAGGACCAAACTTCTACCTATCTTCAATCTTAAACACTTCCCTTGACACATTTTGTGGAATGACACCCATAAACACGGCAGTTTGTGTTGTGCCGATTTCTTTTGAATGCCATTTTAAAATGTAAAAACAAAGATGCACAAATACTAACCACGTCGTCTTTAACTTTGTAATACCAAAAAATCACAAGCACCACTAAATTGTTACGTTGAACAAACTCAAATACGTGTTATTTATCATTATATCAGCAATAAACCTCCAAAAATTACCTTTTCAGTAGGTTCAAATATTTTTATGCAGAGGGCGCATTCATTTTTGGAATCGCCAATACCTACTTTTTTTGTCATAACCGTAAAAAATTTAAAAAATTGTCTTTTACGTCGCATTGACTATTTCATAGTCTCTTCTGTACTTTAAAAAAATGTACAGGGTGGTTCACTATATTTTGACTTCTCTGTTAACGTTTTTGTTTAAAGAATTATATAAAAAGTTTTCAAAAATGATAGTTGAGAAACAAATGAAGTCCAAACCAAATGGCCGCTGATGTTAACTGTGTTAATATAAATGTATTCAGAAAATGGCGTAGATATCAAAAATATAATAATATACAAGTGTTCCATATAAAATTAAGAGTTGGTATTACTTCCGGTGAAACCGGAAGTTTCCAAAATGTAATTTTTATGTAAAAAAGTACCCTTTAAGAAGTACCTACTTCCCCCTTGCCAAATTTGAAAAGTGTATCTTAAAAAATAAGGAGGAAAGAGGGGTATACCATAATCTGTGTCACAGTGTATTTGTGTGTGTTATATTCAGAAACTCAATTCAGTATTTTATTTCTTGGCAAATAATTTGATATTAATGGCGAACGCTGATTGACAGAAAATAACTTTAAGTTGAAATAGAAAAAAATCTGTTTATTTTTACATATATCAAAATTTAACTGTATAATTAGAACCTTGATATTAAATTTACTGCGTGCAAGCGTTGAGTGAAATATTCGAGAAACGTCCAGTTTTTCTTTATGACTCAAATATATACAGGGCAGTCCACTTTTGATGGGAATCCAGGGCAAAGTCTACACATTACAATATTTGTATTTTGTAGAATATTGTTTGAAATTCACAACAAAACCGCTTACGCATCCTCGAGCAATTTTTTCTATTTGACTTAATGATGAAATCAGATCGGGTCTTGTGTTTAGGTTTTGAGATACAGGGTATTTTTCAAATTTTGCCATATTCGTCAGGGTCATATAATTTATTATTTTCAGATCCATCAAAAAAGCTGAAAGGGAAAAATTGTAGACAATTGTTAGTAGAATGAATTTAGTTTAGTAGATCGTAGCCAATTTTTTTTATTGGGTCCTGTTTATCAGATACAGACCTAACTTTTTAAAAAATGTAATAAAAGTTCCAGGGGTGTATTTAAAAAAATTGAGTTGATGATGGCCCTGGAAAAATAGAACACAAAAAGTTGCTATGAAGAGTGTTGTTTATGTTTCAATATCTACTCAAATGAGGTTGGAATAGAAACTTCAAATTTGAAACTTATACACTATTGATAATGGTGTGTCCAAAAATTTAATTAGATTTTTCGCTACGCTATCTAGATTTTGAGATACGAGAGTCAACTTTTTTATTTCTTATGGACGCCATATTGAATATTTATGTCGTCAGATGATGCGTTTTATTCTCTTTACAATGATGTATTATTATGTGCCATATAATACATCGTTGTATTATGCCAGTTGTTCCATGTAAAATAAAGTAGTATCGACTTCCGGTATAAGTGTAGCTATTTTATAGTATATTAAGTATTAAGAACGGTAAGGGTAATTTACCGTTTACCGTATTTTTTGTACGATCGCAATAAATTAAAACGAAGTTATACATGAGTAAATTTTGTATGTAATGTCAAAAATTATGTTTTTGAATAAATTTGCGAAGCAGGTTTTTTGAAATCTATTGCTGTTTATTGTTCAGTCACGACTTTCTTAATTAACGAAATTGACAATTCTGGAACTGGTAGCTATGGTTCATTTATCAGCAATTGGTACTTCTCAAATTTTACGATGCGTTGTTACATTTACGAGAATTTAAAAGAGCAAAGTGTTTGTAAAATGAGCGACTCGTCCATAGATGCAGACTTAGAAGAAGCGTGGACTGATACACCATCTTCTTATTCCACCACCATATTCCACCATCTTAAACTAGCGTATTATGCAGGCATGAATAAGAACATTTTAGAATGTCTGCGGAAAAATTTGAAGACTTCTTAGGAACATTACACTACAAAATTGCCAACTACAACTTCAAAAAGTCAATGACAATTGACAACCATGACCACCACAACCTCACAAATTCAGATTAATTTTTTTCCTCGGCCGAAATGCTTCGAGCAAATGTTCAATGTTCCAGATTAATACCCGAGAAATGAAGGGAGCGATATGAAAATACATACAAGATTTTCGAAAAATGGTGTGAGACAGAAAACCAACATATTAGCGAGAAAGTTATGGTGGCGTACTTTGTCCAAAGGAACGAAAAATTAAAAGCTCCAGGAAGCTTATGGGCAGAGTATTCAATGTTAAAAAGTACAATTTTGGTAGATGACTAGCTTAACATTTCCAAATTTTCGACATTAATTGGTTACCTCAAACGGAAAAATGTTGGTTATCGATCAAAAAGAGCCAGTGTGTTTACTAAGAAAGACATGTTCCAATTTCTGTAAGTAATTGTACAAACTGCACATTTAATTTCAACATCAATAAATAGATTTAAAAATACATCTTTCTTTTAATTCAATTAAATTTTAAACTGAATTCTAGATAACACATTCTAAATCAATGCTATGTTAAAAATGTCAATTTTGGCAAATATGTAGGTACTTACCGTTCTAGAACGGTAAGGGAATACTTACCGTTTTGTTAGCCTTGGCAACCAATAAGCGTATCATACTGTCGTAGAAACAAATATGGTAAGTGAACAGAAAAGCTGGGTCGTGCAAAAATAGTATATTATACTATAAGGGACAGAAATGCGTTATTTTGGCAGAGGTGCAATTTGAAGCCCGAGGGCTACAATGCACCGAGGACAAAATAGCATTTCTCCCGAATGGTATATACTATTTTTTCCACGGTCTCATTAACTTAAAAACACATATTTTGTTATTATGAAGTAAGTAGCACCAGAATTATTGTTTACAGTTTGTTTAGTGCACAATGAATAATTGTGAGTCGGAAGAGATTGTGGAGGCTGCAAATATTGCAATAAGCAATTTGTTACCTACGAAGTCAAGATCTTTATACGATATAGCTTACAATCGGTTCAAAACGTGGTGCGCCGAGAAAAATATTCAAGTATACAGCGAGAATGTTTTGTTGGCATACTTCAGTGAAAATGCAAAGAATTACAAGTCTTCCACATTATGGGCGCAATATTCTATGGTTAAGTCATGCTTGATAATTTACGACAACATAGATATAAGCAAATTCCCCAAACTGATCGCATTTTTGAAAAGAACCGGTGACGGATATCAAGCGAAAAAATCGAAAATATTGACAAAGGGTGAAATCGACCGTTTTCTATCAACTGCAGATGACAAAGAATTCTTAATTATTAAGGTAAGATTACTTTTGTTGTTAGGTATTTCAATTATTTAGTATTTTGATTTTTTATAGGTTGTATTAATTCTGGGGATTGCCGGAGCTTGTCGAACTGATGAACTAGTCAATTTAACTGTAGATGATATTGAGGATGTAGGCTCATCCTTGATTGTAAAAATTCCAAACACTAAGACAAAGATTCCACGAACCTTTGTGGTTACCGATGTGGGAAATATGCTTGAATTGTATCGAAAATACCTGTCCCTTCGTTCTCCCCACGTCAAGCATAAGCGCCCTTTTTTGTACTACAAAGCAGGAAAATGTAGTTCGCAGCCAGTTGGCAAGAATACCATCGGAAAAATTCCTAGTGTAGTAGCTTCGTATTTAAAATTACCTGATGCTGCATGTTATACTGGTCACTGCTTACGAAGATCTTCAGCGACATTACTGGCAGATGCTGGTGTGGATATCACAACAATAAAGCGTCATGCTGGTTGGAAATCAACGACAGTCGCTGAGGGTTATGTCGAGAACTCCATTGAAAATAAGACCAAAATTGCTAATCACGTTTTAGTAGGTACCACCACTAGCGCAATCACAAAAACTTTAAATGTAAGCGAAAGTAATATTCCTTCTAATATTAATTTTGAAAATTGTACAAATGTTACATTTAATTTAAATGTCAATAAATAATTTCAATGTTACCTCTTTTTTTGCATGAAAAACGTTCTCCATAATGTAAACTCCCTTGGGAGCATTATACTCCCTTGGGAATAATCGACTACTTCTGTTTCAATTTTGATGTCATAGAAACTGATTTCTACTCCCGACCGTGGAAGAAAATATTTTCATTAACCAGATCATGACCCACTGTGTGTATTCAGAAGTTTTCAGAAAAAAATATGAACGAAACTTCCAATGAACGGGTTTCAATCAATCATCCTGTTCTTTAATATATTGTCCATTTTGTAATTTGCCAATCACTTTGTCACTTTGTATCAAAGAAATCGTAAATGCTCGTAAAATTTTTACTAATGTATGTGATGTGTTAATTCGATGCCAAATTCCACTCCCAAAATATGACGCCGAGTTCTTAGTAAACATACAACCAAATTGTTAACTGTTGACAAACGAACCATGTGTTTTCTACAGAAATATATCACACATTATACTTATGTATATTCATAACAATATTCAAATTGGTATTTCAGTCGAACTGTGAACATTTTATTTTCAAGTCAGAGTCGCAGTATAGAGTAGCCAGTTTTTATAGAGTAGTGATTTGCAGTTATTTTACCCCCCAAATTCGAGGATGTTAGTGTCCGAACGTTAAGAGATGACCCCGCCCCCCTTCAATTAGCTCACATGAAAGACAATTTTATTGACATTACTATGGTGGGTCTTTCGAGTGTAAACGAAAAAGAAAATTCCCTCGGAAATTTATAATTTTGATAGAGTCGCGATTTGTGCGTGAGTCGAAAAAATGTGCAAAGCTTCAGTCTATTTTCAGTAATGTTTAAACTTTTCCGAATAGACTTTCTCAGGGTCATGTATGATATTTTAATTTTCGTGGTCTTTTTATACATTCGAGTGTATGCGAACAAGAAAATTCAGTGTTGGGTTGAGGTCCACCAGAACCTTAGAGATGCGCAATACGCGATTCTTGCTAAGCAATACGCTACCTACTGGCGGCACACACAACTAACGCATGTGGTTTTGGTTCAGTTTTGCGTATGTATGTCTATTGTGAATTTTGAAATATCCGTTGTTATATTAGTTAATTCCTTTGATTAGATATGAATCATTATTGTTGTGAGCGTCATTGTTCCTCTTGGACAAAAAAAAAACTCCGAGATCAGTTTCATACTTTTCCAAAAGCGGGAAAATCTGGAGCTATCGTGGAAACTATAAGTTGGGCATTAAAGAGTTATATGAGACAAGTATGGATAAAGAAGCTAAAGAACGCAAAGTAGAGTGTGTGCTCTTTTACTTTTCTCTAAGAATGACTATTTCCATAAAGGTATGTATGCCGTATGTCCAATAAAGAATTTGACATATTTTGAGGTTAAGTTTCAGTTTCAGATTGAACACTCGAAAAATATTGAAATCTATTTTAATTTTATATCACTACTTACCCCTTTCAAAATAGTTTTACAAGATTTTTATCTGGTTTAAAGTTCTCGACAACAAATCTTTGATGATTACAATTTCAAACGTCAGTGTCAGTGGCCCAAGGTTAGTATAGTTTACTGCCGTTTTGGCGCTACGATCTTAAAATGAATCGCGTATGGCAAAAATTCGGACTTAGAATATTAGCTTACTAGTAGTCAGTAGCTGGCTAAATTATTCTGCCAAGTGTCGTTGGGAACTTAGAATATTTACTTACTAGTAGACACTAGACAGTAGCTGGTGAAATGATTCTAAGTAACGTTGGAGACTTAGAATATTTACTTACTGATCCTTCGTAGCAGCGGTGGATACAGTCAGGATTGGTCATGGTGTTGGACGGCGATCGACTGACTGCTTGAGTCGGGCACTGCTGGCTTGAAGTCCAATGAGACCCGGGCAGGCGCAATGGCGAAAATCGAACTTAGTATATTCTCTTATCAGTTGACCTGAACGTCCAAATTATTCTAAGTGTCTGTGTGGACTTAGAATATTTTCTTAGTCCTAGGATAGCCTAGACTTATTTTGTGGACTTTTGTGAAATTATTCTAAGTGTCAATTCGTTTTGATACCTAGGAAAATTTTACTTACTGGAAGTTAGCAAGAGTAGAATGTCGGTTGAACTAGTCTAGTGCGCTGCAGGGCTGGAACCAGGGGGATATAACTAATATTATGAAGTCTGCAACCTGTGCCAGACATGCCAGGTTGCCATTTTGGGCTATTTTAGGCAACATTGTAACATTCGCTATAAATGGCAATCTCGCATTTTGTATGGTATCGTAGGTTCTTAAGCCTCCTAAGCCGTAGCCTTAATAATAATTTTTTGTCATTTATTAATATTTTTAAATGTTTACATATCTATTTAGATATTTAGCCAAAAAAAATAAGTAACGAGACATTATTCTTGCAAATTATTTAAATATTATAATTTTGTGAAGTTTCAGTTTTTACTTTTCATTAAAACCCATAATATTTAAATACTGCAATAATAAACTCGGTACATACTTTTTTTTTGCTACATATCTAAATAAGTAGAAGAGAAGGTAAGTTGAGATATTTTAATTTCCCGCTCGCCAAAATGTGCCAGGCAAGAGGGCGCTGTTGACAGTTTGTGTTGCCCTCTTTTTTACAGAAATCTCATTTCTTCTTTTTCTGTTTTGTGGCTGGAACTGCTGGTGAATTTGAATTTTGTGCGCTGCTTAGTATAGCCTGCGTAGAACGTGAGGATTCGGGTGCGGTCGAATACCTTCGTGTAGGGACGGCATGGTAATTTATATTCATACGTTTTAAGACATAAACGTGCTTCATTACAATACTATGAAATATAGTGCGTCATATTAAAAAAAAATCGGTAATGTTATAGCCCCATTAAATATGGTAAAACAATTAGGAAATATTGCAGAAAAGTGACAATTTCTATAAGTACACTATTTGACTTGTTTCAGCGTTTTTTTTTAATCTCTACTAGAAAAAAATATGAATTTTGTTCCATCAATTTGAGACACTCTGTAGTTACAAAACGTTGTCTTAAATAACACTCCCAAAAACTCATAACTTTCCCTTCTTCCATTTAATCAATCCAGCAACTCGCGATCCCAAAGGTCCCTTTGCTTTGTTCGACTTTGACCCAAACTGTATATTACATATTCAATCTTTTCCTAGTAGGACTAATATAGATCATATTTATTCAGTTCTGGAAACTGTGTAAAAGTCGTGCTCGTGCGCCAATTTTAAGCTGTTTATAAGCATTCTTCCATTAAAATGCCAATACTTCCAGTTTAAATTGTCATCACTGTCACGCAATGCAGTATAAAATTTATAAAACAATTGCTCCATTCGGCGCTAACAGTAATTTTCTAAAATGTTAAAAATGTTTCCCTTATCTGCGCATTCTTATCGATACAAAACCACTGTGTTTTCGTGTAAAAATCATAACCTATATAGAATGATTTTCATTCCCAAGTATCACGAAACATACTTAGAAATACATTATGTATTCAGTTTTACCTGATTTTTTTCACTATATGATATTATAAATACAAAGAAAATAAAGGTGTGTCCCCACGGGGAATGAGCGACTTAAGTGTTGTAAATATACAGTCACCATCTAAATAGTGTCACCCCCAGTAACTTTTGAACCGAATAAGTTGAAGACTCCGGACAAAAACTGAGTCACATTGCCTCAAATGATCACTTTATAGTGTAAAATTTAAACCGTAGTAGTCAAACATGGCACTGGGGGAACTTTCAACTTTAAAAACCTGTTATCACAAAACGCTACAGGCAATCTAAAAAGTTTTGATAGTCCAACGACCGGAAATCGCAGCAAGGTCGGGGCTGGCCATGGGCGCGCGCATTTACACTACTAATTACACTATGCCATTTTCAATTACTTACACTAAACCAATGGGTAGAATATTATATTAATATAACAATCACATAAAACTTTATTTCAAGCTATAAGCCACAAGCACGAAAACACAAATATAAAATGCGCACGATGTACCGAAACCCTGCTACACACCAGAACTCTGTTCAGGGGGTTGATGAAACTAACTAACTGAAGTAAGTGACAGGCAGCATTTTCAGTGAGTTAAACAGAGACACGTTCTATCCACTCTCGGCATGTTTGACGGCGTTGCCAGTTTTTTAAGAAAAGTCGTTCGTTTAGAGAAATGAGGAAATATAAAATTTGGTCAGCAAAGACTCCATAAGAAAATATATGGGGTTTTGATCCTGTATCATCATAGCTATACTACTGTGCGTCCAGCAGACTGTCTCCTCCCACAAGTTCCTCAGGAATACTTCTGGGTCCACCATCGTGGCTTTTACCTGGCCACCGCCCCCATAGTATATATAATATAATACAGTTATAGTAATAGTACATACAACATTAATTTTGGATGTGAGTGGTGTGTATAAAAGTTTCATATTCATGAAATTATAATGTTTTTCAATAATTATCGTAAATATAAATAACATTTATATAGTATTGTCGTCTTAGATGAACAAATTTGAGAATTAAGTGTAACAATGCTGGCGCGATGTTTGCAGGTTAATGCACTATCAAAACTTTTTAGATCGACTGCGGACTGTAATATTTGCTGAAACAAACAAAGCGGTGCGTTTTTTATTCCAAAAGCCCACTCTCGATCCATTTTCTTTTATATCTCTTGATAGTTATCTGAAGCCCACAAGCGTTTAACATTGTCTTTTGTTTCCAGATCGTTCCTTCCTAGTAGCCAACAGCCGAGAGGGGCAATGTCACGTGATCTACTGCTCGGACGGCTTCTGCCGACTGACCGGCTACTCCAGGGCAGATGTGATGCAGCGGCCGGCCTCCTGCGAGTTCCTGTGCGGGCCGCTCACGTCGCAGCAGGCCGTGTCGAGCCTCAGGGAGGCGCTGCACGACGGCGTCGAGAAACACGCCGAAATACTCTACTACAGGAAAGACGGTGAGTGATCGGGGGTGCTTAATGGCGAATTTAGATTAAGCCAGTAGACAGGCCAGTTGAACTCCCCAGTAGCTGGCTGCCACTAACTATTTCTTTGTAAACACTTTACTCCATTAACTGGACAGGCCAGCAGGTCAGCTACTCGCCAACCAGCCAATTCAAAAATATTTGATTTCACTGGCCACTGGTGTTGCCCCACCACAGAACAAGCCAGCAGCTGGAGCCGTGTAAACACGAAATGCACTTTTGTATTCTTGGGAATTCGTGTATATAACTCTCTTCAAATTGTTGATGATGCTCCCCTTGACTTAGCATTTATCCAATCTTTTATCCAAACTCTCTTTTTTTCTACTTCCTTCTTCTAACATTTTGCAACATAACACCATATATTCTAACAAGCTCTTTATATAACATATCTTCTAAGAAGCTCTTCATATAACACCAATGATAATGATCTTGCACGACGCCATACACAAACTTGCCATTCGTCCATTTTTCTTGACTGGACTACACACACTACCGCTTCTCGTCTGCGTGTAAACACCAATAGTCAGTTCAACTGTCTTTCCAGTGACTGGAGGATAGTTCACAAGTCAGCTACTGGCCAACTGGCAGAACAGTCACTGTCTCAATCTATCTGGTAAAGTTAGGAGGGACTAATGGCGAATTTAGATTAAGCCAGTAGACCGGCCAGTTGAATTCTTCAGTAGCTGGCTGCCAGTAACTATCTCTTTGTAAACACTTTACTCCATTAACTGGGCAGGCCAGCAGGCCAGCTACTGGCCAACCAGCGAATTCAAAAATATTTGATTTTACTGGCCACTGGCGTTGCCCCACCACAGCACAAGCCAGCAGCTGGAGCTGTATAAACACGAAATACACTTTTGTAGTCTTAGGGATCTCGTGTATGTAACTCTCTTAAAATCGTTGATGATGCTCCCCTTGACCTAGCATTCATCCAATCATTGATCCAAGCTCTCATTTTTTCTACTTTCTTCTAACATTTCGCAACATAACACCATATCTTCTAAAAAGCTCTTCAGACAACATATCTTCTAACAAGCTCTTCATATAACACCAATGATAATGATCTTGCACGACGCCATACATAAACTTTCCATTCGTCCATTTTTCTTGACTGGACTACACACACTACCGCTTCTCGTCTGCGTGTAAACACCAATGATCAGTTCAACTGTCTTTCCAGTGACTGGAGGATAGTTCACAAGTCAGCTACTGGCCAACTGGCAGAACAGTCACTGTCTCAATCTATCTGGTAAAGTTGGGAGGGACTAATGGCGAATTTAGATTAAGCCAGTAGACCGGCCAGTTGAATTCTTCAGTAGCTGGCTGCCAGTAACTATCTCTTTGTAAACACTTTACTCCATTAACTGGGCAGGCCAGCAGGCCAGCTACTGGCCAACCAGCGAATTCAAAAATATTTGATTTTACTGGCCACTGGCGTTGCCCCACCACAGCACAAGCCAGCAGCTGGAGCTGTATAAACACGAAATACACTTTTGTAGTCTTAGGGATCTCGTGTATGTAACTCTCTTAAAATCGTTGATGATGCTCCCCTTGACCTAGCATTCATCCAATCATTGATCCAAGCTCTCATTTTTTCTACTTTCTTCTAACATTTCGCAACATAACACCATATCTTCTAAAAAGCTCTTCATATAACATATCTTCTAACAAGCTCTTCATATAACACCAATGATAATGATCTTGCACGACGCCATACACAAACTTTCCATTCGTCCATTTTTCTTGACTGGACTACACACACTACCGCTTCTCGTCTGCGTGTAAACACCAATGGTCAGTTCAACTGTCTTTCCAGTGGCTGGAGGATAGTTCACAAGCCAGCTACTGCTACTGCCCTACTGGCAGAACAGTCACTGGCTCAACTATCTGGTAAAGTTGGGAGGGACTAATGGCGAATTTAGATTAAGCCAGTAGACAGGTAAGTTGAATTCTCCAGTAGCTGGCTGCCAGTAACTATCTCTTTGTAAACACTTTACTCCATTAACTGGACAAGCCAGCAGGCCAGCTACTGGCCAACCAGCGAATTAAAAAATATTTGATTTTACTGGCCACTGGCGTTGCCCCACCACAGCACAAGCCAGCAGCTGGAGCCGTGTAAACACGAAATGCTCTTTTGTTTTCTTGGGTATCTCGTGTATATAACTCTCTTAAAATTATTGATGATGCTCCCCTTGACCTAGCATTCATCCAATCTTTTATCCAAACTATCTTTTTTTCTACTTTCTTCTTCTAACATTTCGCAACATGACACCATATCTTCTAACAAGCTCTTCCATATAACACCAATGATAATGATGTTGCACGACGCCATACACAAACTTTCCATTCGTCCATTTTTCTTGACTGGACTGCACACACTACCGCTTCTCGTCTGCGTGTAAACACCAATGGTCAGTTCAACTGTCTTTCCAGTGGCTGGAGGATAGTTCACAAGCCAGCTACTGCTACTGCCCTACTGGCAGAACAGTCACTGGCTCAACTATCTGGTAAAGTTGGGAGGGACTAATGGCGAATTTAGATTAAGCCAGTAGACAGGCCAGTTGAATTCTCCAGTAGCTGGCTGCCAGTAACTATCTCTTTGTAAACACTTTACTCCATTAACTGGACAAGCCAGCAGGCCAGCTACTGGCCAACCAGCGAATTCAAAAATATTTGATTTTACTGGCCACTGGCGTTGCCCCACCACAGCACAAGCCAGCAGCTGGAGCCGTGTAAACACGAAATGCTCTTTTGTTTTCTTGGGGATCTCGTGTATATAACTCTCTTAAAATTATTGATGATGCTCCCCTTGACCTAGCATTCATCCAATCTTTTATCCAAACTCTCTTTTTTTCTACTTTCTTCTTCTAACATTTCGCAACATGACACCATATCTTCTAACAAGCTCTTCCATATAACACCAATGATAATGATGTTGCACGACGCCATACACAGACTTTCCATTCGTCCATTTTTCTTGACTGGACTGCACACACTACCGCTTCTCGTCTACGTGTAAACACCAATGGCCAGTTCAACTGTCGTTCCAGTGGCTGGAGGATAGTTCACAAGCCAGCTACTGCCCTACTGGCAGAACAGTCACTGGCTAAATCTATCTGGTAAAGTTGGGAGGGACTAACACACGCGTTTTGGTGCTTTTTATGTGGATTTCAGACTGTGACGTTGGGCACTTTCGTTAGTCGGTTGCCACAAGAATCACTCAGCAAATAATAGTACTTTGTGTACCTAGGTGGGAAAGTGAACGTTTTCCGGACTGACAGAAGAAATTGGCCACTTCTGGAAGCCCGGTAAACCATTTTCCCGCCATAGTGCACACAACATTTTTTATCCTACATAAGAAAAAAATCATAAACTTCAAAACTTTTTTATATAACAATAAATAATTTACAAAAACATTTGTACTTTGAAATATTGATATTAAACACAGGATTATGAATAGTGCAATCAGCAAAGGCAATACCTTGTTTAGATAAACCCAATAACTGAGTTTTTTTCTGAAACTGTTGTTTCACATCTCGAGGTTCTCTGACAAGTGAAGCTTCCAAACAATTTCTTCCATACTTTCATTACTTTCTGAAGCTTGAGATGCCCCCAGGATACATGTCTCGTCCACTTTAATAATTAATGGTAACAATAATGATGTGATCACTTAAAATTACTTTATAATATGAAATTAAATGACGCTTGCGATGACAGATAATGGAGGCGCCACCTATTGATAGAAAAGTAAAAAAAAATTTGCGACTAGCCGTGCAAATGCCTACTTTCGCGCCGCTAAAGGCTCACGAAATTGGAATGTTCACCTAGTGTAGGATAAAAAATAATTTTAAACCACAAGGATACGTAAATAACCAGAAGAGTAGCTCGCAAGCAGCTTCAAAAGGGAGATACATTTTCCAGGATATTTTATTGCTTTTCCATAATTGTACCAGTCAAACTTGCACCGATTTTAACCTCTCACATTACCACCAAGCTGGCTTTCTTCCCATCCTAGGCCATCGTCAAGATGGTTACCAACCCATTGCTACGAACAGGCCTTAATGTATGAGTAGACAAGTTGATTAAAAATTGTCCGGTGGAATGGGGATCATAGGGAATATAAAGTAGGGAACAAACTGATGGAATTTAATTTTAAAATAATGCCCTGATAGATACAATAATGAATTATCTTTTAAACAAGGTCACTTGTCTTTTTTAAAATGTCAGAGTTTATGACAGAAAATTTATGCCACTCATTAACAACATTTTAGTAAGAAAAATGAAGAAACTGCCATCCCAATGTTTTCAGTAAGCTAAAAATAAAGAAAAAATATATTATTAATACCAAAATTATGATTTCTATGAAAGAGAGGCATAAATCTTTCTCATACGTGGCCTTTAACTATAGTTATCCATATTTATTTATCTGAAGTTTTCAAATATACGACACCATTTTATTTACAGATTTATAAACACAGCTAGAAGTTCCTACCGAGATTTTACAATAAACACTATAAACTGTTAATTATGTAGGAAGATAAACAGATCCATTCAAAATATCCGCTGTTAATACGCGTGAAAACTCTAATCTAATGAATTACTTGAAAATTCCACGAATGTTACCACAATTCCCTCTTTTTTCTGGTATAAAAAATAGCGTTGAGTTAGACGACCTGTTCTCGATTATTGGGTCAGCCGTTTCGATTTCCGTTGCCAAGGTTTAGATTAGAGAGGTGGGTGTCGTTACCAGTTTGAATAATATGATGCTGACGTCACTGTTTAAACTAAGATTGTTGAATGTTCAGTGACATTAGTTTATTTTATTTTTATTTTTTTATTTATTAGTTACTGCACCCGACAGTATAATACCAATTACGGGGTGAGAAATAAAATTACACAGAATTTGATACAATTACAATAAAACAAGTTGCATACAGTAACAAGTACAAAAAGTCAAGAAATAAAATTACACAGAATTTTATACAATTACAATAAAACAAGTTGCATACAGTAACAAGTGCAAGAAATCAAGAAATAAAATTACACAGAATTTGATACAATTACAATAAAACAAGTTGCATACAGTAACAAGTACAAAAAATCAAGAAATAAAATTACACAGAATTTGATACAATTACAATAAAACAAGTTGCATACAGTAACAAGTACAAGAAATCAAGAAATAAAATTACATAGAATGTTATACAATTACAATAAAACAAGTTGCATACAGTAACAAGTGCAAGAAATCAAGAAATAAGATTACACAGAATTTGATACAATTACAATAAAACAAGTTGCATACAGTAACAAGTACAAGAAATCAAGAAATAAAATTACACAGAATTTTATACAATTACAATGAAACAAGTGACATACAGTAACAAGCACAAGAAATCAAGAAATAAAATTACATAGAATGTTATACAATTACAATAAAACAAGTTGCATACAGTAACAAGTGCAATAAATCAAGAAATAAGATTACACAGAATTTGATACAATTACAATAAAACAAGTTGCATACAGTAACAAGTGCAAGAAATCAAGAAATAAAATTACACAGAATTTGATACAATTACAATAAAACAAGTTGCATACAGTAACAAGTACAAGAAATCAAGAAATAAAATTACATAGAATGTTATACAATTACAATAAAACAAGTTGCATACAGTAACAAGTGCAAGAAATCAAGAAATAAGATTACACAGAATTTGATACAATTACAATAAAACAAGTTGCATACAGTAACAAGTACAAGAAATCAAGAAATAAAATTACACAGAATTTTATACAATTACAATGAAACAAGTGACATACAGTAACAAGCACAAGAAATCAAGAAATAAAATTACATAGAATGTTATACAATTACAATAAAACAAGTTGCATACAGTAACAAGTGCAATAAATCAAGAAATAAGATTACACAGAATTTGATACAATTACAATAAAACAAGTTGCATACAGTAACAAGTACAAGAAATCAAGAAATAAAATTACACAGAATTTTATACAATTACAATGAAACAAGTGGCATACAGTAACAAGCACAAGAAATCAAGAAATAAAATTACACGGAATTTGATACAATTACAATAAAACACGTTGTATACAGTAACAAGTACACGAATAGTCTTATCAGCAAACAAATAATAATCTTATTGTTACACAAAAGGTGTTTAACATTTGCAACAGAGCAATGAAATATATCAAGCTGGTTCTGCATAGACAGGTATGTTTCACATTAAATATAAAGGCGAAAACTTCAGAACATTGGTCCGTGAAGTTGGAAGATGAAACGTATTACGATTACGTGTTTCAAATGCAGGTGCGTGATAATTCAGCATACTTAGGACATTAGGAGCATCAACAGTATTATGAATTATTTTATATAAAAACAACAGAGTACATAGTTTTCGTCGATCTTGTAAGCTGATAAAAGAAAACCGATTTACTAACTCCCCTTGCGGGATTCCAACAGCTGGATATATTCCATCTAATTTAAATGACAGACACTTCAAGTAACGTCCTTGAACATTTTCAATGGCAGTTAGCAAGCAAGTAGTTAACGATTACATCGGTAGTTATATGAACATACTAAATAATATCGGGCCCAATATCGACCCTTGGGGTACACCGGATGTGACGAGGAATTTATCCGACCTAAAACCATGGTAAGAGGTTGAAAAGAAAATCAATGTGTCTGAAATATGCGTTCTCTTAGGCTCCATGAGATCCTAAAATATTTTTTTCGCGTATTACGGCACAGGAGTTATGGAATTTTTGTCAATTCTGAAATTTGGGCCACGCTGTATATGTGCTGTATGGGTAGCTTTGTTATTAATTGGTTTGATAATTATATCTGGTAGGTAATTGGTTTATTTTACCAAACGATAAATTTGAATACAAGAAAATAGATATCCAGTTAATTCAGCTATATGGTTTTGCTATTATAACCAAAGTATTATAATATATCAATTTTTTCATTTGGTAACAATCACCAATTCACTGTATGCTTTGATATTTTATTTTGTTATTACACCCAAACTTTTTTCTAAGAGCAAAATTGAAATTAGTTCACCTGATTTGATATTTGATATCAGTTACTAAAACTGATGATAATATAAACTATTTTAATGTTAAATTAAATGCATCAAACTATGAAATGTTGGTATGTTAATGTTGTTTCTTATTTACTTACCTGAAAACTCTTTCCTGGTTCATTATTATGTTTTGAACAATGATAATAGTTGAAATATTGCTGTCATATTGATATGACAGCAAGAGAAACGAAGATTTGTAAAAACAGTGGCTTCTTGATTATAAAAATTGCAAAACAATGTTCTTATTTATTCACTAAAGATTCAGTCCCAATCTTTTTACATACAATTCATTATTAGAATGAACGTTATAGTACAGTTATAATACTAAGCTGCAATAAGTGGACATACATAAATACGTGTTAGAAAACTGTCAACGCGTTGAAGGACTGATAATGAACCATATTACATGTGCCAACTCCAACAATTCTAGAGCTGTAAAATGAATCCCTCTTCTTGATGTCACCCTTGACGATTATGGATTTTGATTGGTTAAAACCTAACCTAACCTAACTAAGACGCTTTGCTACACCAACAATTTTTCTTAATGCAGTGTTGACATAATTCGTTCTTTTAGTCAAGGTTTGAAACTGCACAACCTAATGGTTTAATTACCTTTTCCTCAGTTTGGGTGGTCATAAGTATTAAGTTCTTCAGAATTTGCAAAGAAACATAAATAAAACAAAAAATATTACCACTAAATATAAGGGTGCTTTGAATGAGAAAACAATAGATGCAATTTCCTTTTCTGTTTGTTATCGGACGCAGCTCACTTAGTCAGTGCTTGTTGTGGTATCCTTGGTAGAAGAGAACACTCTGTTCCTTATTTTTATTAAGGAAATCAGCTATTTGTATGTTCACACAATGAATTATTGGACTCGCTTCCGTTGAACTCGATAGAAAACTTGAATTACTCTTAGTTTGATGCGGCATCTGTTCGCAATCCTCAAATATAAATATTGTTATATCGCTCCCACCTTGGCTGTCCCAATTTTTCCGCTTTTAATTCTGCAGAAATTTCCATCGCAATCACATGCCCCTACAAAAATATTCGCCTGGTCAAAAGCCAACTTCTTGTGTATTTACCCCAGATAATAATCCTTATGTGCTATTTCTGCTCTAACTCAACAGCTCACGAGTATATAAGTCCTTTTGGCGAGCCACCAACTAAGGCTACATCCCGAATTTAAATTTTGAATAATGCAATACGTATATCACCACTCCCTTATAATAAATAAAGCAAAACGTTCCGCATTATTTGTGACTGGAAATAATGAGGACTTCGTTGCCCTCAATGCCACCGTGGTCAAGGCTTCACGAGGTAAAAACAGCAGTGGATTTGTGTTATGTTTGTAATGCAAAACAGCGATGGAGATACGAACCCGATTTCCATCAGATCTATGCTAATAGTTGTTCTTTGGCCGTAGTTGGGTTCTGTTGTTCTGTAGTTAACCATTTTTCACTTCTAATTGGACAAGAGGTTTGTATTTTCCCGGATAAATTTAGATTGTTTAATGAGAAACTGTTGCTTAGCAATTAGACAAGAAAAACTGTCAACTATTAAAAACGCGGCACCGAAGGTGGAGCGTTTTTAGGTTGACAGTTTTTCGAGTCAAATTGCTTATGGAAACAGTTTAGAATTTAAACAACACAAGTTTACCCGGTATCAATACAAACATCGAGTGTAATTCGGCAGGACAATTTAATGAATAGTAGAAAATTGTCGCCAGATTGATGATTGAGTGGCAACTGTGAAAAAACCACTAGAGCATTTGTCACTGTAAAAGTTGCAGGTAACTTTTGTCGATATCAAAGTGGCAATTGCATTGTGGCATATGCGATTTTTATATATAAATTACGGAAGCGTAGAAGGGCCACATAAATGTTTATTTCTTTATATCTCGTAATTACGACTTAAATCATTAATTACTACTTGTATCTCGTAATTACTACTTGTATCTCGTAATTACGACTTGTATCTCGTAATTAAGACTTGTATCTCGTAATTACGACTTGTATCTCGTAATTACTACTTGTATCTCGTAATTACGACTTGTATCTCGTAATTCCGACTTGTATCTCGTAATTACGAGTTATAAGTTGTAATTGCGACGTATAAGTCGTAATTACGAGTTGGCCATACTTATGGTATGACGTTTTAATGTCAATATATTGTCATTTATTTGTTCTTTTAGGCAACAGATATATCAAATTATTAGAAAATGTTTAAAAATACATGAGGACAAACAAGGGTTAATTGGTGGTATAAATTGTAGGTTTACTTGGTATGTCTTTATTTCAGTACCTATTAAAGACAAAAGCTGTGGTCAGACTTGTAATAACTTGTAATAACAGCCCTGTAACTATTTACAGCCATTCTTAAGTAACATGGTAATTTCGGTGGTCCTTTGGATGCGGATTCGGACGAACACGCGACAGTTGTTCAGATATGGTAGTTTTTATGACATATAGGTTATAGGTACACATACCGTATCTGAACAACAACTCTCGCGTGTTCGTCAACTTCAATTGATCCGAATCTGCATCCAAAGGACGATCGGCCTTAAGAAGCCTTACAAAACTGTTAAAAATTACATTACAATGATACTACAGATAATACAGGTTTTTATACAGTACTTTTAAGGTTTACATATAAGTCTAAGTCTTTGTCACATGGTGCATCAATGAATGTGCATTTAGGTAAAAGAGTGTTAAATGCAAATGACCGAATATTAACTAGGTAATCATTTACTCCATATAGAGATGGCATTTCGTACATTATAGCCGGTCTTCCTGCTGGAGCAATAGGATTTTTGTTTTTCTGATCCTATGAATATTCCATTCCAAAGAAACTTGATCAAGTTCTTCTTGTAAAAAGTAATAAGTATTAAGATGAGTATTGCGTATGCGAAGTTGCCTTGTTTCATGATCGACTTAACCTCACGAAGCATCCTCCTTGAAGCGAAGCGCAAACCAGCGCGGTAGAGGGAACAGTGGCGATCATGGTAACGGTCAAGTGATCAATGTTACGAATAGACCCTTCAAACTCGAATAAGTTTTAAAAAAAGTTATAAAATATTAACTAATAATTTAAGCACTAAATAAAAAATAGCTATACTAAAATAAAGAATATATATTAATAAAATTTAGAAATTTGGTAACACCGCATTAAATCTTATATTGGTAGAAATTGATATGTTAATTTCTGTTTGGATCACTTGAAGTTGGTCCAGCTTTAAGTCAAATTATGTAGCTGAAGAATCCATTTATACAACCATTTATACCTCGATTTATACAAATACTATATGGCTTCAACCATACTTGAAGTCCTTGGGATAGTTGGGTCCTTTGTTGTGATATTGTATAAGTCGAAGTTCTACTCCTTTTGGATCTAGTAGATTTAGCAGTTCTCTAACAATTTATTGAATAACAAAACTTATTTTATAAGCAACGTAAATGCATCCATTTGTATCCGTAAAGTTGGCCAGATTTGGTAGCTCGTACTTTCTATAAATTTTACATCTTCTATTTTTCAATATTCCTTCCGTCTACAAAGTTAGATAATACTCTCTTTAGCATTCGCAAAGACATTCTTCTTCCATGTAAAATGTTGAGAAATGCAATTATTTCTTTCTGTTGAAAAACAAATGGAAAATATCTACCAACTAAGGCATTGATGCTATCAGTCTTAAACAAAATCATCTTATTTAGTAACTGCTATCTGACTCCCTGGAAGTCAATAAAATACTGATGAATATTGATCGCATGAAACCACTAACTAGTAAATATGGTTCACCATTAAGAGCTCTACTGACGACTCTTATAGTTGCGTATTTCTTCACTAAACTATTGTCCATAGCGCTAATTATGCCTTGTATCTCGTAATTACGACTTATATGTCTCGTAATTACGAGATACAAGTCGTAATTACGAGATACAAGTCGTAATTACTAGATACAAGTCGTAATTACGAGATACAAGTCGTAATTACGACATACAAGTCGTAATTACGAGATACAAAGAAATAAACATTTATGTGGCCCTTCTACGCTTCCGTAATAAATTAAATTGTCAAAGTAAAAATACTGGGTGCCCCAATAGTGTCCTAGGTCCAATATCGCCCAATTCCAGGGTTTTAAACAAAGTTTTCATGGAAGTGATGCCAAAGAAAGAGTAGAGATAATAAAAGAAGACAGCCGGCTAATTTCCTTTGATCTTCATCGTGGTCAGCTTCATTGACCTCGTCCCTTTACATTGGAGTTTTTGCGTTGTTGCCGAACTTGACCGCTTGCAACATTATTTTCATAAAATCAGTGTTACCATTTTATGTTTTATATTTTATAAACTAGGTATAAAATTATTTTTTAAATGATAAAATGATTCTGGAAATAAAAATAAATAAGGTTTTTGAAACTGTTTTATTTACAACATATTGTTACTTCTTTTGGGGTTCTAAAGATAAGTGAGACTTTTATAGAACAGTACAAATCTTTATTCAATACTTCAAACACAATACAACACTTTTTGTACAATATCTAAATAATTACACACCGAAAACACTTAAAAAATCGCACTTATTTCACTTAAGTATTGCTTCTTCTCTTGATCGCTGTTTGATTAAGACTGACTACCTAACCGCCACACCACGGCCTTTATACAGATAAACTAGGCTTCTAGATCTTCATGAAAATTTTCATCGAATACTCATGAATAATCCGCATACCAGGGCAGTTCAATAACGAATTAACAGCCAAGTTATACGAGGGATATTCGATGAGTACCGTTGGTGACATCCAGGAAATGTAGAGAAATGTAGAAAAGGACCTATCTCTCTTATTTGAAGACGTAGAGAGTTGAGACTTCGCCCTTGGGAGGGTTGTCCCTGGCACCCCAGAGCCGATGTTGCTAGATTGTGCACAATTTCCCTAAGGCTGGGGAAAACATAGATTTGGCAACGTCGCACTCGGGCACTGTGTCTGCGATTTTGTAACAATATATAGTTTGTATTTATGGATTTATCAACAAAAACTTAATTCTGTTTATAAAAATACTATAAGTAGGAATGCGTACAGTAGGTATTTATGACTTTATATTGTGAAAACTACAATAAAACAGTTCAAAAATAAGTAAACATTAGTTATACATCCCATATTCTGGGGATTTCTCAGTGTAAGGAATTTGCACTGATAAATTTAAGGAAGTGGTTCTATCAGCAATTTAGCATTATTACTATTATTTTTGCCATTATTTTTCTTTTATGTCGTCACTAATTTAAAGTCTAAAAATGTACTTATAATATTACAGTTCTATTTAGCGGTAAATGAAAATCTACCTAAATGTATTTACCTATTTTATTTACTCTATATTTTAATCTTATTGGTACTGACCTTGTATATTCTAAAAAATTTAATGTTTTCATCTAAACTGTATCTGTTTCAACATTTTTTTTAAATGCAGTAGATTCCACAACTTTTTTAGGGGGAATACTTTTATTTTCCATATTATAAACCAAACCAAAAATTTTAAATAAACTTACAACACACGTGCAACCCGTAAAGTGTACAACACGTAATTCATTGACAAATAGTTTGCAGTGGAAACATTCTGTAAATCGCAAATCTGAAATATCGATTGACATATTCGTTTCGTGCAATACCACAGATTAAATATTATAATTATAGTTTACTCTGTGGCAATACAAAGAATAACGTTCGGTGTGCATCTGAAAATAGTCCGGCAATACCCGAAGAAGTCTCGGTTTGTAAGTGTTTCGGAATGTTCTTGCGATGCGGCCTTTGACAAGCCGTGTCCCTTTAAATCGGAGTTATCATCGATTTCCATCTAATTTTATTCGCTCTCTCCAACTGTCTCCTCTTATTATCTCTACGCTTTGGTGATGCAATGTGAAGAGCTGCATAATTTAAAGATATTTTAAAACATACAGGGTGGTCCACTGCGGTAGAACACCTTCAATATCAGTTTTTTAAATGAATTGCGCTGGTACATATGAAAATTTTGGTTGAAATATGGTAGTATAGATGATTGTGTGGGTATTAGGAATAATAAAAATGTCTTTTACAACATTACTGGGGAATTTGTAGCAATTTTAACAAACCAACATTTTAAGCGGCAGAGAAACCACGTTCTACGATCTTAAATTCTGTAGCAGGACATCAGGGGAATTATTTGTGCCCTTTACAAATATCGTGGAATTTGTTATAGCATTAGAAAATATTTATATCAGTAAATTTGAGGAAGTAGTTTGCCATAAAATCATTGGAAAAACACTGAAAAATCATTTCACAATTCTAATTTTTAGCCATCCATGTAAAAACTTTCCTTTGGACTATTTTATTAATTTTTATACTGGAATCCGTATTCATTTTACATTAAAATTTACTAAGCAAAGTATAAAAACTGGCAGATCATCCAGCAAAGTTAATATTGGTATCTTGCTTGGAAACTACAATAGATATGAAAATGGTTAAATGGGGAAAGTTTTAAACAGCTCTGTTGCTAACTTAATGGCTTGCAGACCGGTCCTAGCTCTTCAGATTTTTTGAAAAAAAGTAAATCTAGCGTTTTAGAAAATCGTCTGTACCTTTTTTCTTTAGAGGAATTTTTTAAATCTATACAGACTTTTTTACAACAAGTTTTTTTGAGGAATTTCACTGCATATTTAGATTTTCATTGCGACGTTTCGGATTCGAGAAATCTTAATCAACTTTCTTTTTCTTATGGGCGCCATATTGAATTTTAAGTTGAGCATTTAGCATAGAGCATTTCATTGGCTTTTCAATGATATATTGGAAGTAAGAGAAAATTTCAAAAACAACCTCCAAAGTCAATATTTTAATATTTTTAATAAATCTTGCAACACTGCATAATTAGAGATAGCGCCACATAATGAAATTGACAACGCAAGAAAAAAGAAAGTTGATTATGGTTTCTTGCAACCAAAACGTCACAATGAAAAAAATCTAAATATGCAATGAAGTTACGTTATATCAATTCCATAAAAACGTTTCTTTGCCAAAACCCTACAATAGGGCCAACATTGAACTTGGACGAAATATTGGAACACCCTCTATACTTATTTGTAAAAAGTAATTTCACGGAAAACAAAAACTTTGTGTTTTTTCTCTGTATTTGATGTGGTGTGTAAATTTAATGACCATTTTCTTGAATTCTCAATTTCAGTTCGTTTAAATCATTAACTGGAATCTTTAAAAGTCCAGAACAGTCATATTGCAAGATCAAGGGAACCAGGGTATTGCTACAGGGCCTACTAATGACCCACAAATGGCGAACAAAATATTTAGGTAAAAAATTTATTATACAGTGTGGCCCATTTAGAATCAGAACACCCTTCTAAAAAATTTTTGGTAAGCGCGATTCCAATGATTTTTTTTGTATATATTAGCTTCCTAGATGTACTTGTTGAACCTATTACGATGGTCCAGCTGCTAATTCTCAGCCTACTTACGACTTTTATTCAATCAATTTTTTTTTAATTACTTTAGGGATTTAAGGATATAAGGGACTACTGTAAAGTATTGTTTTAACGTTATTAATTTGTGAAGTAAGTGAAGGAACAGTACTCTAGATTAACAATAATTATTAGAGTTTCCAATGCCTGCTATATCTTTTAAGCGAAATTCGAATTCAATAAACTTGAAACATTTAAGGCTCTATAAAAAAATATTCTCCGATACAAATTTATGAAATTGGGACACAGGGGTTTTAAGTGATGCTGAAGAATGCCACGATGTCAAATTTTTAATAAAAAAATCCCTAAATCGAAAAAATTGGTTGAAAAAAATCGTAGTAGGCTGAGGATTAGCAGCTGGATCATCGTAATAGGTTCAACAAGTACATCTAGGAGGCTAATATATTATATAAAAAAATTCATTGGAATCGCACTTACCAAACATTTTTTAGAAGGGTGTCCTGGTGCTTAATGGACCACACTGTATCTGCTCCTGCTGCATGAAATGTTGGACCACCTGTTGAGGAAAACCGTCCCGTAGGCCGTTGCGATGAAGTACATTTATGATAGTCTCCAAGAATCTGCCAGTTAACATGTCTTCGATAGATAATGACTTTTTTCCAATATAATTTAATCCCTCAACCCCGTGAGACTCCTGTTTTATTGGATACATCGATATAAGAAACCCGTGTAATTCCCTATGTAACTATTTTCGTTGCAATCACCTGATCGGAGATCCCCTCGGCCTGGCCGACTTGGCAACGTCGCGTGTCACTCGAAATAGCGCTGTGACGTCACGAGACACGTCACCGCCCTTTCGCTGAGTCGCCACTGCCGCAACGCGTGAATCCGCGAGTGGCGCTAAAAATAGACCGCTCAATGGTCGTATTTTATATTATTTGTTGTACAGAGTGTCCACCGAAAACAAACACGCCAAATTTTGTTGAAAAAGGAGTACGCGTGGTTCATTTTCCGCGAAAACGATGAGCTAAGTGACATTTATTATAAGTATCTAAAGTTAGAAGGTACTATATAAAAATATAATGCGTAAATATCTACATAAGTATTATTTATACATTTATTTATAGGTAATAAGACAAAAAATTAACTAAACCAAATTAAAAACTTACCTAGCGCCTTTTCGTAAATACAGCTCAGTTTTGTGATGGATGACGTAACTGATGGATGTGATGAATTAATGCTGGACATGGATTCCATCAGAACAATTGACAGTTGGGATTAATTAGCGAACAGGAGTTAGGTTTAATAATAGATGGAGATATGCGCATAAACGTCCATTTCATGAATCTCTTGTTGAGTGAGAACTACTGTATAGGGTGTATTTTTTAAAGGTAAACACCCCTGTATCTCCATTATTAAGAGATTTACACTATATGTTCTTTGGAACTTTTTCATCATTTTTTATAAACTATTTGGTAATCTGTCGACTTACGTTTCATCACTTTCGGTTGTGACGTTCCCTACTCGAGGGTGTCAATTTTTGACGCTCTTAAATCGGTTTCGGATTTTTAATGGTCGGGTTTCTGCCTTCGGGCGCTACCAAACATGGGTTTCACGTGGTGAATGGTCCACGCGGACTATACTCGCTTATGAGTAAAGGCTGGATAACTGCAGTGAAGAAGGTGCATACCTGCACTTGCCAGAGGGTCAATGTTTCTTACCCTAAGTAATAAAAGTCACACATTTCCAACTCCTAAAATATTTATTTATACTTTAAATAAATCGGTCGGTAAATAAAGCAGTTAATACCAAAATATTAATAGCAATATATGTATATATATTTATTCATAGAAGCGGTAATAATAAACAAGCGGAAATATATTAGCAACAAATGGTAGCAAGCAGCAGTAAATAGACAAGCAATAATTATTATTCAGGTAAACCTATTCGGCAATCAATAATTAGCAACAAAACGGTACCAGAAAAGCTAAGCACAATAAATTAATAATGCAACAAAATACCTTGTTCTCGGTCTATCGGTTTACTGTACCAGCCTCTGACGGTATTCTATCAATGTACCTAACCAGCAACTTTCCCCATGTCAAACGCTCATAGAGGAATCATTGCCAAGGCACATATTATGATAAAACACTTAAGACACTGAAATACGGGTACCAGGCTTTTGTGTATCCGGAATCTGGGTACGTAAAACTGATGTTCTCTAGCAAGCAACTTTCCCCATGTCAAGCGCTCATAGAGGAATCATTGCCAAGAGATACACCTAGTGCAACGCCCTCCCAAAGACAAAATACAAGCCTAATATTATTTACTGTACTCGGTAACCAGCTACACTTAACTAATGCACTCTAACAGGCAACTTTCCCCATGTCAAACGCTCATAGAGGAACCATTACCAAGAGATACACCTAGTGAAGTATATACTAGGAACAGCGTACAGTCGAACAGCGTCTTCAAGCTCACACAAAGCTGCTTCGCCCATGTCAAACGCTCATAGAGCGATCGCAGCCAAGTGAACCTGAAGATAGCTTGTCGGCGGCGGTCGGACTTACTAAGGGTTACTTACTCCTGCTGGTGCTGGTGCTGGCGGAAATGATCAGAAGATCAAAAGATCCGACGGTCAAAAAGGCCCTTTCTAGGCAGTTACAATGCTTTAAGTAGTAAATCGGAGACACCACGTGACTGTAAATCATGTGGGAGAAACATCGCGCATTGGGTGCGCGGATATTTTAATTTTTGATTCAAATTCGGCCAACCTAATGGTACACGGTACTAATCTACTCAATATATTATTGCTAGCCTAGTCACAGCGTTAAATAATATAAACAAATTACAAAATAATATTTTGATAGATTTACGGGCTTCTACACTTATTTTAAATATCATTACCAAAAAGAACGGTTTTAAAACTCCAAGAAATAACTAAATTCTTATTATAACACATCCTAAATAAGTTAAATATATTCTACAATATTAAACAATAATAAATAAATATTTCCAACTTATTTACATCATTTCGGAAAATAGAAATTATTCTAAGCTCTGCAAAATAATGTAGAGACCTGAAATAAACTAAAATATATTTAAGTAAGGGGATCTAAGCTCGGCAAAATAAACAATCTTATAATATTAATAAAAATGTAATTGACGGAATACTTGTAAGTGACTTTTCTATTTCATACTCGGAATTTAATTATTTTAATAATTAACTACTATATTAGTAGAATGTTATAAACAACGGCGGTAATACAAAAAACTTGACCCGGCCGAGGATCGAACTCGGATCTCCCGGCTGAAAAGACGGCACGCTTTGCACAATGCTACGGAGCTCACCTGCAATATCTTTCGGCGGAAACTAACATATATTAAATTCTATACTCCAAATAATAAATCCTAACTATAAAAAGGTAACTTCGTTACACGGTTTCACCGGAAGTAACCCCAATCTTGAAAATTTAAATGGGACACCCTATATATTTTGATCCTGTATGGTTTATCATTCAATTTCAAATAAATTTGCAAATGGAACTTTATTTCTAAAATCAAAAACAACGTTGCAATTTAAAAAAGAATTTTATTATAACTAATGTACTGCGTTATTTAAATTAAGTAAAAGCTAATGAACAATAAGTAACAAACTTATAATCTTTACTAAATTGTAATCGTTACAAATTATTTTCAAAAATACCACCGCCATGATTAAGACAAGCCTCCCCCCATTGTAAAATTTGTTGAGTCGCCCTAAATATCATTTCTTGCGGTGTAACAATTCTTACATTCTATAATAAAATTCTTTTTTAAATAGCAACGTTGTTTTTGATTTTAGAAATGTAGTTCTATTTGCAAATTTATTTGAAATTGAATTATAAACAATACTGGATGAAGATATACAGGGTGTCCCATTTAAATTTTGAAAGTTGGGGTTACTTCCGGTGAAACCGGAAGTGATAAAACGTAAGTCGACACATTATCAAATAGTTTATAAAAAATGATGAAAAAAGTTCCAAAGAACATATAGTGTAAATCTCTTAATAACGGAGATACAGGGGTGTTTACCTTTAAAAAATACACCCTGTATTTTGTCTCCCCAACCAAAATATCCACTGGAAATTGTTCACCCTCCATTGTGACTAACAAATCTACTAGGTACTTTGTGCTTACTTTTATGCTTTTATCAAAATTGGATCCCTTGAACCAAACAAAAAAACAAGATACTAACCTCAAAATTAATGACCCCCTCTTCTTTCCATCACAAAATTTGAAATCTATCATAACTATTGAACGATGAAAGTGATGATTTTCTGATGGTACATCATACAATTTTGTGCACAAAGCAATCGCTGAATTTACCAAAGGCTTTTACTGTTTTACAATAGAAATGATTCCATCTTTTTGAGAAATGATGGATTTACGAAAGTGCGTCTATTAGAGTGCACAGTTTGCTTTGTATAAAATATCCAAAGTTCTTATAACATTTTTTGCTAAACTATCACTAAACACATATTTTAGACATATAAATAGATGAATGAAGACATTGTTTTCTTTGTACAGGGTGACCCAACGCTGTACCAAAGCTTGATTTCTCCTCGGTCTTTCTTTTAGAAAAAAAATTATGCGGATAGGGTAGGGGTGCAAGAAATGCACAATATAAAAATAATTTTGCCTGTCCAGGGTGATTTACCTTTGAAGGACAGATCAAAGTTTATTTTTTTTAAATGGGACACCCTATATTTGATAGCATGCTTATCCTTATGCAGCTGCAGAAGATTGTGCAGCCTTCTGCAGCTTAACTTGGGCTTTCAACTGAACGGGTCCCAACTCTGTGACAGAGTCTGGGTTTCTCCGTTCAGCGTCGAAGATGAAACTGAGTTCATCAGCTGCTCTTCGTACTGCCTTAAATAGAAATGCACCGACCCCTGTATTATCATGGGCTTGGACCATGCAGAAGAGGGGATCTAAACTCCTGATTACCTTGCAGGCTCCATCCAGTACCATTCTGCTGTGCAGACACTCCAAACTCAAGAGTCCGCGGCCTCCCCGATGTCTTGGGAAGTACAACCGTGGAACGGAGGATCTAGGATGCAAACTCTTATTGAGATACATGATTTTGCGTGTTCCTATGTTGCACTGTCGCAGCTCCTCTTGTGTCTATTTCACTACTCCGAAGCGTTGAGTGACTAAGTTTTTAACTTCGTCACTCAACGTCCGAAGTGAACCGCGTCATTGCATTCATTTGTCTATGTATGTTCGTCCCTTGTCGTTCTCGACCGCCAATAGTCGGAAATCGGAGAATTATTTGAATTTTAATGAGCAACTACATAAATATCTATCATGAAACTTAACTTTTAACACTATTAGCTCCCTCTTACAACAGATTTTACTTAAAAATCTCACAAAAATACTCAATTACAGGTCTACAAATGCAAATTCGCTCGATTACTATTACACAGCCAACTGGACTGGGACCAAGCAGATTATAATCAGGATTTGGTAAACATAAAAACACCACCGGCAGCTGTAAATGTTTGTCTCAAAATGAAACGAGTAGCCCTAAACAATTTTTGCGGATAACGTAGCCATTTTGGATGCCCGTATTTACAATTTTTTAAGAGCGCAGTAAGCAACAGACTCAAACTGAAAATTAATTTAACTCCGTTAAAATGATTCATTATTTAGAAGTTTTTCGAGTCGGTTTTCTTGGCAACAATTCCAGAGAATTACGTTTACAGCGATACTTTTATGCTCGTTTAATTATGGATGCCAATTACTGCCTGTGTTGTAATTAACTGGGAAGTTAAATTAACAGTTCCGCTGGATAAACAAACCGGGGAGCGGCTAAAGGACCGCGAACACTCTACATAGGAAAGATACCATTGAACAGGCGATTATAAATTCTATACAAGTACATACGAGTCATATAAACCGGGTTGTTTCCCATTTTTCGGCCAAATACGAACATGTTTTCTTTTCTGATTAAATTTTATATTTCCTCATTTTTCGACCTGAATAACTTTTCTTAAAAAACTGGCAACCCAGCCCAACACACCGGGAGTGGATAGAACCTGTCTTTGTTCAACTCACTGAAAATGCTCCCTATCTCTTACTGATCTCTTACACCTCCTGAGTTGAGTTAAGGCGCGTATCAGGGTTTTGGTACTTGGTGCGGATTTTTTTATTCGAGTTTTTGTGTTTTCTACTGTTACTTATAGCTTGAAATAAAGTGTTATGTAATTGTAATATTAATATAATCTACATTGGTTCACTGCAATTAATTGAAAAAAAAAACATGGCACAATTTAGTAGTGAAAATGCACGCGCCCTTGGCTGACATTTTTTTAATAAAATACCAGACAGGGAAGACTGGAACAATGGTCCCTCAATAACAGCTCAAATGGTCTGGTATACAGATGACTCCAAGACAGAACAGGGAGTTGGAGCCGGGATTTATGGGACGAGGCCAATAACCAAAATCTCAATAAGTCTAGGCAAATGGGCAACTGTTTTCCAGGCTGAAGTAAGCCATACAATGCTGCACTAAAGGAGGCAATAAGGCGAGGTACAGATAATCGTTCGATTGCTATTTTCTCCGATAGTCAAGCGGCGATACAGGCAATAGGGTCCTCACAGGTTTTGTCAAAACTCGTGTGGGACTGTCTGAATACCCTGAAAGAGCTAGGGAGCGAGAATAGGGTGACCCTAGCTTGAGTACCTGGGCACGAGGGGCACAAGGGTAATGAGGAAGCAGATGCACTAGCCCGAGAAGGCGCATCAAAAGACCCCATAGGACCAGAACCCTTGTGCGTTAAACATCCATGGAGGAATGGATGAGAAACAAATCTCGAGAATGGTGGAGGAATCTGTCACAACTGAGACAGGCAAAGCTATTCATTAAAGAACGGACGCCTAAATTCTCAGCAGATCTGTTAGGCCAGAATAAAAAGGCCATCAGAATAATAGTAGGTCTCCTAACAGGACACTGTAGGCTAAATAGGCCTACTTATGGGACTGTCAGAAAAAGCAACTTGCAGATTCTCTCAAGAAGAAGAGATAAGATAAGACTGAGATTTCAAATACTTGGAGAAGGTAGACCAAGAGCCAACAGCTACATGGAAGAGCCTTTATCAAGGTTGTGGAGTCTAATGCAAAGGACAGAGCTAGACAGAGTGCTCTAAATAGGTTGGGAGGGTCACAATAGATCTTCTAGGTCCCGGTGGATTGGACCAGCTGGCCAACTCCTATATAAATCTAATCTAATCTAATTTTGGCTGGCTTCGACCTCGCTAATTGACTATTGATAGAAGTTTATTTTTAGAACGTATGTTTATCAAGTGTATTAACTTTTTATTAACAATAGAATAAATCATTACTTTTCGTAAAGAATAAGCATAATTTTGGATTTATTATTTTGCTAAGGTACCTTAAAGTGATCTCTGTTTAGAAGCTTCTGCAATTACTAATTTACTTACTTAGTAAGAAGCACGCCACTTTGGAAGGAGTTTTTGTGCTATTTTATGTTGCCTAATAAAACTTTATGATGTATTCGATTGCAATAAAGCAGAAAATGAAACACATACTAGCTCGAAAAAAATGTTCCAGGAATCTTAATCGTAAACACGCCAAAAAAACGCGTTAAATCGAAAAGTATCCAAATATTTTAGCGATTATTTGAAGGATTGTGTTCAACCGGTTATAAACAGACTATAAAAACGCTGTAGCATTTCCACGGGATTACTCTTATTGCCCCTGTGATAAAAATATCTGCAGAGAAATATTTCGATATCCTCGATGAGCGCGGTGGGTTTCCTGGTCATCACATTGAGTAAGAAAAATTAATAAAAGCCTTATAGTTCTTATTTTTTCTGCAAAATTCAAATCCCAAAGACAAAACAACTAACTGCTCAACAAACTGGTTAACTAATTTTATCACCAGCCTACTTTCATTTTTCGAATTGGTAATCTCAAGTTACACTTCCATACTCCTCCAGGTTCCCAGGTACTGCACCCGGTGGTTAATTTATTGCACCCTCTCCCACGCAAATTTGTAAGTGTCGGGTTAATTCTTGCGATTAATGGGTGGTAGATAAATTATTATGATTATTCATCAAAACGTGTTATCAATTATTGAAGTTAAATGTTAATGTATAAGGCATATACAGGGTAATTCAGCTAAGACGTGCATTAAAAGTTTAAGGACTTCCCATTGGAATATTTTTTTGAAAATTAGGATACGGTGGTTTTCGAGAAAGTTCTATTCATCTGAAGTATTTCCGTTTCTGTGACACTTCCGGTTATACCGGAAATGGCTTTCAACTTTCTTATTTTAAATGGAATACCCTATATTTTTTTACATTTTTTATTTCTACGCTAAAATCTACGTTTTTTAATGTAACACGACCTATACGAGAAATTAATAGTTTTTTAGATATTTTAATTTTTTTGAAAAAATTGTAAATATTTCAAAAACCAATCATGTTAGCCTTGATTTTTTTGAGACATATTATTCGTCACCAAATTACGCAACTTTGCCCAAATTTAACCTAATCTCTATCTCCTGTATGTAAAGGGTTTACCTGTATGTAAAGGGTTTTTCAATGAGAACGATATGATGTTGAAAATGAAATAAAATTAAAGTTATTTCAGATACAACCAAACTTTTTATATTATCTTAAAGAACAGTCGATATCATTTATATTTTGAATAACACATCGTTTAAATGACTACCTTGACTTCGTTTATAGGAGCAAATTCGACGAACCCAATTTTCGATGACTTTGTGCAATAAATCGGACGTGATCTGACGAATGCAGCATTCAATATTCAATCTTAATGCATCAAGTGTTTGTGGTCTGTTTGCAAAGACCTTAGATTTCAAATAGCCCCAAAAGGAGTAATCTAAAGGAGTTAAATCACAACCTCTTGGAGGCCAGTGAACAGTTGCATTCCTTGAAATTATTCTTTCGTCAAACTTTTCTTGCAATACGTCGATAGTTTCATGAGCAGTGTGACATGTGGCACCGTGTTGCTGGAACCACATATCCCCCAAATCAAGTGCATCTAAATTTAGCCACAAAAAATTTCTTAACATCTGTCGGTATTGTTCACCATTCACTACAACTGCATCTCCAACCTCATTTTGGAAAAAATGGTCCGATGACACCACCATGCGATAAACCACACCATACAGTTACCTTTAGCGGATACAAAGGCTTCTCGTGAATCTGTTGTGGATTGTTTTCACACAAAAAACGGGAATTTTGGTTGTTAACATATCCACTTAACCAAAAATGAGCTCCATCTGAAAAGATAATTTTTTTCGCAAAATTAGGATCCCTTTCAAGTGGTTCTAAACACAAAGCAGCATATTCTCGGCGCGCGACGATGGTCAAGTGGTTAAAGTTCTTGGGTCTAAACAATCTTATGCGGGTGTAAATTCAAGTCTTTTTGCGAAATCCGCCAAGTTGTCGTGTTTTTAAGGCCTAACTCTTGAGCACGACGAGGAATCGATAAATTTGTATCCTCTGCAACACTAGCTCTTACAGCAGCAATATTCTCAACAGTTCCTGCATTTCGACGGCTTGCTGGTGTTTTTACATTGTGAAGAGTAAAATTATTTTCAAATTTCTCAACGATGCGACGAATGGCAAGCAAAGAAGGGCGAATATTTGAACCAAAGTTTTCACGAAGTACGCGAGAAGTGTTCACAAAAGAAAGTCTATTTTCATAAAATCTTTGGATAATAACCAAACGTTCTTGAAGCGCGTATTTCCCCATAATAAATTGGGAGAGTATACTGAACTTAAATGACAACTAGTAACAGGTATAACTTTTATTACCATATCATTTCAAAATCATATTATTCTTATTGTAAAAACCATTAGTAGTAGGTTGCACAGTTGCACACCATGTATTCCTTTGAAGCATACTTTTAATCAGAGCAAGTTACTTTGAATTCTAAATTCCATGTTTCATTAGTTCTACCAAATATCCCTACAAATAACAAAATCAGTTTTCCTTCTTGGAATCGGTCCTGTGTATATTAACCAAGTAGGTCATGCATAAAATGTGAAATATTTATTACCGCCGGTATAATAGAGGCGAAAACGTAATAGATTTTGTTTATCATATTAGGGAATTTTTCGGGTGATATAATAACGAATTTTCCGGCTATATATAGCCCTAAATGGTGATATTGCCTGATGGCCAATTTTATGGAAATTAAGGGTTGTGGTTATACAAGTTTTGACGATTGGAAATGTGTTAGGAAATAATCCAATCTTTGTACAGTGTGTGACAAATTAAATTGCACCAGTTTTTACTCTTTAAAATATGTTTTATAGTTTTCTTGCTAACAGAAATGTATCAACATAATATTTGGTAATCCATATATATACTAAAACGCGTCGATTCTGTCTCGCTCTAAATTCCGTCGTCGAATCGACAAAGTTTCAAAGCTATCTCCTCCGAGGGGCGATCTCGGAACGATCTCCGCGGACCACCGAAGGTCGCCCCCGGCCTTTCTCCAATGCGTAGGGGTATTTTCGTCCCGTTTCTTACGCATTTTCCCAATTTAAACGCCTTTTGAAAAAACCTCTGCAAAATTTTCGTCGATCGCCGTTCGGCGAGAGAGACGCGGCTAGCACCGGCGTTTGTCCTCGCGCCTAATGATCCCGTCACGCCTGCCAAAATACCGACTTTTCGCGGGACTCCCTAGACCCTTTTTCTAATTTTACAGCCTCGAGACCCGCTTCACGCGAAAGTTCCGTCCTCTCTCTAATCCTTTGAGATTTTTTTTCGAGACCGTACGTCCACTCCTTCTACGTCTATTTCGTCTTCGAAAATCTCGAGTCGCATCCGTCTCAACTTCTATCTCATTTTATATGCCCATGTGATATCGCACTAACGAGACAAGCACCTCCCATGAAAACTGTCAAATTAATTAAACTTCAAATAGGTTATTTTCATTATTTTCCTATGAGAAATATTGCTAACGGAATCGATAGTACCGACTGCCAAACACCTGATTGATTACCAAAATACTGATGCGAAATGCTTTTCTAATTAGAAAATCCGTAAAAATTAATTGTTCAGATTACACACACATAAACACGTACAGTTTACATATTTAACAGATTTTGCGACATAAAGTGACAACAGTAAGTTTAGCGCAATGGTAAAGTCGTAGGATTTCAAATGTCGTAATCCTGATATCGCGAGTTCGAATCACAACGAAGACAACTTTTTTTTTTAATTTTTTATCCCAATTATTTATTAGTATTATTATAATATGTAGACTTTGATATTAGTGGTTAGTTATTCTGTTTCATTGACCGCAGTTTTTATTCTTTCTGCGGGTTAAGTTTGGAATTAATTCGTTCATTGTGGCGGTCTGTAAAATTCATCATTTTTAGCTTACAAAAATACATATCTTCTACAATATTTATTTGTTACAACAATTATGACAGTTTTATGTTTAATTAAATAATTACTTTTATTAGTTCATAGTAAGTGTATTGTAAAAAAAAATTTTTTTTTAATAATAGTATTATTAAAAAAAAAATCGTTTGGTATAATTACATCATCATTCCAAATAAAAAATTTCAGCTTTCTGTCTCTAAATTTATTATTATTTTCATATGCAAGGGATTATCTCAAATTTCTTTACTACGTATGTATTTTCTTAAAAATAATATTCTAGAGGCTTTTGTCACCTGAAGGGTGACCCCAGGCCGCAGGCCTGGACCCCCGGTAGGGCTAGAAATGGGAGCGAAAATCGCGATAGCGATTTTCTCCCATTTCTAGTTTAATTGTTAAAATCAGTTTTGTGCATAAAACGTTTCTCTTAATGTTTCCTTTATTCACTTACCTTAAGCCATTCAGCTACAGTCTGTCACACTTAATGACATTACACGCCAATAATTTATCGTAATTTCCTGTAGGATTATACCATCCTCCAAAATAATAAAAATAGGAAACCGGAAATATTCAAAATATTCAGAATCGATAATTCTAAATGTTGTAGCAAGACTAACTTTTAAAGTTTGCCCGAAGAATCAATTAAAATAAAATTATAGGAAATTACCTCCATTAAACTTAATCATGATGATTGTATCTCCTCGGAAATGGTATTTTTCCATCAAACGTGGCTTCCTCTTCTCTAGAAGGATATTACCAGGGGAAATTTATAATAATAAAATGAAGATCAGTGCTTGATCAAAAATGTTAACACTGTCGTAGTTTTCCACATAACACCAAAATATTATACTGCACTAGACGCGCCTTTGGCCAAGTCGGCATCATCTGGAAACGATAATAACTAATAGTTTTGATCATCGAGACGATTCTGTCTCGCTCTAAATTCCGTCGCCGTCGTTTGTTCGCGCACCTAATGGACCCGCTACGCCTGCCGAAATCCCCACTTTTCGCGGGACTCTCTCGACCCCTTTTCTAATTTTTACAGCTTCGAGAACCGCCTCACACGAAACTTCCGTCCTTTCTCTTATCCTTTGAGATTTTTTTTCGAAACTGTACGTCGAGTCCTGCTACGTCTATTTCGTCTTCGAAAATCTCGAGCCGTGTCCATCTCAATTTCTTTCTCATTTTATCTGCCGATGTGGGATTGCACTAACGTTAAGCACCTTCTACGAAAACTGTCAAATTAATTAAACTTCAGATAGGTTATTATTTTCCTATGAGAAATATTGCTAACGGAATCAATAGTACTGACTGCCAAACACTTCTGATTACCAAAATACTGAAGCGAAAAGCTTTTCTAATTAGAATATCGATAAAAATTAATTTTTCAGGTTAACACGCACAGTTTACATACTTAACTGTCTCAGCGTCAAACAATAACGAGTGACGCGGTGGGGTAATGGTATAAGTCACAGGATTTCAAATATCGTAATGCTGAATTTCGCAAGTTCGAATCACGCTGGATGCAACTTTTTTTTATTTTACTTTTTAATTCCAATTATTTATTAGTATTATTAGTGTTTAGTTATTTTGTTTCATTGCCTATAGATTTTATTCTTTCTGCAGGTAAAGTTTTGAATTATTAATTCGATTTTCTCCCATTTCTAGTTAATATTTAAATCGAGAAAGTTATGTTGACACCACAGGGCTATATTCAATAAGTCCGTTTGGACCATTTAGCAATCATTAATTTAATTCACTGTACTAGATAACCTAAGGTCGTTGGCAAACATTAATACCTTAGAATAATTTATACATTAGATATGTCATTGATGACGCGTAAGATTATATTAATTTTATGTATTGCTTTGAAAATGGAAAGCGCAGAAGAAGCAAAAGTTCCATAGTTTGTTGCCAACTTAAACACTTTCGTAAACAGGCCTTGTAATATTTCTTGTTTCCCTTCAATCATTCATACTCGCCACCTGCTATTTTTCTATCTGTACCAGACTGTGCTTGTAAACAAACTTTTCCAATAATCCCTCCCGGTAACGACCGCTACTTTTCAAGCGACATAAAAAGAAAATTGGGGCCTATATGGGGATGTTTGACAAACAGGAAGCTAATATACGTTGTTTGTGAAAGTTCTTATATAATCCTTAATAAAAAAAAACGTCCAGTGGCAAGTAAAAATGATTAAAAATGGCGAATACTTTCTGATCAAAGAAATGATTGCTCGTTGCAAAACAGATTTAGACTGAGAAAGACAATACAAACACTGGAAAATAAGGTATTAAAAAATATAAGAAGAGAAGTAAATAAAATATAAAATATTAAAAATGTAAGTATCATCTTACATCAATATACAGTGAGGTCATAATGTCCCCCCCCTCTAATTTTTGAAACACTGAGTAGATTGTGATGAAATTTGGAACAATATTATATGACTAAATTCTGCTAAATTTTTTGACACATCAATGACAGTTCTGCATATCAAAATGACAGCTGGGCGCACAATAGGACATTTTTTAAATGGAAATGGGGGTCGAGTAATAACTCATTTTGAAGCTATTTTTATGCTCAAAACATCCCACAATTTTGAGAACATTTGGTTCAGTAATTTCCAAATAAAAACCAGTAATATCAGTTTATGACATAATCTTTTTACCACATAATCTTTATAATAGAACTTACCCATGGAACATTTATTTGTCAGAAGGTTCATGGTGATCATTTTCAACATCTTTTGAAGTAACACGTGTTTTATACATTTGCTTCTGCCTCTACGTTTAATTTAAATTATTTCATAATTTTTTAATTTAGGTTATTTTAGGTTAGGGATGGTTTAATGTTATTTGTTTACTTTTAATTTTTGTTTTGCTTTGAATAATTTATAATAATTTGTAATATATACTCGTATGTAAAAAAATGATATAACAGAAATCGATATTACTGGTTTTTATTTGGAAATTACTTGAACCAATTGTTCTCAAAATTGGGGGATGTTTTGAGCATAAAAATAGCTTCAAAATGGGTTATTACTCGACCCCCATTTCCGTTTAAAAAAATGTTCCTATTGCGCGCCCAGCTGTCATTTTGACATTCAGAGCTGTCATTGATGTGTCAAAAAATGCAGAATTTAGTCAAATATTATCGTTCCAAATTTCATCACAATCTACCCAGTGGTTCAAAAATTAGAGGGGGGGGGGACTTTATGTCCTCACTGTATGTATTATCTTAAACAAAATGATGAAATCGTTAGTCTCGGCGTTCTTACATTACAAAGATAAAAAAAAAGTTTCAGTAAGTTACTGCTGGATAACATTGCTGTCAAAAAGTAACTAAATTATTTAGAGATATTTTGTGTTTAGTGCATTACTGTAGTGGACAGAGGTTTTAACTATTTTCAGTAAAGTAAAAACGTATTGTGTAATTATTCTTTGACAATTATAAATCTAATATTGGGACACATTAACTGTTTCATATAACATTACTAAACTTGTGACGTTCCACATAAAAATCCCTAAATTGCAGTCAACCAGTAGGTACTGTTTTTGATTAAAATGTTCCAATGTGTTTGGCCGATTGTGTTTTCAGCGCGACATCTATGTTTCGGTGGCCTAAGTTCTCACTGATTACGTTTAATTCATCTTTTGACTGCTTCATGTACATGGGAGTGCAAACGCGTCCTTAAAATTCCATATTAAATTTTATAAAACAGATAAAGACCAGGAATCTGATAAAATGTTTACCCACTTTGTGGGGGTTTATAATTTACATTATAATGTATATTTTTGAAATAGCATCAGTAGAGTTCGTTGTACATTCCTTTAACTATCTACTATTAATTTTCAGCAACGTTTATAAACATTTTTGCTATGTTATATACAGTAAATCACTGCAATTCAGCTGAATATTGCAACGGTACCCCCACCATATACTGGTTATCAGTCGGCACCACTCGATTCTGTCGTCGGGATAATTTCCGGTCACGCGAGAAAGCTGGTACAATCCGTGTAATAATTTAAGGCCAGATTGGAATATTATATTAAATTTGTATGTATTTTCATTATAATTTTATTTATTTTTTTATTAAATTCTCTTCTAATAGACGCCAACATTTTTTTTAAGAAAAAAAAACATAGGAAAATATTATCCAGAGCGAGACAACCGAAAGTTTTTTCCTCGATTATCTGTCAAAGAATTGGTTTCCAGGGAAAACGCTTAGACCGGGCGATTTTTACGGGTTTCCCATATCAACTAACTAATGACAATTTGCATGGGCTATTACATTTTGTTGAATTTTATATTCCCAAGGCACGCTGTGGCAAATATTGGTAGCGGAATCAATAGTACTGACTGCCCAACACTTTGGATTACCAAAATACTGAACCGAAATGCTTTTTTAATTAAAGTATCAGTAAAAATTCGCTCCAAGTTGGTAGTTACTGTTTACATAATTGTCTCAGGACGTGCGACATCCAGGATCAAGGTGGCCTGACGGTATAAGTCGCAGCCTCCGAACTGAAGAGTAAAGTTTCACTTTTCACTACTTCAAATCGCACCAGAGGCAACTTTATTTATTTGTCTTTGCAATTAATTATAATTATTAATGTTTACTTACTCGAATAATGTTTCAATATGTTTCATTGTCCCCGTGGTTGCCTTTATTTCTGCACGTAATCTTTATAGTCACAATTTTCACTTATTTTAAAGCACGAATTGGTTGAATTGGTGCATTTATTTTATCAGTTTAGCTAAAGCTGCTGCCTAGTAAAATATATGATCAATAAGCAACACATTTTTTATTTATTGCGCGCACTGTGCCTTTACTAACAGTTGTACATATTACCTGAACCTGGATATTAGGTTACACAGTTACAGAGGAACTGACATGAATTAGTAATAAGTATTTTTTAGATTTTGAATAAAAAGACTATCATTCATTGATACTTGATTGATATTTAAATTCAGGTAATAAAGAAATTTAGAGAATGTTATAATTGACAATAATAATTATTAAATAATCGAGAAAAACTCTATATTTTTCTGGGTATATTTCAAGGAAAATAATGAAATAAGGAGCAAACGAGTATAAACAAACACTGACGTAGTTTTCCACATAACACCAAAACACTATACTGCACTCGACGCGCGTTTCGCAAATCAAGTTGGCATCATCTGGAGATGACTAAAACTAAACCTATGCTAACATTATATCCTATTTACACCTAAACTATTCAGATAAAGCAATAATTTTTTTTAAATCCAAATTCAAAATTAGCTCTAAGACCAGCTATATATATGCCGCTACGGTTCAGTGAACCGTTGCGACAGCTCAGTGAACGATAAACAATCCCAGCCCCTCACTTCCTTTGTCAGACAGGGATGACTGGTCAAAAAGGGATGATTCCGCAAAAATAAAAAAATATTAAAATTTCCTAAACTAGATTTTGCCCGACAACAGGATCGGTGTCGATCTTTTAAGAATAACAAAATAAACAATCCCAGCTCCTCACTTCCTTTGTCAGACAGGGATGACTGGTCAAAAAAGAAATGATTCCGCAAAAATAAAAAAATATTAAAATTTTCTAAACTAGATTTTGCCCGACAACAGGATCGGTGTGGATTTGTTAAGATTAACAAAATAAACAATCCCAGCCCCTCACTTCCTTTGTCAGACGGGGATGACTGGTCAAAAAGGGATTATTCCGCAAAAATAAAAAAATATTAAAATTTCCTAAACTAGATTTTGCCCGACAACAGAATGGGTGTAGATCTGTTAAGAATAACAAAATAAACAATCCCAGCCCCTCACTTCCTTTGTCAGACAGGGATGACTGGTCAAAAAGGGACGATTCCGCAAAAATAAAAAAATATTAAAATATTCTAAACTAGATTTTGCCCGACAACAGAATGGGTGTAGATCTGTTAAGAATAACAAAATAAACAATCCCAGCCCCTCACTTCCTTTGTCAGACAGGGATGACTGGTCAAAAAGGGACGATTCCGCAAAAATAAAAAAATATTAAAATATTCTAAACTAGATTTTGCCCGACAACAGGATCGGTGTGGATTTGTTAAGAATAACAAGATAAACAATCCCAGCCCCTCACTTCCTTTGTCAGACAGGGATGACTGGTCAAAAAGGGTAGATTCCGCAAAAATAAAAAAATATTAAAATTTTCTAAACTAGATTTTGCCCGACAACAGGATCGGTGTGGATTTGTTAAGAATAACAAGATAAACAATCCCAGCCCCTCACTTCCTTTGTCAGACAGGGATGACTGGTCAAAAAGGGTAGATTCCGCAAAAATAAAAAAATATTAAAATTTTCTAAACTAGATTTTGCCCGACAACAGGATCGGTGTGGATTTGTTAAGAATAACAAAATAAACAATCCCAGCCCCTCACTTCCTTTGTCAGACAGGGATGACTGGTCAAAAAGGGACGATTCCGCAAAAATAAAAAAATATTAAAATTTCCTAAACTAGACTTTGCCCGACAACAGGATGGGTGTGGATCTGTTAAGAATAACAAAATAAACAATCCCAGCCCCTCACTTCCTTTGTCAGACAGGGATGACTGGTCAAAAAGGGACGATTCCGCAAAAATAAAAAAATATTAAAATTTCCTAAACTAGACTTTGCCCGACAACAGGATGGGTGTAGATCTGTTAAGAATAACAAAATAAACAATCCCAGCCCCTCACTTCCTTTGTCAGACAGGGATGACTGGTCAAAAAGGGACGATTCCGCAAAAATAAAAAAATATTAAAATATTCTAAACTAGATTTTGCCCGACAACAGGATCGGTGTGGATTTGTTAAGAATAACAAGATAAACAATCCCAGCCCCTCACTTCCTTTGTCAGACAGGGATGACTGGTCAAAAAGGGTAGATTCCGCAAAAATAAAAAAATATTAAAATTTTCTAAACTAGATTTTGCCCGACAACAGGATCGGTGTGGATTTGTTAAGAATAACAAGATAAACAATCCCAGCCCCTCACTTCCTTTGTCAGACAGGGATGACTGGTCAAAAAAGAAATGATTCCGCAAAAATAAAAAAATATTAAAATTTTCTAAACTAGATTTTGCCCGACAACAGGATCGGTGTGGATTTGTTAAGAATAACAAGATAAACAATCCCAGCCCCTCACTTCCTTTGTCAGACAGGGATGACTGGTCAAAAAGGGACGATTCCGCAAAAATAAAAAAATATTAAAATATTCTAAACTAGAATTTGCCCGACAACAGGATCGGTGTGGATTTGTTAAGAATAACAAGATAAACAATCCCAGCCCCTCACTTCCTTTGTCAGACTGGGATGACTGGTCAAAAAGTGTAGATTCCGCAAAAATAAAAAAATATTAAAATTTTCTAAACTAGATTTTGCCCGACAACAGGATCGGTGTGGATTTGTTAAGAATAACAAGATAAACAATCCCAGCCCCTCACTTCCTTTGTCAGACTGGGATGACTGGTCATAAAGGGTAGATTCCGCAAAAATAAAAAAATATTAAAATTTTCTAAACTAGATTTTGCCCGACAACAGGATCGGTGTGGATTTGTTAAGAATAACAAAATAAACAATCCCAGCCCCTCAATTCCTTTGTCAGACAGGGATGACTGGTCAAAAAGGGATTATTCCGCAAAAATAAAAAAATATTAAAATTTCCTAAACTAGACTTTGCCCGACAACAGGATGGGTGTAGATCTGTTAAGAATAACAAAATAAACAATCCCAGCCCCTCACTTCCTTTGTCAGACAGGGATGACTGGTCAAAAAGGGACGATTCCGCAAAAATAAAAAAATATTAAAATTTTCTAAACTAGATTTTGCCCGACAACAGGATCGGTGTGGATTTGTTGAGAATAACAAGATAAACAATCCCAGCCCCTCACTTCCTTTGTCAGACAGGGATGACTGGTCAAAAAGGGATTATTCCGCAAAAATAAAAAAATATTAAAATTTCCTAAACTAGACTTTGCCCGACAACAGGATGGGTGTGGATCTGTTAAGAATAACAAAATAAACAATCCCAGCCCCTCACTTCCTTTGTCAGACGTGGATGACTGGTCAAAAAGGGATTATTCCGCAAAAATAAAAAAATATTAAAATTTCCTAAACTAGACTTTGCCCGACAACAGGATGGGTGTAGATCTGTTAAGAATAACAAAATAAACAATCCCAGCCCCTCACTTCCTTTGTCAGACAGGGATGACTGGTCAAAAAGGGACGATTCCGCAAAAATAAAAAAATATTAAAATTTTCTAAACTAGATTTTGCCCGACAACAGAATGGGTGTAGATCTGTTAAGAATAACAAGATAAACAATCCCAGCCCCTCACTTCCTTTGTCAGACAGGGATGACTGGTCAAAAAGGGATTATTCCGCAAAAATAAAAAAATATTAAAATTTCCTAAACTAGACTTTGCCCGACAACAGGATGGGTGTGGATCTGTTAAGAATAACAAAATAAACAATCCCAGCCCCTCACTTCCTTTGTCAGACGGGGATGACTGGTCAAAAAGGGATTATTCCGCAAAAATAAAAAAATATTAAAATTTCCTAAACTAGACTTTGCCCGACAACAGGATGGGTGTAGATCTGTTGAGAATAACAAGATAAACAATCCCAGCCCCTCACTTCCTTTGTCAGACAGGGATGACTGGTCAAAAAGGGTAGATTCCGCAAAAATAAAAAAATATTAAAATTTTCTAAACTAGATTTTGCCCGACAACAGGATCGGTGTGGATTTGTTAAGAATAACAAGATAAACAATCCCAGCCCCTCACTTCCTTTGTCAGACAGGGATGACTGGTCAAAAAAGAAATGATTCCGCAAAAATAAAAAAATATTAAAATTTTCTAAACTAGATTTTGCCCGACAACAGGATGGGTGTGGATCTGTTAAGAATAACAAAATAAACAATCCCAGCCCCTCACTTCCTTTGTCAGACAGGGATGACTGGTCAAAAAGGGATTATTCCGCAAAAATAAAAAAATATTAAAATTTCTTAAACTAGATTTTGCCCGACAACAGAATGGGTGTAGATCTGTTAAGAATAACAAAATAAACAATCCCAGCCCCTCACTTCCTTTGTCAGACAGGGATGACTGGTCAAAAAGGGACGATTCCGCAAAAATAAAAAAATATTAAAATTTTCTAAACTAGATTTTGCCCGACAACAGGATCGGTGTGGATTTGTTGAGAATAACAAGATAAACAATCCCAGCCCCTCACTTCCTTTGTCAGACAGGGATGACTGGTCAAAAAGGGTAGATTCCGCAAAAATAAAAAAATATTAAAATTTTCTAAACTAGATTTTGCCCGACAACAGGATCGGTGTGGATTTGTTAAGAATAACAAGATAAACAATCCCAGCCCCTCACTTCCTTTGTCAGACAGGGATGACTGGTCAAAAAAGAAATGATTCCGCAAAAATAAAAAAATATTAAAATTTTCTAAACTAGATTTTGCCCGACAACAGGATCGGTGTGGATTTGTTAAGAATAACAAAATAAACAATCCCAGCCCCTCAATTCCTTTGTCAGACGGGGATGACTGGTCAAAAAGGGACGATTCCGCAAAAATAAAAAAATATTAAAATTTCCTAAACTAGATTTTGCCCGTCAACAGGATGGGTGTAGATCTGTTAAGAATAACAAAATAAACAATCCCAGCCCCTCACTTCCTTTGTCAGACAGGGATGACTGGTCAAAAAGGGACGATTCCGCAAAAATAAAAAAATATTAAAATTTCCTAAACTAGACTTTGCCCGACAACAGGATGGGTGTAGATCTGTTAAGAATAACAAAATAAACAATCCCAGCCCCTCACTTCCTTTGTCAGACAGGGATGACTGGTCAAAAAGGGACGATTCCGCAAAAATAAAAAAATATTAAAATTTTCTAAACTAGATTTTGCCCGACAACAGGATCGGTGTGGATTTGTTGAGAATAACAAGATAAACAATCCCAGCCCCTCACTTCCTTTGTCAGACAGGGATGACTGGTCAAAAAGGGATTATTCCGCAAAAATAAAAAAATATTAAAATTTCCTAAACTAGACTTTGCCCGACAACAGGATGGGTGTGGATCTGTTAAGAATAACAAAATAAACAATCCCAGCCCCTCACTTCCTTTGTCAGACAGGGATGACTGGTCAAAAAGGGATTATTCCGCAAAAATAAAAAAATATTAAAATTTCCTAAACTAGACTTTGCCCGACAACAGGATGGGTGTAGATCTGTTAAGAATAACAAAATAAACAATCCCAGCCCCTCACTTCCTTTGTCAGACAGGGATGACTGGTCAAAAAGGGACGATTCCGCAAAAATAAAAAAATATTAAAATTTTCTAAACTAGATTTTGCCCGACAACAGAATGGGTGTAGATCTGTTAAGAATAACAAGATAAACAATCCCAGCCCCTCACTTCCTTTGTCAGACAGGGATGACTGGTCAAAAAGGGATTATTCCGCAAAAATAAAAAAATATTAAAATTTCCTAAACTAGACTTTGCCCGACAACAGGATGGGTGTGGATCTGTTAAGAATAACAAAATAAACAATCCCAGCCCCTCACTTCCTTTGTCAGACGGGGATGACTGGTCAAAAAGGGATTATTCCGCAAAAATAAAAAAATATTAAAATTTCCTAAACTAGACTTTGCCCGACAACAGGATGGGTGTAGATCTGTTGAGAATAACAAGATAAACAATCCCAGCCCCTCACTTCCTTTGTCAGACAGGGATGACTGGTCAAAAAGGGTAGATTCCGCAAAAATAAAAAAATATTAAAATTTTCTAAACTAGATTTTGCCCGACAACAGGATCGGTGTGGATTTGTTAAGAATAACAAGATAAACAATCCCAGCCCCTCACTTCCTTTGTCAGACAGGGATGACTGGTCAAAAAAGAAATGATTCCGCAAAAATAAAAAAATATTAAAATTTTCTAAACTAGATTTTGCCCGACAACAGGATGGGTGTGGATCTGTTAAGAATAACAAAATAAACAATCCCAGCCCCTCACTTCCTTTGTCAGACGGGGATGACTGGTCAAAAAGGGATTATTCCGCAAAAATAAAAAAATATTAAAATTTCTTAAACTAGATTTTGCCCGACAACAGAATGGGTGTAGATCTGTTAAGAATAACAAAATAAACAATCCCAGCCCCTCACTTCCTTTGTCAGACAGGGATGACTGGTCAAAAAGGGACGATTCCGCAAAAATAAAAAAATATTAAAATTTTCTAAACTAGATTTTGCCCGACAACAGGATCGGTGTGGATTTGTTAAGAATAACAAGATAAACAATCCCAGCCCCTCACTTCCTTTGTCAGACAGGGATGACTGGTCAAAAAAGAAATGATTCCGCAAAAATAAAAAAATATTAAAATTTTCTAAACTAGATTTTGCCCGACAACAGGATGGGTGTGGATCTGTTAAGAATAACAAAATAAACAATCCCAGCCCCTCAATTCCTTTGTCAGACAGGGATGACTGGTCAAAAAAGAAATGATTCCGCAAAAATAAAAAAATATTAAAATTTTCTAAACTAGATTTTGCCCGACAACAGGATCGGTGTGGATTTGTTGAGAATAACAAGATAAACAATCCCAGCCCCTCACTTCCTTTGTCAGACAGGGATGACTGGTCAAAAAGGGTAGATTCCGCAAAAATAAAAAAATATTAAAATTTTCTAAACTAGATTTTGCCCGACAACAGGATCGGTGTGGATTTGTTAAGAATAACAAGATAAACAATCCCAGCCCCTCACTTCCTTTGTCAGACAGGGATGACTGGTCAAAAAAGAAATGATTCCGCAAAAATAAAAAAATATTAAAATTTTCTAAACTAGATTTTGCCCGACAACAGGATCGGTGTGGATTTGTTAAGATTAACAAAATAAACAATCCCAGCCCCTCACTTCCTTTGTCAGACGGGGATGACTGGTCAAAAAGGGATTATTCCGCAAAAATAAAAAAATATTAAAATTTCCTAAACTAGATTTTGCCCGACAACAGAATGGGTGTAGATCTGTTAAGAATAACAAAATAAACAATCCCAGCCCCTCACTTCCTTTGTCAGACAAGGATGACTGGTCAAAAAGGGACGATTCCGCAAAAATAAAAAAATATTAAAATATTCTAAACTAGATTTTGCCCGACAACAGGATCGGTGTGGATTTGTTAAGAATAACAACATAAACAATCCCAGTCCCTCACTTCCTTTGTCAGACAGGGATGACTGGTCAAAAAGTGTAGATTCCGCAAAAATAAAAAAATATTAAAATTTTCTAAACTAGATTTTGCCCGACAACAGGATCGGTGTGGATTTGTTAAGAATAACAAGATAAACAATCCCAGCCCCTCACTTCCTTTGTCAGACTGTGATGACTGGTCATAAAGGGTAGATTCCGCAAAAATAAAAAAATATTAAAATTTTCTAAACTAGATTTTGCCCGACAACAGGATCGGTGTGGATTTGTTAAGAATAACAAGATAAACAATCCCAGCCCCTCACTTTCTTTGTCAGACAGGGATGACTGGTCAAAAAAGAAATGATTCCGCAAAAATAAAAAAATATTAAAATTTTCTAAACTAGATTTTGCCCGACAACAGGATCGGTGTGGATTTGTTAAGAATAACAAGATAAACAATTCCAGCCCCTCACTTCCTTTGTCAGACTGGGATGACTGGTCAAAAAGGGATTATTCCGCAAAAATAAAAAAATATTAAAATTTCTTAAACTAGATTTTGCCCGACAACAGGATCGGTGTGGATTTGTTAAGAATAACAAGATAAACAATCCCAGCCCCTCACTTACTTTGTCAGACAGGGATGACTGGTCAAAAAGGGATTATTCCGCAAAAATAAAAAAATATTAAAATTTCCTAAACTAGACTTTGCCCGACAACAGGATGGGTGTGGATCTGTTAAGAATAACAAAATAAACAATCCCAGCCCCTCACTTCCTTTGTCAGACGGGGATGACTGGTCAAAAAGGGATTATTCCGCAAAAATAAAAAAATATTAAAATTTCCTAAACTAGACTTTGCCCGACAACAGGATGGGTGTGGATCTGTTAAGAATAACAAAATAAACAATCCCAGCCCCTCACTTCCTTTGTCAGACGGGGATGACTGGTCAAAAAGGGATTATTCCGCAAAAATAAAAAAATATTAAAATTTCCTAAACTAGATTTTGCCCGACAACAGGATCGGTGTGGATTTGTTAAGAATAACAAGATAAACAATCCCAGCCCCTCACTTCCTTTGTCAGACAGGGATGACTGGTCAAAAAGGGATTATTCCGCAAAAATAAAAAAATATTAAAATTTCCTAAACTAGACTTTGCCCGACAACAGGATGGGTGTGGATCTGTTAAGAATAACAAAATAAACAATCCCAGCCCCTCACTTCCTTTGTCAGACGGGGATGACTGGTCAAAAAGGGATTATTCCGCAAAAATAAAAAAATATTAAAATTTCCTAAACTAGACTTTGCCCGACAACAGGATGGGTGTGGATCTGTTAAGAATAACAAAATAAACAATCCCAGCCCCTCACTTCCTTTGTCAGACAGGGATGACTGGTCAAAAAGGGACGATTCCGCAAAAATAAAAAAATATTAAAATTTTCTAAACTAGATTTTGCCCGACAACAGGATCGGTGTGGATTTGTTGAGAATAACAAGATAAACAATCCCAGCCCGTCACTTCCTTTGTCAGACAGGGATGACTGGTCAAAAAGGGTAGATTCCGCAAAAATAAAAAAATATTAAAATTTTCTAAACTAGATTTTGCCCGACAACAGGATCGGTGTGGATTTGTTAAGAATAACAAGATAAACAATCCCAGCCCCTCACTTTCTTTGTCAGACAGGGATGACTGGTCAAAAAAGAAATGATTCCGCAAAAATAAAAAAATATTAAAATTTTCTAAACTAGATTTTGCCCGACAACAGGATCGGTGTGGATTTGTTAAGAATAACAAGATAAACAATCCCAGCCCCTCACTTCCTTTGTCAGACAGGGATGACTGGTCAAAAAGGGACGATTCCGCAAAAATAAAAAAATATTAAAATTTTCTAAACTAGATTTTGCCCGACAACAGGATCGGTGTGGATTTGTTAAGAATAACAAGATAAACAATCCCAGCCCCTCACTTCCTTTGTCAGACAGGGATGACTGGTCAAAAAAGAAATGATTCCGCAAAAATAAAAAAATATTAAAATTTTCTAAACTAGATTTTGCCCGACAACAGGATCGGTGTGGATTTGTTAAGAATAACAAAATAAACAATCCCAGCCCCTCAATTCCTTTGTCAGACGGGGATGACTGGTCAAAAAGGGACGATTCCGCAAAAATAAAAAAATATTAAAATTTCCTAAACTAGATTTTGCCCGTCAACAGGATGGGTGTAGATCTGTTAAGAATAACAAAATAAACAATCCCAGCCCCTCACTTCCTTTGTCAGACAGGGATGACTGGTCAAAAAGGGACGATTCCGCAAAAATAAAAAAATATTAAAATTTTCTAAACTAGATTTTGCCCGACAACAGGATCGGTGTGGATTTGTTGAGAATAACAAAATAAACAATCCCAGCCTCTCAATTCCTTTGTCAGACAGGGATGACTGGTCAAAAAGGGATTATTCCGCAAAAATAAAAAAATATTAAAATTTTCTAAACTAGATTTTGCCCGACAACAGGATCGGTGTGGATTTGTTAAGAATAACAAGATAAACAATCCCAGCCCCTCACTTCCTTTGTCAGACAGGGATGACTGGTCAAAAAAGAAATGATTCCGCAAAAATAAAAAAATATTAAAATTTTCTAAACTAGATTTTGCCCGACAACAGGATCGGTGTGGATTTGTTAAGATTAACAAAATAAACAATCCCAGCCCCTCACTTCCTTTGTCAGACGGGGATGACTGGTCAAAAAGGGATTATTCCGCAAAAATAAAAAAATATTAAAATTTCCTAAACTAGATTTTGCCCGACAACAGAATGGGTGTAGATCTGTTAAGAATAACAAAATAAACAATCCCAGCCCCTCACTTCCTTTGTCAGACAGGGATGACTGGTCAAAAAGGGACGATTCCGCAAAAATAAAAAAATATTAAAATATTCTAAACTAGATTTTGCCCGACAACAGGATCGGTGTGGATTTGTTAAGAATAACAACATAAACAATCCCAGTCCCTCACTTCCTTTGTCAGACAGGGATGACTGGTCAAAAAGTGTAGATTCCGCAAAAATAAAAAAATATTAAAATTTTCTAAACTAGATTTTGCCCGACAACAGGATCGGTGTGGATTTGTTAAGAATAACAAGATAAACAATCCCAGCCCCTCACTTCCTTTGTCAGACAGGGATGACTGGTCAAAAAGGGATTATTCCGCAAAAATAAAAAAATATTAAAATTTCCTAAACTAGATTTTGCCCGACAACAGGATCGGTGTGGATTTGTTAAGAATAACAAGATAAACAATCCCAGCCCCTCACTTCCTTTGTCAGACAGGGATGACTGGTCAAAAAGGGACGATTCCGCAAAAATATGGAAATATTAAAATTTCCTAAACTAGATTTTGCCCGACAACAGGATCGGTGTGGATTTGTTAAGAATAACAAAATAAACAATCCCAGCCCCTCACTTCCTTTGTCAGACAGGGATGACTGGTCAAAAAGGGACGATTCCGCAAAAATAAAAAAATATTAAAATATTCTAAACTAGATTTTGCCCGACAACAGGATCGGTGTGGATTTGTTAAGAATAACAACATAAACAATCCCAGTCCCTCACTTCCTTTGTCAGACAGGGATGACTGGTCAAAAAGTGTAGATTCCGCAAAAATAAAAAAATATTAAAATTTCCTAAACTAGATTTTGCCCGACAACAGGATCGGTGTGGATTTGTTAAGAATAACAAGATAAACAATCCCAGCCCCTCACTTCCTTTGTCAGACAGGGATGACTGGTCAAAAAGGGACGATTCCGCAAAAATATGGAAATATTAAAATTTCCTAAACTAGATTTTGCCCGACAACAGGATCGGTGTGGATTTGTTAAGAATAACAAAATAAACAATCCCAGCCCCTCACTTCCTTTGTCAGACAGGGATGACTGGTCAAAAAGGGACGATTCCGCAAAAATAAAAAAATATTAAAATATTCTAAACTAGATTTTGCCCGACAACAGGATCGGTGTGGATTTGTTAAGAATAACAACATAAACAATCCCAGTCCCTCACTTCCTTTGTCAGACAGGGATGACTGGTCAAAAAGTGTAGATTCCGCAAAAATAAAAAAATATTAAAATTTTCTAAACTAGATTTTGCCCGACAACAGGATCGGTGTGGATTTGTTAAGAATAACAAGATAAACAATTCCAGCCCCTCACTTCCTTTGTCAGACAGGGATGACTGGTCAAAAAGGGATTATTCCGCAAAAATAAAAAAATATTAAAATTTCTTAAACTAGATTTTGCCCGACAACAGGATCGGTGTGGATTTGTTAAGAATAACAAGATAAACAATCCCAGCCCCTCACTTACTTTGTCAGACAGGGATGACTGGTCAAAAAGGGATTATTCCGCAAAAATAAAAAAATATTAAAATTTCCTAAACTAGACTTTGCCCGACAACAGGATGGGTGTGGATCTGTTAAGAATAACAAAATAAACAATCCCAGCCCCTCACTTCCTTTGTCAGACGGGGATGACTGGTCAAAAAGGGATTATTCCGCAAAAATAAAAAAATATTAAAATTTCCTAAACTAGACTTTGCCCGACAACAGGATGGGTGTGGATCTGTTAAGAATAACAAAATAAACAATCCCAGCCCCTCACTTCCTTTGTCAGACGGGGATGACTGGTCAAAAAGGGATTATTCCGCAAAAATAAAAAAATATTAAAATTTCCTAAACTAGATTTTGCCCGACAACAGGATCGGTGTGGATTTGTTAAGAATAACAAGATAAACAATCCCAGCCCCTCACTTCCTTTGTCAGACAGGGATGACTGGTCAAAAAGGGATTATTCCGCAAAAATAAAAAAATATTAAAATTTCCTAAACTAGACTTTGCCCGACAACAGGATGGGTGTGGATCTGTTAAGAATAACAAAATAAACAATCCCAGCCCCTCACTTCCTTTGTCAGACGTGGATGACTGGTCAAAAAGGGATTATTCCGCAAAAATAAAAAAATATTAAAATTTCCTAAACTAGACTTTGCCCGACAACAGGATGGGTGTGGATCTGTTAAGAATAACAAAATAAACAATCCCAGCCCCTCACTTCCTTTGTCAGACAGGGATGACTGGTCAAAAAGGGACGATTCCGCAAAAATAAAAAAATATTAAAATTTTCTAAACTAGATTTTGCCCGACAACAGGATCGGTGTGGATTTGTTGAGAATAACAAGATAAACAATCCCAGCCCGTCACTTCCTTTGTCAGACAGGGATGACTGGTCAAAAAGGGTAGATTCCGCAAAAATAAAAAAATATTAAAATTTTCTAAACTAGATTTTGCCCGACAACAGGATCGGTGTGGATTTGTTAAGAATAACAAGATAAACAATCCCAGCCCCTCACTTTCTTTGTCAGACAGGGATGACTGGTCAAAAAAGAAATGATTCCGCAAAAATAAAAAAATATTAAAATTTTCTAAACTAGATTTTGCCCGACAACAGGATCGGTGTGGATTTGTTAAGAATAACAAGATAAACAATCCCAGCCCCTCACTTCCTTTGTCAGACAGGGATGACTGGTCAAAAAGGGACGATTCCGCAAAAATAAAAAAATATTAAAATTTTCTAAACTAGATTTTGCCCGACAACAGGATCGGTGTGGATTTGTTAAGAATAACAAGATAAACAATCCCAGCCCCTCACTTCCTTTGTCAGACAGGGATGACTGGTCAAAAAAGAAATGATTCCGCAAAAATAAAAAAATATTAAAATTTTCTAAACTAGATTTTGCCCGACAACAGGATCGGTGTGGATTTGTTAAGAATAACAAAATAAACAATCCCAGCCCCTCAATTCCTTTGTCAGACGGGGATGACTGGTCAAAAAGGGACGATTCCGCAAAAATAAAAAAATATTAAAATTTCCTAAACTAGATTTTGCCCGTCAACAGGATGGGTGTAGATCTGTTAAGAATAACAAAATAAACAATCCCAGCCCCTCACTTCCTTTGTCAGACAGGGATGACTGGTCAAAAAGGGACGATTCCGCAAAAATAAAAAAATATTAAAATTTTCTAAACTAGATTTTGCCCGACAACAGGATCGGTGTGGATTTGTTGAGAATAACAAAATAAACAATCCCAGCCTCTCAATTCCTTTGTCAGACAGGGATGACTGGTCAAAAAGGGATTATTCCGCAAAAATAAAAAAATATTAAAATTTTCTAAACTAGATTTTGCCCGACAACAGGATCGGTGTGGATTTGTTAAGAATAACAAGATAAACAATCCCAGCCCCTCACTTCCTTTGTCAGACAGGGATGACTGGTCAAAAAAGAAATGATTCCGCAAAAATAAAAAAATATTAAAATTTTCTAAACTAGATTTTGCCCGACAACAGGATCGGTGTGGATTTGTTAAGATTAACAAAATAAACAATCCCAGCCCCTCACTTCCTTTGTCAGACGGGGATGACTGGTCAAAAAGGGATTATTCCGCAAAAATAAAAAAATATTAAAATTTCCTAAACTAGATTTTGCCCGACAACAGAATGGGTGTAGATCTGTTAAGAATAACAAAATAAACAATCCCAGCCCCTCACTTCCTTTGTCAGACAGGGATGACTGGTCAAAAAGGGACGATTCCGCAAAAATAAAAAAATATTAAAATATTCTAAACTAGATTTTGCCCGACAACAGGATCGGTGTGGATTTGTTAAGAATAACAACATAAACAATCCCAGTCCCTCACTTCCTTTGTCAGACAGGGATGACTGGTCAAAAAGTGTAGATTCCGCAAAAATAAAAAAATATTAAAATTTTCTAAACTAGATTTTGCCCGACAACAGGATCGGTGTGGATTTGTTAAGAATAACAAGATAAACAATCCCAGCCCCTCACTTCCTTTGTCAGACAGGGATGACTGGTCAAAAAGGGATTATTCCGCAAAAATAAAAAAATATTAAAATTTCCTAAACTAGATTTTGCCCGACAACAGGATCGGTGTGGATTTGTTAAGAATAACAAGATAAACAATCCCAGCCCCTCACTTCCTTTGTCAGACAGGGATGACTGGTCAAAAAGGGACGATTCCGCAAAAATATGGAAATATTAAAATTTCCTAAACTAGATTTTGCCCGACAACAGGATCGGTGTGGATTTGTTAAGAATAACAAAATAAACAATCCCAGCCCCTCACTTCCTTTGTCAGACAGGGATGACTGGTCAAAAAGGGACGATTCCGCAAAAATAAAAAAATATTAAAATATTCTAAACTAGATTTTGCCCGACAACAGGATCGGTGTGGATTTGTTAAGAATAACAACATAAACAATCCCAGTCCCTCACTTCCTTTGTCAGACAGGGATGACTGGTCAAAAAGTGTAGATTCCGCAAAAATAAAAAAATATTAAAATTTTCTAAACTAGATTTTGCCCGACAACAGGATCGGTGTGGATTTGTTAAGAATAACAAGATAAACAATCCCAGCCCCTCACTTCCTTTGTCAGACAGGGATGACTGGTCAAAAAGGGATTATTCCGCAAAAATAAAAAAATATTAAAATTTCCTAAACTAGACTTTGCCCGACAACAGGATGGGTGTAGATCTGTTAAGAATAACAAAATAAACAATCCCAGCCCCTCACTTCCTTTGTCAGACAGGGATGACTGGTCAAAAAGGGACGATTCCGCAAAAATAAAAAAATATTAAAATTTTCTAAACTAGATTTTGCCCGACAACAGAATGGGTGTAGATCTGTTAAGAATAACAAGATAAACAATCCCAGCCCCTCACTTCCTTTGTCAGACAGGGATGACTGGTCAAAAAGGGATTATTCCGCAAAAATAAAAAAATATTAAAATTTCCTAAACTAGACTTTGCCCGACAACAGGATGGGTGTGGATCTGTTAAGAATAACAAAATAAACAATCCCAGCCCCTCACTTCCTTTGTCAGACGGGGATGACTGGTCAAAAAGGGATTATTCCGCAAAAATAAAAAAATATTAAAATTTCCTAAACTAGACTTTGCCCGACAACAGGATGGGTGTAGATCTGTTGAGAATAACAAGATAAACAATCCCAGCCCCTCACTTCCTTTGTCAGACAGGGATGACTGGTCAAAAAGGGTAGATTCCGCAAAAATAAAAAAATATTAAAATTTTCTAAACTAGATTTTGCCCGACAACAGGATCGGTGTGGATTTGTTAAGAATAACAAGATAAACAATCCCAGCCCCTCACTTCCTTTGTCAGACAGGGATGACTGGTCAAAAAAGAAATGATTCCGCAAAAATAAAAAAATATTAAAATTTTCTAAACTAGATTTTGCCCGACAACAGGATGGGTGTGGATCTGTTAAGAATAACAAAATAAACAATCCCAGCCCCTCACTTCCTTTGTCAGACGGGGATGACTGGTCAAAAAGGGATTATTCCGCAAAAATAAAAAAATATTAAAATTTCTTAAACTAGATTTTGCCCGACAACAGAATGGGTGTAGATCTGTTAAGAATAACAAAATAAACAATCCCAGCCCCTCACTTCCTTTGTCAGACAGGGATGACTGGTCAAAAAGGGACGATTCCGCAAAAATAAAAAAATATTAAAATTTTCTAAACTAGATTTTGCCCGACAACAGGATCGGTGTGGATTTGTTAAGAATAACAAGATAAACAATCCCAGCCCCTCACTTCCTTTGTCAGACAGGGATGACTGGTCAAAAAAGAAATGATTCCGCAAAAATAAAAAAATATTAAAATTTTCTAAACTAGATTTTGCCCGACAACAGGATGGGTGTGGATCTGTTAAGAATAACAAAATAAACAATCCCAGCCCCTCAATTCCTTTGTCAGACAGGGATGACTGGTCAAAAAAGAAATGATTCCGCAAAAATAAAAAAATATTAAAATTTTCTAAACTAGATTTTGCCCGACAACAGGATCGGTGTGGATTTGTTGAGAATAACAAGATAAACAATCCCAGCCCCTCACTTCCTTTGTCAGACAGGGATGACTGGTCAAAAAGGGTAGATTCCGCAAAAATAAAAAAATATTAAAATTTTCTAAACTAGATTTTGCCCGACAACAGGATCGGTGTGGATTTGTTAAGAATAACAAGATAAACAATCCCAGCCCCTCACTTCCTTTGTCAGACAGGGATGACTGGTCAAAAAAGAAATGATTCCGCAAAAATAAAAAAATATTAAAATTTTCTAAACTAGATTTTGCCCGACAACAGGATCGGTGTGGATTTGTTAAGATTAACAAAATAAACAATCCCAGCCCCTCACTTCCTTTGTCAGACGGGGATGACTGGTCAAAAAGGGATTATTCCGCAAAAATAAAAAAATATTAAAATTTCCTAAACTAGATTTTGCCCGACAACAGGATCGGTGTGGATTTGTTAAGAATAACAAGATAAACAATTCCAGCCCCTCACTTCCTTTGTCAGACTGGGATGACTGGTCAAAAAGGGATTATTCCGCAAAAATAAAAAAATATTAAAATTTCTTAAACTAGATTTTGCCCGACAACAGGATCGGTGTGGATTTGTTAAGAATAACAAGATAAACAATCCCAGCCCCTCACTTACTTTGTCAGACAGGGATGACTGGTCAAAAAGGGATTATTCCGCAAAAATAAAAAAATATTAAAATTTCCTAAACTAGACTTTGCCCGACAACAGGATGGGTGTGGATCTGTTAAGAATAACAAAATAAACAATCCCAGCCCCTCACTTCCTTTGTCAGACGGGGATGACTGGTCAAAAAGGGATTATTCCGCAAAAATAAAAAAATATTAAAATTTCCTAAACTAGACTTTGCCCGACAACAGGATGGGTGTGGATCTGTTAAGAATAACAAAATAAACAATCCCAGCCCCTCACTTCCTTTGTCAGACAGGGATGACTGGTCAAAAAGGGACGATTCCGCAAAAATAAAAAAATATTAAAATTTTCTAAACTAGATTTTGCCCGACAACAGGATCGGTGTGGATTTGTTGAGAATAACAAGATAAACAATCCCAGCCCGTCACTTCCTTTGTCAGACAGGGATGACTGGTCAAAAAGGGTAGATTCCGCAAAAATAAAAAAATATTAAAATTTTCTAAACTAGATTTTGCCCGACAACAGGATCGGTGTGGATTTGTTAAGAATAACAAAATAAACAATCCCAGCCCCTCAATTCCTTTGTCAGACGGGGATGACTGGTCAAAAAGGGACGATTCCGCAAAAATAAAAAAATATTAAAATTTCCTAAACTAGATTTTGCCCGTCAACAGGATGGGTGTAGATCTGTTAAGAATAACAAAATAAACAATCCCAGCCCCTCACTTCCTTTGTCAGACAGGGATGACTGGTCAAAAAGGGACGATTCCGCAAAAATAAAAAAATATTAAAATTTTCTAAACTAGATTTTGCCCGACAACAGGATCGGTGTGGATTTGTTGAGAATAACAAAATAAACAATCCCAGCCTCTCAATTCCTTTGTCAGACAGGGATGACTGGTCAAAAAGGGATTATTCCGCAAAAATAAAAAAATATTAAAATTTTCTAAACTAGATTTTGCCCGACAACAGGATCGGTGTGGATTTGTTAAGAATAACAAGATAAACAATCCCAGCCCCTCACTTCCTTTGTCAGACAGGGATGACTGGTCAAAAAAGAAATGATTCCGCAAAAATAAAAAAATATTAAAATTTTCTAAACTAGATTTTGCCCGACAACAGGATCGGTGTGGATTTGTTAAGATTAACAAAATAAACAATCCCAGCCCCTCACTTCCTTTGTCAGACGGGGATGACTGGTCAAAAAGGGATTATTCCGCAAAAATAAAAAAATATTAAAATTTCCTAAACTAGATTTTGCCCGACAACAGAATGGGTGTAGATCTGTTAAGAATAACAAAATAAACAATCCCAGCCCCTCACTTCCTTTGTCAGACAGGGATGACTGGTCAAAAAGGGACGATTCCGCAAAAATAAAAAAATATTAAAATATTCTAAACTAGATTTTGCCCGACAACAGGATCAGTGTGGATTTGTTAAGAATAACAACATAAACAATCCCAGTCCCTCACTTCCTTTGTCAGACAGGGATGACTGGTCAAAAAGTGTAGATTCCGCAAAAATAAAAAAATATTAAAATTTTCTAAACTAGATTTTGCCCGACAACAGGATCGGTGTGGATTTGTTAAGAATAACAAGATAAACAATCCCAGCCCCTCACTTCCTTTGTCAGACAGGGATGACTGGTCAAAAAGGGATTATTCCGCAAAAATAAAAAAATATTAAAATTTCCTAAACTAGACTTTGCCCGACAACAGGATGGGTGTAGATCTGTTAAGAATAACAAAATAAACAATCCCAGCCCCTCACTTCCTTTGTCAGACAGGGATGACTGGTCAAAAAGGGACGATTCCGCAAAAATAAAAAAATATTAAAATTTTCTAAACTAGATTTTGCCCGACAACAGAATGGGTGTAGATCTGTTAAGAATAACAAGATAAACAATCCCAGCCCCTCACTTCCTTTGTCAGACAGGGATGACTGGTCAAAAAGGGATTATTCCGCAAAAATAAAAAAATATTAAAATTTCCTAAACTAGACTTTGCCCGACAACAGGATGGGTGTGGATCTGTTAAGAATAACAAAATAAACAATCCCAGCCCCTCACTTCCTTTGTCAGACGGGGATGACTGGTCAAAAAGGGATTATTCCGCAAAAATAAAAAAATATTAAAATTTCCTAAACTAGACTTTGCCCGACAACAGGATGGGTGTAGATCTGTTGAGAATAACAAGATAAACAATCCCAGCCCCTCACTTCCTTTGTCAGACAGGGATGACTGGTCAAAAAGGGTAGATTCCGCAAAAATAAAAAAATATTAAAATTTTCTAAACTAGATTTTGCCCGACAACAGGATCGGTGTGGATTTGTTAAGAATAACAAGATAAACAATCCCAGCCCCTCACTTCCTTTGTCAGACAGGGATGACTGGTCAAAAAAGAAATGATTCCGCAAAAATAAAAAAATATTAAAATTTTCTAAACTAGATTTTGCCCGACAACAGGATGGGTGTGGATCTGTTAAGAATAACAAAATAAACAATCCCAGCCCCTCACTTCCTTTGTCAGACAGGGATGACTGGTCAAAAAGGGATTATTCCGCAAAAATAAAAAAATATTAAAATTTCTTAAACTAGATTTTGCCCGACAACAGAATGGGTGTAGATCTGTTAAGAATAACAAAATAAACAATCCCAGCCCCTCACTTCCTTTGTCAGACAGGGATGACTGGTCAAAAAGGGACGATTCCGCAAAAATAAAAAAATATTAAAATTTTCTAAACTAGATTTTGCCCGACAACAGGATCGGTGTGGATTTGTTAAGAATAACAAGATAAACAATCCCAGCCCCTCACTTCCTTTGTCAGACAGGGATGACTGGTCAAAAAAGAAATGATTCCGCAAAAATAAAAAAATATTAAAATTTTCTAAACTAGATTTTGCCCGACAACAGGATGGGTGTGGATCTGTTAAGAATAACAAAATAAACAATCCCAGCCCCTCAATTCCTTTGTCAGACAGGGATGACTGGTCAAAAAAGAAATGATTCCGCAAAAATAAAAAAATATTAAAATTTTCTAAACTAGATTTTGCCCGACAACAGGATCGGTGTGGATTTGTTGAGAATAACAAGATAAACAATCCCAGCCCCTCACTTCCTTTGTCAGACAGGGATGACTGGTCAAAAAGGGTAGATTCCGCAAAAATAAAAAAATATTAAAATTTTCTAAACTAGATTTTGCCCGACAACAGGATCGGTGTGGATTTGTTAAGAATAACAAGATAAACAATCCCAGCCCCTCACTTCCTTTGTCAGACAGGGATGACTGGTCAAAAAAGAAATGATTCCGCAAAAATAAAAAAATATTAAAATTTTCTAAACTAGATTTTGCCCGACAACAGGATCGGTGTGGATTTGTTAAGATTAACAAAATAAACAATCCCAGCCCCTCACTTCCTTTGTCAGACAGGGATGACTGGTCAAAAAGGGATTATTCCGCAAAAATAAAAAAATATTAAAATTTCCTAAACTAGATTTTGCCCGACAACAGAATGGGTGTAGATCTGTTAAGAATAACAAAATAAACAATCCCAGCCCCTCACTTCCTTTGTCAGACAAGGATGACTGGTCAAAAAGGGACGATTCCGCAAAAATAAAAAAATATTAAAATATTCTAAACTAGATTTTGCCCGACAACAGGATCGGTGTGGATTTGTTAAGAATAACAACATAAACAATCCCAGTCCCTCACTTCCTTTGTCAGACAGGGATGACTGGTCAAAAAGTGTAGATTCCGCAAAAATAAAAAAATATTAAAATTTTCTAAACTAGATTTTGCCCGACAACAGGATCGGTGTGGATTTGTTAAGAATAACAAGATAAACAATCCCAGCCCCTCACTTCCTTTGTCAGACTGTGATGACTGGTCATAAAGGGTAGATTCCGCAAAAATAAAAAAATATTAAAATTTTCTAAACTAGATTTTGCCCGACAACAGGATCGGTGTGGATTTGTTAAGAATAACAAGATAAACAATCCCAGCCCCTCACTTTCTTTGTCAGACAGGGATGACTGGTCAAAAAAGAAATGATTCCGCAAAAATAAAAAAATATTAAAATTTTCTAAACTAGATTTTGCCCGACAACAGGATCGGTGTGGATTTGTTAAGAATAACAAAATAAACAATCCCAGCCCCTCAATTCCTTTGTCAGACGGGGATGACTGGTCAAAAAGGGACGATTCCGCAAAAATAAAAAAATATTAAAATTTCCTAAACTAGATTTTGCCCGACAACAGGATCGGTGTGGATCTGTTAAGAATGACAAAATAAACAATCCCAGCCTCTCAATTCCTTTGTCAGACAGGGATGACTGGTCAAAAAGGGATTATTCCGCAAAAATAAAAAAATATTAAAATTTCCTAAACTAGACTTTGCCCGACAACAGGATGGGTGTGGATCTGTTAAGAATAACAAAATAAACAATCCCAGCCCCTCACTTCCTTTGTCAGACGGGGATGACTGGTCAAAAAGGGATTATTCCGCAAAAATAAAAAAATATTAAAATTTCCTAAACTAGATTTTGCCCGACAACAGGATCGGTGTGGATTTGTTAAGAATAACAAGATAAACAATCCCAGCCCCTCACTTCCTTTGTCAGACAGGGATGACTGGTCAAAAAGGGATTATTCCGCAAAAATAAAAAAATATTAAAATTTCCTAAACTAGACTTTGCCCGACAACAGGATGGGTGTGGATCTGTTAAGAATAACAAAATAAACAATCCCAGCCCCTCACTTCCTTTGTCAGACAGGGATGACTGGTCAAAAAGGGATTATTCCGCAAAAATAAAAAAATATTAAAATTTCCTAAACTAGACTTTGCCCGACAACAGGATGGGTGTGGATCTGTTAAGAATAACAAAATAAACAATCCCAGCCCCTCACTTCCTTTGTCAGACGGGGATGACTGGTCAAAAAGGGATTATTCCGCAAAAATAAAAAAATATTAAAATTTCCTAAACTAGACTTTACCCGACAACAGGATGGGTGTGGATCTGTTAAGAATAACAAAATAAACAATCCCAGCCCCTCACTTCCTTTGTCAGACAGGGATGACTGGTCAAAAAGGGACGATTCCGCAAAAATAAAAAAATATTAAAATTTTCTAAACTAAATTTTGCCCGACAACAGGATCGGTGTGGATTTGTTGAGAATAACAAGATAAACAATCCCAGCCCCTCACTTCCTTTGTCAGACAGGGATGACTGGTCAAAAAGGGTAGATTCCGCAAAAATAAAAAAATATTAAAATTTTCTAAACTAGATTTTGCCCGACAACAGGATCGGTGTGGATTTGTTAAGAATAACAAAATAAACAATCCCAGCCCCTCACTTCCTTTGTCAGACAGGGATGACTGGTCAAAAAGGGACGATTCCGCAAAAATAAAAAAATATTAAAATTTTCTAAACTAGATTTTGCCCGACAACAGGATCGGTGTGGATTTGTTGAGAATAACAAGATAAACAATCCCAGCCCCTCACTTCCTTTGTCAGACAGGGATGACTGGTCAAAAAGGGTAGATTCCGCAAAAATAAAAAAATATTAAAATTTTCTAAACTAGATTTTGCCCGACAACAGGATCGGTGTGGATTTGTTAAGAATAACAAGATAAACAATCCCAGCCCCTCACTTCCTTTGTCAGACAGGGATGACTGGTCAAAAAAGAAATGATTCCGCAAAAATAAAAAAATATTAAAATTTTCTAAACTAGATTTTGCCCGACAACAGGATCGGTGTGGATTTGTTAAGAATAACAAAATAAACAATCCCAGCCCCTCAATTCCTTTGTCAGACGGGGATGACTGGTCAAAAAGGGACGATTCCGCAAAAATAAAAAAATATTAAAATTTCCTAAACTAGATTTTGCCCGACAACAGGATCGGTGTGGATCTGTTAAGAATGACAAAATAAACAATCCCAGCCTCTCAATTCCTTTGTCAGACAGGGATGACTGGTCAAAAAGGGATTATTCCGCAAAAATAAAAAAATATTAAAATTTCCTAAACTAGACTTTGCCCGACAACAGGATGGGTGTGGATCTGTTAAGAATAACAAAATAAACAATCCCAGCCCCTCACTTCCTTTGTCAGACGGGGATGACTGGTCAAAAAGGGATTATTCCGCAAAAATAAAAAAATATTAAAATTTCCTAAACTAGATTTTGCCCGACAACAGGATCGGTGTGGATTTGTTAAGAATAACAAGATAAACAATCCCAGCCCCTCACTTCCTTTGTCAGACAGGGATGACTGGTCAAAAAGGGATTATTCCGCAAAAATAAAAAAATATTAAAATTTCCTAAACTAGACTTTGCGCCCGACAACAGGATGGGTGTGGATCTGTTAAGAATAACAAAATAAACAATCCCAGCCCCTCACTTCCTTTGTCAGACAGGGATGACTGGTCAAAAAGGGATTATTCCGCAAAAATAAAAAAATATTAAAATTTCCTAAACTAGACTTTGCCCGACAACAGGATGGGTGTGGATCTGTTAAGAATAACAAAATAAACAATCCCAGCCCCTCACTTCCTTTGTCAGACGGGGATGACTGGTCAAAAAGGGATTATTCCGCAAAAATAAAAAAATATTAAAATTTCCTAAACTAGACTTTACCCGACAACAGGATGGGTGTGGATCTGTTAAGAATAACAAAATAAACAATCCCAGCCCCTCACTTCCTTTGTCAGACAGGGATGACTGGTCAAAAAGGGACGATTCCGCAAAAATAAAAAAATATTAAAATTTTCTAAACTAAATTTTGCCCGACAACAGGATCGGTGTGGATTTGTTGAGAATAACAAGATAAACAATCCCAGCCCCTCACTTCCTTTGTCAGACAGGGATGACTGGTCAAAAAGGGTAGATTCCGCAAAAATAAAAAAATATTAAAATTTTCTAAACTAGATTTTGCCCGACAACAGGATCGGTGTGGATTTGTTAAGAATAACAAGATAAACAATCCCAGCCCCTCACTTCCTTTGTCAGACAGGGATGACTGGTCAAAAAAGAAATGATTCCGCAAAAATAAAAAAATATTAAAATTTTCTAAACTAGATTTTGCCCGACAACAGAATCGGTGTGGATTTGTTAAGAATAACAAAATAAACAATCCCAGCCCCTCAATTCCTTTGTCAGACGGGGATGACTGGTCAAAAAGGGACGATTCCGCAAAAATAAAAAAATATTAAAATTTCCTAAACTAGATTTTGCCCGACAACAGGATCGGTGTGGATCTGTTAAGAATGACAAAATAAACAATCCCAGCCTCTCAATTCCTTTGTCAGACAGGGATGACTGGTCAAAAAGGGATTATTCCGCAAAAATAAAAAAATATTAAAATTTCCTAAACTAGACTTTGCCCGACAACAGGATGGGTGTGGATCTGTTAAGAATAACAAAATAAACAATCCCAGCCCCTCACTTACTTTGTCAGACGGGGATGACTGGTCAAAAAGGGATTATTCCGCAAAAATAAAAAAATATTAAAATTTCCTAAACTAGATTTTGCCCGACAACAGGATCGGTGTGGATTTGTTAAGAATAACAAGATAAACAATCCCAGCCCCTCACTTCCTTTGTCAGACAAGGATGACTGGTCAAAAAGGGATTATTCCGCAAAAATAAAAAAATATTAAAATTTCCTAAACTAGACTTTGCCCGACAACAGGATGGGTGTGGATCTGTTAAGAATAACAAAATAAACAATCCCAGCCCCTCACTTCCTTTGTCAGACAGGGATGACTGGTCAAAAAGGGATTATTCCGCAAAAATAAAAAAATATTAAAATTTCCTAAACTAGACTTTGCCCGACAACAGGATGGGTGTGGATCTGTTAAGAATAACAAAATAAACAATCCCAGCCCCTCACTTCCTTTGTCAGACAGGGATGACTGGTCAAAAAGGGACGATTCCGCAAAAATAAAAAAATATTAAAATTTTCTAAACTAGATTTTGCCCGACAACAGGATCGGTGTGGATTTGTTGAGAATAACAAGATAAACAATCCCAGCCCCTCACTTCCTTTGTCAGACAGGGATGACTGGTCAAAAAGGGTAGATTCCGCAAAAATAAAAAAATATTAAAATTTTCTAAACTAGATTTTGCCCGACAACAGGATCGGTGTGGATTTGTTAAGAATAACAAGATAAACAATCCCAGCCCCTCACTTCCTTTGTCAGACAGGGATGACTGGTCAAAAAAGAAATGATTCCGCAAAAATAAAAAAATATTAAAATTTTCTAAACTAGATTTTGCCCGACAACAGGATCGGTGTGGATTTGTTAAGAATAACAAAATAAACAATCCCAGCCCCTCAATTCCTTTGTCAGACGGGGATGACTGGTCAAAAAGGGACGATTCCGCAAAAATAAAAAAATATTAAAATTTCCTAAACTAGATTTTGCCCGACAACAGGATCGGTGTGGATCTGTTAAGAATGACAAAATAAACAATCCCAGCCTCTCAATTCCTTTGTCAGACAGGGATGACTGGTCAAAAAGGGATTATTCCGCAAAAATAAAAAAATATTAAAATTTCCTAAACTAGATTTTGCCCGACAACAGGATCGGTGTGGATCTGTTAAGAATGACAAAATAAACAATCCCAGCCTCTCAATTCCTTTGTCAGACAGGGATGACTGGTCAAAAAGGGATTATTCCGCAAAAATAAAAAAATATTAAAATTTTCTAAACTAGATTTTGCCCGACAACAGGATCGGTGTGGATTTGTTAAGAATAACAAGATAAACAATCCCAGCCCCTCACTTCCTTTGTCAGACAGGGATGACTGGTCAAAAAAGAAATGATTCCGCAAAAATAAAAAAATATTAAAATTTTCTAAACTAGATTTTGCCCGACAACAGGATCGGTGTGGATTTGTTAAGATTAACAAAATAAACAATCCCAGCCCCTCACTTCCTTTGTCAGACGGGGATGACTGGTCAAAAAGAAATGATTCCGCAAAAATAAAAAAATATTAAAATTTTCTAAACTAGATTTTGCCCGACAACAGGATCGGTGTGGATTTGTTAAGATTAACAAAATAAACAATCCCAGCCCCTCACTTCCTTTGTCAGACGGGGATGACTGGTCAAAAAGGGATTATTCCGCAAAAATAAAAAAATATTAAAATTTCCTAAACTAGATTTTGCCCGACAACAGAATGGGTGTAGATCTGTTAAGAATAACAAAATAAACAATCCCAGCCCCTCACTTCCTTTGTCAGACAGGGATGACTGGTCAAAAAGGGACGATTCCGCAAAAATAAAAAAATATTAAAATATTCTAAACTAGATTTTGCCCGACAACAGGATCGGTGTGGATTTGTTAAGAATAACAAGATAAACAATCCCAGTCCCTCACTTCCTTTGTCAGACAGGGATGACTGGTCAAAAAGTGTAGATTCCGCAAAAATAAAAAAATATTAAAATTTTCTAAACTAGATTTTGCCCGACAACAGGATCGGTGTGGATTTGTTAAGAATAACAAGATAAACAATCCCAGCCCCTCACTTCCTTTGTCAGACTGGGATGACTGGTCATAAAGGGTAGATTCCGCAAAAATAAAAAAATATTAAAATTTTCTAAACTAGATTTTGCCCGACAACAGGATCGGTGTGGATTTGTTAAGAATAACAAGATAAACAATCCCAGTCCCTCACTTCCTTTGTCAGACAGGGATGACTGGTCAAAAAAGAAATGATTCCGCAAAAATAAAAAAATATTAAAATTTTCTAAACTAGATTTTGCCCGACAACAGGATCGGTGTGGATTTGTTAAGAATAACAAAATAAACAATCCCAGCCCCTCAATTCCTTTGTCAGACGGGGATGACTGGTCAAAAAGGGACGATTCCGCAAAAATAAAAAAATATTAAAATTTCCTAAACTAGATTTTGCCCGACAACAGGATCGGTGTGGATCTGTTAAGAATGACAAAATAAACAATCCCAGCCTCTCAATTCCTTTGTCAGACAGGGATGACTGGTCAAAAAGGGATGATTCCGCAAAAATAAAAAAATATTAAAATTTCCTAAACTAGATTTTGCCCGACAACAGGATCGGTGTCGATCTGTTAAGAATAACAAAATTTATTGGCATATTATGGAATATTGGCATGAAGGTTTTGTGGGTGAGATCAATTCTGAGCGAAATGTTATAGATGTTGGTGTGGCACAAGGATCCATTTTAAGGGCTATATTGTTTTTAATATACACGAATGAATTGGGGCCATTACAGCTAGACACTCATTTAGTTATGTATGCGGATGACCAGTCGCTACTTGCTTCGGATAAGTCAGATGGTAGGTTGCAGAGTAAATGCGACAGTTGTTTGAATATTTTAAATGACTGGTGTGCCTCACATAATCAGTACATTGGTAAAACTAATTTCATAAGATTTCATAAACTAACAAAAACAATGTTCTAATGTAGAACTTCAAATAGGAACAACTATAGTGGCATAGAATAAAAGTGTCAAATTTCTGGGAATAGTGTTTGATGAATGTTTAAATTGGAAAACGCATAGCGGTCAGGTAATAAGTAAATTACAATCTATTAATAGCTTAATTAGAAGTATTAAATACATTCTCACTACTGAGCAATTATTGTTCTTTTATTACGGTCAGGTTGAGTCTAGGTTGAGATACGGCTTGTGTTTTTGGGGTAATTCCACTTGGTCACAGATGTTTCTACTATTCAAAAAAGGATTGTGCGAAGCTTGTTGGGGTTACCAAGCCAATTTCTTGCAGGCAAGTTTTTAAACAACTTGGTATTTTAACTTTGGCGTGAGTTTTTATTTTGGAGTTGTGTGTTTATGTATATGTTAATAGACAACGGTTTAACGCGAATCAAAATATCCATAAGAGGAATACAAGACAAAATGAGGATTTTCATATACCATGTTATAAGTATAATGTAACCATTAATTCTCCTATGTGTTTAGGTTTACGGGTATACAATCATTTACCTCATGACATAAAATTAGCGAGAAATGTTATTTTATTTAAGCTACAATTAAAGCTATATTTATTGGATAAATGTTTTTATACTTTGAATGATTTTTTTGTAAACTAATTGTTAAGTACTGAGTATTCATATACAATTTGATACCTAAAGGAAATAAAATCCTTTTCTGCTGATAATTGTTTTTATGGTGTTGATGAGCTTTTAAACTTGTAAGTGTAAAAAAATGACGTACCTATTTGATTTTGAGTCTATATTTTGTACATCTCTGTGCAACTTGTTTTTATGTTAATTTATTTTTTAATACTGAGTTTTATGTGTATATTAATATAAATGTTTCTTAATTTACTACGTTTACTACTTGTTGACGTTCACATCAATTGTAAAATTGCTCAGTGAGTAATAAATTCTTTACTTTACTAGACTTATCTGTTCTATCATATTTGAGATGAGCCATATGTTCCTTGAATCTAGTTTGAGTCGACCTTCTAGTTTGTCCAATATACTTTTGATTACATTCTTCGTTGCAGCAGTCGGCTAATTTCGTAAATCCCCGACTTTTCCTTAGTTTCTATTTTGTCTTTTGGATTGTCTTTGAATCCATACAAACCTTATATCCTTAAAGTCTGAACTGCCTAAAGTTTTGCTGTAATTAAGCCGTGCCGGGACTTTTGCCCAACCCTGTATATAGGTTTCGTAGAATCTAAATATCCAATATCCAAGTATATTACAATTAATTTTAAAAGGCGATAGCAACATAGTAGAAAGTGTGGCAACCCTGTATTTATTTTTATTTAAATGTTCTCTAGGTGGACAAAAAGGATTTAGAAACGGAAATTCAAAATTTATATCCACTCAAAAAATTTCAGGCCGGCTCTGTCCACACACCTCCCCTCACATTCACCCCTCGCTGATGCAAATAACCTAATTTTCTTAAATATGAGCCCTTAGGCGTCCCCCGCTCAAACGTGATCGATCACCGGTTAGTACGAGGTCAAAGCTCCTCGCACAAGAATGCTTTAGGAAGTTCCACCGCTGGCATTTCTTCTAGGAACGCGGCTACCATTAAGTGGTGGAACAGTGTCAGTCCACCGTACCATTGTTCTTCTTTTTCCGGGCAGGATCACGTCGTGCGAATGAATTGTGGGATTTTCGTGCCTCGTCAGGAGCATTTTTATACGTGAAGCGTTTCGTAAGTTAATAGTAGAGCTTTGATATTAGTGATATTAGCCTATTATATGTGGAATTAGAAGGTGTATTTCAGCTGTATTTTTATAATCATAGTTTAATATAACTATTTTCTTATAGGTACATTTTTAAATGCAGTTTAGTGGAAGCAAATGTCGCATGCTGTCTTTCTCACTGTAACTATTGCCAAACGTTCAGGATTAACCAGATTCAAAGTTGAGATACTAGTATTTTTAATTCTTAAGAGGTCACTGTAATTTTTTTAAAATTTTTTATTAAGATGTAAAAATTATATTCATATATAATAATACTCTATGCTTATATCAATTGCAAAGACTTCTAGAGGCATAAAACAGATAATTTTTTTATTTTAATTCGTACATATGGCAAACAGTTACTTTTAGTGTCCCTCAGGGATCCATCATTGGACCTCTTCTGTTTCTGATCTTTATAAATTATATCATCGCGGAACTGCGTTGTTACACTGTTGCTTTAATGACTGAGTCATTCAGAGAAGTTGAATAATGCGAGAGATGGCTTTTTTAGATGATTGTATTCATTTGCAAGAGGATAAGAAGTGACCAATCGGTATGATATAATTAAGAATATTAATCTCACATTTGACATTTAAACGACATTTGCTAAATTTGGGATTTATAATATAAACTTTAAGTTCTACATTAATAATGACCTCAGCTTTGAACACTCCATAGATAAATGTTTCTTTTGAATCCAAATTATATGATATTCAGCAATGGATATTGGATTTTGTCCAGTATTTGTCTCTGTAGGTTTTCTTTATTTTAAATTAGTAATTATATCAACAATATTATCAGGATATTAGACATTTATTCTAACAATGTTAAAAAATGTCTTGACAAATTTTAATTTTTTAATTAAAATTTTGTTGTTAGAAGGAGTTTATTTAGCTCTACCGAATAAAGTATAAGTAAGTAGGCTGTAGGAGTAATAGAGGTAGCACTTACATGAGAAAGTCCCTTTGCAGATAATTAACTGATTTTTATTAAAGAAACTGCTTTGCTTGTTAATATTTTCTTGGGACGACATAGCAGGGTGAAGTCAATTAACCTTTAGTCGTTAGTCCACCATGAACTGCTAAAAATCAATAAAACAATCTTAACCCAAATTAGAGTTGATGGGCCAATGCATTATCTATTACACCCCGAACCATTAAGTACTGAAAACTTATTACCAGGGTGGAGTCGGCCCAAAATACCAAAGTCGGGGCTCTTTACTACGGCCCTAAGCTTAGCATCATCAGGTGACGAGTAAAATCGGTTTTTCTACATAACATAGTCAATTAAGTGTAATTAACAAGTGCTTAATCACAATCAGAGGAAACAAACAGGAAATAACTAACGGAACTCACCTCTTTATTTCTTATGCGTTTTTTATTTATTTTATGATGATATTTTTCAATATAAAATTTGTTTGTTGCTAAAGTTTATAGACCATAAAGTAATATTTTAATAATAGCTAATCAGAGTTAACAAAATAATTTGTATTTATGTTTTCCTATATGTTTCCTATTTATGTATCCTATATGTTTTTATATTTTTTTAAATTTTTCCTTATACAGGGTTATTCAGAACTCATCCATAATAAAATTTGGGGATGTTCAACATACATGTAGAGATGTGGTAGTGCAAAAAAATTTTTTTTGGCGGGTTCTGAAAACTATTTAAAAATTTTTCATTGCACGCCGCTGGATACTGATCCACTGTAATGGAGTGACCTTGGGACTGACAATGCAAACTGGCTAGCACGAAAAAAACTTCGGAAGTTCTGAGAGTATACCGACACCCGGCGCAAAAAAGATTTGCAGCGTTTTTACTTTACTTAAAGATAGATAGATGTGACCAAAGTGACGTGTCTTTAAAATTAATAAAATTTTGTTACACTAATTTTGAAGAATTGCACTACTTGATTACCAGGTATTAAAAACATGAAATTTATAAAAAATTTGCACATACCTTGTTACAAAAACTGTTCGAAATAATATTCCTCGACTTGTAGTCACTTTTGGGCACGCCTTATCCAATTTTGCCGCACTAAACCGAATGTTCCTCCTGGTTGCTGATCTTGTAAACGCAAATTATTAAGTAAATTGGGGATTTTAACAAAACCTAACTCGTAATTGATAATCCACTGGCAACATTCCATTAACTCAGCATTACTGTACACATGAGCCATTTTGAAAATTTTACAGTTTAACACTCGTACGATAAATAAAACACCGGCACTGAGAGAAGACACAGATAGACTGATGACTGAATAGACAATAGAGATATTATCCCCACTCCAACTCTATTCGCTCGATCATAACCAGTCGTTCGAGGTACAAAAACGTGTTTACTTTTTTTACCACATTCTTAGGCATGTGGTAGGTATATCAGATGTTGAAGTACAGTTGTCCATCTACGTAGTCCTTTATAATGGTATAACTTTAAACATTGTTTACGGGAAATCCTAAGACTTTTATTATAAATTTTTTTGGTGATATCGATTTCTTATTTAAGGATGCACATATCCTCAAAGTTTTAGAGATAAGTTCTGAATAACCCTGTATATGTTTTTTATTCAAATTGATAATAAATTAATATTTGTTTCATATGATTTATTTTCTTTTACCTTTTCTATTAGCAAGCACGTACATATATCAGTATATACATATACAGTAGACACTGTTTATTCAGTTCTACGCCTGATTCCATATATTGCCATCCATAGCGAATATAATTTGATCAGCCCTGACATATCACGTTATTATCGAGAGCATAATATCGTGTCGAGAGCTGACTTCCATCTTGGGAATACGTGCTCTTTGTTAGATAATGTCGTGAGCGCCAACACACATTAATTTAATTTGAAAATGGGTAATAATGGAAACAAATGGTGCTTTTAAGTTTATTACGGCCCGCGAAGTATACATAAAAATTGCTTGGAATAAACTAACATTTGTACATCTCATTAAAAGCGTTACAGTTCTGCCATAATCCCCAAATGAAAACCTGGAAGTATAGAAGATAAGGAGCCCGAACTCTGTATATTAAAAATGGTTACAGATCCCGCAGTGGCGGCTCCTGAATAAGTGCCGCTGAGCTGCAAACCACGAAATTATAACAGAAAAAACAAAGAGCTGCATTTTCAGCAGATACGTTCATAGTGTTCGAGGTGGTATATTCGTTTTTATGTTCGTTTGGTATGTTTCCTCTGCGTCGTGAATTTGGGTATCGAAATCGCGTGATAAGATAACTCGAAAGTGGGTTGGAACCTTTGGTGTGAAGATAACAATGATGTAGTTTTTCACATAACACCAAAGCACTATACTGCACACGACGCGCGTTTCTCCAACCGAGTTGGTATTATCTGCAGATGATTAAAACTAAACCCATGCTAACAGTGAACCGTCACGATGGCTCAGTGAACCGTCACGACGGCTCAGTGAACCGTCACGATGGCTCAGTGAACCGACGCGATGGATCAAAGAACCGTGATTAACAAATTAGTTTGGCCCTGTCCTTATTCCTACTATTTTTACACTTTGCAATTTCTAAACTCTCAAATGCATCCAATTGTTTGGAATTTTTTACATTCCTAATTAATCTTAAATTGCTACTGCATATTTTATGGTTGTTCTCAAACGCATGCTGGGTGAAACTAGACTTATCTGTTCTACTATATTTGAGATGAGTCATTTGATCCTTGAATCTACTTTCAAAAGTATGTTGGACAAACGGGAAGGTCAATTCAAACTAGATTCAAGGAACATATAGCTTATCTCAAATATGGTAGAACAGATAACCCTAGTGGCGCCCAGCATGCATTTGAGATCAACCATAAAATAGATAGGACCAATTTAAAACTAATTAGGAATGTAACAAATTCAAGACAGCTGGATGCATTTGAGAGTTTGGAAATTATTGGTTAGTAAATCACCGTTCACTGGTTCATCGCGACAGTTCACTACTGAGCCATCGTCATGGTTCATTGAGCCATCGCGATGGTTCACTGAACCGTAGCGATAGTTTAGGTGTAAATAGGACACAATGGACACTTGGTTGGTGAAACGCGCATCGAGTGTAGTATAGTATTTTAGTATTACGTGGAAAACTACATCAGTGTTGTGATAAAATAACTAAAAAATTGAAATTGGTTGGGTGTAAATAAATTTAGTAAACTTAGCTATCAGCAGCAATTACTTGTGAAAGAGCACAGACGTCCCCAGCCTGATTTAACAATTGAAAGTCTTGGGAAAAATCATGGAAAACTTTATAAGACAATTTAAAAAAGATATAATATTTAAGAAACAACTGCATTTGTGGCTGTTCTGAAAAAAATCTTTGTTTTAAGTGAAAAATGTTTCGTTTTTTCTGACTGACATCTCTGTTTCACACTCAGTAAAAATAAACACGGGGTGCCACTGAGATACCGGACAAAACAAACAAATAAAATTAGTACATATTTAACCATTGCCCCCTCAATTTTCTGTCATTAGTTGTGAAAGTCACTCAGATCGTGAACGACTACCATAGATTAGGTTGGAGATAGATAAGATTCTGCGACGTTGTAAAAAGCGACACAGAAAGCGACATCTGTGAAGATGTAGTAGAACTTTTTCAAAATGACGGCGTTAGAAAGTGCTTAATAAATGTTACTGTACCTATTTGCTAAAAATTGTCAACAATCATGTCAGGAATAGACAAAGTTACTCTTATTTTTATGATGGATAAGATTATAAAAGAGGAAGATTCCATTTTAAGAAATTGACTTTTGACAGTTTTTTCAATTTCATTCTTATTCTTTTTTTTGAGCATTCCGTGTTAATAATTATCAAAATATTTTACGAAGTCTGCTAAAGTAGGTCCCTTTCTGCATAGACACCAACCTAAATTAAACAATAAAGGTATCCGTACAGTTAACATTGGTAATTATCTATTTTTCAGTTTGCTAACGTCATTTTTACATAAAAATTATGTCAAATAAGTATATCAAAAACTGTTAGACTTATGTGTAGGACATTAGAGAGTTTTTGAACCCCTTAAATTTCAGCACGTCGTTATCGTTATCGTTATTCTGCGCATGCGCAGTGCCAAGAATAGTATCATTTTCGGCACTGCGCATGCTCAGAATAACCATAACCATAACGATAACGTAAATTTTAAGGGGTTCAAAAACTCTCTATTATACATGAAATGTGTGTGGAATCTAAAAATTAAATGATATAAAGGGTCGCCATCTTGAATGCGTTCGTATTCTATCAAATTTTCATATTTCTTTAGTTATAGTTTCTACATAATCAATCGAAGGAAATCTCAGTGGGTCACCCCGAGTCACCCTGTACTATAAAAAAACCATAATTGGACGCCACTTGTTTTATTTTTACGTATGCAGCAAATGCAGCTGTTCCGTGCTCGTCACCATATTTAATGGCAAAAATTAATCAGCGGTCGATGTAGATGGTGTTATGTTTTATGTTAAAGGTGGCCCTGTAATTGAATCGATAGGATAGCCGCATAATTGACAGTTGTTGCGAAGGGCGGTGATCATTAGTGAACGGAAAGGTAATAAAAAATACAGGGTTACCAAAAGAATAGAGAGTAGGGGCTGTTGCCAGCAGCAAAAGTTACTTAAAATATTTACAGAAGCAGTATAGCTTGTCCTTGCTGTCGCATTGTGTGAACCATTGCTTGTGTCTCCGAGAATATCGCTGAAGATTCTTTTTTGTTTTCAATTGAATCTTCTACGTTTATCCTTCTGCTACAGAACTTGATTTCTATCCGCCGTATTACTTATTTTTTAAAATGTTTGCCCGGGAGTCTGCAAGGAAAGTTGGCGAGGATCTTCTGAAGCAGAGCCCAGTGAAAAGTACAGGACTCGATAAACTGATCACTTCAAAGAAAAGATCAAAGGAAGAATCGTCGAACAGGACTGGGCTGCGACAAGCCAGGCTATTATTTGAAGGGCCTTGGTCGAACGGAACTCGATCAATACTTGCGCTAAGTCGTAACAACATAAGGATTGTCACAAGTCTGTTGACAGGTCACGGACATTTCAACAAGCACTACCGGCCATAGTGACACTAGAAGGTGCAGGTTTTGAGGGGATGATGCCGAGGACTCCATTCACATCCTTTGTCGCTGTGCCTGCCTCATGGTCAAGAAACACAAACATCTGGGTGCAGCATATTTCCTGCCCCAGGACATTAGAGAGCTGCCACTAGAACGGGTATTGGCCTATGCGCATAGCACGGGTCTCTTTCAACTGACTCTCTCTCTTTTAACTAGCTCTCGACTAACGGCAGGCCCAATGTGTCGAAAGGCCTGAGTGCTGCGGGTAACCGCGCCGCTTTCCAACAGCAACAGCAACAACTGATCACTTGATCAATCAGTTTTGGTATTCCACCAATGGTATTCATTCCTACTGGTTGATCAGCACATTTACCGTTTGCATATTAAGGGCGCATTTGCACTCCCTTATCAATGAAGCAGCCAAAAGATGAATCAAACGTATTCAGTGTGAGCGTAGACAACCGCAACATCGATACTGCAATTTAGGTTTTTTTTTGTTGCATATATATAAATGTATCCACCTAAATAGTCATATTATAAAGACTGAAATAGATTATCAATTACGCATTTTCTAAATATTTACTTTCCCGCACGGCGTGCGGGAAAGTGGGAGCTTTCGAAAACAAAATGCATGCGGGAAAGTAAACCTTCATATACGCTCGTAGAAAAACATATAAACATTACTAAAAACAGATTGAAGCGTTGCACATTTTTCCGATTTATGCATAAATCGAGAGTCTATTATAAATTTTCTCGTTCGCTTTGATTCGAATGTATTCAAAAGACCACGAAAAAAAATTAATGTTATATTCTTAGTTTTAAAACGGGTTCTTTCAATGCAGATAAATAATAAAATCATAATTGTTTTACAGTCACTATTTATTGAACACTAAAGATAACTAGAGTCAATCGATTTACAGTTGTCGCACTACAAATATTTATTACATTATTTAAATTCACAAGTATTTATTTAACTATCACGTGGACAGACGGAGATACAACTAACTGTCTGAAGATCCCGTGTGCGTAGGTATTTATATATTCTCCTCAAGACTCAAGAAAGGAACCATTGCATCTCGAACACACCAGAAACTTCGATTGGCGGCTGGGAAGACTTTCGTCGTTCATACTGGGCATCGTTCGCGATGCTTCGCGGCAATTCGCTCTGGGTTTCGAAAGGACTTTCGTCACATTAAAATAGCACACATGATGCTGAGAAAATCCATTAGGAAACATGTAAACATTACTGCAAGCAGACTGAAGCAGAAATTTATAATTTTTTATAGTCGCGATTTGGAATTTACGTTTGTAATTATTTCATCCTCCAAATTCGGGGATGTGAAACCGTGAAACACTCTATATATTTAATTTTTTACAGGGTGGCTGAATGAGGCTTCGTCGATATTAAACTTTAATATTTTAAATGGGACACCCTGTATTTTTTACATATTTGGAAAGAACGCTTTTTTACGAATACAATCAAAATATATAAGTTTCATGGGTCTATCTCTAATAATATGAGATAGATTCAAAAAAGTGTGCCATAAGAGCGATGTGCTAGAAAGAGATATCGATTCGTTGCTAGGCACAGTCTTTTTCCAACACATGGCCCAATTAGAAAACAATAACTCTTAACAATCAAAACTGCCTTCTTCATAAGCGTCATTTAAAGTTATTTTGGTATTACAATTTAATATTTCGCCATAAGTTTTTGTCAAAATTGAAAAAAAAATGTTCTTGATTAAAATAAAACTGTGACTCTTTTTATAAATGTAGGTATCACCTCAACAATTTCGTTCTTAATGTACCCCCTTCCGTTACTAGCGACCTCTGTCTTTATAACGAACCAAGCTTACTTTATTATCATAAAAGAATTTATACGTTCGTGAAAAAATGCCGTCTAAGGTTAAACCACTCTGTATAGTATAAATGTTGGTGCCTATATTATACAGGGTGGATCTAGCAATTGTATAACAAAGTACGATAACTCTGGTGTTATGGAAAATACAAAAGATATTAAACACATGTGTTACAGGATATTATAGAAAATCTTTTTAAAGTTAGATTAGGATGTAGGTTACAAGATATTTCGTTTAATAATTAAAGATATCCATATATATTAAAACGCGTCGATTCTGTCTCCCTCTCAATTCCGTCGTCGAATTGACAAAGTTTTAAAGCTATCTCCTCTGAGGGGCGATCTCGAAACGATCCTCGCGGACCACCGGAGGTCGCCCCCGGCTTTTCTCCAATGCGTAGTGGTATTTTCGTCCCGTTTCTTACGCGTTTTCCCAATTTAAACGCCTTTTCAAAAAACCTCTGCAAAATTTTCGTCGATCGCCATTCGGCGAGAGAGATGCGGCTAGCACCGGCGTTTGTCCTCACGCCTAATGGTCCCGTCACGCCCGCCGAAATACCGACTTTTCGCGGGACCCCCGAGACCTTTTTCTAATTTTTACGGCTTCGAGAAGGGCTTCACGCGAAAGTTCAGTCCTTTCTCTAATCCTTTGAGATTTTTTTTCGAGACCGTACGTCGACGCTTTCTACGTCTATTTCATCTTCGAAAATCTCGAGTCGCATCCGTCTCAACTTCTTTCTTATTTTATCTTCCAATGTGAGATTGGACTAACGAGACAAGCACCTCCCACGAAAACTGTCAAATTAATTAAACTTCAAATAGGTTATTTTCCTACGAAAAATATTGCTAACAGAATCAATAATACTGACTCCCAAAACATTTCTGATTACCAAAATACTGAAGTGAAATGCTTTTCTAACTAAAAAATCGGTAAAAATTATTTTTTCAGGTTGACACGTACAGGTTACATACTTAAACGTCTCAAGGTAAACATTTGACAACAGGCGTGGTAGCGCAATGGGAAAGTCGTAGGATTCAAAACCTCATAATGCTGATTTCGTGTGTTCAAGTTACGCTGGAGGCAAACTTTTTTTTTACTTTTTAATTCCAATTATTTATTAGTATTTAGTTATTCTGTTTCATTATCCGTAGCTTTTATTGTTTCTGCCGTAAAGTTTGGAATTAATTCGTTCATTTTGGCAGTCTGTTAAATTCTTCATTTTAGCTTACAAAAGTAATTATCTACTCTACAATATTTTTGGTCCCATTGATAAAATTGATAATAATGTTTACTTAAAAATAAATTCTACTTTCAGTACTTAAAAAATTATGATGTTTTACCATCAACAATAGAGTACCCTTACAATTCATCAAAATATTTAAAAAAATCGTTTAGTATAAATTACATCATCATTCCAGATACAAAATTTCTTTAATATGTATTTTCTTTAAAATAATATTATTCTAGATGCTTTTGTCACCCGAAGGGTGACCCCAGGCCGCAGGCCTGGACCCCCAGTAGGGCTAGATATGGGAACGAAAATCGCGAAAGCGATTTTCTCCCATTTCTAGTTTTTTTTTTAAATGGAAAAAGGGAAAGACTTTATAGAAGGCTCACTTCTTCTATAAATCTTCCTTGGTAACAATATTATGACTTTAGACCGTCCTTCATTGACCTCGAAGCCGCCGTATCTGTCGCAACTTCTCGATGTGCCAATTATTGAGAGCAACATTACCCCACAAAGAATTTATAAGTGATTTATTGCTACACGGGGACATATTTCGCGGAAACAAACATACTTTGAGCCTATATTATCGTCGATTTTCTTTTCGACGGCTTATTAGATTTTCAGATTCTGTGCCTCGGTCGCATCGAAGCCGGTTGGGCGTGATACGTTGTACGCTGTCGCCAGGGCCGTAACTAGGATTTTATTATCGAACGAAGGTTGGTTTCCAAGTTTATTCTGGTATCAGTAAGAAGGGGGTTTCCTTTATATTCAGATAAAATCGCAGATAGAAGGCTAGTGATACCTAAAGGTTATAAGAATGATAAAGTAACATGACATATAGGAAAAAAGCACACAAAAGTAATTCTCATTACACCGTAAAATACACCGATATGTATATCTAAAGTAAATTAGGTTTGAGGGTTGGTGGACAAGAAACAGAACGTGTATTACCAGTATTTATTTATTTACCCCACAGGCCAATATCAATTACAGGGCGAGAGAATTATAAACAATTAAACTTACATAAAATATTTGAAGTACATAAATAATAAATAGTATCAGCAGACAAAAGGATTACAATACTCTTAATTATGACGAAAGGTGTTTAATATTTGCAACAGAGCAAAGAAAAATGTCGAGCTGATACTGCACAGACTTATTTCACATATAAAATATGAGGGTGACAACTTCAAAATATTGATCCATGGAGTTAGCCGATAAAACGTATATTTAGATTGAGTTACCAATACAGGGGCGACAAGATTATGAATTGATTTGTATAAGATCAGTAGAGATGTAGAGAACAAGATTTTCTCCGATCCTGTAAGTCGGGGCTCTCCAATTTCAAGTGGCCCAAGGGCCGCTGTAAATAAAATTATGGTTTTGTAGGGCCGCATCATATCATCAATACTTTATTATTAGTTCAAAGTCAGCCTTTATCAATTCAGATAGATACTATAGGTAATAGGTACATAGGTAATAGATAATAGGTACTATATAGGTAATAGACACAAAAAACTTGTTTGTTTATAAATTATTTTTGTTTATTCAAAGCAATAACAAATGTACAAACAAAATTTGTGGGAAGCTTGCGAATGTTGGTTTTCACTAACCGGCGTATTAATTTTAACATTTTGTTGTTGACAAACGAAGCAACTGAATAAGTGACTTATCAGAAAGGGAACGCCTATATTTTGACTTTTACAAATTTCATGTTGGAAAAGCTGCTTTCGCAAAGATACGTGCTTCTCAGCATTGAGCCTATTATAAGGTCTAAGTTTCGCAAGTTGGGATAACGTTCTCCTGGAAGTAACTTAAAAAAGTCCAATCCTATTTGGGTTCTTAACTGATAAAAAGGATCTGACTGAAAATCACACAAGACAATTGTCTTACAATTATAATTACCATTAAAAGGACAAAACAGATGACTTTTATATCGGTACCTAGTTATAACGTTTGTAAACATCATAAATAATAATGGCCCCAATATCGACTCTTGGGGTACACCAGATGTACAATAAAATAGATTATACTTTCAGCAACATTCATGTTGAATTTGGAGATGTACCATTTAAACGTATTTTTTTTTTGTTCCAAAGCCAACTAATAATGTTTTTCTGTGACACATGAAATTTTGTGATAATTCTATTTACGTGGATAAATAATAGAGAGTTTTTGAACCCCTTAAATTCTAGCACGTCGTTATCGTTATCGTTATTCTGCGCATGCGCAGTGCCAAAAATGATATTCGTTTAGGCACTGCGCATGCGCAGAATAACGATAACGCCATGCTAGAATTTAAGGGGTTCAAAAACTCTCTAATGATTTTAGGTATAGGGTAACTATATCAAATTAAAGCATTTTCAGCATGAACAAATTCATTGAACTAAAAAAATCATAGTGGTCTCATTTGAAAAAATGATTTTCAGATGTTCAAAGATTCTTATATTGGCTATGTAATAACAGATACCATGTATACGTTTTAGAACTAAAATCCCTACTGATAGGAGATCATGGGTTCTCAGTGAGCTCCTAAAAATAAATGTTTCTAGTTACTATTACTGATAATGTCAGAGATAGTTATTTCATAGTCACCCCTGCATCTGTCAATTATTTAAAAGAAAAAATCAAAATATATGTGAGTATCAAGTATAAATTTTAAGTATTAAGTATGGGGGTAATTTTGACTAATTACTTCCGGTAGAACCGGAAGTAATAAAATATGGGCGTTATTTTTCAAACAATAGAACCTAACCTGACATGGCTAGAAGCAAAATTTCAATCGTATCTCGATTAGTTCAGAGATACGTCTACGGCCAACTCGTCGTTACACACCCTGTATACAGGGCGTTATATTTGAAAAAAAACACGCATGAGGGTTTGACCAAAGTCACTAAAGGTGGTATTAGATTCTGAGCACCCTGTATGTAACTTTTTATGTATGTTTGGATAGCGCAACGTGACAATTACTTCCGGTTTAACCGGAAGTGCAATGACCTCGACATTATTTTGAATAGAAAGATTATAAGTGATAATCTAGCCAGCCAAATTTTCAAAAAGAAATGATTACTCCAAATCTCTATGGATCTTATAATTTCCGTAAATAATACTTCACTTTGTCGGAAATTCCATGTGCACCGCCGTGTTATCTGAATAAAAACCCCATCGAGATATTGATTTTCTCTCATTTTATTATTCTGAACCACGGCACGCACAGACAATTCTGTCGACTTCCAGTGAAAACAATTGCAAACACCTAGTAACCAACTCGACAGGCAGTTGTTCACAATAAAGAATTAATTTTAAAACAATAATAGTTGTACTTATATCCAAATCTGAATATTATTTGAATTTGAATTGTATTTTTAACTGAATAAATTTTCCCTATATTACCTGGAGATAATTTTTGCCTTCCCTGACTAAACTTGTGACCCCCCAACTACGCCTATGCCTACATACTCCGGCACAGTGACGTCAGACTGACGTCCGTTTATTTTTCGTTGTTTATAGCTGCATAATTTATTGTTTACATGGTAATAATTGAGTGTAAACAGTCCCTAATTATCAGCTCAGTTACTGTATAACGAACTTTATGAATTTTTAAGTAGCTTAGCCCGGCCAGGCGTTATTTATAACGATCACGGATTATTAAAAATTTATTTAACCCTACGGATATCGCACTGATTGCATAGCGAGCGAATAGTAAATTTTTAAACCAATATACGTGCAGATATTATAAATATACTGGGTACCTATCTGTACCTGGTGTCCCACGGTTACGGTCCATTAGAAGTATCTGGAGAACCAATTGAGCTATTAATTTGAAATTTGAGGTGAAGTCAAAGTGAGCCATGATCTATTTGATGAAAATATTTTGCAGTTTCTACCACTTCCGGTTATACCGGAAGTCGACATTAACTTCGTTATTTTAAACGGGACAACCTATATATTATTGTATTTTTGGATTCTACGTGAAATTCTAAACACATTTCATGTAGGATGTCCCATACCTATCTTCAACTGTTTTTGAAATATTGACAGGTAAATATTGACATTTTACAACTTTGACACCCTGTAAAATCTAAACGGTTTGAGATCAAGCACAATGGTTTGCACATTCCTAATATTAACCTATCATAAGCTATCGTTTGACATTATGAAATTTATATATTTAAAAAAAATGTTTTTCTTTAATTTAGATATTTCCGTTATTCAATTGTTTTTTCTAATACAGTATTATAAAAATTCATAAAAAAAAGCTAAAACTTTTGTATTTAAAACTGCTTTTTAATTTCAATAATAAAACCACAATAAGTTGTCAGATTATAGTGATTAACCCTGTACAAATAATGTAATGAGAATGTTATTTTGATATTGGCGATTCAAATTACCGGTGAGGGTGCTGCAAATTGTAAACAAATATGGAGGAAGACGAGTGAAAATTTTGCATTATCACATCATCTAGCAATTTAGCATTCAGCTGCCATAAATATAGTTACTCATGTGCTAGTTAGGGTGAAATAAAGGATAAAAAAAGTGGTAAAAGCAGTCAACACGTCTCATAAGTGGTTCATTGCTAATTATATGAATTTTTTGGGTTAAAACAGGTACCCTAGTTTTTGTTTACTTACATTTTGGGCTAAAATAAGTGTGATAAACTGTATGGTGATACAATATTAGTGCTTGTTTTTTGTTAAATAATGTTTAAATTAAAATATATTCTGTTTTTATAAGACTAATAATAAAAAAGTATAGGCAAACTACAACAAAGTGGTTATGTTGTGTAAATAAACGTGTTCCCTGTTAATAAATTGTTACATGCCTTTTGGAGAAATGAGTGAGAAACAGTTTCTTATACTAGGGTCAAACTTCTACCTATCTTCTATCTTAAACACTTCTATTGACACATTTTGTAGAATGACACCCATAAACACGGCAGTGTGTGTTGTGCTGATTTCTTTTGAATGCCATTTTAAAATGTGAAAATAAAGATGTACAAATACTAACCACGTCTTTTTTAATTTAGTAATACCAAAAAATCAAAAGCACCACTAAATTATTACGTTAAACAAACCCAAATACGTGTTATTTATCATTGTATCAGCAATAAGCCTCCAAAAAAATACCTTTTTAAGTAGGTTCAAATATTTTCAAGCAGAGGGCGCATTCATTTTTGAAATGGCCAATAATTTTACAACATAAAAAATAACAATTCGAATTCCGATGCCCGTGCAACGTTTCATTTGTTATCTATCCTTTAACAGTTTCTAATCACCTAACAAATTAATTTTAATTTGAAGACGCTCATCTCGAACGTAGACCTCTAAATATTCTGAATATTTTTAGCACGCATCTTAGATACAAACCAATACGCCCACATAAACAAGCGCTCGTGGGCGAAAAGCTATTTTTGCGTTTAAAAACATGCATTTATAAAAGTTCTGCGGCTACGTAATGATATGCAGCCTTGCTGAATGCAAGCTGGTCCAACTATTAGGGGAAAATGGCGAAAATATACAGGGTGTATCACGATATGCTGAATCGATTTGTGTAACGGGAAGCAGTTATGGGTGGAATTTTGAAAATTTGTATGAAGGGCTAATTGTAGTCGCTGGTTTTTTCACTTTCTTACTGTCACTTTCAGTTACACCGGAAGTCGATACCAATTTACTTATTTTAAATGAAATATTATGTATATTTTTGAATTCCTTGATAAATTTAATAATCTTAACTTAAATTGTATTGTTTCAGAGATATATTTTTTTTATTTTGACAATTGCAAGATTTAACGATACATTTTTTAAAATCTAGTCGACAAGAGAAACAAATTATTCATAGCCTTAATATGAAACGTCAGATTTACTTAAAATTGGTGAAAACAGGGTCAGATGTTGTACAAGGTATTTAAAAAGTTGACATGTAATTTTACAAAAACTCTCAACACAAAAACACAAACAAAAACACAATTTATTTAAATGGAATCCATTTAAATAAACCATTAAATTCTTCTTCTTAAAAAAAAATATGTATAAAATTTGCTATATCTAATATAAGCCCATTTTTAGTTATTGGTGAAAAATTTTTTTTTGTAAGGATATCCGAAAGTATCTTGTTATCTATGACTGGTTACAGAACCCTTGTGATCACAAGGATTAGCCCTAAGGTTTGAGCCTTGAGTAGGAGAGGAACGACATATTATTGTTCAGTAGTAATCCCTAACCACCATTCAGTGCTTGAATGAGGAAAACCTCGTGAATTAAGAGGGCTGTATCTTTCAATTATTTTCAATTGTTTCAAAGGATACTACCAAGAAGAACGAACGAACCAGTACTCAGACTTCCGCCTAGTTATGTAACAAGGTCCATTGAAAACTGGATCAAGAAAACATCAGAGGAAGAATGGTAGAACCTCTTAATGAATGGAGCCTCTTAATGAAGCTGATCACCTTATTGGGTGAGAACTTATTCAGATCCTCTGGCAGAAATTGTCCTTTGCCAAATAATGAGTATCTGATCCTTTCCCCAGGGGGGCAGGTGCATAATATGTATTCTGCCATTTCATCATCTTCTAAGAACACACGGCACTCAGCGTCTTCTGCTAGGCCGAATTTGTACAGATGATATTTTAAACGGCAGTGACCAGTGTATAGGCCTATTAAAGTTCGTAGGTGCAACTTGTTTAACTCTAAAAGTTTTTTAGTTATTTTTGAAGAGTTTATTATGAATGCATTGCCTGAATAACATTTGCAAATGCAGTGTTTGGTTTAAAATCTCTTAACGATTGCACATTTATGGTTTAAGAAGGTGTCATAATCAATGTTTTCCTATGGAAATTGGGTCATAAATTGCTCAATGCAGCATTGCAAGGAATATGTCCATAATCGGGCTTCATGTCTAGTTCCACTCCGAAAATGATATCCGCTGTTAACTTTAAAATTTTGGTTTTACTTCTATTTGCCAGAAACTTCAAGAATGATGTAATTTAATCCTGAAAAGAACTGATTGATTTTAAATATGTAGGACATGTTATTGAAGCAAATGTAAATACAGAAAGACTAGCCGAAAATCACAGCGAAAACAAACTGCCACGGACGCTACTGAACAGTGATATTCCGTTCGCTCAAGATGAACGCTGATTGGATGCTTTGAATGTCAAAATGACAAATTACGCCAATCGAGCGCCATAACACGGGACCTTGGATTTTGATGTATCTTCACCTTATTGTTTTATTTCCTTTAATAGTTACTAGCACTCCGATGCCAAAGTAGAGAAAACAAATTTACTCTTTCAAAAATAATGAATGATCACGTAGTTTGTGACCATTTATGAATTCATGGTATTATATCTGTAACAATATAGCCGCGGCGATACCTCTTGTCTGTTAGATTAGGTGCCGGGTGGTAGCTTGTGACTATCAAAATGGTATATTGTGGCGTAAATTTCAATCTTGCCAGTGAGAAGTGGCACCTCTCCCAGGGACTGGTTGTGCGTCTGCGTTTTTTTTTTTCAACTGTACCCTCGCCCTACACAAGCCTGAGGCTGTCCATTTCTGTGGTGTGATTTTATATTGAAACTTAAGAAATCTTCGAACGAACCAGTCAGATCAAAAAACAATAGATTGTTTTATGGTTTACGCTTATTGATGGAGGAGGTAACATCACTTTTGTAAAATGCCACGAAGGGTGGAAGTCTAGCAAAAACAAGTTTTGAAGTTAAGTCATTGAAAGCAATGCAGATCTGTGTTTGAATAAATCTACAAAGAAAAATCCTTCAGATGATTTTATTGTGAACATAGAAAAAACTGCTTTATTAACTTCCAGTGGCTACAGCTCCCAAAACGATAATCTTTGTGTGTAAGAACTATTAGGTGATTTTGTTCCAACCTCTGGTTATAATATAATAATAATAATAATAATAATAATAATAATAATAATAATAATAATAATAATAATCCCTCCTTTGCCTCGTGAGTGATCACAAAATTACAGGAGCGGGGGCATTTCTACTTAAGGCGGCACAAAGAGCCGCAGATGAACTCGGTCTCCAGTTTGAGGTTAGGCGGAGAGGCGGACGAGGTGGCAACCCCGAGTTGCTAACTGAGTTGCAGCCACACCGCCTAGGAGCCCAACTTAAAATCGCCGAACAGGAGAAACTGTTTCGGCGGCATGTCGACAGGCGGGTCCACGGTGTTTTCTACCGACACATCGAGGACCGCGGTCTGTCGACAAGGCTGACCTTCTACTATCTAAGGTCAGCCGGGCTCACTTCGGAGACTGAGGGATTTATTGCGGCCTGTCAAGATGGCGTTATAAACACATTGGTCTATCGTAGCCGCGTGATGGGTGTACAGGTCTCTGATGTCAACTGCAGGGCCTGCCGTGGGGCGCCGGAGACATTGATGCATTTGTTGTCAGCGTGTCCGGCAAAAGCCACTTCGGCGTACATCCATCGCCACAATGCGGTTTTACGAGTGCTATACTACCACCTTAGGCACTCGTATCAGATAGACCAACAGCCAGTGCCGCCTTACTTGCCAGGAGATGTAGAGTCCGTCGTCGGGAACGACATATGCCAGATTTTCTGGAACTACCAGTTCCCGACCGTCAGGCTTATACACGCTAATAAGCCTGACATTGTCCTCCTCGACAAACAAACCAGGACTATGTACGTCATCGAGTTTTCCGCTCCGGCGGAACCAAACATAGCCCTGAAAGAGGAGGAAAAGCATACCAAGATCTCCTATTCGAGCTTCGCACGCTATACCCTAGCCACAAAGTCATGCTGGTAGTCCTCATTATCGGTGTTTTAGGAGGAGTTCGCACAACGCTGCTATCTGAACTGAAGACCATTCCGGCTTGCAGGAACTCTGCCGAGATCCTAGTAAGTCGGATGCAGAAATCAGTCATCCTGGGGTCACTACGTCTACTGAGGGCACACGATTTGGGAACCTGCAACTACTTACCGACCGGTGGGGAGGAGTAGTTGCAGTCACGACCTGGACTTCTGGCACGGCTGCAGCCATGAGTCGGGGCTCGTTGCAAGCCCTGACCAGTTTCTATAAAAAAAAAAATAATAATAATAATAATAATAATAATAATAATATCTCTACCCCTCATTCTAATCACAAGGATTAGCCCGAAAGTCTAAGACTTGTGTGAGAGAGGGGGCGGGATATTATTATTTCGCGGGCCACATTTGCGCCTCAGGAACAACTTACATTGGTAGGCCCTAACCACCATTCAGTGCTGGAATGAGAGAAACCTGGAGAACCTAGAACCCACGATCTCTGGGTTGAGCGATCGAGACGCTAAGCCCTGAGCCAACGACTCGACATTATGGTTCTGCTAACTTGGATTACATTGTTTCAACCACGTTAGTTCTCATCAGTAACTAACCGACAGTCGTAGGAAACAACGCTGGTATACTTTTATAATATTACTTCAACGCACCCTGTGTAATTTGTATCATGGCATGATCAAAAATTTCCAGGAAATCAAGGAAATTGCTGAACTTAATGATTATGCGGCTCAACACTCATATTTCTGTACTGGATTTTATCGTCATTGTGGATTTGCTTTGGCTTTCGCCAGATCTTTATCTAACCTACGGTACTACGCTATTAAATATGGGTCAGTGAAAACAAATGTTTATCTACCCTTCCATCTACATACATAGTTAAGGGTGGAAATTTTGCAACGCTAATGGTCTTATAAATACTGCCTGTCGCAATAACTGACGGTCGTGATAAAAATGTCCCGATAAAAAGTAGACAAGGTCTTTCACGTTTTCTTAAACTTTTCACCAAAATATAATTCTAACATCGTATTTTACTATGAATTACTTTACGTTATGGAAATGGGCAAACTTTCTTTTTAAATCGGTTATTAAATTTCGGCCTATTTCCGGGACTAAGCCAATCACCGACGCCAGGAGACGAGCAATTCCCAACCCGAAAATTTTGTCGAACACCCAATTTTGTAGCAGGGTAGGGATCTTTTACTTGCCTAGACAAGGCAAGTATCATTTCATTTCATAGACAAGGGATCTCCTGCTATACATCCTATTCCTCGTCTAACCTCCAAACCTCGCCTAAGTTTGTACAGCTTCTGTAAATTCTCCAATGAATAGGCCACTAGAAGAAGCGGGCAGGTATTAACCGCGGACCGCGTTGCTTGACGTTTAAAAGTCTCCCCCAAACAAACGCGAATTATTCGCAACGGATTCGTGACGGAAAGTTCGCAGCGAAATTCGTGGCGGAATCCGTAGAGAACCTCACACCAAAGCGAATGTAATCGCATCATATGCGTCATATTTTCAATATTGAAAAGGTTGATTGCTATTGCTGAAAACGAAAAATAAACGATTTGTACTTGTACTTACATACTTACCTATCATGCAAAAATATGTATATATCATCGGATGAAGAAGAAGCATTTGTGTTGCTTGCATTGGAAGAAGACAATTTAAGGTAAAATTATTATTATTCTTTAAAAATAAATGTGTTGATCATATTATGTATCTAACCTTAAGAAAAGAAGATGGGTTCACGATATTAATAAAAAAAGACGACAATATAGGGGATTTCATGCATTAATGCCGCAATTACGAAAAGACGAGAATCTGTTATATGTTTGTTACTTTTCTCGAATATTTTTGTAATCGTCATGAGAAAGGTCGTCTAATATAGGATACTTTCGCACTAATTCAATGATTTTTTTCCATTTCATTAATTACTTTCTTAGTTAAGAGACTGCGAAACTACTACGGATCCGAGAAAAAAACCCAGCCGATTGCGAACAAAAACTCCGTACGAAATAAACGCAGACAATTCGCAGTCTAAACGAAAAAAATCGTGTTGGTGTGAATATGATGCGAATCGCAAGCGGTGCGAACTTCCGCATGTGCTGCGATTATCCGCGTTGGTTTGGGGGACCCTTTTTACACCTGCGGAAATTCGTACCGCTTGCGATTCGCATCATATTATTTCCACTGCGGTAAATATACAAGTTCAGACCAGCACGATTTTTTTCGTTTAGACTGCGAATTGTCTGTGTATGTATTCGCACGGAATTTTAGTTCGCAAATGGCTGCGTTTTTTCTTGGATCCGTAGTAGTTTTGCAGTGTCTTCAATAGGAAAATAATGAATAAAATGGAAAAAATCATTGAATTAGTGCGAAAGTATCCTATATTATACGACCTTTCTCATGACTATTACAAAAATATTCCAAAAAAGTAACAAAAATATAGCATATTATAAAAATATAATATCTTCGTCTTTTTGTAATTGCTGCATTAATGTATGAAGTTCCTCATATCGTCTTTCTTGATTAATATCGTGAACCAATTTTCTTTTCTTCCTAGGGTTAGATACATAATATATGATCAACACATTTACTTTTAAATAATAATATCAAAGTCTACATATAATTAGAATATATGTAGACTTTGATAATAATTTTACCTTCAATTGTCTTCTTCCAATGCAAACAACACAAGTGGTTCTTCTTCATCCGATGATGTATTTTGTGTATGATAGATAGATAAGTATGTAATTGTTTTTAGTTAGCAATCAGCCTTGTCGATACTGAAAATATCGCATATGATGCGATTACATTCGCTTTGGTGTGAGGTTCTCTACGGATTCCGCCACGAATTTCGCTGCGAACTTTCCGTCACGAATCCGTTGCGAATAATTTACGTTGGTTTGGGGGAGCCTTTTTATGGGTAATATGAACGTCAAGTCGTTATCATGGCTTGCTCACTGACAGAGTTTCTTTTTACATATTTCAATCAGTTATTTTCCTGCCATGATTATTCCTTATTTCTTTTCTAATGGAATTGGCTGGCCGAGTAATTTACAAATGAAGTTTTTATACCATCTTTTGGATGCCAGGATAATTTTTTACTCAACTGTATACATATAAAGAAAATAATAGTTATAATAACCAATGAATGTATGGTGAAGAGAAACAAACAAGTAAAATCAATATTGTATTACAATTGAAAAAATATATATAAGTATATGATAATCACAAACAACAATAACTGATTGATTGTTATTCTGCAAAATTACTTTATAATTTGTATCTGCCAAGAATTTATTTGATCTGATTTAGAATAAAAAAATTCTTCTGGCATCGGGGAATATATTTCAACTTCTTACCAATAGATATTATCCAGTAATGATGGTCGGAGTGGACTTTCGGCGAAGTGCAGATAATGTTATCTTCAGGAAACTAAGAACAAGATGATGTAACCAGGTTTACTTCTTGTCAATCCTGATACAGCTAATCTAGATTCAAGTGTCTTCTCCTCTTATCGTCGTTCTAACGGTATGTTGAATTCCCAGATTGGTTCTCCTCTTCCTGGAAGCCAAGGTGTTTTTTTACATGAAATGGGAAGTATTTAGACCAGGATCGTAAAGAAAAAAATATATAAACTAATATGAATTGAGCAAGATAACAACAGATAATTTTACTATGACAACAATTGCAATATGTTGAATAAAAATGTAAACTAATGAAGATAAAGTTGACAAAACCTGATATATGAAAATGACTTTGAAATGGGAATCACCCAGTATATGAAATTGAAAGAAAATTATCCAGAATATGCAATTTTGAATGATACCAATAATAATACTTGAAAATGTAAAATATAAATTAACTAGATTAAATGAACCCTCAGTGTAAAAAGTACAATAAATGGTTCAATTAAAAAAAATTACTAGAAATATATTTTCTTTAACCGTAGAAAAAAATGCGTATGCCAACAAAATTAATGACCTTGTTGATCAAGTATTTTCTATACAATTAAGGAAAAGATGTTATACTAATAATAGATAAAGTTATACTAATTATACATGAAATAATATTAATGGATATTATGAAATTGCAACAGTGAAGAGCTCAAGGAAATATATGAACCAAATTTACTAATTTGTAAACTACAAATAATTATAAAATGCTCTGTGTAACTTGACGAGAGATAAATACTGCAACCAAGAAAAAAATATGTAACACAAATTGGTACCTCTTTGTTGAGAATTTAAATAGTACTGAAACATACTTCTATTAGCGAAATATGCTTTAACTGCCTTTGAAATCATTACAGCTATACAGTGACCAAGACCGTTTTCATAGACTTGACAGATTTCCCAACAAGTTTGGTTCAATGACCTTAAAGGAAAAAATCTCATCTGGCTACTGACTTATTGTTTCACCACTCTAATAAAATTTTAAAGTTGGCTAATTGCCCATCTGAAAGACCTAAATTCAAAATGAGTTAAATGAGTGTAATGCAGTTCAAATACCATTTACCATAAAAAGGTAAAAATTAATCATTAAACCGTAACTAATGAATGTAACCACGTGGCCTCAAAATTCACTAAAGAATTAAAATTTTCACCTTACCTGGAATATAGAAATATAACTAGATACCACTGATTAATTCTATCTCAACAAGTACATAAATGCAAGTAATAATATATTAATTATTATTAAAACTTTAGAATTAAACTCAAAAAATAAACAAGGTAAAAAGCAGTGTTTACCTCAATCAATAAAGTCACACCCCAAAAGCTTGACTTTCCAATATTTATTTATAATTATACAAATAAATAATTTAAACTAAAATATGTATTATGAACGAACTTGACCAAATATTAGAGAGTTATTGGGCCTCCCGTAAGGTTAAGTAATATTTAGGTTTCCCTTATTTTTACATCTAAGCATACGCATGTATAGTTTTTAATAAGGGAACCCTTAGTATGGTTAGTGCTTGACCTTAATACTGCAGGTTGAACGGTATGGTGTTGTGTGTCCCTTATTTGATGTTTTGGGCGTAACCGTCAACACTTGCGAAAACGATATGTATGCAGTAACAATTATAAGGTTTGTTCCTGCAGGAGTCCAAAACTATCAGTAACTGTCAGAAGCATGCGCATTACAAATCTAAGCGTTCCAACAAGAGTCGACGACAGTCCAGGATTTCTTGTCCTCTGTTCCAGCTTGAGTCGGGGCAGTTTGCTGATAGTTTGAAAAGTTCACTGATTCTTCGGAAACTCATAGTCCGGTGCATGCGCAGTGCGCATTAACCAAAACCATTTACCAACTTTAACCTCAATTATTGTACGCTGTCTATTATTGATATTATAACTCAACAAACAATAATTATTTGTCAGAAACGGATGATATTCCTCCATAATTTAAAGGTTAAAAAATTATTTGCTTATTGTTTATTGTACTCTTCTTCTTCTGCTATTAAGTTCTCTAAAAATCAGGTGTTCCAGCAAAAATCAGAAACTAATCTAAGATCAGACATGCGCATTAAATCACAATCCCTGACTGTCAGGGATTTATCAGAGATTCTATGCAGGAACAAACCTATAATTATTCGGAGACGCATATGCCAATAAACGACAATACGCGATTCATTTTAAGATCGAAGCGCCAAAACGGCAGTAACCTATACTAACCTACGGCCCCTGACACTGACGTTTGAAATTTTGTTCATCAAAGATTTGTTGTCGAGAACTTTAAACCAGGTAAAAAGCTTGTAAAACTATTTTGAAAGGGGTACGTAGTGATATAAAATTAAAATATATTTCAATATTTTTCGAGCGTTCAATCTGAAAATGAAACTTAACCTCAAAATATGTCAAATTCTTTATTGGACATACGGCATACATACCTTTATGGAAATAGTCATTCTTAGAGAAAAGTAAAAGAGTACACACTCTACTTTGCGTTCTTTAGCTTCTTTATCCATACTTGTCTCCTGTAACTCTTTAATGCCAAACTTATAGTTTCCGCGATAGCTCCAGGTTTTCCCGCTTTTGGAAAAGTATGAAACTGATCTCGGGGTTTTTCTTTGTCCAAGAGGAACAATGACGCTCACAACAATAATGATTCATATTTAATCAAAGCAATTAACTAATATAACAACGGATTTTTCAAAATTCACAATAGACATACATACGCAAAACTGAACCCAAGTCCCACGCGTTAGTTGTGCGTGCCGCCAGTAGGTAGCGTATTGTTTAGCAAGAATCGCGTATAGATATTTTATTTGAAGGAGATGCCGACAACAACTACTCCACGGAAAATGTGCCCCGACTGACATTGCATTACTTCGGCATCTCCATAGGAGTCGCCACATCATTCACCGAGACCAACTGACCAGACACTGACCGGTTTCGCGCTTATTATGCGCTCATCAGAGTGCCATAGGTAGTGGACTCGATGAATGATGCTGCGGCGTGATTGCCTAATAGGCATCTAGAATGTTAGTAGTGGTGAGAAACATACCGTAGTGACCTATTTGAGCCTTTGCTACTATCTGTCTGACAATTATTGTCAAATTGATTGTCAGACAGATAGCAGCAAAGACCCAAAGAGGGCACTACGGTGTGTTTCTCACCGCTACGAATAGTTATTTTACTTGAGATCTCTAAACCTACTTTACTAATAGCAAGTTTTGTTGCAGGCTCAAAGTTCCTATGCTCAGAAGTGATAGCCCCTATAAGGAGCGAGGTGGATGACATCAGCCTCATAATCATAAACTTCGAAGATCTGACCACGGTGCCGGCTCCGTCACTGGAAAACAGCCCCATAGGAAAAAATAGGTTAAGTAAATGTAGGTAAATATGATATTGCTTACGTCTACCATAACTATACCCAAGTCCCTCTGGGACCCTGTCTGGTGATACTTACTCCAACATAAAATAGTGACACTGATTATAGTGAAATTTTGATTCGATAAGAATATCATCTACTTGGTAGATGTGTTTTTAGAGTTGAGGCAGTATGGTAGGGAGACGCTATAAAGCATCCTTTCCCCATACAAAAAAACGGGTTCACTGGGCGTGGCTAAGTGCCGTAAGAAGTAAGAATATGGCTGCCTTGCCAAGCCCGGATGATTTAGAATTATATGTTAGAAATGCGAAACCAAAAATAACCCAATAAAATAAAATACAGTTTGAAATAAAATTGTCATACAGATGCAAAAAAATGTTAATTGTTCTTTAAATAATACAATTTTATTGCTGTAATGCCTAATGCTTTCAGATTTATTAATTTTTTTCACTAAAGTAATACATTTTTAGTAAATTAGCTTGAAAAATTGAATAATGTATCCTGCAATAGGATGCTATGATATATTTAGAAAATTTTAATTGAGGATCTGCTACTCCTAGCTCCTGGGTTCCTAGGTAATCCTTCTGTCTATACTACCCCCCCCCCGATAGCTTTGCCCGCTCTCCCCCTTATTATCTGTCCAGCTTACATATTCAAGGCCCTGTTCATATGCTCCATCGTTGTACTGTTTAATTTACCTTAAGCTAGTATGACCAAGTTATCTTGATATTTGATTGAAAATTATATGAGCTTAATAATTGATATCCAATAATATCTAGTAAACATCGACGTCAGCAAAAGTAACATCATCCACCACAAGGGTTACAGCAGTAGAGACATAATAACGTTTTGCTGCGGACACCTCATTTCACCGAAACCACTGTTTCCTCCAGTATGGATCACTGTATTAATCTTTCGTATCTGTATGCGCCACAGCCATAGATTAGGTTAGGTTAGGTTGTCTTTGACATCTACGTAAATGATTATTAGCATATTTTATTTTCTTATGATTGGCAGATGCTCAAATTTTTTGTGAAACGCTCTCTGGTGAGATGTAGTGAAACTAATCAATTTGCCTACAAAACTCCCATAAGAGTTCCCATGCCCGGGCCACAGCCGCTTGTCAGTTTTGACAAAAGTGTCGTATCAATATGGCGGTACCGATGCTATTTTTTATAGCTCCTCATATGACATAGCTCCTCCCTACTATCCTAACTCAATGATTTTCATCAATAGTGACACCAATCAGTCACAACACATGTCAAAATATACCTATAATATATCACAACTTTCCTTTGTCAATGGTCAGCTGTTTTATAATAATTGGTTCTAATTTGAACTGGCATGCTAGTTCATGGACTGTAGGATTACATTCTGTGTTTTTGATGGGATAATTATTTTCGAGAGCATTTCCCACACTTAGAAGCAGTAATACCAAATAATTATATATGTGTGTCTTACAAAGTATGTTGGTGTGTCACGAAACTGTCTGACTCATACCTTACTAGGAAAGGAAGACTTGTACATGTTTCCATATAATATGCAATCATATATCATGGTTTTTGCCGGCAGAACACTACAACAGACGTCTTCTGTTTTGTCGGCGATTTATTAATAATTTATTGAATGACGACCTGATAAACTAGTCTTTGAAGATTGTTAAGCTTTGAAAATCCCGATCTGTAGGTTAAATATCCACTACATAGGGGATCATCATAAAGTAATGGGTTTATTTTAAAGTCTTATATAATTTTAAGAAGTCAAGCTAGTATCAAAAAGTAAATGGAATCTAGTTGCTTCAATAATTAAATTTTTAGTGTATCTATGGAAAAAGAAGAGTTGTCGTGTCAACTGCTGATACAAATGTCAAACGTAATCATTGAGATTTAGAGAATTGATCTTAAAACTCACATAAACGTAAATTGAACCGATTTAAACGTTGATATAACATAGATCTACAAACAAGAAATGGTTTAGTACAATGTTATTACGAATGCGGTAGAAATTAAACTGCAAGATTACGAAGATTTCGTACGAAAATGGGTTTGAGAGCAGGGCCCTATCAAATGAAAGCGTACCGTGATTTGATTATCAAATTTGAAAGATCAGGGTCTGTAACTGACCTACCGAGATCAGGAAGACCAAAGATTAGTGATGTCCAAGTTGCAGAAGTTCTTCGGGAAATTATAAACATAGCCAACACTAACCCGTTAGCAATGAGTAGTGTGAATTTGATATCAAACCGATTGCAAATACCATACATCACGGTTTGGAAAATTTTAAACAAAATCCTTCCAACTGCTGTTAGAATTAAATGATGCAGATTTTCCTATCAGGAATGATTTTTCTTTACAAACATTGGCTCAGATGGAAATTGAACCCGAATGGTTATTCCGTATTTTATGGACGGATGAGGCCCATTTGTCTCTAAATTGTGGAGTCAATACTCAAACCTGTCGAATATGGTCAACAGATAATCCACATGAAATCATTCAGGAAGGTATTCATGACAAGAAAGTCGCCGTTTGGTTCGGTTTCACATATAATTTTATCATTGGACCATACTTTTTCGAGGAGATACAGAATGGAGAGGCCGTATCTGTAACTGTTACTGGTGAACGAAAGCTGCATATGTTAAGAGATTATGCCAGTCCACAGATAGAAAACGAACCCGAAGACATTGAAAACATTATTTTTATGCAGGATGGAGCACCCTGCATATTTACCGACTAGTTAAAGAATTTTTAACTGATGTTTTTCAAATCGTGTTATAAGCAGACATTTGGAGCAGACTGCAAGATCACCTGATCTTAACCCTGCGGATTACTGGCTGTGGGGTTATTTAAAAAAATTGGTGTTTAGAACACGACCAACAACGCTGGAAGAATTAAAAGAATCTATTAGGGAGCAAATTGCTGCAATTCAACCAGAAATGCTGAATAGTGCTGTGTACAATTTGGAGGAACGGTTGGTGATTGTACAGCAGCAAAATGGACGAATATTAAAAAAATAAAACGTGAAACATGGGGCAAATGCATAGAGTGAAATCTCAAGATACTCCTCTGTGGTAGTGTAAAGAACATTCCACTAGTAAAAAGTTTTCATTTGCCATACCTTATTGGACTCAGTTGCATGTAGTTAAACTGTTTGGTGTCCTCGCGTGTCATATAGATGTATCTTTGTCACCGAAAATTCATATGAAACGTGTCACTATTAGCGTGATCGTGAAAGGAAAAGTCGTAAAAAGGAAATAAAGGTTTTTCTTCATAAGTCTGTAGATATAACATATTCACAGTTTTTTTTTTATTTGCACATCAGGCGACAGTGCTCTTTTCATATTGACAATTCATATTAATATTCTCATATTTTTTTTGTTATGAAATGAAGTAGTGGATCAATTTGAAAATTATGGATTTGTTGCTTGGTTAAAGTCTTCGTACGCATTCTCATCCTGGTAGGCGTGTCTAGAATGAGAAAAATGTCAGATTAGTATTAATGTGATGTTTGAATGTCCCCCTGAGGGGGACCCTCATAATAAGGTTTATAAGGTTTTCTAGGTTTTCCTCATTCTAGCACTGAATGGTGATTAGGACAACCTAAGCCATTCCTGAGGCGCAAATTCAGCCCGCGAAATAATAATATGCCGCCCCATCCCCCAAGCAAATCTCAGACCTCCGGGCTAATCCTTGTGATTATTACCCTGTAACTTCAATTTAATTGAGAATTTCCCCAAAAGAAATAATAGAAAAAATAGTAAGATCCTCTATCCCTCTATATCAGAAAGTGTAAGAGGTAGGGAACAAATTAAATAAAATAGCTATTTATGATATAAGTGTTAAAAGTAATGTTTTATTTTGTGAGTGAAGCAATTTCGCGAACAAAATAAAACTTACTTTTAATACAAATATCACAAAGTTTTTTGTATAACTGTCCTATTTTGATAATAAAATAGATAAATTTAATAAAATCACATTTTGACATCTCTTGCTAGTTTATTATTTTTTGACGTTTCAATAATTATTATCGCATTTGCTGTGAAGTGGCTGTGTTAGGTGTCGCCCGAATCACCTTAGTTACCAATAAACAATATTGTTTATTTTACTGCTATTTGGTTAAAAAAAAGATAGTATTAAAAATTAAAAATATTCAGTGTTAAAAATATTTTTAACACGCTACTTTGTAAACATCAACTTTTAATACTTTTGACAGCCATTAAAAATGTAACTTTTAATGACAGTTGTACAAAAAAGTTTTTATATGAAAACATACCGGACACATCATATCTTCAAGTTTCATTAATCTGTCATACATCTTCAGAAATAATTGAAAAAAAAATTTTATTTCCCAAAAACTTTACCATTCTCTATCGTGGAAACCACTAATCTGAGGCTCTTGGTTTCTTAAGTACTTAGGGCCCATTCCTAATATGACCCAAGATCACCCTATCAATTCGCGCCATAGATTTAAAATTTATCATGTATAATATGATGGGTGTTATAAGAAATACTTGTGATTAGTTGAATATGAAAATTATTGTATTTAAAATATCACGAAAAAGTCGTAAAATGTTGAAATTGTACAAATTTATTTAGATCGGAATTAAAACCCTACATACAGTAGACAACCCCCAAATCAAAAGCCAAAAGCTGTCCGGATGGGGGTTACACATTGAAAAACGCAGACAAAACGCTCTAGCCCGTTAGACTACCCTGGCGATATTCCTTAATGTTTTACTTTTTGGTCTAACTTCATTTAATCAGTAAATCAAACATTTTCGAAAACTAAATCGACGTAGATGTGAATATATATAACATAATAACAGCCATAAATATCACAATTATGTCGTTTTTATTCATTTTATAATAGCATACTGCCTTGCGTCAAATATTTGCGATTCACCATTCCCGAATTTTCCATTTTGGAAGTAACTTTCAAGCAAAAATTCTGCAACGTAAATATTATTTGAAAGAACCCAAGTAGGTTTGGGGACGATCGAGATCGCCAAGAGGGGGCCGTTCGGATATAACGCCCGGGCGACGTCCAGATGAAACTTTTCGCCCAAAAGTCGTTCGGTTTGAACAGGCGTTTTGTACGAGCGTGCCGTTCGGTTATTTGAGGAGAATCGGTAGGACAACAACTTTTCGCCCTTGTTAAAACTGGGACGATAATCACACGACATGCGCAGATGTGAGTAAATTGAATTTTGACATTTTATCAGTTATTAACATTGTCAGAGATTTTGTATAATTAGATATTTTGTGTATTTGTGTGTATAATAAACATCACTACAAGGACAGAGAAGTTGCTCTTTTCATACGAAAATTGCTTTGAAATTCATTTGCACTGCAATTTGCAATTGTAACTTCAACAAAAATTGTTTTATTCTTGAAGACACTTCATACTCCACTAACAAACAGTTCCGTAATCTATCCAAATGAGGCCGTGATCGAAATAAAATTGTACCTGTTCACCATCATCTTCACTTGAACTACTGTCTTCCATCATAAAGTTATTCATATAAATAGTGCATGTTGAAACACAACAGCCTGGTAAATATGAATACGATTTTGATCTATTGACGATAAAACAGATAAAATCTTATTGTACCTACTCAAAAATCACTCGAAGTAAACTACACATAATCTGGATTGCATTTGCTTGAATTTAAAGTTTGCCGCCATATTATACTTACCACAATCGTTCGTATTTTATGAGTAACATTTCTGTGACGTCATTCACCCGGGTGAACGATTCAGCTGGGTAAAACAACTTCATCCGAACGCACTCCAGTTGCTTTCAGTTTGACGTCACACAGGAGACAGGAGCTAGTCGATCGACCTAGGGTATCAAACCTAACATCGTGCCCGCCATAGAAACGTGACGTGTTTTGGAGGTACGCGTGACGTTTTTGTGGGTTCGCGTGACGTGTTTTGTGGGTACCCGTGACGTTTTTGTGGGCATGCGTAACTTTTGTGGGTACGCGTGACGTGTTTTGTGGGCACGCGTGAGGTTTTTGTGAGTACGGTGACGTTTTTGTGGGGGGCCACGATGTTAGGTTTGATACCCTCGGCCAATCGGCTATCTCCTGTGAGAAGTCAAACCAAAAGCTACTGTCTGGAGGTCTCAATCGTCCCCATACCTACTAAACCACACTGTAACAGTAACCAGTGACATTTAATTATTTTAATTATATACAGCAACTGAGACGTTGCAATGAAATCAATACTAATGGTAAACAATAAATCTTTTTTTAAGTTGACAGAGCACGCGCGTCGTTCCGGCAGAGTTTGAGGTTAGGATCCAATATAAGAGGGAGAGGACTGAGACTAGCAGGTTATTTGACTCCGCCCAGTGATGTCACTGCCGCGGAAGAAGAAGAAGACACTTTGGAGCAATGGTACGTATATTTTGTATTAATTTCTATTAAATAATTAATAATAATAATATTTGCCTTTTTGTGCAAGCGAAATACTTTCATTATCGAAGTTGAAGTTCCCCAAAACAAAATGCTATAAGTTACTCTTGAGTAAAAATATGCATAATAATACGACAGTACCACATCCTTATTAATTAAGAACTTAAGCCTATACAACACATAACAAACTGATGATAACTTACGGCATAAATCTCTAATATGGTTATCCCAATTTAAAGACAGATTTATATATACCTATACCCAAAAATTTTACTGTATCCACTTGCTTGTTTTTGTTTACTGTATCCACAGAATGTTTTTTTCTATAGCTCAAATATCAAATATGGACGCGTTTAGTATGAAGAAAAATTTAAGAATTATCTGAAGGGATTTTAAAATAGGAAAACTGTGTAACAGTTACAATTGGTTTCTATGGAATTTGATTGGTGAATTATTTTATCTACCCTTGCCTTTGAAGCACTATTTTAGCCACGATTTTTATTAGATAAATGGCAACTTTCACATTCGCTATAGATAAAACATTATTTATTAGTTTACGGGGCGACAATCGGGATGATATAAAGCAAGTTAGACAAGAAAAGTTAAATCTTGTAACATAATTAAGAGGTAAATCCCGTTGCTAAACGCTCAGATAGGCCTGGCGCTGACGTCACATACGCTGCACTTCATACCGCGCGTCCCTCGCCCAATATATCGCCGATGAGGTGACCGTTGTAGGTGGTTGTAGTATACAGACCGTGGAATCGCCCTTCCTTCTTCATAGCGCGTACTGTAATGTCAACTCATCGCAGCACATCATATATAAAACCAATCAAGTTCCATACGAGCATTGCTCAGCTTCTATCTTAGATAGCTGCCTAATCCGCTCTCTCGTGTTTCAGCCCATTGACGTCGAACTCACCCACGCCTATCCTGGAGCAGACTTGGGCGTCGAGGACGGAGGCGCCAGCGGTGCCGGCCGCCACGACGCACGGCGCAGCGACGCCCGCACAGCAGAAAGACTACACGTCGCTGACGATATCGCACAGCGCGCCGGCCAGTCACCAGGCCTCCTTCGAGAGGGGGGAGAGCGTCGAAAGGACGAGGCCCGGCCCTGGGGGCGGCAATAACAACAACGGCAGCGGCAATAACAACAACAGTAGCAACAATAACAGGTGTGTTGTAGTGTAATGATGGGTAGTATTATCGATCTAAAAAGTATTGATTGAAGTCATTGACTTACTGGTTTCATCCACCACCTGAGTAGAGTTCAGGTGGGTAGCACGCTTTTGGGACTTCGTGCGCATTGATTATTCGTATTTTTGTGCTTTCTACTGTTTACTTAAATCTTGAAATAAAGTTTTACTTGATTGTAATAGTAATATAATATTCTACATTGGATCAGTCCAATTAATTGGTGGCATAGTGTAAATGTCCGCACTCATGGACGGCAGCGACGATTTCTGGTCGTTTCACTATCAAAACTTTTTGGATCAACTATAGCTAGCAATATGTGGTATCAGAACAATGATTTGCCTACCTCCTCACCCATTCCGGCATATCAAAAATTATATTGTAAATTGTAGTTCTCTAAGTCTAAAGAATGTGCTCGGGACCCGTCCCACGTTCCTTCGTTTACTAATCCATTCAACGAAAGTTGTGTCCAAAAACTTTCATACAATATTATCAAAGTGTAGTGGCGCGCTATCTTGCTACCAAATTATCTCAGTGTCCTTAAATAAAATGGACTATTCTGTCAATCTAGAATAACAGTTTCTCTTTGAATGTTTAAACAGCTGTCGTCAGTAACAGTGTCTTCAATGGTCCTATCAGACATCCACACCAAATACCACCCCAAAGACAAACTCCTGGAGCGTTCAATTTGGCTTGGCGTATTACCTCATGAGTTTGTCAAACACGTTATCATTTCGCGAAACTGCACTCTAGGTCTGCTATACAGTTTAAACTTCAGACTTTTTACTCTTGGGATATTTTTCTTTAGCTCTGATGAGGATTTTCGACAAAACTGAGCTACGACTAATAGATTATCTTCAGGCAATATTATTCTAGGGCAACTAGCCTCCAGCTAGCCACTAGTTTCCATTAAGTTTTCCTTAAATTTCAAAGATACTGTCTTGGTGGAGGACCAGCTTCTGCAAACTTCTCTTCAAGATAAAAAACAAGTTGTTTCTAATCTGTATCAATGATCCCAAAATACCAGTCCACATATTTACTTGTTGAGTCATCCTAAGACCCACTGGGTTCGGATTCATCTTTCGATGAAAAAATAATGTATCTTCATCCTATAATTACATGTTCTGTGCTGACTTATAGAAGTGTCCTCTGTCAGTTGTGTTACCAAAAGAATGAATTTAGCGCTGCCTTGTAAAAACTATATAATCGCTTTTCAGTAACACAATTCTCTAATCTGATTTCTGTTCTAGGCAACATCACATAGCGCAGACCCGAGTGTCGCATGCCACCAGTTTGGACGCCATCGCTAGAAGACAGTGTTTTAGGACAGGATACCCTACTGTCACCCTTTGTAAGTGTTGGGAACGCCCCTACAAGACTTCGTAATCTCAGAGTTCAAAGATCCTGGAAAGAGTTTTGAGAAATGTGCTGTAAAATTGGCTGAAGTAGAGATAGATGTGGAAGAAGAAATGTAGTACAAATACAGGGTATTGGTTAGAGAATGCTTTATCCAATTGCTTCCAAATATACAGGGTGTCCCAATAAATAAATACAAACTACCCCTCACATTGGGTTTTTGATTTAGGGTCCAGCCTTAATAAAATTTTGATATCAGTTTCTCATATTTCAGACATTATTGGATACAGAGGGTTTTGTAGAAGTACCCCGAATAACTGAAATATTATAATAAATAAAAAATACAACATTCAAAATAAATGATCCATAAAAATTACTGAGATAATAGAGTGAGAGTTAGAGAGAGAGAGCGAGAGAGAGATAAGACACATAATAGACACATAGATAATATAGACATAATAGACACATTGAGAGTTACATGATTTATAGAGTATTTAATTATATAGGTGTTGATCCAATCGAGTCAAATACAAAAAAAATTGTTGATTTTATATTAGACAGTGAAAATTATCAATCCAATGCTCTTTCGTGATTATAAATATAATACCTAATATAATAAACTAATACTAACAAAATACCTTTGTTGCGGTTATCCAAAATATTAAATATATTTTTAATTTTATTTTAATTAATACCTTGTTGAAATAGACGAAATTTTAAAATCACCCTGTAATTGTAAAACATGTGACAATAGAATAGATCGGATAGCGCCGTCATTCTGGCCTTGAAAAAGTAGGTCGAGACTGTGCAATTAGTTTGTCCCTAACATTTACACTTTCTGGAGTTACCCTGGATTCCCATAAAAAATAGACTGCTCTGTACAGCGTGATCCAAAAAGATGGACACAATTTTAATTGTCTATATTTCCTAGACTATATGTGGTATTTGATTTCTTTAAATTGCATTGATTATATACACACTAGTAGTAGTAGTAGTATGGGGCGGCCAAGACCTGGCAAGTAGGCCACAAGCGGGCTGTTGCCCTACCCCTGTCGTCCCCTACCTAACTCCATCACCTCTTCCCTCTCCGAACCTTATCGACCTTCTGATGTAGGTCAGAATATCGATCCATTCAAGGGAACTGACCACTTCCCCTTGCAGCTCCCCGGCCCCCCAGACGTCGTGTCTTAGTCTGCCGAAAGCCACGCATTCTGTCAAGAAGTGGGAAGGCGTTTCGTCGCCCTCCCCGCACTTTGGGCAGATAGGGTCTCCCTTTACACCCATCAATGATAGATGTCTTCTAAGCCTGCAGTGACCCGTTAAAACTCCCACCAACTGGTTTAGAGCCTTCTGCCTACGACTTAACAGCCAGGCCGTCTTGGTCTTGCTTGGCTCCACTATAAAGAGCATGAGCTTGTCTACAGCTCCCACTCCTCCTCCAGTGTTTACTTAGTGTCTCATGAGCCCAATCATTAAGAGCCATGTTGACCTGCCTTCGTGTAATGTCTAAAATCGGTTCGAGTCCCTGAGATCCGAATCGGGCCAGTTCATCGGCCCTTTCGTTCCCTGGGATTCCGCTATGATTTGGTACCCATACCAATTTTACCTCTTTTCCTCTGGCCAGCTCCTCCAGGGTATCTCCGCACTCTTGGACAAGACCAGATCTTGTCCTTGGAGATGCTAAAGCCTTTAGCATCTCCAAGGCAGCGAAGCAAAAATAAATATTTTGCCCCGTACAGTTCCTTACTTCTTCCTTGTTTGCTGCCATTAGGATAGCAAAGACCTCAGCCTGGAAGACTGTGGCATAGGAACCCAGTGCAAAGCTTTGCTGCACGTCCCTGGCCACATAAATTCCTGCCCCTGAGAACCTGTCCGCCACGCGATATATACACACTAAAGTTTATAGATGTTCAATGCGCCCCCCTTCGACTGTACGGATAACATCTAGACAGTAGCTGAATTTATCCCACACTCGATGCAGAATGTGTGCGTCACTAAGTTCACCGCAAGTGATATAGTCCCTTAGGTCATTCAAATTTGTGGGAAGAGGTGGCATGTAAACTGCATATTTCACAAGTCCCCACAGGAAATATCGCAGGGTGTGAAATCAGGAGACCTCGGTGGCCAGAACTGAAATGCCAAGTTTTCATTACTCATGAGACCTCATTGTTGAGGTAGGGATTCATTCAGCAAACCTCGAACATTCTGGTGCCAATGAGATAGAGCACTGTGAATCTCTTCTGAATCTTCATTCATTTGAGGCTTACAACTGATGCTGGCCAAAATTCTTTTTTAAATGTAATTTACAGAAGTTAAATAGAAGGTACAGAAAATAAAATAGTGCAAATGTAACCCATTGAAATTGTGTATATCTTTTTGAATCACGACTGTATTGGTGAATAAAGAAAAACTGCATTCCTACAGAAGTTAAACCACACTATAAAGGTAGAGCTACTGTCTTTCCTGATTTTACATCATAAACACTGGCCTTTTGAATATTCAAAAACTTGAAAGAAGATTTATTGGTGATTGCCATCAAGAAACACCAAATAGAATAGGGTTTTTCTACCTGTCAGGGGTAGTATAATGAAAAAAGGTTCCAGGTTCTTATTAATTATTCCTCTTAGAATTTCATTGAAGGAAATAATTTACAGTACAGGAAAGGTTATTTATTTCCTTAGTTGTCCTTATTCTTGTATCAATTTCCATTAAAACCATTAAATCCATTAAAACTCATGAGGTTGGCGAAATGCACGTCGAGTGCAGTATATTGTTTTGGTGTTATGTGGAAAACTACGTCAGTGTTATCTTCATACCCCTAACTCCTTTCAATTGTATTATTCATTGTAGTTTCTTTTGGGATTACACTACCTCGAAAATAATAAAAATAGGAAACCAGAAGCATACAAATTAAATATTGAATATTTGATATCACTGCAGTATCAAGGCAAACTTTCAAGTTTGCCCCTAGCTTTGTCCTAAACGTACTCCTCATCAGTAAAAGTTTATTTGATAAAAAATGTCAAATTGACATTTTTTATCTGACAATTTTTTATCATATCCAAAAATATCCTTTGAAATGTTACAGAATTTTATATCAAACTGCAAAACCACTGATGAAATTTAGTTAATTTGTCATATATTTATTTTTATTGCATATTATAGAGTGTTTTTTTGGGGCAAACTTTAAAAGTTTGCCTTAATACTACACTTTAAATCTTCATTTTGAATACTTCTGATTTCCCGTGTTTTTTAATTATTGTACAGGTGGTGTAATCCCAAAAGAAACTATAATGAATCATCAACTGCACTACAAATAAGTTACAGACTTTATCATAAAATATATATTATAAAAAGCTTAAGAAACCTAAGGGAACGAAAAAATAAAACAACATTAATAATGACATGGACCATTTCCTCTATCAGATATATACATTGTTTAGTTTAAATGGTAAAAATTTTTCTCTGGTAAATGCAGATTTTAGTAAAAGTTTATGTACTAACCTTTTTCTAAACAATAAAAACGACAAACATAAAATTTGTATCAAATATTATAACACGTGTGAAGAACACTGTGTCAGGGTATAAAAATTAGTTAGTAAGAAAGATTTTTGTACTTATGTAGATTTAAGTTGTATAAGAAGAAAAACCAGAATTTTGTGATAATGAAACTGATTTAAAAATGTATTCTATGTGGATAAAGACAAAATATTTACAAAAAATTAAAAACAAAAACGTAATTTAAGAAAAATTGTATGGAAAAATCTGGAAAGGTTCCAGAAGATTCCAATATAAGATATAAAAAGTTGACAGCTAAAATCCTCATTAAGTTTCAAGTCTTGTGATCCTCTCAGCACCTACTTTTTTCTACCGTTTGACAGTTGCAGAGGATACGTGATCTACACGAACACGTGATCTACACAAAACGTGATGACAGATAAACATGATTGATTCCTCAATTTTTATCTTAGGAGATATCAAAACCCTTATTTTATGGTCTTTTCACAGAAACCCATTGTGTTGTAGAGGGTCTTAGCTATGAACGAGACGATTTGACCAACTGTAAAAGTAGAGTCCAATTAAATTTATTGTGAGGATTTATTACCATGGTATCGACTATTTGGAGAAGCCAATTTATCTACAGTAGTAACAACTTAATGTAGGTACCTGGTTATTTGTGCATTAAGTAATCTTTATATTACTCTCCACTTATTATAAAAATTACTCAATTCGGACGAGTGGAAAAACAAGATGCTGTTGTATTGGGAGCTACTTTTGGTAGTGTATTGTTTTTCTACATTTTGTTCATGTTGGATTTTGTTTCATTGATAAATAAATGATGGTTTACAATAAGTGTTCAAAATATTGACCATTTGCTTCAATACAAAGATTGCACCGTCGGTTCATTGACTCGCGGAGCCTATGGAATATTCCGGGAATAGGTTAAACATGTGTACAACAGAACTGGCCATTATTCTTGCTAAGATATCTTCGTCATTACGAATAGGCGTTTCGTAGACTAAAGATTTTAAATGACCCCAAAAGAAAAACTCCAAGGAGTTGAGATCTGTAGAATGCGCGGGTCAGGCCATGGGATCTCCTCTTTCAATCCATCGGCGCAGAAATTGCTGGTCCAGATACTGCCTCACGTTCAAATCAAAATGTGGAAGTGCCCCGTCATGTTGAAACCACATCTTACTAATGTCTAAAGGGGCATTTTCGAATACTAGAGGCAAAACATTTTGCAGAAAATGAAGATAAATATCTGCGACCAAACGAGCAGGCAGCAAGTGAACTATTAGATTCTCTCCAACAATACCAGCCTACATGTTTACAGAAAATAGTTGTTCATGTCTTTTAGAGACCACAGCGTGATGATTTTCTTCATGCCAAATGTAGCTGGTTCTACCATTAGAGTAACCATCGCGCGTGAAACATGACCCCATCTAATCTATTTGTCCTAGAACATTTAATCAAGTTCTTGACTCACTGCTACGCTGCAATGTGCTGGAGCACCATCTTGTTGGTACCAACAAGTGGCTAATTGGTTCAATGGCAGATTGCCTAAAAAATCTGCAACGCCCTTCTCAAAATATCCAAATATTTAGCAGAATTCAAATTTTCTTCATGAATGTGACATGAAAACTGGTCATTCATTAACACACAAAACACATTGAAACTAAATTGGTTTTGATAGTTGTTCTCCCTAACAAAATGCGGATTTTCATTGGACCAAAAATGAGAATTTCTTGTATTAAAAATACCCTTCTCTTGAAAATTTTGATTCATGCGTCCAAATAATCTTTCCCAAATATTGAGGATCCTCTTCTAACCGAACTAAAATCCTCTTGCAAAGTGCTACCCTACGCACTGGATCTTGAAGATACAGTTCATGAATAGTGGTAAACTTCAACGCATGTAAAGAATGTTTCTTAACATACATGTAGGGATTAAAAATACCTTAAAAATGAGGTATGTCCTTTCCCATTTAAGATTTTTAATCCCTACATGTATGTTAAGAAACATTCTTTACATGCGTTGAAGTTTACCACTATTCATGAACTGTATCTTCAAGATCCAGTGCGTAGGGTAGCACTTTGCAAGAGGATTTTAGTTCGGTTAGAAGAGGATCCTCAATATTTGGGAAAGATTATTTGGACGCATGAATCAAAATTTTCAAGAGAAGGGTATTTTTAATACAAGAAATTCTCATTTTTGGTCCAATGAAAATCCGCATTTTGTTAGGGAGAACAACTATCAAAACCAATTTAGTTTCAATGTGTTTTGTGTGTTAATGAATGACCAGTTTTCATGTCACATTCATGAAGAAAATTTGAATTCTGCTAAATATTTGGATATTTTGAGAAGGGCGTTGCAGATTTTTTAGGCAATCTGCCATTGAACCAATTAGCCACTTGTTGGTACCAACAAGATGGTGCTCCAGCACATTGCAGCGTAGCAGTGAGTCAAGAACTTGATTAAATGTTCTAGGACAAATAGATTAGATGGGGTCATGTTTCACGCGCGATGGTTACTCTAATGGTAGAACCAGCTACATTTGGCATGAAGAAAATCATCACGCTGTGGTCTCTAAAAGACATGAACAACTATTTTCTGTAAACATGTAGGCTGGTATTGTTGGAGAGAATCTAATAGTTCACTTGCTGCCTGCTCGTTTGGTCGCAGATATTTATCTTCATTTTCTGCAAAATGTTTTGCCTCTAGTATTCGAAAATGCCCCTTTAGACATTAGTAAGATGTGGTTTCAACATGACGGGGCACTTCCACATTTTGATTTGAACGTGAGGCAGTATCTGGACCAGCAATTTCTGCGCCGATGGATTGAAAGAGGAGATCCCATGGCCTGACCCGCGCATTCTACAGATCTCAACTCCTTGGAGTTTTTCTTTTGGGGTCATTTAAAATCTTTAGTCTACGAAACGCCTATTCGTAATGACGAAGATATCTTAGCAAGAATAATGGCCAGTTCTGTTGTACACATGTTTAACCTATTCCCGGAATATTCCATAGGCTCCGCGAGTCAATGAACCGACGGTGCAATCTTTGTATTGAAGCAAATGGTCAATATTTTGAACACTTATTGTAAACCATCATTTATTTATCAATGAAACAAAATCCAACATGAACAAAATGTAGAAAAACAATACACTACCAAAAGTAGCTCCCAATACAACAGCATCTTGTTTTTCCACTCGTCCGAATTGAGTAATTTTTATAATAAGTGGAGAGTAATATAAAGATTACTTAATGCACAAATAACCAGGTACCTACATTAAGTTGTTACTACTGTAGATAAATTGGCTTCTCCAAATAGTCGATACCATGGTAATAAATCCTCACAATAAATTTAATTGGACTCTACTTTTACAGTTGGTCAAATCGTCTCGTTCATAGCTAAGACCCTCTACAACACAATGGGTTTCTGTGAAAAGACCATAAAATAAGGGTTTTGATATCTCCTAAGATAAAAATTGAGGAATCAATCATGTTTATCTGTCATCACGTTTTGTGTAGATCACGTGTTCGTGTAGATCACGTATCCTCTGCAACTGTCAAACGGTAGAAAAAAGTAGGTGCTGAGAGGATCACAAGACTTGAAACTTAATGAGGATTTTAGCTGTCAACTTTTTATATCTTATATTGGAATCTTCTGGAACCTTTCCAGATTTTTCCATACAATTTTTCTTAAATTACGTTTTTGTTTTTAATTTTTTGTAAATATTTTGTCTTTATCCACATAGAATACATTTTTAAATCAGTTTCATTATCACAAAATTCTGGTTTTTCTTCTTATACAACTTAAATCTACATAAGTACAAAAATCTTTCTTACTAACTAATTTTTATACCCTGACACAGTGTTCTTCACACGTGTTATAATATTTGATACAAATTTTATGTTTGTCGTTTTTATTGTTTAGAAAAAGGTTAGTACATAAACTTTTACTAAAATCTGCATTTACCAGAGAAAAATTTTTACCATTTAAACTAAACAATGTATATATCTGATAGAGGAAATGGTCCATGTCATTATTAATGTTGTTTTATTTTTTCGTTCCCTTAGGTTTCTTAAGCTTTTTATAATATATATTTTATGATAAAGTCTGTAACTTATTTGTAGTGCAGTTGATGATTCATTATAGTTTCTTTTGGGATTACACCACCTGTACAATAATTAAAAAACACGGGAAATCAGAAGTATTCAAAATGAAGATTTAAAGTGTAGTATTAAGGCAAACTTTTAAAGTTTGCCCCAAAAAAACACTCTATAATATGCAATAAAAATAAATATATGACAAATTAACTAAATTTCATCAGTGGTTTTGCAGTTTGATATAAAATTCTGTAACATTTCAAAGGATATTTTTGGATATGATAAAAAATTGTCAGATAAAAAATGTCAATTTGACATTTTTTATCAAATAAACTTTTACTGATGAGGAGTACGTTTAGGACAAAGCTAGGGGCAAACTTGAAAGTTTGCCTTGATACTGCAGTGATATCAAATATTCAATATTTAATTTGTATGCTTCTGGTTTCCTATTTTTATTATTTTCGAGGTAGTGTAATCCCAAAAGAAACTACAATGAATAATACAATTGAAAGGAGTTAGGGGTATGAAGATAACACTGACGTAGTTTTCCACATAACACCAAAACAATATACTGCACTCGACGTGCATTTCGCCAACCTCATGAGTTTTAATGGATTTAATGGTTTTAATGGAAATTGATACAAGAATAAGGACAACTAAGGAAATAAATAACCTTTCCTGTACTGTAAATTATTTCCTTCAATGAAATTCTAAGAGGAATAATTAATAAGAACCTGGAACCTTTTTTCATTATACTACCCCTGACAGGTAGAAAAACCCTATTCTATTTGGTGTTTCTTGATGGCAATCACCAATAAATCTTCTTTCAAGTTTTTGAATATTCAAAAGGCCAGTGTTTATGATGTAAAATCAGGAAAGACAGTAGCTCTACCTTTATAGTGTGGTTTAACTTCTGTAGGAATGCAGTTTTTCTTTATTCACCAATACAGTCGTGATTCAAAAAGATATACACAATTTCAATGGGTTACATATATTGAGGATCCTCTTCTAACCGAACTAAAATCCTCTTGCAAAGTGCTACCCTACGCACTGGATCTTGAAGATACAGTTCATGAATAGTGGTAAACTTCAACGCATGTAAAGAATGTTTCTTAACATACATGTAGGGATTAAAAATACCTTAAAAATGAGGTATGTCCTTTCCCATTTAAGATTTTTAAGGGGATAGCTCGCGCTAGCTGGGAGCAAAAGGGGGCGCGTTAATTTTGGAATGAAAAGTTGCCCCTTACATAAAATTTTTCATGTGTTTCGGGATTTTTCAAAGAAATACACAGATATCGAGAACATAAGGGTGGGAAGTTTAGAAATGAACACCCTGTAAAATTTTGGCCATGATTTTAACACTATAGTATAAATGCTCTATAATTTAATCTGTAAATGAATTAACAGATGTTTTCTGAGTTTTTGAAAATGTATCTAATATTTACTACGAAACTGCTTAGGCTTTATTTGACGTAAAAAAGAAAACAGAAGGAACTTTCTCACTAAAATTTACTAAATCAATTTCTATCTCCCTTTTAAGTTCTCTAGAAAAAAGAATGTGTAAATCAGTAAACCAAATATCAAGTAATATTCACTTTTATATCAAATACTTGAACATTATCTTCATATATTATCTTAAATATAAATTGAAATAACTCCAACCTCAAAGAATTACAAACATTTACGTGGTCAATCTTTATCTTTACTAAAAATGTGTTACATTTTTTCACAATAATTGCAACATGAGGTTAATCTATACTTGTAACAGGTGCATCTTTTACAATTTACATCATTTTTTATAGCACCTAAGCCACCTAAATCAATGAAGCATCTGTAAATTATTACAAACAGACAGAAAGGAAATATAAATTTCGCTTTTGACGGGTCGTTTCAGTTTGATTGCGACACCTGAGCATCTGCCAAACAATTTAACTTTTTTGTAAACTTGCTCCATGCAAATATAAACTAATAACTAATTCCGTAACTTATTTGTAGTACAGGTGATTCATAGCAACATATACGGGTTGGGGGAGAAGTCCCGGAACGGCTCGATTACAGCCGAACGAAACGACGTATCAAATTCGGGGTTTCGGCACTGTAATCGACGAAACATTTAGAACTCTATGGCGTGTATTATATGTTCGTGACTTCATTATGTGTGGAGGTGTAACGTAGAAGTCAGTTCTTTTTATGGAACACACTGTATATTTGTTGATATTTTGATACTACAGCAGTTCTGGGTTCAAGAATGTAAGGTCTGTATGGATTCTGTCATGTAATTTTGTTATAATGTAAAATTGAATTTGTCTTTTATTTGAAATTTTCTAATTGAATGATAAAAATCTACTAGCCTGTAGACTATTACATTAATTTTTAAATTCTTTTTCACTTAAAAAGATGTCACTTCTTGATTTTTTTATATTCTATTGTTTTTAATATTCTAGTATTAATAATACTTGTATAATCGTCAAAATAATCTTGTAGTTTTCTGATTCTAAAACTGCAGGGTTATTACACTAATCTTTAAGACGTCTTAAGTATGGGCTTTTGGATATAACTATGTCTTATAGTTAACTTCACGTCGATTTTCTAGTCACATCCGATATTTTGGGATTCTACTAATGACTTTGTCTACAAATTGGTCTAAAATGAGGGACATTTATTTAGCTCCTACTTTAAGCCACCTCCGAAAGTGCCCTAAACTAGTTTAAGACCGTGCCGTCATTTGTGTCCATAATTGTTTTATAGTTATATTTTTACATTCTTGGCTTTTGTGCCTTATTTGCTATTTTTTTTAAACACGAAAGGCGAAGATATGATATAAGGGAATTAAACGTGTATAGGAGACATTTAAGAGACCTTTTTGACCTGAGGGCCTTAGAATTTCAGTGCCTTTTTCGTGTAGATAAGCACACTGCACGATATTTAATAAATAGATTGACCCCCAGGCTTCGGGTTTACAGAGCTGATGGATTAGCTCCACAAGTAAAGGCGAGTAAAATAAATGAAGCTAAAATTTCTATACACTCAAACACTGGTTTATAGTTTTTTTTTTCTTTTTGAATGCACAAATTTAAAGGTTAGATTCCTTTTAAACTGTGGTTAGATTATGTTTTCTTCCCCCTCTTCCAACTAAAAATATGAATGACTGCGACGTTGCCATATTGTGGGGGCTAAAACTTCTTTAAGTCCATGTTAATTATAGACGGTCTTAAAGGAATAATATGTAATACAAGGAGTCTATAATTTTGGTGGCTTAAAATGAATTAGCCTGTCTTTTGTCTTCAGTTTAAGACAATTAGTGTAATAGGGGAAAGTGGGGTAATACGGCGCACCTAAGCGGAATCATTTATCAAATCTACATTTTTTATTGGAAAATGCTCTAAATCTGGGAAACGTTAATATAATAAGTTTACTTTATGATAGCATACGAGTTATTTAAAAAAAATCGAATAAACGAAAAAAATATTAAATTACTCAAGAGCTGCACTTCGCAATATTGCCCCACATGTCGGGTAATATCGCGCATCATGTGGGGTAATATCGCGCAGTTTAATATTGAAAATACGGAACGAAACTTTGAAATAAACGCAAAAAATAGGAAAATATGTCTTGTTACGAAAGTTATACATCAGAGATTCTGTTATCTAAACTCTAAACTAAAATAAACGACGTTTTGATTCTTCTTTTTTTTGATCAGCGCCTAGGCTAAGTTGAGAATCATCGTATGTGTATCCTGCAGCTAATTCCCAACCAGAACATTCTGAATGAACCCATATTGCACATTTTATGCAACGAAACCAAAGCTCCATATCCTTTCCAAATTCATCACATATGACACATATTTCATTGACTACAGTAGGCTCTTCATGAAGTGCAAATTGATTGTAGTCCGAGTTGCTGTCATCAGAGAGATCTACTTTGGAGGATGAATTAGAATTATCATCCGACGTGTCTTCTTTAATGTATTTTATTTTCTTTTTGCTTCCTTCCTGTACCTTTATACCTACACGCACTTTTCGCTTGATGTTTTTGTTTTGTTTTTCATTTTTCTGGTTTAGCTTAGCTTCTTTTTCCAGGAGAGTAGCCTTCATTGTTGTGGAAGCCCAAATTTCGGATTCTGAACGTATAGCAGCCAAAGCATTATTATGCTGTTCAATGGTCCAGCTCTGTCGTTGGGTCTTTCTTTGATAGTTTCTGACCATCTGAAATAAAAAAAATGTTGAAATCAATGTTGTGGGGCAATATCGCCCACTGCGCAATATTACCCCATATCGACCTTGGTTTCGTTTTCAAACCACAATTCCGTTATTTACGTATGAAAATAAGAAGCAGATATAGGGATAGATCCCCCGAAATATGATAGAAAATATTTGTATATAGGAAAGATCGATGGTTTTAAAATCTACACTTACCTCACTTATTTCTTGAGCACTTAAAATTATAATGAAAACTCGTGTACGCACACTTCGATTTACTGCGGCCAACTAAATACTCCCAGCGAGCTGACACCTGTTGAACATAGTTGCTACCGATATACGGAATAACGTACGCATTGCCAGATGTCACTTCTCGCTCTTCGTTCCTTTTGTTTTGTGGTGCGCAATATTACCTCGCTGCGCGATATTACCCCACTTTCCCCTAACCCTGCTGGTCTTCAAAATATCGCAACTGAATGAAAGGGAGTGGACAACTTTAGACATGATGATTGAATACGGAATACAGGCTTCGATCTTCTCAGGAAGCAGGTGACCTTTTCAATGATACCTTCCTTCATCGAAACTCGATTTCCAAATTTACGGTATATCGGATTTTTCACAATTTTGGAATTATGGCAAAACGTCAAAAAATTACCAAAAAGTGTCCAAAAACAGCGACAAATGATGACTGATCTTTAGATGTGCTTCTAGCGATTGAAGATAAGCCTAAAACGCCTAAATTTTCCGAGAATTGCATTAGAAACTGCTAATACTGAGAAACCTGTCCCAAGAATATTAAAGACAAATAAAATGCATCCTTACAAAGTTAGTCGTCTTCAGGAAATTTCGAAAAACGACTCCGATGGTCGAATGCAGTTCTTCCAGGACATGATGAATCGCTTAGAAGAGATACCTTACTTTGTTTCATGTTGTTTTCCGATGAAGCTACATTTTGTTTAAATGGATTTTCAGTCGTCACAGTTGTCGTTACTGGGCTGATGAAAATCCACGTTAGATGGAAGAGTTCCACACGCAACATCCACAAAAGTTAAATGTTTGTGCGGGTATAATTGGGACGCATGTAATAACGCCTTTGCTTCTAAATGGTTCTTTGGTTGTAGATATGTATTTAAATTTATTGTGCGATAAATTCATACATGCATTAATCCAATTACTACCAAACCAGGAAAATCCCGAGTTGATCCAAAATTACATGTAGTTCCAACAAGATGAAGCTCCACCACACTTTGCCAGAAATGTTATAAAGTTTCTTAATAACGTTTTTCCCGAGAGGTGGATATATAGAAAGGTCAAATCGCCAGTTATTTCAAGTCTGTGATGTACAGCGCAAAACCTCTCATAATCTCTGAAGTTGAAGATAGAATTCTAGCTATGCAGCTAATATTACAACTAAATCCCTCCTCGAAAATTTGGTAACGCAACCTGTATATGTTTCTCTAGAGGAAGAAGAAGAAGAAGATGATGATGATGATGATGATAATGATGAAGATGAAGCATAAGAATAAGAACGTGATGGAGAAGGACTGTTCTTGTTCTTCTTCCTTCACCTGCGGGTCGGTTTCTCTATAGCGAGTCCCAAAGCACTGCTGCCACATCTGGGCCTATTGTGCATCCCCGATCTTCTATTCAGCGAGCAACTTTGTTCTTTGCATAAAGTCGAAAAGTCTCCCCGCTGAAATTTCTCTTAGCTCGCAAGGTTCCAAAAATGGTTTACCCAGGAGCGTTAGCCTCATACGAGCGTAGCCTTTACATTAACTTAGAATGTGAAGCGCAGTTCGTCTGCATTATCGACAGTTCTTTCTGTTAATCTTGAATTATAGAGATGCTTCTTGAAATGGCACTGTCCGAGGCAGTGGACAGGAAATCTTAGTCCATGTGTGCTAGTAGGAGTAAGTGAAATCAAAAACTAATAGCTACAGCAATTGTCAAGGCTGCAAACCGAGCAAACCTACATGTAAAGTAAATTCGGAGACACATCATTATATTACCAATAATATTGGTTGAAAGGTTTTAATTATTTTAATCCAATGATTATTTTCACAGTCAATTTAATGGAGACTCTTCCCTTAAATGGATTCTGTACCTACTAAAATTTCTACACCCCCCATGCTAACTCATTTTAAACACAAAAACTCTTTCCAAGATCTTCACATCCAAATCTTTCTACAAAAATAGTCTATAATATGATGTTAATTGATTAGATTTAGCCTATAGTTAGTAATATACGGTAAACGGTAAAATCTATATAATAAGAACAATGTTATATAACAGTAGGAGAATGTGTTCTGCTTTGATAAGTTTCATCCAACCAATTAAATCAGATATATGTGAACAAATGGATCATGAAGTTTTTAATAGTCTAGGCGAAAAAAAGCCACATCAATGATAAGCATTTCTATAACCAACTGACAGTTATTTCGATGTATTAACCCTCATCAGGAACTGAAGATGCAAACTACTGACTATACTCATACTGAAGAGAACCAGCTGTCTCTCATTTAATTATAACAATTGTTATTATCAAGTGGTGATCAATGATGTAATTGTCATTGGAGATATTAATATTTATACTCCTGAGCTCTATTGAAGCTTGTATGTTAATTGCACTTTGTTTTTCAGCCAATAAGCCTCATATGAGCAAACAATTTCCCAACGTTTCGTCCGAAAGTGATCTCCAGAGATACAGAACTGCCCAACAGTCCAACGACAGAAGAAGTCCAAGTCTGTCGAACCCTACCGACTCCCTGAAGCAAAAGGTTTGTCCTCAAGTACGTGTTTCAAGAATTTGGTACTATTTATAACAGCATAATATTTTTTCTTTTGTTTCGTTAAGCTTTTTTATTACTCCTAAGTGATTATTTTGTGTTAGGGTATTTAAATTGCACCAAATTACTGAAAAAAGTGAAGTCACTAACGATTCGTTACATTTATTTACTAACACAGTGATTTAGTTGTATCTTAAACCGACTGTGATTGCATATGGTACATGATTACCAATATAAATCGTTTGAATAATAATATGCCGCCTTCTCTTCCACACAAATAATAGACTTCCTGGTTAATTCTTATGATTAGAATGAGGGGTAGAGATATTATTATAATTATTATTATTCTGTTTTTACGCAACATGCACTTGTCACGTCCGTGAGGTGAGTAACTACTGAGTCCGGGAATCGTGTGCTCTGAGTAGCCGTAATGAGCCAAGAATTACCGCCTTCTGCATTCTTCCGGCTAGAAGATCTGCCGAATTTCGGCATGTCGGTATGATCTTCAGTTCCGAAAGCAGTGTATCTCTTGCTCCACCGAGAGCTCCTATTATCAGTATTATCCTATTACCACTATTATTATTATCATTAGTAATTATTATTGTTATTATTATTATATAAGTAACAATATTGTAATAAATGAAAACGTGAGATAATGAAGTCAATATAAAGAACCTGAACCTTCATTATAATCAGTATTATTACTGATTATAATGAATTTGAAAATTACATCTAGTGTGTCTCAAGGGTCTAATCTAGGACCATTATTAGTTGTGCTTTTTATTAATGACATTGTTGTTGCTTGCATTTTTATGTCTTGTTATATGCAGATGCTCTAAACAATGTAAATTATTATTTTTATCTGCCACTTAACATCAAGGTGTTTAACGTATTGTAATTTTTTAAAAAGATGGATTTCTTTTTTTATAAATCTGAATAGTTATCACACTTAACTTTCCTAACAACTACGAATTCTTAAAATACCTTTACGGGTTATTATTTGACCCTAAATTTAAGATATAGTTGACATGTTGAAACCTTAATTTTGGCAAGGAATTTGGAACAAGGCTCTATGGAGCCGAGATACAGTAATGAACAAAAATATCGATTATGTTATCGAGAACTGATGACGGCATTTAAGCGAAAATATATATGAACTTCTTTTTTGCACTTGACAAATACGATGACAACACTGACCAACTTCCGATTTAACCTATAAAGTTTCGTAAATTTACTTTCAGAAACTATGGAGATACTTGTTTATTTATAAATTACATCTAGTAGCCTTAAAAAGTAAAGACGAGAACATTGGAAAATGACAGCTTACAAAAAGAACCCATTACATACAAGGTCCATACCCATGAAGCAGTCAAAAGAAGTATTCAGTGTGAACTTAAGCAACCGAAACATAGATGTCGCACTGAAAATAAAATCGGTTAAACAAATTGTAACATTTTATGGACTTCTATGTTGTGCATCACAAATTTAGTAGCCTTATATGAAACTGTCAGTGTTCCATAATTAGGTCAGTTTCCAATACATTTTGACTGTATTTAAAATAATTAAGCCCTTCCTCTACTCTACAGTGACACACTAAACACAAAATATCCCTAAATAACTTAGTTACTTTTTGACAGCAGTGTCATCTGGCAGTAACTTACTGAAACTATTACGCAATTATGTCCATAGCAAGAAATCTTCTTTGTTGTTAATTGACTTTTTCACATTGTTTAATTTCATACTATAAATAGAATAGCCCTTGTAAAGATGAATTCAACGATATAAGGTTATTCAGGTTATTCCAACTTTTTTTGTAGTTATATTAAGAAGTTGGAGTTGAATAGAGATGTTTTGAATATTTAAATGCACTTAAAATGTAATTCTAATATATAATAACAAATTTATTTGAAGGAGATGGCAAAAACAACTACTCCACGGGCAATGTGCCCCGACTGGCATTGCATTACTTCTGCATCTCCATAGGAGCCGCCACATCTTTCATCGAGACCGGCCACACTTTATTATTATACCGGGATATCAAAAATTATCTTGGTCAAGGGTGGTTGTGGAGTGTAAAACGTGTGTCTTACTTTAAATTTTTGAATATGTTTTGTTGTGTCAGAATCTGTCAAGTCATTGTGCTGAAATTTTCTAATCCAGTTTTTGAATCATGCCTCTTACCACACAGCACAAAATTTTCATGATTGAAGCCTATTTTCGAACGGGTGCGCTAGTTAATGGAAATTGGCAATACAGTCAACGTTTGTGTTTGGACAATTTTCGAGAGCACTTCCCAAACGTGGCAATATTACCGGACAATTTTTATGCGTGCCTTACAAATTGTGTTGAAGTGTTTCGCGAAACTGGTTGTGTGACTCATAAAAAAGGTGCTGGTAGACCAAGAGTTCGTACAGAAGAAGTTGTCAATGACGTTCGTCAACGTATGGAAGAGGAGCCTGCAAAACCTTTGAAACGTCTTTCTCAGGAAATTGGACTTTCTTATGGAACATGTCATAAGATTTTAAAGAAAGACTAGAACATGCATCCATATAAGATGCAACCACATCAAGCTCTTCTGCCCGCAGACCACCCCAGACGCCTTGCTTACTGCCATTGGTTTGTCAATAATTTAATGAATGACGATCTTCTGGACTTAACTTTTTTTTCTGACGAAGCGTGGTTCCACCTTGCGGGATACATCAATTCTCAAAATATGCGAATGTGGAGCAATGATAACCCTCATGTTTTTACTGAATCGCCACTACATGCTCAAAAAATTGGTGTTTGGATGGGAGTTTCTCGCAGAAGAATAATTGGGCCAATTTTTTTCGATTTCACCGTCAACGCAGAAAGGTACAGACACAACTTTTTGGCTAAATTTGTGCAACAGTTAAACGATGAAGAACTTCGGTATGGTTATTTCCAGCATGACGGTGCAACAGCATATGCTACACGAGAAAATATTGCTTTCCTCCGCGAGTTTTTTGATGACGGGCTGATAAGTTTGCATACAGAAGTTGACTTTCCTCCGAGATCACCTTGTTTGACAATTATGGACTATTTTATATTTCCTTACTTAAAAAACAAGATTTTCTCAACTCCGGTAAATTATTTGCAAGAACAACTGCAACAAAGAATTGTTCAGCAATGTGCAACCATAACGCCAGAAATGCTGCAAAACGCTTTTCACAGCATGAGGAGGCGCGTCAACTTGTACATCGAACAAAACGGGGGACATTTCGAACAATTACTGTAATTTAGTTTTTCTTGTTACTAAAACCGTTATTTCATCATTTGTAGTTCATTATTGTTTTACAACTGAAATAAATAGGTATGAAATTTGTAGGTTATTGATGATGTCAGTGTGACAGTGACATAATTATTTCAAATTTAAAGTAAGACACACGTTTTACATTCCACAACTACCCTTGACCAAGATAATTTTTGATATCCCGGTATTATTATTATTATTAATGGGCATTATGAATCTAAGTAGTGGTGAGAAACACACCGTAGTGCCCTCTTTGGGTCTTTGCTACTATCTGTCTGACAATTATTGTCAAATTGACAGACAGATAACAAGCTGCTTTTTCGCAAACTCCATTATAGCAGTGACCTTTATTGTCTTTAAGGTAGACAATGCTACTTATTTATTTGAAGGAGATTAGGAAAAGCAGGTCATTATCTATCTGTAAATGTGACAATTGTATGACATTTTTAATGGTCGATTATAGATAATTAGTTATGAAATATCGATTTTCGTCATTTTATCGATTTTCTGCGACTGTATGTACATATTTTTTTATAAAAAGTATGTTAACCACGTTTGTTAAAGTTTTTTTAACGATAGAATAACTCATATTGCTTGTTATTTTACGTGAAGAATAAGCAATTTAACTATATTTTGATATGGCGTCCTTAAGATTATCCCATAAAAAAAAAATTAGTTCTTATAAATCCTTACACCTGTCAAATTTTTTGCAAATGTCAAATATAGCTTGGTGTTGCTCTGTCTTTTCAACTTTTCCGAAAATGCGAACCTATACAGGACGACCCATTTTAATAATACTCCCATATTAATAATAAAATAAAATATGCACATAAAACTGCCCCCCAGTATTTCTAAAGTGCTCTCAGAAGTATTTTGAAAGCAAAATATCTTTGACCTTGATACGACGCGTCTAACATCCTTCCATTCACTTGCCGTACAATTTGAGACAACAGGATCAGCATCAAAATTAATGAGGCCTCTCAGTACGTTTTTATCGATAGTAAATTAAAAATAAATCCGCGTAGGTGCTGGAAATTCATCAAATGTTTTACTAAACAACCGATACGTCACCGGACGCCTGAAAAAATGGCTGAAAACTGAAAACAGAGAACGCCGCGCGTTGTCAACACCCGATTGCTCTTTTATGAACGGCTATTTTTAAATTCTAACAGAGATTCCACAGCTGAAGAGACCAGTCTCGGTCGAACCCGTGGAAGAATCAAAACGTCCACTGAAACAGTGCACTCTCAAATGTTTTTGCACGGAATACTGCAAAATCAGCACACGCGCCCAGTTGATCGCAAAGTAAGTTTGAATTTTACGAGATTCTTGGATTATTTTTAAAACTGTAACTATACTGATTTATACAGTCAGTCATAACTGCTGTTTTGTTGTTTATATCATGTGTTACTCCTTCCAAATGCATTGCTTTGCAGTTGTTATATTTTTGCTGTTTAATGTCTCTAATAATTTCAGTTTACAGGCCATGACAATGCAGACGCCCTCTAGCGGGAAAAATTCGAAATAAAACGAGTAATATTTATTTGTTTACTTTTATTTTTATTCGACCATTTGTTGTGTAATAAAAAAAATGTCATGTTCTATTTTTATGATGATTATTTTCTGAAATGTTTTTCAGGCGCAAAATTCACAATTCTAGTAAAGTTGTTGTGTTGAAAAGAGAGGAAATGAATCATTAAATTGCGTCCCGGTGAATAGTTAGGAGACGTGGTGGATATCTAGAGCAGATACACGGACACGTTTAAATGTACAAATAACCTGGAAATTATTTAAAGTAATTTGTGTTATTAACTTTTGTGCTTTATTATTTTGTCAACTTGGTGTTAATGTGACAGATTAAAATCAGTTGGTGTTTGACTGTCCCCCTAACTAATGAGGTTTTCCAGGTTTCCCTCATTCCAGCACTGAATGGTGGTTAGGGCCTACCAACGTAAGTCGTTCCTGAGGCGCAAATGCGGCCCGAGAAATAATAATATGCCGTCCCCTCTCCCACACAAGTCTCAGACTTTCGGGCTAATCCTTGTGATTAGAATGAGGGGTAGAAATATTATTATTAGAGATATTATTATTATAATTTTTTTATATCTGACGCGTAATGGGCATTATGTATTTCGTCAATTTTATCAACTTGCATTATATCAATATTATAGAGGCAATATATTGTTTGTTTTAGGGTATTCCCGATGTAGGTTCTTGTTTAAGATTTCATGATTTAAAATATGTAGATAACACTATTAAAAAGAAAAATACGTGTCCCAAGTTAATGTGACACATTTTAAAGGCTTATAACTTCAAGGCAACATGAGATAGCGACGAGCGGTTTTCACTGGTGCTCTTAATTTTACAAAAAGTTTTATTTTGTCATTGGTACTAGTTGGTTTTACTTCTACAGGCGCTTGAAAAAAAAATTGCCACTTTTTAATTCAAAATTGTGATCATTTTTTAAATGAAACACCCTGTAGATTATATTACTATTTGATAGAGATACTTTTCCTCTTTTAAAAAATGTATAGTTTGACAGAGCTGTACTAAAAAATAAAGGAGTTATTTCATTTACACACCAGCTCTTTTCAGTAGACCATAATTTCTTTGGAAGATCGCATTTTATATTTTTTAAATTGTCAGACAGAATAAAAGAATGCATCAAAGGATAGATAGGTAGAGCCAGACCAATAGAATGGCCTACACATTTTCCCGAACGAACGGTACCTGATTTTTTCATATGGAGTTACGTCAAAGGTCGTTGTTATAGTCCTGTTGTACAAAATATAACATAACTAAAACATAACATAACTAATGTTTTTCAGACCATAACACCGGAAAAGTTAGAACTTGCCTTCAACAAAATGCAGTTTAGATTACAAAAGTGTATTAAAGAAAGCGGTGGGCACATTCTGCAATTTAACCTCAAACATTAAATATGTACAATACATATGTGTGTATATTAAAACTGAATTCTTCTCAATTGGTGTTTTTGTTTCAATAACTTGGTAATTTATGCTGCAATGTAATTTGTATTTGTATTAAATTAGTTATTTTCTTAATAATAGCTTTATTTGATGCATACCGTTGTTCTGTACAGAGTGATTCACTTTCGAGTGTGTAACATGGGTATCTCGCTTATTATAAAAGATAGACTGTAGGTTTAAATTCGGCAAAGTTGCGGAATTTTGTGCTCAATAAGTTGGCGCAAAGAAAACCCCCATATCTGCTTTTGTTTTTGAGTAAGAGGCAAAAAACAATTTTTTCCGGTTTTCGTTTTCTGGCCATAACTTCTATATTTTTGAAAATATTGGCGTATCGTTTTCACATTATTAGAACACTTTCTTGAGACAAATACGATGACGTAAACCGTTTTTTAAAAAAATGTCACTTCTATTGTAAATCATCGTCAACTTTATTTTTTCTTATGGGCGCCATATTAATTTTTCTCATATTTGAATAAACCGATTTTTTCTGAATACAACAATATAATATAATATGTTAATATTTGCCTAAAAAATAAGGGTATTATGAAGGAAAATAAGAATTTTTTTAAAATAAAGCCAATAAATAATATTGAAAATATACTATAAAAAATTATGTCCTTATATTTTTTATTGCAAACTAAACAACTGAACATTGTCGATAATCCCGCATACTTGCAAGAATTAAATCAACAAGGTAGTGAGTAATTCAAAGCTGGGAAGGTCTTTTTATGTGATTTTATAAATACATCCATATTTATTTATATACAGGGATGTGCATGTGAAGTATGGATCATGTTTTATTTATTGGGAACTGACAGTTACTGAAAATGAAGGTACCAAACAATTGCCCGTCTAGTGACGAGCTCTATGTAAACCTAAAAAAATATACAAGGTACACCAAAAATTGTTTCATTCCTTGTTAAACAGAAAGTTGCCACTAGTGGCAGCAGGCTCATCGTTTTGCTCATATGCCCTATATAATTTTTCGCTAAATGGACGGCATGGGTTCTAAATATACAGGGTGTAAAAAATAAAAGTTCTAGAAATCTAGAATCTAGTATCTAGAAATAAAAATAAAAGTTGGTCCAAAGTGCTCCAAGTTCCTAAGGGAGTTACAGCTCCCTAAAAGGGTAAAAAGAATGGTTTTTATTGATTTTAGAACATTTTTGAGTACTAAAAGTATCTAACGTTTACAAAATTGTTAGTTGAATTCGCATAAAAACAACTGACTGAAACTATCAAACCTAGATACGCCACCTTTGAGACGAAGAATGAAAGTGCATTGAAAACTTTACACGCAAATATCTCGAAAACCATTTACTGTAGCGATTTAAACGAGGAGGACCTTTCTACGTAAAAAACTTGTAATTCTTCACATCTAATGTTAAAAATACTGTATTCAGTTAGATAAAAAAGTTTTATGAAAAACAACGATCCGAGGGGCGAATCACTGGGGTGTTTTAGTGTACAAGCAGTTGGAATTTCGAGAAAAATTGAGGAATTTTGGGGAATTTCAAGGAATTGTAGCGAATTTCAAGGAATTGCCGGGAATTTCAGGGTATTTTGGGGAATTTTAGGGTATTTTATATACAGTGAGGACATAAAGTCCGTCCCTCCCCTCTAACTTTTGAGACACTGGGTAGATTGTGATGAAATTTGGTAATTATAACGATAATATATGACTAAATTCTGCATTTTTTGGCACATCAATGACAGCTCTGAATGTCAAAGTGACAGCTGGGCCGCAATAGGAACATTTTTTTAAATGGAAATGGGGGTCGAGTAATAACTCATTTTGAAGCTATTTTTATGCTCAAAACATCCCCCAATTTTGAGAACATTTGCTTCAGTAATTTCCAAATAAACACGAATAATATCAGTTTATAACATAATCTTTTTCCCAAATAATCTTTATAATAGAACTTACCCATGGAACATTTATTTGTCAGGAGGCTCATGGTGGTCATTTTCAACATATTGAAGTAACACGTGTTTTCTAAATTTGTTTCTGCCTCTACGTTTAATTTGAATTATGTCATAATTTTTTAATTTAGGTTATTTTAGGTTAGGGATGGTTTATTGTTATTTGTTTACTTTTAATGTTTGTTTTGATTTGAATAATTTACAATAATTTGTAATATGTATGTAAAAAAAATGATATAACAGAAATCGATATTACTGGTTTTTATTTGGAAATTACTGAACCAAATGGTCTCAAAATTGGGGGATATTTTGAGCATAAAAATAGCTTCAAAATGAGTTATTACTCGACCCCCATTTCCATTTAAAAAAATATTCCTATTGCGCGCCCAGCTGTCACTTTGACATTCAGAGCTGTCATTGATGTGTCAAAAAATGCAAAATTTAGTCATATACCTATGTCTTAAAAATGTTTTGTGATGGGTTCTATATTTTATATTATATTTTTGAGACAGTTTTTGTATGAATAAATATATTTTTACCTTAGTTTAGTTTTATTTTTTTACCAAAGAACGATTTATGTTTTGTTGTTGGTATATGTATAGTATAAATGAATATACTATGGTATATGTGAGTTTTATTTGTTTTTAATATGGCATAAATAAATGTTACAAAAACTTAAATTGTGTCCGTCTTTCAGTAGCACATAATAATGGGTACCTACCTATTTTGATGGGAATTTCAAATCGCTATGGGGATATATGGGGTATTTTGGAGAATTTCGGGAAATTACGAATTTCAAACGTTTGCGGGTATTTCAAGGAATTTTTGGGGAATTTCGGGGATATTTCACTGCAGGGAGAATTTCAGTGTACGAATTTTTTTAGTGATTTACCCCTCGCAACGATCTATCCTTATGAAAACTACTCTTTAAGAACTGCCAATACTCTTTTTACTATCACCATTCTTTTTATACGCAGTTTAAAGAACTGCAACTCACTTAGGGACCATTTTAGGGCATATGTTCATAGGACCTTTTATTTTTATTTTTAGGTGTAGTATCACCCCTGCAGTTCCGATACACTATTTTGTATACACCTTGTATAAAACATTTTGTTCAAATATTATATTACTTTCAGATACTGATTTTATTTGAGATCTATTAAAAAATTACTGAAATTATCTACTCCTTTTGGTTGTTTGTTTGTTTGGCGGGAATTAGGCCACAGTGACTCGACCCGCTAAAAATAGGACTTGGTGGAAATCCTATGCATATCGGAGGAGTGAGGTATGCCTGAGATGCTGACACTTGCAACAGAAATATAAATACAAGTGGAGTGACTTTCTGGTGTACCGGGCAACACCGAAATTATTCACGCTTCGAAATATAACTTGTCTAATAAAAAACATCAAAGTTGGTGTCATTGACTTGAAGGCAAGTGAAAATGCAAAACAATAGATCTGATACAGGCTTTAAAACTGTGTCCTAATAATTTACCAGTCAAAATATCATCTGTCAATTAATAAAGATACGAGGGATTTGCAGAAAGACCAAAAACAATGATTTGTCAATAACTTGAAAGGAACAAAAACACCATATAAAATTTGAGAGAGGCGTCTAAAAGAATATCCCACAATTTTTCTCTCTAAAATTATAGTTCTTATAGTACAGAGAGTTCCAGAATGATTGTCCGTGCCGCTTCATAATGATTTTTTATGTGCCGCCTTTCTATTTTTAGTATCTGCACTAGAATCATGAGCGCAGGCAAGGGAATTTACTGGTTTGATTTGATTTGTTCCATGCCATGGTACGTCAGTAAATATAGGTTATGTTAAAAAATAAAGAAAGACGATTTATTAAAAACAATGTAATTATTTTGTATTATTCTATTCCTATGTATCACCAGTATAACCTATTCAAACTGTGAATTGTAGAGCGTTAAAAAACATTAATTTATGGTTCTTATATTAATTTCAACATTAATTTCAATATTAAGAAATACAAAATTACCAACCTGATTTAGGACTCTCTGAAACTGTATAGTATTGAAAAATACTCTTTTAAACGCAAATGATACTTCAGTAAAACAATTTAAACACGAAAAATGCTAAACGCCACTGAGTCAAACGTCAAATGCTGTCAAATATAAAAATTTTCAAATTGACAGTTAAAAAGAGAGTAATTTTAGCAAATGGAAATAAATTTTGATTATATTCAGCATAAGCTGCGTTCCCGTACCGGACAATCATTCTGGAACTTTCTGTACAATAGATACTTGTAGTGGGGGTTCGAATTTCAGACACACTATACGAAAATTACTATACAGGGTGTTCCTTAATGTCATGTCCATAATGTAGGAGCTAATTCCTTGTCCAATTTTATGACTAAGAGTCCAAATAAACCTGTGTCCTAAATTGCCTCGTTTTCGAGATACAAGGTATCAAGGTTTATATAAAAATATTTTTTTTATTAATATCTAAGCACAGAAATACGAATAAAAAATGCGCACGAAGTACCAAAACCGTGCTACGCACCTGACCTCTACGCATAAGGTTGTAAGGTTCATATTTATATAACGTTTGTTCTTACACACCAGTTTCTAATAGTTCTGGAGCACTGCTTTAATGCGGAAGTGCGATTTTTGCATCGGTTGGAAACTAATTTAAATTATCATTGTTGGAACACAATCTTTAGTTCACATAATATCCGGTAGAAGCGCAAACAGCGTTGCTTTGTTTTGGTGATTTCGATTTTCGACGAGTTAACCTTAAGAAGCAGCAGAAGATAGCAGAAGATGCTGAGTGCCGCTTATGCTTAGAAGATGATGAAACGGCAGAACACATATTGTGCACCTGCCCTGCTGGGGAAAGGATCAGATACTCATTATTTGGCAAAGGACAACTTCTGCCAGAGAATCTGAACAAACTCTCACCCAATAAGGTGATCAGCTACATTAAGAAGCTGGACCTGTTGGGTGAAATATAAGTAGGTGTGAGCCACAATAGACCACATGGTCGCGGTGGAGGGTCTGGTTTTCGGCCCACTCACTTTTGAACCTAACCTAACCTAACCTTAAGAAAATGTCTGGTAACAGAAAATAAAAGGTACTAAGCTGAAAATTTACCCTAATCGCATGTTTTCTTTAGAGTTCATAAATTTAGTTCTCAGTTCAACACTCTGTACCAGCAGTGTTGGAACTACAGCAAATGCTCATGCCAGTCTGGTAACCGCTGGTGCGAAGTGCAGAGACACAATACACCTCTTATGCGGAGACAAATGAGGCACAGGAGACACATAATGTCACACTTTTATTGGTAGATTTATATAAGAAATGCCGGAATAAAGTTGGAACCCAGCAAATTCCAAATCTGAAAGAATGTGGCAATTAGTATCGGAAGATATTGAGAGATTACTTTCGCTTTCACTTAAAATAGCACTCTTAATGAAACTAAAATTATAACACTTCAATCAATATTTAAATAATCGATTTTCTCTGAAAATTTCGGTTAGTTTAGTTAATATTTGCCGGCTTTTTATGATTTTATCTACTATCTACTACGCTTGCGTCTGACTAGTAGTTTCTAAATAATCTTCAAATCGATTTAACGTAACCAAACCGTTTGAAACCTCTTCACTTTTTTGTTGGAACGATAAAATATTACTACCTACTAGTTTGAGAATGATTATGTTGTGACGGGTAAATATGGTCTGCGCAGACTCCTGGCAGTTTGCTGGTAATTTGACGTTAAGTAGGAACAAACCTATTGGCGATTCAAATTAACGATGAGGGCGCTGCAAATTGTAAACAAATATGGAGGCAGACGAGTAAAAATTTTGCATTTCATATCACGTTATCTAGCAATTTAGCATTCAACTGCTATAAATATAGTGACTTCATGTGCTGGTTAGAGTGAAATAAAGGATAAAAAGAGTGGTAAAAGCAGTCATACGTCCCATAAGTGCTTCACTGCTAAGTATATGAATTTTTTGGGTTGAAACAGGTACCCTTGTTTTTGTTTACTTACATTTTGCGCCAAAATAAGTGTGATAAACTGTATGGTGATATCATATTAGTGCTTGTTTTTTGTTAAATAATGTTTAAATTAAAATATATTCTGTTTTTATAAGACTGATAACAGAAAAGTATAGGCAAACTGCAACAAAGTGGTTATGTTGTGTAAATAAACGTGTTCCTTGTTATTAAATTGTTACATGCCTTTTGGAGAAATGAGTGAGAAACAGTTTCTTATACTAGGGCCAAACTTCTACCTATCTTCAATCTTAAACACTTCTATTGACACATTTTGTGGAATGACACCCATAAACACGGCAGTTTGTGTTGTGCTGATTTCTTTTGAATGCCATTTTAAATTATAAAAATAAAGATGTACAAATATTAACCACGTCGTTTTTAAGTTTGGAATACAAAAAAATCATAAGAATCACTAAATTATTACGGCAAGCAAACACAAATACGTCTTATTTATCATTATATCTGCAATAACCCTCCAAAAATTACCTTTTAAGTAGGTTCAAATATTTTCATACAGAGGGCGCATTCATTTTTGGAATCGCCAATTACCGAATTAGATGGAGAAATTTGACAATGCAGTGCGACGTTTGTTGATGTTTACCGATCAGTGCACTAACTCTTTAGATCGATTTTATTTACAATTTAATACTACTGGTGATTATTGATTATATTAAGTCTTTTTGCCTATTTTTTAGTGAACAATACCTTTATTGACTTATTTTGTGCTGCACTGTAACATCTTGTGTTCCATAAAGTGACCGATAAATGCGTTCAGTCATCGATGCATCATATCAACATCGTTCAAATCCCTTTTCACACTTCTTCCCCTGCCATTACTTTTATAGGCATTATAACGGTTATCCTGTCGCGTCTGTCTGTCGCCAGGACTTCGCAGGACCTCCAACTAAACCCTCAGGCTTTGTCAAGTGACAAACGTCTCCCTCTCTACGCAAAAACGCGACTGTTGAATCGTCGGGTAATTTTCATAATTGGTTGGAGTGGCTTGGTGATAACTTTATTGTGTTTTTGCCATAAGAAAAATTAAAGGATGGTACAAGTGTCTTTTGTTTACGAAGATAGTATACCAAGAGAGAAAAGTGTTGCCTCGTTGATTTTGTGTGATTCCACTGAGTCTCTGAAGGTTTGTCAAAATGTGTTTCCAAGAAAGCTGAATGATTCATAGTTTCTTTTAGGATTGCACCACCTGTAAAATAACAAAAAGTTTGAATTAAAAATGTCAATCTGACAAAAAATTCTTATCATACGAACGTTATACTGACGAAGAGTTGAGGATCAACTTGAAACGTTTAGGAAAAGCTAGTTAAGTGTTTAATTTCCTTTAAATTTTATTATAATAATTATTTTATTTAGACATATTTTAATATTATTTAATTATTATTATACAATATTGCATATTATACAGTGGTTTTTTGTAGCAAACTTGTATGCTTCTGGTTTTCTGCTTTTTGTTATTTTACAGGTGGTGTAATCCCAAAAGAGACTATGAATCATGAAAACGCACCACAAATAACTTGCAGACATTCAGGTCGATTCTGTTTGCACCTTGCTAAGAGTCTTGTTATGTAAACCATGTTGTTATAAGTTTAAGTCTAAACAAGATCTTATTCAAAATTGGTATTCCGTTTGGAGAGTTGTAAGTATTGTTAAAGTTTACAAAAACAACAATATTGTTATAAACTTGTGCATGTCGGGGTCAAATTCATTGGATATTTCTAGAAGAAGAAGACGACAGTGTGGTATAACCTCAAATTTCGTGTTTTGAGTTTGAAGTCTAATCGTTTTATCACGAATCACGATATATTCTTTGGTTTCACGAGCGTTTCACCTTTACGTTTACCAAAGAGTTACCTATGTGATTTGTGAAGAGGAATTAGTTTATCCCATAGAGAAAACGTGTATCGTCCTCTTTGCCATTACCATGTCAGGAAGCAAGAAAATAAACCAACCTCAAATGGAACTAATTGTAAATTATCTCTAATAAGCTTGCAAAAACCTACAAAAGTTTCTATGTGAATTGATAATTTTAATTAAATTATCCCTGTGTATCACTTGTAAATGAAATGTTATTGTAGCTTCATCGACAAACATTTCCAGTTTCTGAATTAATTTCAGTGCTGCTCCTTTACTCAAGCGAAATAACGTGATAGGTACATTTTTTATTCGGAACCTTAATGGGTTGCTTGCATCTCTAATACTTTTGAATTGAAGTCTTAATTGTTTTCTAAAATTTTAAAAATTCAATTTTAATTTAGGTACACATTTCTGATCAAAATATACAAATAAAAATAATTGTACTTAAATATAAGTAGTACTTACTGAGTTAGGACATTTTGAAACTCTTCATGAAAATTCAGTTGAAAATGAATAAATAATGGATTTATGGCCATTTTAAACACTAAGTATAACCACTAACTATATTGCAATATTCATAGCAAGTACTAAAAAATTATGTTGCTAAGATTACCAGAAATAGTAGCAAAATATATAATATATGTATTGTTTAAAGTTTTATCGTCTGTTAATATTACTGTAACATCAAATAGGAAGCATAAAGCATTAAGACCAGATATAAGATCGTTAACGTTAAGTTTAACGAAAGAGGTCACGATGTAGATCCTTGGGGCACGTCCTATCCCGGTAACAAAAATTGATTAAAAGGTGTTTAATTTATGAGTGGTATATCCTTTTATATTTATTTGCTATTTAATTATTTATATATTTATTTATGTTTTTTGGCTAAATAAATTTGTAACTATTTTATTTATCTTACTTTTCTAGTTCTCTTTCCAAGACAATGGTTCGGTCAAATACTTCCAGAGCGGCATCCACACACCAAAGATGGGAGAAAAAGTGGCACAGGTGAGTCGTTCTTTCCGATTATTATTCTGCGTCTCACTGCGTCTCATGAAACTGGTATGATATTTGGGTTAACAAATATGGCAAGTAGAGTTAATACAAAATTAAAGAGGAAGTCTTTAACAGGCACATGCACGGTGTTTGTGGAAAATTAAAGACAGTGACTCATTCACAGCATATGAAGCTGTCCGATATTAGCCAGTCATGTTGCTTATTTTTTAAAATACACGAACCACATTGCACCTCGTGTATGGTGTGATACAGATTTATTGATTAATCTTCTTTCCTCCCTTATTTTTTTAGATACACATTTCAAATTCGGCAAGACAGAAGTACTTATTAAAGGTAACTTTTGACATAAAAAATATCGTTTTCCCATTTCCGGTTTTACCGGAAGTAATACCAACTGGATTTTTATATGGAACACCCTGTATCCATGTCAATTATAGTCAAAATGACACCGTCTCCGTAGGGAACACCACATATTCTACACGCAATTATTTTATCGGGTAAAGATTATTTTATGCGGTGAAAATAAAATAGCACTCTGACACTACGTACGAGTCACTCTCTATAATTTTGGCCAAACACTTATAGTAAAGAAATTAGGCGTTTAAGAACACGTGATTTTTGACATATTTTTTGAAACTTTAAAAGTTTGCCTTGATGACCCTACACTTAACTGTCTTTATATTGAACTTTTCTGGTTTTATTATCTTCCCACTGTACCACATACATTGTGTCCCACCGCATCGATCTATCATGGAAAACTATAATTAGAAAAATTTTATAGCGGTTTCCACTTTTTCACATGAAAATTGGAAGTGCAGTCGTCTATAATCGTTCCATATAATAAAAATTCCTTGGTACAGTCAAAATTGACAATTATTTTTCGGCCTCCAAACGTCATTTTTACATAAAATTTTAAATAATATGTCAAAAAGGGATAGGCTTTGGGTAAGGACATTATACATAAGATGCTAAGTGGCGCTTGTGTTTAGAAGATGATGAAACGGCAGAACACATATTATGCGCCTGCCCCGCTGGGGAAAGGATCAGATAGGTACCTACTCATTATTTGGCAAAGGACAACTTCTGCCAGAGGATCTGAATAAGTTCTCATCCAATAAGGTGATCAGCTTCATTAAGAGGCTGGTCCTGTTGGGTAAAATATAAGTAGGTGTGAGCCACAATAGACCACATGGTCGCGGTGGGGGTCTGATTTTCGGCCCACTCACTTTAGAACCTAACCTATCCTAACCTACTTAAAATAAACAATTTGACATATATTTCCGGTAGAACCTAAAATGCCACCATTGTCATGCTCCCAGTTCAGTTTCGGTTTTTACTATCCTTAATAATAAAAGGTCGGTCGGTTTTTGTCATCTCGGGCGCCACCATTCAGGTTTAATGTGAGAAGGTGCAACAATTGCACATGCCAAGGGTCAGTTTTCTTTAACTACTCTTGCAGGTTGCTAATGCTATAAACTATTAAACTTATTGACTGTTGTTCGGTCGGCGGTGTTCGAATAAAAACCTCTAATGCTAGTGAAACCCCTGCTTTTAAAGTCCAAACGAGCCTGGCTCAGCCAATAAAGGGGACGGTTTCAATTCGATGACCATTTATAGCCTCGAAATTACTGTTTTCGGCGAAATTATAACTCAGTTCTAAGTTTTCTAGGTATAGATTTTCAGGTTTCTCCTAATTATAGTTTTTCCATAATGTATCCATAGTTCCCGGTGGGACACTCTGTATGCTGTAATCATGTGTTTGAAATAATTTTCAGTTGGTTAGTTATTCACCGTAAATAAATGAATAAATAAATAATGTTATGTTAATAAATAAGGAACATTCCTTTTCCAATAAATAAGAACTCTGTATAATATACGACGTAAATATGTTAAGCAGTATGTGTCTGAATGAAAGTGGTCTGGAATTTTAACATATTATTTGACATACTTGAAACTGAAAACAAAGACTTTATGGCGTATAGTACATATGCAATGATTAATAGCAACAATCCAACAACCTTGAACTATTTACCGTTTTCTTGGCATCAGTATTTGCATTATGGATTTTTTACCCTTGTACGCTGACATGAATCATGGTGTGCCACGGACGTGGAAATATTTGAACATAACTAACAGAGGTAACTTGATAAATAAATTATTGATTAAGAAAAATACAATAACCCAACTGTAAAATTTGAGTTGAAAGAAAATAGACAAATTCAAGACATTTTTTAAAATGTTTTGGAATCTATTCTAACTTCTAAGTCATTTTTTTATTTATAATAAAATAAAATAATGAAAAATCAACATACTATGTCATTTGAAGAAAAAGTTGAATAACATTCCCAAGACAACTTGAAATATATGTTGCCCAGTTTATATTGTTTATACTTCTCTTCAAAAATAATTAAGGAGTGCTGTCTCGAAACATACTGTATGTAAATATAATAATTTTAGAGTAGATGTGTCCCTAATTTTCCCAGAAGTTCTAATAATAAATCGTAAGCTTTTAAGGTTGACGATAACAACACTATTAATGTGTTGTTTTGAAAGAAGACAACTATCAAAGTAGACACCGAAATCTATTACTCTACCTCTCCTATTTATACTGGCAAACTGCAGTTAGTAAATGATAGAACATAGTTTTCCTCTAGTACAGGATATAACATGTCATTTAGATTTATTATATAAATATGATAGTTTATACACCACTCAGTGACAAATTTCTGTATACTTACTAAATACTTAGAACATTTAATTAAGTTTGTAAAGTCATTTATGAATGTTAAAAATAATAAGAGTCCTGAATTAGAACCTTGCGAAACACGTGTAGAGTAATTTGGAACAAATTTCATACTGTATATGTAGCCCCCCTGTCAAAGTATTTCAGCCGTATTTCATAATAATTACAACCCCCTGAATCTTTCTCTCAAGAAAGTCACCCCTTTCCAGAACTATATTTCATCACTAACGACATTTATCATTTCAAAATTCATCCCCTTGCATTGTTGCCAAAAAAAGTTGGCATTCATTCCCGTTGTTCTCCTAGTTCGTCCTAATTGATTCCCAGGATTTATGATCAAGTTGGCTAGGGCGGATATGTGGCACAAAGAGTAACAGTGACTATAGAAAATCGAACGCACATAGGCGGAGAACCCAATACGCCAAGAGGAGGAGATGAAGCATGTTTGGGGCAATTAATTTCGTATTATGTATACTTAGGATATTAATAAAATTATAACTATCTATTAATATAAAAAAAAATTCAGTAGCCAATAATTATAACTTAGTTGTTATGTATTATTATTATTATACAGAGTGTTGCTTTCTAAGTAACGGGGGTCGTACGAACAACTCGTTCAAATGTAATTTACCATGTTTTTTTAATAAGTTGAATGATTTTTAATACCATTCTAATATGAAAACTCATTTCCATAATTTTCAAACCCTTTAACGTGTATTTCCTGGCTGACTGCCCCCTTAAAGGGTGTAGCATGAAAAATGTATGGATACTCAAGTAACAAATCTCTCCATTAACAATAAAAAAATTGTTGAATTTATTGGCATACATTTTTGAGTCTTGGAAAATCAATACCCTTAAATATAGAGTGATATCTACTTATTTTCTACCGAGTTATTTTACAATTTAAAAAATATATTAGTAGAGGATTAGGGAGGACTCTCCCTCAGTTTTCAGTTATCGTAAGAGATATCTAAATCATTATTTTATGGTCTTTAGAGGACATATGTATCTTTCTTCTGTCTTTCACAGAAGTTTCTTCTAATATATTCTCTTGCTTGTTCCATACAACAAATAAAATACACTATATGGAAAAATATCTAGATCTGCGTATATAAATACTTATATTTGATACTGTCCAGTAGATCTACTTACCTTGTACCATTAAAGTACCTGATACTGTAACGTTATTTCCTAGTAACACTACCGGATTGTTATTAGGGAGTTATGTTTTGTGTTTAAATCAATTCTTGACATTTTTCTACCCATTTCAGTGAGGCTACGATGTTAGGGAATTTATTTAAAATTTCCTCTGAGCACTCACTTATTATACCACCAAAGAAAATTATGATACTTCAAGAGAAGATTAATGCCATGTTAATGTAACTTTGCATGTCAAGGCTGTTAAGATAGTGATGCTAGTTGAATATTGTGAGATTTTATTTTAAAACGACGACAGAACGAAATAAAATATCATACGATACCCTTCCATTAAATGCCTACAGTACTTTACACTTTCCAGACTTGGCTCCTAACGTCGGTTCGTCCGTAAAATAAGTTGTACTGTAATACCTTACCTACTGGACCTGTAACGAAAAATGTCTCGACAACATTGACGTAGTTTTCCACATAACACCAAAACACTATACTGCACTCGACGCGCGTTTCAACAACCAAGTTGGCATTATCTGGAAATGATTAAAACTGTGTTATGCGGAAAACTAGTCAGTGTTATCTTCACACCAAAGGTTCCAACCCCTTTCAAAATTATTGCCTCAGTGAGGATATTTTCTGTTATATTTTTCAATAATAAAACGTGTATGTTGTATACATTTACAGATCTGTTAATGTTTATGTTTGATTTTATCTTTTTACTTACTACTTTATACAGGGTGTTTCATAATATATGCACAGGACTTGAGGATGTTTTAGCTCGTCCAAAAATATGAAAAAAAGTCTCTATTAACTTACCCTCTAAAATGCACCATTTTAGAGATACAGGGTGTTGAAGTTGAAAAAAAAATGTCGTTTTTTGCGAATATCTCCGGAACCGTTCATAGCACAGAAAACAGATTTTGTAAGCATTTTCTACTCATAATAAACTATGTTTTGTGCGGATTTTTTTTTTTTAAGTCCTAATTGGTGAACGTTTGAAGGGGTAGTGGGTGTTTTTTCTCCCCAACTTCTACGCTACTGGAAAAAGTACGATTTTGAGACGCCCATTTGAACCGCCAATGTTTTCTACACAAAAAAGGTACTCTTGGTCATAATCTCTAAAGTCGATCGTTTTCGAGAAAAATCAACTTTTATGTTGAAAAACATGGTCAATTTTACCGTTATGGTTTGGGGAATTTTGAAAAGTCAACTTTTGTATCATTTTTTCATTTTTTTTTTTAATTTTGCAATTATGAAGTTAACGTTTGGTTTCGTTACTTGGTCTAACGTTTAAATCAATTTTGTTTAATTAGTAAGAAAAAAATTTTATTTAAAAAAATTGACCATGTTTTTCAACATAAAAGTTGATTTTTCTCGAAAATGATCGACTTTAGAGCTTATGACCAAGAGTACCTTTTTTGTGTAGAAAACATTGGTGGTTCAAATGGGCGTCTCAAAATCGTACTTTTTCCAGTAGCGTAGAAGTTGGGGAGAAAAACACCCACTACCCCTTCAAAACCTTCACCAATTATGACTTAAAAAAAAAAAATTCCGCACAAAACATAGTTTATTATGAGTAGAAAATGCTTACAAAATCTGTTTTCTGTGCTATGAACGGTTCCGGAGATATTCGCAAAAAACGAAATTTTTTTTTCAACTTCAACACCCTGTATCTCTGCAATGGTGCATTTTAGAGGGTAAGTTAATAGAAACTTTTTTTCATATTTTTGGACGAGCTATAACATCCTCAAGTCCTGCGCATATATTATGAAACACCCTGTATATTTTTTATTCCATAATTTATACACGTAAGTACACATATTTAACCTACTGATTTTTATTGTTTCTAGTGGTGTTTCCTCGTCCATTAAATGGTTTTACCCCCTAACGTATTGTATAAAATAAGTGAACTTGTCTGGTAACGAACGAGTAATTCGCCCTCACGCGACGCCACTGGCTCTCCGCTTGCCGGCCGCCATCGCAGTCTGAAAATCCCGATTCAGCCTAGCCCGCCAGTCTGCGACAGCCCAGCGCTGCAAAACGTCCTTCCTAAAACCGCTTCAGTCAATAACCAGCGCTAGATTTAAAAACAGACCACCAGTCCACCCGCCAAACTAAAATATGTGCTAAAATGTGTCAAATGTAGTTCGACGTAACCACCCAATCAGTTCCGATTACACCGTTCTTCTTCTTCTTCAGATTTCGGTCATTAATCACGTTTCAGCATTTCACTGTTTCGGTCTTATTCATTCCTCATCAGCAGTATTGCAATGCACAATATAGCGTTCACAAAACTGTACCTCCGCCTTTTAATTTACTTTAGTTGTAGTTGTGGAACGTCCGTTGTGTGAAATGTGTTACCTGATGATGGCTGTATAACCCGAAACGTTGGGAAATTAAAAATATCCGTTGTGCGTCACATTGTTTTATAAATTACTAAATTGTCGTTAATTTTTTAATATTGTATGATATATATTACTTTAAAACATTATATAACAAGTATGTGAGTATATTTAAAAAAAATAAACGCCGAAATTTGATTTGCATTTCTTACTTTTGCACTTTGCAGCTTATTATTAGGCCTTGATTGGGCTAACACTCGATTTTTATTAATAAAACATATTGCAAACCGACTGTGTATTGATTTTTGCTGCTAATGCGAGCAGGGATGCGTTTTGTAGAATCGCTAAGCTTTTTCGGACTTTTGGGCACAATATAGCCCGTTTCACATCATCAGACTGCTAAAATATTATAGTAAATTGTTTTGATAATTTTTTATTAACAGCTTTTGAACGCTTTCCAGTTTGGCACATTACAATATAGTTTGCTGCAGCTGAAGCCAGATGCTATTTTATGATTTGAACACTTGATATACAGAGTATTATTGCTTATCGAAGCTGCCATCTTTTGTAATATTCCTGTTAGTTACATGGAATAAATAAAGTGATCCTTCCAGATTTAAACACTCTACTATTTACGAAACGTTCAACAATGGGGACACAGCGGTTCATTTATGTTAGTTCTCTATTGATAGAACTCACAATCTGCTACTTTGTATAAATTATATGAGTAACCAATGGGAACGCTATGAGTAATACCAGTGGTGCGTACTGCTCTACTTGGTGTAAGATGAACTAATACTTAAACTAATCCTGCTTAAAATTGCAATTTCAGACCGTTTTTTTCGGTACACAAATATCGTAAACTTTTAGTGTAAGCGCTGAGTGACCAAACTTGGTCACTCAGTGATTTAACGTAAAAGCAATACTAATAATTTAAAAATCTAAAGTTGGAGTTGGATGTTTTAAATATTTAAATTGTTCTAAAATGTAATTTTAATATACAGAGTGAGTCAATGAAAAGTTTCATCCTCGATTATCTGTCGCAGGATCTGTTTTCATGGATAATGGTTGGTCAGGTGGATTTTATTTGAAGGGGGAGACATTTTTATATTATTGACATTCATACTAGGGCTCAGAATCGTTAAAATTTAAGTATTCGAATAGTCGTTTGGTATTTGATTCGAATATTTGAATAGTCGAATTCGACTATTCGATTATTTGAATTCAAATAATTCAAATAGTCGAATAGTCGATTATTCCAATAATCAATTATATTATTAGTCGAATATTCGAATAGTCGAATAGTCGTCTATCTAAACACCGAAAAAGTTTTAAAACTTAAAACGACTTTTATACGACTTACAATATAGATATTTAAAATTTAAATATCTATATTGTCGAAAAATAATATTTAGAATAAATAGTGCATTGTGTCAAATATATTCAGATAACAAAACAATAATTCTATTAAATCCTTTAAAAATAGGAGAACTCCGTAACAAATAAAAACTCTTTAACAAAAGATTATTTTTTAATAAACTCAGAAAAATCAAACGCTTCATACAAAACTAAAATAAAATTTAAAAATAACACGAAAACAAAAGTTAAAAATTGATATACTAAAAACTAAGGAGGAAATGGAGGAACTACAGATTAACATTAAGAAAGCAAAGTTTTTTAACTGAATAGTTATATTATTACACATACTTGCATACATACACCATACAGTATATCCACGCATAGAGGGCCCAAGAGGACAAATCAACAAAAAAAAAATATACGGGAGCGAATTTAGGATTTTTTTATACAGAGTGCTTGAAAATTACCAAAAAAAACATGACTTTCAAAATCAAAATATTTTTGAAAATAAATTTTTTATATCAGCAAATTTAAAGCAGGGTAAATTTAAATTATAAACAAAAAATCTTATATATTTTTTGTATGTTAAACACGAATATTCGAAATTTGAATACTCGAATAGTTAAATAAATAGTCAAATATTTGAATTTTCACACTAACAAAAAATCGAATTTAGAATGCGATGGCCTAGGATGAGAAGAATGTCAGCTTGGTGTTAATGTGTGAGATTAAAATAAGTTGCTGATTGACTGTCCCCTATTTGATGAGATTTTCCAGGTTTCCCTCATTCCAGCACTGAATGGTGCTTACCAAGGCTTACCATCCCAAGTCATTTATGAGGCGCAAATGGGGCTCGCGAGTTAATAATAATATGCCGCCCCTCTCCCACACAAGTCTCAGACTTTCGCTCTAATCCTTGTAATTAGAAGGGGAAGTAGATATATTATTATTCATCATAGTATTGATTTAGATTTACGATATTTCACTAATATTTCACGACTATAATATTATCTCAACTTCTCGCTTTGTTTGAGATTTTGAAAAGACCAGATTTTCTTCCATGTGCTTAGCAAAATGTGCATCTTGATCAAATAGTATCGATATCTGCTAAACTGTTCGTGATATTGAAAAACATCAAGAGACAAAAAATGTTGCCAAGAGTTTACGAAAACAATACCAAAAAATGTCAGTGGCGTACCACAAAAAAGGTCTGAAACTTCAAAGGGCGCTAAAGTACTCAAAAAATAACACCTAGTATAGTGACAGAAACACTTCCAAGTATTACCCTTGTACTGCTTCAGAAGTGTTTAAAATTTAAGTTAATATCTCGCTATGTTCAAAAGATATTGGAAAAAATCTTATAAAAAAAATGTATTTCAAAACTCCGTAGTTCCTCTACTAAGCGAGATAGAAGGTATGTTTATAGGAACTTTTCTTCTTAAATTGATATCCCCTACCCGTCTGTGACGGGTAGGGGATAGACGGATAGACTTAATATTAAATTTGGCGGTTTAAAAGTGAGACACCTTGCATAAAAAATAATTTTGGATAACTAAACAACTAAAAATACTGGTTCACGTTTAAAGTAGAATGTAGAAGTAATAAATCTTTCGCTATTCAGACTGTCAAAATGTGTCAAAACGGGAAAAAAGGAACACTAGTCTTTCTGTGTCCACATTCTTTCAACTTCTTGTCTATTGACTAATCGTCGATTATTTTCTTTCTTTTCTGTATATCTTTTTGCTTTGTTTTAGCCAGATGGTATTGCCTTATTGATAGGGTAGGTTTTTTATTTTATCTTGAAGTGATATCTGGTTATATCTGGTCTATTATGGGCTACTGTTCTATGAGTTTGTATGGTTAGGTCACATACATTATATATTATATAATTCTTTTGAAAAAACACAGTTCTCATTTAGATGTTTCAAGAAATATATAGAAAACACTCTATATACTAGTATTTCGGCTTATTAGGCCTTTCTCAATAAAGTAGTCTATTACTAAATACTTCCAAGGGCATTTTAGTTATTTATCTATTTACCTACCCCGATTGATCGTTCCCATCTGGTCAAGCCCGAGTTTTTAGTATCTTTTCTAAGGGCGAAATTGTAAAATCTATCTGATCATTCATAGTACAAGGACTCCTAATTAAAGATTTTTTAATTTCTAATTGCTCTAACAGACCTAAGCGCTTTCCTATCTTTTCCCGATGCAGTACCTATACATTTTCCAGATCTACAAAATGATTGTTTTCTATACAATGCATCGATAATCCTGAAATTTTACGTTATTTATTATGGATTTTGTATGTTCTTTTACTCTAGTTTCAATACTTCTAACGGTTTGACCCACATACACGGCATTACAATCCACGCAGTTAATTTGGTATACTCCCGATTGTTTCAATTTATTAACCCTTTCTTTGTTGTTTATCAAAATCCTCCCGATATTACGTTTATTGATACTAATTAGTATCATCTAGCATAAACAATATAATTAGTATCAACAAACATAATATTGGGAGGATATTGATAAACAACAAAGAAAGGATTAATAAATTGAAACAATCCGGAGTATACCAAATTAACTGCGTGGATTGTAATGCCGTATATGTGGGTCAAACGGTAGAAGTATTGAAACTAGAGTAAAAGAACATAAAAAATCCATACTCTAAATAACGTAAAAAATTCAGGAGTATCGACGCATTGTATAGAAAACAATCATTTTATAGATCTGGAAAATGTAAAGGTACTACATCGGGAAAAGAAAGGAAAGCGCTTAGATCTGTTAGAGCAATTAGAAATTGAAAAATCTTTAATTAGAAATCCTTGTACTACGAATGATCAGATAGATTTTACACTTTCGCCCTTCTTAGAAAAGGTACTAAAAACTCGGGCTTTACCAGGATGCGAAAGATCAATCGGGGTGGGTAAATAGATAAATAATTAAAATCTTGGAAATATTTAGTAATAGATATTTACTCTATTGAGAAAGGCCTAACAAGCCGAAATACTAGTATATAGAGGGTTTTCTATATATTTCTTTAAAGATCTAAAAGAGAACTGTGTTTTTTCATAACAATTATTTTCACGATGTTTGATAAAGAACCATCCGCTTCCAGTATCCACTTTATAATATATTATATATTATTATTATTATTATTATTATTATTATTATTATTATTATTATTATTATTAGTATTATTATTATTATTATTATTATTATTATTATTATTATTATTATTATTATTATTAATTTATGGAACGAATCAAAAAAGAAAAAATTTGAGTGCTGAAATTTTACACAAAAAGGTAACAAATGCTATTAAAACCGAATTTGAATTTTCTTGAATCTGTGGTGCCCCGTCTGGTCTAGAGAGTGATAATTTGGGTTCATGATAAGATATGATGCCATGTTGGTTTCGTATATGGATTTGAAGATCTACAAATCTCTAAACCCGTAATTTTATGTAGGCTTTCCGTAACATACACCTAGACCTTTCGAGGAAGCTTTTCAGTTTTAGTTCCCAGTCGATACGACGCCGATGTTATTGACCTTGTCCTCAAAACGGTCGCGTGAGCAGACATCGTGCTTACCATTTTACCACCAACTTCTGCATTGCTGCATTACTTTTAGCAATGGGGGTCGTAATAAGCACGCCCATAAAACGTTTTATGAGAGGGGGAGCAAACATAAATACGTCATGTGTCATAAATATGTCATAATGCGAAAAGTGTGAAGGACAAACCGCTTTAAATTAGGTAGGAAAGTTGTGGACTACGAAAAAGAGAGATTGTTGTGGCTACAACACTAATTTATCGTATTACATATTGCAATAAAGTAATATCTCCACCCCTCATTCTAATCACAAGGATTAACCTGGAAGGCTGATACTTGTGTGGAAGAGGGGCAGTACATTATTTTCAGTAGACCGTAATTGCGCCTCAGTAACGACTTACATTGTTAAGCCCTTCCCATCATTCAGTGCTGGAATGAGGGAAACTTCGAGGAAATTTTCGATTAAATTTAATCTTTTGGTTAAATCTGAAATTAGTATCAAAATTTAGCTTATGAAAAGTTAAGATAGGAATGTGCAAACCCTTTTGCTTGATCTCAAACCGTTTAGAGTTTACAGGGTGCCAAAGTTGCAAAATGTCAACATTCATATTGCAAAATGTCAAATGTCAATATTTCAAAAACAGTCGAAGATAGGTATGGGACATCCTATATGAAATGTGTTTAGAATTATACGTAGAATTCAGAAATAAAATAATATATAGATCGTTACATTTAAAATAAACAAGTTGATGATAACTTCCGATATAACCGGAAGTGCTAGGAAGTTGACACTATTTTCATTGAACAGATCTTTTTGATAAATCCCTGTATACAAATCTTCAGATTTCGATTCTGACTACTTTTTGAGATAATCCTACTGGGTCCTCTTCGTGATACACCTTGTACATACAGGGTGTCCCAAGATAATGTGACACATTTTAATGGCTTATAACTTCAAGCCAAAATGAGATAGCAACGAGCAGTTTTCACTGGTGCTCTTAATTTTACAAAAAGTTTTCTTTTGTCATTGGTGCTAGTTTGTTTTACTTCTACAGGTGCCTGAAAAAAAATTGCCAAAAAAATTTGGCATTTTTTAATTTAAAATTGTGATCATTTTTTAAATCGAACACCCTGAAGATTATATTACCATTCGATAGAGATACTTTTCTCTTTTCAAAAATGTATAGTTTGATAGAGTTATACCAAAACATAAATGAGTTATTTCAATTTACACACCAGTCCATTTCAATAGACCATAATTTTTTTGGAAGATCGCATTTTATTTTTTTTTACATTATCAGTACAGAATAACGGTATGGATCAACTAAAGCTATTATTAAGAAAAGAACTAATTTAATACAAATTTATACAAATTACATTACAGCATAAATTACCAAGTTACTGAAACAAAAACCCCAATTAAGAAGAATTCAGTTTTAATATACACACATATGTGTTGTACATCTTTAATGTTTGAGTTTAAATTGCTGAATATGCCCACCGGTTTCTTCAATGCACTGTTGCAATCTAAACTGCATATTTCTAAAGCCAAGTTCTAACATTTCCGGTGTTATGGTCTGAAAAACATTAGTTAAGTTAAAATTTAGTTGTTTTATATTTTGTATAACAGGACTATAGCAACGACCTTTGACGTAACCCCATATGAAAAAATCAGGTACCGTTATTCCCAGGAAATGTGCAGGCCATTCTATTGGTCCGGCTCTACCTATCTATCCTTTGATGCATTCCGTTATTCTGTACTGACAATGTGACAAATATAAAATGTGATCTTCCAAAAAATCATGGTCTATTGGAAAGGGCTGGTGTGTAAATGAAATAACTCCTTTATTTTTTAGTATAACTCTATCAAACTATACATTTTTGAAAAGAGGAAAAGTGTCTCTATTGAACCGTAATATAACCTGCAGGGTGTTCCATTTAAAAAATGATCACAATTTTGAATTAAAAAGTGGCAATTTTTTTCAAGCACCTGTAGAAGTAAAACAAACTAGCACCAATGACAAAAGAAAACGTTTTGTAAAATTAAAAGCACCAGTGAAAATCCCCCGTCGTTATCTTATTTTGCCTTGAAGTTATAAGCCTTTAAAGTGTGTCACATTATCTTGGGACACCCTGTATTGTTAAGAACATAATAGATCTCCTACATGGACCCTTTGTGAGGAAATTAATGTTTTTGCGTGGGATCCTACTATTACAATGATTTCATTTACTTACTCAGAAAAAATAAAAGACAACCTTCCAATGACTATGCATGATTATCTAAATCTATAACAAATAATTAGGTTCCCATGCATCTTAAATGACCTCTAAATACTCATAACTGCCAACTTAAATATTAATTTCATGGACACTTTGTGTAATAAAAAACCAGTATCTATCCAAAATTTAGCCAAAACAAAATTGAGTTCATCATATACCCTTCATCTGCTTTAACTAAATCCATCTATATTAATGTAGGTAATTCATAAATACTCAGGGGCGGCTATAGAAGGGGTGCTTTTTCCCTACCCACAGCGTCCCACTAAACTACATTACGAGTATTAGCTGTAGCTGCGGCTGTAATACACCTAACACGAAATTTTTTATAACTAGGCTATCGTGCAATTGCGTTAAATACTTATAAATATTAATGAAAAGCCACCTTCCCAAATAAATTCACAGGGGCGGTTACCATGTTTGTTTGGCGCAAATTATATTAAAAAAGCTGTTTATAATCTTGAGGTGACTCGATTCATGACATAAATTAACTGTATAGGTTGAAGGTGCAAAACTGAGTGGGAGAAAAACCAGACCCTCCACCTCGAACATGTCGTGTGTTGCGAACTATATAGGTTAGCGTCAAACATACCGGGAGGCTTCAAAGTGTGCTTAAAATACTGAAACCTGAGTAATATACAAGGTGTCTCAGTCGAGGTTTGTTGGGGACCAGAAAATAAGTTAGAGAAACCATTTAACTGAGACTACCTAGTAACATATTTAAAAACGAGTTTTTTGCCGTCTACCCGTCTACATCCTTGTAGACTCCCTTAAGATAATAAGGGACTCTATGACTCTACATTCTTGAACTACAAAAGTTACTTTCACCCAAGGCTGACCATAGAAATGCCTCTAAAAGTATTGGACTGATATCATAATGCCGAGTAGTTCTTTCTCCATTACACAATAACTAGTTTATCTTGTAGATGGCTTTACTAATCACCTTCCTTGATCATCTATAACTTATAATAATAACTTTCAATTAATGTTCAGAATAATATAAAAACTGCTCGTGAAATGTAGACGTGAAACGTTGAGATTCTTGGATAGACCATATGTTTGATGAGAAAACTCGAGTCACGTTACTTTTTGTTCTTTATTAAAGTGGTTATGGCGTAACACCTAATTTTGTTAAGAAATCTGAAGTAGTGTAGGAAGGCCCAAGGGCAACTTGTACTTGTATTTTACAAATTTCATACAGTGAAAGAACGAGAACAGTTTTTTCAAATCAATATGATCTTCAACTCTTTAGTTCCTCAGTTTCAGTTTGTTACTCAAGTTTAGAATTCAAATTTGACTGCCACTAAAGCTGAACGTTAATTATCAACTAAATACCTAAATGGGACTTGATTTTTGAAATATTAGATGGAAAAGTTGTTCATTTTCAAAATGAGATTGAAACACCAACTATATTATATATTAAAACAAAATATAAGGAAATCCACACTTGAATATCAAAATATAAAAAAATTTACATCCTTTTATCCAATATGGTAGTAAATAAATATATAATATTTTTTCCATATGAAAAATGTACCATTATACATATTTTTTTTCTAAATATCTGCATTCCAATGCGACAATTTAAAATATTGATAACGATATTTTTCGATCAAAATAGGATTTGTGAACTCTGGTTTTAAATAATTCAATCGATTACACGAATATAATTATTTGTGTTCAAAGCATACACGAGATAAAGTCATTTGCAATGAAACAAGCATGAATAAGCGGTGAAGTATAATAAATAATCTCCTATAATCAACGTAACGACAGTTTTAATTGATTTGTACAGCTGTTGATTCCAATCAACGATTCCAATCAAGTGGATAACACTTACTATTAAACTTTAAGTCGATGTATGTTGATAAACAAACGCCAAATATTTTTAGAATACCTATAATAAAGTCAATTTTGCTCAAACTACTGGAATTATTTATTTACCTTTCTCAACAGATTGCAGGATGTTTTTATACTCTGATAAATTTCGTAGATACTAATTTATCATACACTTTATTCAACATGTAATTTACTTAATATTTAAGGATGCGCTGACAGCATCTGTCGGGAGAAAAAAGGAAGATGTAAAACGTTGCTGCTAGTGAATTGAGTAAATATAATCAAAAGAGAAACGTGGGAAGATATACAGAATGTCCTAAGTACTTTCGTAAAACGCCACGGTCGATTAATGACGCGAAAAGAAACTTAAATCTGTATGGGGTTATGCCTTTCGAGGCGCCTTTTTGTGAAGTTATGTTGAAGTTCTTAATAGAGAAATGTTTTTTGAAATATTGACAACGCCGAATAAAAAAATGATAAACTTGACCATTTTAAAGAAACGAAACTGACGACTTTAGTTTGCCTAATTATTGAGTTTGCCTATAAAATTTAAAGACCCTGTATGGGTGTTTAGAGGTTCAATGATAGGGTTAGGATAGGTTAGGTTAGGATAGGGGATATGGTACAGGGTATAGGGGATAGAGGAATGGGGATAGGGGAATGGGGATGGAGGATAGGGGATAGGGTGGGATTGGGTAGGTTAGGGTTAGGATAGGGAATACGGTTTCAATTATGAAAGCCTGGTACTAGAAATAACTCTTCCAAAAATGACAGTATGCTACATTTATTAATCTATATCAATACCAAAGTATAGTTGTTAATATTTTGTGGCATTTTGTTTAACGACCATCGACACCGGGGTACTAAACAGTAGACTTGCAACTTTTAACATTTTGCTGTTTACTATTAAATGCTGGATTATTGTTAGTACATTTTATAGTGTTTTAAAACTAATTTAACTGTAGATTAGGTTACCCAACACGATGACAGAACAAATAGACAACAAATAGAATGACGTCACATAAACGCGGCAGCCATTTGCATGACGTAGACTCGTTCGTTTTGGCGGCAACTTGAAATAATCATATTTTAAATTTGATTATTTGTGATTTTGTTGTTATTGCCATAGTAGTCTAGTAAAAAATGTACATTAAATTGAATTAAATCAAATTAAATTAAATTAAAACGCGTGTAACTGATTGTCAAATTAGAAACTAAACTAAACCAGCTGTTGGGGGGTAGACTCGAATGGTCAGTTGAATTTATTCCACTCTCTACAAACTGTCTTATTTTTCGATGAAATACAAAGTATAAAAATCTAGAAGAGCCAGTGAATTGAAAAGATATATAGAAGGAATATAAAGGGGAGACAGCCTGCTAATTTATTTTTATTTTAGGGCAGACTCATTGATCTGTTCCCTTTAAATTGAAGTTACTAACGATTTCTATCTAATTTTATTCGCTCTCTCTAACTGACTCCTCTTAATGTTCTTACTCTTTGTTGAAAGTACAATTTTCAATTGGCTAGCTCATTCTACCAGTGGCGCAGCAAGAATTTTGTATTAGGGTGATTTAAAAAAATTAGGAAGAATGTTATAAAAACGAGAATATATTATAGGACACAAAACGTAACGAAAATACGTTTAAAAAAATATAAACAACAAAAAATCTGTCAAGTAGTGAATTTACTCAAACACGCCGTACATATAAAATACAATTAACATTCAACCCCTCAGAATTAAACCCTATACATATATTTTGCCAAAACTGAAATACCTATATCCTATTTTTTATGGATACAACGATATGCAATTGTTTAGGCTCATATAGTTTTCGAGATATTTGCAATTTCAGTTATTGCTGTTTCGTTATTGCACTTTTACAATAAAAATAATAATAATAATATATATTTACAACACACAATAATAACAATAATATAATAATGACAATAGGCTATTTTGTTCGTAACATCTTACGATATATTACAAGAAACAAAATTTCATTACAGAACCTCATATTGGAGAAAGTAAGAGCCTGAAAAAAAATTATGGCAAATTAAATTTAAAATTAACAAAATTAAGACATCAACTAACTAATACAAATGTTTAAGCATACCCCCTCATATAGCGCCATTGTTTGTCATGCCTTTTAATAAAATTATTACCAACTCTTACAAAATTATTATATCATTATTTAGCTGATTAATATCTTCTATAATGAGGTGGAAAACCTGATTAGAATCTAAGTCATCGGTTCATCAGTTGTTTTATCTCAAAAACTATTGAAAATAACCCTAAACAGTTATAAATCGTTGGATTATGAAAAAATAAGAGATTTTAGTTTTCAAAAATAATAGGGTATTCTACTAAAAAGAGTTAGTTTTTTGTACACCCCGTATATTTTTTAAGTGAATAAAATTTTGAAATCAAAATTAAATTTTGCGGGAAGATCACATGGGCTTGGTTTTGAAAATAAAAAAATGCATCGGGATTTAAGACAATGAGGGGGGTTAGTTCTAGGTGGAACAGACTATAACTAAGTAACGCTATAATGGATGGGTTTTTTGCATGAGTAAATGATTATATTAGTTATTATCGACGTTAAATTCTTCTTCTTTTTCTTTCTGCGGGTCGTTTTCTCTCAGACCAGTCCCAAAGCACTACGGCCACACCTAGACCTGTTAGGCATCTTACTGATTTCTTATTCAGCGATCTTTGTACTTTATTGTTGTTGTTGTTAAAAAGCGGCGCGGTTACCCGCAGCACTCAGGCCTTTCGATCCATTGTGCCTGCTGCTAGTCGAGAGCTATTGGAAGAGACCCGTGCTAAGTGCATAGGCCGACACCCGTTCTAGTAGAAGCTCTGTAATGACCTGGGGCAGGAGAAATGCTGCACCCAGATGTTTGTGTTTCTTGACCATGAGGCAGGCACAGCGACAGAGGATGTGAATGAAGTCCCCGTCATCGTGCTCACAAAACCTGCACCTTCTAGTGTCAGTACCTTCTTGTACTTTGCATAAAGTCCAAAAGTATACTCGCTCACAGTATTCTAAGTATTCTCTCAGCTCACAAAGTTTCAAGAATGGAGCGTTAGCCCTCACATTCACTCAGAATGTGGAAGGGAGTCTCGCCTTATATACCGGGCTTTCTGCCAATTTTAAATTACAGGGATGTTTTTTGAGTGCCTTATTGTTATGAGCCCTGTCATACTCCTGAGCCTCCAGTTCACTCATACCCAGTATCTCTAGAGTTTTTTGTCTACGGAGGACCTTCGATCAGTGTCTTCACATGACTCTGCCCTGGTTTTAAGACTCATTAACTCCTTGTTCTTGTTCCACCTATTTTCCCAGAGTCATTCTCGCAGCCTTACAAGTAGGTAACTCCACGAGCTGGATCTGTTCCGATGAAAGCTATTTCAGGTGCAGATCGCGATTATTGCGAAAATATCTGCATGGAACATCGTGGGATAAGTCCCCATACTATAATTTCTACGCCATTTAGTTCTCGGCCTAAATCATCCAGCTCCTATTCCTCTGCCTGTTTTGGAGCAGATTGAAGCCTCCAAATAATTTACTTGGACTTCCAGTCACTGAGATTCTGTATTTAAACCTCGAACGATATCAGGAACGTAATACTGAATTTGGTGCTAATCATATCCAAGCTTTTTTAACATGAAATTTTAATTTAATAATGAAACATATTCGATGCTCTTTCGCTGATTGATTAATTGTCAATTCCCACTAATCCCTTGACTGAACGAGCTAGATATATTAGAAAACTGTTCTATGTACCAATTTTATTTTGTGTTTGTAAATGTTCCTCTAAATTATAACGGTTTAGTTTTAATATCAGACAAGCATTACAAAGGAATTTCAAAGCAACGGTGCTTTGAAAATGTCTACAAATCCTTTAGATTAGGAAACGAATATACAGGGTGGCCCCATAGTTTGACAAACTTGCATAACTACTATACCCTAATAAACAAAAAGAAATTATTTTAGACTCTCATAAAGCCTAAGAGGACGCACATTTGAAAAATCTGTATAGTCCTATAGGGTGCTCTATAAACCGAGGCCATATCAAACTTATGTTTTTATAGTAAATGGAATTATATATTTTTTATTTCATATTTGAATTTGGATAATTTTTTCGAATTCGACTATATAGGGTTTACTGGTATTACACAGAGTAGTTCTAAAGATATGAGCGTTTTTATGTCTTAATCGCAATGAATTGAGAACCCTGTATATTTTTTAAGAAAATAAATACTAGATCATTTTTGACTCCATTAGTTATGCTATACAGTGTGGGTGAGTTTGCATTACATACTCAGTAACTTCGTAAATATCAAGATATTAACATTTCTCAAAAAGTGCTTCTAAGTGATTTTTTGTGCTCTTTTCAACCCTCTGGTTAAAAACGCTCTCTTTAAAAAACAAAAGAGCAGCGACATGTATAGTGATTTTTTTAAATGGAACGTTCTGTATTTTATTTCGTAATTTGGAAATCCTATCAAATTCTGAATATGACACCGTTGTTATTTTTTCTTAAAAGCGATAATATGTAAGTTAGGAACAATACAAGAAATTATCAGAAGTAGGCCATGGATTGCACAATTATTGAAAACAAAGCATGCTTGTGAAGACAAAAGTTATACAAATAACTCATAACTTTGTATTTTTATTTATTTCAATAAATACACTGCTGGCCACTCGAACTTACACATAGAGACTTTTAGGCAAAATTTAAAGTTCAATATTTTCAACAGGAATGCAAATTTGTGAACGCAGCTTGCAAATTTTAAGAGCTAGTTTTTTTCGGATTAAGCTGCATGACGTATATTTATCGTAGAATCATAGGTTTATTATATACGGGGTGATCAATGAAGTCATGCAAAAAATTAAAAAGTTCGTATTAGTGAAATTTCCGCAAAAAAATTTTTTGCCGGAAATACCCCCGGTTTGTAATAACCGCACACATTTTGCTCTGCGACGGGCTCTATAATTTGAAATGTTTGATATTATGTTATGTTTTTGAAAAAAAATTGTCCCCTCAAGTTGTTTTTATTTAATGTTCTTCTCACTGTTCTGTCTGAAACTCTCACCCCAGTTTGTTGTCTTAAAGAGTCATTTAGTTTTCTAAAGTTCTTTGTTCTATTCTGCATAGTTTCTCTCATTAAAATTCTTTCGATTCTTTGGTTTATTTTTTTTGTATGTCCACCCCCATGCCCATAATTATGATCACCAGTAGTTTCGACGCGACGGTTCAAATTATAAATAGTCTTTCGGCTCACATTGTAAATGTGCGCAATTTGTTTTTTTGACATTCCTTCGTTAAGAAGTCGAATGCAATTTTCCCTTTCTGCCGTGGTTAAACGCCTCATATTAATTAAAATTTACAGAATTATAACGATGAAATGTGACAGATTATTTCTAAAATAATGTTAACAGTTTTTAATTCCATAGCAACAAATTTGTTTTTCCAATGCCTACTTTGAAATTGTATAGAAATGAATAATAATAGAAATTAATATAAATAATAGAAATTACGCCCGATCATAATTATGGGCATGGGGGTGGACAAAGAACTCTGTAAAACTGAATGATTCTTTGAGGCAACAAACTGTGGTTGGAGTTTCGGACAGAACAGTGAGAAGAACATTAAATAAAAACAACTTGAGGTGAGAATTTATTTTTACAAAAACTTAAATAATGCCAAACCTTACAGCGCGTCGTACCTTACGTTTTTGTTTATTATCGACCCGGTATAATGTGTAAATTTCAACCCTCAAATAAAATGCTTAGACCATAGAAAATCTACGTGAAATAAGGATTCCAAACCCGCAAAAATCATCAAGAACCGTCAATCCAATGTCAAGTTATAGCATTTTAAAAATTTTGCTACCCAAATTTTATTTTGAGTAGTGTGTACAAGGTCTAAGGGCCTTAATCCAAAAACTGACAAAAACGTCTAGAGATATTGATGTTACCTTAGTAACGAAACATATTGCAACGACAAAAAAATTTTTTTGCGGAAATTTCACTCATACAAACTTTTTGATTTTTTGCATGACTTCATTGATCACCCCGTATATAATAAACCTATGGTTCTACGATAAATATACGTCATGCAGCTTAATCCGAAAAAAACTAGCTCTTAAAATTTGCAAGCCGCGTTAAAAAATTTGCATTCTTGTTGAAAATATTGAACTTTAAATTTTGCCTAAAAGTCTCTATGTGTAAGTTCGAGTGGCCAGCAATGTATTTTGTTTCAATTGTACAATCCATGGCCTAGTAGCAAAGTTTACAGAATAAAATATTCTGTAAACTTCGCTAGTACCGATAATTTCTTGTATTGTTCCTAACTTACATATTATCACTTTTAAGAAAATATAAAAACGGTGTCATATTCAGAAAGAATTTGATAGGATTTCAAATTATGAAATAAAATACAAGGTGTTCCATTTAAAAAAAGTCACTGTACATGTCGCTGCTCTTTTGTTTTTTAAAGAGAGCGTTTTTAATCAGAAGGTTGAAAAGAGCATGAAAAACCACTTAGAAGTACTTTTTGAAAAATTTTAATATCTTAACATTTACGAAGTTACTCAGTGTGTAATGCAAACTCACCCACACTGTATACAACCTTTATCACACTATTGGTCCACCCTGTATCTGCAAATGTGAAATTATTTCCGTAATAACTCGCAGTGTTACATAAAACTGTCGCTGAAAATGTCGATATCACTCTCAAATGCAAATTTCAATTTATTGTGCATTCCACGGCCATCCCAGCCGTTGTAGCCAGTGGAAAATTTTAGGCATGCTCACTTTGCTTTGCAATATGCACAGAACAGCTAATACATATTCATTATTACTATATTTTAACATTGTAGGCAAATTTGAGCTGCATCTGCTTTTCTCCCATGCATATTTGCTTACACTCAACACACCGTGTTAATAGCAAAAACACGACCTTTTAAATATCTTTGCAAATATAAAATATTTCGCAAAATCGCCACGACACTTCGATTTTATTATTTTCGTGGAACTTGAGGTGTTCAGGTGTATAGTTTGAGTTATTAAGCTACTAAAGTACTGAGTACTCAGCTACTGAGTGCTAAATGTTGATGTTAAAGCTATTAGGGTCAAAATTGTGAATGACATATTTTTCGTGGACATACCATAGAAATTATAAAAAATATAGAATGCTAATATCCATTATATGGCGCAATCAAAAAGAGTCAACTCTATGCAGAACACGAGAAAATGTAACTTCAGGGAATTCTCTGGAAATTTTTATACTACACCGTAGGATACAACCCTGTAAGTATTGGTAGTGCTTAATCCCAATTAAGTATTAAGTTAAGAACCTTTGACGTTTGTCAGCTGTCAGCCTGTGTTAATTGTTCTTCTTGTTTATTTTATGGCCTCCACTTTATTTGTGTATTTGTTGTTCTTACAGTTTTTTTTTTGATAAATATTACCTTACTTTATATTTTATTGTGTTCCCTGAACAACTGTTTTGTTTTAATTTATAGTGAGATAAATGGCCTTTGGGTAATAAAACGACTGTGTGCAAATTTCGGCTTTAAGAGTTCAATCTGTCCAAAATTTTGGAAAGCATTATTCTGCTATTAATAATGATGTAATGTAACCGGCCATTTATTATTTATTTAGCATGTTACTAACTAAAAATTGCGAATGGATGAATATTATATATATTATCAGAAAGCCCTTTTACCACATTTAGGTGGAGGGCAGTATATTACATTTCATTTCATTTTTACTTTTCTACTATCAATTATATACAAATTTCGCCCATTCCTTCTTATTTCTTGCTAATATTTCTGCATTCATCCATGTTTTTCCCTTTTTTTCAGTATTTCTCCTATTACTCCATCTCAAGTTTGCCTCTCGGTCTTCCTCTTTGTCTTCTCTTCAGTATTTTTGCCTTCCATATTTGTTTGAAAAATCTTGTACTTTCCATTCTCTCTAGGTGGCCTCACCAACTTAATTGTCGTCTTTCAATAAACTCTAGAGTCGACTGGATTTTTAATTCTTCTCTTATTTTTGTGTTTCTCATTCTATCTCTTCTTGTGACTCCTCTGATTCCTCTAAGATATTTCATTTCTACGGCCTGTATTTTGCTCTTCTGCTTTTTTGTTAACACCCATGATTCGCACCCGAATGTCAGAATTGGTCTATAAATTGATTTAAATACATTTATCTTTGTGGTTCTTGATATTTCTCTCTTGTATGTAAATTTCTTGCTCATCGCGTAATAGAATTTCAGTGTATTTTCTATTCTTTTATTAATTTCTACTTCTAATTTTCCACTGTCCTCTATTTCCACGCCTAAGTATTGAAAAGATTTGACTTGGTCTATTTTAGCACCTTCTAGTTGTATATTTACTTCGTCTTGTTCTTCGCCAACTATCATTACTTTAGTTTTACTTATTGTAGTAGTAAAATTTAAAATTTGGCGCCGCCTTCATGCCGAATGTCAAAAAAGGTAATATGGCGGGAAAAGTTAGTTAAGATAAGGGAGAGAAGAATACCGCATGTCTGTGAATTATTATTGTAAAAACTTATGTGGCAGCCTGCATTTATTTGGAAATATACACATTGTTGTTTGTATGTGCGAGTATTAAATCACATCCCCTACAATCTCAGGTGTGGGGTACAACGGATTCGTGGATTTATCAAGATAATTTAAGTTAACCTAGAAACCACGTGTATAACCAGATACACAAATCACTTTTTGAAAAAAAAAAAAAAAAAACAAAGTAATTGCCTCAAGATGAGTGCCAAGGATGTCCCTGAAGATGTTTTTGAAAACTTTGTGCAAAGTCGTATTAACCCTTCGCCAAGTGTTAATAATGGTACAACCAGCACAAGTGGCACGACTCCAGAAAGTCTAATGACAACTGTAAACGCCTTACTAGAACAAAATGCCCAAATGTTGAATCTTTTAGCACAAAGCCAGAACGCCGGTGGTGCTATACAAAATTTTAATGTTATGCCTGATCTCAGCAAAACCATTGATGTTTTTAACGCAGAAAAGGGGCCGCAACAAGCTTCTGAATGGCTGAGACAAATTGAAACTACTGCTACTTTACATTCGTGGCCAAAACCTTTTATTTATGAAACTGCAAGATCCCACTTAGTAGGTGCTGCAAAGTATTGGTACCAAGGACGTAGCAAGGAGATAAAGAACTGGGATGAATTCAAAGCAGCGTTCAAAAAAACGTTCCTCTTTGAACGAAGTAAGACTGATTTGTGGAAGAAAATGCAGTCACGAACACAGCTAGCCAAGGAGAATATACATATGTATTTTCATGAAAAAGTAAATTTGTGCAAAGAACTGGATCTATCGTTTTCTGAGATAAAAGAACAAGTTCTCATAGGCCTATGGTCACGAGACTTATGCAATTATCTTATGTCAAGGCTTCATGCCAATGAAGATGAACTGTACCAGGATGTAGTTTTCCATGAAAGAGTGAGCGGAGCTCGTCGAGGCAGAATTAATGAAAGGATTGATATCAAGTCGTACCCAATAAAGAAGGAGGAGAAGCCAAATGAAATCAAAGCAGAAGTGAAAACAGCAGCTGCGTTTACAAGAGGTGTCAAGCAAGAATTTAAATGTTACAACTGTTATGAAAATGGACACTGTTTTACTGACTGCCCAAAGCCAAGACGTGCCAAAGGATCCTGTTTTAAGTGTGGAGCACAGGACCATCAAAGAAGAAACTGTCCAGAGCTACGACCATCTTCAACTACAGTCACGGAGAAGAAGGAAGGGAGCACCCTATTGGTAGACGAAGCAAGCCCGATAGCCCCTTACATGGTTCCTTTAAGCTTAGAATTAAATGATGATCGTAAGACTGAAATATCATTAAATGCATGTTTAGATACTGGTAGCCCTATTAGTTTGATAAAATGTTCATTGTTGCCACCAGGTTCTTTTAAAACTGACTTAGATAACCATCGTTTTTGTGGCATAAATGGTAGCGAATTAGAAATATTAGGTCTCTTTAATCAAACTGTTAAAATTCAAGATATTATTATTCCCATTTCTTTTTATGTAGTGCCCGAGAGTACAATGAACTTCTCAGCTTTGTTAGGTAGAGATTTCACAACTCTAGAAGATTTTCAAATTAGCATTGGCAAGGAAATAGAAATTAAAAGATTAGAGAAGTTAAACTCGAAAGTAGAAACTGAAATAAATCAACTAATGTTAATAGATATTGACTCTGATAAATTGCCTCTTCTGAATATTAATAAAGAATTGCCTTTTAGTGTTCAAAATGATGTAAAAAATATTGTCTATGATTATTTGTATAAGCCTAAACCAGATAAACCAGAAGTTGATTTTGAATGTAAAATAATTGTTAAAAATGATCAGCCTTTTGCATTTAGACCGAGAAAATTATCTTATGAAGAAAAAGGTAAATTACAACAAATTTTAGATGACTTATTACAAAGAGGTATAATTAGAGAAAGTTATTCACCTTATTGTAGCCCTATTGTTTTATTGAAAAAAAAGAACCAGACTGATTATAGACTTTGTATCGACTATCGAGAGTTAAACAAAATTACTGTAAGAGATCATTTTCCCCTGCCTTTAATAGAGGACCAATTAGATTTACTTAAGGATAAAAAATATTTCACATGTTTAGATTTGAAAAGTGGTTTTCACCATATTAAAATGTCCGAAGATTCTGTTAGATACACTTCATTTATAACTCAGTTAGGACAATTTGAGTATTTACGAGTACCTTTTGGTATTTCAAATGGTCCATCTGTTTTCTGTCGATATGTAAATAAGATTTTTCAAAAGTTAATTAAGAATCAAAAGATTTTGATATATCTTGACGATATTATGATTGCTACTGAAACAATGCCTGAACATTTGTCAATTCTTTCTGATGTTTTGGATTTAATGGTAAAAAATTTATTAGAATTGCGGTTAGATAAATGTTTCTTCATGAAAACTGAAGTAATCTATTTAGGGTATTCAGTAAATTCAGAGGGGATTAAACCAAATCCTGAAAATGTTAAGGCTGTACATGAATATCCAATTCCCGATTCGACTAAAAAAGTCCACAGATTTTTAGGCTTAGCTTCATACTTCCGAAAGTTTATACCTTCGTTTGCAGTAATCGCTAAACCCTTATATGACTTAATCAGGAAAAACCAAGCATTTCATTTCGGAGAAACTGAACTCTGTGCGTTCAATACTATTAAAGAAAGATTAGTTACTGCACCTATTCTAGCAATATACTCACCTTTCTTAGAGACAGAACTACATTGCGATGCCTGCTGTAAGGGTTACGGTGCAATTTTATTACAAAAACAAAAAGATGGATTTCTCAAGCCAATTTCATATTACAGTAAAAGAACTACAGATTTTGAGTCAAGGTTGCATAGTTATGAACTTGAAATGCTAGCTATAATTAATTCTTTGAATAGATTTCACATATATTTGCAAGGAATTAAGTTCAAAATAATCACTGATTGTAATTCTATTAAACTGGCATTAAATAAAAAGGAAATTAATCCTCGGATTAATAGGTGGGCTCTTATATTGCAAAATTATAATTATGAACTTGAACATCGCGAGTGTAATAGAATGAAACACGTTGATGCACTGAGTAGAGTAAATTCTATTTTATTATTAGAGGAAAATACACTAGAACAAAACTTGTCAATAGCACAAAATTTAGATAAAAATATTAAAAAACTTAAAGAACAGTTACAACTTAAAGAAGACAAAAATTACGAATTACAAAACGGACTTGTGTATAAAAAATTAAAAAATAAAATTCAGTTCTATGTTCCTGAAGTTATGGAAAATCAAATAATACAAAATTGTCATGATCATTTAGGGCACTTAGGAGTAGATAAAACTGTAGAATATATTTTGAGATCGTACTGGTTTCCTGAGCTGAAACAAAAAGTAAAAAATTATATAAGTAATTGTATTAAATGCTTAACTTACTCACCAAATTATGGTAAAAAAGAAGGAACGTTGCATAACATTCCGAAAGGGAATAAACCATTTTCGACATTACATATTGATCACTATGGTCCATTAGAAAAGTCACCTACTGGAAAGAAGTACATATTTGAAGTTATAGATGGGTTTACTAAATTTATTAAACTGTATGATGTAAAGTCTACTAAAACAGTTGAGGTCATTCATAAATTAGAGGAATATTTCAATTATTATAGTAAGCCACTTCGTATTGTCTCGGATAGAGGTACAGCTTTTACGAGCAAAGAGTTTGAAAGATTTTTGGATAACAATAATATTGAACATATAAAAATAGCGACTGCATGTCCCAAAGCAAATGGACAGATCGAAAGGGTCAATAGAGATTTAACACCTATTTTATCTAAGCTAACTGAACTTAAAAATAAATGGCCAAAAAACTTACCTCTCGTAGAGTTTGCTGTCAATAATTCTATCTGTAGGTCCACTAACCAAAGCCCTTCAATGTTATTATTTGGTATAAACCAACGTGATCGAAATGACTATTTAAGAAGCTTCGTTGAATTACAAAATGATACTGAACGAAATTTAGATTGCATGAGACAAGAGGCGCAAAACCAAAACCTAAAAGTACAAGATTATAACAAAAAGCAATTTGATAAAAGTCATAAAACGCCTTATCAGTATAAAATCAAAGATTATGTATTGATTAAAAATTTTGATGTGACACCTAATGTCAATAAAAAGTTAATCCCGAAGTACAAAGGTCCGTATGAAATTAAAAAATTATTAGGCAATGATAGATACCTTGTCACTGACATTGAAAATTTTCAAGTTACTCAAAGGCCATTTGAAGGAGTTTTCAGTTCTGAAAATATGAAACTGTGGCTTAATTCAAATTAAGTTCTTTACTACTGTTAGAATTTAAGTAAAATTAGGTTATTAAGTTCCTATGTGTGTTAGTATTTAGTCTGTTATTAGTTAAGAAAGTGTAAGATACTTACCTTAAGCACTATGTTATGATACTCACCTTATGTTTCAAACCTTATGTAAACCTTATGTATGTCACCTTATGTAAACCTTATGTTTTATGAAGTTTAAGCCTTATGTATGCATTTTAATGTTATGGATGTTATGATGTTACTTAGATCGAGGACGATCTGTTATGTCAGGTTGACCGAACTGTAGTAGTAAAATTTAAAATTTGGCGCCGCCTTCATGCCGAATGTCAAAAAAGGTAATATGGCGGGAAAAGTTAGTTAAGATAAGGGAGAGAAGAATACCGCATGTCTGTGAATTATTATTGTAAAAACTTATGTGGCAGCCTGCATTTATTTGGAAATATACACATTGTTGTTTGTATGTGCGAGTATTAAATCACATCCCCTACATTATATTCAGTGTCATTCCATTTTCGTGTAATACTTTATTCTATATTTCTAAATTATTTTGTAGGTCCTTTTCACTTGTTGTCATAATTACTATATCGTCTGAAAATGCTCCTTCTGAAATGCCAACTTTCTTTCAAAATTTCTATATCCTACATAATATAGCTTCTTTGTTTTTGCAGAACATTTCTTTATAATCTCATTCATGAATATAATAAACAGTAAGGGGCTCAATCCACCTCCCTGTCTCAATCCTTCCTTTGTTGAAAAAGCTTCTGATCTTCTGTTATTTCTTATGACGCAGTTAATATTATTCTTGTATATGTTCTTTATAATTCTTATTGTTTTACTGCTAATTCGTCTTCTTTTTAAGATTTCCCATAATTTTTCCCGTGGTACCTTGTCAAAAGCTTTCTCTAGATCTATGAATGCCAGGTATACTGTTTTTTTTTTGCTGTTCTGAGTTCTCTATTATTTGTTTGACTGTGAATATGTTGGATGAATATTATGACATAAATTCCAAGTGGTTGCAAATAATCTAGGTCACATGTAAAATTACATAATTTTTGAATTTCCCGCCTAGCGGCTAATGCGAAGCTAGATGCTAGTCTGACCAAAGCTACCTATACAGAAAATCAAAGTTGCTAGAGTTTCGTTTTCTCCATAGGATGTCCATTTTCAGTCTCCATAAAAGCATTCTATATTTTTTATAATTTCTATGGGACATACGCGATCTGTGTAGATATCCGTAGGAAACCGTTACTTTTCTATTTCAAACCAATGAACCATTATCCAGCGCAGAATATACGATCCGTACCACATCAGAGATGACCGAATCCGCCCGAATAAGCAACTGCTTCGAATCCGTCTAACTATGCCAATTATACCCAACAAAATGGACGCGAGACCCACCATGAACCACGTCGACCCAGAAAACATAAACATTATCAAAAGGATCATCGACGATTTCGAAAACACCGCAACTAAAAACCGATCGAAACTGAAGAAGCGCGGGAAACACAAAAAAATAAGCAACAGTGACTCGTTCATCCACAAATACAAAAGATCTCAGATCTCCCCAAAGACTACCAGCTCTCTGGATGGTCATATAATCAAGGCTAAGCCTTCGGACAGCGTTGAGGAATTTATGCAGAAGGAGAACGATGTGTACATAAACTTTTTCGAAAACTGCGATAACGAAAACGCGGATGCGAACGCTTTCTGGAAACTGACAGGCAGGAAAAGTTTTTTTAAAAGTAGTGGTAAACTGTGTGACGGGGTGATCGATGAGTATAAACTACTCAGGGAGTCCAAGATTCATCAGGAGAGGGTTAGGAAGAACGTCAAAGAGGTTAGTACTTATTTTTGAACTTATATATTCAAATAGATTCAACAAATTCTTGAGTAAAACTACCAGCTGTGATAAGTTGAACGATCGGCAATATTGCAGCTAGTTTTTCTACCATCTAATCTAAACACTGACATTGACAATCCAAGGGATTGACTTTATCAAGCCAACTGTGATTGTAAATGTCAAATTTTACATTAGCGCTACGCACCACAACAAAAATGCTGCCTAAATTGATACTTCCAAGATTGGTACAAAATTAAAAAACATTAAAACATTACAGAGCTTCATAAATGACCACAAGCCAGGTGACCGCAAGTATAGGCAACCAACATTGCACCAATTGGTAATGATTAACTAAAAACTCCCTAGATTCAGCACAGTCCTCCCGACCCGGTTAGAGATTTAATTAAATAAAAATATGTTGACAATTAATTAACCTCACAATTGATCTGTTCATAATATTGAATTTACATATAATTTAGTGATATATATAGATAATTGATATCCATAATATATCGCTAAAATCAATTGGAAACTATCTGGAATACTGGAATCTGAGATAACTGGAATTATCACTATTAGAAGTGAATTTAATTTTTAAATTTTGTTAATCAACTGCATTAAAAAGATACTACTAAAAGACTTCACAACTTTTAATAAGAATATAAACAAAAAGATATGCTAAATAGCTTATATTTATTATTATTTTTTAATTTAACATTCAGAGTAAGAGAAACAAATTGTGACATATATTTTTCTTTTTTATTCTTTTCGATGTCCAAACCAAAAATAGTGTAAAGGAGTTGAGCCCGATGATCTGGCTGACCACAATTCTCGAGGAATTAGTCTATAACTTACCATAAAACTCCTCTAAAAACTTAATTGTCACTCTTGCGGTATATCAAGTTGCCCTATCTTGCTGAAAGTAACCGACTTGCAGCTCATCATCATGTAATTGTGGTAAAAAAGGCTCTAAAATAACTCTTCGATATTTCTTTCACTATTTATTTTCTCGTAGAAAAATATAGGACCTACGATACATCTTCTTGACATCTCTACCCAAACGTTAACTTTTATGGGATGTAAGCTAGTTTCCACAAATGTGTGAGGACTTTTTGCAGCCCAAGTCCTATAATTTAGGCTACTTACATAACCTGATAAGTGGAACCATGTTTCATCAGTAAAAAAATGTCATTATCCCAATCCCAGACTGCTGTTTCGGACTTGCTAGCACTCGTCAGTACGGAATTAGAGAATGTAAATCCCAATATATCTTCTATAAAATAGCGGTGTTACAAACCATAGCTTTTCATTTTTAAAAAACGTTGTGAAGAAAATTTTGCCAAGTTAAGGTCACTTGACATCGATATGTCTCATCTTGAATGTCCTCTTCCTTGGGAACTACTTGTCTTATAAAATATTTGAATATCATTGTGGCAATGTCAAATTTGAGAGATGTATGAAATTACAGAGACTAGGCCACTCTGTTAACTGAAGATATTTATAGTTCACAACATAGTTGTGAATGGGAGGATAAGGATAGTTATACCCAATCCATAGTATGGGGATGATTATGCATTTTCAATTCCCTTGGGGTTATGAAAATGAAAAACCTCGTGGTTCAACTTTGACCTTTGAGCCTCTGGATAGGTGTTTCCTCTGGTTGACGAGTCAATAGGAACAGCAGGAAATGCCGTCAGACATATCGGAAATTCGGTTATAGTTCTATAATTGGAGACAAGATACTAGGCTAAAAGCTAATTTAATAAAGTGAAAATTTGATCGATCGATGTTATAAATAATTTTCTCTACAACCTCACGGTAAATAGCTAGTTATCGCACTAATTTGCGTGCGGTTGTTATTTCTATGTAAAAGTGTGTGTTTCTTTCTAAAGGTCTATGTATCTGTCGCTAAAGATAAAAGTTTCAATGTGGTGGGAATTGCAATATGACGGCTTTGACTATTTTTTAAATCCGGTACACGATCCAAACCAATAGTTCCATTTGAATTAATTTTTAAGTTAAATCGAGTTCGGTGGTTCAGCGTTTAGTGTCTCAATCGCTTAACACAGAGATACTGGGTTCGAATCCCCATTCCTTCTACTGTCTACTCCTATATTAAGGTCTGTTCGCAGGGATGGGTTGGCAACTATCCTGCCGTGCGTACTAGGGCTCAGAATTTTTAAAATTTAAGTATTCGAATAGTCGTTTGTTGTTTTATTCGAATATTCGAATATATGAATAGTTAAATTCGACTATTCGACTATTTTAATAGTCGAATTCGTATATTCGATATATTTGAATAGTCGAATATTTAAATAGTCGAATAGTCGAATATTTGAGTAATCGAATAGTCGTCTACTTAATACCGAAAAAGTAGTTTTAAAATGTATACGACTTTTATACGACTTACAATATAGATATTTAAAATATAAATATCTATATTGTGGAAAAATAATATTATTTAGAATAAATAGTGTATTGTGTCGAATATATTCAGATAACAAAACAATAATTCTATTAAATCTCTGTAACAAATAAAAACTCTTTAACAAAAGATTATTTTTTAATAAACTCGTAAACTTAAACAGAAACTTAGAAAAATTAAACACTTCGTACAAAACTAAAATAAAATTTAAAAATAACGAACGAAAACAAAAGTTAAAAATTGCTATACCAAAAACTAAGGAGGAAGTGGAAGAACAACAAATACTTGCATACAGGGGGTGAAAAACAGATATGACCCAAAAGAAACAATCTCAATTTTTTCGAAAATAAATGAGCGTCCCAACTTCTCCTTTGGTACACGTAATCCTCATTTCATATACACTTCTCAGTATAAAAATCATTGACTTGAAATGGGTCCCAGGGGGTGAAAAACAGATATTACCCGAAACAAACAATCTCAATTTTCTCGAAAATTAATGAGCGTCCCCACTTCTCTTTTGGTACACGTAATACCCATTTCATGTAGACTTATCAGTATAAAAATCATTGACTTGAAATGGGTCCCAGGGGGTGAAATTCGAATAGTCGAATTTTCTAACAAAAAAATCGAATTTAGAGTAGTCGAATATTCGAATTATTCGAATACAATTCCGAACTCTAGTGCGTACCTAGGTTGGGTAGAATATCAGCTTGGTGTTTATTGTAAAATATTAACATCGGTTGGTGTTTGACTGCTCCCTAACTAGTGAGGTTTTGTAGGTTTCCTGGTGATTTCCACGAGGTGATTCTTAAAAGTTCTCGAATACCAAGTTTTCTGTTGTTATAAGTAGTCGATTTCGCCCAACTTATCGATTTTGGCCACTTAGTTTCTACCCTTAGGAAAATATTCGCAGACCTACTTGTCAGTGTTGGTTTAGTGCAGTTCTTTATAGAGATCCGATTTTTGTTTTCTAAACACCCAGCTTGATGGCTAAATAAATTGAATGGGACTTAGCACTTCGATCTTTGGCGTCTGTAATGATATTTAATGATTTTATTTGTTTTAAATTTTAGAAATTTTTTTATGCAGAATACATCAAAACCCAGTACAAATTCTAGGACCACCAGAATTTTTAAGCAAATCTTCACACTGAATATATTTGATTATAGTATTGATTTTAATCACTTAGTTTATATATTTTGAGTAATACCCTGAGACGATTTTGCCAGATTGACATCTAATGTTGAAACCACTAAAAGTGCTGATTGTTAGTGGGTCAAAAGCAACTTCAGTATCAGTAAACAGTAGGGTGAATACTCTTCAGTTTCCTCTGAGTATAATGAGTAGATCATCAGCATATGCTCAAATTTGAATGCTAGATTTACATCTAATTTTGAAACAGCCAAAAGTGCCGAATGCCAGTTTCCCTTGACCATAATGACTAAATCGTCCTACCTCCTACATCTGTGTATGAGGTATGACGATATCTTCTGAGGTATGGTGAGTAGAGGAAAGAACCCCCTTGGACATTTTTTTGCGGCCCTGTATTTAACCATCTCCTCCTAAAGGGACATTGTTACTCCTCCAGATGTGTTTTGATATATTTGATTAGAGTTTTGATTTTAATCACTTAGTTTATATATTTTGAGTAATACCCCGAGACAATCTTGACAGATTGACATCTAATGTTGAAACTACTAAAAGAGCTGATTCCCAGTAGGTCAAAAGCAACTACAGTATCAGTAAACAGGAGCATGAATACTCTTCAGTTTCCTCTGAGTATACAGACTAGATCGTCACCATATGCTCAAACTTGAATGCTGCATTTGCATCTAATTTTGAAACAGCCAAAAGTGCTGAATGCCAGTTTCCTTTGACCATAATGACTAGATCGTCCTACCTCCTACATCTGCGTATGAGCATGGACTGCCGGAGATTGGACTGTCTGAGATGGACAATACCTTCTGAGGTATGGTGAGTTGATGAAAGAACCCCCTTGGACACTTTTTTGCGACCCTGTATTTAACCATCTCCTCCTAAAGGAGGAGAGGCACATCTGCAGGAGTTACTCCTCAAGATGTGCCTTGATATATTTGATTAGAGTTTTGATTTTAATCACTTAGTTTATATATTTTGAGTAATACCCCGAGACGATTTTGCCAGATTGACATCTAATGTTGAAACTGCTAAAAGTGCTGATTGCTAGTGGGTCAAAAACAACTTCAGTATCAGTAAAAAGTCGAGTGAATACTCTTCAGTTTTCTCTGAGTATAATTCACTAGATCGTCAGCATGTGCTCAAACTTGAATGCTACATTTGCATCTAATTTTGAAACAGCCAAAAGTGCTGAATGCCAGTTTCTTTTGACCATAATGACTAGATCGTCCTAACTCCTACATCTGTAGAGGATACCTTTTGAGGTATGGTGAATAGAGGAAAAAACCGACCGCCCTTGGACAATTTTTTTTGCGGCTCCGTGAGAAAAGAATTTGTAACAGCCTGACCAAATATACTTTTCAAGATATTTAGCTTAAAAAATTAATTAATCTGGGATTATGGTCACATTATGGACTCATTGCTGAATAATACTTTGGAATAAAATTGGAATACTCCTGAAGTATTGCTTGAATCTAATGATAAAATTGCAATCGATTGCACTTGCAGTAGATTTTTCAATGATTGATGCCACGATGTTAATTTGCTGTCCTCGTCACTAGTTTCACGTGTTCTAGTAGTTTTCTCGTAAGTAACATTTCCCGTTCTTTCAAATCTCTACTGTAGTTTTTGAAAAGAGTCGGTACGAGAAAATCTTTGTAAGTTTGGATTATCTGGATTTTAATTTGTAAATCTTGAGAAATCTGACAACACCGTACAAATAAAAATCCATATATCCTTCGTTTTCGACTAGATATTGGAATTCCGCGTACTAGTAGGACACCCTGTATATACAGTTAAATAGTTTATGTAAACAGGTGGTAATCAGTGGGCTTCCTTCATTAATAACTTATTTAATAATAGAAGTATGCTATAAGCTTCCGGTTGAACACACATGTATCAGTTTTCGGAAGATCAACGCGAGCGTAATACCCCAAATTAACCCCTTTAACAAGTTCGCATGCCACAGGTTACTCTTTGTCGTTCCTCCTCTTGCTAATTATCTCTGAAGACGGCTTTATTTGATTAACAGGAGACTCTGGTCTATTTTTGGTCGGTAATCGGAGAATTTGAAGGAAACCTGCAGGAACTCGTGACACCAATTAAAGAGATACTAGAAATGGGAGAAAATCGCTATCGCGATTTTCGTTCCCATTTCTAGCCCTATACCGGGGGTCCAGGCCTGTGGCCTGGGGCCACCCTTCGGATGACAAAAAAAGCATCTAGAATAATATTACTTTTAAGAAAATACATATTAAAGAAATTTTGTATCTGGAATGATGATGTAATTATACTAAACGATTTTTCTTAATATTTTGATGAATTGTAAGGGTACTCTATTCTTGATGGTAAAACATCATAATTTTTTAAGTACTGAAAGTAGAATTTATTTTTAAGTAAACATTATTATCAATTTTATCAATGGGTCCAAAAATATTGTAGATATACTTATATATCTTACTTTTATAGCTTACTTTTGTAAGCTAAAATGATCAATTTAACAGACTGCCTTAATGAACGAATTAATTCTAAACTTTACGTGCAGAGAAAATAAAAGCTACGGATAATGAAACAGAATAACTAAATACTAATACTAATAAATAATCGGAATTAAAAAAAAACAGCGTAACCTCCACCGTAACTCGAACTCACGAAATCAAAATTATGAAGTTTTGAATTCTACGACTTTCCCGTTGCGCTACCACGCCTATCGTCAAATGTTTACCTTGAGACGTGTAAGTATGTAAACTGTACGTGTCAAACCGAAAAAAATATTTTTACCGATTTTCTAATTGGAAAAGCATTTCGCTTCAGTATTTTGGTAATGAGAAGTGTTTGGCAGTTAGTACTATTGATTCCGTTAGCAATATTTCTCGTAGCAAAATAACCTATCTGAAGTTTAATTAATTTGACAGTTTTCGTGGGAGGTGCTTGTCTCGTTAGTGCAATCTTACATCGGTAGATAAAATGAGAAAGAAGTTGAGACGGACGCGACTCGAGATTTTCGAAGACGAAATAGACGTAGAATGAGTCGACGTACGGTCTCGAAAAAAAATCTCAAAGAATTAGAGAAAGGCCGGAACTTTCGCGTGAAGCCCTTCTCAAAGCCGTAAAAATTAAAAGAGGGGCGAGAGGGTCCCCCGGAAAGTCGGGATTTCGGCGGGCGTGACGGGACCATTAGGCGCGAGGACAAACGCCGGTGCTATCCGTATCTCTCTCGCCGAACGGCGATCAACGAAAATTTTGCAGAGGTTTTTGAAAAGGCGTTTGAATTGGGAAAACGCGTAGGAAACGGGACGCAAATACCCCTACGGCATTGGAGAAAGGCCGGGGGCGTCCTCCGGTGGTCCACGGAGATCGTTCCGAGATCGCCCCACTGAGGAGATAGCTTTGAAACTTTGCGGATTCGGCGACGGAATTTAGAGGGAGACAGAATCGACGCGTTTTAATATATATGGACTAGAAATGGGAGAAAATCGCTGTCGCGATTTTCGTTCCTATTTCTAGCCCTATCGGGGGTCCAGGCCTGCAGCCAAGGGTCACAAAAACGTCTAGAATAATATTATTTTTTAGAAAATATATATTAAATAATATATGAAATATATTGTATATGAAATAATAAATTTAGAGACAGAAAGCTGAAATTTTGTATCTGTAATGATGATGTAGGTAATTACAGATATACTAAAGGATTTTTCTTAATAATATTTTGATGAATTGTAAGGGTACTATTCTTGATGGTAAAACATCATCATTTTTTAAGTGCTGAAAGTAGAATTAATTTTTTATTAAACATCTTTATCAATTTTATCAATGGGGCCCTCCGCTACGGTTTGGAGCCCCGCCCGCCCATCGAAAAGGTGTAACGGCGGCGTTAAAAAATATATTGCAGCATAATAGATATTTATTTACTTTTGTAAGCTAAAATTATGAATTTTACAGACTGCCAAAATGAACCACATAATTCCAAACTTTACCTGCAGAAAGAATAAAAACCACGGACAATGAAACAGAATAACTAATAATTGTAATTAAAAAGTGAAATAAAAAAGCGTGATTTGAACTTGCGAAATTCTCCACTTCGATGTTTGAAATCCTGCGACTTAAATCATTACGCCACCGCGTCACTCGTTAATAGAGAGTTTTTGAACCCCTTAAATTCTAGCACGTCGTTATCGTTATCGTTATTCTGCGCATGCGCAGTGCCTAAAAGAGTATCATTTTTTGCACTGCGCATGCGCAGAATAACGATAACGGTAACGACGTGCTAGAATTTAAGGGGTTCAAAAACTCTCTATTGTTTGACGCTGAGACAGTGAAGTATGTAAACTGTACGTGTCAACCTGAAAAATTAATTTTTACCGATATTCAAATTAGAAAAGCATTTCGCTTCAGTACTTTGGTAATCAGAAGTGTTTGGCAGTTAGCATTGATTGATATAAAATAAAAAAATATATAATTCCATTTAAAAAACATAAGATTGATATGGCCCCGGTTTACAGAGCACCCTATATGTGATTTTTAGTGCTATCGAAAATGGGTTTTTGATCTTAGGCCTATTTCTAGATCTTTCAAAAGCATGTGACCGCGTGGATCGTGATACATTACTTAAAAAAATGTATAATTATGGTACCAGAGGAAATTATTTTCAGTAGTTTCAAACATAATATTTAGAAAATCGAATACAAATGATTAGCATTGATTTCGATGGAATAACTGTAAAGACAACAAAGCACAGTGTTAGACAAGGAATTCCTCAGGGTAGTATACTGAGCCTTTTGTTGTGACAAACCGCATAACATTTTATGTTATGGTGATGATAGAACTCTGGTTATAACCAGCAAAACGTTACCCGAATTAGAATATGAGTCCACAGATTGTTTAAAAATTGTTCATAATTGGCTTCAACGAAATAAACTCGTATTAAATGAAAATAAAACAAAATACGTGCTATTTACTTCAAATAGATCAAATAATAGAGTTTCAACCCTACATGTAAACGAGACACAAATATATCTCAATTCAGCCACAAAATTTGGCATTTTTGTTGATTCAGCAATGAACTGGGTAGATCATATAGATGATTTAACGAAAAAACTTAACAGTCGATGTGAGTAATAAAACCCTATGTTTCAGAATCAATTTTAAAAACAGTATATTATGCAAGTTTCTTGTCAAGGATGAAATTTGGCATTTCATTTTGGGGGGCAAGCACCAGCATATACAGGGTTTTTTTATCCAGAAACAAATTGTACGTTTGAATATTGTCATGATTTTATATTGTTTCGATTATTTACAACACTTATCTACTAGTTTTTATGTACGTTTGTATTTTATTTGGATGTCTGTAATTTTATTGTGTATTGTATTTTTGGCTATACCGACTTTCCCCTTACTTTGTTTCAACCCAATTTTCTATTACACTGTGTGGCAGTTTGAAATAAATATTATTATTATTATTATTATTATTATTATTATATGACTATACATATTTTTAAAATGTGCGTCCTCTTAGGCTCTATGAGGTCCTAATCTTTTTTCTCTCGTTTATTACGACATAGGAACTATGGAACTTTGCCAAACCATTGGGCCACCCTGTATTTGCATATTTCTATAAATACATAAAGAAACTAACGTATGTATAGCTATTTATTTTGAAAAAAATTTGAACACATGATTGCAAAAAAAGCACGTGTACATGAAAACGGTTTGTAAAATTTGTAGACAATAGAGTGTAAACAAAACAAATCGGTTATTTCAGAAAACATTTGAAAGTATATGGAAAGTTGAGATGGAAAGGTGATTAGCTAATCCCTGTGATTACTATTATTATTATGAATGGCAGATGAAAAACGGAATTAGTTTCTAAATAACTACCTACTGCTGAAATTGGTTTAGAAATTGTGTAATGCTACCTTGGGTTTTAATACATTTTATCCGGAAAACTATTAAATTATAATTCGGTATTCCAACCGGCGCATTCGCCAGAATTTCGAATATACTAAAAGCACAAATTTGAAACAAGTAATGTAAAATTATAAAGATTCATCGAAAACGGAAATTAAATTATACACATAAAACATAAGAAATTTTGAATATCGAACAAATGGATGAATTTATTATAATACTAACAATAACATAATAAAGGCAAGGAGCCTGCTGAAGTACACAAATACTGATATTTCTACCAGTGATGCAGACTCTGTAACACTGTAGAATCATTATTGCACCAAAATTGATAGAGAATTGATTATATTTATCAAAAACTCGGCAAGTAGGTAACACTATTAATTATATTCAAGTGATAGAAAGTATATACTAATAGATAAAAACCTCTAAACAGTGTTCATTTGAACTATTGAGCGTCTGAAGGAGACTGAAACCACCCTGTAGACTTCAATGACTAGCGCTCTGGAGCGCACGATAGCAATGACATTCTAGCAGTACAAAATCAATACAAAAAGACTGTCTGCGCATGCCCTTGAACTAGAATATGTTTGGACTCGACCATGCGACGAGATGTGTAGCCCACTCAGAGGCGGTACCCTTAGGGAAGACAATAAAAACTACATCTTATACCCCAATAGAGGTGGAAAACAGTTGATAATCAGCATCATCGATCGTATTCGATAGTAAAACATGGAACTTGAATCAATCTCAGTCAAGATGTAGTAAATGAATATCTTCAACTCACTAAACTTTGCATGGAACAAAATCGCTTTCGATTCAGGTAATTTCTTCGAACAACATGAGGGTACAGCAATGGGTAACTCTTTGTCACCATTCATTGCCAATCTCTTCATGAACAGATTCGAAATGGAGGCAAGAGAAGAATTCGAGTATTTCCCTAGGGTTTGGTTTAGATATGTGGATGATATCTTTGCAGTGTTTGATACAAAAGTCACTGATATTGGCAACTTTGTTTCTAAATTCAGACAGTCGTTTCACGTCAGTTAAATTTACATATGAAATTGAAAACTATGGACAACAGCCTTTCTTAGATGTATTAATAATTAGAAATACTGAAAATAAGTTAGAATTTAAGATATACAGAAAAGATACCAGTACTTAAGATATATCCCTAAGGAGTCTAACCATTGTGCTCAACACAAAATGGCGAGTTTCAATTTTTTAATTCATCGCTTATTATTGAGCTTCCCTCTAAATAAGGAGAGGTTTGAAAAAGAAAAGGTATTGATTAGGGATATAGTTGCGAGTAATGGATATTCTGTAAGTTTAATTGATAAAATAATTAGGAAACGTAAATTTAAAGAGACACTTCGAAAAACTTTTCATAATTAAAGAGAAAATCCAAAATTCATATACAGGGTGGGAAAAATTTTAATGTGCAGCATTGGTATCTCGGAAACGGTAAAAGATACAACTTGGCTCAAATTAGGAAAAAGTTGCTCAATTTTATGCTGATTCAAAATATGTGAACAAGTTTAATATATTCCGGGCCGTTCTGGAGTTATGCCGGAAAAATAAAAATTTACCAATTTCTTTTAAGTCAAATAACTTCTCTTGAAATAAATGTAGACTTTTGAAATTTGGTACGTTTACATAGTTTGATGAGAGCTTTCGATTGCCCTACTAAAACATGTTCTAGGCCTACTAGTTTTTCCGCAACAATATTCAACTTTTGAATTTCTTATGGGCGCCATATTGGATTTTTACTTCACTAAATACAGAAAGAAATTACAAGCACGCTGATATATCTTACTTGATACTTTCTTCAATAAATATGGATAATACACGCGAATAACGATAAATATTATTTATTTACAAATAATAAACAATCATTCATTTATAGTTAATTGTTACAAAGTGTGTTTTTAGCTTTTTAGAGGAACTAATTATTATAATAAGAAAAACAACTTATTTATACTGCTCGAATTGGCTGCTATTACTCTGAATACAAAGTTGAGTCCTTACAGACATGTCATCCACTGCACGTCTTACTGTTCCACCATCTATTGAATTTATGTATTCATTAATTCTTTCCAACATTTCATCCTCTATCGATGGCATTGGATTATTGTAGATATAATTTTTAACAGCTCCCCAGAAATAATAATCTAAGGGGTTTAGACACGGTGATCGCGGTGGCCATAGAATGGGACCATTTGTACCCATCCACGATTTCGGAAAACGTTGATCTAGGTACTGGGTTACAATCCTAGCATTGTGTGAAGGGCATCCATTTTGTTGAAACAATTGTAAATTTTGTATGCTTTGCAAAGGAAGGTCATCCAGCATTTCCTCCAAATCATTTTGTAAGAAGTGTAAATAATTTCGAGAAGTTAATTTATCAATAATACGATAGGCCCTAATACCTTGTTATCTAAAATTCCACACCAAATATTTACTGAAAATCTAATTTGAGGTCTGGTTTCTCTAATCAGGTGAGGATTTCGTTGTGCGTAATGATGCTCATTTTTTCTATTGAATATTCCACAATTAATTACTAAACGTTGACTCTTCACTCAGTAATATCTTTCTACAAAAACCATTGTCATTATTCATTAACATTTGCATCCAGTGACAAAATTGCAACCTCCGCTCATTGTCTCCAGGATGTAGTAAATATTTGGCGTGGAATTTTAGATAACAAGGTATTAGGGCCTTATGTTTTATCGTGTTATTGATAAATCAACTTCTCGAAATTATTTACACTTCTTACAAAATGATTTGGAGGAAATGCTGGATGACCTTCCTTTGCAAAATATACAAAATTTACAGTTGTTTCAACAAAATGGATGCCCTTCACACAATGCTAGGATTGTAACCCAGTACCTAGATCAACGTTTTCCGAATTCGTGGATGGGTACAAATGGTCCCATTCTATGGCCACCGCGATCACCGTGTCTAAACCCCTTAGATTATTATTTCTGGGGAGCTGTTAAAAATTATATCTACAATAATCCAATGCCATCGATAGAGGATGAAATGTTGGAAAGAATTAATGAATACATAAATTCAATAGATGGTGGAACAGTAAGACGTGCAGTGGATGACATGTCTGTAAGGACTCAACTTTGTATTCAGAGTAATGGCAGCCAATTCGAGCAGTATAAATAAGTTGTTTTTCTTATTATAATAATTAGTTCCTCTAAAAAGCTAAAAACACACTTTGTAACAATTAACTATAAATGAATGATTGTTTATTATTTGTAAATAAATAATATTTATCGTTATTCGCGTGTATTATCCATATTTATTGAAGAAAGTATCAAGTAAGATATATCAGCGTGCTTGTAATTTCTTTCTGTATTTAGTGAAGTAAAAATCCAATATGGCGCTCATAAGAAATTCAAAAGTTGAATATTGTTGCGGAAAAACTAGTAGGCCTAGAACATGTTTTAGTACGGCAATCGAAAGCTCTCATCAAACTATGTAAACGTACCAAATTTCAAAAGTCTACATTTATTTCAAGATAAGTTATTTAACTTAAAAGAAATTGTCAAATTTTAATTTTTCCGGCATAACTCCCGAACGGCCCGGAATATATTAAACTTGTTCACATATTTTGAATCAGTATAAAATTGAGCAACTTTTTCTTAATTTGAGCCACGTTGTATCTTTTACCGTTTCCGAGATACCAATGCTGCACATTAAAATTTTTCCCACCCTGTATATTCCATACGATGCTCGTTTCACCCGTGGTTTTAGTAAGTTAAGATATAGGTATGTCAGTACTTTATTCATTGGGAAATAAACTACAACAACTTTTAGGGAATCCAAAAGACAAAATAGAAACTAAGGAAAAGTCGGGGATCTACGAAATTAGCTGTAAAGACTGCAATCAAAAGTATGTTGGACAAACTAGAAGGTCGATTCAAACTAGAAGGTCGATTCAAACTAGATTCAAGGAACATTTGGCTCATCTCAAATATGGTAGAACAGATAAGTCTAGTGCCGCCCAGCATGCGTTTGAGAACAACCATAAAATAGATAGTAGCAATTTGAGACTAATTAGGAATGTGACAAATTCCAGACAGCTGGATGCTTTTGAGCGTTTGGAAATTGCTAAATGTAAAAATAGTATGAATGGTGACAGAGAGTCAATCCCATTTTGCCCCCTTTATTGGTTCTCGGTGCACTGATCCGTTGCAGCGGTTCACTGATCAGTCGCCGCGATGGTTCACTGAACCGTAGAAATAGTTTAGTTACAATGGATTGGTATATATAGTTTAGGTAGTAATAGTTTAGGTAGTAAATAGGACACAATGTTAGCATAGGTTTAGTTTGAATCATCTCCAGTTGATGCCAACTTGGTTGACGGAACGCGCGTTGAGTGCAGTATAGTGTTTTGGTGTTATATGAAAAACTACGTCAGTGTTATAATTATTAGTCCTATCGAACTAAATTTCCATCACCATGTCTCAGTGATTGTGAGGTACCAGAAGTCAATATTATGAGTTGTGGAGTGCCACAAGGATCTGGTCTGGGGCCTTTACTGTTCATCATATACGTAAACGATCTATTTTTCTATTTGTATCTTAACTAGGGGACACGATACCACCTTATATTCTAGAGGTAATGACATAAGGGTGATAGAGGCTAGGATGGATGATAATGTGAATAGGGTAAAGCATTGGTACAATAGTGTAGAGCATTATTTTTTGTAAAAAAAAAAGAATGAAGTGATATCTATAATGCGCAGTCTAGTCATACTCTTAGTCTACTAAGACTAAGAGTGTGACTACGAGTCAGTCTTGTTAGTGTGAGTCACACTGTTAGCCTTAGTAGACTAAGAGTATGACTAGACTGCGCATTATAGATATCACTTCATTATTTTTTTTACAAATAATGAACACCTTAATATATTCAGAAAAATCTGAATTATTAAATTTGATTTGTTTGTTTTTGGTCCATTAGCTTTGAACAACACCCAAATTAAATTAACATTTTACTTGTTTGCCTTTGATTCCCCTGCCAATAGGATTACACGTGTACAAAAGAAACGTAAACATGAATATTGTAAATAAATGGCATCATCACATATACTTAACATGTGAAACTTTATGACTACGTACATAATTTTTGTTCTATACAGCCTTGTTTCGCGGTCGTTGTTGACAAAAAGCTCCCTGCCAAATATTTTTCTTTTTGTACTTTTAAAGATCAATCATAATCACTCACTCATATTATTAATGGAAATTCCCACACCGTATTGATTTCTCCACCTGTATAAAACAAGAACAAGTCAAATCCGGTAACAAAAAATTAAATTATAGAAATTATAATTATAATTATTATAAATTTCAGTTAAATTAGTCAAAAATATTCAGTTATTTATCATAAAACCTTTGATACATATAATATATTTAACATTTAAAACTGGAATTTTACCTCTACAATGGAAAACTCACTCCTGTGTACAAGTCAGGTGATCACAAGGATCCTAATAATTATAGGCCTATGTCAGTTATCAACAACTTTGCTAAAATATTTGCGAAATGTTTTAAGAACAGACTTGTGACTTTCCAGATACATTCGACGTGATTACGGTTGGGCAATCTGGCTTTAAAAAAATAGTTCTACAGAGCACGCTATTTTAAATCTAATACAGGAAATTGTGAAAAGTTTAGACAACTCGGAAAATGCATGGCTGTATTTCTTGACTTTGCTAAAGCTTTTGACACCCTATCGCATCGAGTGTTGCTGGATGGTACTGCTTTGAAGGTTGCGAAAAATTATCTTCAAGATCGAGAGCAGTTAGTAAAAGTTGGTGATATAAAGGACATAAAATCCGTCCCCCCCCCTCTAATTTTGGAACCGCTGGGTATATTGTGATGCAATTTGGAACGATAATATATTACTGAATTCTGCATTTTTGAACAGCTCTGAATGTCAAAGTGACAGCTGGGCGCGCAATAGGAACATTTTTTTAAATGGAAATGGGGCTCGAGTGGGGACTTATTTTGAAGCTATTTTTATGCTCAAAACACTCCCCTATTTTGAGAACATTTGGTTCAGTAATTTCCAAATAAAAATCAATAATATCAGTTTATAACATAATCTTTTTACCACATAATCTTTATAATAGAACTTACCCATGGAACATTTATTTGTCAGGAAGTTCACGGTGGTCATTTTCAACATCTTTTGAAGTAACACGTGTTTTCTAAATTTGTTTCTGCCTCTACGTTTAATTTAAATTATTTCATAATTTTTTAATTTAGGTTATTTTAGGTTAGGGTTGGTTTATTGTTATTTTTTTACTTTTAAATTTTGTTTTGCTTTGAATAATTTACAATAATTTGTAATATGTAGGTATGTAAAAAAATGATATAACGTAGAAATCGATATTACTGGTTTTTATTTGGAAATTACTGAACCAAATGTTCTCAAAATTGGGGGATATTTTAAACATAAAAATAGCTTCAAAATGAGTTATTACTCGACCCCTACTTCCATTTAAAAAAATGTTCCTATTGCGCGCCCAGCCACAGCCTTCTTTAGTACTAGCCATGAACTGAGAAAATTGCAACACTGCATCCCGTCCTAATTTCAGACCGAGCGATACAGTTTTGGTAAATGGTGCGTGTGGTAAACGTGTGGTATTAAATCATCCTATATATTTGTGTTAAATAGCGTTTAATTATAAGAGATAATTATTTCAGACCGTTGTATATTAAAGTATAATCAATGTAAATAGTGCCGTGTATTACCAATTTGATATGTAATATCATTTTCCCGAGTTTTTACATGTTCTATTTATCAGTTGGGGGTGAAGTGAAATTAACCTTGAATAGTGAAAATGCCGGCACGGTGCTGTGTACCAGGGTGTAAATCTAATTACGATTCCTCTGTAAAAAGTGAAGGGGTAAAAAGTGTTTTTGGATTCCCTAAGGACGACACATTTAAACAAAAATGGCTCAAACGTATCCCTATTAAAGGATGGTCACCTACAAAATATTCCGTTGTTTGTGAGTTACATTTTGATCCTAATGATGTCGTTAAACTTGACAGACATCTTTTACCAGACGGTACATTAACAATGATTGCTTGTAAAGCAAAATTAAAAGCGGATGCTATCCCATCTATTTGCCCAAATTTGCCTAAATATATGTCAAAGGAAAAGTCGATTGTTCGAAAAGATCCTGAATGTAGGCGCCAACAGCAAGTTCGGCAACATGAAATGTTGATACAAAATTTTGAAAAGTCAGATCTTATTGCAAATTACAATGATTTTATAGATAATTTTTCGAAAAAAGTTAATCTTGGTGAAAGTTGGAATAAAAAAGTCTTGACATCTAAAATAATTTTTTATACAATAAATTTCGATGGTGAAATAGTTAAAATTGAAAATCAGATATCAATAAATAACGACCTAACAGTTAAAATATTTGTAAATCGCAGTGAACTGTATTTTAATGAATTAAAGTGGATTTTAGATTTTGATATCTAAAATCCACGCGCCAATTTTGGAATGGGCAAAACCTATATACCTACTCCGTCACAGATTTCAGATTAAACTTTCTTCAAAAGTTCATCATTTGGTTAGACAAATGGCAAGAATTAAATTTTAATGGCCATCTAACAACTGAAACATATTCAGCTCTTCGACAGAGTACATTGGTTTTAATTGACATAATAGAGTATTCATTTAAAAACTTCTCAATATCATACATTCTTCCTGGAAAATTCTGTACTGATAAGTTGGAAAAAAGATTTGGCATATATAGGCAATTGTGTGGATCTAATTATAATGTATCGTTCGATGAAGTTGTTAGCGCTGAGAAAAAAATTAGACTAAAACATATTTTTAAAAAAACTGGAGCTAGTTCACATCAAATGTCGTTTAATGAAATAAAATCAAATTTTGAGATTGCAAAAAATTCTGAGGTTGGTTTTCATTGTTACAAAAAGTAAATAAACAGACGTTGCAACAGAATTTACATAAATTCTCCAAAATATCTTCTTCTAACTATTTATCAGATTGTGATGTTGATGATGCAGTGAGAATATATATTTCTGGATATGCATCTCATGTATTAACCAAAAGAATTTCCTGTTACATTTGCCTTTCACATGTCGTTGAAAATAAGGGAAACTTGATCGGAAATCAATATTTTGATTGTTTGCAACGAGGTGGTCTATCGATACCAACTAACGTAACAATTTTGTTTTTTCATATGTATGCCATATTAGAATACATTATAAACAACGACTCTTTAGAAATTGACTTCCTTAAAACTGAAAACCAAAAAGATTTGCTTGCAAGTTTAACTTTAGAAAGTATAGCTTCGGATAACTTTTACTTAGACTTCTTAGACACCTGTGTCTGTGGAAATAATGTAAATTATATTTTAGGAATAATTTGCATACCAAGCAGAGAACGTATACATATTATTTAATATTTACTTAAGTACCTTTACAAACAAAATTGGGAATGCACGTCAAATACGATCGGCCACAGCCTTCTCTGCTAGAGAGGCTGTGGGTCGGCAATCGGACTAGAACATCGGCGTGGAGCGCTGTTGCCAATTTAATTTCATGGCTAGTACTAGAGAAGGCTGTGGTCCAGCTATCACTTTGACATTCAGAGCTGGCATTGATGTGTCAAAAGATGTAATTTAGTCATATATTACCGTTCCAAATTTCATCACAATATACCTAGTGGTTCAAAAATTAGAGGGAAGGCGGATTTTATGTCCTTACTATATAGTGATCCTCTTAACATCACAATAGGCGTACTACAGGGAACAGTATTGGGGCCAATATTGTTCCTTGTGTACATTAATAATATTGCTAACTTGAACCTGCAATATGGACATCTTGTTTCATGCGCTGATGATACAGCTCTCGTGTTTACTGGAAATTCCTGGGAATCAGTGGAAAAATGCTGAAAACAGTCTGGCACCACTCTCTGATTGGTTAAGTTACAGTTATCCGAGCCTAATTGTCAAAAAAGGTAAATTTATAACATTCACCTTACTAGCAAAGAATGAACCAAATTGGGATAATATTAGTCTCCATAAAAACAACTGCTTGCAACCTACAAAGTGTAATTGCCCTAATATAGAAAAAGTCAGTCATGTTAAATACCTAGGAGTGATGATTGATCAACACATAAGATGGGATGGACAAGAGTTACATAACAAAAAAACTTAGATTATGAATGCATAGATATTATGCACAGAGGGAGATGTTAGCTAAAAAGAATTTAATAATTATCTACAAATCTTTAGTTGAATCGCTTCTGAAATACTGTATTATTATTTGGGGTGACAATCTGGAAGCCGTACAAGTAACACAGAATAGGTTATTAAAAATAATACTGAAAAAGCATAGATTGTATTCAACTTAACGGCTATTTTGTGAAGCTGATATCTTTAGTATAAATAATCGTTTTACGTATCAGTGTCTAATAAATATGTATTTCTCAAATATTTTACCACGAGATAGTAACTACACCACACGATTTATAGAATAGGGGTCCACTCATATCCCACTAGTTATATCATTTGTTACCTGTTCATATAAAAAGCTTACAAAAATTTAACAAGTACAAAGTAAAGGAATGAAGTAAAGGAATTTATTTTGATTCACGAAGTTTCAATGAAAAAACTTTTAGATCAGCTTTACTTCTCTAAGAGCCGGTTTTTCCATCTCTTTATAAGCATCATTTTAAATTTATCTACCTTGTAACTACAAAATGGGTCTCTTCACTGTGTTTTAAATTAAATCCTGTCTTTAAAGTTCTCTATTTGCTCTTTAACTTATCGGTCTCTTTTACTGGCCTATAAGTTGTTACAAAGAGATTTCAAACCTCAGAAATTTTACAATTTGAGTGTTAGTAAACAATTTGATTAATAAAACGTCAAAAAATATATTTTTATAATGGAAAACATTATTGATTAGAAATATTATTAGATCATGAAATTATAAACATGGTAAATATTGCAAATTGCGAACGAAAAATATATACTGTAAGGCCTCATATAGACAATTTAAACATCTGAGATGATGAAGAATTTATGAGGAGATTTCGTGTATCAAAAATAACGGTGTTAAATATTCTACAAGAAATCGAGCATCACACTAACAGGTTAATAATAAAAAATAAATGATATCTACGTATTTGTTACATTTTACGACATGTTTTATTGAATCATATTTTGAACGGAGGACTGAGCTGATACGATTTGTACTAGTAAGGGCCTGAAATTCTTGGACAATTTGGTTCCAAGTTTTTTACTCAATCATCCTGGGAAGACATTTTTACACTTTTGAATATTAAATTTAAACTAGAGATCCCAGAAACGGCTAGAACTAAGGTTGTGTTCCGATATTATCCGTGACCAACCAGGATTTCGGTTAACCGAAATATTGGTAAACCTGAAAAATGTGTAATTAAGGAACTGGCTGGTTAATCAACATGGATGATGAATTGTTTTTATTGGGATTCATTCAACCTTAAATACCTTCATATTCCGTGCTTAACTATTACTCTAGTCTTCAGTCAAAAAATAAATGAAACAGCAGATAATTTGGTATATTATAGTAAGATATAAGTAGTTTATAAGTAGATATACGTGTAGCTTTCAGTCAACTTGGTCAAGTGGACTACAGAATACAATACAGAAAAGTAGAATTTATAAATATTTATTATAACACTTAACGCAAGAATACCACCCCATCTGCCTTCACCATCTAAACAAAATATAATTAAAATCGTTGAGAGAATTGATTTTTCTTCTCTCAACGCTAAAACCTAACCTGCTAACTCTTCGGTTGACCAATGCACCGCTCCCAGAGCACGGTCAATATTTTGACGTTTGGTTAACCTTTTTCAGGTGACCACAGTTCCAAAATTAAACAATTTTCAGGAATTTTTATTTAATGGAACGCTTAACCGGGATTTTGGTTAACCAAGTTTAATATCGGAACACAACCTTAAAAAAAGTTATAGTTGGTTATAGCCATAGTATGTTATGGCTAGGTAATGTTGGCATGATTGACATATATTAATGATTATGGTTGACGCATTTCATCTGTCTCACTTTATTATATAGACTTTTTTATTTAATCAGTATTGCCAATATCATTAAACGGTCTTTTTACAAAAGAGCAGTTACATTGTGTTGAAAAGACGCAATTTCTTAACTGCCAGATAAATTCACCTGTTAACTTTAAGTTTCTTTTAGTTAAAAGCAACTTTATAAAGAGATGGAAAGACAGGCCCTATATACAGTGCGGTCGTAAATAGTCCCCCCCCCCCCAGCTAAGTTTCGAACCAGATAAGATAGAGACACCGGACTAAAACTGAATTAAATGGCATGAAGTATACTACTTTTTAGTTCAAAATTAAAACTGCAGTTTTCAAAGATGGCGCTAGTGGCGCCATCAACTTTAAAACTTTAAATAGCAAGGGTGGTCATGTGATACCTCATTTGAAAGGTTTTTTAATTCTCTATAAAACGGTGGCTTCATTTTTAAATTTCATTGACTAGTTCCGGAGTTATTAGCGTTTGAAAGTTATTTGATAAATATGGCGAATAATCCTTGTTTGATTATTTCTTTTATTTTTTCACGTATTATTTGTGGTTGGCTTAGTAATAAAATATTTATCCATTTAAAAATCTTTACTAATGACATTCTTGTGCGAAAATTAAATGAAAATGAGATAAAATCATTTATTCGCCATATTTATCATGTAACTTTCAAACGCTAATAACTCCGGAACTAGTTAATGAATTTTAAAAATCAAGCCACCGTTTTATAGAGAATTAAAAAACCTTTCAAATGAGGTATCACACGACCACCCTTGCTATTTAAAGTTTTCAAGTTGATGGCGCCACTAGCGCCATCTTTGAAAACTGCAGTTTTAATTTTGAACTAAAAAGTAGTATACTTCATGCCATTTAATTCAGTTTTAGTCCGGTGTCTCTATCTTATCTGGTTCGAAACTTAGCTGGGGGGGGGGACTATTTAGGACCGCACTGTATAAATAACTGTTAATTATAAATAAATTTAATAATTTTCTTTGGTCTGTTTACAACTAAAATGATAACTTCTGAAAAAGTATGTTCATTCCACACTCTGCCTTGTCTTGTCATCCTGCCCAGAATTATTTTATTTTTTGTGAATTATTTGCTATTGTATAATGACTAAAGTGTACGTCGTGCCACCTAGGTGGATATGAGATGCACAGGACAAGACAAGCGTCTACTCTTAGGTGTACTCATGTCGGCTTGGGGGTCCTTTATGCTTATCTATATATATTAAAACGCGTCGATTCTGTCTCGCTCTAAATTCCGTCGGCGAATCGACAAAGTTTCTAAGCTATCTCCCCCGAGTGGGGACCAGCGGACGACCAGAGGTCGCCCCGAGCCTTTCTCTTATGCGAAGGGGCATTTTCGTCCCGTTTCCTACGCCTTTTCCCAATTTAAACGCCTTTTCAAAAAAACCTCTGTAAAATTTTCGTCGATCGCCGTTCGGCAAAAGAGATACGGCTAGCACCGGCGTTTGTCCTCGCGCCTGATGGCCCCGTCACGCCTGCCAAAATCCCGACTTTTGGCGGTAGTCCCTAGAACCTTTTTCTAATTTTTACGGCTTCGAAAACCGCTTCATGCAAAAGTTCCGTCCTTTCTCTAATCCTTTGAGATTTTTTTTTGAGACCATACGTTGAGTGCTTCTACGTCTATTTCGTCTTCGAAAATCTCGAGTCGCATCCGTCTCAACTTCTTTCTCATTTTGTCTGCCGATGTGAGATTGCACTAACGAGACAAGCACCTCCCACGAAAACTGTCAAATTAATTAAACTTCATATAGGTCATTTTCCTATGAGAAATATTGCTAACGGAATCGATAGTACCGACTACCAAACACTTCTGATTATCAAAATACTGAAGCCAAATGCTTTTCCAATTAGAATATCGGTAAAAATTATTTTTTCAGGTTGACACTTACGGTTTACGTACTGCAGTGTCTCAGGGTCAACTTCTGGGAAGTGGTGAGGTGGCACAATGGATAGTCGTAGGATTCCAAACATCGTAATACTGATTTCGCGAGTTCGAGTCACGCTGTAGGCAAATTTTTTTTTTACTTTTTAATTCCAATTATTTATTAGTATTAGTGTTTAGTTATTCTGTTTCATTGTCCGTAGTTTTTATTCTTTCTGCAGGTAAAGTTTGGAATTAATTCGTTCATTTTGGCAGTCTGTAAATAATATTATTCTAGATGCTTTTGTCACCCGAATGGTGACCCCAGGCCGCAGGCCTGGACCCCCGGTACAGCTAGAAATGGGAACGGCCATTTCTAGTTTATACTTAATATTTTACCGCAGTGACTTGTAAATTTACTTTTGTGAAATGATATTGTTGCTAATGATAATAATAAATTGGGAATGACCAATGAGAAAAGTATTTTCTCATCAGTGTTCTCACAAGTATTCATATATTCCAGATCAACTTGGAAAGAATTTTTATTTGATCCATTTCTATCGGTGTGAGTTTTCCTCTCAGTTTGCAAGCGCTGCAAGGCTTTATATCGACGCCATTTGACGATTTGGATGAAGCGAATCCTTTATAAGGTCCTCATATCGCTCGCGGTCTATTGTGAACACCTTTATTTTTATTGTGAAGTTCCTTTGTTCTCTCTTCCATCTGTATTATTGGTTTCAGGGCAATGGAAAATATTTTTCAATGCAAAATATTATGCTGCAGTATAAAACGTCAAGAAAAAATGTGATAATAATATTTAAACGATAGAAATTAAATATAAAACTAGAAATGGGAGAAAATCGCTGTCGCGATTTTCGTTCCCATTTCTAGCCCTACCGGGGGTCCAGGCCTGCGGTCTGAGGTCACCCTTCGGGTGACAAATGCATCTAAAATAATATTATTTTAAAGAAAATACATATTAAAAAAATTTTGTGATGATGTAATTATACTAAACGATTTTTCTTAATATTTTGATGAATTGTAAGGGTACTCTATTCTTGATGGTAAAACATCATAATTTTTTAAGTACTGAAAGTAGAATTTATTTTTAAGTAAACATTATTGTCAATTTTATCAATGTGACCAAAAATATTGTAGATATTTACTTTTGTAAGCTAAAATTAAGAATTTAACAGACTGCCAAAATGAACGAATTAATTCCAAACTTTACGTGCAAAAAGAATAAAAGCTACGGATAATGAAACATAATAACTAAATATTAATACTAATAAATAATTGGAATTAAAGAGTAAAAAACAAAGTTTGCCTCCAGCGTGACTCGAACTCGCGAAATCAGCATTATGAAGTTTTGAATCCTACTACTTTCCCTTTGCGCTACCACGCCTGTTGTCAAATTCTTACCTTGAGACGTTTAAGTATGTAAACTGTACGTGTCAACCTGAAAAAATAATTTTTACCGATTTTCTAATTGGAAAAGCATTTCGCTTCAGTATTTTGGTAATCAGAAATGTTTAGCAGTCAGTACTATTCATTCCGTTAGCAATATTTCTCGTAGGAAAATATCCTATCTGAAGTTTAATTAATTTGACAGTTTTCGTGGGATGTGCTTGTCTCGTTAGTGTAATCTCACATGGGCATATAAAATGAGATAGAAGTTGAGACGGATGCGACTCGAGATTTTCGAAGACGAAATAGACGTAGAAAGAGTGGACGTAAGGTCTTGAAAAAAAGATTAAATTCTCTAATCCTTTAATCTTTAAAAAGATTAAATTAAAGGATTCTCTAATCCTTTCTCTCAAAGGATTAGAGAAAGGACGGAACTTTCGCGTGAAGCGGGTCTCGAGGCCGTAAAATTAGAAAACGGGTCTAGGGAGTCCCGCGAAAAGTCGGTATTTCGGCGGGCGTGACGGGACCATTAGGAGCGAGGACAAATGCCGGTGCTAGCCGCATCTCTCTCGCCGAACGGCGATCGACGAAAATTTTGCAGAGGTTTTTTGAAAAGGCGTTTAAATTGGGAAAACGCGTAGGAAACGGGACGAAAATACCCCTACGCATTGAAGAAAGGCCGGGGGCGTCCTCCGGTGGTCCGCGGAGATCGTTCCGAGATCGCCCCTCGGAGGAGATAGCTTTGAAACTTTGCGGATTCGGCGACGGAATTTAGAACGAGACAGAATGGACGCGATTTAATATATATGGATTACACAGGTATAGTCTATATAATGTAAATTGAAACTGTAAAAAAAATCCGACATAAGAAACACCTGCACTTCGACGGCTGCCTCTTTATGTGTACGCACGTGTGTCGTTTGTCGGAATTTTTTATGCAGTTTCAAATTAGATTATAAAGACTATAATTCGTTACCTAGATTACAGTTCATTTTCGTGTTACGAGGTAAAATGCCTCTACTACTGAACATATTTTATGTGTTTCCACTAGTACCCTTTCTCATATTTTTCTTAGAACTAGAACTATAACTTTAAAAGGTCTCTTAATTCTCTGCATACTAGTGTTTAAAAAATTGAATTCAGGCCAACCGTTCTCAAGCTACACGCGTTTCTGTCAGTAAGGTTATAACTTAATAAAAAGCAGTCAAATTCAACAGTTGAATAAAGAAAACAATATATTAATAGAAACACCTAAAGATTTTGTTCAAACTGAGCACCTTGGACCTCCTGACAAAAGAAGAACCTATCAGTCATTTCCTGGCGCACGTTGTAAAATGTTGGCCTGGGAATAATTGCACACTCGTTGGTGATTCTCTGGCAACCAAAAGATTTTCTGGTTGCGTAATGAACGGCTTAGATTTAAAGTAGCACCATAGAAAAATCCAACGGACTCAAATCCGGTAAACTAGCAGGTCACTCAAGAGGTCCTTGACTCCAATCCACCTGTTAGGATAAAAGTTAACAAGTAAATTCCTGATTTCCCTAAAATAATGTGGAAGCGCAACGTCCTGTTGACTATTCTGGACTATTTCGGCTATCGCGGGCTGAATATTATTTTTTAACAAGTCAAAGTATACATTATACATGTCCTGTTAATTTTTTTTTCGATGAAAAAGGGTGCTATGATGTGATTTCCTAGAATAATATCCATGTGTTTCAAGCTGTTCAGGATCAGCTGAACTTTTATCGTAAATTTAAGGTGTCCATCATTAAAGGTATATAAAAGGTATTAATCATTAAACCTTTGATTAAACCCTAACTAAGAAATAACGCCAAGCACGTGTACTCGGGATTCACTAAAGCATCCAAAAATCCATCTTAACTGGAATATAAATATTTAACTAAATAAGATGCTACTGATTAATTCTGTCTCAATAAGTACATATTATATGCAAATAATAATAATATATCAATTATTAATCTTTAAAATGAAACTCAAAGAATTCAGATAAAAAGCTGTTATTACCTATATCAAATCACACAATAGAAACGACTGTCCAAAATTCGAGTCTCTACGTAGGGATCTCAGTTATTATAAAAGATAGGAAAACGCTCAAATGGGGAAAGTTTTAGAGCATTTTATGCTCAAAGTGACGTCCATTTAACTTAAGCCGTTAAATGGAAGCCGTTAAGCCGTTAACTTGTTAAACGGAAACTCATTAGGAAGAGTTATGAGAAAGATTTTAAAGAACTGTGAAATGTGTCGTAATGCAAATGGACGTCACTTTGAGCATTTGCCTAATAATGCTTAATTATGGATGCTTCATTTTTTAGTTCTGGTTGTTTTTAATACTTACTACTATTAGACTAAAGATATTCATATCAATATCATAGTTATCTTTTTCATAGTTGTTCCTCTTATTCTCAAATGCACCATAATTCAATAAAGTAGTAATAATTCTCCTGTAATTATGTTTTGTAAGGTTGCTGCCTCTGGATACAATTCCAAATATCTAGTAGATGCAACTTTCGCAATACTGTGAGTTTGTAAATAAAGTGTAAGCATATCAAACTTTTCTTCATTTGAGAAATTGTGAGCCCCATATTTTCATTTAACGCAATTCATAAGTCATTTTGTATGACACTTGTGACAGAACTGGAAATATTTACATTTCATGGCACAGCCAACTTCTAAAGTAAACTTGTAAAAAAATGATTTTTTCAATATTTTAAAAATTCTTTTATAGGCTTATGATACATCGTTGGAAAGAGAATTTTTGGCTTTAAAATATGATATAAAAATCCAATATGGCGACCATAAGAAATATCAAAGTTGTGGTTCATAACAGAAAAACAAAGAGTGCCTTGTAATTTTTGTTTATGCCAAAATGTTCGTCTTTAAAAAGTGTACTAATAATGTAAAATTTTTAGAAGTGTCAGATTAACCATTAGCGAGTTATTGGCCAAAAACAACTTTTTCGATTTTTCGTTTTTTTCAAATATCTCGAAAAACAATTGACTCACGATAACTTTCAATGCAGATTTGAAATCAGCATAAAATGCTCTAAAACTTTCCCCATTTGAGCGTTTTCCTATCTTTTATAATAACTGAGATCCCTATGTAGAGACTCAAATTTTGGACAGTGTGTATAGATTTTCTCCCACTACCTGCTATGAAAGTAAAGGCGGGTTTAAATTGGTATAGTAAATGAATTAGTTACTTGTACTAGTAACTAGTAACGCAGCTACTAACCTAGTGTAAACCACATTGGAAAGTACTTGTACTGTTACAAGTACTGGTACAAGTAATCAGGACAGGAAAGTGAATAGCCACCCAGGCTATTTACTTACCACTTGCGAAGCCACCGTCCTTTCCCCACCACCGTACCAGGCACCAGTTTACCGGCTGTCGTGTCCACTACACCAATGTAAACACTTCCTCCCTTGCTGGTACCTATACGCACAGCTGTCTGTGTGTTGATTGACAATAAACAGTGCGTTAAGAAGAAGTGCTGATTCTCCTTTTGAATCCCTTCTACTAATCCAATCTCTGACCCATCTTCTCTTTGGACGACAATTTTCCTTTTCAATCTCTCTATTAAGTACTCCAATAACAATTTGCTTAACTCTCACAAATATTTTTCCTAACTTTTCCTTGCGCAACATTCTAGAATGACGAGAAACATGACAACGAAAAGGATTCATCCTGGATCTGGCGATGTGACCGCACTACTGGTACTAGTGCCCACAAAATATGATTTCTAGTGTAAACCCATTGTCCCTCATATGTGACAGTAGGCTAGCCAGGTTAGCTACAAGTACAAGTAACTGGGCTTAGTAACTGTACCAATGTAAACCCGCCTTAACATGCTGAAATTTAATGAGTTCACGGACCAGCTCTACCTATGGGTGATTTATACAGGGTGCGGCAGCATAACTTCCTTTTTTCAAAACTTAATAAAACCCATTGTATGAATCAGAACATTTTTATTTGTTTTTTTATAATGTAAGCGCATGCCTAAAGTTTTGTTTTTCATAGTTTTGAAGATCAAATCAGATAGGTGACGTCCCCCATTCTCCATACACTGAGTAAACATATTCATATCAACATCAACATATTCAGGTTGTTACTCAATCATCGTACAGAAGCTTAGGCTTTGTACTACGTAACTGTAAGGATTTCCGAAACATCGATACTCTCAAGCTGCTATATCAGACCTTTGTCCGTTCTAAGCTGGAATACGCCTCTTGTGTCTGGTCCCCTATATATAATGTTCATATTAATGCCCTTGAACGCATTCAAAGACGGTTTATGAAATCTGCCAGTTTCCAAGTTGACAGCACATTTGTACCTAGAGGAACGCCAAATGAGCTTTTGTTACAACGCTTTGGTCTTCAAAGCCTGGCTGCCCGTAGAACTAACTCCTCGGTATTATTTTTATATAAAATACTACATAACTTTATTAAATCGGAACAGCTTCTATCTATGTTGTATTTTAAGGTTCCACAGTTTAATGTAAGAAATCACCATCTGTTAACTTTGCCATGTGCCAGAACTAATAGGATGACCTCATCCCCCATGTTTCAAATGATACGAAATTATAATAATATAGAGGAGTCGCACTTTTTTGTTCTATTTCTCAAATTAAGAAAAATAATTATTTACCTCCAAATCTGTAATTTTACGAAATACTTTTACATTAATCGCTGTCTCCTGTTGTGATTTATGTATGTATGTGTAGATGTGTGTATATATGTGTAAATATATATGTATATGTATATATGCATATTTTAGTTGTTTATCTGTGATAATTGTATTTGAAGTTTATTTTTACATCTTTTAAATTTTTCTGTACTTTTATACCTATTTGTCTGACCTACTGTACTTTCCTGTGAAGTTGTGAGTGCCTAGGTATGGATATTACTTGTACTTATTATATTTTTTCTCTCTGCCTGTTCTCCTCACCCTTTAACTAGGTTTATCCTGTAGGGTGTTGTATTCAATTAAATAAATAAATAAAATAAATAAATAAACCGATTTCTAGCGTTTATCGTGACTCTTGCCAGCATAGCAGGCGTTATGTTGGCAATTTCTTCCTGGATGTTGGTCTACAAATCTTGTAGGGTCCTTGGACGGTTAACATAAACATGGGATTTCAAAAACCCCATAGATAAAAATCACAAGAGGCCAAATCGGGAAAGCGGGCCGGCCACTCCAAATCGCCCTTAATCGATGCTCTTGAAGTGTGTGCTGTTGCACCGTTTGTCAACATTTGGTTCTTGTTGGAACCAAATGTCCCCTAAGTTCAACTCATCTGGGCCAACTCAAAAAAAATCCTGTATCATGTTTACATACCGGTCCGAATTCACTGTTACTGTGACTTCATTTTCCTCAGAGAATCAGGGACCAATAATTCCAGCTGAGAAAATTGCACACCACACTGTGACTTTAGGTGAATGCAAAGGCCTTTTATGCAATTCTCGAGGATTGGTGTCAGCCCAGTAGCGCATATTTTGTTTGTTGAAGGATCCACAAATGAAAATGGGCTTCATCACTAAAAAAGACAATGGCATCCTCAGGAACGACTTCGAGAAGAACTTGACACGCATTCATCCCAGAATTGAAGTCACGTGCAGAAAGTTTCTGCACAATCTCGATCTTGTAAGGATGGAAATAAAGATCATAATGAAAAATTCTCCTCACAGAACGATCGGAAAGTCCAAGGGCAGACGCATGTTTGCGCGCAGAACGCCGTGGTGATCGCAACATTGAAACTCTCACTGCCTCAATGTTTTCAGGTGATCTAATGGGACGAGAGACTTCAGTTCTTCGTCTTGTCGTACTTGCAGTTTGTCTTAACGTAGTGACCCACGTAACAATTGATTTCCGGTCCGGGGCAGGAGCCAACGGGGCTAAATTAAAGCTATTCTGAAAGGCACGCTGGATTGCGATCACAGAAAATTCGCTCAAAAAGTAGGCCTCAACGGCAAAAGCACGCTCCTCACTGTTCCAACGCATGATGGCGACTGAACTGTGTCGGGACAAAACTTTATAGTCCCGCCTCTCGAACGAGACCACTAGCGCTCCGCTACGACATCAACCGACTGAATGGCGCGCATTTTAAAAAATGAAGTTATGCTGCCGCACCCTGTATATTGCATAATAGTGGCTAATGCTTGAAACATGTATAATGTTGAGATTTAGAAAATTTTCGTTACACAAGTTGCAACGCGGTATTCTCGAGCTGGAGACAGATGTATCTGAGTTTAATCCCCCGAGTAGCAAGCGATGACAGCGGAAAGGAAAAATCGTCCGCTGCTAATCTGGGATTTTCTCGGGGAAGACGGATTATGCAATGTGACATAATGTTAAGTAGTTTTCAGGAAGGCGGAAAACTGTAAACCGCGTCCTCTAGACTAACCTCTGTAAAATGAGTGCGCCGGTGATAAAATAAAACGATGGACAATTGCATGTAATGAAACAAATGAAGGTCGACAACTAGAAGGTGTCAGTGTCAGACCGTAGGATGTAGACCAGGACCAATCGTTTTGTTAAAATGAGTAGCAAAGATACAGGTTGATTTTCTTTCTCTGTAATATACTAATAATTGTTGGTTAAGCTGGAAAAATGATCTACAGGGTGATTGGTGGAGGATGGACACCTCCTCTATTTCCGTTATTATTTGAAATACAAATCTACGAAAAAAGTGAGAGGAATATATTTTGTTAATATGTCATTAAAACTACAGGGGGTTTAGAAGTGGAGAGTTAAAGGCCACAAATATATTTTTTAAATTAAAATTTACGATTTAATTTAATGATTTACGAAATTAGCTGTAAACACTGTAATCAAAATTATATTGGACAAACTAGAAGGTCAATTCAAACAAGATTCAAGGAACATATGGCTCATCTCAAATATGGTAGAACGGAAAAGTCTAGTGTCGCCCAGCATGCGTTTGAAAACAACCATAAAATAGATGGTAGCAATTTAAGACTAATTAGGAACGTAACAAATTCCAGACAGCTTGATGCTTTTGAGAGTTTGGTAATTGCTAAATGTAAAAATATTATGAATGGTGACAGAGGGCCAATCCCATATAGCCCGATTGATTGGTTAGTAAATCACGGTTCACTAATCCTTCGCGGCGGTTTACTGATCGATCAGTCGCGATGATTCACTGAGCGGTCGCGCGACGTTTTTTGTAGAAAAAAAAACGTCGCACAAAAAACGTCGGCACTTGTTTAAAGAAGAATTTTAATAAGTTTTTTATCGTAGTTTTCTACATAACACCGAAACACTATACCGCACTCGACGCGCATTTCGCCAACCAAGTTGGCATTATCTGGAGATGATTAAAACTAAACCTACGCTAACATTGTGTCCTAAAAAAAGTTTATAATACATTTAAAAGCTAGCCGAATTCTTAGAAATATATTATCACCCCAACTTTCCAAACTTCTGATGAACCAGTGGCGTGAAAAACGTTATGTACAACTTTTATTCACATAAACAAGTTTAGCCGATATCTGGAAAACATAAAACATATATGAGGTTCCACCACCTGGTTTTCGAAACATTTTGAACCTTACTCTATATTAGCAAACACCCAATAATCACTATTACAATGTGTATACAAGAAATTGTTTTAATAACCCAATAATAGTACCGATGATGCAACATGCAGTTGTTGGCACGGCATCTGGTTCAATCAATATGCCAATTGCGAAGCTTCCGAAGGAGACGCTGGAGACATGCCAATAAATTATAGCTCCGGTCCCGCCTGGTACTTTCCGGAATCCAGGATTTCTTGCCAGAGCGGCAGGGATGCCCTGACTAATCGATTATATCCTACTTCTTGATTGACTGTCATAAAATGTTACGAACGCTTTAGCAAAGTCTGCATTATGTAGACTATGGCTTTAGAATACATTTCTAATCGCTGGTCGTTTTGGTAATACACCAAAAACAGCTACAAGTACAACTACAAATATTTGTAAATATCTTTTCTGTTTTTTCGGATACTATCCACAGTTTTTATTTATTTGGAGATGCCGAAAACAACTACACCACGGGCAATATGCCCCGAATGGCGTTGCATTACATCAACATCTCCATGGATGTCGCCACATCCTTCATCAAGACCAAATACCAGACAATGAACAGTTTCGATCTTGTTATGATTTCATCAGATTGCCATAGGTATCGGAATCGATGAATGATCTGGCGACGTGATTGCCTAAGGGGCATAGTGAATGTTTGTAGTGGCGAGATACAGTGAAATACACCGTAATGCCTCTTTCGGTCTTTGCTACTACCTGTCTGACAATTATTGTCTAATTGACAGACAGATAACGATCTGCTTTTCTGCAGATGCCATTATAGCGACCTCTATTGTCTTTGAGGAAGACAATCCTACTTATTTATTTATTTGGAGATGTTGATATAATGCAACGCCAGTCGGGGCGTATTGCCCGTGGAGTAGTTGTTTTCGGCATCTCCAAATAAATAAATAAATAGGAGTGTCTTCCTCAAAGACAATAGAGGTCGCTGTAATGGCATCTGCAGAAAAGCAGATCGTTATCTGTCTGTCAATTAGACAATAATTGTCAGACAGGTAGTAGCAAAGACCGAAAGAGGGCACTACGGTGTATTTCACTGTATCTCGCCACTACAAATATCCACAGTTTCTCTGATTTTCTGCTGCAACTTTTATTCATGTAGTGTGTCCAGCCAGAAGTTGAGACGATCCATATCTCAGACACTACTGACACGAGTTTTCTAAAATTTCATGCTTGTAGTACATTCAGAGTGTTCTTTCATGTCCAAATATTTTAACCGTTCTGTGACTTCCAGTTACACCGGAAGTAGTCAGCAACTTGCTTAATTTAAACGGTACACCCTGTATATTTCTTCATATTTGGATCCTACATCAAATTTTAAAGCCACTTTGTGTAATAAATCCTTTACGTAATGGCAGTTTTCGAGATATTAAAATATTACGGATGCAGACTTTCCAAGAAAATTTATCTGTGAATAGATTAGATTAGATTAGATTAGATTTATATAGGAGTCGGCCCCCAGGGGCCTTATTCTGTAACTGGCGAACCGTTCGATTCGGTAGGATTTCTTCGATTGTGACGTCATTTTCGGTTTGGTAGCGTAAAAGCTATTCCGTAGCATCGGACCGATCGGTAACTCAATCGAAGCCTCGGTTCGCTGACCGAGAGCAGTGTGGGTTTCGAATTGGATTTCGGTAAAGGTTTTCGAGGTTATCTTGACGCGTGACAATGGAAGTTTAATCAGTATTTTTCTTTTATTTTATGTTTTTCTATAGTGTTTGAGTATTAAGTAGTGTATTAAGTGAAAGGTGAATTGATTCAATCTGCTTTGCAGCCATGGATATTATTGAAGTGTTACGCAATAGATATATTCTAAGGCACAGAAGGGAAGCGATAAGACGAGAGCAAATCCGTAATGTGAAAGGGTTAGAGAGAGGCATCTTCCGGATGCCTCTAACTCTTTATTCACATTACCCGATAGTATTTTTACGGGTAGATATAGATTGTCAAAAGATCTGGTTCGTGCACTCATTGAAGAGCTTCGACCCTTCTTGCATGAGCATGAGAGAACTACGGACTACGGGAATGCCAGTACAACATAATGTGATATTTTGTCAATGATCTACACCCTAGCTTTCATTATATAGGAAACAACTGTCTTAATAATTATCCTACTTTTTTTCTTAGGTATTATGTGCTCTGAATTTCTTCGGGCAAGGCTCATTCTGAAAGCTGTGACTTTAGTTTAGGACTTAGGGCCGGTTTTTCAGTGCTTGGTTATCGTAATTTAACCTAGAGATATAACTACATGTTTAGAATGTGAGTTATTCATAAAATTTTCCAGGTAAATATAGCTTACCTAACTACTGGTTAAACCGTGTTAACCAAGCATTGAAAAACCGGCCCTAAGCCAGTCTGCTGTGAGCAGATGCCTAGACAAAGTGGTAGGTGCCCTAAATCACCCTGAAATATTGGTTGTAATATATCGGTTTAAGTAAACTTACCTACCTTACTATAAAGTCAATTAGCTTGAGCACTATATGGCCTCGTGTCATACGTGCAGTTAACCAAAAAATACTGATGTCAACTGTCAAACACAAACACACGTACTGTGATTGGTTGGGAGCATAGCAATCGGGCGACATCGCAAGGCGTTCGGCAACTTTCCTGATCGCCCTTCGATTCCTATCAAACCGAACGGAATAGTTCCCGATAAGCGATACTGAATTGCAATGTACGCTACCGAACCGAATGTTCGACTACTGCGCCGTTCGATAGTCTACCGAACCGAGCGATTCGGTCTACAAAAAATAAATACAGAATAAGGCCATGTCCTGGTCCACTGCGACGTAGAAGATCTATTGTGGCACTCCCAACCTATTTAGAACACTCTGTCCAGCTTTGTCCTTTGCATTAGACTCCAAAGTCTTGAAAGAGGCTCTTCCATGTAGGCAATTCATGTGCCTATTTAGCCTACAGTGTCCTGTTAGGAGACCTACTATTATTCTGATGGCCTTTTTATTCTGGCCTAACAGATCTGCTCTGAATTTAGGCGTCCGTTCTTTAATGAATAGCTTTGCCTGTCTCAGTTGTGGCAGATTCCTTATCTGTGAATAACCTGTCGACTAAATTAAAAAATATTTTACTGTGGACTTGATAAGGAAGGCAGTAGGGAATTAACGATTAAATTAAAAATAAATATTTAGTATTAAAAAATATTTAGTTGTATATAGGGTGAGTACAGTGGCAATGGAAATATGCATCTGAAAAAAAAATCAAATATCTTCAATTTTTTAAATGAAGACGCCTAATTTTTTTATTATAATGAATTCTAAGACCAAAAATATGGGCAGTTTGCATTTTCCTTATACCTAATCATAACAGGTTCTAAGTTATGTACAGACATTCTATAAATCCAACCAAATGTTGTATATGTTCCCTTATTTAATTCATTCTAAGTAGGCTATGTTAAAGAAAAATCAGCTTCTGTGAATTTATTTTAATAAAATATCAAGAAGACGAACATTTTTTAGAAGTTGTTTGGACTAAATTTACAATTGGTTCGATGTAAATCCTAATTTTATTTGAAAACCGAAGTTCCTATCTACTTCCGGTACATCTGGAAGTCATATAACTGTCAAATTGTTTCACTTGCCGAGAACACCCTGTATTTACTACAGATAGAAAATTTTTGAAAAATCATGCCAGTAGTTTCTGAGATATAGATCGTGTAAGCAAGCTTCTGGTTGGACACACTGTATATCATGTACATCCTCTAAATTAGTTCCATATTTGTTCCAATATAGGTTAGGTTAAGGTCAGAAGGAAATGGGCCATATCAACCCTCTTGCAACATATCAAGCCTCTTAATGAAGCTGATCACCCTATTGGGTGAGAACTTGTTTAGATCCTCTAGCAGAAGTTGTCCTTTGCCAAATATTGAGTATTACATAAACTATTTTACAAAATATGTAACTAAAAAATGAGTTAACTGTAAACGCCATATCTTTAAAAATGTTAAGACTTCAACGCCCTTGATTCTGTCTGAACAACATCTGACTATATTATTAAACGGTCTTCTTTTGTTTCAGGTAAATTGAGGTGCTTATTATGGAACCATATTATTTGTAAGTAGTTCACAATACAATTTCTAAAATTAAAACATACCTGCATATAATAATACTGGCTTAATTATCCCACTGTCTAAAGTGTGTGAGAAAATCGCTAGGCTAGTGTACACTGTGGCTGTATATTAAAGACAGTAGCGACAATACTACCTGTCACTTTTTGATTAGTCGGCTAGTTCGATCACTAATGGCGGCGGAGCTGATCAAAGCATCCCGATTGGTTTGGAAGCCAATCATATTTAATATGACTAGCTTCCAACCAATCGCAGAGTCCACGCTTCATGCCGGGGGGGGGGGGGGGACGCCACTGTCTTTAGTATATAGCCACTGTATACCAGTGGATCTAGTTATTTTATTTTTGTCTTCATTGAATCAGAAGTTAGTGAGAAGGCATATATTTAAATAACTAATACTTTTTACGAAACGATTAGTGGTAGGAGTAGTTTAACAGAAAGTAGGAATTAACTCTTGGCCAATATGACGAGTTCAACACTGAAGATAATTAAAATTTAAGCTGTAACAATTTATGTGAAAGCTAGAGCCTTTTCATGATATAAATGTGTGACAAATACACAAAAATATTAATGATCTGGTAATCTCCAATGAAAAACAGCAACACAATAGATTTTCGCTACATATATAAAATTGGCAAAATGATACATAAAAGTTAAAGACTTGGTGTGTTCATTTCACATGCCAAAACGTATCCCCAAAAATCCGAAAAGGACAATATTGTTAGGTTCTTAGTTTTAAAACGAATAAGTTCTTAGTTTTAAGTCATAACTGTTTTACAGTCACTATTTATTAAACACCTAAATATAACAAGAGTCAATCCATTTACAGTTGTCACACTACAAATATTTATTCCACGTATTTATATTCACAAGTATTTATTTAACTATCGCCGACAGACCAAGATACAACTAACTGAAGATCCCATGTGCGTATTTATATATTCTCCTCGGTGACTCACGCCTGTTCGAGAAAGGAACCGTTACATCTCGAACACACAAGAAACGTCGATTGGCGGCCGGGAAGATCTTTGTCGTACATACTGGGCATCATTCTCGATGCTTCGCGGCCATTCGCTCTGGGTCTCGAAAGGGCTTTCGTCACAATATCCTTAATGTATAATATTATAACGGCCTTTACTTTACACATTGTATACCATTTACCATTATAAAACATTTTATAGAATATCAAATATATCCTAAACAGCATAGTTTAGGCATAAGAAATAAATAAAACACATGAAAATATACAAGGTGGCCCTATGAAATGTTTTTACCTTGAATAACTTAAAGCAAATTGCAGAGACAGGTCCATTTTTAATTAAAGGGTGGTAAATTTTCATATTCTTGACATTTATACAGGGCTCCCTAAAAAAATAGAGGTTTACCACAACTTATATATTTTAAATGGAGTACCCTATATATTTTTACATATTTGATAGAAGTTCTTTTCACGAATATATTTATGTAGTATTTAATGTATATAACTCTAATAGTAATATATATATGATCAAAAATATTTACCATAAGAGCAATATGAGCATACACGCGATAAACATATGCTTATGGGACACTCTTTCAAGTGTATCTTTCTCACTATTAGAACTGGATCCATCAAATTATATTTCAATGTATTCATGATAGGACGTTCTATCCAAATCTGTAAGAATACACAGCATGTTTAAAAATATAAGTGGCGTAAGCGTGTATTTTTGGAACACCCTGAATACATGTCGGTAATTTGAAAATGTGCCCACCAAATAGAAATAGACGTTTCTCTGAAATTTGTTTGAAGAAACTTTTACATCGAGTTATTCAAAGTAGAAACTTTTTACTAACCCACCCTGTATAATATTCCATTTAAAAATAATAATTCTGTGAACATTCCGTATACTCACAGGTACATTTAAATTGACGATTCAAATTATCGAGATGGGGGCGCTGCAAATTGTAAACAAATATGGAGGAAGACGAGTACAAATCTAGTCATCATCTAGCAATTTAGCATTCATCTGCCATAAATATAGTGCCTTCATGTGCTAGTTAGGATGAAATAAAGGATAAAAAGAGTGGTAAAAGCAGTCAAACGTCCCATAAGTGCTTCATTGCTAATTATATGAATTTTTTGGGTTGAAACACGTGCCCTAGTTTTTGTTAATTACATTTTGGACTAAAATAAGTGTGATAAACTGTATTGTGATACAATATTAGTGCCTGTTTTTTGTTAAATAATGTTTAAATTAAAATATATTCTGCTTTTATAAGACTATATAATAATAGGAAAGTATAGACAAACTGCAACAAAGTGGTTGTGTTATGTAAATAAACGTGTTCCTGTTATTAAATTGTTACATGCCTTTTGGAGAAATGAATGAGAAACAGTTTCTTATACTAGGGCCAAATTTCTACCTATCTTCAATCTTAAACCCTTCTATTGACACATTTTGTGGAATGACACCCATAAACACGCCAGTTTGTGTTGTGCTGATTTCTTTTGAATGCCACTTTAAAATGTAAAAATAAAGATGTACAAATACTAACCACGTCGTTTTTAACTTTGTAATACCAAAAAATCACAAGCACCACGAAATTATTACATTAAACAAATCCAAATACGTGTTATTTATCATTATATCACCAATAACCCTCCAAAAATTATCTTTTAAGTAGGTTCAAATATTTTCATGCAGAGGGCGCATTCATTTTTGGAATCGCCAATAATGTTAAAAAAATACAAACATCCATTAACTGTTATTAACGAATTTGTATACAGGGTGGCTCAATAGTGTGACAAAGTTCCGTAACCCTTATGCCGTAATAAACAAAAAAAAATATATTTTAGGATCTCATAGAGCCTAAGACGACGCACGCTTTAAAAATATGTATAGTCATACAGGGTGCTCTATAAACAAACCAGGAAACACATATATTATCAGTCAATCAAACTTATGTTTTTTAAATGAAATGACGTATTTTTTATTTCATATAATTCTGATCATTTTTCCGAATTCGCCAATTGGGTTTAATAGTACTATTATACAGAGTATAGTTCAGAAGATATGAGCATTTTCTAAATCGCAATGAATTGAACACCCTGTATCTTTTTTAAGAAAATAAAAACTAGATAATTTTTGGCTCCCTTAATCGTGTGTTTTCCTATTTCTTTTTTACATCGGCAATGAAAAGTAGTTGGAAAAAGAAGAGATTCGTATTTCTGGAATTTTAATATTGGATTCATTGAAGTCAATAAATTATTTTTTTATTGTGCGCGATATCTATGTGACGTCACTAAGCGAAAATTCAAAATTTGCGCCATTTTTTAGTAATTTCTAGGATATTTTCATTTGTGTGGTTGGTGTCACTGCGTGACAACTTTACTTTTGTTTATGTTTGAATTGTTTGATTAGGGTAAACATCATGGTAAACATGAGACTTTTTTAGTTTATATTTTTACCTGTGAATTGTCGTCTCTGCCTGTGACTGATTACAAGTGTATTTATTAGTAATAGAAAAACATTGTAATTTGTAAAGGTAATTTTTGAATATATTTAATCGACTTTGCAGTAATACTGTTAAGTTAAATACTAACCTTACATTTTTCATCCCTTTTATTTCTCAAAGGATCTACAGGATCTTTATCATAAAAGGATCTATAACCGGTAAATTGTCGGGCTTAGCCTCTACAAAACCTTGCTCCATGTTTAATAAAAGTTTACTTCACAAGAAAACAACAATACAACACGTCAAGTTGTCAAGCCAAACACAAAAAGAAAATTTCAAATGTCAATTGTCGAAATGTCGTTTGGCTGAATCTAGCCACATATTATCAGTGTGGTCCCTTTATAGATACATATTCCCTAGTTTTCGCTTAGTGACGTCACGAATATAGAATAAAATTTCAAAATTGAATTAAACATTTTCTACCGATTCAATCTTAATAATTTTTATCCTAATAAATATAAAAAAAAATATATTTTATAAAAATACAGGTTTCCACTTTCATTTCGATTGAAGGAAAATACCCCATTATGCTATATGGTCTACTTTTACTTTTTATAAAATTTCGTTCAAAATAGGTTTATTTGTAATATACTAATATGTAATATGTAATGTATGCAATAAATTCAAATATGAAATAAAAAATACGTCAATCTATTTAAAAAAACCATAAGTTTGATATGGCTCCAGTTTATAGAGCACCGTATATGACTACATATTTTTAAAAGGTACATCCTCTTAGTTTTTTTTTTTTTTTTGTTTATTGCGGCATAGGAGTTATGGAACTTTACCAAGGACATTTAATAAATGTCCTTGAACTTTACACTATTGGACCACCCTGTATATAAAAAAAACGAACTTATAAACGGGATACGAGCTAAATTCATGCGGGTGAATAAATTTCGGCGGGTGATACCCGTTGATGCTTGAATTTTGAATTGTACGATACGGACAACCAACGCATTTTTCTCAGAACAACCCGCCGAAGCCGCCCCGAGCGCCCCGCTCACCCTCACCGACAGCTCATCGCTCCCACACCTCCGACTGCGCATCCTCTCGCCAGCGGTCCAGAGACCGGCGGCGGCCCTTTTCCATTGAAACCGAATCAGTCCGAAACTCACAGCCGGCATGCCCTGCACGCCAATACGCCCAACCGCAGCTGAAACAACTGAATAACGCCAACTCTCGAGTGTGAATCGAACCCATAATGTAAACCTAGTAAGAGTTGCGAGTGCCCCTTTGCTAAAATCTAGTGATCTGTGAATTCGAGCTCAAGTTTCATTCATAAATGAGCGATCTGGAATTGGTAAAGTCAATTTTAATACTCAAACAACAATAAACTTGTCTGGAAAATTATTTTCCGGGGAAATATTGCACAGGAAGACCACTCATATACACACATGTACTGCTCCCCTCCCTCCTTACAGAAACAATCACACAGATACACAAAATCAGTAGTAAAACGTCATATTATTCCTGAGGGAACCATTTGTTGCCCTCCTCAATGATTTTGCACGAATTCCGGTAGACGATTCCGTGGAAATGGTGAAATCGTTTCCTTTACGCGTCTTTAGATGCTCCATATTCAATTCGATGCGTTTCTATCTCTTTTCCAGTAAGAGAGACGCAGTTATATTGTTGGAGATCCGAGAGATGTTCCGAGTTGGAATTCTAATCCATTATCTGTGCGCAAATTTTCGGGAAAGCTTGCTAATATTCTAACAGTGGGTTGTTTGGAAATGGGATAGTATTTTCATAGAATTTTAAAATTAAATGTCACGTGGTTGTTGAAAACCACGCGGGAAAGTATGCGAGGAAACTTCAATAATAATTATTTCTTCAAGATATAAGTAAATATATTTAGAATTACCTAAATACCATTTATTTTACTAAAATATAAAGGATTTTAGGTACAATATTTTAGAACAGTTATCTGTGTCAACGACTCCAGAAAATCGATACAGGCTGGTACTCTAGACTGTCATAGTATTGTGAGGAAAAGCTGCTAATCCAAAATGTACATTGTATGTATTGTATGTACAAAATGACGAAGTTATTTACGGTATCTGTAACACAGAAAATTAAAACTTTATTGGATTATAGTTTTTGGACAAATTTCATTATTAATACAGTTATCTCTTGGATTATTTTATTGGTTGAAGAGATCTAAAGAAATATATAAACTATTCTTTGGCATTTTAAAACCAATGGATACTAAGTCGGTATACATTGAGTCACAAAAGTATGAAATAAATATCTTATAATATTGATATATTTGTTTCTAATTATTTATAAAGGCAAGTCTATTAGTGTATTAAAATTTCAATCTTACTTTAACAGTTTCAAAATATTTTCCCATATTTGACAGATCTACGAAGTTATAGACATTTTTCTTCAACGTAACCTGTATAACCTCACATATTTAAATATAACGTCATTTACTAGCTCACTCCTTAATGTATTATATTAATTTCTTGAAAAAAAAGTCCTACGAGATACTACTTCTCCATCTCTCCATCTTTTTTCACATATATTCCTTTTACAATGGATATAATATTGGCGATTCCAAAAATGAATGCGCCCTCTGCATGCAAATATTTGAACCTACTTAAAAAGTAATTTTTTAGGCTTATTGCTCATATAATGATAAATAAAACGTATTTGGATTTGTTTAACTTAATAATTTAATGATGCTTGTAATTTTTTTGTATTACAAAGTTAAAACGACGTTGTTAGTATTTGTACATCTTTATTTTTACATTTTAAAATGGCATTCAAAAAAAATCAGCACAACACAAACTGCCGTGATTAAGGTGTCTTTCCACAAAATGTGTTAATAGAATTGTTTAAGATAGGTAGAAGTTTGGCCCTAGTATAAGACACTTTCACATTAATTTCTCCAAAAGGCATGTAACAAATTAATAACAGGGAACACGTTTATTTATACAACATAACCACCTTCTTGCAGTTTGTCTATACTTGTCTATTATGAGTCTTATAAAAACAGAATATATTTTAATTTAAACATTATTTAACAAAAAACAAGCACTAATATGGTATCACCATACAGTTTATCACACTTATTTTAGCCTAAAATATAAGTAAATAAAAACTAGGGCACGTGTTTCAACCCAAAAAATTCATATAATTAGCAATGAAGCACTTATGGGACGTTTGACTGCTTTTACCATATTTTTATCCTTCATTTCACCCTAACTAGCACATGAAGTCACTATATTTATGTCAGTTGTCAGTTGAATGCTAAATTGCTAGATGATGTGATATGAAATGCTAAATTTTTACTCGTCTTCCTCCATATTTGTTTACAATTTGCAGCGCCCTCATTGGTAATCTGAATCGGCAATAATTAGAATGTGGCTTGCCATATATTGTTACAGAAAACTAATGTGCTTCAGCACCTCATTTCCAACTCAATTGGCAATAAAGCAGGGTGTTTAGTTAATATAGTAATAGGTACTGAGTACATATTATCATATTTTTGAAAGGCTTTTTCTGTGCTTTTCTGACTTCATATAAAAATGTCTGTTCCCATTTAAAGAAGATATCATGTAGATGGTACTAAAAAATAAAACACCTTATAACACTGTGTCCAGTTTAAGATGAACTCGATGGACAATTGGGAAAAATTGGTCAATTTTAGACCTAAGAAGAATCCAAGGTTACAACTCCAAGAATTCCTTCCCTTGAGTAGATACAAGGTGAAAACAAAAAAATATGCATTTGCTGGATATGTTCTCAGCTCGTTTATTGTAAAAGACACATTCATCAAATTTTCAGGACAGGAATAACAAGGGAATAGCAAGCACTTCAAAATTGGTCTCTAAAAAATTAGGTCTGCTAACAAGTTTAGTGGATAGAGGTCCGGTAACCTAGCAGGCCATCTTGTAGGTCCTCGGTTTTGAACATATGCATATTAGTTTCAAAAATGTGAAAATCCAATATGGTGGACATAAAGAAAACAAAAGTTGAGTATGCCATCGCAAAATATAGTAGACCTAAATTTTTTTAGAGACCAATTTTGAAGTTTTTGCTACAGGACTGATAAACGAGTTATGAACGTTTCCAGCACATGCATTTTTTCCACCCTGAATCTACTTAAGGGACGGAATTCTTGGAAAATGTAACTATTTATTCTGCTTGGGCCTAAAATTGACCAACTTTTCCCAATTTAACCATCTCTGGATGTACCTATAATGGTTTTCGAGATGCCTATACAGTTCATCTTAAGCGGAACACAGTGTATAGAAAAAAATACATCTCAATTGAAACACTGAACGTTCAGTTTTAACATGTAGGCTGATTTCTTCCAAAATTAAAATAATTGTTTTGAAAAAAACATTGATCTCATTTAGATGTTCCAAGAAATATATAGAAAACACTCTATATACTACTAGTATTTCGGCTTATTAAGCCTTTTTCAATAGAGTAAATGTCTATTACTAAACGTTTCCAAGCGCGCTTTCGTTATTTATTTGTTTACGAGCACCTACCCCCGATTGATCCTACCATCTAGTAAAGCCCGAGTTTTTAGTACCTTTTCTAAGAAGGGCGAGAGTGTAAAATCTATCAGATCATTCGTAGTACAAGGATTTATAATTAAAGATTTTTTAATTTCTAATTGCTGTAGCAGATCTAAGCGCTTTTTTTACTTTTCACGATGCATTACCTTTACATTTTTCTGATCTATAAAAAGATTGTTTTCTATACAATGCGTCGATAATCCTGAATTTTTTGCGTTATTTAATATGGATTTTTTATGTTCTTTTACTCTAGTTTCAATACTTCTACCGGTTTGACCCACATACACGGCATTACAATCCACGCAGTTAATTTAGTATACCCCGATTGTTTTAATCTATTAACCCTTTCTTTGTTGTTTATCAAAATCCTCCCAATAGTACGCTTGTTGACACTAAAATTGAAAGTATAAAGCAGAAAAATGGATGAGAGAGCTGCTCACCCTGTACAACAAATATATTATCTCGTCCGCAGTAACGACTTGTCAAAATCTCCCTCGCATTTTACCCAAATCCCATATTTTTTTTAACAGCCGTTTCGTACCGAGCAAGCGGAAAACGATAAATTTTTTACGAGCCAAACTAACGACCTTACCTTACTACCCATACAAACAGTTTTTATGAAAATGCCGTCTATATACTATTTTATAGCGGCTAAATAAATACTAACGTATATCTCCAATAACCTTTTCGATTATTTATTGCCATTTTAAACAAGGCCTTTAATTTATTTACAAGCTATCATGAATGAACTTCCTTATGCCCGATGTGTCACGAAGAGGGTCTATTAGGATTATCTCAAAAAGTAGTCATAATTGAAATCTGAAAATTGGTATACAGGGGTTTATCAGAAAGATCTATTCAATGAAAATAGTGTCAACTTGCTCTCACTTCCGGTTATACCGAAAGTCGACATCAACTTGCGTATTTTAAATGGAACACCCTATATGTTATTTCATTTCTGGATTTTACGTAAAATTCTAAACACATTTCATGTAGGATGTGTTATACCTATCTTCAACTGTTTTTGAAATATTGACAGGTGAATATTGACATTTTTCAACTTTAACACCCTGTCAAATCTAAACGGTTTGAGATCAAGCAAAACGGTTTGCACATCCCCGTAAGAAACCTATATCTGCGAAAACAATTTTTAAAGCTAAATATCTCGAAAAGTAAGAAATTTGGTATAGGCCTATTATACACAAAATAACCTTTATTTTATTCAATGAATCTAAAATAAATCTAAAAAACATATGGTTACGTTTAAAAAACTGAAGTTAATATCTGGCCAGAAAAACTGGAACACCCTAAATAACTGAAAATATTTGTAATTTGTAGAATTTGATCTGGTAACGTCGTAAAAATCAAAAATTATTAGCCCTAGTTTTCCCCTAAATACTTCCGCACACTAATGGAACACCCTATATATGATATTTTAAAGATACAACGTTGAATCATTAACATAAAAAACGACGAAACACGTTATTTTTTATCTATAAAGTATATTTTGACATGAAAGAGGGAATCAATAACTCTTAGAGCACAATGTCGCCTAGGGGAGAAACCAACCCCTTCCAAATTTCAAATAAATCAAAAATATAGTCACGATATCATCTCATTATCTATTATTGTCAATATAAAAGTAAGTTTACAAATATATATTTTTAGTTCTTCAATAATTGCAAAATTATTCTTTTCAGTTGACATTGTGGTACATACCAATATTTGTTCCCAGTGCAAAATTCACAGATTTCGCAACCCTTGCAACCATCTGAGACATTCGAAGTGATAACATCATATATGAAACATTATTATAAGCGCGACGATCGTCCTATGAAATGACACGCTACTCCTTTAAGCGAGTACGGTATTATAACTGAACACTCCCCACTACTCTTCACGCCGCTCGCCGGTCCAGCGCTGCGCTATCTGTATTAGTGGAGTAAAATCGCAGGTCTAACTCGCTTCTTTCTAGGGGCAGACATAAATTATTAATTAGGGCGGTAAGTCTAGCCATTTTTTTGAAATTGCCGCAAAATACGATTGAAAAATATAGGTTGTCCCATTTAAAAAAAAATTGTTTTACCTGTTTGAAAATTGATAAATTACTACTCCTATAAAAACACTCTGTACAAAAAAATGGAGATTTCAGAACTGTAGCGATGAAGAACGAAGATATTACTAGGTGTCTGCAAAATATATATCCTTAATCGCTGATTTTTTAGTGCGCCCCTGCAAGATGCGTTTTTTTATAGTAACTTGGGAACACTGCATCCGAATTTCAAAAATAAAATAGCATTTTGCAGTTAGAAGAAAGGCGCATCGAATACGATTGAAAAATAGAGGGTGTTTCATTTAAAAAATATGAGTTTGGTTCACCCTTCTACAGTGGATCACCCTGTATGTTCCAAAATAATGTTAAAATATCGCTCTGGAAGACAAAAGGGAAAAAGGGAAAAATGTAGAACCCCTCCAAAAAATGAATTTACAGCAACTCGAAAACGAGTCTCGATAGCGGATTGCTGTATTACCAGTAAAATTTTTCTCAGAAAAATTGACAAATAAGACGCTTTACAAATAACAAAGAAGGCGGAATCGTAACGGAAAATTCCCAGCCGTAACTTGATAAATATACTAATTTACATTTCTATAGTCGATTTACAAATGTTACCTGTTATGAAAGAGTCCCAGATTATCCTAATTTTGCCTTGTCTAATTCAGGTATATAATCGTTTCATTCACGAATTTCGCACAATAAACCATCCCACGATAAAATAATCGCAAGAAATTACTCTAGCCAAATCAATTATTCCATCGGGCTGCTGTAATTAAACACTATTTTATAACGATTTCGACATCGCATGTTCTTTTGTTCGTACTGATTACCCTTGCAAGGGATTAAATTAGCCTTTCAGGCATAAACATTTGAATGCTTTGGCCACCGCCTGCTCTTTTTCGTTCGGATGGAGTATTTGTTAAAAAAAATGTGTTTACCGATTTGAAGGGTGTTGAAATTAAATTGGGTTAGGTATTTAATAAAATCACACGTTACCGAAATTGCAAACAGTGTGTGGTTGTATTGAAACGACATTGAATGAAAGCTTCCAATTAGAGGTGGAAAATATAAAAAAACTAAAATCCAGCTGAAAGTTCGGCAACATTTTTCACATTGGAAATGTTTATGTTCATATATGGGGACCAGGTTAGGAGTTTTCGTTCAAGGTCAAAAGACAGCGGTGTCGTGATCGAGTGAGGCAATATGTTTCTGAGTACAACATCGTCATTAAAAAAAACCGGCTAGTCTTACCGCCCTGAAATTTTAACCACTTATGCACAAAACTGTAACCATGTATTACGGCGCGCTCAGGCTTATAGCGCGAATACTGATACCTCTATAGATGTCTACCCCTAGAAGGAAGCGGGTTAGGCCGGCGATTTTACTCCACTAATATAGATAGATAATTTCCAATGTCTCCGATGGTTGCAAGGATTACAAAATCTGTGATTTTTTATAATAGGAGGGCGCTAAAGTTTAGTGCATTAGTACTTATTTATTTATTTATTTATTTATTTAATTTATTTTAATTTAAAGCCCAACAGGAAAATCCCAATTACAGGGCAAATTGACAACAAAGAGTACAAGATTACAGAGTATTACAAATACTTGAATTGAATGAGGGTGTTAATTGTTACATCAAGTTTATTTATTAATTTACATATTTTATTTATTTCAATAATGTTCTACAGTAGGTCAGTCACCGTAGACATAAAAATCGCGTTAGGTCGCAAAAAATTGCACAGTTCTGATTTTTTAGAATGTTGTTAGGATAGGAACCAATAGTGTAAAACCAAGTTTGCAGCTCCGAAAGACCTGTGCTAACTGCGTGGTGCTCGAAAAACCTTTTTTTCAGACTTTCTTCAGTTTTTTGCTTATAACTTCTAAATAATGCATCCTACGGAAAAAGTCGTCCTGTACAATTTTAAAGTAGACAAAATTTACTACAAGGGCAACCGCAGCTCCATAGGTCTAATAGGTCCCGAGATACAGCACATCAAAAATTGGCCATTTTTCCCAAAAAGTTCGAAATTGTTGTTTTAGCCGTCTTCCAAGCCGAATATCGGCTAAAATACTCAGCCTACGAGGAAAGTCATAGGAAATGAAGTTGTAGAGCAGTTATTTAGCTATAATTTAAGTGTAAGCGGAATACTGTAGGGCCAATAGTTCCCTTGTTATCAGGAAATAACAAAAAATTAAGGAAAATGGGATTTTTCAAGAAATGGAGCCTGAAGAATTGCAGGACTTTTGTAAAGGATAAGAAAGACATAATTCAGTGGAAAATGGTTTCATATCATAAATTTATCACGGTGCTTTTTCCGTAGGATGCACCATTTGGAAGTTATAAGCCAAAAACTGAAAGTCCGAAAAAAAAGGTTTTTCGAGCACCACGCAGTTAGCACAGGTCTTTCGAAGCTGCAAACTTGGTTTTACACTATTGGTATCTATCCTAACAACATTCCAAAAAATCAGAACTGTGCAATTTTTTGCGACCTACGATGTTTTAAATGACTGGCCTACAAGTAAATCACCTAATTATAGAACATATTGTGACGAATATTTACTTACCTTATTCTTAAGATGCTTGCTTTACACCGAATTTAATTATGTTGTAGTTATTTGTAAGTTTATTACTTTGCAAAACCCCATTTGGACCGACGCTGATCGTAAGAAGATCGAGAATATTCCATTTAATTCTTTTCATGTTTCGAGAAAATTCGCGAACATCTAGAAAGGTATATAAACCCGGGAAATCAGTAGTTAAGTTTGATTTTGAGCCGACAACGATTCCAGTCACGTTTAAGTGTCGTAAAGTGTAGTTGACGTTTGAGTAATTATTTCCACCATCCGTGAAATTTAGGATAAATAATTTTATCCTAAATTTCTATTCTTCAATACCTAACCTTATTTGACATTATCACACTTCATTATCTGTTCAACATTAAAATCCGCCAGCCTGCGCTCACGATTCCTATATTGATTTATTTGAAGGAGATGCCGAAAACAACTATTCCACGGCAAATGTGCCCCGCTGAATTACTTCCGCATCTTAATAGGAGTCTCCACATCTTTCATCGAGACCAACTACCAGACACTGACCGGTTTCGCGTTTATTATGCGCTCATCAGAGTGCCATAGGTAGTGAACTCGATGAACAATGTTGCGACGTGATTGCCTAATGGGTATCGTGAATGTACAGCTACCACCGACTGATTGCGACCATATGGTCTACTGTGGCTCACGCCTACTTATATTTCAACCAACAGGTCCAGCTTCTTAATGTAGCTGATCACCTTATTGGGTGAGAGTTTGTTCAGATCCTCTGGCAGAAATTGTCCTTTGCCAAATATTGAGTATCTGATCCTTTCCCCAGGGGGATAAGTACATAATATGTAATGTGTTCTGCCCTTTCATCATCTTCTAAGCGCACTCAGCATCTTCTGCTAGGCCGAATTTTTACAAATGATATTTTAAACGGCAGTGACCCGTGTATAGGCCAATTAGAGTTCGTAGGTGCAACCTGTTTAACTCTAAAAGTTTTCTAGTTCTTGTTTTTGAAGGGTTTATTATGAACGCCTTCGAATGAACTAATCTTGATAATTCTTGCCAGTACTGGAGGATTTGCCCATCAGCCCAGGTCAAGAGAGTTGCTTTGGCAGTACTCGAGAAAAACGCCGGTTCTGGTCCGACAAATTCAGAAGCAGCACCCTCCGTGGCTATACGCCTCTATACGGTGTAACCACTACAGAAGTAACAGTAATAGTATTTGGTTACAGAACCAGTACTGGGCTTCCGTCTAGTTATGTAACAAGGTCTATTGAAAACTGGATCAAGGAAAGATCAGAGGAAGAATGGTCGAACGAGACTGGGCTGCGACAAGCCAGGCTCTTAATTGAAAGGCCTTGGTCGAACGCAACTCGATCAATGCTTGCGCTAAGTCGTAACAGCATAAGGATTATCACAGGACTGTTGACAGATCACGAACATTTCAACAAGCACCTTAACACTATCGGCTTTAGTGACACTAAAAGGTGCAGGTTTGCGGACACGATGACGGGAACTCTATTCACATCCTCTGTCGCTGTGCCTGCTTCATGATCAAGAGACACAAACATCTGGGTGCAGCATTTCTCCTGCCCCAGAGGACATTAGGGAGCTTCCACTACAACTGGTGTTGGCCTATGCGCATAGCACGGGTCTCTTCCAATAGCTCTCGACTAGCGGCAGGCACAATGGGTCGCAAGGCCTGAGTGCTGCGGGTAACCGCGCCGCCTTCCAACAACAACAATAGTATTTGGATAATTTCATGAATAACATATTCTTAGTTTACATATTTAGCTGCAATACCAATCAATAAATATATAAACTATATAAGGTAATTAAATTTTGATGGCATTGGAAAATATTTTGAGAATAACGGATCAGGTATTTATGTATTATACAGGTAATTTCTTGGATATAATTTACACTTATCGAGTAATATATAAAGCTAACATTCCATATTTGAGCACAGCCACTAATTCAGGGAGCGCAGTGATGAATTAAGCAAATGTTAACTTACTCATCAATTCATGAAGCTTGAGACGACCTAGTGCTGTTACGGAAGACCTAATATTAACAATCGATATTCTAGATTGTGACACGGCACGATTTACACGTGTAAATAATTCAAGCAGTTCGATTTTAACTATACAAACAATTGGGTGGTCTGTGGGTAGGAGTTGTAATAGTTGTTTGATGACAGTCGTCACAGGCCGTGCTATTACGATACATTTAAATATACGCAATTATAGAAATCGAAGATCAGTTAATAGATTACTAATACTAATACTAATAAAAGAAATAACTAATAAACAAAAACATACTTTTCTTCAAGCATATAATAATACTTACATTATATTATGTAGGACATTATAGTATGTATAGAAAAAACCTATTGTTTTACTAGTAAAGACGTCTCATTCTTTCAGTATAAAAATCATTAACTTGAAATGGGTCCCAGGGGGTGAAAAGCAGATAGCACCCAAAACATGCAATCTCAATTTTCCATGCAATCTCAATTTTCTCGAAAATTATTGAGCGTTCCAACTTCCCTTTTGGTACACGTAATACCCATCTCATATAGTCTACTCAGTATAAAAATCATTAACTTGAAATGGGTCCCAGGGGGTGAAAAACAGATAGCACCCAAAACATGCAATCTCAATTTTCCATGCAATCTCAATTTTCTCGAAAATTATTGAGCGTCCCAACTTCCCTTTTGGTACATATAATACCCATCTCATATAGACTACTCAGTATAAAAATCATTAATTTGAAATGGGTCCCAGGGGGTGAAAAACAGATAGCACCCAAAACATGCAATCTCAATTTTCCATGCAATCTCAATTTTCTCGAAAATTATTGAGCGTCCCAACTTCCCCTTTGGTACATATAATACCCATCTCATAAAGACTACTCAGTATAAAAATCATTAATTTGAAATGGGTCCCAGGGGGTGAAAAACAGATAGCGCCCAAAACATGCAATCTCAATTTTTTCGAAAATTATTGAGTGTCCCAACTTCCCAAGCTTTAAGTTTCAAATCACAATTTTTGTCAGTTTCCGACGATGTATCCCAGATTTCTGGTTTTTGTTCGAATACACTTATTAGCATTTCAGTATCAAAACGGTAATTTTCCTTGCTCATTGCCATTTTATATCATTAATGTGCTTGCAAAATCGCAAATTTGACAACACAGTTATTTCAAACGTAACCGATAGTCTGCCTGCATGTAAACAGCTCCCTTTGTTGAATAGCCCTGATCACAAACCGACGATCGGACAAGCCACGGGCTAACCGGTGGCTCGAGCGTTTTTAATCGGTCGACCGATGATACGCACTCATGTGATAGCTACGTTTGAAACAATGAACCCTCCCGATCGTCAGCGCCGATCATCGGTTCCATGTGAAACGGCACTAAGATCGGATTAAAAGGAAGAGTCGTGTAGCCATGATTTTTCAGAACTGTCAGTTTGAAGTTTAACGTCGCGTCAGATCGCTTTTCATACAAGCTTAAATGCTTTAAATGCCGACTTGTTTTATTTATTGTGACCACTGCACTACGTCCCAGGTTAAACGATTTTCGATCCAAAGGAAATATTTTGGAAGAGCGCGTTGTTTGCCTTCTTTTAATTTTTAGAGTTGGATCATAACACAATAAAAGTTTAAATATTATTTAGCACTTTTCCTTGAAACTCCATCCATAATGGACACATTTCTAAATACAATTACTGTGGCTGTTATTATTAATGGAAGGAGAATATCATTGTGTTAGGTACAACAAAACTACACAAATGTAACAATTTTAGTAAAATTTGAGAACGCACGAATCATAACATAACAACAAACTTCTATCGCACGAGGGCGTGAGCTACATTTAGTAAATTCCAAAGTGGCCCGTTATTCATTCCCCTATGATTCAAAACCTTTTAACCTATCTGTATAACAGTAATATACGCCTGAGGTTCTTTTGTTTGACTATAACCTTCCACTAGTCCTCGCTTGACAACCTTGTATATTCCAGCCCTGTTTCAAACATAAAGTAAACGGATAATGCATCTCCTTGTCTCTACCTTAACACCACACGGCAACTTTGACGTTTCGCCGCCAGACGGCGGGCACCAACTCTCACTGCCCCATACACCGCTTTGATCCGCCGGCTCGTGCCCAGCAGCCTCAGCTTTCTGTGCGTGTGACCCGCTTGTGGCTGCCCCTATTCTCATCTTTCACAGCTTCCGCTTGCTGCGCTGGAGCACGCACTGCCCCCCACCCCCGTCAAATTCGAGGTGAGTGCGTTACAGTTGCAATGCTTCGCATTTTTTACCCCTGCGCACATCCCTGCCCTGCTTAGTTATTAATGAATATGAGCATGTAATAAATATACCGGATGTCCCACGGTGACGGACCATTAGAAGTATCTGGAGAACGAATTAAGCTATTACTTTGAAATTTTGAGTTGAAGTCAAAGTGGGTCATGATCTACTTGATGAAAATATTTTGCAGTTTCTACCACTTCCGCTTATTCCGGAAGTCGACATTAACTTAAATGGGACACCCTATATATTATTACATTTTTGGATTTTAGGTAAAATTCTAAACACATTTCATGTAGGATGTCCTATACCTATCTTCAACTGTTTTTGAAATATTGACAGGTGAATATTGACATTTTTCAACTTTGACATCCTGTAAAATCTAAACGGTTCAAGATCAAGCAAAACGGTTTGCACATTCCTATCTTAACTTTTTATGAGCTAATGTGCAAACCGTTTCGCTTGATCTCAAACCGTTTAGTTGCAAAATGTCAATATTCACCTGTCAATATTTCAAAAAGATATGAAATGTGTTTAGAATTTTACGTAAATCCAGAAATGATACAATATATAGGGTATTCCATTTAAAAAACGAAGTTAGGGTTAATTTCCGGTATTTCCGGAAATACTTTCACCTGGAAAATATTTTCCGTGAATAGATCTTATCGCAGAATGCACATTGCCAAATTTTCAGATCAAAGTAATTTTCCGTTCCCGAGCTACTTCTAACAGACGCCCAAAAAAATCACCCTGTATAGTCTGGTTAATAGATATTACGTTTGTGTATGTGATGCATTACGAAATAATTGTATATTTTTTCAATGTGATTATTCCTGTAATTGGGTTTTTCCTGTTGTAATAATAAATATTATTATTATTATTATTATTATTATTATTATTATTATTATATGCTTCTGACCAAGATAATTTTTGATATACCTTATTCTGTACACATTAGTTCTTTTTACATGATGTTAATGGTTTCACTGCTACATATTTGAAGGATCAAAGAGCCCTTTTAACTTAATATTGCATGCCTACATCATATCGACGACATAGTCGTCCAGTGGAATTTAAAACTGGGTCGCTATTTCTTGGGTTTCCCTAAAACGAACAGAAACATAAAAAAATCGAAACTAGCATTGTTCTCATCATACTAGATCATAGTGATGATGATGATACTACAATATGGGGTCATCATAAAGTAAGGGGTATACTTTAAAGTATTATATAATTTTAAGAAGTCAAGCTAGTAGCAAGAAAAATGGAATCTAGTTGCTTCCATAATTGGATTTTACTGTATCTATGGAAAACAAAAGAGTTGTCGTGTCAACTGCTGATACAAGTGTCAAACGTAATCATTGCGGTGTAGAGAATTATTCTTAAAATAAAACTCACGTACCTAAACGTAAATTGAAACGATTTAAACTTTAATAACATGGATCTACAAACAAGAATTGGTTTAGTACAATGTCATTACGAATGCCGCAGAAATTACACTGCTGGATTACCAAGATTTCATACGAAAATGGGTTTGAGAGCAGGGCCCTGTCAAATGAAAGCGTACCGTAATTTGTATAGCAAATTTGAAAGATCAGGGTCTGTAACTGACCTACCGAGATCAGAAAGACCAAGGATTAGTGATGTCCAAGTTGCAGAAATCTTTCGGGAAAATCAAAACATAGCCAACACTAATCCGTTAACAATCAGTAGTGTGAATTCGATATCAAAACGATTGCAAATGCCATACATGCCATACATGCCATACATAAATGGTTTGGAAAATTTTACGCAAAATCAAATGTATCCTTATAAACTTAAACTGCTGTTTGAATTAAATGATGCAGATTTCATGGCCTCCAAGATCGCCTGATCTTAACCCAGCGGATTACTGGCTGTGTCGTTATTTAAAAAATTTGATATTTAGAACACGACTAACAACGCTGGAAGAATTAAAAGACTCTATTAGGGAGCAAATTGCTGCAATTCAACCAGAAATCCTGAATAATGCTGTGTACAATTTGGAGGAACGGTTGGTGATTGTACAGCAGCAAAATGGACGACATATCGAACATTTGCGTTAACCACTGTTGGTCATAAAAAATCCCATTGTTTATGCAATCGAATTTCTTTCACATCCTGTTTTTAACTTAATATGTTAAAAATACATAATAAGCTGAAATATATCCCTTACTTTATGATAACCTTGTATAATGTTCGCATACATATTGTAAGGCTTGAACATCCTCTAGTTTACCTTATGGTCTAATATTTATTTTTGATTTAAGGCGACATCAGTACTACCTATCCGTAACTGTCACACTTGTTTATAAGTATTAACAAAATCGACCCGGGTAATTTTTCTACTTCTCTGATACAATATAAATTCAAGTCTAAATTAAATTAACCTTTAAAATTGAATACCTCACAAACGTTCACTAGTCTCTTCTCTATCAGTTGCCATTGTTCCTTATCCATATAAAAACCTTATCTATAATACCTTGAAAGGCCGAAGACACCCACAGTATCATCTATCTCTTTTTATAGTTAACTAATTATGGATTCAGTGACTGACATAAGCGTCTTTGATATTATGGTAGATTGGAAAAATAATACCTTGAAAAGCCGAAGACACCCACACTATGATCCATCTCTTTTTATAATTAGCTAATTATTGATTCAGTGACTGACACAAATGTCTTTGATATTATAGTCTATCGGAAAACTTACAGAAAAATTTTTATTTACCTCTCTCGTGCTCTTTACATTATATTGAAAAGTATGGCTTTTAAATATCAATAGATATATCCAAGAGCAAATTAAAATCATGCCTGGTTTCCAAACTAAGTGTGTCGTTTGGGATCGAAATCTTAGTTCATTAATTCAGAACTCGAGACCTCGCCATCTAATTGCTTCCTATTCAACTTGAGTTTCAATTTGGACCAAGTCAAAGTTGCCCTGTTATACCTTCGTCTATCTACAAGGAAAGTAACTCTAACTGGGTCAAGATATCTGCGTATTTGCGTAGAATATAAGATTTCGAGAGTCTACCAAAACTGATCACGGTGAAGTACGAATGAAGAGGATGTTAATGAGTGTATAGTCGCAACACGAAATCAAGACGCTCTCATCATCGGTTCATAGAATTTGCTATAGATTTGTTCATAGGATTTGATAAATTACTGAAGTTAAAAACATTGAAATCAAATAAACCCGACTGGACAAACTTTTAAAATATGTCTTTAAGGGTAGGTTGGGTAAGGTTCAAAAGTTAATGGACCGAAAATCAGACTCTTAACCTTCTCAACCACGTGGTCTATTGTGGATCTTCTTCTGAAATTTACCATAACTCAGAAGCTTCCACGAATGGTTTATCCAGGATCGTTAGCCTCATAATAGCGTAGTCCTCAGATTTACCCACAATGTGCAGCACATTTCTGCATCATCACAGACCTGGCAAATTATAGAGATGTTCTTGAGATGGCAATGCTCTGTTATGAACCCTGACATACCCCTTAGCTGAGGTTTACTCATGGTCAGCACCTCCACAGTTCTTTTCTGCTAAGGACTTTCCATCAGATCTTTTGCATGACTGAACTCTGTCCTCGCTGTAAGACCCACTAATTCCCATGTTCTAGTTCCACCCATTTTCCCAGAGGCATTCTGACTGCGCTATAAGCAACTCCTCAAGCTGGCTCCGGTTCTACGAAAGCCATTTCAGATCCTTTCTAGCAAGTTCATCTGCACGTTCATTTCCTTCAATGCCTTTATGACCTGGCATCTACCTAGTCTTACTGTATTGGTATTTGACAGTTCAATTAGCTATTGCAAGAAATATATTATGTCTCACACCTAATATTTCCTCCATCAACTGATTAGGTTATTCAGATCCTCTGGCAGAAGTTGTCGTTTGCTAAATATTGAGTAGATTAGATTAGATTTATATAGGAGTCGGCCCCCTGGCCTGGTCCACCGCGACCTAGAAGATCTATTGTAGCACTCCCAACCTATTTAGAGGACTCTGTCCAGCTTTGTCCTTTGCATTAGACTCCACAGCCTTGATAGAGGCTCTTCCATGTAACTATTGGCTCTTGGTCTCCCTTCTCCAAGTATTTGAAATCTCAGTCCTGTCAGGCCCTCGCACTGGCACAGTACATATACTGAGGTTTCCTCTTCTTCTTGACAGAATCTGCAAGTTGCATCTTCTGACAGTCCCATAAGATTCATGTGCCTATTTAGCCTACAGTGTCCTGTTAGGAGACCTACTATTATTCTGATGGCCTTTTTATTCTGGCCTAACAGATCTGCTGTGAATTTAGGCGTCCGTTCTTTAATGAATACCTTTGCCTGTCTCAGTTGTGGCAGATTCCTCCACCATTTTAGAGATTTGTTTCTCATCCATTCCTCTATGGATGTTTTAATGCATGGCTTCGCTATGCCGCAGAAATATTGAGTATCAGATCCTTTTCATAACTGGGCAATTACATAAAATGACTTCTACCATTGCATCATCTTCTAAGCACAAGAAGCAATCTGTTAGGCTAGAGGTGTAATCTGTTTAGCTCTAAAAGTTTTTTCTTCTGATGGGGACGCTGTCGGTTAAACAAATATTTTTATGGGCAAGATAAAAATTATGCTTCTATACCAAGTAGTTTTTGAACCGGACACGTCGAATTTAAGGACCTTTTCGGCTTACCGAATACAGCCCGATTGCTTCTACCCAGCATATCAATTATTGGCATATTTCCACTACCCTTATCATTCTGAAAAGAGTGATCTCATTCCCTTTAACAATTCTGATAAAACTGGTGATATTAAGCACAAACCAGATATTTCTCAATGCTCTTTTGGCACATTCCTTCGAGCATATCTACATTTTGAATGTATGAGATAACGCCCTGTTCAAATTTGTGAAGATATAAAGGGTGTTGGGTTTCTGACGTGATACACCCCAAAAAATACATGTCGCTACTACCAAAATATCTGCTAAACATACTTCCGTTTGTATTAAAATAGTACGTGTGTTGACAATGTATTACAAATTGTTTGCCCCCGGGAGTTCACGCAACGTAAACTAACAATCATTTAAAATTAAAATAATTTCCCTGCAGCTCGGAAGCAACAAATATTTGATATCCTCGGGGAATTACATGACAAACTGTCTTTAGAGGTGGAGGGCGCGCACAGAATGTAATTTACTGTTAGTATTAGAAGTGGAGGAGAATTGAAGGTAAAGTGACGATCTTGTTTGTTTTGTTTAAGGCAGCGTTGTCACAGCCATTGCTTTGTATTTCTTAATAATAAAACGGTATGTCTTAATTCATCTAAGCGTATTTAATAAAACATATGCCTAAATATGATATTTATTTTTTTGTCGAATAATATTCTCCGTAATAATTTCTAAAAGAGGTTATTTTGTGTAGTTTTATCTCAACTGTAATTTCAGTTGTATTGGTCCCACAGATAAAACAAGCGTAAGGGTAGATTGCTTATTAATTGTACTTTTTAATGGTACAACATGGTAACATGGATTGCATTAACAAAATAAACTTCAACAAAATATTTTGAATCTTAATTCAAGTAGTTCGAATAACTCAGTTTGAAACAATTATTTTTATTTTTATTAAAAAGTGGTTCCATCAACATTCAAAAAGTTAACACTTAGGAAACTGTTCACCTAACAGTTCGTCTTTTTTCGGTGAAGAGACGACGTTTCGTAAAAAAACTGTTTACGCCATTCGATAGAGCGTGAAAGTTAAGTGTTCTTTTTTATTTCAATAACTCTTCGAACAAGCCTGAAATTTTACAAAAACTAAATTCCGAAAATTACATTTTTTAAAACTTAATCGTGTTAGCCATGTCTTTTAGGCATATTGTTACTCCTTCCGGGGTTCTAAAGATAAGTGAGACTTTTAACAACAGTAAAAATCTTTATTCAACACTTCAAACACAATACAACACTTCCTGTACAATATCTAAATAATTACACACCGAAAACACTTCGAAAATCACAGTTATTTCACTTAAGGATTGCTTCTTCTCTTGATCGCTGCCTGATTAAGATTGACTCTCTCGCCGGCACACCCCGGGCTTTATATAGATGAACTAGGTTTCCAGATCCTCGTAGAAATTTCCATCGAATACTCACGAATAATCCGCATACCAGAGCAGGTGCATAACTAATCGACAGCTAACTTATACGAGGGATATTCGATGATTACCCCTGGTGACATCCAGGAAATGTGAGCAAAAGGGCCTATCTCTCTTTTTTGAAGGCCTAGAGGGTTGAGACTTCGCCCCTGGAAGTTGCCCATGGCACCTCCTGAGGCGGTGTTGCCAGATTGTGCACAATTTCCCTAAGGCTGGGGAAATCGTAGATAGATTAGACAACGCCGCACTCGGGCACTGTGTCGGTGAACAATATTACTGGTCGCCAAATTATGCAACTTTTCCCCAATTTAACCTAATCTCTAACTCTAACAGTGTCCATGATACCAATGTAACTGCATCCTATTTGAAACACAATGCATATATTCTTCCTGTGCAACATTTTCCCTGAATTACCGATTGAACATTAGCAACCAGACTGTTGAAAAAAAGACTACTCCTAACTGAAACACGTCCCTTAGTAAAAACATATCGTCTATCGTAACCAAAACAATAAAATATAATATATGTAATTGTACCCATTAAACGAACCTTATCAAAACTATAAACACCCGATTTCGCGCCCTCGGAAGTTGGTAGCACTGACCGCGACACATGCGACACGAACTGAATTGTGCCCAGTTAATGAACGATGGGCGACCACCTTGTACTACCCACTGAGATACCTTTGATAATAACCTCTACAACTTCAACGCCTGAAGCGACACGCAGGGAATCGCGAGCCAAGGACACCGGGAAAAAGACTACGAAGAGGTCAGATAGCAGAAGTAGCAGGTTAGTGGTACATCTGAGGGGCGGTTTATGGGGGTATTACGAGTGGTTTCATTTATTCCCCCCTTTCAATGGAGTAGTAGGTGGTAGTAGCGTGCCGACTCTTCTGCCACACTAATCATAGTTATCCAGGAATACATTTGCTACAAGATATTAGCGTGATAACCGTGAACAAAACTATAGGTCGAAATCATTGAAAGTTTTAGTTTTAAAACGAATCAGAACCACTCGTAATAAACCTTAATCAACCCACGCCATCACACTGACCCCCAAGCTCCCTCGCCAGGTCGGAGAGTAGGAAGAACAGCGAGAGTAGGTCCCCCGAAGGCCATAAGGCGCCAGAGTACCACGACCGCAAGGACAGCGTGTACGGAAAGAACCGAAACGTCGGCGGTAGTTTAAAGTACGACATCGGGAGGAACCATTCCGTCACCAACTTGATTAACTTCCCCATCAAGTGGTCTAGCGTGAGGATAAAGGGCACGGGCTTCGAGGAGTCCAGGAAGAGCGTGGTCAAGATCGAACCCTGTAATGGTATACCGAATATGAACGTCGACTACCATAATCTGAAGAGCCCCACCTCCAGCCACAACAACAAGAATAATATAGCCAATGTAAGTTCATACTTTGAGGTCATTTCATTGTACCATTTCCATAATTTTTATAACGAATCAGTTTTTAAACCATCTGGCAAAGTCGTGGTACTATCCAGTACACTGAAGGAAGAGGTTAGTAATTGTAATTAAAACTATTTGGTCGCGCATAGTTTACTTAATGTAACACAGCCATAGTTCTTTTAATATTTTCAGCTAAACTATAGTATTTGGCCAAAATGATACAGCTGTTCAACGGGTAAAGTGACAAAAAATCTCACAATTCCACAAACGCCTCTAATGATGCCGAATTTTATAAAATACAAAAAACTTATCTTGAAAGGGGTTGGAACCTTTGGTGTTGAAGATAACACTGACGTAGCTTTCCACATAACACCAAAACACTAGACTTCACTCAACAGGCGTTTTGCCGACTAAGTTAAAACTAAACCTATGCTAACATTGTGTCCTATTTATACCTAAACTATTTCACGGTTCAGTGAACCGTGATTGACTAACCAATAAAGCGGTAAGTTTAATGTTTAACGTAAGTTTAATTGTTAAAATAATTAGAAAACGTAAATTTATAGACATTTCGAAATTTTTTTGGCTTTTTAAAATAAAACAGAAAATCCAAAATTCATATCTATTCCATACAATCCTCGTTTCATCCGTGGTTTTCGTAAGGTTTTTAAAGATATAGGTATGTCAGTGGTTTAATCATCGAGAAATAAACTACAACAACTTTTAGGCAATCCAAAAGATAAAATAGAAACTAAGGAAAAGTCGGGGATTTACAAAATTAGCTGTAAAGATTGAGATCAAAAGTATGTTGGACAAACTAGAAGGTCGATTCAAACTAGATTCAAGGAACATATGGCTCATCTCAAATATGGTAGAACAGATAAGTCTAGTGTCGCCCAACTTGCGTTTGAAAACAACCATAAAATAGATAGTAGCAATTTAAGACTACTTAGGAATATGACAAATTCCAGACAGCTGGATGCTTTTGAGTTTTGAAATTGCTAAATGTAAAAATAGTATGAATAGTATGACAGAGGGCCAATCCCATATAGCCCGCTTTATTGGCTAGTAAATCACGGTTCGCTGATCCGTCGCAGGGGTCACTGATCAGTCGCGATGGTTCACTGAGCTGTCGCGACGGTTCACCGCAGAAATAGTTTAGGTATAAATAGGACACAATTCTAACATAGGTTTAGTTTTAATCATCCGTAGATGATGCCAACTTGATTGGCAAAACGCACTACCGCAGTATAGTGTTTTGGTGTTATGTGAATACGACAAAAACTTACTAAAATTCTTCTTTAAATAGGTTAAACTAAGTATTTTACACATACTAAAAAGTCCAATAGTTCCCGCACTTTCAAAAACAACGTAATAAAAATAAATGACCCCGCAATTGATCCACAAACATAAGTTGCCTACAAAAAAACGCGTTTTCTACTCCACTTCTACCAAAACTGGAATGCTGTCTACATGTAAGTGCGCATGCTCCAGTTTCTACCTTAATGTTTAGATATTAGCCAACCACGTTGCTTATTTTTTAAAATACACCAATCGCATTGCACTTCACATAGAGTCCAAGAAATTGTAGTCCGTAGAGAACAGCACATTAAATTTCTATACGCAATCATTTTTCGGTTTTATTATTATAATAGTGCTCTGATACTACAGTATGATCAGAAACAAACTGCACTGAAATAAAAAATATATTGCTTACCTATAAACATTATCAAATTTAACAAAAACGACAAAGTTAAAGTCAAAGTTATTTATAAAAGCGAATAATATGCTCTATTATTATGTTGGACGCATAACTCAAGATGGTCTTGGAGGTTTCGTACCATAGATTTATAAGACAAGGGAGATGTAATTGTTTACATTTTAAAGCAATCAGAGATCCCCTTGTTTACTCTTTATCTGGTCAACTGCAAGGTCTACTTTATGATTGTACGAAAAACTGTTGCCAAACTGTCAATTGTGTAATTTATATTTTCACATTTAAACTACCATGATTATGGGTTAAGGTTAAAATATTACATAAAAATATTTTCCCGTTTCCTAGTTAAGTAGATAAATCATATTTTGTTACAAACGTTGCGATAAAAACTAACTTTATAACGCAAAAATGGAATGAACAGGCATCATTGCTCCCTACTCCAATCCGCATGTCCATTGATGCACGTGAATCGTAGTATTTTATAGTATTTCTTTTGTGCGGTGTTGCTGGCAGTCGGAATTTTGCTTTTGTGAATTTTTCAGTGTTTTTCGTAAGGATTTTATTACTATTCTTCAGAAAATGGTGCGTCAGTGTCAAGTGTATGGAAAAATGAATTCTTTATATTCAAAACTGTCTTTCCACAGGTAAATTTTGCCAAGTTTTGTTTGGTTATTCGGTCGCTATATTTGTCACGCCATATTTACGGATTTTCAGGGGCGTGCTGGCGGGCTTCCTTATCATTTTACGGAATATAGTATATATGTATATACTATATTATATTATGGAATTGCTTTTGTTATTTTTTAAAATATGGCTGATGTGTTAGTTTTTGGAGTTACCTACACACATACTTAAATGCGATCAAAACAAGAATCCAAGCAAGAAGCTAAGGCACATTCAGCACTTTGCTGCATAACAAATTAAATAACCTATAATGTTTGGTAAGTGTGAAGCCAACAGGCAACGTTTGCACACAAAAATTAAAATCAGTTGCGTAACCAAGGTAATTTTTAAAGGTATCCTTTATACTAATCTAAGAGAAAATCACCATTATCAGGCTTTTAAAGAGTTATTTTGAAAACAGTAAGTCAAATAACTTGAAACAAAAAGTTGAATTAAAAACTAACACCATGTACATCTTTCTTATTTTAAATTATATTTCACTTTTAAATGTAACTGAACCCTGTATACAGAGTTTGGGTATCTTTGAAAAACTGAAAAATACTTTTTTACACTACTGTATATATGTTTTTGTAATGTAGTAGGTGTACCACCTTTACTTAATTCAGAATTTTAAGTGTTCAAGTTTCAATTCATATTCCCTACATTAAAACTCCTATACTAATTTAATTTCTAATCTCACAAGCTTTTGCTGTTGCAATGTATAGTACTGATTTTCTTAAAATTCCTTTTTTGATGTTTTATTATCATACCCAACCCTTCCAAAAACAGTACGCCTTTGGCGTCGGAAGCAAGTTCTCCCAAAACTTTTGCAACGTTGCACGGAGTCGGAATTTTGCCGTTCTTTCTCTCGGTATTCTTTGTCATACACATTGCCAATGATTGATACAAAACAAAAGGTTATTTATGAATGAACCGTGAGGTCTCCTTTTATTAAGTCTATGTTTCGTACCATGTTTTGAAATGTAGGTTGCTGTAATGTTCGAAAGAAGCGTATAATTGCCATTATCAATTCCGGAATTGCAGCAGGTGGATCGTTTTGAAAAATTGCTGTTTTTATATATTTTATATATTTTTATATATTTTAATATATTTTAAAATTTGGCTGGCCTAAATGGTTAAAATCGCTGAAACCCCTGTTTATTTAATAACTTTTCCTGGAAATAACAAACAGAGGAAACAAAGGAAGTGCATTTTCCACATCAAAATCACAAATCCTATGAAAACTTAAATATATTTTTTTCGCTATAGTTATAGGGGGTTGCCCAAATCTACCAACCAGAGCCGCCAACGTTCTGCTTGCAAATTGTTTGAAACTGATTGTTCTACAACAACCTGCAAAAATGCAGGGTTGCCATTTAAATTTTGAAAATAATGCCATTTCCAGTGACACAAAAAATAGTAAGCAAGGTTTTCAGTTGTTATTAAGCTCATAAATATTTATAAATTATGTTCCCAAAAAACTATGCGTACTGTAAATTCAATAATAACAAAATACATGCCTGATATTACGGTATTACTATTAAATATATTAATACTTATATTTAATGAAATAATTTGAATGAGCAGGTACACATAGAGATATCAGTTTGATAACACTTTATCAAAAATTGCGTTATCATAAAGCTAATATTTGAGCGATACATTATTTTCGCAGTCAGACACGACTAATCCATTAAACGAAATTAAAAATTATTACTCCAAAAGTGTGGATACTAAGTTATTTCGCATGTCATCTAATAATTACCATCCGCTGTTCAGTTTTCCCTGATTGTAAATTGTTTACCCATGATCTGCTAGAATCATGCATTTGGCTGTGTCATAACGCACTTTCGTAAGTCCATCATTTCTCAAAAAGATGGAATCATTTCTATCACAAAATAGTAAAAGCCGTTCGTAAATTCAGCGATTGTTTTGTGATCGGCTATCAATCTTAGCACAAAATTGTATGATGTCCCATCAAAAAACCATCAGTTCCACCATTAAATAGTTATGGACGCACGTTAACAGCTTAGTAAATATCAGCTTAGTTTTATGATGGATGACGTAACTGATGGATGTGATGAATTTATGCTGGACATGGATTCCATCAGAACAATTGACAATTAGGATTAATTTACCAACAGAAGTTAGGTTTAATGATAGATGGAGACATGCGCATAAACGTCCATTTCATGAATCTCTGTGAGTAAGAATTTTGTCTCCCCAACTAAAATATCCACTGGAATTTGTTCACCCTCCATTGTGACTAACAAATCTACTAGGTACTTTGTACAGGGTGAGTCAACCATAGAGTAAAGTTCATTATCTCATTTGTTTAGAGAATTACGAAAAAACGTTAAATACAAAAGTTTTATAGAATATTAAGGTGCACAGTTTAAAATTATTTTTGAGTATATAGGGTGATTCAAAAAAGCGTGGCGAATATAACATAAGTTTTTTTAAATGGAACACCCTATTTTTTAATTTATTTTTAGATTTTACATGAAATTCTATAACTTTTTTGTTAATAATGTCATATACCTAAACCCAGTAGTTTTTCTAATATTTTAACTTTTTTAGAAAAATATTAGTTTTTACTCTTATAAGAAACTGACAGTACCGCCATTGTTTCTAAAGGTGGAATACTCAAATTTGGTACAAACGTTCTATAAGGATGACAAAAAAGGTAAGTATATGTAAATAAATTTTAGTTAAATGCTACAGGGCCTTCAAAATAAATTTACACATTTCGACTATTTTAACTTCAAAAATTTCAATTTTTTTAAATGGCACACCCTGTATATTATTATTTTTTCTGATAGATTTTACAAAAGCCTTCAACTTTTATTGACTATGTCATATACCTAGTTTTCATAATTTGCGAGTTATTTTGATTTTATTCTTTTTTACACTTACCTACGCTATTGTGGAAACATAAACTAATATAAATAATAATAATTTCCCTACTAACTACCTTATTTTTAATTATTATGGAGTAATCAATGATCAAAAATATGCCCGTCTACTTAGATACACATGTTTAGTCTTGTTACTATATTTTCTTGCATGTTCCATAGCATAAAGGATGTTTATTGTCCTCCAGGTATCTCGTATCCTATTTTTGATATCTTCTGGTGTTGTAGGGGAATTCACATAAACACGATCTTTAAAGTGGTCTAACAAAAAGAAATCTAAAGGTGTTAAATCACATGATCGAGGAGGCCACCCAATGAATCCGTTAGTGTAATAAAAACAAGTGTAAAAATGAATAAAATCAAAATAACTCCCAAATTATGAAAACTAGGTATATGACATACTCAATAAAAGTTGACGGGTTTTGTAAAATCTATCAGAAAAAATAATAATATACAGGGTGTGCCATTTAAAAAAATTTAATTTTTTTAAGTTAAAATAGTCGAAATGTATAAATTTATTTTGAAGGCCCTGTAGCATTTAACTCAAATTTATTTACATATACCTTTTTGTCATCCTTATAGAACGTTTGTACCAAATTTGAGTATTCCACCTTCAGAAACAATAGCGGTACTGTCAGTTTCTTATAAGAGTAAAAACTAACATTTTTCTAAAAAAATTAAAATATTAGAAAAACTATTGGGTTTAGGTATATGACATTATTAACAAAAAAGTTATAGAATTTCAAGTAAAATCTAAAAATAAATTAAAAAATAGGGTGTTCCATTTAAAAAAACTTATGTTATATTCGCCACGCTTTTTTGAACCACCCTGTATACTCAAAAATAATTTTAGACTGTGCACCTTAATATTCTATAAAACTTTTGTATTTAACGTTTTTTCGTAATTCTCTAAACAAATGAGATAATGAACTTTACTCTATGGTTGACTCACCCTGTACTTACTTTTATGCTTTTATCAAAATTGAATCCCTTGAACCAAACAAAAACCAAGATACTAACATCAAAATTAATGACATGACAGTTCCCCCTCTTTTTTCCATCACAAAATTTGAAATCCATACACGCTTTCGTAAATCCATCTTTTCTCAAAAAGATGGATGGATTTTGGAAAGAGAATCATTTCCTTCACAAAACAGTAAAAGCCGTTCGTAAATTCAGCGATTGCTTTATGATGGGCTATCAATCTTGTTCGTAAATTAAGCACAAAATTGTATGATGTTCCATCAGAAAACCATCACTTCCATCATAAAATAGTTATAATGGATATCAAATTTTGTGATGAAAAAAAGAGGGGGAACTGTCATGTCATTAATTTTGAGGTTAGTATGTTGTTTTTTGTTTGGTTCAAGGGATGCAATTTTGATAAAAGCACAAATAAGTACCTAGTAGAATTGTTAGTCACAATAGAGGGTGAACAATTTCCAGCGGATATTTTGGTTGGGAAGACAAAATATACAGTAGTTCATACTCAACAAGAGATTCATGGAATGGACGTTTATGCGCATGTCTCAATCTATCATTAACCTAACTTCTGTTCGTAAATTAATCCTAACTGTCAATTGTTCTGATGGAATCCATGTCCAGCATGAATTCATCACATCCATCAGTTACGTCATCCATCACAAAACTGAGCTGAATTTACGAAAAGGCGCATACTCCTGTCCGTCAAATCGAGGAAATCTGTAATTGTCTACCTTGTTGCGAATCAGTTTTAATCATCTCCATATGATGCCAACTTGGTTGCTGAAACGCGCGTCGAGTGCAGTATAGTGTTTTGGTGTTATGTGGAAAATTACGTCAGTGTTATCTTCGCACCAAAGATTCCAACCCCTTTGAACATAAAATGTAATATATTAGAAAATAAATAAATTAGAAATACTACTAACAGTACTATGCTGGTATACTTCAGTAGTACTGTGCGTTTCACGAAGTTGTATCCCGGATTGGAATGTTCCGATTGTCAGGATTCGCTGGCAAATCCTGTGCGAGACTTGCACGCGCGTTTAAATCACACCACCTCAATTTGTAGCGGTCCGTAACCGAGATGTGCCAATGCATTGAATTTAACTAATAACATGACGACGCTCCATACGTTGGAATGTATACTAACATTCCAATCCGGGATACAACTTCGTGAAACGCACAGTACCTAATTTGGCAGAAAACCTTTAACCATATCAAAAGAACATTTTTGTACGACTGTCAAAAAATCGACATTTTTATGTTCCTGTAAATGCGAAAAACGTTAATTTTTTTACTTCTAGATTTGCTTTTGAGATATGGCACCAATTTGGTAGTTAAGGTAGTGGAATAGGTGCTTCATAGGATAGATAGCTTTAAAACTTTCGACTTTTCTTCCAAGTAACACAGCAGAACATTTTCCGATACGTTTTTTACCTTCTTCATATACATTATTCACGGAACTGACTACGCTTTCTCATATTGCAGCTTCGATTTTGCAGGCACTAGATTTTCTACTACGGCATTTGCTGCGTCCGTTATTTATTTAGGTGTCTCGCTTAGCACTATCAGAAATCATCGTAATGAAAGAATTTTAACTAAATCTGCAATACCTCTGACGCAAAATACACGAAAATATAAATCTTATCCGATAACTTTCAATGTTATTCATTTTCATATGGTAATGATTAGAATGAATGGTCTGATATGACAAAGACTATTTAAATTTAATAATGCTGTTAATTTGGTCCTGAATATAGTTATACAAATAATGTGGTGTATAATAATTTCGTGAACGAAATCCGTGTTTAATGGGACATTCGAACGAATTTTTGGCGAAATATAAGAAGTTGACGTTCTCACGTTCCATTAAAAAAACACGTATCTCCCTCACTTAATACAAAAAATAACTATTTGGGCCAATATTATAATACCAGTTTAACTTTGGCCATGATTTAAACTAAGAATCAACTGGTACTCAATTAACTAGAAGCATGATTTAGGTAGTAAACTTCAATCAAGGTTCAGTTATAACCAAAACTTTACTAAGACAGAATTATTTTTAATATTTCATATTAGTTACCAAATCTGCTATTCATATAAACCAACCATAATCTATCCTCTTCCTTCCTTTTTCTTCCTAGGGGTTGGTTTCTCTAAGACAAGTCCCAAGGCACTGCAACCACAGCTAGACCTATTTGTATCCCGCTGATTTCATATTTAGCGAACATCTTTGTCTATTGCATAGTCCAAAAGTCTACTCGCTGAAATTTTCCTGAGCTTACAAGGTTCTAAAAATGGTTTACCCAGGAGCGTTAGCCTCATACAAACGTAGCCTTCACATCAACTCAGAATGTGTACCTACCGCAAAATTATTGCTTCTTGAGATCTGAAAGCACTGTTACGAGTCTTGTCATACTCTTGAACCAAGGTTCACTCATGTAAAGCATCTCTACAGTGCCTTTCCATGACTGTTCTGGTTTCAAGATCCAGTATGTTCCAATGTTTTTGTTCCACCCAATTCCCCAGCGCTGTTCTGGCACCGCTATAAGCGACTCTACAATCTGTCTCCGGTCCTATGACAGCCATTCCAGATTCATTTCTAGCAAGTCCATCTGCATGTTCATTTTCTTCAATATCTGTATGACCTGGCGCCTGATATAATTCTTACTGTATTAGTATTTGACAGTTCAATCCATCCGTGTCTTATTCTGGCCCAACAGTTGATCCTTAGATAGGACAACTTTTAAATTCCTGAACGGAATTTAAAAGGAGACCCAAAAACTCAAGGACATTTAATGTCCTTGCAAAAACCTAACGCTGTTTGGTTTAAGGGGCGTATTATTTGTATTTAATTGTAGTTCCGATGAGCTCTTTTTCCTATTGTGAAACCTCGTAAATTCTGTTTTTTATATATTACAATACAGGGAATTATGGGAGTATCAATCGTTTAATGAACGATACATTGTTGCATTTGCATCTCATTGCTGCATCTAGACTGTCAGATATAATGAATGTCAGAAGTCAGCGTATCAACTTCGTTGGTATTTAATAAAAATAGTACTGGCCAAAATATTGACCCCTGTGGAACTCCAATATTTACATCCTCACAATCTGAATTCACTCCTACATATATGACTGTCACTTTGAGTTGATAGACTAACATATTGACTCCCACCCATCAATAAGGGACGATCTCAGTCGAGAGCAACTCTTCTATTGCCATATGTTGAGAATTATTCAATAAATTCTGATGATCAACGTAATCGAATGCTCTGCTGACATCGCAAAAATCTCAACAGGATATAATTTATCAGGCTCCTGCATTTAAAAACAGCCTGTATATCTTTTAACACACCGTATACACTGAACAAATAATCTTTAGGCGCTGATCGTTTGTACCGAACTACACAATGCGATAGAGAAAAACCAATTAACACCAGAACACAATTCTACGGCCTTTGTAGCCGTATAAGTGTAACGCCTAGTATTTGCTATGCTCGCCAAAGTTAAATTAGTTGTTAGGCCAACCGCGATGGCTTCTGTTTGCGTTCTATGTCCTCGAATCTTGTATTATGGGTGTGAAATCGAACATGATTGTGGATGCAAATATGGTGAAGGAAATATAACATGGCGAAGAGTAGCGGAAATTTCAGCATCCGCTTCCTGTGCAATTGTTTGTCCTTCAGATTTTAATGTCGGTTTCAGATAATTTTTGTAGGTTTTCAACAATTCAGCCTGCAATTGTTGAAGCTCTATGCAGGTGTCCCACCGTTTCTAACGAGTAGCATCTTCAGTGCCTCTCGTATCGGAATCGCCGGCTGTTATATAATTCCTTTGACGTTTTGTGAACTTAATTGATGATGACGACGACTACGACGACGAAACAATAACACTGACGTAGTTTTCCACATAACACCAAAACACTATACTAGACTCGACGCGCGTTTAGCCAACCAAGTTGGCATCATCTGGAGATGATTAACACTCAGTTTTGTCAGTTGCAATCATCTCCAGATGATTCCGACTTGGTTGACGAAACGCGCGTCGAGTACTGTATAACGTTTTGGTGCTGTGTAGAAAACTACGTCAGTGTTATCTTCATACTAAAGGTTCCAACCCCTTTCAAGAATGAAACAATAAATCAACACATATTTTAGTAGCATTACGAAGCATTTGATTTATAATTACTAAATTAAAATTGAAATAAAGGCTTAAACATACAAGGAAAACAAAGTATTCCAAACAATTAATTTATATTTGTTATACCATAAATTTAACAACTATTTTTTTTAACTTTTTTATTTGACAAGGACTCTTCGAAGAGTCTTGTATTTATTTTATAATTTTATGAGCAAGTTACAACTCTGGTAAAACTATAACTACTATGAGTTAACTACAACTAACTGTTGGGGGGTATCTTACTGTATTTTATAACTTAAGCTTTGTCAGCAGCGACGGTGAAGTCGCAATTTGGTTTCTAAGAATAGTTTAGTAAGATAGCTACCGGACGTGTACAAATGCAGTTTATAGCACGTAGCTATATTAAGTTACTTTGGGAACGGAAAGATAACAATAAGTAAGCTAACAATAAGATAAGAATTATAGTTGCGTAATATTATGTAAATCTGATGAAATTATTAGCTGAAGTCCACAAAGTAAATAGGTAATATTTTATACATATAACATATCTAAAATACTTATGTGTTTAGTTATTGTTTAGATAAAAACTTTATAAGGACTATAATAGCTGCTTTATACGAAAAAACCAAATTGTTTTAATTATAATTACTAACCTTTGTCGTCAGTGTAGGCTTGAGAAGTTGAGGTTTATACTTTTGGTGATAATCATTAATAAGTTATTTATTAACAAAAATAAAGGTACAAATAGAACAGTAAACATTAATTTAACAAGGGGTCTGTCTAGAAGACTAAACTAAACTAAACACAATATACCTATATTTATTAACCACGCGGAACTACAAATTCATATTTTCTCGGAAAGTACGTTCATTTTCATTTTCCCGTTTTCCCTGCTTCCATTGAAACAAGGGGTCGTCACGTGAATAAGATAAGACACGTCGTGGCGTGTTGAGAATTTAAATAATACCCCTTGTGAGCTTCCTTCCGCTCTGGGGTAAAATGCATAACGTCGAAGAGATTGCCCCTAATAAGAATAAACTGGATTCTCTCCACAACAAAAGGGCATTCAGTCCGCCTTGGTTTGTGGGAAATCGCCTGGATTTAGATATTTTATATTTTAGAATATACGGGTATATTAGATTTATTATACAGTCCATCCCTAAAGTACCTTAACTCTTGAATGAGTTGAGATATCGACCTCAAACAAAATGTAAGATGAATAGTATAAAAAATACTACTTTCTACCCGCAAACAGAATTTTTACAACCAATAGATGGCGCCAGAGTAGCGGTAGGCGCTGTAGGCGAGGCGACACTAATTATCACGGAATCCTCGGAAGCATTCGGCCCCTTTCGGCGATCCGGGAGCTTTTTGGAGAAGCGGGGGTAGCGCGAAAATTTGAATTTGGGAACAACTCATAAACAAGCACCATAACCATAGATTTTACAGTTGTTTGTTACCGCCTTTTTCTAGACTTATGTCTTTGATCGCCGTATTACTACTCAATTTTCGAAGCTCTTCGCTTTTGTAAATCGTTTTGTCCTATTGTGTGAAAAATATTGTGCTTATATAGATAATTAGCGAAACACTTATTAGTATCTGTTATTTCTCAATTTTAAAATCAAATATGGAAACAAACTCCTAGAAACTTGCCCATTCTGCATTCTGAAATTTGGAGTTTTCTTTTGAGGGCAGTAGGTAGCTGGGGAGTAAAATCATTTAGTTGCACTAAATTACGTTAAACTCTATATTTACCTATTATTAATTTGAATGTATAACAGATACCTATTACCTATTGAATTACTACGATTGCAAATGTAGGATTTTTCCACATAATCATTATATTTTTTAGTCCTGGCCACTGCGTAAGTTGTCTCAATTTTCTGTTCTTCACACCATTGTTTATAACTTTCTCTGCTACCAAAATTATGTGTTTGCATTTGTAATTTTATTTTATGGTTCACCTCCAGATGTGTTTCTAGTTTATTATACGTTCCACAAACTAACTTATTTTCAGTACACAATGGGCAAATAATATGTGATTTCTAAGCATCGGAATCTTGCTGTTGGTTATGAAAATGTTTTACATGTTTATTCTTTGCTGAAACACGCGAAAACTCCAAATTGCAGAATGGGCAAGTTTTCTTCTGGGAAGTTTGAGTTTCCATGTGCGTGTTCGATTCAAAATTGCGAAATAATAGATACTAATATTTTCCACTAATTGTTATAAACTGTAAGCACAATATTTTTCGCACAATAGAACAAAACGAATTACAAAAGCGAAGAGCTTCGGAAATTGGTACGCACACGGTGATCAAAGACATAAGTCTAGAAAAAGGTGGCAACCATACATAAAATACTGAAAAAAGCGGAACCTAACTGCAAAATGTATGGTTATGATATGATGCTTGCCTTACACAGGTACTTGTTTATGCGTTGTTCGCAAATTAAAATTTTCGCGCCACCCCCGCCACTCGACAAAGCTCACTGAATCTCCGAAAGAGGCCGAATGCTTCCGAGGATTCCGTGATAATTAGTGTCGTCTCTGTAGGCGTACTATTGAAGAACGTGTTTTGCTGTTAGAAATTAATTGAAAGCCAATACCTTCTCCCGATTTAACACCTATAGATATATTAATATTCTTCGCTTAAAACGAAATATTTAGAGTGAACGATGGCCTTCTTATTCGCCGAATGAGACACAAATTTGGTCGTTTACGACTACCCTGCTTTTTATAAGATTGGTAACTAACACTCGCGATTGATTCCATTTTTAAAAAATGTTATTTAGACAATAAATTGTCAATCCGTCAAAACAATCCGCTACTCCAGTGCTTATTAATATCAGAGTAATAAATAAAGGGGAGACCGTTATTTACATTCTAAAGTGAAGCCTTGAGGTAAATGTATTTACAAACATCGGTCCCTGCAACGTCCTTGACATTGATGCCGAAGTTACCTTTTTATTTTTATAGCTAGGTACAGCCGTCATTATTTTCATTGATTAACATGTAGGGATCTACCACATTCTTGACCTCAATCAATTTACAAATTAGTTACATTGTAATATGTTTAAGGCTACCCATTATTTTTTTGTGACTTGTGTTATAATTATAGGCTCTCCATATCCATCAATACATTATTGAAATTTCTAGCGATATTAAGCGCCGGAAGTGGCAACATTGCCTGGTATTAACCTAAAATAGCAAGTAACGCCATTATTTTGAAATCAAAAATTGGTGAAGCCGAGTGTTTTATGTGTTCTTAAACAGTGTTTTTGAACTTAACTGTTGTATATAATTATGTATATTGTAAGCATTTCCGTGATATAGCTTGATACGCCACTACGCTGATACGATCAGGGACCATCGTGTGTTCATTATGTATTGTTTGTTTATCAACATCCAGTAGGTTGAGGTTGCATGTTTACATTATGCTTTGAAATAGGGAATACGGTCTCCCCTTTATTTATTACTCTGATTTATTAATTCTATGAGAAATAATCCCATCTATCGAAATGACCTTCAACTATCACATTCGTTATGTTATAATATCAGAGTAATAAATAAAGGGGAGACCGCATTCCCTATTTCAAAGCATAATGTAAACATGTAACCTCAACCTATTGGATGTTGATAAACAAACAATACATAATGAACACACGATGGTCCCTGATCGTATCAGCGTAGTGGCGTATCAAGCTATATCACGGAAATGCTTACAATATACATAATTATATACAAAAGTTAAGTTCAAAAACACAGTTTAAGAACACATAAAACACTCGGCTTCACCAATTTTTGATTTCAAAATAATGGCGTTACTTGCTATATTAGGTTAATACCAGGCAATGTTGCCACTTCCGGCGCTTAATATCGCTAGAAATTTCAATAATGTATTGATGGATATGGAGAGCCTATAATTATAACACAAGTCACAAAAAAATAGTGGGTAGCCTTAAACATATTACAATGTAACTAATTTGTAAATTGATTGAGGTCAAGAATGTGGTAGATCTTTACATGTTAATCAATGAAAATGATGACGGCTGTACCTAGCTATAAAAATAAAAAAGTAACTTCGGCATCAATGTCAAGGACGTTGCAGGGACCGATGTTTGTAAATACATTTACCTCAAGGCTTCACTTTAGAATGTAAATAACGGTCTCCCCTTTATTTATTACTCTGATGTTATAATCCAGTTTATAGCCATCTCTCTTTTTGTAGGCATTAAAGAAAAATGTAATACGTGCAGCGCGCAGAAAATTACGTCGGTGTATCATCAAAGAGTAAATTAATATACATTACATCCATAGATAAAATATATAAGGGGGGAAATTACATCGCAGTATCCACAGCGTGCGGCCTATTACAATTTTTATGGAAGAAATAAGCATAATTATTTTGTCAGATTAAGAACCAGTAAAAATAGTGGTTTGATTTGTTTGTACACTAACTGTTTACTCTTTTGGGACCCCGACTATGTATAAGTAACTAGTCAGAGACAGACTTTCAGAATTTGTATAACCATCAGACTAATATTGGGTGTATTTACATGAAAGGGCACAAATTATAGCAGGGAAATCTTGAGGCTTAATTATAACGCTGTTCACCTTCCGGGGTTCTAAAGATAAGTGAGACTTTTAACAACAATAAAGAAACCTTTATTTAATACTTCAGACACAATACTTGTGCAATATCTAAATCAATACACACCGAAAAAACTTCGAAAATCGCACTTATTTCACTTAAGTATTGCTTCTTCTCTTGATCGCTGCCTGATTAAGACCGGCTTATTCGCCGGTACGCCGCGGGCTTTATATAGGTAAACTAGGCTTCTAGATCTTCGTAGAAATTTCCATCGAATACTCACGTATAATCCATATACCAGGGCAATTCAATAAATAATCGACAGCCAAGTTATACGAGGAGTATTCGATAAGTACCGCTGGTGACGTCCAGGAAATACGGATAAAAGGGCCTATCTCCCTGATTTGAAAACCTAGAGGGTTAAGACTTCGCCCTTGGGGGTGTTGTCCCAGGCACCCCCATAGGCGGTGTTGCCAGACTGTGCACAATTTCCCTAGGACTGGGGATACAATATAATTTTCAAGATAGTGCTTTAAACTGTAACCGAAACTTTCAAGAAAAGAAAAATCTAGTTATATTTAAAGTGTATGTGAAGCAGGAAGGTAATAAGGTCTATAATTTATTTGTAGTGTAGCCACTTGTAAAATAATAAGAAAGCAGGAAACTAGAAGTGTTCAAAGATTGAAAAACGGGCGAGGCATTTTAAATGATTTTCTAAATTTTATTAACAGCAATGGCGATTAGATTTATAGTTTTTACTTAAAACACAATCAAATTTTCAAACTAATTTATATAGAAAAAACGCCCACACAAATAGATATCTAAATTTTAATTCTAATCATCACATAAGTATCATAATAAGTTGATGTAAATGTTTATATGACAGAGTAAACGTAATATCATCAACCTTAAATGATTTTAATGAAAAAATATAGTTATTAAAAATAATATCTTAAGGAAAAACAATTATTCTAATAACTTTGTAGAGGAAACGTTCGTAAAATTTTAAAATAGGCAAAATATTACCTCACCAAACCATTATCATTCCATATAGTGTTATTCAGAACTTATCCATAATAAAATTTGGGGATGTTCAACATACATGTACAAATGTGGTAGTGAAAAAAAAATTTTTTGTGCATGGTCTGAAAACTATTTAAAAATTTTTCATTGCACGCCGCTGGATACTGGTCCACTGTAATGGAGTGACCTTGGGACTGACAATGCAAACTGGCTAGCACGAAAAAAGTTCTGAGAGTATACCAACACCCGGTGCAAAAAAGATTTGCAGCGTTTTTACTTTAAAATAAACTTAAAGATAGATAGATGTGACCAAAGTGACGTGTCTTTAAAATGAATAAAATTTTGTTACACTAATTTTGAAGAATTGCGCTACTTGATTAATAGGTATTAGAAACATGAAATTTATAAAAAATTTGCACATACCTTGCTACAAAAGCTGTTTGAAATAATATTCCTCGACTTGTACACACTTTTGGCACACCTTATTCAATTTTACCGCACTAAACCGAATGTTCCTCCTGGTTGCTGATCTTATAAACGCAAATTATTAAGTAAATTGGGGATTTCCAGCATTTTGCTGCAACAACCACTCACAAAACCTAACTCGTAATTGATAATCCACTGGTAACAGTCCATTAACTCAGCATTACTGAGTCATACATGAGCCATTTTGAAAATTTTACAGTTTAACACTCCTACGATAAATAAAACACCCACACTGCGAGAGCGACACACATAGACTGATGAATGATAGACAATAGAGATATTATACCCACTCCAACTTTATTCTGAACTTTATTAGCCGTACCGGCGTTGCAGGTACAAAAACGTATTTACTTTTTTTGCCACATTCTTAGGAATGTGGTATATCAAATGTCGTTGAAGTGCAGTTGCCCATCTACGTAGTCCTTTATAATGGTATAACTTTAAACATTGTTTACGGGAAATCCTAAGACTTTTATTATAAATTTTTTTAGTGATGTCGATTTCTTATTTAAGGATGCACATATCCTCAAAGTTTTAGAGATAAGTTCTGAATAACTCTGTATATTCCAGAGATATCTGAAAGATTTAGAAAACTTGGTAATAATAATTTTAATATAAGAACTACATTTAAAACGAAAGAAGCTTTAATAATGTGGTGAACATTATATCGGCGAGACATCTAAACCATTACAAATAAGGGTCCGTGAACACAAAAATCATATTAGAGATTACGAAATTGATAAGTCTCCATTAGTAAAACAAGGATAGGACAACAATCAACGGGTCGATTGGACACAGGCTAAAATTATACTAAAAGAAGAAAAATCGGTATAAAGAAAATTAAATGAAAATAATGTTATTAAAGTTAAACACTTACTTATAGACTTAAACTGGATGGTGGTTAAACTGTACCTCGTCGGAAACAGTATTCTTGGATTAAACGTGGCTTTGTCTTCTCCAGAACGATGTTACCAGTAAAAATTATTAATATCATTATGATCAGCGCATGTGATGACTTTTAAATTAAAAATCTCAATCTCACAATTTTTTATCATGTGAACTTCTATTGACGAAGAGTCGAGGATCGACTGGAAACGTTTGGAACAAAGCTAGTTTAGTGTTTAATTTCCTTTAAATTATATTAAATTTTTTTTATTTAAAGTCAGAATTAAGCAAAGTGCAATGACCGGAAAAAGAGTAGATCTATGTTGTCACATTTATTTCTAAAGTATTCTTATTTAAAACAGGAAACGTATTAATTACCTTATTTACCCATTTTTTTACTTGTCTATAACGTCCCTTATCCCTATTGTACTTTATTAAAGCAAACACAATGTTTAATTTGTGTTTTACTTAATAATATCAACGAATTTCCGAATATCTGGCAACTGCGAAAGTCGTAAAGTTGACGACAAGCTGTTCATCCTTATTTAACATACATATTCTTGCATTTACGCTTTCTTTTCTCTGAGCTTCAACGACGTTAATTGGTCGAATCAGGAACCAACAAGCGACTGCGCTCGAGGTAGTAGGGAAACAGTGGCGTGATGTTGGGTTATTTCGCGCGCGTTTGTTAACGGTAAAAATTTGTGGTAAAATTATCAGTGTATTTATTCTTTGTGTTAGTGTTTATACTTATTTGTGTTATTTAAAAAAGTGGAAGTGCATATACTAGAAGTATTCTATAGAATAGTATACGAATATATATTAACTGAAATGTGCCCAATGGTAAAACAGAATACGCACGCCCATGCATCACCGCATTTTATCAGATCGGCGAGGTCATTCCACTTTGCTTAATTCTGGTTTTTACTGTAGAGCCATAAATCGAAATATCCTTTGTAATTGTACAGAATTTTATATGAAACTAAAAAACCACCGATGGTTTATTTTTATTTCATATTATACAGTAGTTTTTTTGGTGCAGGCTTTAGGAGTTTGCCTTGATACTATACTTTTACTTCCGGTTTCCGGTTTTTATTATTTTAGGTACAGATGGTGCAATCCCAAATAGTGGAGTAAAAACAAGGGAAAAAGTCGCTTCCTTCTCGAAAAAAATTTTTTTAAGGTATAACCACATGAAACCTATACAGGATCATTGGTTGGGTCCTTGTGCATGTGAAATGACTAATTACGACATCCTTAGGGGGGTCAGACATTTTTTTTCCCCAAAAATGTCAATAATTTGTCAAAATATTATATTTATGTTTTTTAAGACATACCACGCGATAACTTCGAAACTAATTAACTTATAAATATGAGGTTTTTTTTAATCGATTGAAGACATATAGGCGGTCATAACTATACTAATTTCAGTTCCCTGGTTAGCGTATTTTTTCTTGGAGAATGGAGTAAACCCGAAATTTTACTTTTATTGCTGCATGATTTTCGGTAAGCGAGAAACTTTTTTATTTCAAGGAATTTTGCCATAGTATCTGCATATGAATTAAAGAAAAAATATTGAAAAAGTTTTTAGAACAAGAACCAACCTTCTGTGACAAGCAGTTTTCGAGTTATCGCCGTTTAAAATTAATAACACAGGGGCGCGCTGCGCCGCGCGACGTGCTTTTCGAAGACACTATCAAATTATCGCACCGTACCGCGCTCTCTATGTGTTTTGAAGGCCCGCTTGGGTGATCTCCTGACTAATATAAAATATCCAAAAAGAATTTTGTATTAAAAAAATAATTTAATGTTCTAGTATTCTAGTATAATATATATATTTTCTAATTTCATATGATTCGATAAATATTTTCTATCAGGAACACAAATTTGCATTGTATTTACATTCATATTTTTAATATAAAGTTAAAACACGAATCACAAAAAAAAAAGACAGAAATTTAAAAAAATTAGAATTTTCTAGACTCCGAATCTGACGAACTGAGGTCTTCGTTTTGTGGTCTGTTACTATATAATGGGTGGTATGAATAAAAACGAAGTACCTGCTACTACTACAAGTATTAGTATATTCTGCATAGTATTTACTTTAAAACGAAGTAGATACTACATTTCAAAGTACTCCCTTCTATTTTTCCGGAAATGCTAAAAATAATAGAATTCTTCTAAACATTATAATTACTTTAATACTTTTTACTGGTAAATACTTCCATTTTAACAACTGAAATATTTTCTCCGTCATTAACGAAGTTGATATCATGGCAGCCTCATCGTGCGTGCTACAAAGTGATTACTTTAAAAATGGTTCAAATACATAGAAATAAAATTTATACTGCAAGAAGACACTACGACGCTGATACCATATACCGTCAAATATTTAGGTAAACAATTAAGTACCATCAATTTAAAATGGTTTATGTTTATATTTTTCATCTAGGTTTAGTAGGGAAAACGTTATTTTCTCGTTACTCATTACTCTTCTATCACACTTCCTTAATCCGAAGACATTTTAAAGGACTGCTGATGTTATAAATACATACAAAACTGAAACTGTCTCCCAAAAACTTTTAAACATGTATATCTCGTTAGCCGGGGCCTGGCGCACGGCGTATGTGTGACGGAAGTAAGTACAAGTACACATTTCAAAGAATGTATTTTAAAGTAGATATTACGTAGAATATACTAATACTTGTAGTAGTAGTAGCAAGTACTTCGTTTTTATCCATACCACAAATTACATATTTACATTCGTCGCAACATTTTAATCCTTGGGCTAAACACGTGCACCTATTATGGTTGCAATTTTTGTCAATCCGATGTTCCGACAGAAATTGCAACAATAATAAGTGCACGCATTTAGTACAAAGATTAAGATGTTGCGACGAATGTAAATATGCAATTTGTGGTATGGATAAAAACGAAGTACTTGCTACTACTACTACAAGTATTAGTATATTCTACATAATATCTACTTTACAACGAAGGATTTACTAATTTCCGGTAGTATCTACTTTACTTGACATAGAACATGCTTCACCACAAAGTATAATATACTCCATATTATGAGGTATCTACTTAACAAGTGTAGTAGGTACATCCTTTGAAATGTATAGTAGGTACTTACTTCCGTCACACATACGCCGTGCGCCAGGTCCCGGCTAACGAGATATACATGTTTAAAAGTTTTTGAGAGACAGTTTCAGTTTTGTATGTATTTATAACATCAGCAGTCCTTTAAGATGTCTTCGGATGAAGGAAGTGTGATAGAAGAGTATCGAGTAACGAGAAAGTAACGTTTTCCCTACTAAACCTAGATGAAAAATATAAACATAAACCATTTTAAATTGATGGTACTTAATTGTTTACCTAAATATTTGACGGTATATGGTATCAGCGTCGTAGTGTCTTCTTGCAGTATAAATTTTATTTCTATGTATTTGAACCATTTTTAAAGTAATCACTTTGTAGCACGTACGATGAGGCTGCCATGATATCAACTTCGTTAATGACGGAGAAAATATTTCAGTTGTTAAAATGGAAGTATTTACCAGTAAAAAGTATTAAAGTAATTATAATGTTTAGAAGAATGTTATTATTTTTAGCATTTCCGGAAAAATAGAAGGGTTGAAATGTAGTATCTACTTCGTTTTAAAGTAAATACTATGTAAAATATACTAATACTTGTAGTAGTAGCAGGTACTTCGTTTTTATTCATACCACCCATTATATAGTAACAGACCACAAAACGAAGATCTCAGTTCGTCAGATTCGGAGTCTAGAAAATTCTAATTTTTTTAAATTTCTGTCCTTTTTTTTTGTAATTCGTGTTTTAACTTTATATTAAAAATATGAATGTAAATACAATGCAAATTTGTGTTCCTGATAGAAAATATTTATCGAATCATATGAAATTAGAAAATATATATTATACTAGAACATTAAATTATTTTTTTAATACAAAATTCTTTTTGGATATTTTATATTGGTCAGGAGATCACCCAAGCGGGCCTTCGAAACACATCGAGAGCGCGGTACGGTGCGATAATTTGATAGTCTTCGAAAAGCACGTTGCGCGGCGCAGCGCGCCCCTGTGTTATTAAATTTAAATGGCGATAACTCGAAAACTGTTTGTCACAGAAGGTTGGTTCTTCTTCTAAAAACTTTTTCAATATTTTTTCTTTAATTCATACGCAGATACTATGGCAAAATTCCTTGAAATAAAAAAGTTTCTCGCTTACCGAAAATCATGCAGCAATAAAAGTAAAATTTCGAGATTACTCCATTCTCCAAGAAAAAATATGCTAACCAGGGGACTTAAATTAGTACAGTTATGAGCGCCTATATATCTTCAATCGATTAAAAAAAACCTCATGTTTGTAAGTTAATTAATTTCGAAGTTATCGCGTGGTATGTCAAAAAAAAATAAATATAACATTTTGACAAATTATTGACATTTTTGGGGATAAAAAATGTCTGACCCCCCTAAAGATGTCGTAATTAGTCATTTCACATGCACAAGGACCCAACCAATGATCCTGTATAGGTTTCATGTGGTTATACCTTTAAAAAATTTTTTGAAACATTTTTCTACCAATTTTACTCCACTAAGAAGAAACCACAATGAATCGGAAAGGTAATATGGAACATTCTGTAGGCATATTCACCAAATCAGCGCCACTGAACGTATAGGTCCAATGAAAAAGTATTTCCTTTTAACTTCGACACCTCTTTGATGTCTGAAACGAAACAAAGGCCCAGTTACGCCCTCTAAAACTAGACCTTGTAAAATTTAGGGTTAAACAAAAGCGGGCCATTCGTTTCACTTTTAACAGATTCGAGAAGCCCTACAAAAGGCTTCTAAAAATAGGATGTTAATATTAAATAATGTTAGAATGTAGACTACGGTATTCCTTTCAATATTTGAAAAAACAAATTGTAGGAAAGTTACTAGGTACTATATACTGGGTGGCTAAACGTACTAGATGGCCTATTAGATTAATTCATGCAGACCACTTTGATTTAAATTTTGATATTTGGCACTCTGGGGTTTTTGGGAATATTCTCCTCAAATACAGTAATGGTGTCCCTGTAGCTCTTCTGGTTATACCGGAAGTTGGTGTCAACTTTGTTATTTTAAATGGAACACCATGGCTATTATATAATTTTTGGTTTCTATATTAAATTTTAAAGTCACTTTTATCAAATTCCTCTATTCCTAAAAAACAATTTTTTTTTTCTAGAATAGGTACAGGGTGTCCCAAGATAAAGTGACACATTTTAAAGGCTTATAACTTCAAGGCAAAATGAGATAGAGACGAGCGGTTTTCATTGGTGCTCTTAATTTTACAAAAAGTTTTCTTTCGTCATTGGTACTAGTTTGTGTTACTTGTACAGGTGTTTGAAAAAAAATTGCCGCTTTTTACTTCAAAATTGTGATCATTTTTTAAATGGAACACCCTATAGATTATGTTACTATTCGATAGAGACACTTGTCCTCTTTTCAAAAATGTATAGTTTGATAGAGACCAAAAAATAGTTATTTCAATTTACACACTAGCCCTTTTCAATAGACCATAATTTTTTTGGAAGATCGCATTTTGTTTTTTTTACATTCAGCCCAACCGCGTATCACTTATGTTACCGTAACGTGCATGTTAAAGTACGTCTGGGAGAATCTGTTATGTTATATTCAAATTTCATACTACGTATCGTCAGAAAAACAGACATTTGTTTAACATGCATGTTATTATCTATACGTTATGTTATGATAACAGTGACAAATTTCAATTGCTTGTAAGGTGTGGCTAAATTCATAACGTGTGTGATCTGACAAATGCGATCTGACAAATGGCTTTTGATGGGATATTAAATTTAGTTTTAATGCAAGAAATACATGAGTGGCAACAAAGGTATTGCAATATACAACACCTTTCGTATTTTCTAATGGAAGTTATGTTTATTTAAGGTACAATCAAAAAGTACAGAGACGTATTTTTTATAAGTTATTTCGATTGTCTAAAGAATTTCTTCCACAGAACTTTTATATTCCCCCTCTCAGACGGGTTTGTTTTACCGCTGATCAGTAACTTATTTTCTTGAATAAATTGTAGCAGTAGTTCATATTGGGCCGTTGTTGTTTTTTTTTTGCCTTTTTCCTTCCATAATTTGAACTATTCACACAAATACACAAATTAGGCCTTAACCTGATTAAACGTCAAATATGTCACTCTAACTCTAAAACCTAATCTGTTATGGTTCTGTAACATCTCGGCGGATTATCCTTGTCTTGCACAAGAAGCACATATTAAGCTATTTCACTTTACACGAACATACATGACTTTGTACCTGTTATGAAAAAGTTATAACATGTAGTATAACGGCCCACGTTATTTGGAGATACCCCGTACGACTTTTGCACTTCCACGTTATGAAACATGTTATTTTCATATGTTATCATAACATAACAGGCGTACGTTAAATTTATTGAATATGATACGCGGTTGGGCTGATTGTCAGTACAGAATAACGGAATACATCAGATTATAGATAGGTTGAGCGGGATTTTTTCATATGGGGTTACGTCAAAGGTCGTTGTTATAGTCCTGTTGTACAAAATATATAAAACAACTAAAACATAACCTAACTAATGTTTTTCAGACCATAACACCGGAAATGTTTGAACTTGCCTTCGACAATATGTAGTTTAGATTGCAAAATTGTATTGAAGAAAATGGTGGGCACATTCAGCAATTTAACCTCAAAAATTAAACATGTACAATACATACAGGGTGTCCACCTAGTGCGCGTAAGTCCAATATCTGGGTTAATAAAAGAGATAACTTAATTTTTTTTTCTACAGGGTTGTCTAATATCCCGAGCTGCACAAAATGAAAATATATTTACATATTCAGGGTGTTCAGTTTTTCCTGGACAGGTACCAACTTCGTTTTTCTAAATGGAAATATATATTTTTTATTGCTTTTTCGAACTAAACCCTTGATTTTAGTAGGACTTTCATCAGCCTTCCCTATACCTAACTTAAACTGTTTTTGAAATATTGACTGGTGAATATTGACATTTTTGCAACTTTGACACCCTGTAAGATCTAAACGGTTTGAGATCAAGCAAAACGGTTTGCACATTCCTATCTTAACTTTTTATAAGCTATCGTTTGATACTAATTTCAATTTATCCAAGAATTAAAAATTTTCAAAATTTTCGGAAAATTTTTAATTCCTGGATACATTTGAAATTAGTATCAAACGATAGCTTATAAAAAGTTAAGATAGGAATGTGCAAACCGTTTTGCTTGATCTCAAACCGTTTAGATTTTATAGGGTGTCAAAGTTGCAAAAATGTCAATATTCACCCGTCAATATTTCAAAAACAGTTTAAGTTAGGTATAGGGAAGGCTGATGAAAGTCCTACTAAAATCAAGGGTTTAATTCGAAAAAGCAATAAAAAATATATATTTCCATTTAGAAAAACGAAGTTGGTACCTGTCCAGGAAAAACTGAACACCCTGAATATGTAAATATATTTTCATTTTGTGCAGCTCAGGATATTAGACAACCCTGTAGAAAAAAAAATTAAGTTATCTCTTTTATTAACCCAGATATTGGACTTACGCGCACTAGGTGGACACCTTGTATGTGTGTATATTAAAACTGAATTCTTCTTAATTGGGGTTTTTGTTTCAGCAACTTGGTAATTTATGCTGTAATGTAATTTGTACAAATTCGTATTAAATTAGATAGCTTTAGTTGATGCATACTTTTATTCTGCACTGACAAAGTAAAAAAAATAAAATGCGATCTTCCGAAAAAATTATGGTCTATTGAAAAGGGCTGGTGTATAAATTGAAATAACTCCTTTATTTTTTGGTACGACTCTATCAAACTATACATTTTTGAAAAGAGGAAAAGTGTCTCTATCGAATGGTAACATAATCTACAAGGATTCCATTTAAAAATGATCATAATTTTGAATTAAAAAATGCCAAATTTTTTTCAAGCACCTGTAGAAGTAAAACAAATTAATACCAATGACAAAAGACAACTTTTTTCAAAATTAAGAACACTAGTGAAAACCGCTCTTCGCTATCTAATTTTGCCTTGAAGTTATAAGCCATTAAAATGTGTCACATTATCTTGAGGCACCCCGTATTTCATTTTCTTTAAAAAAAAATCAGTACCTATAGCTTAAAACCCTGTGCTTTTTATAGTAAGAAAGATATAGTAAGAGCTATAATATTCACATAGGAGAGAGTTAAATACATAAACTTTGTAACCATACCTTTAAGGTTGCTGAATCTCATACAGGGTGATGAAAATTTAATGCCAAATTAGGTCAACTACAAGCCATGAAAACTTGATTTTTTTAGATAGGGACACCCCATTTATTTTTCCAAATTTAGATACGGAATTATGTTCTGTTTCTATAGTGTGCCTCCCTACACCGTGGGCCAAATTTATTTGGAACCCTTTTTGATCTTTTATCATTTTTTTAGTTTTGGTCCGATTTTAATGAAATTTCAAACACATAAGAACAAAGCATACTTCGCTATTTTTCAAAAAAAATAATAAAGGAAAAAGTTAAGGGGGCCTAAGAGGGGGCATTTTTATAAAGCCTTGATTTTAATATCTTTGCAAAAATAACCCTAGTAATATTTAAATTGTAAGTAGGTACTGATTTATGAATTTTTTTTTTTTTTTGTAAAAATTTATATCTAGAAAATAGTTAATGAGTATTATTGTCGCTCTAAAGCAAAGTACTGATTTCTGTTTTTTTTTTTTTTATAAAATTAAATATTTAGGAAACGGTTAATTTTAGGAATAGGGAAATTTGATGAAACTGACCGTAAAATTCAATATAGAATTCAAAAATCCTGTAATGCTATACAGGGGTTCCATTTAAAACAACAAACTTGACGTCGACTTTCGATATAACAGGAAGAGCTACAGGGACACCATTATTTTACGTGAAGTGAGCATACTCAAAATCCCCAACGTGCCAAATTTCAAAATTTAAATCAAAATGATATCTGAATTAGTTTACCTAATAGGCAACCTACTTTTTGCCACCCGGTATTGTATTTTTTCAATTTTTTGCATGCATTTATTCCAATCCCAACTCATTTCAAAGAGATATAAAATAAAATCGATAACGGTCAAGGGATTTGGCGAAAAATGTTTACCGTTCAAATTTAGTAAACAATGTTAACGTTTATATAACATTTTAATATTCCGCACCGTGTAAGCTTAGTAAACAATGTTAGTATTTGTGTGTAATGTTAATATTAGTATATATTTTTTCTTGGAAAATGTAAGGGCAACAACAAATATTATGGTTTGTGCCTGTATGAAAATATGTTCCCTTGTCGTTGAGTCACAGCGGTTACATTTTATCATGAACCTTAAATATCAACCCGGATACATGTACCCCAAAGGCAAATATGTAAGGTTTACCCTTAACGACGCATTGGCACTCCCTTGTCAATGAATCAGTTAAAAGATGAATTAAACGTATTGAATGTGAACTTAGAAAACCGAAACATAGATGTCGCACTGAAAATACAATCGGCCAAACAAATTGTAACTACAGTCTGTCCATAAAGTAACCCCCCTGCTAACTTTTGAACGAATCGAGATAGAGAGTTTTAACAAAATACAGGGTGAATCATGTAAACTGAAGTTTATTCTGACGATAAATTCGATTCTTCAAATTCAAAGATGGCGCCCCGGGCGCTGTCAACTCAATTTTTTTAAATGGCAAAGTGTGCCGTGTTGCACCTCGTTTAAAAGATAATTTAATTCTCTACTTTCTCGTTTTTGAAAAATAACAATCGAGTTAGCCGTTCTCTTGTTACAAGCGTTTCTGTTTCTAATCTGATCCATGTTAATTAATATTTTAATACAACAAATTATGAACAAATATTTATTAAAACTAAAAATACAAGAATTAAAAAGTTGTTCAAAATGTTGTCCATTGACTTCTTGGCACATAAAAAGTCTACTTTGAAATTCTTGCCTGATATTTCCTAAAATTTCTGCAGGGATATTTCTACACATATGTGTTACACGTTGCTGTAGTTCGTCGATATTTACTGGAGGAGTTCTGTAGACTTTTGACTGGGGACAAATATCCCCATAAGAAAAAATCAAGAGGAGTTAAGTCCGGGGAACGAGCCGGCCATTCTATCGGGCCCCTTCTGCTAATCCATCTGCCCGGTGACTGGTTATTTAAATAATTGGTAACAGGTCCATAGAAATGAGGCGGGGCCCCATCTTGTTGAAATACAATACCTACTTTGAATGTTATTGCCTGCTATTCTTTCTATCTTTGGAAAAATTTCCACCAGCAGCATTCTCAAGTAGCGCTCTCCTCTTAAATTTCCTCTTAAATCTATCAAATCTATCAAATCGAATAACTTAAAAAAATGAGAAAAAAACCTGTAGAAACTTTCAAACACCTTAAATTGAACGCTAAACTACTTTCTCGAAGCTTATTGGCGTTTCAGTGACAGTGGCAAACAAAGGCAAGGAGACTTGATAAAAGCAAAATTTTTAAATATCATTAATACAAACACTTGTAACTAGAGAACGGATAACTCGATTGTCATTTTTCAAAAACGAGAATGTAGATAATTGAATTACCTTTTAAATGAGGTGCAACACGGCACACTTTGCCATTTAAAAAAATTGAGTTGACAGCGCCCGTGGCGCCATCTTTGAATTTGAAAAATTGAATTTATCGTCAGAATCAACTTCATTTTACATGATTCAGCCTGTATTTTGTTAAAACTCTCTATCTCGATTCGTTCAAAAGTTAGTAGGGGGGGGGGGTTACTCTATGGACAGACTGTATAACTCATAACTAGGATAATGAAAAACAACTCATTCTTATTATTGTGCAAAACTACCTTACAGGTTGTATCTACTAAGAATGAAATTGATCTGGTTTCCAAAAAAATTCTTCTGGTCTCGGAGAATATATTTATTATATTTCAATGACTCACCAATAGATAGTATCCAGTAATCATGGTCATGGTCGGAGTGGACTCGGCAACGTGGGGATAATGGTACCTTGAGGGAACTGAGAACAAGATGTTGTAGCTAACTAGCTTCTTGTTGATCCTGATACTGCTAATCGGGATGCAACTGCCTTCTTCTGTTATCGTCGTTGTAAACTGTTGAATAAAAATTTAACTAATGAAGTCAAAATTGATATATGAAATTACTTCACTTGGGAATCACCCAGTATATGAAATTGCAAGAAAATTATCCAAAATATGCAATTTAAAGTGATAACTAATAATTGATAATGTACAATATAATTAACTAAAATAAGTAAACCTTCAGTATAAAAAATATAAGAAATGGTTCCAATAAAAAATTTCTACAAAATATCTTTAACCGCATAAAAAAATGGGTGCCAACAAGACTAATGAATGACCTTGTTGATCAAATATTTTCTATACAATGAAGCTGTAGAAATATAGCGTTATTACTCATTATAGATGACATAATATTAATGGTTATCAAAGTGCAAGAGTGAATAGCTCAAAAACAAAATAAATTTAAACCAAATTTAATAATGTATATGCTACAAATAATGAGAAAAGGCTCTGTGTAATTTGACCAGAGATAAATACTGCAACCAAGAAAAAAGAATATTTAACACAAAATTTGTACCTCGTTGTTAAGAATTTAATCAGTACTAATACATAACTTCAATTAACGAAATTTGCTTTAACTGTCTTTCAACTCATTACACCTACACAGTGACTAAGACAGTTACATAGGCTTGACAGACTTTCCAACAAATTTGGTTCAATAACCTTAAAGGAAAAATCTCTCCTGTTATATGACTTACTGTCTCAACACTAATGAAATTCTAAGTTTGCTAATTGTCAGTCTAAAAAACCTAAATTCAAAATGAGTTAAATGAGTATAATGCAGTTCGAATACAGATTATCCGAAAAAGTTATTAATCATTAAACCTTTGATTAAACCCTAACTAAAAAAAGAACGCCAACCACGTTGTCTCGAGATTCACTAAAGAATACAAATTTCCACCTTAACTGGTCTATACATCCATATATATTAAAAAGCGTCGATTCTGTCTCGCTCTAAATTCCGTCACCGAATCCACAAAGCTTCAAAGCTATCTCCTCAGAGGAGGGATCGCGGAGCGATCCCCGCTTACTTTGTTTACTTACTTACTCTCTTCTTACTCTTCTTACTCTCCTTACTCTTACTTCTTACTTACTTTCTTCAATGCGTAGGGGTATTTTCGTCCCGTTTCCCACGCCTTTTCCCAATTTAAAAGCCTTTTCAAAAAACCTCTGCAAAATTTTCGGCGAGAGAGGTGCGGCTAGCACCGGCGTTTGTCCTCGCGCCTAATGGTCCCATCACGCCCGCCGAAATCCAGACTTTTCGCGGGACTCTCTAGACCCTTTTTCTAATTTTACGGCTTCGAGAATTGGTTCAGGCGAAAGTTCCGTCCTTTCTCTAATCCTTTGAGATTTTTTTCGAGACCGTACGTCGACTCCTTCTACGTCTATTTCGTCTTCGAAAATCTCGAGTCGCGTCCGTCTTAACTTCTTTCCCATTTTATCTACCGATGTGTGATTGCACTAAGGAGACAAGCACCTCCCACGAAAACTGTCAAATTAATTAAACTTCAAATAGGTTATTTTCCTACGAGAAATATTGCTAACGGAATCGATAGTACTGACTGCCAAACACTTCTGATTACCAAAATACTGAAGCCAAATGCTTTTCCAATTAGAAAATCTGTAAAAATTATTTTTTCAGGTTGACACGTACAGTTTACATACTTAACGTCTCAAGGTAAACATTTGACAACATGCGTAGTAGCGCAACGGGAAAGTCGTAGGATTCAAACTTCATAATGCTGATTTCGCGAGTTCGAGTCACACTGGAGGCAAACTTTTTTTTTACTTTTTAATTCCAATTATTTATTAGTATTAATATTTAGTTATTCTGTTTCATTATCCGTAGCTTTTATTAATAATAATGTTTACTTAAGAATAAATTCTACTTTCAGTACTTAAAAAATTATGATGTTTTACCATCAAGAATAGAGTACCCTTACAATTCATCAAAATATTAAGAAAAATCGTTTAGTATAATTACATCATCATTCCAGATACAAAATGTCTTTAATATGTATTTTCTTAAAAATAATATTATTTTAGATGCATTTGTCACCCGAAACGTGACCCCTGGCTACAGGCCTGGACCCCCGGTAGGGCTAGAAATATCGCGATTTTCTCCCATTTCTAGTATTCAACTAAATAAGATACCACTGATTAATGCCTCAACAAGTATATAAATGCAAGTAATAATATAATAATTATTAAAACTTTAAAATGAAAGAAAAAAATTAAGATAAAAAGCAGTAGTTACTTCGTCTCTCAAGTCACATGCAGAATTTTTAGCGTCTCTATTTTTCGTATAGCGATTTATCGATTTCACCAACAACATGTTGAAATTTAATGAGTTAGAGGACCAGCTCTACCTATGGGTGATTTATATATTGCCTAGGGATAATGTTGGAAACAAATATTTTGTAATTTTCGTTAAGATTTTATTTACTATACAATTGAATAGTTTTAGTGATTATCCAGTTATCAGCAACACGGTATATAACATGAAATACCATTTCTTCTAGTGTGTACATTTCTCTGTCCGACTTTTTACTTACGTCATAAAATCCGAAATCACGAGGTTTCCTTATATCACAAAGAGCTACTATGTCCGGTTGTGTTGGTTGTTCTGTATCTTTCTTAGCTCTTAATATCCTGTTTCACATCATCAGATACCTTTTCTATGCACCTCTTAAAGTTTACGTACGTATCTTAAATGGGCTAAAAGACTACAAACAAAGGCATTCTGTAACACATTGATCCTTTTGTTTCCTTTATATTTACCTCTGTGTCTCTTTGAACACCGCTCTATGCTCGTTTACCTTTGTTGTCCCTTCCTTGGCGAGTATAATTTCCTGTTTCATCAAATAGTTACATTATCGAGCAAAGTTTTTTTGTGTAAGCAAAGACAAAGCAATAAAAATGGACTCGATACCGTCGTCACTGTCAATTAATTGAGGAGGGACTCACGGAAGCTGGCCCGATTTGTGGTCGCAAGCGTATCACAAATTAAGTTTTATGTCGATGTCCTAGCTGATATTAATTTATTACTGCAAACTGGTACTGGTACTGGTACGTGTAAAAAGTCTCATGTGACGTGAGCGATGATGACTGATGACTCTGGTGTGAGATACAACGTCTAGGTGGCGTTTTGACGCCAATCATTTTATATACATTTTAGCGTATAAGAGTTTGTAAAAACGTTTATAATTTTTCAAAAAAAATAGTATGGTTCTCAGTTTGAAAGACCTTGAACCGGCTGTAATTAAATTAAACTGACATGTAATGTACCGAGTGTTTATTATTTTACACCACCACAATAATCAATAAATAACCAAAAACATATCTCCCTATAACACCCTCTAATCCTTCCCGTACCCTCGATATTCGGTTAACCTGAGATTCTATCCTGAAACGGCCAGTTCTATAAAACTGCATTTTAGAATCGAATTTTGTGGTATTTTGCAGGGTATTTGAAACAGCTGCGAAACAGAGATATCTGACTAACCTGTATACTCCCCCAATGTTTTCAATAAAACAATAAAAGATACAACCTATTTTTTTATAGCACTTTTGCGTTCTCAAGAAACCACGGAGCCTTAGAAGAATACTCCTGAAAGTTAACACTGTTTACAACCACCAGTTTCCACTAGTTGAGCTGACATACTGTTCCAGTATTTATGGTGGATCGCATAAAATTAATAGCAAATATATACAAGGTGAGTCAACGAAAAGGTACATCCTCGATTATCTACCAAAGGTTTCCATAGAAAATGCAGAGGCATGTCGATTTTTATTTGAAGCCAGACACAATAAATTCAAACGGTCCCAGACTAACGATGATTATGCGACCCATAGAGATTTTTCAAACTCTCTTGGGAAAGATATTCCAAAATCTTAGTCAAATTATGCATACAATTTGATAAATAAAGGCCCTAAAGCTACACAAATACACTAGAAATCATTTATCATCTAAAGTATCAACTCCTTTAGTCCGCGACGACACTGGTGAACCATGCAGTACTAATTTAGATTGCGCTGAATCTTTATTATGATTGTGCTGGGTCTTTGGACATATATATACTCGTAAGCCAAACGGTCCCCTTCCTCTTCTACTTGCACTTAGAATTCAATAGTCCTGAGAAACCGTTCCAATAAATGAACAAAACATTCTATACCATTTAAAAAATCTTCGCAGGGATTTAGTGCCTTGCCCTACCGGTTTATCGGCTTTGGTTTTGAAATGCGGTGCAAGTAATTTAACAGGTCCACTCAGCCGTATCTTCCAACAGTCACTTAGAACATCAACGCTTCCCTCTGACTGGTTAGTGGCATCATCCATTGTAATATTTAAAAAGGGAGATAAAACAGATGCTAACAATTACAGACCGATAAGTATCATGAGTATCTTTCTCAAAGTTTTAAAAAGAATAATCGTGTCACAAATCATGATTTCATTATGGTAAATAACATTCTTCTCCAAAGACAACACTGCTTCACTCGAGGAAGATCTACCACTACAAAGTTATTACTAAGTCTAAATTATTGGACTTACCTATTGGACCGCGGAGACCCGGTTGACTCAGTTTATTTAGACTTTTCAAAGGCCTTTGATAAAGTGCCCAAAAGTCGACTACTTCTAAAGCTGGATCATCTGGGTATTCATGGCAATTTAAATTGCTGGGTTGAAGTGTATTTAACCAATAGATCATTCTCAGTACGTGTGGGTTCTGACCACTCTTCTTATCATAAAGTTCTGTCCGGAGTACCACAAGGCTCTGTCCTTGGTCTAATTTTGTTTCTTATATATTCTTCTGACTTAGACACAATAGTAATAGTTCCACATAACTTTTATGCCAACGATACAAAATTGTAGGCTAACCCTCTCGCAAACTGCAATTCTGTTCAAGATATTCTTGATTAAGTTAAAACATGGTGTGATACGTGGTTAATTCCTCTTAACACGTATAAATACACTGTATTGCATATGGGCAACAATATATAATGAACCTATTACTTCAACCAACGAGCAAGTGGATCTAGGTGTCACTATCATAAACATAAACATAAAACACACCACAGAAATGGACAACCTCCCTACTGAAAGCCTAAGGCTTGTATAGAGGGAGGGTACACATGAAAAAAACGCAGACACACAACCATTCCCTAGGAGAGGTGCCATTTCTCCCCTGGCGAGATTTGAACTCGCGCCGCAATATACCCATTTTGTTAGTCACAGGCTATCACCCAGCACCTAACAGACTGAGCTATCGCCGCGGCTCATGACAAACTTTCCAGGTTCAGTCACATTGGCAAAATATCAAAAAGATCCCACCAAACTTGTTACTTATTATGCAAAATTTTTCTAAAATTCCACAACCGAACTATTTCGCATCCTATTTAAATCTTATGTTAGACCACTTCTGGAATATGCTGCACTAATTTGGTCGCCACATCTCATCAAAGGCATCAAACTTATCGAAAACGTCAACTTCGAGCAACAAAAAGGATTCCTCAGATCCATACACCCAGAACGGTTGCAGCATCTGAATCTTCCTCTCATGTCAGAACGAAGGTTAAGAGGAGACGTGATATTTACTTATAAGACTTACAAGATCACTTCCAAGACGTTATCAGGAACCTACTGACCCTAAACCCAAACCAGAGGCTACGTGGCCATCAATGAAAATTACAGAAGGAAAACTTTAGAGCAACAATACAGCAAATTTTTTTCTCAAACAGAGTATTTAACAACGAGAACATAGAACATACTCCCAGGTGATGTGGTAACAGCAAGTGGTGTAAATGTATTTAAAAATAGGTATGATAATTACATTACAGTTGAGCACGATTGTATATGAACTCAGTGTGCTAGGTAGTTATTTTGTAAAACTGTTAGTATGTTATTTTGTAGAACTTCGTATATTTTGCTTTCTGTTTCTCATATTGCATTGATTTTTCTAATTTTGTAGAGCAATATTTAAAAAATATAAGTTATGGTAAACTTATCTTTTTTGGAGCGCCCTGTATATATGTCAATAATATAAAAATGTATCCCCCTTCAAACAAAAATCGACCTATTCGAGCATTTCCCATGGATACCAACCCTTTGACAGATAATCGAGGATTAAACTTTTCGTTGACTCATCTTGTAGATGTTCTGTGAAGTTAACTTCCTATAGATGGAGAGTGGTCCTCAACTACCCAACAACTTCACTAGCTGATGAGTTAATTAACACAATTTGCAATTGAAAAACTTATATTCGATTCACTGAGCCATTAAGAAACATGCCTCAACCCTTTCAGGTATAAGTTTGTACGCCATATGCGAGATATTTACCTTGTTGTTGTTCAAACTTGAATCTGATTTACACTTTGGAAACATCAAGTTGTCCATTATTAATTGGAAATATTCTAAATAAAGCAAACTTCATAATCATAATAAACGTCGAGAAAACAAGACACCGTAGAGTCGTGTGACTTTCAAGGTGGCGTTGTTAAATAAAGGATCACCTAAATTATATTTCGTACGTAACGTTAAAGTTGCCAACATTGAAGACCCGAAAAGTACTTCAATCATCAATCGAAGCTAGTGGGGACGGGTTTTAACAGCTACGATCGTTTAGTTTGCGTTTGGAACTCAACCATGGTGGTCTATATCCATGAACGTCACCAAGGGGGGCAGGGGAGCGACCGCCCCTCTTGGATTTCATAATAAAGATGCCAGATCAGTTCTTTGTGTAGTTTGAATGAGACCATAGTATCAATAATAGACCATTCCTTTCTGCCCCTCCGAAACGATGACCAATAATATACTCGTAAGTCGTATGTGTGTAAATGTCCTACCAAGTGAAAAAGTTGTATGTACAGGGTATTCGGGTATATTTTGACCCCTACCTACAGAGGTTATTAAGAAAGTTAGAAAGTTAGTTTAAATACAAAAGTTGTTTGGTTTTTCACGTATTATCTTTTCGCTAGGTCGAAAAAAAAATTGCATGTCGTAAATTTGAGGAAACCAATTGAACATAATATTTTTAAATGGGACACCCTGTATAATTGCAGATGCTTGGGAAAACAATTTTTTTCTGATCTCAAAAATATATATTTTGACATTTGCACTGACAGTTTTCTGAATATTTAATATTCAATGTTTGCAATAAATCATAAAAAAATATTAAAAAATGAAAATATTGGAAAATGTTTAAATAACTGGAGGTTACATCGAAAATCGTTAAATATTGTTTATTACTGTTGGTTTCTACTGTTAAATATTTTTAGTTCTTTTTTTTTTTTATGGTACTCGCTGTCGAATATTTCAAAAACTGTCAGTGCAAATGTCAACAAAATATATAATTTTGAAATCAGGAAAAGAATGTTTACCCAAGCGTGTAAAATTATACAGGGTGCCCCATTTAAAAATATTATGTTCAATTGATTTTCCTAAGTTTACGACATGCAATTTTTTTTTCGACCTAGCTAAAAGATAATGCATGAAAAACCAAACAACTTTTGTATTTAAATTTTTTTTCTAACTTTCTTAATAACCCCTGTAGATAGGGGTCAAAATATACGCGAATACCCTGTACATCTGTGCAATATCCCAATAAGTTTGCTGGTTACGTTTCCGTTTGACCTTCGTTACGTTTCATTACGTTCCAGTTCTGTTTTTTTATTTTAAGGCATTATTTAATTCCTGTTTGTTAAAAATATTTTTTATATGTTTTGATCATATAGATCTTTGATAGAATACATTTTTTTATTTGTGATGTGGTATTTTTCATTTTACTTTATTTATTTTTTTGTCTTATTTATACCTATATTTGCTTAAAGTTTAAATAGTATGTTTTCAAATAATTGTTGTCTTTTCAACCAAACTAAAGATGTTTCTACTAAACTAAACTAAAGAAGTGAAAAAGTATATTTTATTTGAAGACCAATTCTAAAAAAGTCTATCCCCTAGAGATTTTAGAGGCGACGCCCATGTCTATATTGCAGGAGAGTTTTTCAAACGCCAAATTGTGCCGGATGAAAAAAAAAATGAAACAAAAGTAGAGGGTCAAATCAAATAAGAAAGATAAGCCCTTTTGTCCGCATTTCCTGGACGTCACCACCGGTACTTATCGAATACCCCTCTTATAACTAGGCTGTCGATTATTTATTGAACTGCCCTGGTATGCAGATTATTATTCCTGCGTACATATTCGATGGAAATTTCTACGAAGATCTAGAAGCCTAGTTTACCTATATAAAGCCCGCGGTGTGCCGGCGAGAGAGTCAGTTTTAATCAGGCAGCGATCAAGAGAAGAAGCAATACTTAAGTGAAATAACTGTAATTGTCGAAGTGTTTTCGGCGTTTATTTAATTAGATATTGTACCAGAAGTGTTGTGTTCTATTTGAAGTGTTAAATAAAGATTTTTACTATTGTATAAAAGTCCCACTTATCTTTAGAATCCCGGAAGGGGCAACAATGTTTTAGTTATTGACTTTAGTTAAAAAATAAAAGAAATATACAGAAAAAACTGACAGAATCGTAGCAAAGCCACACGACTCTACGGCATATTATATTATTAGTTTATACCTTATTCGAAATGTAAATATATACCTTTCCTTTAATACCCACCATTTTATTTTAACAGGATAACCCCAGTAGGCAGGATTACAACAAATATGGCAGGATAACTCCTGGCTCTAATCAGAAACCCTGCGGGCAAAATAAAGAACAGAGGGTTATGGTTTCATTGCCAGTAGGGTGGAGAGAGAAACGTCCCTATGTGACTTGAAGGTCATTCGAACAGAGCACCGCCTTAGGCTAAGAAGGAATTATACCTCTATGATTCCTACAAGGGAGCACGGGAGGATTACATTCCCTCTCAATGCCTGGTGGGCTACACGAATGTTTCTCGTGTAGAAATACAGGATGTTTACGAATTTGGAAAGGATGTTTCAACAAAAAAATCGATTGGTAGAATTATTTTTAGCAAATTGGCTATTTTTTCTTTTTTTTTTCAAATACTGGCTGTTTACAGCAACTGTTTGACGTCTCCTTCCATTTTTACAGAGCAGTTCATTTTTTATGGAAATCCAGGGTAACTCCAAACACTGTAAAAGTTACTGGAAAAGTCATTGCACAGTCTCGACTTACTTTTTCAAGACCAGGTTGCTGGTGCTTCGCTATCTCCCTAAACTTGGACGCGTGCGATAAAAGTACACTTTATGATATTCATCGTTTAATATACTATTGTTACTACTTCGGAGTTCTAAAGATAAGTGAGACTTTTATGCAACAGTAAAAAATGTTTATTTAACACTTTAGACACAATGCAACACTTCTTGTACAATATCTAAATAATTACACACCGAAAATACTTCGAAAACCGCACTTATTTCACTTAAGTATTGCTTCTTATCTTGATCGCTGCCTGATTAAAACTGACCGATGGCCGATGGATAAAAATGGCCGATTCTAAACAGCCTAACGGTCGGTATGATTTCTATTACGATATTTTCCGTATATTTACAGAACTTACAGAATTAATACCTTTACTGACGCCGTAATTTTGTTAGCCAAAACACAATATTTTTATTTTTACCATATAATTCAGCGCTGGCCATGTTTAGATCACAAGAATCAAGAAAAAGTGAATAACCAGAAGTGGTTGATGTGATTAGTGTTACCTGCAGCTAACTGTCGGATTATTTTCATTGCAGCAATAATGTCCAAATATATTCAAATCAGTAGAATTTAGGTATAGGGAATGCTAATACCAATCGAAAGAGAACTAAAAGCTACATCCATTAGTATTATAAAACATAGGGTGTTGTATTTAAAATAAGCGAGTTATTGAACTTTTTATTTGACACAATTGGTCGGTGTTTTTTCGACGCCCTGTGTAACTTTCAAATACTGCAGATGTTTGGATACCTTTTAGTATTTCTCGTCTAAAATTGTAGCCCTCTAAATTCAAAACTAGAAGAGATAGAACCGATTAACCATAAGTATATTTTTTCCAAAATTTTTTGAAAAGTCGAGATATCTCAGAAACAATTGAGTGTAGGGATAGGGTATTCTTATGAAACTTACCTTTAAATTTGACGTAGAATCTAAAAATGAAATAAAAAATAGTACATTCCATTTGAACTATAAGTGAGTTGATGTTTACTTCCGTCAGAACCGGAAGTGTCACGTCATCGGCAATATTTTTAATCGGTAGAAAATGGTGAGAAACCCCTGTATATAAATTTTCAGAATTCCAGTATGCGTAGTATTCTAGAAACGTCTAATGGAAGGTCTACGCGGAACACCCTACAGTCACTTGCCTTGATAGTGCACTTTGAATATTTAATTTGTATGCTTCTGGTTTCCTTTTTTGTTATTTTACAGGTGATAGGTGAAGAGGTGGCGTTTACATATGTGGAACCCAAACACATCTTACTACTACTTAGTCTTGTGCGTTCAATTTACTGAGTTTACCTAGTAGGTTCGTTGACTTTCAATAAAGACCTATGAAGATAATTATAGGATTGCAATATTTTGTCTTTTATTACGTAAAAGTTTTGTTAGAACCAATGAAAGGTCTATACAACTGAATCGCAGATATTAAAAGGTCCCTACAAACAAACTTCCTGCTTTGATTCTAATTTCATCAAAAGATGGCTTACAAAGGAAATCAAGGAAACTCGGAAGGTTTGAGAAGCCTTTGTAGAAATGTTTCGTTACCTAGGATACATTCCTCAGGGTAAAAATTAAGGACTCCTATTTAATTTCGAATGATTTTAATTTAATTTTAATCGTGTGACGGGAAATATTGTTAAATTCTCATTTTTTTTGTAATATCAAGGCAAACTTCTAAAGTTTGCACCAAAAAACCACTGTATAATATGCAATAAAATAAATTGCATAAATAAATAACTGAAAAAATTTGATAAATTAACTAAATTTCGTCAATGGTTTTTTAGTTTTATACAAAATTCTGTAATATTATAAATAATATGTTGAATTATATCTAAATGAAATAATTATTATAATACAATTTAAAATAAACTCTTAACTAGCTTCAACTTGAAACTCCTTAACGTTTCAAATTGACCCACAACTCGTCGTCAGTTGAAGGTTCGTATGATAAAAAAAAATGTTAGATTAACATTTTTAATTCAAAATGTCATGTCAAAAATGCGTGGAATCTATCTCTAGATATACTGGCGAGAAGAATAGGTACTACTATAACATTTATGTGTTATAATAATAATAATACGTGTCGATTCTGTCTCGCTCTAAATTCAGTCGCCGAATCGACGAAGGTTCTAAGCTATCTCCTCCTAGCGGGCGACCAGAGGTCGCCCAGGTCGCCCCCAATCTTTCTCCTATGCGTAGGGGTATTTTCGGCCCGTTTCCTAAGCGTTTTCCCAATTTAAACACCTTTTCAAAAAACCTCTGCAAAATTCTCGTCGATCGCCGTTCGGCGAGAGAGATTCGGCTAGCACCGGCGTTTGTCCTCGCGCATAATGGTCCCTTCACGCCTGCCGAAATTCCGACTTTTCGCGGAACCCCCTAGCCCTTTCTCTAATTTTTACGGCTTCGAGAACCGCTTCACGCGAAAAATCCGTCTTTTCTCTAATCCTTTGAGATTTTTTTTGAGACCGTACGTCGACTCCTTCTACGTCTATTTCGTCTTCGAAAATCTCGAGTCGCCTCCGTCTCAACTTCTTTCTCTTTTTATCCGCCGATGTGAGATTGCACTAACGAGACAAGCACCTCCCACGAAAACTGTCAAATTAATTAAACTAATTTTCCTATGAGAAATATTGCTAACGGAATCGATAGTACCGACTGCCAAACACTTCTGATTACCAAAATACCGAAGCGAAATGCTTTTCCATTTAGAAAATCGGTAAAAATTATTTTTTCAGGTTGACACGTACAGTTTACGTACTTAAACATCTCAGGGTAAACTTTTGACAACAGGCGCGGTAGCGCAATGGGAAAGTCGTAGGATTCAAAACGTCATCATGCTGATTTCGCGAGTTCGAGTTACGCTGGAGACAATTTTTTTTTACTTTTTAATTCCAATTATTTATTAGTATTAGTCTTTAGTTATTCTGTTTCATTATCCGTAGCTTTTATTCTTTCTGCACGTAAAGTTTGGAATTAATTCGTTCATTTTGGCAGTCTGTTAAATTCATCATTTTAGCTTACAAAAGTAAATATCTACAATATTTTTGGTCCCATTGATAAAATTGATAATAATGTTTACTGAAAAATAAATTCTATTTTCAGCACTTAAAAAATTATGATATTTTACCACCAAGAATAGAGTACCCTTATAATTCATAAAAATATTAAGAAAAATCGTTTAGTAAAAATGAAAAAACGTCAGAAATACTTGACGTTGAGAAATACTCAATGTATGGCTGTATTGCGTGAGGCCTAGTTCATGTCATGGTAGTTTTGGTACTTCTCACAGGTCATTTGTACCAGGCACTGCCATCTTTACTCGAATAAAAAGGTAAACGAGCTAAATCTGAGTCGGGATCAACTCTTACACTCGATCACTTTCATGTATATCTTCGAGTCAAGTACATCTGGTATTGACAGCACTTCCTCGATGGAATCCTCATCTTCGCTTATGTCTCCTTCGAGTAAAACTAAATCTTCACCAGATATATCAAGGTCTCCATAATGGTACATTTGTAGTTCCTATTCTGTCAATCTATTTGGATTTCTAGGCATTCTGAAACTAATTCCATAAGATTTCTAGACATTCTGGAACTAATTCCAGAATGCCTATAAATCCAAAGTGTCAAAATGGAACCCGACATTGGCGGTGATAAATGTTTTATCTGTTTATGTTTATCTCTTTAAATGGCCTTAAAGTGTTTTATCTCTAAAAACGCCTATTACTAAATATCACTCTAATTTCCTTCTTCCCCATATTTTCAATTGGCATAAATTCTGAGCTATTTACCGACGATCAGCCTCCTTGGTAACCCTTCTTGAGATGTATCTGTTTACAAACCAGCCCTAATCTTGCTGAAAATTTTAAAAGAGTTTTCGAAACTTTGCCAGTCTCTCTCCAACGACATGGTCTTACGGCTTCACGTTACATCTGAGTAGGCTGGGATACTTGGCGCTGCCGGCAGCCTCAAACTTACTTTATCGACCACAGTGACAGGACCGGTCTTTGAATCTTTCGTGCCTATTCCAACTTCTAAAGTAGCTTTATACATTTTATTCAAAATATCTATGATATTTCATTGATATTCCTACCGTTCTCAATCATAATAATATATTGTAGAGCACATTGTTTTGTCGTATCCATCTGATTTGTATTTAAACTGAAATTTTGATAAGACATTTTAGCTTATTCTAAATTGACTTATAATAGTTTATTATACCAGTACCATTTTAAACATTATTTTACCTCCTTAGCATTAGGTACCTATACTTTTTTATAAAGCTTCAGTAATATTTTACAAAACTATAATAAAACTAATAATATTCATGGAGGTTGCATAATCGGACCTGTAATAAAAATCATAGAACAAAAATATACCTACTTCTGTACAGAGTCCAGTCTTGGTTGTCTCTCAGGGGTAGGTATCTCGCTTATTAATGAAGATACAAGGATGCGGTTTTCGCAAAACCGTGATACTCTTTTCAGGAATAACAGATGTCATAAAAGAATTCCCACAGTCCAATTAGTTTCTGAGATGCAGGGTGGAATTAAAAATTGACCTCAAGCACTCCTCGTTTCGCGGTCTGCTTGAACGTATCCAGAAAACAAAAATGGGTCTATGCACAGTTTTTTACGAAGAATCCAATGGTGTAAGTAGGTACACTACCCCGACACCAGGCGGATCACTTGTCTGGTCACCGAGCTCCGGATGGCTGTAGGTCCTCTATACCGCTATCAGCGCACCAAGCTCCGGATGGCATGTGTCCATTAGCAGCGACCACAGATTAAGGGTTTCAAGATAGAATCTCAGGTTAACCTCGTCAACATAGCGAGCCACTCCTGGTCTACAACAAACCACCACCCAGGACGGGAGCGGCACATGCTGCCCCAGCTCGAGACTGACAACCCCCGATGGGTTAGACATGCAGACGAAGAAAGAAGACAAAACAGAAGATCCTACCCCACCTACAGATAGAGCCTGGACAGGAAAAGGCCCCACGAATCACCCACACAAATCACTTTTGTGATCGGGGTTGGTGAAAGATGGAGTCCACCTCTACGATTCAGTCCAGGCCTAGAGCGATGGGGAGGGTAAAGAGCGATAATCCCGCCCGGCCCAAACCATCCCAGGTCATGACCACGGTCAATAGATATTGGTACGTACAATTTCACCCTGTAGCTCAGAAACTAATAGGGCTGTGGAACTTGTGTTTGTAGTATCTGTTGTTTCTCCAAAAAAGTATCACAGTGTCGCGAAAACAGCATCCCTGTACCTTTATTAATAAGCGAAATTCTAACATTTCTAAACGTCAAATAAATTGAGCATTAAGATACGCTTGTCTTTTGCGAAAATAACCCACATATCCTCCTCGGATTTTTGTTTATGAAAGCCTGTCCTGTCGTCACCCGCCCAACTGGGACGCGCACTTGTGAGTTATTTCCGATTGGCGTTCATTTGCATCGGAATGAATAAAAGATGCCCCTGAGATATACCGATATCGTATGAGCGGGCTCTCTTCTTTGTCTGTTAGCTTCGTCTACAACTTCTATCATATCATGCCAAACTGTAATTTTATAAAAAGAATTCCGAAGCATTACCCAGTTACTGTATTCCGCTAAAAAGTTTTCACCAGGTATTTATTAATCTCAGGGATGGTCCGTGATTCGAAGTTCTACGGGGGCAGTGTTTCATAATAAGATATACAGAACAAGTAAAAATAAATGGCAATGCGGATCTGTGTGATGAATAGTCCACACGAACTCCACCCCCTGATTGGTGAAGACTGGGTAGCTACAGTGAAGAAGGTATAATAAATGCACATGCCAGGGGTCAGTTTTTTAAACCTAAGTAATAAAACTAAATACAACTCTAGTTACTAAAATATTTATTTAATCTCTAAATATAGACAAGCAATAAAATAAAGTAATACGTATAAGCAGATAATAATAAAATGGTCGGTAAAAAGACAAGCAGTAAAATATTAACCCTGTTCCTGCAGGAATCACAAACTAGTCAGATCCAATCAAATCATTCCAAACCAGTCAGCAAATTTTTTTGAACCCATCACAACCTTCTGACTAATTGCTGATTGCTGCAGGAACAGGCCTTATATAAGCAATATGACAGATTATTAGCAGTAAAAAAACTTACTCATATTAGGCAAACATTTATCGGCAGTGTCAAACAAAACCATTTGTAATAGTCTAAAAAAATAAATCGTGCAACTATTTAACAAATTATAAAAATAAATAAAACGGCTTTGTGTGGGAACAGAACAACCTGACGGATAAAGGCATACAGACAACGAAGTGTTCCTGGAGACCTACGCACATCACAAGTTATTCATCAACCATATATCAAAAGGTTCGAGAAAAGTACAGATGTAGAAGTCTTCGTGGAGCCCTACGCATATCACAGGTTATTCATCAAGACTGTATCAGAAGGTTCGGGACAGGTACAGATATAGAGGTCCTCCTGGAGGTCTACGCACATCACAGGTTATTCATCAAGACTGTATCAAAAGGTTCGCGGCAGGTACAGATATAGAGGTCTTCCTGGAGGCCTACGCACATCACAGGTTATTCATCAAGACTGTATCAAAATGTTCGCGACAGGTACAGATATAGAAGGTCTTCCTGGAGGCCTACGCACATCACAGGTTATTTATCAAGACTGTATCAAAAGGTTCGCGACAGGTACAGATATAAAAGGTCTTCCTGGAGGCCTACGCACATCACAGATTATTCATCAAGACTGTATCAAAAGGTTCGCGGCAGGTACAGATATAGAGGTCTTCCTCGAGGCCTACGCACATCACAGGTTATTCATCAAGACTGTATCAAAATGTTCGGGACAGATACAGATATAGTGGTCTTCCTGGAGGCCTACGCACATCACAGATTATTCATCAAAACTGTATCAAAAGTTTCGCGACAGGTAGAGATATAGAGGGTCTTCCTGGAGGCCTACGCACCTCACAAGTTATTCATCAAGACTGTATCAAAAGGTTCGCGGCAGGAACAGATATAGAGGTCTTGCTGGAGGCCTACGCACCTCACAGATTATTCATCAAGACTATCAAAAGGTTCGCAGTAGGTACAGATATAGAGGTCTTCCTGGAGGCCTACGCACTTCACAGGTTATTCTTCAAGATTGTACTCAAAGGTTAGAAAGGAAGCCTACCGATTAGCACTTACTCTAGATGCTGCTTGGACCATCGGTAAAATACTGCCTTGTGAACGAAAATCAGCAGTTTTCATAATCCTCAGCCGACGGTTGAACCAATCATAGAGTCAGATTTCGTTCCATGACCAAATATGGTCTGATATTGTATATACTTAGCGGAATGTTTACTTGAGTTTAAATTAAAATATCCGTAAATAAATAATATAAATCAAAAGGATAATTAGAACATATTTTCATTATCTTTCTAACCACCTAAGCCTTTTGATATCTATACCGCACCGCATCAATCTGCATTTAAATATCAGCTTATAACAAAAGAACACATTTAAATATTATTGTTTAACAAAACTATATACAGAGTATACCAGAAATAATATATTTAATAACTGAATAGTCTTACATTTAACATAACTCAATTTCCTTTGAGATAATACAGTAAAATCGACAAATATGGTTTATGAATAAAACACAAATATCTCAGACATATTCACCTTCGTAATTTAAACAAATTCGGTAAACATTTATTTCTGGTAAGTGCATTATACATCAGTAAGCATATTAATTGTCATAACCTCATTGTACGGAGAGCTAGTTATTCCAAACTTTGTCATAAAATGCATTAATAGATATATATTACATTAGGACTTTGACAAATCCAAGTAGCGGTTGCATAAGTATTTTTAAATGGCAAATGAATCAAATATTATCCAGTTCCAATGCATTAAATTAATATTTTAGGGTATCTACAACTCGTCAATATTGATGTATTCCCTTAAGAACAAAAACGCGGAGAGGCGTAAAAACATCGTTTGGAATTTATGATATCGGCCAGTTTAACAAAATAAATGTATATTATCTACGGTCTTATTTATTAACAAATATACTATAACAGTAAAACTATACAGGGAAACAATAATTCATTACTAGAATATGAGATGCTCATAAAAATATTCATGTACTATACAGGGTGTCTCATTGGGAAGGGCCGCGATCGATATATGGAAAAGTACGTACAGGATAATTTTGAAAATTTGGTTATTTACAAAGGTCAGTGGGGCCAACCTTTTTAAAATATTTTCACGTTTCTAGCACTTCTTGTATAACCGGAAGTCATGCTTATTTTAAATGAAACACCATGTATGTTTTTGCAGTTTTAGATTCTACGTTCAATTTTAAGTCAACTTTGTATAAAGTTGTCTATACCGAAATTCAGTTATTTTGGAGATACCTATCTCCAGTTTTAAGGAAAAAGTGACAGTTACAGGCACCATATTAAAAATGTTGAAATCTTGAACAGTGGAAGACCTTTAATTACCAATTTGCAACAGTAATGATTTAGGCATCGCTACATCTGAAAATGATTGCATAATGTCTGAGGAACATACAGGGCCCTCAAAATTTATAAGCCAATTTACCAATTTGAGAAGTTACAAAACTTGATGAACACCCAGTATATTATTCTACGGTCGAAAGAAGAATTATATTCTGAATCGAATGATATAAATTTATATGTCATTATTTTAAAAAATGTTGGTATTACGAAATTTCTTCTTTGGATACCCCCTTTCGTAATACCAACATTTTTTAAATGCGTCTTACAGCTAATCTTCCCAAGTATAATTTAATAATGATGATATCTTTGTTAACACTTTTGTGGACACAAACAATACTGACGAAGCTTCTGACAAAAAATTTGGCACTCGAGACAAACTAAATTCTTTTATTTTTTCACAATCCACTTGGCAAAATGAAATATTTCAGTTTTTACACGTTTTTATAACAGAATTCGCTGTAACTGGGAAATCTTAAAAGATAGGTACATACAAATTTATATCATTCGATTCAGAATTTGATTCTTCTTTCGACCGTAGAATAATATAATGGATGTTCCATTTGAAAAAAATCAAGTTTTTTTTAACAATTGGTAAATTGGCTTATAAATTTTGAAGACCCTGTATGTTCCTCAGACATTATTAAATCATTTTCAGATGTAGCGATGCCTAAATCATTACTGTTGCAAATTGGTAATTAAAGGTTTTCCACCGTTCAAGATTCAACATTTCTAAAATGGTGCTGTAACTGCCACTTTCTTCTTAAAACTGGATATATCTCCAAAATAACTGAATTTAGGTATAGACAACTTTACACAAAGTTGAAATAAAATTGAACGTAAAATCCAAAACTGCAAAAACATACAGGGTGTTCCATTTAAAATAAGTAAGTTGGTGTCGACTTCCGGTTATACCGGAAGTGCCAGAAACGTGAAAATATTTTAAAAAGGTAGGTCTCACTGACCTTTGTAAATACCCAAATCTTCAAAATCATCCTGTACGTACTTTTCCATATATCGATCGCGGCCCTTCCCTGTGGGACACCCTGTATACAGTGTGCTTAAAATGAAATTGGAAATATATGTACCTTGTTTAAATTACTATGGAACAAAAAGTTACTTCATAATAATTGTTTTGAAAAAAACATTGCTCTCATTTAGATGTTCCAAGAAATATATAGAAAACACTCTATACATATACTAGTATTTCGGCTTGTTAGGCCTTTTTCAATAGAGTAAATGTCTATTACTAAACATTTCCAAGCGCGTTTTCGTTATTTATTTGTTTACGAGCACCTACCTCTGATTGATCCTACCATCTGGTAAAGCCTGAGTTTTTATTACCTTTTCTAAGAAGGGCGAGAGTGTAAAATCTATCTGATCATTGGTAGTACACGGATTTATAATTAAAGATGTTTTAATTTCTAATTGCTCTAACAGATCTAAGCGCTTTCCTTTCTTTTCACGATGCAGTACCTTTACATTCTTCTGATCTAGAAAAATGATTGTTTTCTATACAATGCATCGAAAGTCCTGAATTTTTTGCGTTATTTAATATGGATTTTTTATGTTCTTTTACTCTAGTTTCGATACTTCTACCGGTTTGACCCACATACACGGCATTACAATTCAAGCAGTTAACTTGGTATACCCCCGATTGTTTTAATTTATTAACCCTGTCTTTGTTGTTTAAAAAAATCCTCCCAATAGTACGCTTGTTGATACTAATCGTTTTACACCCGTTTCGTTCTATTCTGCGAGCTATTTTTTCGCTATAACCTGGGACGTGATTAATATAACTATAGGTGCCTTCTTTTTCCCGAATATTGTAAAACTCCCGACGAATTAATTTCCTCCTTTTGTTTTTTAGCATGCTATCTATAGTTTTTCTTTTTTTCTTTAACTGCGCGGATTGTAATTAACTGCGCGGATTGTAATGCCGTGTATGTGGATCAAACCGGTAGAAGTATCGAAACTAGAGTAAAAGAACATAAAAAATCCATATTAAATAACGCAAAAAATTCAGGATTTTCGACGCATTGTATAGAAAACAATCATTTTATAGTTCAGAAAAATGTAAAGGTACTACTGCATCATGAAAAGAAAGGAAAGCGCTGAGATCTGTTGGAGCAATTGGAAAATAAAAAATCTTTAATTATAAATCCGTGTACTACCAATGATCAGATAGATTTTACATTCTCGCCCTTCTTAGAAAAGGTAATAAAAACTCGGGCTTTACCAGATGGTAGGATCAATCGGGGGTAGGTGCTCGTAAACAAATAAATAACGAAAACGCGCTTGGAAATGTTTAGTAATAGACATTTACTCTATTGAAAAAGGCCTAACAAGCCGAAATACTAGTATATAGAGTGTTTTCTATATATTTCTTGGAACATCTAAATGAGATCAATGTTTTGTTCAAAACAATTATTTTCACGATGTTTCATAAATAGCCATCCGCTTCGAGTATCCACTTTATTAAAAGTTACTTCATTACATAACGATATCATTCCTGTTGCAGGTGTTGTCCCTCGGTGCCGACGTCCTGCCCGAGTACAAGCTCCAGAACCCCAAGATCCACAACTACACCATACTCCACTACTCACCCTTCAAGGCCGTGTGGGACTGGATCATCCTCATCCTGGTCATGTACACGGCCATCTTCACACCCTACGTGGCCGCCTTCCTCTTGGGCGAGCCGGACTTCAACAACCGGAAGAACAAAAAGTACAGCGAAGACCCCATCGTCATCATTGATCTCATCGGTGAGTGCCTTTACTGATATTATACAAAGTTATGACAGCTCAGCACACTCTGTAGAACCTAAATATATTTCAGTATATTTGTTGTTGAATACAACTACCATATGCTTCCTTTTTTTTAACTAGTTTCAGTGGCGGTTTTACCATAAGAGCTGCGGGGCTGCAGACACATAAAATTTTATGTATTTAAGCTTTTAAGCATATTAAATATCAATAAAATACAACATATTTAAAATTTAAAGAATCCAAATGTTCTCGCGCTAAAATAAATCTAGGAGCTTATATTATTATTTATTACGACGCAAGCTAGCCCCTTATGCAACCGCAACCTGATATACAAAATGTGTGCACAGCGAACAGTTAGATGCGTCCTTTGTTTTTATTGGCTAATCAGGCACGTGACCCATAACACGAATATATGGGCTTATATGGCTGCAACAACAACAGCCACTGCAGTAAATTCAGTAATATTTCGTTATAGCACTGGTACGTGGTCGTTTATTTCTGTGTGCGACACGGGTAAATATTTTCATTTAGGCGTCCACGGATATTATACCTAGTTACTAAAATGAATAGCGTTTCGTTTTTACGAAAAACTTTATTTGGTTCTCTGCCTTATGAGGATAAACTGAAAATGAAAAAATTAGGTAGGCCAGCACCACCTTAAATATTGAAGTTAGTGGAACAAGCCGAAGTAAAAGTTACAAAAGACAATTTAACAATAATGTATACACAAAAACAGAGTGGATGTGCGAGTGTGATATAAACAATGCACTCTATTGTTCTCCGTGCTTACTTTTCGGTGGGGATAAAGCATGGACAATATACGATTGAGAACTATATAGGATTGCCGCATGGGCATGGAGGATTATCTGTGATTGTTGTACCGGGAATTAGGTATACGGTCCCAATTGAAATTCCCGGTTGAAGTTCAGAAGTGCCAGGAAAACGCGTGACCTTAAAAATTTTCAGAATTTAGCGGCTCCGGCCAGACTTAATACCCCGGGATTGAATTCGACCAATGTGACAACCCTAAGCAGAACACATACAATTAATGTTCACGCGCCGCCACTGCTAGTTATTATGAATCATTGGTTTAAATTCGTAGTAATACCAGTTTGATAAGTGAAACGCGTATGCAGTATTATGTACAGTGTTCTTTACCCGTAAAGTTATCACTCGTTAGTGTAAAGCGTCCCACCGTGACGGAGCCTGGGGTGGATTCAAGGTGGGGATATTCCTAAAAATCCTCTAATCACTGACTGAGACCGCCAGCAGCCAAAAAGACCTTGTTACGTTACAACCAATCTACCCGTGTTCTATTTTAATTTATTATAACATTCAACCTTCAGAACGCTAACAAATTCCAAATTTTAGTAAAATTTAATTAACCATGTCATCCTGAGGCAACAAGAGTTAGTTGAGTCTTACAACCCACAAAGAGGCTCTACAAGATCGCAAACATAAAACATTTTGTTCTGCCGAGTACTTCTACTGAGCACATTTTCATACAATAAGAAATTACTTCCATTTTTAAAGACTTACACGGACCATTCAAAAATAAATGAGGACACAAAAGTTAAAATATTAAAGTCTTTAAACAGTTTTCTACACGGCTGTTTATAAGATGCTCCAGCGATACATCTTAAAACGCGCTTTTGATGCAGAAAAAGATTAGGCACCAAAGTGGAGCTTCCCCAAGGATCAATCCCGTACCTCAACTTCGATGATACTTTGGCCTATCTATTCAGTCATTCACAATAGAACTTTCAAATTCTGAATCAAATAACCTGATGAGTTTAATCCTGAAATTAGTTTATTACTATTATTTGGACTCTGAATTATCTATGTAATGGAACACAGTCATACGAGTAAGAACGAATTGCTCCCATTTAGACTTTTCATTAGGAAGGTGAGAACGTAATCATAGCGAATTTTGACAGTGCCTCAGAGCCAAATAAAGTGTTGTAAGTCCATATTAGTGTCTTGTTTTAATACTTGCTTCAATTGTTAATAATTTTGCGTTCTATGCGATTAAAGTGAGCGTTAATTTGACGCAGAGAGAAAAGCGAAACAAAGTTCAACATTTGTAAGTAAAAGCATCCTACCTAACACGACTAGTTTTAAGGCCTGCGTTCCAGCGACCTACAATTCAGATTTCCAAAGGTACCTAGTTGAATTGGAATGGACACTAAAACAGTTCTGTACCAACTCAGAATCGGCTTGGGAATCTACTCCTAGAAGCCCCCTACTATCTCGAAACGAATTGCGGTTTTAATTTTCCTCAGACACCCTATATGAGCGTGTAACGTCCACGTAGGAAGTAGATTTCATAACATTCCAAAGTTGATGATGAACGACCCACTATATTCCCCGGGAGTATTACGTAGATAGAGTATATAAACGGGAGTATTGCCTAAAGCTCTAAAATTAGGAAGGGTGTTTCCTGTCTTCAAGAAGAATGATCGGACTCTTTGGAGGATTCCCTGTTATTATTATCTGTGTTTTTAAGTATTATGCACTTCTTAATTTTTCGCTGGTTCATATTTTGTAGAGGGGTTAATACCATGGCTAACATGAAATTATTTGTTATTTAGAAACGGTGTTGCTGTTTCATGTATGAAGTATGGCTACTTTTTGTGACTGGATATATAAATTTTCTTCCAGGCTAAGTTGGGTGGGGTAATTTATGAATGAGTATGCCACATCGATGAGATGTTGCTGATGATGATGATGAGGTCGATGATAAAGTGTTATGTCTGGTCTATTCTGGCCTCCGTTTTATCAATTGTATGGTTAGGCCCCAGTATGATTTACAATATTGGTTTTCTATTATAAGAGTAGTTGGTGGAGAATATTGGTAGTACGCTGGAGGCTCCGATTGCAGATTATATCACAGGGCTATTGCCTGGTGAATGATATTTGCCACTCCATTATGTCTATTAGTATATTGCACACGTGCTAGTAGTTTACATCCAAATGTTATATGTTCTATTCTTTCAGGAAATTATTGGCATATTCTGCACCTATCGCTCTTAATTGAAATATCCTTTAAGACATATTTTTATAGTTATTTGTCGCTATAAGGACATATATAGTTATTTATCTTGTATTGCAAGAATAAATCCCTCTCTTTCTAGGTATAATTAGCCTGTTTGTAAGAATTTATTTGAAAGTTTTTTGGTTATATGTTCTCAGTCCACACTACTTTATTATTATTATTATTATTTTTTTGTTAAAATCCAGTCGACTGGTTCCCTGACTCCGATTCTCAGGGTCGGTCGCTGGTGGTTATCAGTAGCTACTCCCTACGTCCGTGAAGTGAATAACTATTGAGTCCGGGAATCGTGTGCCCTGAGTAGATGTAATGAACCCAGAATGACCGCCTTCTGCATGCTTCCGGCTAGAAGATCTCCTGAAGCAATGTATCTCTTGCTCCACCGAGAGCTTCTATTATCAGTACCACAAGCTTCACCATGATACAATTTTATTCTATCATGAAGCTTCACAGTATATTCTGGATGGAGTCTACGGAGTTCGAAGAGAAAGTCTCAATATTTCGTCCGTTGCGCCTCCTCCTTCAAGACAATGTTGGTCGGCTCCGATTCTCAGGGTCGGTCGCTACTGTTATTATTATTATTATTATTATTCGAGTTTTGCGCAACATGTACTCCCCTGTTATTGTTATTAATTTTATTATTATTGTTATTATTATATTCATTATAACATTCGGAGAAAGAGAGAGAAGCCTCATCTGTACCCTACAATGAAGCCTAATATACTAAAAGGATCATTATTTTGCTGTCGTTCTCTTGAAGTCTTGAAATATGGACACTGCCGATTGCCTAGCGACCAACTCTTTTAGTCGTTACAAAAAGGACAACCCACATACATCAGAGGAGGGTAAAACAAACTTTAGCAAAAACGAACTTAAGCTAAAATCAATAACATAACTCTGGGGATATTATAAAGCCTTTTGTAAAAATAGAGCGTTTTAAAATCGTGTTGACCTGCGCTGAGTGGAGACTATTTTTCTTTTACGTAGTTCTCCCGATTTAATTATTTTTCTTCTGCTATAGACACGCGAAAATCATGTTAGCGAATACCCCGCGGACGTCAACCGATTGCGCTTTGTTTTGGCTGAAAAGGACATTTTAATTTAGGGATTTGTTTAAAATGCGAGCGCTTTCGTGATTGCCAGCTGACAGTAGTTGTATTAAGGGTAATGTACAGGGTGGGCAAATTTCGATGTTTATAGCCTCTCTCGTTAACTATTGGCGATTCAAATTACCGATGAGGGCGCTGCAAATTGTAAACAAATATGGAGGAAGACGAGTAAAACTTTTGCATTTCATATAACATCATCTAGCAATTTAACATTCAACTGCCATAAATATAGTGAGTTCATGTGCTAGTTAGGGTGAAATAAAGGATAAAAAGATAAAAGCAGTCAAACGTCGCATAAGTGCTTCATTGCTAATTATATGAATTTTTTGGGTTGAAACAGGTACCCTAGTTTTTCTTTACTTACATTTTGGACCAAAATAAGTATGACAAACTGTATGGTGATACCGTATTAGTGCTTGTTTTTTGTTAAATAATGTTTAAATTAAAATATATTCTGCTTTTATAAGACTAATAATAGAAAAGTATAGACAAACTGCAACAAAGTGGTTATGTTGTGTAAATAAACGTGTTCTCTGTTATTAAATTGTTACATGCCTTTCGGAGAAATTAATGAGAAACAGTTTCTTATACTAGGGCCAAACTTCTATCTATCTTCTATCTTAAACACTTCTATTAACACATTTTGTGGAATGACACCTAGGTATAAACACGGCTGTTTGTGTTGTGCTGATTTCTTTTGAATGCCATTTTAAAATGTAAAAATAAAGATGTACAAATACTAACCACGTCATTTTTAACTTTGTAAAACAAAAAATCACAAGCACCACTATATTATTACGTTAAACAAACCGAAATACGTGTTGTTTATCATTATATCAGCAATAAGCCTCCAAAAATTCCCTTATAAGTAGGTTCAAATATTTTCATGCAGAAGGCGCATTCATTTTTGGAATCGCCAATAAAAGATATAAGAAATTGAAACCAACCCATTTCCAATGTCTTTTTTCGTGACCTTCTTGATGGTGAAAACCAAAATGGCCTATCTTCTTTTATTTTTTAGAAATATCCAAAATTTCACCTTTCAGGTACATGTTCATATCACAGTTGCTTGTGGAGATAGAAAAGAATAATAGACATGTTATTCAAACACTTTTTTAGTATAATCCAGTGGCGTGCTCATTTTTTTTCTGCTTAGTTAAGTTTTATTTCATTTAAATTTAATTTTGAGTTATCACTAAGCTATTACTATGCATTTCAGTTCACTGTCCGCTGTCGTGATGTTTGCGTTTAAATATATTCCTCTCCGTTGTATTATATGTCGTTGTATTGTGGATAGTTTATAAATTGTAACAGTTTATTGCTTTTGTTAATACCTAGGTAATTTATTTTATTACCTACGCGTATTATGATGCGCACGTCTATGTCCGCCCTCGCATTTCCGCCAAGCCTAGTTATCACCAATCTTTGTCTCAACTATCTTTACGATACGTAATTATCAAGATAAAAACTCAAATGTCATTATTTAATAACCTTTCTACAGTATCTAAATGACACTCGCCTACTAGAAGAAAGTGAAAAATTTACAAATAGCACATGTGACCCCCATATAATATATACAAAAAGCCAGCATCACTGTATGGAAAGAAATACGGAACATTGTATATCGAGTTTTGACGGTGTAAATATTTGCTAAAAGAAAATTACATTTTGGACACCCTGTACAACAATATTCAATGTCTTAATGCAAATCTCCAATCCTTCCAATGCAAGCACAATCCTTCCCCTAACCTCGATGCTCGGTTAACCTGAGATTCTATCCTGAAACGGTCAGTGCTGTAGCGTCTCTCTTAATTAAAAATCTTAAATCGAAATACACCTGGGGTTTTTGAAAGAAAGAATATGTTGAAGTCAATTTTACGTAGACCAGATTGTACAAAAATACTGATTACATGTTTGCAGTAAATTTTTGTACTGAGTATCTGAATTCTGCTTCTACTTCTATCAATGTAAGAGTGAATTTGCGATAATTTTATTTTATCAAAGTCAATAAAGCCACTTCTGAAACTAAGGCTTCTTGAATAACATGTTTTTAAAGACTCATCTATGAATATTTAATGACTTTTCGGCACAAATTCTCATATAACGAACTGCGAAACTGAATTTATATACTTAAGAGTACGAATTTTAAGTTAGTATAGCCTTTGAGAGCTTCGCTAGTTATATAGGCTATTCTGTAATATTCTCCAAGCTACATTGTTTTATACGAGTTCATACTTCGCTAAGCTTATAAGAAAGTAACTGTTGACTTGATTTCGATACTATAATAATAGTAATCTCTATTAAGAGCTTCTTCTTCCCTCAAAATCCGATGGGATTGATCCAATAATTCCCTTTAATACACCTTCAGTATTTCCAACAAACCTCCAGCTTCAGACTAAGTGAAATGAGAGAGTATCTAACCAATCCTTATTGGCACGTTCTGTGTTGTGATACTACAACTGTAGCTTATCTGTGGTCACAATTCGTGAGAAACTACATTTTGAACACAGGGAAAACAATATTTAATTTTCCACTCATTTTCTTATTCGATTGCTGAGTGTTTTCGCCACACTTGGTTGTTGGTGATTTAGTTCATTAACCAAATACCACGTTCAACACGTACATGTATTTATTCTAAATAGATGGGTGCCCCATTTAAGCATTATGTGTAGAATACAGTACGATTCTATAATGTGGAACAGTCATTATAATTTTTCCTGATAAGTATTTATAAACACTCATTTTTGCAGCGCAAATATACTTGTTTTTTGTTCAGAATGTGGTAGTGAAACATCATCACATTCGAACGTAGAAATAACTGGTACTGATAAATCTTATATAATGTCTAAGTGTTATATGTAATGTACAGTTTTCCTCCAGGAACCAACTTATTTTAAAGTGGTACAGGCTGCTCGGGCTTCTCATAGTTTGCGATTCGCATGATGGCCACCAGGGGCAGCACATACTGCCCAGTGACCCAAGTATCCCAGGGACAAACCACCCAAATTTATTGTAAACTATTTTAAGTACTATTCCCATTTAAGGAATGCCGAAAGTAACGTGGAACAAATATTAACGACACGCACTCTTTTTCAGTGGACGTAACCTTCATAATGGATATCTTAACTTATCAGGATATCCCTTATGCAGGTTACGTTCACTGAAAAAGAGTGCGTGGCGTTAATATTTGCACCACGTTACTTTCGACTTTCCTTAAATGGGAATAGTACTTAAAATAGTTTTTTACAAACACTCATTGTTGCAGCACAACACATTTGTTTTTGTTCAGAGTGTGGTGATGAAACAGTATTGCATTCGAGAGTAGGAATAACTGGTGCTGGTAAATTTTATACTGTGAGGACATAAAGTCCGCCCCCCCCCCTCTAATTTTTGAACCACTGGGTAGATTGTGATGAAATTCGGAACGATAATATATGACTAAATTCTGCATTTTTTGACACATAATGACAGCTCTGAATGTCAAGCTATGAATGTCATTTTGAAGCTATTTTTTTTATGCTCAAAACATCCCCAAATTTTTAGAGCATTTGGTTTAGTAATTTCCAAATAAAAACCAGTAATATCGATTTCTGTTATACCATTTTTTTACATACATATTACAAATTATTGTAAATTATTCAAAGCAAAACAAAAATTAAAACTAAACAAATAACAATAAACCATCCCTAACTTAAAATAACCTAAATTAAAAAAATATGAAATAATTTAAATTAACCGTAGAGGCAGAAACAAATTTAGAAAACACGTGTTACTTCAAAAGATGTTGAAAATGACCACCATGAACCTCCTGACAAATAAATGTTCCATGGGTAAGTTCTATTATAAAGATTATGTGGTAAAAATATTATGTTATAAACTGATATTACTGGTTTTTATTTGGAAATTACTGAACCAAATGTTCTCAAAATTGGGGGATGTTTTGAGCATAAAAATATCTTCAAAATGAGTTATTACTCGACCCCCATTTCCATTTAAAAAAATGTTTATGTCACTTTGACATTCAGAGCTTTCATTGATGTGTCAAAAAATGTAGAATTTAGTCATATATTATCGTTCCAAATTTCATCACAATCTACCCATTGGTTCAAAAATTAGAGGGGGGGCGGACTTTATGTCCTTACTGTATATTTAAGTGTTATTTATATGAACTGTAACATCTTCCTGGTTCGCAACATGGTTTGCCATTCGCATGATGGCTACCAGGGGCAACATGTGCTACCCAGCGACCCAAGTATTCCAGGGACAAACTACTGAAATTTATTGTAAACTATTTTAAGTACTATTCCCATTTAGGGAATCCCGAAAGTAATGTGGAGCAAATATTAACGCAACGCACTCTTTTTCAGTGGACGTAACCTTCATAGTGGATATCCTGATCAACTTCCGGACGACGTACGTAAGCGGCAATGACGAGATCGTCTCCGACCCGGTGCGCATCGCCGTCCACTACCTCAAGGGCTGGTTCCTCATCGATCTGGTGGCGGCGGTGCCCTTCGATCTCCTGTTCTTCGGCACAGACACGGACGAGGTGAGTACGAGCTTGTCGGACAAATATTTCGTCTAGTTTACACGGCCGGACTGAGTTCGAACAGAAGCACCTCTAATTTTACTAATCTCTACCCAATTTTACTACAGTCACTATTGGTGCAATGGAACAACAGATTTTTGTGCTAGAAATAACTCTTTCTTTGGGAGTTTTCAGTATGGTAGCATCTTAACGTTATGACTCATCAAAAATGCTTTTGGAAATTGGATATGTGATATTAAAATATCTTCATTTATCTCAGACTAAACAACCACTGACAATCTTTAGTTAATTTAAAGAAATCCTTTTATTACACTTTGTAGTGTTTGTTGGCACAAACTTTAAAATTTCAAAGAATCCTATATTAAAACACCAGCCTATTCGAGTTCTAGGTTTTTTGTCGATAGGTATAATCACTCATGCTGCACTGAGGAGGTTAAATAAGAACGAAACCAATCTGCAGGTCTTGACTAGCATTTCCGTATAGTTTTCGTATAATCCAAAGTGGAGGTTTGCAAGTGGAGAACTTCTTACTATTCGCAGTTATGTATATCATAATGAAAGTATAATTTGAGAGAACACAGAGTCACGCACACGTTCTAGACTGAAAATTTCAGTTGTATCCATTGTACTTTATACCACTACCAACGCAAACTCTCAGTTTGACCACCACCGATCACCTGGATTCAGTCCGGGCGCGTAAACGGGCTGGCCCCTTCGGAGAATTTGGTGTTCAATGTTGCATTTTGGTGAAATGTGAAACGTGAATGCTACGTGTTTAGTCTGTTCGACCTTCATTCCAACACAGAACTATACTTAAACTAGAAGAGGCGAGAGTCATGCTACTTCAGCACCAATTTGAAAAGTTAGAAGTATGGTCGAAAGTTCATCGTTACGGTATTCACGCGCAGACGTTTTAAGGTCGAAACGTTGAGACGCATGCGCTTTTGAAGCCACTACCCAAGTAGCACAAATTCTATATAGATATGTAACAGGTTACAATGTGACTGTTAAAGATACTGAACCAAACAATTTTAGCTATGTTTTTTATCATTTGTTGTACTTACAATTTTATGTTTTAACACAGCTACAGTTGGGTATCACTTACTTGTGTCATCGAGAACACAGCGAAAGATAACAAAAACGTTTTAAAGTGGTAAGTTCTTTTCCTCCGTTCACAAGCAACCTCGCAGGAGTGCTTCTTAAAGAATGCTCCGTGTACTGCGTCGTTCAAATTGGTATGTTTTCGAGAGTTACCTAGAATCTGTTATCATCATCATCGTTTCGTGCATCTATTACAAATTATCGGTAATCCTCGAAAACGTACCAATTTGAACCACCCTGTACTCCTCCAAATGTTGATATTTAATTGTGATGAGTAGTTCTCTTTTGCTGTATTACCAAGATTATATATGCCCATCACCATTCTGTAGCATTCTCCATTCAGATATTTCAAAAAGAATCTTTGTTCCTCATATAGCTGGACGTAGCGATATGTAGCATCTATATTTAATTATATACTCCTCTTCTACCATAGGAAATAATGGACGCTTCAAGTTAATCCAGAATAAGAATGGTAATTTTTACCTTTGTTCCCAGATACTTGTCATTAGGAGCATCAACCACGAACCTATCACCTTTCTTACGTTTGTAACCCTCTCTTTGATTTTTTAAGAAGGCACGCAGTTTCAAATATTTTTTAACATCAACACTATGCTTGAGATTCCACAATGATTTTATATTATAATTCAATAATGAGTCCATAAAGCAGAAACTTTTCCTGCTTCCTATATTTAGTAAAAATGCCCGTATAAAATATTTTCGAAATACTTTTTTGATAATACATCTGATAGAGGTCACTTGATTTGCATGGAAACAAATTTTCGATTGATGCTTTTTCTGCTTTGAGAATTTCGGGTGAAGTGGACACAATTTTTTCAATTATAATTATTTTTGTATACATCGTAACCATGGAAGAACTTTATTTGTACCACGTTTCATCACTATTTAGTATCAAAGTGTTCATATTTTCACTAAATTATGGTTTTCCAATTTTTATTTTTCGATATCATTACATATTATCGCCAAAAAAATTAAATAGTTTTTTTTTCAGTTATTTAATCAAAAATCTTCGCAACAAATTAAACACTCATTGAAGCTTTCTCCACGGAACACTAAAGTGAAACTCAATTTTACAGACTTCATATCTCTTATGGTTTCCGATTGCTCCATACAAGGAATCTAAACTAAAACACTCCGTATATTGTCTACCTAGACACATTACCCACATAATAATAATAATAATGTCTCATTGTAATCACAAAGGTTAGACGGAAAATCTGAAACTTGTGTTGAAGAGGGAGCATCATATTATTATTCTGTGGACACTGTAATATTAACTACTACATGACTAAAAATTAACTTTCATGGCTAAATGGCTGTTTCAGGTTATGTTTCTTAAAATTTACAGAAAAATGGTAGCAACTACGAGCTACACAACTAAGGAATAGTTTACCATTTCAGACTTGAAGTCTGTTAAAAGATAACTGTTGATTACTGTTTTTCAGTTTAGTCACAATCGTCGAACTGGGCCATTTTTTTGTTGAAATACTTAGTTATTGTAGTTATTTTATAAATTACTGTGTTACTTGGGTAGCTACCGCACAATCTAAGGTATAATATGAAACAGGTGGCGTATATTACCGTATTTTCTGACCTCATACGTAAATTGAATGTTTACAAATGGCTTATTAAAAGTTTAAGATCAATCATTTTGATACTAAAGGTTTGTTCGGGTTCTCAAATTATCCGATTCTGTTCCTCAAGTTCGACGTCCGAAGATATCGATGCCTTTTTGGGGTTATTTTTCATGAACTGCAAACTCCTCATCCTAAAAATGAGGACTTAGGAAAATGAGGAATATACAAAGAATTCATTAGCTGATAAAGAGTTTAAAGAACACATTAGATAAATAATGCAAATAGTATTTTTAGTGATGTAGAAGTACCGGAAGATAACCATAATTTACATAACCTAAAAATAATTTAGCGGTGACTTTACTTAACTAAAAATACTATTTATATTACCTACATAAAATGTTCTTGAAATTCTTTGTCAGTACAAACTCATTGTATTTTCAAAAAATCATCCCCAAAAGTCTATCATATCTTCGTTGGACGTGATTTGGCATCTGCTTATCTACTTAATTTACTACTATGCCAACAGAGTTCATCACAATCGCATTCCATTGCGTGCGTTTTGCTTTTTTTCCAGCGAGATCCAGAATGATTGACTAGATTCTGAACGCAGCTTGACGCAATTGCTATAAAATCTGGTTTCCGTTTGCTGAAATTACATTCTATCCTATTGTTAATTGTTCGATTTCGAAAATTGATCAGTTGACAATAGAAAATAAAGTACGGAAACTAGTTACGATAGCAATTGGGAGAGGGTGCGTTCAGAATTCGGTCAATAATTCTACATCTCTCTGTAGAATCCAGACCAGTTCTGACTTTCTGTTAATGCGTTGACATTTCTGCGCTGGTTCTGAACCTTCGTAATTCAGAGAACCCGAACAAAGCCATCAGCAAAAGCTGTCATGCCAGTAATGTAAATAATGTAAGTCGGTTTACACCACCTATCGAATTACAAGCCTCTGGCTAGTTCAATTTGGATTTTAGAAAGCGCATGCGTCGCAATACCACTGCGATAGAGGATTTTATAAGTGCCTATAGAAATTGGATTCTAGTTTAGGTATTATTTCTGTGCGTTCCACTCGTCTTATTGTTGTTGTTTGACTTGAGGAGACCTTGTAGATTAGATGTCATAACTTGACCAATGATATACGTTTGGGGCTCTTCTTGCTTTAAAAAATATTTAACTCGGACAAAACAGAGGTTTATTTATAGGTAGTGGATGGATACCTACTCAAAAAAATAACATTCTCAGTTCATGAAATGTGATACAATGGTGGTGTTTTGATCAATCGGGTGAAAAACCCAAGAAATACAACCGGTACGCCGAAATTGTAAATGGTATTGAAGAATACTAACTTTAACAACTGAATTTAAACAGTAACACTTTTGTGTCTCGGATATCTTTGGCCCTTTATCGTTAGCCAAAAAACTTTTGAACCCAACGTTTGATTAAATTGGCCGAAGATGCGCAGCTCGTGGATGGAACTACATCATCTGGATGTCGGAGAGACGGATGCCTACTTGGGTGTCGAGCAACGCTCCACCCAAGAGGCTGCTGCCGTAGAAAACGCTCTCCGCGGCAAGTATAGACACCGCCTCCGGCAGATCTGGACTTCCGAACTGTCAGATAAGAATAAAGTGAGTGCTACTAATATGCTTGCCGTTCCGATCCTCCTCTACTCCTTCGGAGTAGTGAAATGGACAAAAGGAGAGCTGCGACAACTCGACATAGGAACACGCAAAATGATGCGTCTCAATAGGAGTTTGCATCCTAGGTCGTCCGTTCCACGGTTGTACTTCCCAAGACTTCGGGAAGGCCGTGGACTCTTGAATTTGGAGTGTCTGCACAGCAGAATGGTATTCGATGGAATACCATTACCCTGCAAGGTAATCAGGAGTTCGGATCCCCTTCTGCATGGTCCAAGACCATAAAAATGCAGAGGTTGGAGCATTTTTATTTTTATTTAAGGCAGCACGAAGAGCAGCTGATGAACTCGGTCTGATCTTCGACACTGAACGGAGAAACCCAGACTCTGTCAACGAGTTGGGACCCGTTCAGTTGAAAGCCCAAGCTTCTGCAGCTGCATAAGGATAAGCCATTGCACGGTGTCTTCTATAAGAGCCTTAAATACCATGGCTTATCCGAAAGGTTGACCTTTGCCTTTTTAAGGTCAGCGGGGCTTAAGTCGAAGACCGAGAGATTCATAATGGCTTGCCAGGATGGTGTGTTTAATACCCTCGTCTATCGAAGCCGTGTCATGTGTATGGAGGTCCCTGATGTCAACTGCAGGACCTGCCATAGGGCGCCGGAGACAATTATGCATCTGCTCTCCGCTTGTTCGGCATATGCAGTCTCGGCCTATATCCATAGACACAATGCGGCTTTACGAGTGCTTTACGAGTGCTTTACTACTCTCTACGGCACTCGAACTAACGAGATAGACGAAACACCAGTGCTGTCATTCGCTCCGGGGGATATTGAGTCCGTTGTGGAGAATGAGAAGTACCGAATTTATTGGAACTACTCATTTCCCACGCTCAGGCAGATTCAAGCCAATAAGACTGATGTAATCCTCCTTGACCACGAGCTCAAGACAATGTTTGTCATTGAGTTCTCGGCTCCTGCCGAGAACAACATTGTCTTGAAAGAGGAGGAGAAGCAGACGAAATATCGAGATCTTCTCTTCGAACTCCGCAGACTCCATCCAGATCATACTGTGAAGCTTGTGGTACTGATAATAGGAGCCCTCGGTGGAGCAAGAGATACACTGCTTCTGGAACTGAAGATCATACCGGCATACCGAAATTCGGCAGATCTTCTAGGCGGAAGAATGCAGAAGGCGGTCATTCTGGGCTCATTACGTCTACTTAGAGCACACGATTCCCGGACTCAGTAGTTACACACCCCACGGACGTGGGGAGTAGCTTCTGATTACCACCAGCGGCTAACCCTGAGATTCGGAGCCAGGGAACCAATCGACTGGATTTCAACAAAAAATAATAATAATAATAGTAATAATTATTATTATAATAAGTATAATAATAATGATAATAATAATAATAATAATAATAATAAAGAATTCTTAACCTGTGTCACATTTCATGAAAGTGGAGTAACAACTAAATATAAAAAAAAGTTTTAATTTGGTTTCTGTTTATCAATTATTACTTTTATATATATTATCATACAACTTTAGAGGTTTATTACATATTTCATGGTTTATAATATTTTACGTGTAATTGCATTATAATATTTATAAACAGTAATGAGTTACCAGTTATGGGAAATATTTTTTAAAGCATACGAGTCGTCTATTGAAGATTCACTTCACTAGTCATGTTTTTGCAACATTTAATGAAATTGTTTTGCCAGAATTTTTTTAAACATAATTTTTTAAATAAAATTTCATTCTTTTCTATAGTTGGGCTTGGATAAAGACGAGGTAGTCTATGAATAGTTTGATGCTTGATCAGCGACAAAAACTCCATAAAATACTGCTTATCGTGGTGGTTACGTAAAACAGTTGCTTGCCATCGAAGCATAAACCTGTAACTTACTTCAGGTATCTACCTTTTTCAATTTTTTGAGAAGAATAAGGTGATGTAATACAAATTTCCATACCTTCTTTCGTTCCTTAGTTATGGTCAAAAACTGAGTTTCAGTTTGTTTCGAAGATATTATCATAACTTTTTTAACAAGAAGAATATTCAAGTACCTCACGATAACAGCAAAAATAGTACACAATATTCATAATTGTAACAGAACATTCTTTGTGTATAGAAAATGTCCTTTTGTACTACGGTAACGGTATTACATTTCTCTTTGATTTAAGTCTAACTATACTTTGTCCTTTCTCCCTTTACGAAAAAGTCTAGTCGTAATTTAATTAAGAGACAAACCGTTCAACGTTAGCAAGCAACTTTCTACGAAAACCACTACAGTCTCCAGATCCTTTGTGCTATCAGACAATGATTTTCTTTACGGGTTTTTGTCGCAATTTTATAAAACGTTTTTTACTATACCCACATATATTTGCCTGTTCTTTCCTTTCTTTCAAATGTTGTTTTGCACGCCTAGAAAGCATGTGTCGCTTCTTAGAGATGTTGCAATATGTGAAAATCGTATTATTTTAACTGTATTAAATGTTTCATTGTCCTGCGCACTGTGGACCAAAATAAATGGTGTCCTATTTTATTTGTAGATGTTTCGCATAGTATTTTCAAGAAAATTTGAATATCATACATTGTGGTGCTCACATCAAGTGTCACCCCTCTCTTTTATACTATGCGGACTTGCACAGTTCCCCCCTAATAATATTCCACGAACCAGTCAGTATACAGCCGTCAAACAAATACTGGATTAACTGGCATTTAGTTTACTACTTTCTAAAAAGATGGCGCTAGAGGGCTATTAATTTTTGGAGTCACTTTGGAATCACAGATAGTAGCAAAGACCCAAAGAGGGCACTACGGTGTGTTTCTCACCACTACTAACATTCACGATGTTCATTAGGCAATCACATCGCAACATCGTTCATCGAGCCCACTACCTATGGCACTCTGATGAGCGCAAAATAAGCGCGAAACCGACCAGTGTCTGGTAGAAGGTCTCGATGAACGATGTGGCGACACCTATGGAGATGCCGATGTAATGCAATGCCAGTCGGGGCACATTTCCGTGGAGTAGTTATTTTCGGCATCTCCTTCAAATTATAGGTTTGTTTCAACACCTCGAAATACCGTATATTGAATGGGAAACCTCATGCGCAATAAATAAAATGTGCATATGAAATGAACGATATTTGAATTTAAAAATCAAGGATTGATAAAAGACAGAAAAAGAATGAAAAAGACCTGTCGAATGTTTATAGCCACTTCAGAAAGTAGTAATCTCAATACCATTATCCACGTTTTATCTGATGATCTCAATGCTGGCTAGTTCCCAAATTTTATTAGGAAAGGGTTGTTATTTATATCTCCCCATTGTATAATTGTTATTTTATGTACTTACCTACATATACTAAACTAAGAAACCGAGGTTCTTGCGATAAAGTACGCCATTATTTTGTGTCTCTCGGTGTTTGGTTTATATTTTTAAACTAGACTGCCTAGTAGTATTATTATGTACAAGTAGTGACTAATAATTATTTTTACTTGACGTACTAGTATCAGGAGAATTTTGTAGATACTAATACTTCCCTCATTTAATGTTTTGAGGTTCATTAGAATCTTTTAGGTATCTATAATGAGGCAAATACCGTTGGTAATACTACGCTTCAACAAGATAATGATGTCTTATATTGTTCAGCCTTCCTTAGAAAAGTTATCTCCCAAAACATGCAAGAAGATACTTTAGCAATAAGATTTCACTTAATCTGGTCTTCGGATAATTAATTAAATTACATAATCGGTTTTCGTTTATAAACCGAAACAGAGGGGGAGATTTAAGAAGCTTTTGATAAAGCGCCGTTAAAGGCACAATGCCATTGATATACCATCCCGGTACATAGAAAATTACATTGCAGTATTGACAGTTCTAAAACAGATTCGAATCATTCAATTCTAAATTAAGGAGATATTTTTAATGTCAGATAATAATTTATGCTTATTTATAAATCTGAAAGCTTGTGGGAATTATTTTTAATATATTTCAAAAAGCACTTATTGAATTCCTCTTTGTTTTAAACTTAATAATTTAATTCGGAGAGGTATCTTAATAAAAATAATAATTAAGTTATTAAATAAATAATAAAGTTGTTGAAAAAGATTTTGGTAGAGTTCCTGCAACTGTTAGAGAATAAATTGGTGAGATTCCAAAGATTAATTGGACATTTACGCCAGCAAATTGAAGATTTGTTTTGACACAGAAAATGATATTGAGGGAAGTATTGCTCTGTAACCATTTATATCAGTTCAATAACTATTAAAACAGGATTATCCTAACAGAATTCATTTTGTCGTCGGTTGTTAGGTCATCTCAATCACGAGCAATTAAATTTAACCCTTTTTATTAAGCAAACCTGCTTTTGCCTTCATAAATATCAACAAGTTAGGTGACCAGTAACTATTACGTGTTGCGGTACGCTATTACCGTTATTTGTCATTTTGACATAGAAAGCAGCTAATCAGCGATCGTATTACCTTGAGAGTCATCAATCATTACTAAGCTCTAATATGTTTTCACATGAGTGGAAGTGAGGGATAAAAAGATAACAGAGCGGGTATTTTGTGACGTAGTAATGCGGTAACCGTATTGTTTACACGAAAACACCACGGCGCCGACATACAATCTGTATCCTTATCGAGAGTACCTTAATCAAATCTGTGCATGTGCACGAATATCGCTAAATCCAATAAGCATGCAGCATAAATACTGCATCTCTGTCTACCGACTTCTTTTAAAAAAAAGTTGAACGTTGGAAAGTCTGTCAACCTATAAACAATGTGTCACCTTCCGTAATCATGGATATCGACAAAATCTGCGCATGCGCAAATCGAAGTCTCAAAGGGTCTCTGGAACAGTATAGTACTATATCTTTTGTCCTTTGGTGTTTTCGGAGAAACCGCTTATGGGCTAACATAGGAAATACGCGATATAGTAGTATTATTATATATATGATTGTTTAGTAACCATGGGCTGCCAAAGCCGGTAATTTCGAAGAAACACTGAAACAGGGTTGTGGATTAGACAATATTTTGTGCAGGTTACCTAAGTTAACCGATAGTAACCAAGATATAAAAAATTATCAAAGGTGGTCATGGATTTTATAGGTATCAGCATTTATGTCAATAATTTTTATTATCAAAATTTGGCAATATTTCTGGTGAAATTTTCTTTCTATTGTAATCCTCAGAAATGTTTTAATTATAGTTTCCACCACAGACCATACAATTTACATGATTGTAGCCTATCTCCAAAGTGGAATGTGCGAATGGACAATTTTCGACCACAGGCCCCACATTTACCAGTAAAGTAGAATTTATAGACACTTCAGCTGAAGCTGAGGGTAGCAGTAGAGGTAACGGTAGAGGTTTATACAAACTTTCCAATTTAAGGATGCCAACATAATATTTCACTTACTGCGCGTGCACAACCTTTATGACAGATATGAGTACTATCAGTACTATCCACAGAAATAAAGGTTAGATAATTCTTATGTTTTGTTCTGTACCCCATTAGGAAATCGGATGTTCGTAGTGTGAAACTTAACCGAAACAAGAAAGTTAAAAGATACGTTTAAATTATAACCAATAACGGCATCCAAATTTCATAATTATTTTTGTGATGAAAGTTAACAAATTCAGACAGTTACGACTTAGTTACAAAGAATTACGAAGCAACAACTCAACAAGTATTAAACAACAACCACAGAGATGCCGAAAACCGGACTACACTTAAACCACAAAACAAGACGGAAATAACGAGAGGCACGCCAATGAACAACCACGGACTACCCCAAATTTCTGCTATATGCGAATGCACAGGTTATATTTGACATTGCAATTTTTACGCTTCTTGTCATCTATTGGCTAACTCAGTCAGTAGTTTAGGAGTAACCAATCAGGAACCGATAAATTGTAAGTAGGTAACAATAGCACTACACGAAATTTGATTTTAGATTACATCGTAAGGCTCATCTACGCAAACTCAACTACAGAAAATCGACTCCATGCTAGAGGGACAAAATGCTGTTAAATCGGTATATACTATTTCTATTCTATAATCTTTATTTCTGTGGTACTATCACTGTCTACACGCGATTCACTTTAAGATCATAGCGCCAAAGCGGCAGTAACCTATACTAACCTATGGGCCACTGACACTGACGTTTGAAATTGTATTCTTCAAAGATTTGATGTCGAGAACTTTAAACCAAGTAAAAACCTTGTAAAACTATTTTGAAAGGGGTAAGTAGTGATATAAAATTAAAATAGATTTCAATATTTTTCGAGCGTTTAATCTGAAAATGAAACTTAACCTCAAAATATGTCAAATTCTTTATTGGACATACAGCATACATACCTTTATGGAAATAGTCATTCTTAGAGAAATATAAAAGGCACACACTCTACTTTGCGTTCTTAAGCAAATAAGAGCTTAATAATATAACTTATCTATTTATTATAATGTCACGTTCACATATTGTTGGATGATGTGATGCGCATGTGCAGGAATACTCGTTTGCCGCGACATGATTGGCTGGTCGCTGAATACGCCACAGCGGTGGCGACATAAAGTTAAAATCGTGCCGTACAAACACTGTTCCGGTAATCTACAAATATTTTATAAACACCTCCGCGGTGTTCAACATTGGCGATGAACCTCTGCTGCTACCCCTACTACTACGTCTTAATCTAAAAATGTTTCTTAATAAAAAAGGATTGCTCCTTGCAAACTGTTTCCATGTGTTTCGTAAAACATATAGAACAGGAGTCTACAAAATCTTTGAAACATGTATACAAAAACTGGAGTTTCATATGGAAAGGACGGAACGTACTGAAAATGTATTAAAAATGAAAAAGTTTCAAACGAGATTTCACTTGGTTCTTCTTTCTTATTTAAAATGATTGAGGTGTGAGGGATGCCGGTTGAAGAAGGGTTATATCCACGTCAACTTCGACCCCCTTAAAACAAAGATTTATCTGATTTTTTTGATATTTTGCTTATTGATTTCTAAGTTTCTGAAAGGTTCAAATTTTGGTTGCAACACCTGTTTACAAACAATATATAATAATTTTTTATTTATGATTCCTGAAACAAAAACAAAGTAGATCTTGATTATAGGAGTCGAGTAGTCATATTGATTTAATATTTTTTATTTTACATTTAGTTTATAATATATTAGAATTAGATTTGTTTTCCTAAGTACTTTTATCTTGTACATATTTTATCAAATTTTACATGTTATATTAAGTAGTTATTTAAATTTGTTGTTTTTAATTGTTGTTGATTATTTTATTATCTACATTAACATTAAAACTCTAAAGGTCAGAACTTTTCGTCTCGTTTAAGTCTCAATTAACTAACCGAACGATATGAATGCAACTGTTCTTGTTTGATATGTGAGTAATACTGTCACATTCATATCGTCGGATTAGTTAACCGAGGCCTAATCAGATCCAAAAGTCCCGGCCCTTTTAATCTACTAGAACCAAACTGGGAGATTCTGAATTTTTATATATTTACCAGTTTATGGAAGTAGTGTTTCACTCACAAAGTTTGTTTGGGAATTCTGAATCTACCCATCAATTACATGACACTGATACCGACCAATAATAAACTAAAATCAGTTTAAGGGATATTCTGAAGTTGTGTCCAATAACTGACAAACTAGATTCTTTATATGAAATTATACTTAATGGGTTTGTATATAAGTTTTTACTAATGTTTCATATACAATTGAAAATCATATTTTTAAATACTTATTTAGAAATATTGTTCTTTATAATTGTCAGTTTTGTTTGTATTGGATTTATGGTTCTACTGTATTATTTCAAATGTTTCACGTTGTACTTTTTTAGTAGTGACGTTATTAATTAATTAAGAGTGAAACTTCACTTTTAGTTTTAAATGGTAGTAAATACTTCCTTAATTAAATGTTTATCGTGGACTAATTAACTTATCAAAAGAAACCTGCAGCCTTATTAATAATAATACTTAGAATGTTCTAAGACGTGACTAGAATGTAATTAGTGAAAACTGTATTAATAATATCATTTAAATGCATGTTAACGCTAGAATGATGCTAAATCACTAGTTATCAGTTTGAGTATGTTTTACAATAAGTTAAAGTTAACCTAAAAGTTTGACAAAAATGACAGCAGTTTTTTTTCCTCCCAATTAACAGATCGAGAACGTTTTTCTGAAATATTAAATAATTTAATGCGAAATTTTCCGTATTTATATGTCAGTAACTTCAATAATTATATAAAATTTTATTATGGCATGGTTACTTATCGAATTCATTAGGGAGATTTTGAACCCCTTAAATTTTAGCACGTCGTTATCGTCATTCTGAGCATATGCAGTTCCAAAGAGTATCATTTTTGGAACGATAACGATAAGGTAAAAATTTAAGGTGTTCAAAATATCCCTATTATAAAAGGCAAAGTTCTTATCAAGGGCGGATTTACCATGAATTCAAATTTTACATTAGCAAAAAGCAAAAACGTAATCAGTTAAAAAAAATATAAACGTACTTCACTTAAGGATATTTTATTAAACACTTCTATTTGCTATCTCATGTTTGTCCAAAGAAAAACGTACCTATCTAAATGCACAGATAATTTCTAATTTCACAACATTTTTTAAAAATGTGGTTTTTTGAGATACTCCCCCATGTAGAAAAGCTAAATCCGCCCTTGATTGCTTATTAACACAAAACAGTCTTGACACAAGACACTTGTCAGTCTTGTCACTTTGCGTAAATATTTGTAAATGGAGGTTAGATTTATTGCAGTGAAATTAGCTCTATGTATAGAATGAGATGTTGTCACATTAACTTCTTATTTAGCATGGTGTTAGTTATTTGTTTATAAATATTTAATTATTAATATGAACTACTTAGATTGATTTAAGAATGCGGTTAGTTGTCGTTAGTTAACTTCATGTTATTGTGATTATTATTAATATGGGTGCTGATCTACACCGAAGCTTACCTATTTGCTGGAAAAACATCTAACTTAATTCTTTAAATGGAACACCCTATATATTTGTACAGATAAATATCAGATTTGTACAGATTTTACTGGTTAAATAAAACGTCCTCTCACGAATATGTACGACTCAGGGTTTTCCGTTTACAATCTCAGATTGCTCCTAAAATAATCAGTACCTAACGTCACAATTTGACTAAGATCGCTCTTAATCATACCTCAATCGCTCTGTTGCTGTAACTGCCAATTCAATCTAACACGGTTCCAAATTTGACATTGTTTGTTATGTTTGTTTTGTTGTTTTTCATCTGTAAGCTAACCTAACTTTTGGGTTTGGTTTTTCTATGACTTTTGGATTTTTCTCTGTAACGGTGAAATAAAAAGAGAATGGATAATACTGGACGACCATCAGCAAATTAAGAAATAATATAATTTTTCAACATAATTTTTTATTTAGTATTTTGTTTCCTTGCAATAATAATTATTATTATTATAAGCACAAACATATGCAAGGTCTTTGCCTAAGCTATCAGATGAATATAATATTTTAATAGATTGCAACATTTTCTGGTTTGGTTGAAAAATATCTATGCGCACAAAAGAATTCTAAAATTTGAGGTTATATGTTTAAAATTTCAGTTGGTGCTCTGATTGCTCTTCCAATTTTCTCAGGTCAATTGAGAGCACTCGTTTTAATATTTCAGAACAATAAATTGAATAAATCTAATTTTAATATTTCAGAACAATAAATTGAATAAATCTAAGACGAAACTCCGAGCAACAGCAATTAATATGCAAAATGGAACACGATAATCTCATCCAGAGCACTGTCAGATCATTCTGAGAGCACTTATAGAGCAGTGAACCCAAAACGCTGTTAGTTAGTTTCATTTTCAGAACGTACTGCGTCAGTTTTTGGACAAAATACTTCAGGATACACCCCACTTAACATTTTTTACCTTCTGCTTTTAAGACTACTTACCTTTAGAAAGGCGGGTCTGTACTACAATACCCGCCAGCTTGATTACTACCACCACTACATAGCCTATGACCCATAGGACCTAAGACCGAAGTGCTACAATGCAGCGTCCTCTTTGTTTTCCAGACGACGACACTCATAGGGCTGTTAAAGACGGCCCGGCTGCTGCGGCTTGTGCGAGTAGCCAGGAAAATCGACCGGTATTCCGAGTATGGGGCAGCGGTGTTGTTGCTACTCATGGCCACTTTCGCTCTAATCGCCCACTGGCTGGCTTGCATATGGTGAGTAACTGCTCTAATGACAACTTTGAGAAGCATGAGAGATCATGCCACTGCACCGCTTCAAATAGCTGGTAGGAGTCAAGGATTGTTAACTGTTTACAGGATTGCTCGATCCCTATACTACAATGTAATCCATAATTGTGACGTCATCAAAGATCCAAAGATCTCGAACTTGTAGAAATAGGTACACTTTATACTGTTATTACAAACTTTAATAAATAATAATATTAATAATCATTCAAATACGAAAATTCTCTTGCAAATGTGAAAAATAACAAACACAAAATAGGTATATTTTGACAATTCGATTACATATATCTTCGATGACGTCACAAAGGCGGATGACAAAATTGAGCGATCGAGCAATCCTGTAAACAGTTAACAATCCTTAGGTAGGAGTACCAACCTAAACTGGGTTTTTATGTTCACATGTTTATTTATAGGTATTCAGCCAACTAGAAACATTATTAATGAAATTATTCAAATGTTATCATCTAATATTGAATATACATCATAATTTTTACATTTAATATAATTTTGTAAATTTTCTTCATAAATTATTATAGCAATAACAAAAAATATCAGAATTATTGAATAATAATTAATGAATAAAAAATTATATGTTTTTAAATATTGTTTATTGGCTTATTTATCTCTTTAATTTAAATGATCTTTCTAAATTTCCGCCAAAACATCACTCTATTTGTTTACTATTTATTCTGTGACCGTTTGTAAACTTAACTTTTAACAGTAGAGATACTGTAGGCGTACGAGCTCACAAATCCCATGTAAATCTTCATAAGCCTAAAATAGTCGTTTTTGTTTATTTTGTCGACAAAAGACCCCGCTTCTTGCTCCTATGGGACTTTTAGATGTAATTGTGGTGTAGTTCCCTAGTTGGGTGTGTAGGAGTATCCAAAGTGCATCCCCAACCAGTCAGAGCGCAGCATCAAATGGCGGGAAATTTAAAAATTGGGAGTGTATAGGGTGTCTCGAAAAAGCTAGTGGTATAGGGTGAGCCAATAAGAAAAATACCTGTTTTCTGGTTAACAGCTGTTAAACAGAAAACAAGGATAAATAAGTATAAAACAAAAACATATTTTGTTTTATACTTAAACAAACAGGTACGGAACAGCTGTTAAACGGAAAGCAGATATTTTCAAAAACAAGGATAAATATTGATAAACAGAAAACAGATATTTTTAAACAAATATGGAACAGATTTTAAACAGAAAACAGATATTTTGAAGAAACAAGAATAAATAAGGATAAAACACGCATAAATATGGATAAACAAAAAGCAGGTATTTTCAATGAGGTATAGAACAGCTGTTAAATTGAAAACAGATATTTTCAAAAAACAAGTATAAAACAAGGATACATAGGGATAAATAGAAAACAGGTCATTTTCTTATTGGCTCGCCCCTATACCACTAACTTTTTCGAGACACCTTATACATTCCTCCTTTTTAAATTTTCCGCCATTTGATGCTCGCTCTGATTGATTGGCCGCGCGCCCCCACACACTCAACTTGGGAACTATACCACAACTACATGTAAAACCCCCATAGACAAATGAATCTATTTTCGGCTTATGGAGATTTAAATGGGGTTTGTGAGCCCGTACGCCTAGAGTCTATCTACTTTTAGCACTAGGAACAACTCCTTCGTTGAATTATAAAAAAAGTTATTTCGTTTTCTCAGTTCCAAGTCCTCTGTAATTGACGAAAGAAATGAATTTATCATAACAACATCTAGTTTCTGAAAATATAGCAAAACTATAACATAATTGTACCTACAGTGTTTGGCCAGAATTATAAAGAGTGACTCATAAGCATTATCAGAGCGCTATTACTATTCACCGCATAAAATAATCTTTACCCTATAAATATATGTGCTGTTTCCTAGGGACAGTGATCTTGACTGTAATTTCCTGGAGGTGCAATGTACTTAGTGTATTTAAAAAATGAGCAACGTAATTAGAGACCTAAACTGTCAACGTAAAACTAGAGCATGCGTACTTACATTTCGACAACATCCCAGTTTTCATGAAAGTGGCGTAGAAAGCGTGTTTTTTGTATGCAACTTATGTTTGACGAATTGCAAGGTTAGAATTTAACCTATTTAAAGAGATGTTGTGGTTATTTTTTTATATTTTTTAAAATTCGGATCAGAATTGGAATTAGGACCCCTTGCCCCTTCACCCGTCGAACAGCTCCATATGCTGTGAATGAGTCTCTCTCTGTAATTTTGGTCAAACACTGTACCAAAAATTAGGCTAGGCTAAATAAATAAAGATTAATCGGTCTAAATTTCGAGTCCATATTTCTAAAATTGACTAAAATTTCTAAAAAATAACCTTAATTGTTCTTTTAAATCAACATATCCACCCTGTATCTGTTTAAGAAAACACATTTGTAAGTTGGATTATCAATCCAACCTGTTTTTACGTAGAGTACATGATTAATTGAGACTTTCTTTTATAAAACACTCTATACCTATAATACCTTGCGCCCTAGTAATGTAGCACGGACAAACACTTCCTTGGATGTATGATCTTCTTAATATAAGAAATATTTTCCAGGTACGCGATTGGCAACGCAGAGCGTCCCATGCTGCCGTCCAAGATCGGGTGGCTGGACGTCCTGGCCAACGACACCCAGCAGTACTATCTGCCCAACAACACGGGAGGGCCCAGCATCAAGAGCCGTTACGTCACGGCCCTCTACTTTACCTTCACGTCGCTTACAAGCGTCGGGTTTGGGAACGTCGCACCCAACACCGACGCCGAAAAGATCTTCACTATATGTGTCATGCTGGTCGGATGTAAGTATATCTACTACCTTCAGTCGATTTAACATGTTTTTATAGTACAACGACCGGAAACCGTAGCAGGGTCAGTGGCGGCTATATTAATATTACAATCACATAAAACTTTATTTCAAGCTATAAGTAAACAATAAAAAGTACAAAAATGGTAATAAAAAATGCTCGCGAAGTACCCAAACCGTGCTACGGACCTAAAGTCTACAGTTCGTTCAGTTCGAGAAATGAGGAAATATAAAATTTAGTCAGTAAAGAAAACATGTTCTCATTTCACAGAGAAATGGGAAACCAACCGGCCTAAACAACGTATATACCGCATATCGTAATATAGTAATAGTACTAATATACATACAAAATTAATTTTGCATGTGAGTAGTGTGTATAAAAGCTTCTGTGTGCCCTTCTATGTTTCATACAGGGTGCGGCAGCATAACTTCCTTTTTTCAAAACTTAATAAAACCCATTGTATGAATTTTTTATTTGTTTTTTTATAATGTAGGCGCATGCCTAAAGTTTTGTTTTACATAGTTTTGAAGATCAAATCAGATAGGTGACGTCCCCCATTCTCCATACACTGAGTAAACCGATTTCTGACGTTTGTCATGACTGTTGCCAGCATGCAGGCGTTATGTTGGCAATTTCTTCCTGGATGTTGGTCTTCAAATCTGGTAGGGTAAACCCATAGAAAAAAATCACAAGGGACCAAATCGGGAGAGCGCGCCGGCCACTCAAAATCGCCCCTAATTGAGATGAGGCGCTCTGGGAAGTGTTCCCTCAAAACAGACATCGATGATCTTGAAGTGTGTGCCGTTGCACCGTCTTGTTGGAACCAAATGTCCCCTAAGTCCAACACATCTGGCCGTGGAAAAAAAAATCCTATATCATGTTTACATAACGGTCCGAATTCACTGTCACTGCGACTTCATTTTCCTCAAAGAACCAGGGACCAATAATTCCAGCTAAGGAAATTGCACACTGTGACTTTAGGTGAATCCAAAAGCTTTTGATGCAAATCTCGAGGATTGACGGATCCACACAAATGAAAATGGGCTTCATCACTAAAAAAAAAATAGCGTCCTCAGGAACGACTTCGAGAAGAACCTGACACGCGTTCATCCGAGAATTGAAATCACGTGCAGAAAGTTCCTGCACAATCGCCATCTTGTAAGGATGGAAATGCAGATAATGATAATAAAGAATTCTCCTCACAGAACGATCGGAAAGTCCAAGCCTGTCCTAGTCCTGCCTCTCGAACGAGACCACTAGCGCTCCGCTACGACATCAACCGACTGAATGGCGCATTTTAAAAAAGAAAGTTATGCTGCCGCACCCCGTGTATAAAGAAATTACAATGTTCTTTAATGATTGATAATCGTAAATATAAATAACATTTATATATTATTGTAGAATTAGATTAACAAATCTGATAATTAATTGTGACAGTGCAGCACGATATTTGTTGATGTTTGCCGGTCAATGCACTATCAATTTTTTTAGATCGACTGTAGCTACCTGCTCTATAATCTACTATACCGAGATATCAAAAATTACGTTAATTATAGGATTCATAAAACTTGAACAAATGACACATTGTCAGTTTCGTTCTCTCGTAGATTTTCGTGTTGTTGGCAAAGGATGACTTTTGTGGTTGAATGTATGTGGGGTTTGTCTAATATTTGTCTATGTCCAAGATTTGACCCCTGTGGTGCACCAGAGTTTGCAGACAATGTCTTAGTAAAATGGAATTTGAGGTAGTTTAGTGGTATTACCGGAAATACCCAAAAATAGGCAATGTTTCCAACAATACTAAAACTTTATTGCTAAAATGAGGTGATGTCTATTAGTCGAGGTTTTAGATTAGAAAAATTTCGTAAATGGACCAACACCACCTCTCTAATGGCCGACACACAAATCTTCTGGGTCTCTCGTTTTGTAGTATAATTGTACTTCTCTAAATTTATGATGTTTATGGAAAGAAAAATTAACTCTTCTCATGTTTGTTTAATTACAGAAACTAATCCTTCTTGAGGAAAGTTTTAGTTAAGGATAATGTCGAAAATTATTAATATTTAAGGATGTTTCGAATTACATTGAACTAATACGAATTCCAAACTCGATAACTAAAAAATCTATACACAAATTTCGACCCGAGATTTACTAACTGAAGCCATAAGAAACATTTCTTCTTCATTACAAGCTCCAGAGTTACTATTAAAGAATTCTGAAAGTTGGATGCTGAAAATTTACTAGAAAGCAAAAAAATAGGTTATAAGTTGGAATTAGTTAAACTTTTTAACGTAGTCTTTCTTCACTGAAATATTATAATTATGTTTAAGCATAAACTTGGAACTCGATTTACTGTTTGTTGTTTTCGGTTCCCGGATGGTAAGCAAAAACAGCTTTTCTTAATTTCATTTTTTAAAGGAATATTAGCAAACGTGCTTTTGAAAACCTTGGATAAAATTGTCTCAATAGTATCCAAGGTATTTAAAGGTAATATTAGCTCAATGTCCTTTATTTTTTATTAGAAAATCCGGCCTTAATAATTATTATTGAAACGGAAGTTATTGATTATAGGTAACTCCAGGACTTCTCAAGGATCTAATCTTGGACCTCTTTGTTTTTGTTATTTATTGATGGTGTTACTAAAGATAGTAAGTTCCTCTTTGTTGACAGTTTGTTTGTTTTATAAAATTGATTAAGCTATTGATTCCCTTTTACTACTTAGTCACTGATCAGTTTATCTGTAGATTATTTAAGCTAAATTTAAACAGTGAAATATAAAGTGTTAATTTTGTCATAAAAATTAACCCATTTTATTTGATTATTCCTTATAATATTAGTTTGAAGAGAATGTGTGCAATAGGGGACTTGGATATCAGTTTTTCTGATTCTTTGAATAAAAAAGTTTCTCACTTGTACTTTTTAAGATCATGAGAGATGTTACGGATCACTAATCTGATCACCCCATTTATGAAAATCGCTCTATTGACTCTTCAGTCGATTCGAAGAAAGTTCTTAATGTTGAATATCGTAATTCAATATCCTGTCATGAGCTATAATACCTACCCTAACCCCACCAATTAGGTATTCCAATGACCTGTCAAAAATTACCTTCTTGGGTCAAACAAAACGTGTAAATTTGTGTAATGAAGAATAATGGTACCTCCAATTTTATTTACAAACATACATTTTAATTGCTTCAGGTGGGATTTATCTTATAAATACATGAACGGGCTTTTTACCTGCATATTTTGTTATATTTTCCATTTTTTGACTGAAAACTAATTCCAATAAATATTACTGAATTCTAGCAAAATATTGATCGGTTATTTGAAGATAAAAAATCGTTTTAGATTTTCTGAGTATGTGGTACTCTTTAAAATTGACAGAAATTTTATTTATTTGGTTGTATGGTTTTTAGACTATAATTACTAGTTGTTTGTAACTCTCCGTCCATCAATTTATTACAATAAAAGTAAGAAAAGCAAAATTACTTGAATATTCCATATACTGCAGCAGTAACTATTATCGTTCGATGAACGAAAGCTTTGTCGCTTTGTCATGTTAGTGGTAATATCGGTATTGGACCACGAGAACCCACCATGACTAAATTATTCTGGTTGAATGAAACCTATCAGTAATATTACTAATACATCAGTACCTACATAATGTGTTAAAGCAATAATACCCATTGTCCGTGTAATTTGCTTTAATGATGTAAAGTGCAAGTCGGTGCTATGCTAAAAGCACCCCATTTGTCCAGCGCTTGATTGCAGTTATGTATCCTACATCGCGTTTAAGCAACAGGTTAAATATTTTAAGACAATATTTTCAAGATATATTCTTTTCACAGATACATTTCCGTTCTAAAGTCCCTATTTAAATGCTTTAACCAAAGAATGTTAATGAAATATAATCTAAGAGGTTTGCTTTCTCAAAAAAAAAATGTATCTATAGGTGTTAAATCGGTGGAATGTGTTGACTTTCAATTAATTTCTAACATCAAAAACACGTTCTTCAACATTATACATTTTAAATAGAAAACAAAAATAAATAAATAAATAAATAAATAAATAAATAAATCAATAAATGCCACTAAATAAACCATAGAATGATACTAAGCACACGATAATAAACGATAAACAACTACTATAAAAACGACAAATAAACTCGAAAACTGTAGCACGCAAAAAAATTAAATGTCAAACTAGCGACTTCTCGATGACAGTTTGTAAAAAAAAATCTATTTTACTTATATTTAGAATAGAAATAACTTTTTATTTATTAAATACACATACGTAGAGAATCGATACACTTAGTTTTCAAATATTATAATGATTGAAAGCCACGACACATTCCCCAGATTTAACACCTATAAATACTTTTTTTTTTTTTGAGAAAACAAACTCTTAGGTTACAATACATTAACATTCTTCGGTTAAAACATTTAAATATTTAGAGTGAATGATGGTCTTTCACTCGCCGAATAAGACAAAGAGACTTTTCTCGAAAACGGATGACACGATTTTAACTTTTCAACAACTGCTGTAAAGAGAATTAAAATACCTTTCAAATGATGTGCAACACGACCTACTATGCTATTTAAAAAAGATGTGCCGACACCGACTCTGGTGCCATCTATCACTTGTCAAAATTCTGATTGCAAGTAGAAAGTAGTTTTTTTATACCATTCATCCTACATTTTGTTTGAGGTCGATATCTCTACTCGTTCAAAAGTTAAGGGAGGGAAACTTTAGGGACGTATTGTATAATCAATATATCTTAACATTTCTCTGGCGAGGAATTAATTCACCCTCTATATATTTCAGCGGATAATCTGATTGCTACTTTAAAGAGTAAATAAAATAAATCTGAATCATTCACATAATTACGTAAAAGTATAATAGACACGACATTCCTATATCAGTGCCATGAATCAGTGTCGAGCATAAATATAAAAGGGTAGAATAGGATTCCGAGGCGATTAGATTCCAGTCCAGTCCAGTAAGAACCAGCCAGCTGTAACTTCGTTAAGTCTTCCAGGCAGTTACTTCGGTTGTTAATTAATTCAAAATAAAATCGTAGATAAAAGAGATGTACTGTAATACACTATGGACTAAATTAAACTTGCTCTCTTTGTATTTGTCAATTTCTTTGATAATAGCAGGAACATAATCTTTTTCGACGTATGCAGTGGTGCAATGAACGACAGAAAGATGATCCTTTTCTGATTAATCAAAATTTTGTCTGGGCCACTGGATAGTGAATAAGGGGGCAGACATCAGCTAAATGAGCAGCATAATATCGATCAGAACCCCTTTCCTAACCGATTTTCCAGACGTAACAGATGTTTATGAGGAAAGGCATCAAATCACTCATCTTTCTCAGGTTCTTAGAAGAAGAACAAATACCGGTGCTATAATTGCCATCTCGATCACTGAGTTTATTTCCTATCGAAAAAGTGTGGAGCTACCTACATACGGTATTTTCTCCATTCGACCAATTTATATATTAACATTAAATTAACACACCACATAAATTTAATGATGGTTGCGTTATCTCGCAGATGTATTCAAAGACTGATATCCTAGAAAGTAGTAAGTTTTTAAAAACTCCCAGCAGAAAGAGATTGAAGATGTATTCTTGCTGATCCTCAAAATCTAATTCAAAGGTGGCTATATCGACTTTCTGTGCCAGAAGTATGAAAATATAATATAACAAACTATTGAATTACTTTACACCGCAACAGAAATAGAATTACTAGCAATAGTACAAGCCATACTTTGCTTTAGTTCGTACTTCAAATATACAGAGCATATTTAACAAAATATTAGGCGCAAGTGTGTCTTCAGTCTATAGTCACCATTTATATTTTACAATAGAACAAAGATTATCCAAAGGCACGCCTTATCGTACATTCCTTTGTCTAAACACCCATATTCCACAACAGAATAAGAGTTACTAGCCGTAATATATGCAATAAAATTCTTCCGTCCACAGCTCTAATGTACGCCAGTATCTTCGGCAACGTTTCGGCGATCATCCAGCGGCTGTACTCCGGCACGGCCCGCTACCACACCCAGATGCTACGCGTCAGGGAATTCATCCGCTTCCACCAGATCCCGAATCCTTTGAGGCAGCGTCTCGAAGAGTACTTCCAACATGCGTGGACCTACACCAACGGCATAGACATGAACTCCGTACTGAAAGGGTTCCCCGAGTGCCTGCAGGCAGATATTTGTCTGCATCTCAACAGGAATCTGCTGCAAAACTGCAGCGTCTTTGACGGGGCTAGTCCGGGATGCTTGAGGTAAGTATTCATTTAAGAAACTGATGCACAAGTTTCTTTTAGAAGGTTACAGTTATTCTTATATTGTTTTGAATATCCGGCAACAGATTTGAAGTCTCTGTGATATAATATTAATGTGTATAAGAATCAATTTTCTACTCAGTTTTGTTGTCAAATTCTCACGGATAAAAATGTTTGCTTATATAATTTTAAATATCTTCGTTATTACAGTGAGAAAAAATGATAAATATATCATCATCTACATATCTACACAGTTGTTCTTAATAAGATTCAGGACTCCGATTGAGAATTTATTTAAATTCATTAAAAACCATGTTCATTGATCTCTAGGAGTGACTTTAAAATCCCAAATAACTGTATCTTTTTAAATATTTGGATAGAATATATTATTTTATAGTGAATCATCTGCCGCAATCTTGTGACACTATTGTCTAATACAAAAGGACGACAATTTATTGCCAATTATTTCTGAATGGTCATTGAGTGTTATTTTTTAGTTAACAAGCCACAGAACCACAGCAACCACGTCAAAATGATTTATCGGGAAATGTTTTACGGTAAAAAATAGATCTCCAGGATTTATTGTATGTCATAAATCACAGGCAAACTTCTAGAGATTCCGGAATTCTCTAATGGCAGATCGCTCGGTTCCTATAAAAGTTAAACGTATTTCATTCACTAAAAGTGATTGAAGCGCCTATTAGTCAATAGAATTAGCCATTAGTAATCCATAAATGTTATTACTAGTATTAAATTGGTAGTAACTAGTCTGAATAAGAGAAAAATTTTACGGCAATGACATAACTTAGTGAAATAATCAATTTTAAGTTGCTAAATACGGTCTGTAGTCCAATAACTTTAAATTTGAAATAGTTTTTAATTACATTTTGTCAATATCCTTTTGATTATACGTTATATGAGCATGAGCAAATATGTCTGCTTCAATACATCACTTTGTATAGTTGTCACATGCCTTAAATATCGTATACCCAAATTTGTCAAAAGACGAATATCAAGCAACAGTGACCTTATAAACATGCCTGTTTTTGCTCTCTCTATTCCAAGTTCAGACGAAGTATTGCTTGGTTTTTCTTTTGAAAAGAAGCGCGGCATTTTGTAGTCCATCTGGCGGTAAAAACTAAATCACTTATGGAGATTCAACTTCTGGTATCAGAATTAACCTCCTCGGAAACGATACATTCCACATGGCAACCGGAAATGAAATTCTACGACCCGATTTACAGATTCGTAAAGTCCTTCATACGGATGCGAAATTAGAAACGCATGAGAAGGTAGCCTTATTCACTTTAACTTGTAGCTGTCCTATTTTTGTTTTAAAAGCGTCAGTGATTAATTCCACCACTGCGATTCCATCGGTATTGTATTTTAGCACAGACAATGGAATAACGAGATAGTTCTGTTCCTTTTATTCCTCTTCTAAGCCAAGCTGTCTTTCAAGGATGTGCTTTGCCATCTACTGAACCTTGAAACAGGGGAAACTACTATTGTGTCTCAAAAGTCTTCGGTGAATGAAAACGGAGGAAAAGTTTTCCGTGCAGACAACTCAATGATTGTTATTTAAGTTAGTCGGAACTTGATTTTTTCTGCGAGTTTATTGGAGTTTAGTGAATAAAACTTGTAAATTAAAAGGATAGAAAAGAGACAAAGAGACACGATAGGTATTTAGAACTCAGACACTTAAGTCTCGAAACTAAATTAGGATAATTAAATGTACATTGTGTAGGACGTCTTTGCTTTAAGTAGACTGCTTTTTATTTAGCTTGGCGAGCCGGTAGCTCAGGGCTTAGTATCTCGATCGCTCAACCCAGAGGTCGTGCGTTCGACCCCATTCCGCCCGACAATTTTTAATTAAATTGTTTACTCGTAGATTAAGATTTCCTCACAGGGATGAGCTGGCAACCATCTTGGCGATGGCCTAGAATAGGAAGAATGTCAGCTTGGTGTTAATGTGAGAGATTAAAGTCAGTTAATGTTTGTTTGACTGTCCCGCTAGCTAATGCAGTTTTCTAAGTTTCCCTCATTTCAGCACTGAATGGTGGTTAGGGGTTACCAACCTACGTCGTTAGCAAACCTTAATGATAAACAAAGCTGCATTCTCCGAAAAATCACCCAAGAAAATATTTGTCAGAATGTTGACAAAATAGGTTTGTTCCAACAAGAAATCCCTGATCAATTCCCAATTAGCATAGACAAATTTGGAACTAGTCAGAAATTTTGTGATGGAACAACTGCCAAATCTTTTATTTTTCTCTTCTATATTACACACTTTTATTATTCTAAAAATGTTTTGGTATTAATTTACAAAGGACGAAGAAAGATATGTGAAATTTGACATTTGACAATTTTGTCATTTCATTTCATTTACTGTGCATGATTCTGATCGAGAGTTCCTAATAAATCCGCAACCTTTTCTGATTGTCCACAAACCAATCATAAGCCATGATAGAACAGTGTACTGTCAATCAGGAACCAATCACAGATTTCGTTTTGACTTTGATGGAACGGAAAAACTGCTATGCGCATGCTCCCGACAGTCACGGGCGGTTTGGGATTCTTGTTAGAACAAAGCTAATATTTACACATCCACATCCGGTGTAATATATTACAGAGAAAGTCCTAAATCATCACACTTTAAACATACAGATATTGGCTGCTATGAGACCAAGAAAGTAATATTTTGGTGGAATAATTCGTAGAAATTCTCGCTTTATCCCTATTCTCTTTCCTAATAGATTTTAATTGTTTCAGAGCTCTGTCGCTAAAGTTCAAAACGACGCACGCCCCACCTGGAGACACTTTAGTGCACCGCGGTGACGTGCTCACGTCGCTGTACTTCATATCAAGAGGTTCTATAGAGATTTTAAGAGATGATATTGTTATGGCAATTTTAGGTAAGTGGTGATATCTATACATTTTTAATTAGATCTAAAATCCATACTTACTAAACAGAAAAATATTTCCATGGTTACGAGTACGGCGCACACAGAAGGACAAAGAAGAGCCAATTTAAAAGTTCCGGCGTTATTGTTTCGTGCATTGTCGTATTATTCTTTTAATTTAATCAAACGACACAACATAAAACAATATAAAAGTAGGTGCTTTGTATGTATTCGTGAAATATTCCAGGTTATATCAAATACCAGATATTTTTTTAAATTAACCACTTTAAAGTCTTCTCAGTTGGTATTCTTAGCAGAACACGTAGCCTATTTATCTGTAAAATTAATATTCCTTGTAGTATTAAAATTAAATAGATCTCCCTAAGGCAAGTCATCCCACGCCCAACCGGTGCTGATTGCTATGATTTTTTATGAGACAAAATTTATGTATGTGGAACGTAAATTGTTTCCATCTAATTGAAATAAAAATAATTACGACGGGAGTACGTTAAAGAGGTCATAAAAAACAGTAGGTACGTGATATTTGTATCTTCTAAACCTGCTAATCGTTTAATAGTTATGGTATTTGAACAAATCACAATTGGCCAATGATAATGACCTTACTTCCCATCAATGTTATGTCCTTTGGACTAGCAGCGCATTTTATCAGTGGTGGCAGCCGCTGAAAGCTTCCATATTGCAGAACTTTCTGTTTTATATTGAGGTATTAGCGGTTTTCAAATATATACGCCCTATACCAAATATCCATAATATATAAATTTCAAAAATATCAAGTCTGTGACGCAGAATTTACTGTCAACATTTAATTAAATCCTGTAATCGTATATTAAGGCTTGTTCACAGGCTGTACCGTGTCATACCTGAGGCGCAAATGTGGCCTACTAAGTAATAATATGCCGCCCCCTTTCTCACACAAGTCTCAGAGTTCCAGGCTAATCCTTATGGTTAGAATAAGGGGTAGAGATATTATTATTATACATAGAGGCGTATACATTTTGCAAACACAATTCAAACGACAACACAAAGACGTAACTGAATTGACTGTGATATTATTATCTTAATGACCTTTTTCTCGGCAATGTTATTTCCTTTGCATTAACAGCGCATTTTATCAGTGGTGGCAGCCGCCGTCAATTTTTAATCAAATCGTCTAATCGTATATTAAAACGTGTTTACAGGGTGTGAGGCGCAAATGCTGTCTGCCGCAAATTACTGAGTAATATTATACTGAGTAATAATATGCCGCTCCCTCTTTCACACAAGTCTCAGACTTCCGAACTAATCCTCGTGATTAGAATGAGGGGTAGAGATATTACAATACACAGGGGCGTATACATTTTGCAAGCACAATTCAAACGACAACATGAAGACTGAATTGACTGTGATATTATTAACTTTGTGTCTTTTATATTCTTTAAAAGTTTGACTGGTTTATCCAAACTAATTCAGTGATACTTTGTTACAGGTAAATACGATATTTTTGGAGAAAATCCATGTTTACATCCCACATTGGGAAAGTCGTCGTGTAACGTTCGGGCCCTGACCTACTGTGATCTACATAAAATTCATAGGGACGATTTGTTAGACGTCTTGGAGCTCTATCCGGAGTTCTACAACCATTTTTTAAATAATTTAGAGGTTACTTTTACTTTAAGAGATGTAAGTATATGCCACAGGGTCGCTTGTAAACAACTCGATCCCTCCCCTAACTTGTCAATCTTTTAGGAAGATCAAGCTGGGGTAGCCCCAAGAAGATCGTTCTATCCCAAGGATAAGGAGAACCGGTACTTCAGGGGCGTCCCGTCTGCCAAATCGAACGGAGTTTCCAGCAGGGGAAATTCAGTGAACGGCAGGCAGGAATCGCAATACAGTGACGAGTCGGAGTCAGGTAATTTATGGTAGCTTTAATTCGTTGGTGTATTCGTATTTGTACCGCTTTTGGTAATAGGTACTTTATACACTGTGTTACATTTAATTTTGGTTAGAGATACAGGGGGCTTAAACTAGAAAAAAGGTGCACAATTTTATGCTGAATCAAATGGTACGTTATCTGCCCGATATGCACTCGTTCGTGAATTATCGGGGAAAAAACGAAAACTGACGATTTACAATAAAACAACTTTTTTCTAATTTAAGCCACCCTGCATCTCTTACCATTTCCGAGATCCAAAAGGTGGCCAAAATTAAATGTAACACCGTGTACAATATTGTAAAGCCATAATGGGGTCATTGTAAATTCATGCAAATTCTTTCAATTTGTACCAGCTTGAATATTTACTTTTAAATAAATGAAGTAACTGTAAGGACCTATTGGTTCCTAGTGGAGAAATTAACTTCTACTAAATGATCTTCTACTGACGCTGAGCTAACACCAACTAACCAGTGTGGAACCACCCTTATACAATGACGCACTATATACAACTTTATTTTTTCAGAAGACTATTTCTTTATAGGGCACGGCATCCTCGAGTTCTCAACAGAAAAAGCAGGCCAGGACGTGACCCCGCTGAACTTGGACTTCGGAGAAGAAAAAAGGCGATCGTCCACTCTGAATTCCATAACAGGTACCCTTATTTGACATTTTTAATTTTGTTTGTAGCCCCTGAATCTAAGCCAACCCGCAGGGCTTTGAATTTGAATGATTTTTTTATTGTGTAGACCGAATGCATCGCTTTTTATCGTTCCGTATTCTGGACGAGGTTTGTCAATGACACGACTTCCAATAGTATGAAAAATTTTAGTTCTGCAAGAGATGATGTAATCTTGATTGACGACATGTTTCTCGGTAAAGATGGTTGGTTGCTTTTGGTGACTCACAGTGAAGATACATAAGAGTAATGTGCTAGAAATTTTATAATACTACTAGATAGATTTTTTTTGATAAATAATTTAATGCTTTTCTGACTCATTATTCTTAAATTTGTTATAATTATAATGTGACAATTTTCTATGACTGGAAAAATATATTGTTTTATATTACTCGTAATTTTATTATCTCGCATGCAAAAAAAAGCAACAATATTTGGATAAACAATGAGATTTGGTAAATCTCATAATTTTTTTATTTTTAATTCAATTTTCTTAACTTTTTTAGCAAACTGTAGATAAAATGACTAACTTCAACTTTCAACTTCAACAATTCTTTCAAAATACCAATTTTTGTAAAGAACCATTCCTTTCCTACATTTTGTTTTTTTAGGTCATGTCTTTAGGTGGATTGGTTCATTTCTAAGAGCAAAATGAACTTATCACCAACAGTTTACTTTAAAAAATATTATTTTTTGACGAACTGGCTTGAACTGGCCAGCATGTTCGTGTGACCCCGTGTGTTCTCAACCCCATAGAGCATGTGTAGGAACATGCTTAGTAGGCGAGTCAGAGATCGCGAAGTAACTCCGGCTACGGTAAATGTGCTTCGTTTAGCCCTTCGGGAGGAATGGCAAAATATCCCCCAAGATGTTATTCGTAATCTTATTGACAGTATGAACCGACGTATGCAGGCAGTTATAAGAGCTAGAGGTGGTAATACAAAATATTAAGCTAAATTTGTTGTAAAAAGAACGTTTCTTTAGGTTAGTTAAGTTACAGTTGAACGTGGTTTGTTTTCCATTTTGATTTTGAAATTTTTATTTTTTTATTTTTTTTTTATGTAAGTTGCAATCATTGCTTATTAAAACTAAACAATATATTTTTACCTTTTCATTGATAGACTCATAAACTAAACTGTCAAACTGACATTAAGGCAACAACGAGCAAAGCAATCTAGTCAAAAAATAACATTTCTTAAAGTAGAATCAAAGTTGGTTGGTGACAAGTTTATTTTGCTCTTAAAAATGAACCAATGCACCTAAAGACATGAACCAAAAAACAAAATGTAGGAAAGGAAATAGTTCTTTACAAAATTAAGTATTTTTAAAGAATTTGGTTATAAAATTATTCCACAGGATATTTTAACATTAGGACTATACAACAACCTTTTAATTAAACCTGTATAATGACTAAAACGTCAGCATTTTACAAAAGACTGGATATGCAAGTTGAAATTAGCCATTTTTATCTACAGTTTGCTAAAAAAAATTATGAAAACTGAACTAAAAATAAAAAAATTATGAGATTTCAAATTTTACCAAATATTAACTTGTTGCGTTTTTTGTATGTTTGTGTATAATTTTTCAAAAGACGCATAATCTAAATGGAAGTTCAATCTGCTGTGCTATTTGAATTGACGCAAATCAGTAATGCATATCATAAAATAGAGAGACCCCCAAAGCCGAGGGATACATATGTGTAATTATGCATTGCAATTATTGCAATGCATAGTTACGAAAGAATAATTAAATTTGGTATATAAACTGATATAGATGAGATGGTCCACGGAAAATTTGTGGACCGCATCGCATATCTTTTAACATATAAGTTGCAGATATATGATTATTCATTCGTTAGGTGGATGTTTCAACAATTCTGGACTAATGTCAAAATTCTCTTAGCTCAGTTATTTTTAGGGGTACAAACTGAAACACCTTGTTATGTTTTTTGCAAAAACTTCAAGACGGTCATGACCTATTCCAAGAGGTTTTGAAAAATGGTTATATGGTTAGTTTGTAGACACATTTGTTGCCTTTCATAGTCTTAAATGATTCCGCTAAAACAACTGGTTTTGAAGTTATATCACTTTATGTGACTACTTATGATTCATCATAAATAACAAAGAAAGAGCCCTGTATCCGCGATTTATATCTGTCAAAAGATATGCGAGATCCGTATGTCCGTGGACCACTTCATATGACCATCAGTTTATTTGATATAAAAAAATATTCATCAGGAAGAATTACCTAATCAATAAGAGAAGAAATATCTTCAATCTAATGTTCAACTTAAGAGATAATTTCACATAATTTAAAAATATGTATGCTATACCTGTGTATGCTTTAATTTTAACAATATATGTAGTAGATTCTGACTAAAAATGTTTCAAGACGTCTTTAAGAATAATGAGGAATGATTATTTCAATTATTTAACTTTGTTGGAAGTCGTGTCAGTGTTAGATACCCCCTTTTCCGTGTTTGGCCCCATCACATCTTTACATTAGCCCCCTTGAGCGTTTAATATCTCAAATCATTTTATTTAATACCATCGTTATTTATTTTATATTCTTAATGACGCAGATATCTCAAATCTCATGATTATTTTAATTATTTTAAACTTCACAAGTAAGTAAGTAAGTAAGTAAGTAAACACATCCATTTGGTTTAAAATATTGAATGGTATGGAATGGATATTCAAAATTCTCAGGGTATATAAAGATCACAATTTTAACCAAAAAATATTAAAAAGCTGCTATTCGCTATCCGTATCAACATTTATAATTAATTGTGCTCAGTGGTACGCACCACGATAAAGTATATTAGATATAAGAACAGAATTTAATAACAAATTGTAGAATATATTTTGATTGGTTTTTGGTCCAATATGGAAGTGCTTACGTATTGGAATTTATAAATGTTTTCATAAACCAAAATTTGGTTAGTTCTGGCCTAAAATGTTTCTTTAGAGTAATTTTAGAAACTGTGAATGTGTCGTCGGTCCCATTCGATTAATGAGAAATCTGTGTCGTTAAATTAAATAATATCATATATGTTTAGGCATGCTATCTCAACTCAAACGAAGTATTCCTGACCTAAGGTTACACAAAACACACCAGCCGCTAATAGGTAAGTGTGTCTGGATGTTGGAACACTCCGTACGGCACTCTTGCCTGTTTTCTTGTTCTCCTCAATGTGGAAGATAAGTAGCGTTGGATGGGCTATTCAATTTTAACACCCTGTATGTGATACTAATACTATCAATTAAACTTAAAACTTAAAAAACATATATGTGGTCTAAATTTTTTGAGAGCAAAAATCACTGCCAACCCTTCTTTTTCTGTGATTCTATAATACTTTTTAAGATCATTTAATGCTAGACTAATCTATAGATTAGATCTATTAGATTATTTAATAGCTGGACTAGATAAAAGCAGAAGCAATATAAAAAATATAAAGAAAGATATCACTAAATATAATGTTAGAAGAACAGAATAACTCATATAAACAATAATTAACAGAGTTTCAAAGATGGAATATCCTCACTCTATATTTTTGGTTGTAGATATTCTTATACTAGTTAAACCTTTCTTTTTAATGGAAATGGCAAAAGTTATTGACGTATCCATTACTTTTGTACAAGAACTGTAATGGTTCGATATAGTACATCATTAGACAGGATTTATAAATATTTTTATATTTTATATATTGGTGTCGCATCTTTCAATTTATAGTAACTATAATAACGATATACATGGTGTTAAAATAGAGATACCCTTAATATTTATACTGATACACCTATTATAAATAGTATCTTCCTTTACTTTGTGGAAAGTAATGTAACATCGAGAAGTGTGAGACAAATTTCTCGTCTCTCAACGGTTGTGTTCACAAAGTATTTTCTTTCAAATGTACACACATGTAAGATGTCCAGATGTAATAATTAATAAAAGTTGGCTGATAGAAATTGGCTCTCAAATCAGTATTGAACAGATGAATGTAATTTTCTTTACGTTACCTTTCACACTGACTCAAGTTCTACAAATTCTGACAGCACTATGTGTTATAATCAACCAAATATATGTATGTATTTGTGACTAACATATTTTCCTAGTCAAGTGGCATGTATAGAAGGCATGGTTACTAACAATGTGGAACGGTCATTCCTGTTAGATTTATATGTCAGATGTTTATAATGAATAATGTTGCATGTTTTTAGCAAACCGTTATTATATTTTACAAAACTAAATCGGTGTGTAAATATACCATTAATAAATTTGTTGTTTCTCTGGTAACATTTTGTGTGGGTAAATTTAATTAAAATAATGGTGCTCCCATTTTTTTAACAAAATTGGTTGTGTTAATTAATTTAATAATGCGGCCCTTCCTTTCATCAAGTAGCTTGTTTCCTTGTTTCATTTAATTACCTGTTTCTAGACGTTCATTTATACGTAGTTGACTACTTTTAAAATAATTTATATTATAGTGAATTCATATGTAAAATCATTTTAAGGGTACCATTACAATTAATAGTTGATAACGGAACTGAGTTTGGAAAAATGTATTATTATATGTTATGATATGACTATTCTTTGATTCATGACAGACTGTTCAAAATAAACATTAAGTAGCCAAAGATTTTCCACTTTTAAATAAAAATCGCAGTTTTTTACGAAAATAATAGTTATTGTTATTTAAAATGACTAGTTATTATTACGTTTAATACATTTTATTACTCTATATTTCATTAATAAAGGGTATATTAGGATTTCTAATATTATTTGCCGACCAAAATTTTACCAGAACAAATGACCAAAATCGTTACATTATTCAAAAATTAAGTCCCATACATATATTCGCTCTTATTAAAGAACATTTTTTTCAAAAATTCATGGCAAATTTGAAAGCTGAATTGTCCTGCAAAGAGAAAGGAATATATTGTCCATTGACATGGGTCGTGAATAAATATATTATTTTTTAATTAATAAGATGTAATAAAAAATGAAAACTTTACAGCTAAAATAAGTTTCCAAATAAATTTCACTATTTTTTTATTGGAACAGGAGGAAATATTTACGTACTTTGACAACCCTTAAAATATACTATTTTTCGTACAGCTTCTCATTTTTGCCATGTTTTTTTTAATACTGTACAGTTTTTATACGACACACGCACATTGTACACTCAAGATTGTATTTATATTTAAAGTATTTTTCTAATTCTTTGAGTCAAACGCTAAAGTGTTTTAACGCAATTTCAGAAAAGAGTGTCATCGCTAAAGGGAAAAACAAAGGTTGGTTTGTTGTTTTGTATGTTATTCTCCCAACCTTTAGTCTGTTGGATATAAATTTGCTAAAACTGGATACGCATACTGGTGGTTATAAAATATTTTGCTAAATTTAAATATATCACAAGCTTACAAAATTCATATTCATTCAGTGTGACACAGATTGAAGGTATACCCCCTTTCCTCCTTTATTTTTTATTAGATAAAATTTTCAAGTCTGGCATGGTGGATGTACTTATAAAGGTTACTTTATGTCATCAAAATGACCTTTTTACCGATTCTGGTTTTACAGGAAGTAATACCAACTCTCGATTTTTATATGGAACACCATGTATATTATTATATTTTTGGAATCTACGTCATTTTCTGAATTTATAGATATAAAATAAGTGACATTTCAGCTGTCAAATTGCTTTTTGCACTATATTTTACTTTTGAATCTAGAGTGCCTGACCATATCTGATTAAATCCTATACCTAATAACAAGGCACTTTAAATTCAAAAGTAAAATAGAGTCCAAAAAATAATTTGACAGCTGAAATGTCATTTATTTTATATCGAGATTCCAAAAATATAATAATATACGGGTTATTTCATATAAAAATCGAGAATTGGTATTACTTCCGGTGAAACCGGAAGCGGAAATATAGTGATTTTAATGTAAAAAAGAGTACGTTCGCAATGCCAAATTTGGAAATTGTATCTAAAAAATAAGGAGGAAGAGAAGGGTATACCATAATCAGATATCAGAAAAACAAGAAAGATAAATAAATAAAAAAATAAGAAGTAAAATTACTAAACAAATTACAAAAATAGGAAACAACAAAACAGACAAAATTAAAAAGATGAAGTGGGTACTAACACATTTTTATTATTATCTAAATACTAATTATTGTACTCGCCATATTAAAAATTTATATTCGACAGACTGATCATTCCTTCAATATATTGAAATAAAAATGCTAATATCTGTGTAGGTATTGTGACATCATAAAAAGAGTAATAATTTATTTGCTTTGCTGAAATTACTATGATGCTCCTAAACTGCAGGTCATACAGAAAAATTTACTGTCACCTAATCGATATTTTTAAAAGTTGTCTATGACTTTCATGACTTTCTTACAATATAAAATAAGAGAAAAATTCTTACTAACACCTGCATTGTATTCCTCCTTGTAACCCGAATAACATTTCGCAGTTAAAACAATAATGAGCTAAAAATTACAAACTTATTTTTTGGTTCTATGAAAATGAGCCACCTTTCCCCTCATATTCAACCTTTCTTGTGTTTCCTACTTTGTAGAGATGCCGATATTACTTCAAAGTGAAATGACCACTGTCAACGAAGATTTAGAAGAATACTCGGCTAACACTATTTTTGTTGTTTTACACTTTCTTATGCACACAATACCTATGACACAATCAGTCTTGCACTCACCACATAAAGATCCTGTCCTTAAAATATTCAAGTTGATAAACTGTCAGACCTGATACAGAAACTTAAAAAAAGCAAATGTGTATAGTGTTCAGGGTGGGTAAATATCAATGTTTTTATAGGCTATCTAGGCTAACTATAAGAGATTAACCCCCCTTACCCGATCTCATTTCGAGACCAACTTTGAGGTGAATACCAAACTTACCGTCTTTTGTTTTCGAGTACCTAACAAACAAAATAATAACATCTTGGTTGTTTGTGGAGATGAGAGAAAAAAATAATAGATAAGTCATTCAGACATTTTTTTCAGTAAAATCCGGTGGCAAGCTCAATTTTTTTACTGCTTCATTAAATGTTGAGTTGGCTGTGGCTAACTCTATTGTTAGGTTAGTCATATTGACTGATGACCTAGAGTTGTGTTCTTTTAAATATAAATTATAGTTGACTGTGAGATAGTTAAAAAGATGATTTTTTCTCTTTTTCTATTGATGTCAATCTTTAAAATTTTTCGTTTTCTTCTAGTAGGCGTGTGTTCTTTAGATACTGCAGAATTGTTTGTTATTAAATTATATTATGTTTAAAATAAGTGAGTTAGTAGGGATATCTCAAATGGCAAACGTCATATCAAAAAATCTGTGGTTCCAAACTGAAGTTAAAAGAAATAGTGATTTGTTCTCATTTAACTTTTTTCGCTCACATCAACAGTTTTTGAGTTGTTAAGAAGAGAAATAATTTAGAGCATTTTCCATTTCCTGATATGGCAGAAACTAAAACCAATTTGGTAACACTGTAGAATGAACACTGCAATCAGTATACATAGTCATCATAAAAGGTAACTTTTCTGTAACTTCTAATTTCGTATCTCTTACAGTTTCGTAGATAGCAGTAGTGGCACATAAGACACCCTGTATACATATATGAGATACATTTATAAAAGTTTTCACCAAATCTACCACATCAGGCTTGACAGTTTTTCCTCATTTTCGTCTTAAGTGGTGCCATACAGAGACCCAAACTATCCCCTACCTCACCCCCACTTTTTCTGGTTCCAGCCCAGTCGACGCCCCCGTCAAGCCACCGCATCCGCACCATCCGGCGGCAGTCCTCCATCGGGGCATACCACCACGATTCCGCCTCCCACCACCAGGCGGCGGCGCAGGCGCAGCCCCAGCACGCGTCGGTGCCCCTCTCTAGCAGCACCAGCTACTACACGAACAGCCCTAGTCCCCCGCATGCGCAGGAGGCCAACGGGGTGCACGCCGACGATATGCTGGTGAGTAACGAAAGGGCGAAACTAGGCTGTTTGAATACATTGAACGCGGTGAATATCACCTTTGGAACGCTCTTTGTGGCTTCTTTGCTGCTGTCAAAAATCGATCCAAGAAAAGTGAATTTGGGCCCTAAAATATTGTATTGTCTGATTTCAATTAATTGTACAGAGCCTTCATAAATGTCCACAAGCCACGTGACACCAAGTGTAGGCAACCAAAATTGCACTGATTGGTAATGATTAACTAAAAACTCCTTAGATTCAGTGCAGTCCTCCCGACGCGGTTAGAGGTTTCATTAACTATAAATATTTTGACAGAATTAATTAACCTCACAAATAAACTCTTCAGAATGTTGAATTTACCTGGAATTTAGTGTTACATGTGGATAATTGATAACTATGAAAAAAATTTGACCAAGTCAAACTCTCGATGATTCCTAGTAAATTTATTTTTTTATTTTTTTACACAACTGTATTAAAAGAACCATACTAAAAGACTTCACAACATTTATTAAGAATAAACAAAAAGATATGCTGAATAGCTTTAATAATTATTAAATGTTTTTAATTTAATATTCGGAGTAAGAGAATACGGCAGTAACCTATACTAACCTACGTTCCCTGACACTGACGTTTGAAATTGTATTCATCAAAGATTTGTTGTCGAGTACTTTAAACCAGGTAAAAAGCTTGTAAAACTATTTTGAAAGGGGTAAGTAGTGATATAAAATTAAAATAGATTTTAATATTTTTCGAGCGTTCAATCTGAAAATGAAACTTAACCTCAAAATATGTCAAATTCTTTATTGGACATACGGCATACATACCTTTATGGAAATAGTCATTCTTAGAGAAAAGTAAAGAGCACACACTCTTCTTTGCGTTCTTTAGCTTCTTTATCCATACTTACCTCCTGTAACTCTTTAATGCCCAACTTATAGTTTCCACGATAGCTCCAGATTTTCCCGCTTTTGGAAAAGTATGAAACTGATCTCGGGGTTTTTCTTTGTCCAAGAGGAACAATGACGCTCAGAACAATAATGATTCATATCTAATCAAAGCAATTAACTAATATAACAACGGATATTTCAAAATTCACAATAGACATACATACGCAAAACTTAACCAAAGTCACATGCGTTAGTTGTGCGTGCCGCCAGTAGGTAGCGTATTGCTTAGCAAGAATCGCGTATACAATGTTACATTGTAACATTTATTTTTTATTAGAAGCAAAACCCAATATTGAAAAACCATTACATGCTATTCTCTGATTTCCAGTACCATTGCACTAACAATAATTTCAAAATTATTTAGATATTACATCAAAAAAGTTACATTTTATTTTTAAAATTATGTCATTTACTAACTATACACAAATTTACTCACCTAAGCATATTTTCAAATACATTTTGGAGCTCTTGCTCAGCTATAATGCTAATTTCTCCAATATTCCCTACTTCTAATTCTTCGATATTATGCAGTGCAGTCTTAAAAGCGTTATTCTTTAAATATCCAAACAAAAAATAATCTAAAGGAGTTAAGTCCGATGATCTGGCTGGCCACAATTCTCGACGATTTAGTCTATTACCATAAAACTCCTGTAAAAACTGAATTTTCTAGGACTAGTCAACGCAAAACTTCACCTAATGCCTCTGTTCCTTTCTTTCAGGTGCCGCTAGACGCCACAACGAATCACCACGCACACTTGCAACATTCCACAGACGCGTCGTCGTCACATCCGGACAACCTGGCGATAAGCCGGTGCCATCTGGAGCATATCAACGCCAAACTGGACCAACTGACGCGGCGCGTTCACTCGCTCGAGGCGACGCTGGCCACGGACGTAAAGGCCATCCTGGTCATGCTGCAGGCGCAGCAGCAGTCGGCGACCGGCGGAGGCGAGGCGTCCGCAGCTAAACAGGAGGTAGGGGTGTGTCAAGGAAGGAAATGTAGAGTTAAATGAGAGGGATGAGCGGAAGTGTAAACATTGATGTGCAAGAAAAGGTCGCGCTACTCTTATTATCTTTATAGGGTCATCCAACCAAAACTTGACCCCCCCTGATCTTGGGAAGTAAGGATTTCCCGGAAAATTTCCCAAAATACGTCAAAACAGATTTTAAGGGAGAAAAATTTTAATGTAAAAGCTACCCCCAAACCTCACCCCTATGCGCGTTACATCAACCCTCTTAAGAATTTTAAAATCAAATTTACATCAAATTAAAACTATTTTTATCCTATAAACAACCATATTTTTGTTTTTGATGTGCTGATCAATGTAAAAGAAAAAATTCAGTTTGAAATAAAAAAGCTGAAATTAAACAAAATTAATTTTTCTTTAATGAATTGCTGAAAATGGCCCCCATTAACTTCCAAACAATAATAAATTCTATCAATAATGTTCTTCTGAATACTTCAGGTGTTATTAATCGGCATTCTTCTACAATTCTTTCGCGCAACTCTTCTAATGTCTCAGGTTGAGTAGCGTACACTCGCGATTTTAAATGGCCCCCACAGGAAAAAATCCAAAGGAGTTAGATCAGGTGATCTGGATGGCCTTTCAACGGGACCTCATCTACCAATCCAATGCCCTGGAAAACGCTCATCCAAAAATTGCCCCACAGCAATATCATAGTGAGGGGGTGCACCATCTTGTTGAAAAGTTAATTCATTGTCTATTGAATTATCGCCATTTTCTAAAATTTCTATTATCATCGGATTAATTGCGCCCTCCAACAATTGTAAATAATTGTTCCCATTAAGAGTGCCCTGAATGAAAATGGGCCAACAAGATGATTGCCCAAAATTCTGGCCCAGACATTCAATTTTCGAGGAGCCTGTGTATGACGACATTCTCAGATTAAATGAGGATTAGTATCACTCCAATACCGACAATTGTATCTGTTTACTTCACCATTTAGCATAAATATACATTCTTCCGAAAAACAAATGTTGTAGAGGAGATTTGGGTTCAGACGGAGTTGCTCACTAAAATAGTCGCAAAATTCAATGCGACGATCAAAATCATCTTCATTCAATTCGTGTACCAGCGTCATCTTAAAGGGATGAAACTTATGTTTTTTGAAAATTCTCTGAACACTGGAAGTAGATACACCAGATGCTTGAGACTTAATTGACTGTGTATTATCATTTGCAAATGACGCAAAACTGCCACTTCAATTGCTTCGTTTCGTACTGGGCGGTTCACTTCGCGTTTCTTGTTTAGAAGCGAACCAGTTGCAACAAACTTATCCATCAGTTGCTTAACATACTGATGGCTTACGTTTCTTTCGGGTTTTTTGCATTGAAATTTTGTGCTGTAGCTTTAGCGCAATCATTATTTCGATACCACACCGCAACAATTTCCACTCTTTCTTCGATAGAATACACTATTTCGAGAACACTTTTAGGCACCCTTTCAAGAACAAACTACTACAAGTTGGTGGCCACAAGTGAAAAATAGTAGTAAATTCATTGCGTTCTAAAAAGAGATAAAATTGCAATTTTGTTGCCTTCATAAAATTTTTTTAATCAAAAAATTCCAATTTTGTTAGCATTAAATTAAAAAAAACTTCTCTCTTTATCTTCAGCATTTTTATTTTAAACTGAGTTTTTTCTTATACTTTCATCGACGCATCAAAAACAAAGAGCATTAAATGATAGGATTTATGTTTGCAAGTTAATGAGGGTCATTTTGAGCAATTCATTAAATACAAATTGATTTTGTTTAATTTCAGCTTTTTTATTTCAAACTGAATTTTTTCTTTTACATTATCAACGCATCAAAAACAAAAAGATGGTTGTTTTCAGGATAAAAATACCTTTAATTTGATGTATTACATGACCTCTCGTGCCCTTTAAATTTCTTAAGAGGGTTGATGTGACGCGCATAAGGGTGACGTTTGAGGGTTGTTTTTTACATTAAAATTCTTCCCCCTCAAGATCTGTTTTGACGTATTTTGGAAATTTTCCGGGAAATCTTTACTTGCCAATATAGGGGGAGGGGGTCAAGTTTTGGTTTATAAAATGTAGGCAGTTCATGTTATTCACATGGGTTGAAGTCGAACATGCTATTTCCGTTGATTTTGTATTTCTGATGCTTGAATGAAATACTTCTATTATTTTAAATATCCTTCAGCTACAGTTGAAGAATGCCAACCCCGATGTCTTTTCAGAGTAAGCAAATCCTTACCATCTTCGTCTAACATAGATGCTGAACGTCGTCATGAGCCATATCCGGTGTACTCTTCGGGATATATTATCATATGATGATTGTCGAATCTAATCATGTCATGCGCCGAAAATTCCAAAAGTATGAATTGGATAACTTGGTCTGCAGTTAACAGCTAGAACTTTTTCGGTGCATACCCAACAGCGTGCAACAGCGTTTTAGAAATACGGTTTTTAACATTCACATTTTCTTTGACTGATAGACATTTTTTTAGGTCATAACCATTCAGATGTTTATGTTCATTTCAGATGTTGTTTAGATGTTTCTGATATCTGTGAAAAACAACGAAAACTGCCAATAAATAGATTCGGTTTCCAACCACATGCACTGATGAATATCTGTTTATAGATATATTAGGCTCAGGTTGACTTTTCCAACTAGGTCAATGTTTACACTTTCCTATTTAGTCAGACTATTGTTTAGCAATTTTTAGGTAGCTCTAGTAATTTCTGTTAAACCTACACATGATAATTAAATGTGCAGAGAGGTGTAGAATTATTGAAAAGATAAGTCCTTGAAAGATTTGTTTACAATGTATTTACCTACTTTATGGGTCTGAATCGAGTCACTTGATTTTATGAAATGTAACCTCAGAATTTTGATTGAAGACCAAAATTGATGATTTGCTATTGTGTCTCGTAAATTATATTTTGGAGTGGTAGGTACTCCCCTTCCAAGGCTCCCAGGGAAGGGAGCACTCTACTCCACTCCAAAAATTTATTGCCTCAAACCAGAGCTCGCTATGGCCATTGAAAACCTCATTAAGAAACATGAGTAGGTATTAGGACGATTAAGGCAGACAGTCGCTTCCAGTCTGTGGCGCCAACTTCATGGCGGTCGGTAAGTACACGATTCGCATTACCGGCGGGAAAACGTCTTGCGTACCCACAAAAACGTCATGCGTAACCATAAAAACGTTACGCGTAACCACAAAAACGTCACGTAAACAGCACGCGGTACGTTTTGTAGGTACGCATGACGTTTCACCGCTGGTAATGCAAATCGTGTACAGGGTGAGTCAACCATAGAGTAAAGTTCATTATCTCCTTTGTTTAGAGAATTACGAAAAAACGTTATATACAAAAGTTTTATAGAATATTAAGGTGCACAGTTTAAAATTATTTTTGAGTATACAGGGTGGTTCAAAAAAGCGTGGCGAATATAACATAAGTTTTTTTAAATGGAACACCCTATTTTTTTATTTATTTTTAGATTTTAAATAAAATTCTATAACTTTTCTGTAAATAATGTTATATACCTAAACCCAGTAGTTTTTCTAATATTTTAATTTTTTTAGAAAAATATTAGTTTTTACTCTTATAAAGAATTGACAGTACCGCCATTGTTTCTGAAGGTGGAATACTCAAATTTGGTAGAAACGTTCTATAAGGATGACAAAAAAGGTATATGTAAATGAATTTGAGTTAGATGCTACAGGGCCTTCAAAATAAATTTATACATTTCGACTATTTTAACTTAAAAAATTTCGACTTTTTTAAATGGCACACCCTGTATATTTTAATTTTTTCTGATAGATTTTACAAAACTGTTCAACTTTTATTGAGTATGTCATATACCTAATTTTAATAATTTGCGAGTTATTTTGATTTTTAATAATTTTTACACTAATTTAATAATTTTTCCACAGTAGCGTACTGTGGAAACATAAACAAATATAAATAAATAATAATAATTTCCCTACTAACTTATTTTTATTTATTATAAGATCGTGTTTATGTGAATTTCCCTACAACACCAGAAGATATGGAAAATAGGATACGAGATACCTGCAGGACAATAACACCCTTTCTGCTAAGGAACGTGCAAGAAAATGTAGTAAAAAGACTAAATATGTGTATCCAAGTAGACGGACATATTTTTGAACATCTATTACGCCATAATAATTAAAAATAAGTTAGTAGGGAAATTATTATTATTTATATTTGTTTATGTTTCCACAGTAGCGTAAGTGTAAAAATGAATAAAATCAAAATAACTCGCAAATTATTAAAATTAGGTATATGACATACTCAATAAAAGTTGAAGGGTTTTGTAAAATCTATCAGGAAAAATAATAATATACAGGGTGTGCCATTTAAAAAAGTCGACATTTTTTAAGTTAAAATAGTCGAAATGTATACATTTATTTTGAAGACCCTGTAGCCTCTAACTGAAATTTATTTACATATACCTTTTTTGCCATCGTTATAGAACGTTTGTTCCAAATTTGAGTATTCCACCTTCAGAAACAATGGCGGTACTGTCAATTTTTTATAAGAGTAAAAACTAATATTTTTCTAAAAAAATTTTAATATTAGGAAAACTACTCGGTTTAGGTATATGACATTATTAACAAAAAAGTTATAGAATTTCATGTAAAATCTAAAAATAAATAAAAAAAATAGGGTGTTCCATTTAAAAAAACTTATGTTATATTCGCCACGCTTTTTTGAACCACCCTGTATACTCAAAAATAATTTTAAACTGTGCACCGTAATATTCTATAAAACTTTTGTATTTAACGTTTTTTCGCAGTTCTCGAAATAAATGAGATAATGAACTTTACTCTATGGTTGACTCACCCTGTACTTACCGAGCGCCATGAAGTTGGCGCCATAGACCGGAAACGACTGTCTGGCTTAATCGTCCTAATACCTACTCATGTTTCTTAATGACGTGCTCAATGGTCATAGCGACCTCTGGTTTGCGCCAAAAAATGTTTGGGGTGCTACTCCCCTATGGTAGCCTTGAAAGGGGTGTACCACTCGAAAATATAATTTACGAGACACAATAGCAAATCTCCAATTTCGATTTTTTTTCTATCCACTCTGTAAAATGCTTTAAGACCGTCCCGAGACCTTTGCCGGACATTATACAGTGTGTAAATAGGATGCAGTAGCATTGTTATGTTGAAAACCCTTAGAGATAGAGACTAGGTTAAATTGGGACAAAGTTGAGTAATTTGGTGAACAATGATATGCCTCAAAAATATCAAGGCTAACATAATTAGCTTTTGAGATATTCAAAAAAATCGAAATTTCGTAAATCCGTTTTCTTTGTCACAAAATTTCAGGTTTCTTTGAAAAGGTATTAAAATAAAAACAACACCTTCTCATAGGAAGTTTTTACGCTCTATCGAATGACGTAAACAGTTTGTTTAAGTAACGTTTCGTTGCTTCAGGACCATCACCAACTTCATTTTACGGCCCCATTAACATTTTACGTCACCCGACAGCATTTTCCTTGTGAGCTCGATGATGCTATAGTTTGATCAAGTTTTGAACGTGGAAAACGTGAAAAAAATAACGAAAAAGTAATAAATCATTAACAATAAGTAACAATTAATTAAAAAAAATAAAGAACAATTAACAAAACAATAATAAGTTAAAAAATAATAATAAAGTATATGGTAGTAAGCATATTTATGGTACATTTTTGAACTCACAGGGAATGCTATCGAGTGACGTAACAATATTAATATTAATATTAGAAAAAATTAAGTTGCTGATGGTTCTTAAGAGAAGAAACGTTACTTAAAGATACTGTTTGCGCCATTGTATAGATGGTAAAAAGTTGCTATAAGAAAGTGTCATTTTCTTCAAAAGCTCTTCAAACAATCCTGAAATTTTACAAAAACGAATTTGCAAAATTTCGATTTTTTTTCAAATATCTCAAGATCTAATCAAGTTAGCCTTGATTTTTTTAGGAATACTATTCCTCACCAAAATACGTAGTAGTAGAAGTGGTATGGGGCGACCAAGACCTGGCAAGTAGGCCACAAGGAGGGCCTTTTTTCCTACCCCTGTCGTCCCCTACCTAACTCCGTCACCTCTTCCCTCGTCGAACCTTCCCGACCTTCTAATGTAGGTCAGAATATCGGTCCATTCAAGGGAACTGACCTCTTCCCCTTGCAGCTCCCCGGCCCCCCAGATGTCGTATCTTACTCTGCCGAAAGCCACACATTCTGCACCAAAATACGTAACTCTGCCTCAATTTAACCCAATCTCTTCTATCTCTACCGTTTCCAAGGCACCGATGTCGTCATTGGATTCAATTTGAAACACACTGTATAAAAATATTTTAATCTGCTTCCTGCTTTTAAGAGTATGCATTTCGTGTAAGTTCATTTCCTTGTCTTCTTAGGTAAATAAAATAGACGTTATTCGATGTTTTCAGATGCCTGAATATGAAAACGTAGCCGTAGATCCAAGTAGAAGTAGATTTACATTTCAGAGATCAGTTAGTGAGCCAAAGCCAATCTCAAAAAGTCACCATTCCCAAGTTCTACATAGGTAATAATAGAGGCAGAAGTACCTGCTTAAATTGCACACACCCTTTCTGCCAATGGGGGATGGACTGGTCCACCCAATGTTTATTTGGAGATGAATAATAACTGACCTATAAGATTTAGAAATGGTTTTTAAGTACAAAGTATTGCACCCATTAAACTTTGTATAAAACGTTAAATGCCTTCGAAATGACTATGGGTTAAGATTCAGGGCATGCTGAACGTTTTCGCTCAAATGTTATGCCTTACCAAAATTGCAAAAAATATACAAAGCGTTTTAAGAAACTTGTTAAGGCATAGAATTATATCAGCAGTCCCATACAAGTTTGTTCGCTCAAAACCGCATACCCGCAAATACGTTTATACGTTAATGAAGTTAATATAAAACGTTTATACGTTAACGCGGTTAATTTTTATATTAACCTTATTAACGTATAAACGTTCTGTATAAAAGGCAGAAACAACGTCCACAAAAGATTGTTTTTTCATCTCAAGAAAGAGTGATAATAGAAACGAACACTAAAAAATAACTCTGTATGGCGAGTTACTTAAACGTAAAAATTTACTAGAAAAAAATGTGAAACAATATAATTATCTACAGCATTGTAGAGAAATAATTTAAAAAATTCAATTCAAGTCAACAGACGATTTTGGAAGCAAAAAATATTTAATATTTAATAAAAGGAACATAACATTTTACATTGTGCAAAAATCGTTTCTTGATTTAGCAACTGTCAAACTTGTGTTGATCAGTGCACAGATTAGGTACTATGATATGATACAGAAATACTTTGATATGATAGCATGGCTGATGACAGTGATGAGATGACATTCCAAAGACAACCAAGACATTCTACATAACAATGTTGCATTACTTTCACGGCGTATCGTCCTTCACCTCCAGCTTTTTTATATAATATAACATATTTTATTAGAATCGCTTTCAGCACTTGTATAAATTCTGTATTTACTACATATGAGATGAGGTTACACTGAACATAAAAGGCATATAATAAAGCTACAATCAGCGATCTACTTCCGTGTAACGTATTTATGTGTTTTATTATAATACACTCACATTTTACAAGGGACAAATTTACCAGGAAAACTATGTTTGGGGTAAATAAAGAAAATTATTGGAAACGCACACTCTCAACCGCGAAATTTGATTTAAAAACATCAAGCCAAACCACTTTAACTTAGAAAGAGATACTTTGGCCTGAATATACTTACTTGCAAAAGCACAATTACAGGGATTACAGCCTACTCAGTCCCAGATAGCACAAACCTATTCCTAGAATATACCTAAATTATTCTGAAGGAAGATTGGAATATTATATAGATAAATTTTGGGAATATTTGTAGAATATCGAAAAGTACACACTTTTCTATATCTAGAGAATATTCCTAAACTTATTCCAAGAATAATCCACAAGATAATACAAGAATAATTATAAAATATTCAAATAATAATCGCAGATTAGTCCCAGAATAAAGGAACAAATATTCCGAGATCACCAAAAATGACACAAAGAATAATCTATAAATATATTATATAGATAATTATAGATTATAAATATATTATATAGATTATTTTTAGATTCATTTTTGGTTAGGACGTATTTAATTTAATCCTGGAATATTTTTTTTGGCGGAAGATATTCAAAAAGAAAATCTTCGCCGAAACCTCCATTTAACCAGACAATTTTTTGTCTGGGTCGTGGCTCGTGGCTTGAGGTGTATTGCCAATTGTCACCTCAACCTGACCTGGCTATTAAGCTTCGTCAGTACGAGATAAGCACAATGACATACAGGCAGCAAAGACACTTGGAGAAGTACGTCAGCATTCTGCTGGTAGGACATAATGTCTCCATCCAGCGGCATAATCACAAACTATAAAAGCCCGGCTAGGATGCACTACTTGAAAATAAGTGTGTTTCTGAAGGCGGAACATATTCAAAAAGAAAAACTTCGCCGAAACCTCCATTTAACCAGACAACAATTTTTTGTCTGGGTCGTGCTTGAGGTGGTGAGTAGCATGATGACACCGGGGGGTTTCTTCTGTATATATTGCTGGTTAACTGTAATAAACATTACTCGAATATTATTTTCAGAATGTTTTATAACACAACCGCAAGTCTTGGTGCAATTTCACAAAAAAATATTTTGCGAGAATATTTAATGCATATTTTTTGTGCATATTACTAGTGCCAGCTTTAATATATTACTCCAATATTTTTCTCATAATATTTTATAACGAATATTACGAGAATATTCTATAAAAGAACGCAATATATTAACTCTATAGTAAATATTACTGGAATATTAGATTCATAATATTCTATAACTAATATTACAAGAATATTCTTTAAAGAATACAATATATTAACTCTATAATAAATATTACTGGAATATTAGATTCATAATATTCTATAACTAATATTACAAGAATATTCTACAACTAATATTACAAGAATATTCTATAAAATAATGCAATATATTAAACTATAATAAATATTACTGGAATATTCTATTCATAATATTCTAAAATGAATATTTTAAGAATATTATATAGTGTATATTTATTATAAGCATATTACTGGAATATTGACAATGAATAATCATTTTAGAAGATTTACAGATTATTCCATAAATAATTTGTGCTATCTGGGGTACCTGTCAACAATTATATTATTTTATTTATTTAGATTACTTACAGTATTAAGCTAGACAGAAACCCTGCTACGTAATAAGGAAAATATAAAAACCAATAAAAGAAAACTTATGTATATTAAATCTATAAAATACATAGGATATATTTACATGGCACATTATGGTACACTTTTTTGGGCATATCTCCCTTATTATTAGAGATATACCCATAAAACCTTATGACGTATTCGTAAAACAGAGTTGTTTCTAAATATGTAGAAAATACAGGGTGTTCTATTGAAAATATTATTATTAAAGTTTATATCGATGTAGCTTCACTGACACCCTATAAAAAAATTAAATATATTATGTTGAATTAGAAGTAATCAAAAGTAACGTCAAGTTCAATCTTCAGGTCATAGACATAAAGTAAAAACTGACGTAAAATATTTGAGCTATGTCGTTAATGAATATTACAAATGTACCTACGACGAGAATAAAACCCTATGGGACTCCAGGGTGTACAGCGAGACATGCTTTCAATAAGCATGTTTCAATGCTTATTGAAGCAAATAAGTTTCTTAATTAATTGATAAATCATTATAAATACAATCAAACGCTTTAGATCAATCAGAGTAGATCACGTCTAATTGATTACGAAGACTTCTAGTATAAAAGTGTATTTGAAAAGATACAGAAAAGATTTAAACATCTTTTTTTCAATTTGAAGGAGATGCCGAAAACAACCTATCCTGATGGACTCAGAATAAGTGCGAAACCGGTCAGTGTCTGGTGGTTGATCTCGATGAAGGATGTTGCGACTTCCATGGAGATGCTGTCATCACTATCTGTCTGACAATTATTGTCAAATTGATTGTCAAACAGATAGTAGCAAAAACCCAAAGAGGGCACTACAGTGTGTTTCTCACCACTACTAACATGGTTTTTAGGCGTAAAATCTAATAACTAAATATTTTTTTTATTTGGTGTCTAGTTTTCGAACTACAAACCGAACTTTTAATTTCTTAACGGAATTAGTTGGCTTTAGAATCGTTAAAAAGCTTGTTTTGTGTTTTCCAAAATATATTTTATAATTATTTCTACAAATGGTTGAGTTATATTATTGTATTACACAAAAATAATCGGCAAATGCTTAGTTTTTTGAAAACCTGGCATAAGGGACTTCTTTGACGGTTGCTCAACCCCAATATACCGTTCTAAAGATCTCAGTGTGTGCAATTTAAGTAAGGTTGATCCTTCTTCCGTCTGGTACATGTTTTGTGACAAATGACGGTGTACTTTCAGGTTTGCATCGTTTAACAAAGCCTTTGATTTCGACAAATACCAGGAGCCGTCGTGGGCCGAGAGTTTGCTAGCGAAAGAGAACGAGTTCAAGGAGGAGAAGGTGGCCCCGATTGCAAAATTAGAGTCCCTAGACGAATTAGACCTGGTAAGAACTATTGGCATATTTTCTAATTTATTTATTTTATAATCTAGGATCTAGGTACATACAGGGTAATCGCGTATATTTTGACCCCTATCTACAGGGATTATTAAGAAAGTTATAAAAAAAATTTTAATACAAAAGTTGTTTGGTTTTTCATGAATTATCTTTTAACTTGGTCGAAAAAAAAATTGCATGTCGTAAACTTAGGAAAACCAATTGAACATAATATTTTTAAATGGGACATCCTGTATAATTTTACGCGTTTGGGGAAACATTCTTTTCCTGATTTCAAAAATATATATTTTGTTGACATTTGCACTGACAGTTTTCGAAATATTCGACAGCGAGTACCATAAAAAATACAAAGAACTAAAAATATTTAACAGTAAAAATCAATAGTAATAAAAAATATTTAACGATTTTCGATGTAACCTCCTTAGTTATTTAAACATTTTCCAATATTTTCATTTTAACAAACAAACATTAAATACTAAATATTTCGTAAATAAATTGTCAGTGCAAATGTCAATAAAATATATATTTTTGGGATCAGAGAAAAAATGTTTTCCCAAGCGTCTAAAATTATACAGGGTGTCCCATTTAAAAATATTATGTTCAATTGGTTTCCTCAAATTTACGACATGCAAATTTTTTTTCGACCTAGCCAAAAGATAATACGTAAAAAACCAAACAACTTTTGTATTTAAACTTTTTTTCTAACTTTCTTAATAACCCCTGTAGGTAGGGGTCAAAATATACGCGAATACCCTGTACATCCCGCAAGGAGAGTTTATTTTTTACATAAAATTTTTAAAATGAATTTTATGATTCTATAATTCTGTTGGTGCTTCAAATACGTGGTTTCTTTCAATGTAGAATTCTTGAAACTTCTTCCTTGCTTATGTTTGTAACTTTCCCGTGTTTGCCAGCGTAAGATTTGTCGATTTCTACGTTATATAAGTAACATGATTTTGGACGTTTTAATTATTGTTTAATATTTTGATAGAAGAAAGTTTCTTATTTAGTATAACTCTGGCAATGAAAAATTATCTGTAATTTTCAATTAATGTTCTCTTTTGATAAGATTTTAATTCGAGCTATATAAGTAAACAGTAGAAAGCACAAAAAGACCAGTAAAAACTGTGTATGCACTCGTTCGTGAATTATCGAGGGAAAAACGAATAATGACAATTTACAAAATGCTAAATATCTCTGCTAGCACGAATTGTAGAAACTTCAAATTTGACACTTACACGTTACATATTATGACGAATTCAAATATTCAGTTAGATTTTCTCTAAGCACTCTAGATTTTGAGATGCGATAGTCGATTTTTTTATTTCTTATGGAGGCCATATTGGATGTTTATGTCATCCGATGAAGTATAGGCCATATTAAAATTTTTAAAATGAAAAATCAACAAACAATGTAGGTACATTTCATAATTGGCCGTAAAAATAAAATATTATTAAGGACATAATATCACGTGTGTATAGTGTTTATACGGACAATTGAAACTGGCCAGTGTTAAGGCACAGGACCGTGCGCACTTGGCTTTAAATTTCGTCCTATGTATTTAGCAATGGTATCGTGATTCGATTAGTAACTAAAACTGTACATGTGAGTCCTACGCTGAATATCTAATCAGCCCGATGAACCATCTACAACTTCGCGCTGGTGTAAAGAGAATAAACAGACTGGTCTGCTGGATGTAAATCATTTTTTTGTTTCCTGTGCCGAGTGCTGAAATATCATCAATAATTTTCCAGTGCAGCGCGTAAATACCAATAACCAAGCGTTCTTTAGTTTTGTTAAATAAACAATAAAAATAACAATAATAAACATAAACAATACTTCACAATAATAAAATATGTTATTGGTTACATTGACTACAAATAATAGGTACTAATAAACACAAAATAATACGATCTCTATAACAATCATTTTCTTAATATCAAACATTTCTACCTCCGCCCATGCAGAATAAAGAGATGCCGACTGTTTTTGCCGGCTTTTAGTTTTTATACGGTTTCAATTGTGCGTAAATACACTATACATATTCTAGGAAATACAAAATCTATACTTGAGGGTCCGTTCACATGTAGTGTCTCCCTGTGTAGACTTGACAGACATGAATTCGGGGTCGGGTAGATGTTGGGTAGCCGATGGGTGAAGACTTACATATTTCCACTACCGAATTATTAAGATTTCGGAGGTGCGCGTAAAGCCGAAGTAAAAAGACACATGGACCTAAAGTTAGCCCTTATTGCAACGGTACCGGATTTGTCTTATAATTGCAACAAAATTTCTTTTTAATGTTATAAATTATATATCACCGGAAAGATCAAAAGATAAACTAGATCCCTATTAGCAAATTTTTGTTTAATACATGTATTTTAGAGAAAATAATTTTTGAAAATACGCTATTTTAGTACAAGATTGTTTGCCTGGAATTTTAAAAATAAAAAGAATTACAAAAAATTACTACTATAGTGATTTAGATTAAAGTCTTGTCTTTTAATATTTTTTACTAAAGTCGCTATCTTTTATAGTTTCTTTACACGAGACGTACGCCGATTTTGGGCTTATTTCGGACTAGTGAATGGACTCTTAATGCATTAACGATGGAATTTTATGATCATTTTATTCTCAATTAGTGTATCTACTCCTTATATTTAGGTACTGGTCATACAGTTGGGATCAGGTAATATAATTAGGTGCTATTATAACAAATGTTCAAAATTACTGCCCTGATTATTTAAACATGCATCTATCCTCTTTGAAATATATTATATAATATATTGGTCCTAATTTCACGTAGAACTAATTTTATGCCATTTTTTAATTCAAACTGTACAGGGTGATTCACTTTCGAGTGTGTAACATGGGTATCTCGCTTATTATAAAAGACAGACTGTAAGTTTAAATTCGGCAAAGTTGCGACAACAAAAAATAAAACAGAACAATTGAAGAATATTTAAACACATATCCTGAAAGACGACAACCATGCAAGACATATATTACTAAACTGCACTGTAATTTAAGATATTATGGCAGATCCATACCTATTTCTTGGTTTAGAAAGACTGCCATAATTTCTTAAATTACAGTGCAGTTTAGTAATATATGTCTTGCATGGTTGTCGTCTTTCAGGATATGTGTTTAAATATTCTTCCACTGTTCTGTTTTATTTTTTGTTACATCTGTAATAAATATCTATAATATCTTGTTTCTCTTCGGTTGAATACATCGTTAGTCAATGTAAAAAATACTCCACAGATGCAGTTTATAAAAATTATAAGTGATATTTGTGGTTTGTCAAGAACTGACTGTCATGGCCATGGCTAACTAGACATTTTCAAAAAAATACCTATTTTCCTTCATAATGCCCTTATTTTTTAGATAAATATTAACATATATTATATTGTTGTATTCAGAAAAAATCGGTTTATTCAAATATGAGAAAAATTAATATGGCGCCCATAAGAAAAAATAAAGTTGACGATGATTTACAATAGAAGTGACATTTTTTTAAAAAACGGTTTACGGCATCGTATTTGTCTCAAGAAAGTGTCCTAATAATGTGAAAACGATAAGCCAATATTTTCAAAAATATAGAAGTTATGGCCAGAAAACGAAAACCGGAAAAAAATTTGTTTTGCCTCTTACTCAAAAACAAAAGCAGATATGGGAGTTTTGTTTGCGCCAACTTATTGAGCACAAAATTCCGCAACTTTTCCGAATTTAAACCTACAGTCTATCTTTTATAATAAGCGAGATACCCATGTTACACACTCGAAAGTGAATCACACTGTACTTATACTACTAATAAACTTAACAAGGGGGTTCAGATCTGGCTATCTATCTGGCCACAAAGTGATCCTCTAGTACTAATCCACTTTTGCGGAAATCTATCATTTAGGTGATCTTAGACGGCTCTAAAAGTATATGGTGGAACACCATCTTCCATCACGCTGAAACAATAAAATTATCATAAAATTCCATACGTTAATGCATTAAGTATAAAATTTATATTTCCTAGGATATATACTACTATGATATCTCGTTAATAATATTTTGTTTTCACGGCCAACTATAAAATATAAATTATTTGTTGATTTCTCCTCATTTTTAAATTTTAATATGGCATATAATACATCGTTGTAAAGAGAATAAAACGCTTCATCTGATGGGATAAAAATCCAATATGGCATCCATAAGAAATAAAAAGTTGACTATCGTATCTCTAAATCTAAAGTTGTTAGAGAAAATGTAACTGAATTTTTGAACTAGCCATAATCATTCATGTACAATTTTCAAATTTGAAGTTTCTACCTTCCTTTATAGTGGAGATATTTAACATTTTGTAAATCGCCAGTTTTCATTTTTTCTCTCCGATAACTCAAGAACGGGTGCATATATGGCAAAACTGTGCAACTTTTTCCTAATTTAAGCCACCCTGTATTGTAGATCGACTCCAAACAAGTTTAAAAAGTCCAGCAAAAATGTTATTATTAGTAATGCTGTTAACATAAATGTTTTCTCTTTCCGTAGGTAATTTTGTTCACGCTCAATATCCTGATATCTGTTTTGTTTTCCAGGAATCTCCATTAGGCAGCCCGAAGAAACCGAAAAAGTAACTTTAATGATCGTTTTTTTATCGTTTTTTTATTGAATACCATTTAAATAATAAGGCCTCGTTGGGACGACGTGGTCGGTCCTTTTTAGGACAGCTTTTATAGACTGTTGATTATTATTGTTATAATAATTGAAACATGACAGTGAGATATATACCTAAATTAAATTTCAGTAATTTTAAGGTTAAAACTTTTACAAGGGAACAAGCTTTGTTCATTAGCTCGTTTAGTTTTAGTACAGGCTTCATTTTACATGAATCCGGGGTGTTCTCATAGTTGATGCATTTATTTTAATAAGATGTAAACTCGTGGATATAAATTTGCAAAAAATCTTCTATATAAAAATTACAAAGTAACAGAAATAATAAAACTGCCGATATAATTAAGGATTATATTATGGTCCTGGTACGTTTACAAATTTGTCACAGTTTTTTTGATAGCATAATCTTCCTTGGAGTAATCTTAAGTCACTACACTCTCTTTTGACTGAAAATTATTGACCCCATTTCGTGGGAATGGACTCTCATTGATGTAGAAGAGCTTTTACCTTTTTATATCGGTCTGGATGAAAGTTTTTCTGTCGTTTCCTCGTTCTATTTTTTTATTTATTTGAATTCTTGAATTCTTTGAATTTTTTAGTGTTTCTGAAATTTCTCTCTCCTTGTCTACTATTTCTGGTGGTTCAAGCCTTCCCGCTGGTATACACCGCATAACCGTTTGAACTAAATTAACAACCGAACCGAAGTAGATTTCAATTAAATATTTTTCAACTTTTATATAGGATATTTTTTGTAAACTGGCACATATTTACAACTCCTACACCCTGTTGAAATAAATGCCTCAAGTTTGAGAACACCCCGTATATACAGATTATTCATCTTAAATCTTTCAAGGTTAATTTCTAGGAAATTTATTGTTTGAAACGTATAAAATGTCAAGCGATAAAATCGTGCAAACAACTTTTGAGGGACAATATTGTTAAAGTTGACATTCTGCGGAATTTTAATCAGTAATTGTTACGTTGTAGAACTTTTTGAAGGTGCGAATTTCTCCTAGAAATGTCGAGTTACAATTTACGTGAAAAACCTCATATTTGTTTAAAGTATAAACTACAACGGCGAGTGTTTTAATTTTTTCTTAATTTGAACTGGTTAAATACTGAAGTGGGTGTCAAAAATTCGATATGGGATATTTCCTCAAAAAATATGTATACCTGTTACAGAATACCACAAAACTAAATGTTTCTGGTAATATAAAGCGCCTACTTTGCTTTATATAAATTACAATAGTAATAGATATTATAAATAGTTTCACTTTACTGTTGTTTTCCACTCACTCACAATTTTGACTGACTCCCAAATTAAATAATAAAAATGCCAAAGAACCCAAAATTAATAAAAAAAGAATTTAAAAAAACTACAACTACCAAAATTCAATTTTTTCAAATGGAAAATTAAATGTTATTGTCATCTACTTGCTAAAAATTATCAAGAATCAAACAGGGAATCATATTTTGTAATTTTCAAAATATGATTCCCTGCTTGATTGTTGATAATTTTTAGCAAGTAGATGACAATAACATTTAATCAGCACTTCGTTGGCCGTCATGGCCAACTAAGAGTAACTGAACTTAAAAGCCGTAGCATTTTTGCAACAGAAAAATGTTAAAGTGACAATACTACAGATTATTGCCATTCAGACAAGAATTTAAGGAGATATAATTTTTTTTACTGACCATGTGAAAACGTCTTTCTAAAAAATAACATATTATAAGGGCTTATAACTAAAGTATCAAATAAGTTATTAGCACCATATCTTCATTAAATTTCTTAGATCAATATGGTTCAATTTTCTTCACCCCTAATCACAGAATTATTTTGATTATTTTCATTTTTTTAGAAAGCCGTTTTGACATGGTTTCGTACAAAATTAATATATCCTTAAAATCTTGTGTGAATAACAACACTGTATACGATTTTTTAAAGGAAAAGAATCAGGCTTTCAGATTATGTAATAGATTGGCGATGCTCATAATTTTAAATTGAAATAGTCCATTTTTTCTTATAATTTCTGACAATATTTAAGAACTGGCAACAATATCAGGAAAAACTTCGAAGTTCAGTGAAAACCGCATGTCGATAGCTCTTCTCGTTGTCGAGTTATAAACTTTTCAAATCTGACACTTTATAGATGGACACCTTGTATTACCATTAGCCTGTACCAAAGTCTACATATATTAGAATATATTAGACTTTGCCTGTACCTTGCAATTCTAACCAAAATGACTGTATGTGCATAGAGATACCAGTGACAATAAATATAATATTTATTTCCAGGGAATATAACTTATATCGAATTTGATGAAATTTGTCCACTTCAAGTTAATTTTATATCATTCCATTTGTAAAGTATGTATTTTTTTAGTTTTTTCTTCTAGCACTAGCTATTTCAGTTAATTTTGCTAACGCCTTTTGACTGCGGCCAGGGAAATTTACGTAAAATTAATTTAATAAAAAATGTTTCACTTTAGTTCGGAGAAAATTTAATTTTACACTTTGTATAATAGTCATTGTCTTCATTGTCATTTAGATGTTTTTTAGTATAGAAAATTATCTGAATCAGTATATTTCAGAGGATATGCAACTTGCATTAGCTGTTATAACTAATTTTAGTACTTTTAAAGGAATATATAATTTTTTTTAGTATAAACTATAATTTTCACTTCTTCAACATGTCATGGAAAACATAATTTCAAACAAATACAACTTGTCACATTTTCGCACTACAGCCATAGATAGTACCTACTAGAACGACAATATCAGACACCTATAGAATGTACAGTGCCGGGCAGATTGAAACCTCCAATATTTGAGACGCGGTAGAATTGAATTTTAAAGACTAAATAATAAATATAATTCGACTGTCGACTGCCTCTCGAAATATATAAAAAAATATATATAAACCAACAGGAACATAAAATATTTGGATGAAAATATTTTATAATGTCATACAGTCAAAGAAATAATATACCGTTTTAAATCTTGAATTCCTTAAAATATATGACGCAAAATTGTATGTAAAGAGTTAGTACCAACACTGTGCCTGTTTCGTTTTATTTATTCCTTATTAAAATAAAGTTTATACATGTTAAAATAAAAAAATAAATTAAAATATATTTGATTTCAAAAATGTTACGTCACTCCACTCCCTAATAACATAACCTAAAGATGGTATTAAGAAATAATCACTATTTTCCATTGGCTCTACTGAATAATCATAATAATAAGTCGGATTCTCTAATAGGTACACTACTTATATACACAGATATTAATAAATAAACGAATTTGTTCATGACTAAATTCAACAATGAATTTACAAATTTCGTAGACTGCAAAACAACTATTTTATTTAAATATTTATTAAGCAAAATATTTAAAAGATTAAAATTAAAATATTACTTACATTAAGGCCTTATATATGTAGATATTAATTAATTCGACAGACATCCGGTAGATGACCTAATACGAAATACAGTGGCTATATACTTAAAACAGTGGCGGCAATACTACCTATCACTTTTTAATTGGCCAGCTAGTTCGACCACTAATGGCGGCCGGACTAATTGAAGCATCGCGATTGGTTTGGAAGACAATCATATTTGATATAGCCTAGTTTCCAACCAATCGCAGAATCGACTCCACATGCCGGGGTGGCGGAGTTTTGGCCTATTGTCGCCAGTTTTTAATATATATATCCACTGTAATACGAAAATATCACTACATTACCCTCAGGTACACAAATATTTTTTGCAAACAAATTTTTTTCAGTCGTACTCCCGAAAGCTCCATTTGTTTCAAACTGACCATTAGAAATGTCATACTAGTGGATAAATATATAAAATTAATTAGCTAAAGCTCGTCGTTTATCGTCGAAAATCTTACAAAATCTCACCCTTATTTATGTATTTCAATTACATTTTAAGGGAATTTAAATATTCAAAATATCCAACTCCAACTTTAGAGCTTTCAGTGATTAGTATTGCTTTTACGTTAAATCACAAGTTTACGATATTTGTGTACCAAGAAAAACGTTTGAAATGGGAACTTTGAAGCACCGGAAACGTCCATCTTAATAGCAAAAATATACGGAGAAATAAACCAGACAAAATTTGATACCTAGTTTGACACAAACTCTGCTGACACGATGGAAAGCTTCCAAATTGTTGATGGAATATACAAGGTTATCATAAAATAAGGGATATATTTCAGCTTTTATGTATTTTTAACAAATTAAGTAAATTATTAACAGGATGTGAAAGAAATTCAACTGCTTAAACAATGGAATTTCTTATGTCCAACAGTGGTTAACGCAAATGTTCGATACGTCGTCCATTTTGCAGCAATTTGCTCCCGAATAGTCTTTTAATTCTTCCAGCGTTGTTGGTCGTGTTCTAAACACCAAATTTTTTAAACAACCTCACACCTAGTAATCGGCTGGGTTAAGATGAGGCGATCTTGGAGGCCATTTCAATTTACGTTTACGTGAGTTTTATTTTGAGAACAATTCTCTAAATCGTAATGATTACGTTTAACATTTGTATCAGCAGTTGACACGACAACTCTTTAGCTTTCCACAGATACAGTAAAATCCAATTATTGAAGCCACTAGATTCCATTTACTTTTGGCTACTAGTTTGATTTCTTAAATGTTTATAAGACTTTAAACTATACCCCTTACTTTATGATGAGCCCATACTACATATTCCGCTTGGAACAGTTTCATCCTAATCAAGTAGCCCTCTGATAAATATATAATTAATTAGTAAGATTCGGCCTGAGGATATTTTTACTCCGAATTTTGATTACCCTGTATTTTCGTTTTTATAATATTTGTTACACTCTGTATACTCTATATCTTTCGTCGCGGCAAATATACATATAATGGCTAATAACACTAACATTTACACTAAGTTTGGGCTACTGGTTTCAGTTCGGCACTGGACAGTAGGATTTTATAAAATTGAATTTAAAATTGTCTAAAAATAACAAAAATCACATGACATGTTGAAATCAATTTTTTTTTTCATTATACCACGGTCACTTTTTTCTATAAAAGATAATATTTGAAGAAATCTAAAATGTACTAACATCTATTTTTCCTGTTATCCAGTTATTAATTTTTAAGTTTAAGCTTAAAGTTTAGTTTTTTCATATAGAATAAGTATACACATAATTCTTTTCCAATTTTTACAGGCTTTACAAAATTTGCATTCAGCGATGTAGCACACAATATTTTATTTTAGGCCAACCAGCTCAGTTACCCTATTTGAGTACATTGAATTTTTTCTTTTTTGGATTTAAATGGAAAAACGTATTTAAAATTAACCTCTAATTGAATTTTGTATACCGTTGGAACGTAAATTTCATGTACACACAGAAACTCAAAAATATACAGAGTATTTAATTTGAAAAAACAGACATTATGCTTTAACTTTTAATAGATTTGATAAAAAATATTAAAAATTGTAAAATAACAATAAATACACTCACCCAAAAATGTGCCTGAAATAACCTAACCTAAATTTCATAAATAATCTGGAATTCAACATGGTGAATCTTCAAAAATTGTAAAACTTTTGTTTTTAACTTGATACTCTGTACCTCCTGTGTCTTTTTACTTAGCTCTGGTCAAGTGATCTTGTAAAACTCCCAAACTTGAAACAAGCTTTTATAAAAAAATTCGATCTCAAAATATATATCACCCAGTATACTACATATTATTCTCAAGGACTTCTCTAGAAAAGTAAACATTTTTAATACTTCATTCATTGTAGTCCTTTTTGGGATTACACATCGTCAGTAGAAAGTTTGTATAATAAAAAATTGTCAGGTTGACATTTTTAATTTAAAAGGTCTTCACATACACTGATCACTATGTTATTATTAGTTTTCCACTGGTAGCATAGTGATAATAACATAATTAACAACATAGTGATCAGTGCATGTGATGACATTTTGAATTAAAATGTCAATCTAACATTTTTTATCATACAAACTTTCTACTGACCATGATACAACTACACTGTATCATGCTACTGACGACTAGTCGGAGATCGATTGAAAACATTTAGAAAAAAACTAGTGTTTAATTTCTTTTAAATTTTATTATAATAATTATTTTATTTAGACATAATTCAAAATAAGATTTGTAATATTACAGAATTTTATATAAAACTAAAAAACCACTGATAAAATTTAGTTAGTTTATCAAATATTTATTTTATTACATATTATATAGTGGTTTTTTGGGGTAAACTTTATGAGTTTACCTTGATACTACATTTTGCATATTTACTTTGAATACTTCTGGTTTCCTGTTTTTTTTTTTATTATTTTACAGGTAGTGTAATCCCAAAAAGAACTACAATGAATCATGAAAATGCACCACAAATAGGTTACAGACATTATTTTTAATACTATTAACTTATACAAATAAGAACCCCCACTTTTTATTACCTGGGGGACTTTAGCATCTTGTTTAGCGTAGGTACTCACATGTCACATACCCATATGGCATAGTTTAATAAATAATCACCAATGTATTCAAAATGGCGGGCCAACTGTTAGAGCAAAGGGTCAACTATGGGGTAAGTACAGACGATTTCAAATTTTATGCAAAATTCTCAAATGAAGGGAAACTTGGGAGGTGCTATTTAAAAAAACAAAGTTAATGTCAGTAGCGCTTTTATGGGACACCCTGTATACTTGAAAATATTTGTCTGCAGAAATATATATTCTTGAGGCACACTGCAAACAAAAATAAAGCTAGAAAAACCTTAAAAAACTTGTTGGACCAAAGCATTTTCAAATAGATTCAACTTGCAGAAGAAAGTGACTGATGGTGTGTGTAGTATTTTTTTTTTGTGAATTGGTTAATGAACAAAGCTTGTTGGGGTCTACAATCCGTCTCATATTATACAAGAACGAAAAGTAAAAAAAAGTTAAAAGAAAGACAGAAATGACATTTTTCTCATCAATAATTTGTTGAAATTATTTGTTAAGCTTGTTTTTAGCATTCAATCGCTTAAAAAGTACATTTTGTAAGCACAAATTATATGTTTATACACAATTTTATCATATTTTTAATAATATGTAATATTGAATACTCAATAAATGGCTAAATACGCCGTAAATATTACTATGCGTTTACTTTCTTACTCACTTATTGCGCTAGGAAAGATTAGTATTTGGTTTACTTTATACCAACTGGTAAATTTGGATACAGAGAAATAAACATCCAGCTGCATCTGCTATTCTTTCAGCCAGCCAGCCAGCTGGTTCATTTATTAATGTTGATTGTTATAAATTATTTTGTTAATATAACCAAAGTCTCGATACGAGCAAAATTAGAATAAGTTCACCTTTTTTGGTAGGTATTTGATACCAGTTACCAAATCTGATATTCATATAAATGAACCATTATTTTCAGGCAACTTTAATTGACATAAACTACTGTAAAAAGTTGGTATGCAATGTTGGCTTCAATAAGCAACTGGTAAATTTGGATACAGAGAAATTTTCTTTTTCCGTTCCCTGTTCTGGGACGCCAAATTGTGACGTTCCCTTAATTTATTTTCGGTTTTAGCACCCTTCAAAGGTCGGTCGGTCTACTTTTTATCTCGAGCGCCACCACTCATGGGTTTTATGTGGTGAATGGTCCGCACGGACTCTACTCGCCGATGAATGGGTAGCTACAGTGAAGAAGGTGCAATAGTGCACATGCCGGGGGGTCAGTGTTTCTCTAATCTAAGTAATAAAAATCAGTTTAATATGAGTCACTACAAGATTTATTAAAATTCAAATAAAAATAAGCAGGCAGCATTAACAGACACGTAGTAAAAATAGACAAGCAGCAAAATAAGCAAATAGCAATAATATACAAATAATTATAATAAACATAGATTATGAGAAAAGCGTGACGGATAAAGGGATACAGATGTCGAAGTCTTCCTGGAGGTATACGCACATCACAGGTGTCTAGCAAAAGGTTCAGACAGGTATAGCTTATAGAAGTCTTCCTGGAGGCATATAGACGTCACAGGTTATTCATCAAGACTGTACCAAAGAATTGGGGAAGGAAGCCTACCCATTAGAACTTATTCTAGCTGCTGCTTCGAAGATCGGTGAAATACTTATTTTGAACGAAAATCAGCTCGGTTTTTATAGGCCTCAGCCGACGGCTGAACCAATCAGAAAAGCGGATTACTTTCCATGACCGAATACGGCTCAAATTTTATATATTTTGCGGAATATTTACTTGAATTTAAATAAAAATATCGGCAAGTAAATAATATTATTGAAATATGTGATTTCAATTAATTTAATTTTAATTATTTTTAGAAAAGCTTTTTTATTTATATTCCTTACTGTATCAACCTGCATTTAAATATTTTCGTTTAACAAAACTATACTCAGGGTATAACGGAAATAATATATTTAATAATTTAAACAATCTTATATTAACATAACTCAATTTAATTTAAGCTAATTCGATAAAAATTAGCAATTACAGTTTATTAATAAATCAAAAATATCTCAGATATAGGTATTCCCCTTAGTAACTTAAACAAGTTCGGGTATTTCGTTAGGAACAAAAACGGTGGCGCGGCGCGTAGTAAAAACAGCGTTTGGAATTTCTCTGATATCGGCTGGTTTTAATAAAATAAATGTATATTATTTATGGTCTTATTTATTGACAAATATACTATAACAGTAAAGCTATACGAGAAAACAATAATGCATTACTTGGATATGAGTTGTTCATAAAAATAGTCATATAGGTACTTATACAAGGTGCCCATTATATATCTCCTTACATGGCTAAATTTGTTGATAGTGGAGATAGAGAATTGTTTAAATTAGCAAAATTGGGCAGAATTACAAAAGGAATTCAGTGCCTCCTTCTTTAATTTTCAACTTTTCGAGATATTTTGGAAAAACTGAAAATCGCCTAAATTTTTAAACTCGAATATCTCGAAAACTATAAAAGATACAAATAATATAAAAATACTGTGTGATCGTGTTGTTTACGTGGAATTAAGCGGTGATATTAAAAATTTCACGGGTATCTTAGTTTTTGAGAAAAAAAATAAAGTTATGTTTTTTAAATGGCAACCATATACCATGGTGGTCTATGATATCAATAAAAAGCTTATTTTTTCTTATTTCAAAAATATAATATTTAATATAACTTTCTCTTTTCTTTTGTTTACTGTAATGAACAAATAATTTATTGACATAGTAGGCTATGAAAAACAAACGTAGATCAGTAAACAACAATAAAATATAAATCTCAGATCACACTAAAGTCATATTATAAACGTCAAAATTAAACGTTCATCTTAAAATAATTGTTATTGTGAAATGTATACAAACGAAAAAAAATACGATTTATATTTAAATATTATATTTTTGATTTAAAAAAACATAACTTTATTTTTTTTCTGAAAAACTAAGATACCCGTGAAATTTTCCATATCACCGCTTAATGCCACGTAAAAAACACTATTACAGTATTTTTATTTTATTTGTATCTTTTATAGTTTTCGAGATATTCGAGTTTAAAAATTTTGGCGATTTTCAGTTTTTTCAAAATATCTCGAAAAGTTGAAAATTGAAATTAAATCTGAAGGAGGCACTGAATTCCTCTTGTAACTCTGCCCAATTTTGCTAATTTAACCAATTCTCCAGCTCCACTATTGACAAAGTTAGCCATGTAAGGAGATAGATAATGGGCACCCTGTATACTGTATGTAAAAATAAAACCGGTCGTATATGTTTCTTGTTTAAATTACTATGGAACAAAAAGTAACCGTTAGAATTGTTGTTTATTGCTGATTATTCATTTCTTTTTCATGATTCGAGCGTAAAAGTTGCCATGAGAAAGTGTCCTTTTTATTTCAACAGCTCTTCAAACCAGCCTAAAATTTTATTTTTTTTTCAAATATCTCAAAAACTAATCATGTTAGCCTTGATTTTTTGAGACATATTATTGGTCACCAAGTTTTACAACTTTGCCCCAATTTGAGGAACAACAGCAGGTCAACACTATATGGGCCAACACTAATATCTCTACACTCAGAAAAAGTTTTGGTAACTTACTTTACTTCCTTCGACTGTTATAATTTTGTTATTTCGCTATTATAACGAAAATATGATAATATTTCAATCGTTTCATCTGGTAACTAAGACCAACCACTTATTTTATTTTGTAATTTGCTTTAAATGGTTCACCTGATTTTAGATTTGAATTATATATTTATATAATGATATATTTATATCAGTTACCAAATCTGGTGTTCATATAAACCAACCATAATCTTAAGAGTAAAGTTAAATTAGTAACATATGAACCCGTTGAAGAACTGATACTAAACTATATATATGTCAGCACCATCAAGTCTAGAGCTGTAAAATGATTGGAACCTCATGATGTTACCTTTGGCAATTACGGATTCTAATTGAATAAAACCTCTCCACCTAACTGGGAGAGGTTTTACTTTTTACTTTACTAACAAGTTCGTGAACTTGCGCCAGATAAGACGAAATTGATTATAATAAGGTTTTAGTTGATATTTAGTGGTTTTTCGAAGGTGGAATAACTAAAGCTGTTACAGAATCATTAATTTAGTCAGTAATGAGTATTTTTCTTTTGCATAAGTTTTTGAAATCTATTAGAAACTTAATTGGGAAGAGTTAACCCTTCGCAAAAGTGAAGTGTTTTTGTTCAAATCCTCCTCAGTGATAGAATATAGGAAGTGAGCCAGAAATACATATATCTATCGAGGCCCCGAATAGAGTAACCCCGGTAATGTCAAGAAAGTCAATTTTATACGTAAATCATAGAATACCTCAAACCCAAAAAGAGAGAAATTGATTTAGTATTAAAAACGTACTCCCTTTCGAGATAAATCAGTAAACAAGTAAGTTTTCGTGAAGCCTGTTAGAGTTATTACAATAATAGAAATGTTTCTGACCACTGTGGAAACCAACCTCTAGTGCTCTAGTAACTTTTCCTGGATAAATATGGTTTCGGCGTTTATTCCTCCTGGATGAAAAATGATTACATATAGGGAGATTTCGAACCCGTTAAATTTTAGCACGTCGTTATCGCAATCGTTAGACTGAGCATGCACAGTGCCAAAAGGAGTATCATTTTTGACACTACACCTGCTCAGTATAACAATTACGATAACGATAAGGTAAAAATTAAGCGGTTCAAAATCTCCCTAATGGCGCTAAAACGGCATTCAGAATAATAATATACCGGCCCCTTTTCCATACAAGTCTGTTACTTCAGGGCCAATCACAGAGATTAAAATGAAAGGTAGAGATTAGTATTATTATCATCATCATCATCATCACATTGTCATCATCAAATTATCATCATCATCATGATCATCATTATCATTATGACCTGAAATTGACAATTTATTTTCTGAACCTATTAACTAAAATCTAGTAAAAATGAAGATGTCAATAAAACAACAAAAATGGATTAAATTATTTAATGATTTATAAAAAATACAGTTAGGTATATAAAAAGTATGGCATCTAGGTTTTCCATGTTGTATCGCTCTTCATGGCGTTTGGAAAAAATATCACCTGAAACAAAAATTCTGGTGAGAAAAAATTTCAAAAATGCCCAAATACAATTTAAATTATACAGGAATTTGTACAGGAAATTAAGAGACGCATATATATACGTCTTGATGCTAAGCTATTCATATTGAATCTATTTCTTTAGCTCTTAGAATCTATTCCTTTGGTAGGATATTCACCATCCTATCTTGAAAGCTAAATATTTCAGAAATAATTTTTGGACTCGTTCAACTGCTTCAATCTGACTTTTATATAGGGGTTTCCAAATTAAGATCCATATTCTAAATTAGATCGAAATACGAAAAATAAAAAATTTTTAGAACATGAACGTAGCATGGTTCATTCTTTTTACAATTCCTTACAATGAATCCAAGAATTTTTAGAACGTCTGAAACTTTTTTGTTATATGATGACAGAAGGAAGGCTGAATCCAGATCCTCGACAGTGATGCAACGAGATAACAAAATAGTGCTAATATTGTATTCAGAGGCGTCGTTCTGTTTGGTAAAACTAACTATTTTGCACTTAGATACATTTGTAATTCTTTAGCAGTAGACCATTTTTGAACAGAATCCAAGCACATCTGTAATAGCTTACAATAATCTAATGACAATGTGGCGATATATTTCCAAATCTTCAGCGAAAAATAGTGTACCAGACTGAATGATACACTTTAGATCTTCTATAAACAGGATAAATAACAATGGACCCAAGTTTGAGCCTTGAAGGACACCAGAGGAACAACGACATATTTAAGTAAGTAAAAGCCATTGTACGATATATGTATACTGAGGTCTTGAAGGGGGTTGGAACCTTTGGTGTGCCGATATCACTGACGTAGTTTTCCACATAACACCAAAACACTATACTGCACTTGACGCACGTTTCGCCAACCAAGTTGTCATCGTCTGGAGATGATTAAAATTGAGCTTTAATCATCTCCAGATGATGCCAACTTGATTGGTGAAACGCGTGTCAAGTGCAGTATAGTGTTTTGTTGGAAAACTACGTCAGTGATATATACTGAGGACTCTCCATGAGGTCTCATCAAAGCCATTGTTTTGACTAGCACTTAATTGTAATGGCCTGGATGTCTCACCATATACTACACTCCAAACCTCGATTTCATACACTGGTTTTTATTATCTTACATAAATAATATCTGGTGAATCATATTTTAATTTTTCTTTACATTTGGATAACGTCGAAAATGTTTTCCTGGGCTTAGATATATTTTAATACGAACCCAATTGAGACCAACTTGTTTCTACAAGGTAACTTATATTTTACTTACATTTTTCACTTATTAGTTGCCCTCTGGTTTCTTCTGGGGGACAACGGAGGCTACGACGCCGTCCTGTGAGGAGCTCTGACTTCTGGACAGTCTCGAGGGATCCTTTCTCTTCACCGTTAACGAGGTGTCGACGACAATCTCGTCGAATGCAACTCCAAAAGCAGCTGAAAATTAATTAACAAACAATTTTAATAACGTCTTTAATAGGTTATTGGTATCCACTAGGATACCAAGTATCCTAGTGGATACTTGGTACTTCCAATTACATCTTTTTTTATATAGGAATTAAGACAAAATGTTAACCAAGAGATAAATTATTAATGAAATTGTCAAATATTATGATAATAATTGTTTTGAAAAAAAAAACACAATTCTCATTTAGATGTTTCAAGAATTGTATAAAAACACTCTATATATAAGTATATTAGTATTTCGGCTTATTAGGCCTTTCTCAATAGAGTAAATGTCTATTACTAAATATTTCTAAGCGCATTTTAGTTATTAATCAATTTATCTACCCCGATTGATCCTTCCCATTTGGACAAGTCCGAGTTTTTAGTACCTTTTCTAAGAAGGGCGAAAGTGTAAAATCGTGTTTCATTCGTGAAAGTGTAAAATTCATCTTTTGAGCACGGACGATCCCTTGCAAGGCACTTAAAAACTTGGGCTATAATTTTCTTTTCTCCAACGGATAAAGGCGATCTTTTTTTAACTATTGCTGGTCCCGGTATATTTTCCATTATTCAATATCATTATGAAAACACGATATATCACAATAAATTATAATAACAAATAAAGTAATACACACTTAATGCACTTCCACTTTTTTAACTAACACAAATAAGTATAAACACCAAAGAATAAATACACTGATAATTTTACCACAAATTTTTACCGTTAAGAAACGCGCGCGAAATAACCTAACATCACGCCACTGTTTCCCTAGTAGCTCGAGCGCAGTCGCTTGTTGGTTCCTGATTCGACCAATGAACGTCGTTGAGGCTCAGAGAAAAAGAAAGCGTAAATGCAAGAATATGTATGTTAAATAAGAATGAACAGCTTAACGTCAACTTTACGACTTTCGCAGTTGCCATATATTACGAAATTCCGTGATATTATTAAGTAAAAGACAAATTAAACATTGTGTTTGCTTTAATAAAGTACCATAGAAAATATAGTACTACTATATTTTATATGGTACGTTAATAGGGATAAGGGACGTTAAAGACAAGTAAAAAAATGGGTAAATAAGGTAATTAATACGTTTCCTGTTTTACATAAGAATACTTTAGAAATAAATGTGACAACACCGATCTACTCTTTTTCCGGTCATTGAACTTTGATTATTTCTGGCGTGTAGTAACATTGGTAGGTAAAGGAATACCATTAATTTCTAAGTTTTAAGTGTTTAAGATGTTTTCTAAGTTCTAAGTTTTTGGATATTAAAATATAATGTATTCTGGGAAAACCAATTACACAAATCAATACGTTTTTTTCATGTGTACCCTCCCTCTACACAAGCCTTAGGCTTTCAGTAGGGAGGTTGTCCATTTCTGTAATGTGTTTTATGTTTTTATGTTTTTAATTAATATGACATCACAGTGCAGCTTTAAGATTAAGACATAAAAAAGCTATACTAAATAACGAAAAAAATTCAGGATTATCGACGCAGTTTAGAAAACAATCATTTTATAGATCTGGAAAATGTAAAGGTGCATCGGGACAAGAAAAGAAAGCGTTTAGATCTGTTAGTAGAGTAATTAGAAATTAAAAAATCTTTAATTAGAAATCCTTGAACTACGAATGATCAGATATATTTTACATTTTCGCCCTTCATAGAAAAGGTACTAAAAACTCGGGCTTGTCCAGATGGGAAGGATCAATCAGGAAAGATAAATAGATAAATAACCAAAATGCGCTTGAAAATATTTATTAATAGACATTTACTCTACTGAGAAAGGTCTAACAAGCCGAAATACTAGTATATAAAGGGTTTTCCATATATTTCTTGAAACATCTAGATGAGAACTGTGTTTGTTTCAAAACAATTATTTTCACGATGTTTCATGAAAGAACCATCCGTTTTCAGTATCCACTTTATGAAATATTATGATTCCATAAAGTTTTATATTTCCTCGTTACCTATTATCGTAGATAGGCAAAGGAATATCCTTATTATTTTTACAATATGTCCCAAACAACTACTTTGCGTGCAACATGCACCGACCAACATTGAATTACAGCGGCATATCTTCGTATATTTTTAATGTAATGTAGATGCTTGTTAATATTTAACTAATTAAAAATCAGATTATTTAAATATGACAGAATAAATATACAAAAAAGTGTTTTCTTACCTAATATAAATTTCCTACGTTAATTATTTCATTGTGTGGGTTGGTTTTATTTTGTTTTTCATCATTTTTATTTATGTTAATATGCAGTGCACGTGCAGTTTGAAGATTTAAGTAGAGAATGATCAGTAGGTGTTTGGTTTTAAATCGCCTTGATACGTTTCTTTTTGAAAGCAGGCAATTAAGAACTTGATATATGTATATTATTGATAGTATGAATAGCGGAGATATTGTAAACATTCTCATGAGCCGAGAAAGCCGTTGAGGAAAGGTTTTGCAGTTTGTACATATACAAGATGTCTCAAAAAAAGTACTATTGAATAAAATTGCGATAAGTATATGCTAGTAGTGGTGAGAAACACACCATAGTGTTCTCTTTGGGTCTTGTATGTGGCGACTCTTATGGAGATGCCGAACTAATGCAACGCCAGTCGGGGCACATTGCCCGTGGAGTAGTTGTTTTCGGCATCTCCTTCAAATAAGTATTGGCGATTCAAATTACCGATGAGGACGCTGCAAATTGTAAACAAATATGAACGAAAACGAGTAAAAATTTTGCATTTCATATCACATCATCTAGCAATTTAGCATTCAACTGCCATAAATATAGTGACTTCATGTGCTAGTTAGGGTGAAATAAAAGATAAAAAGAGTGGTAAAAGCAGTCAACGTCTCATAAGTGCTATATTGCTAATTATATGAATTTTTTGGGTTGAAACAGGTACCCCAGTTTTTGTTTACTTACATTTTGGGCTAAAATAAGTGTGATAAACTGTATGGTGATACCATATTAGTGCTTGTTTTTTGTTAAATGTTTAAATTAAAATATATTCTGCTTTTATAAGACTAATAATAGAAAATTATAGACAAACTGCAACAAAGTGGTTATGTTGTGTAAATAAATGTGTTTCCTGTTATTAAATTGTTATGTATATGCCTTTTGGAGAAATGAGTGAGAAACAGTTTCTTATACTAGAGCCAAACTTCTACCTATCTTCTATCTTAAACATTTCTATTGACCCATTTTGTGGAATGACACCTATAAACACGGCAGTTTGTGTTGTGCTGATTTCTTTTGAATGCCATTTTAAAATGTAAAAATAAAGATGTACAAATACTAACCACGTCGTTTTTAACTTTGTAATACCAAAAAATCACAAGCACCACTAAATTATTACGTTAAACAAACCCAAATACGTGTTAATTATCATTATATCAGCAATAAGCCTCCAAAAAAAAAATACCTTTTTAAGTAGGTTCAAATATTTTCAAGCAGAGGGCGCATTCATTTTTGGAATCGCCAATATGCTACTTTGATTTTTTATACATGTTTGATAATTTACTGTTTCTTTGCATTTCAGCCATTTCAAAAAATATACGTTTTTGGGTATTTCATTTCTTTAAGAAATATTGGATCTGGAAAGTTAAAATTATGTAATTTATGCTGCGCTACTTAAATTGGAAGTTGCTATGGAATTTCTAATTGATAATTTGTGTTGATTTATACGTTTTTTTAAATTCTATTGAGTTTGTCCAATGGAACATCTAAGAATTAAGGATACATTAGTTCATCAAGTTATAAAAATAAGCAAATATTGTATTTATTATGTAACATTATAATATTGACAATTAGTGTGTTTTCTAACTAAGCACCAAGGTGTAATACCCACTTTACTCAACCTCAAAATTCATAAGAATAATTTGTTAACTCGGTAAATAATAAACATGTATATAGATTCCTAAAAACTGCTTTTATATCTACATATTTGAATAATTCAAGAGTCAAGCTGACACATACATTCACGGATATTGCATATTAATTAAATCAAATAACGTGCCACTGCTCGTAGTAGTTAATACTTTCACTTTTCCTCAACGTAACATAAAACTAGACTAAAACAAAATATAATTAAACACTACTTACACTTTGCATCCGAGCTGACGTTCGTTTGATCTGCAGGTGCACAGTAGGCCAGTGAAACAACAACCAAAACAACAATAACAAGTGAGTACCTCATCCTGCCTTCTTCGACCTGCAGCCTGCGATTTTGATTAGCGGAACGACCGACCACCAACAAGTCACCGGCAGAACTCGGTCTCGTTTCTCGATGTCTGGACTGTTTTATGCAAACGACGCCAAGCGCCTGCTTTATTTTCTTTCCGTGTGGAGATTCTGATTGTTATCAGTGGATGGAGGGGGATTCATACATGAGGAAATACCCATTACCAAGACCAAGATACCAAGCAGTCCTTGACACATTCTGTGCCGTTATGTTATTAATTATTAATTGGATTATTTCATCCAACTTTAACGTTGACAATTTAATTTATATATAAAAATCGCATATGCCACAGTGCAATTGTCACTTTGACAGCGACAAAAGTTACCTGCAACTTTTACGCGACAATGGACCTTTTCCACTAAATTGAATTTTACTATTTTATTAAAATCAAACGTTATACTGGTACATAAGTAAAGGTAGAATCAACCCAATTTATTAAAGAATTGTAATTAAGTGAAGTTATCCAAGTACAAAGTGACCGGTCTTCATTAATCATTTCAAACTGCGCGGTTCGCTGACATCACACTCCAGTAGCCAATAAAATGTAGACAAGTTAAGGAACGACTCCACGTTGCCACATATAATTTTACTTTTTTCTTGGCAACGATTAAATTTACTTTCTGGTAATTTTGAAATGAAAACATTATGTATTTTTAGGTGAAATATTCTCCATAAAATATTACTAAAGCAAATCAACAAGATTAGTTTACAATTTATCCCTTGAACAAAATAATTTTTAGGTATTTTTCGCTAAAGGTGACAACACTGCACAATTTATGCAAACGTCAACTAAATGATGATTTCATAACTTTGGTTATAAAACCTAACCTTTTTGTCTTAACATTGCGCACTTCAGCACTTAAGAAAGTTCATATTTGTGACGTATAAATCGTTAACCATTTCACTGTCAACTCTTGGAAAGTTGTCTGAATCAGCCTAAAGATATCCCTCTTCAATTTTATTCATTTTAAATCAAATTAATCAAAACACAAAACGAAAGTTAGGTTAAGCACACTTCACTTGACAGAACACAAAATGTAGGGCAGCCAACAGACAACAACGAACTGGAGTATGACGTCAATGGCGCTTTATTTGAAATATATGGTAATTTTAAAAATTTTTTCAAAATATACTGGCCAATAAAAAAAATTTAAAAAAATACTTTTAGGCATAACTAAGTATATATTTTATAATAAGCGAATAAAACAAAGATGTGGAAAAGGCCCATTGCACTAGTGGTTTTTTCACTTATTCATTTTTTAATCAATTATCGCGGTGTCCGTTGCCAAAATAAATAGTTTGAAATTTCTGTCAACAAGTTATTGAATTATTAAACACTAACAATGAATCGATTCGGTGATGCTCAAATAAAAATGTGTTTATTTTTAGTGTTTCATAAATAAAATTTGCATTCATGTTTCTAAATTTCTTATTCATTAAATTGTCCTGCCGAATTACACTCGATGTTTGTATTGATACCGGATAAATTTGGATTGTTTAAATTCTAAACGGTTTCCTTTAGCAATTTGACTCGAAAAACTGTCAACCTAAAAACGCTCCACCTTCGGTGTCGCGTTTTTAATAGTTGACAGTTTTTCTCGACTAATTGTTAGGGAACAGTTTCTCATTAAACAATCCAAATTTATTCGGTAAAATACAAACCTCTTGTGCAATTATAAGTGATTATTTTCTGACAGTCTGACAGTTCTGACTAAAGAATCTTCATTTGCAAGTTCTCTGAGCAACGTAGAAGAAGCACCATAAGTTTATCTTCGATTTAACCAGTTTCGTACCCAACAACGCTTTTCCTTGACAATTTCTTCTGAAATTATTTGTGATAATTCACCACATACCTACATCCAATAAGTATAGATTTCTGCACTGATGCTTGAACAAATGTATTTTCAGCCATGTTTAAATTAACATAAGTAGGTACTAAACGAAAATACTAAAATTAATGTAAAGGCACAACTTGCTTTAGCTACTTTACACGAGTAAATTCGCCTTTATAGTCTCTCAAAATCTATCAACCCCAAAATAGGGTGAATTAGCCAGTAATCGGATAGTTTGGACAATTATGAAATCAAAATATTACTAGAATATTCAGTTACTACAACTTCTTCCAGGCGTTATATTTAGTGTTTGGTTTTATGTCTAACAATAAAGTTAATTTTGTTCAACGCCATATGAATTTTCAGCAATAAAAACATAAAAAAGTGCTTTTATGCTGGTAGTCGGACAATGAGTACCAGTAGTCGACCAGGCAGTTGGTAGTGGTCGGACAGCTTGTGATAGGTTCATTCTCAACAGATCCGCATTTAATGGGATTTTAATGGGGTATTTTCCTTCAATCGAAATGAAAATGGAAACCTGTATTTTTCTAAAATATATATTTTTTTTTATATTTATTAGGATAAAAATTTTTAAGATTGAATCGGTAGAAAATTTTTAATTCACTTTTGAAATTTTATTTTATATTCATCACGTCACTAAGCGAAAACTAAAGAATATGTATCTATAAAGAGGCCACACTGATAATATGTCATATGTGGCTAGATTCAGTTTGTAACGACGACAAACGACAGTCGACATTTCGATAATTGACATTTGAAATTTCCTGTTTATGTTTGGCTTGACAACTTTACATGTTGTATTGTTGTTTTCTTGTGAAGTAAACTTTTATTAAACATGGAGTAAGGTTCTGTAGAGGCTAAGTCCGACAATTTACCGGTTATAGATCCTTTTATGATAAAGATCCTATAGATCCTTTCAGAAATAAAAGGGATGAAAAATGTAAGGTTAGTATTTAACTTAACCGTATTATTGCAAAGTCGATTAAATATATTCAATAATTACCTTTACAAATTACGATGTTTTTCTATTACTAATAAATACACTTGTAATCAGTCACAGGCTCAGACAACAATTCACAGGTAACAATATAAACTAAAAACAATGTCTCATGTTTACCATGATGTTTACCCTAACCAAACAATTCAAACATAAACAAAAGTAAAGTTGTCACGCAGTGACACCAACCACACAAATGAAAATATCCTAGAAATCACTAAAAAATGGCGCAAATTTTGAATTTTCGCTTATTGCGCTCGTAGATATCGCGCACAATAAAAAAATAATTTATGGGTTTAAATGAACCCAATATTAAAATTCCAGAAATACGTATCTCTTCTTTTTCCAACTACTTTCCATTGCCGAAGTAAAAAAAAATAGGAAAACAGCGCATTGCAAGTACGCATATTGCTAGTTTTCATAATGCTATAAAAATTTAAATTTCCCTTAATTTGCCGCCATTTTTAACTGCCTGCACAGCTTCTTGCAATTTTTTCCCATCATATGCCCGAAATGTACCAATTTTAGCTTTGGCATTCATGTCTGAAACGAAATAAAACAAAAGATTTTTGTCACGAAATGCCGAAAAAAATATTGCTGTCCGACTTTTGGAACCCCCTACAAATATCATAATGCCCAATAGTCGGACAGATTTTTACTGGCCATAATCTGTTTATCATTTCATTTTTTGTGCCCGAACACTGGTTAGAGTTTAAAACAAGTTTTATAGTTATTTGATGTAAAAAGAGATGTAGTTCAAATTCCAATTAACTTGTTTCCTTTTGGTATACAAGATACAAGACATGTACCTACTGAAACAAGTTAATTGGAATTTGAACTACATCTCTTTTTACATCAAATAACTATAAAACTTGTTTCAAACTCTAACCAGTGTTCGGACACAAAAAATGAAATGATAAGTTATGATATATATATATGATAGTAGTCGGACAATTGTCCGACTACTGGTAGTTCACCGAAATGCTTTATCCAGTAACCGGACACCCAATTATAACTTCAAAACTCAAAAATTTTCTATTTTTAATTAATATCTATAATGCAAGTTTAGACTATTTATAACATATATAACATGAGTACCTACAAACAAGTTCATAAATCGTAAAATAATAAATTTTGCTTACCTTTGAAATACACATTAATCTATTGGAAGGAGATGCTGAAAACAACTACTCCACGGGCAATATGCCCCAACTGGCGTTGCATTACATCAACATCTCCTTCCAATAATTAAGTAGGATTGTCTTCTTCAAAGACAATAGAGGTCGCTGTAATGGCATCTGCTTTTCTGCAGATCGTTATCTGTCTGTCAATTAGACAATAATTGTCAAACGGGTAGTAGCAAAGATCCAAAGAGGGCACTGCTGTGTATTTCACTGTATCTCGCCACTACAAACATACACATTAATCTATTTACAACACAACACACTACAACACAACAATGACCGTTATGTACATTTCAGTGATGGCAACTGCCACATAAAAAATTAAACAGAATTATGTAGAAACAATGGCGCAAGTTATACGCACTTTCGTAAATCCATCATTTCTCAAAAAGATGGAATCATTTCTATCACAAAACAGTAAAAACCGTTCGTAAATTCAGCAATTGCTTTGTGATGGGCTGTCAGTCTTGTTCGTAAATTTAGCACAAAATTATATTTATTTATTTATTTATTTATTTATTTATTTATTTATTTATTTATTTATTTATTTATTTATTTTTTTATTTATTTTAGAGTACAATGTCCAAGGGGACGAATCCCAGTAACAGAACAAGGTTTGAAAAACAACATTAAAAATACATAATATAAAATCATATAATAGACAACATGAGTAAAAATACAAAAACAACAAATAAGAAATACAAAGATATATCATCAATACAATATACAGACGACTATGCAAACAAATTTTTAATATATTCAGTTGAATGAAAAAATATATCAAGTCGATCTTCATACATTTGATAATTAACAGTAATTTGATAAAGAGGGGAGGCTATGAGAATGTTTGTACGGGGTGTTGGCAATTGCAGCACTGAATTAGATCTAGAATTGAGTCGAGGAACACGATATAAAATTCGAGACAGCAGAGAAGGTGCATTCAGAGAATTATTGATAATTTTATGCAAAAAGATTAGAGAGTACATAATGCGCCGACGTTGTAAGCTAATTAAGTTGAATGTGGATAACAAAATGTCTTGCGGAATACCACGAACCGGATAGGTGCCAAAGTTGATGATGTCTCATCAGAAAACCATCACTTCCATCATTAAATAGCGCCTTTTCGTAAATTCAGCTCAGTTTTGTGATGAATGACGTAACCGATGGATGTGATGAATTAATGCTGGACATGGATTCCATCAGAACAATTGACAGTTAGGATTAATTTACTAACAGAAGTTAGGTTTAATGATGGATGGAGACATGCGCATAAACGTCCATTTCATGAATCTCTTGTTGAGTAAGAACTACTGTATATTTTGTCTCCCCAACCAAAATATCCACTGGAATTTGTTCACCCTCCATTGTGACCAGCAAATCTACTAGGTACTTTGTGCTTACTTTTATGCTTTTATCAAAATTGCATCCCTTGAACCAAACAAAAAACAACATACTAACCTCAAAATTAATGAGATGACAATTCCCCTCTTTTTTCCATCACAAAATTTAAAATCCATCAAAACTATTTAATGATGGAATAAGTGATGGTTTTCTGATAGGACATCACACAATTTTGTGCTTAACTTACGAACAAAATTGATAGCCCATGACAAAGCAATCGCTGAATTTACGAACGGCTTTTACTGCTTTGTGATGGAAATGATTCCATCTTTTTGAGAAATGATGTGCAGATTTACGAAAGTGCGCGTGTTCTTAAATCCAGCGTTTGCTTTGTGATGGGCTCTCAATCTTGTTCGTAAATTTAGCAAAATTGTATGATGTCTCATCAGAAAACCATCACTTCCATCATTAAATAGTTATGATGGATTTCAAATTTTGTGATGGAAAAAAGAGGGGGAATTGTCATGTCATTAATTTAGAGGTTAGTTAGTTGTTTTTTATTTGGTTCAAGGGATGCAATTTTGATAAAAGCATAAAAATAAGTACAAAGTACTTAGTAGATTTGTTAGTCACAATGAAGGATGAACAATTTCCAGTGGATATTTTGGTTGGGGCGATAAAATACACAGTAGTTCTTACTCAACAAGAGATTCAAGGGATGGACGTTTATGCGCATGTCTCCATCTATCATTAAACCTAACTTCTGTTCGTAAATTAATCCTAACTAAAAGACGCATTTCCTTTTTATTTAGGGAAATTTTAGTCTTATTACACTCGTGGAAATTGGAAACGACTCACCTAAAACTATAGTCATTTTTGTACGGTTATATTTTCTAAACGGTTTAATCAATTAGACCAATTTTTTTTTAATTTCATTAAGCCAGTCTTGGGCTCTAATGTAGTGTAGGTTAGTTGTCATATAACACGGTTATAGAATATGTACAGGATGAGGTGTAGGAACGTGTTTTTTACCAAAATATAAGCAAGTATCTGGGATGCATGCAAAGTGGGGAAATATTTTTTATTGTGTCAAAAGGTAGTTTTATTTGTGCTAAAAAAAATGTTTTTTGAAAATTCTTTCTACCTAGATTGGTTTCCAAATTATAGCGGTTTTTGTAAACCATTACATTTGTGACTGATCACAGGTGCCGATTTTTTAAAATAAAATAAGTTGGCTTTGAAATGAAAATCAATCCTGTCACTTGTCACCTAGTAATAATCTGATTAAAATTAAAAGATAATATACAAATTTTAAGTTATTATTTATTAATAAAATCGAAAAAGATGAACCAGAAATGTTACAAAAAAAAATAGGATTAATATCTGCGGTGGGGCCTCCACGAACTCTTATAATTTCATAACATCATATCCTGGCAGGTGACAGGATCGATTTTCAATTCAAAGCCAACTTCCGGTGCCGGTTTTATTTTAAAAAATCGGCACCTGTGATTAGTCACAAATGCAATGGTTTACAAAAACTGCTATAATTTGAAAACCAATCTAGGTAGAAAGGATTTTCAAAAAACATTTTTTTAGCACATATAAAACTATCTTTTGACGCAATAAAAATTATTTCCCCCACTTTGCGTGCATCCCAGATATCTGCTTACATTTTGGTAAAAAAACACGTTCCTACACATCACCCTGTAGATATTCTTTAATCGTGTTATATGAAAATTGACCTACCCTACATTACAGTTCAATAATGGGTTAATGAAATAAAAAAAATTTGCTCAAATTGATAAAAACGCTTAAAAAATATAACCATACAAAAATGATTAGGTGAGTCGTTTCCAATTTCCACCAATGTATTTTAAGTGATTTCAAATTAAGTGTCTTTTATCCGATTACCGGTAGTGGCCGGTTATGGCGATGATTATTTAATTATTTATTATTTTATTATACTTACGCGGTTCTCTAGCATTTAGCTCGCTGTACAGCTTAGTTTGACAAGTTTTGCATAATATAATAATAATAAGTATGCCGCATTTCTACGAATTTCGATCCGATTTCAAATCAGCCCCAAACCGGTTTAACCGCAACTCATTCGGGTTTATGTAACAATATATTTTAACATGGGTGTGTCTGGATTATCGAACTCAGATTGCACGACGGCAGTGAAAAAACAAAGCGGGAGAAAATGTAGACTAGAATAATTTACGGTTACAGACGGTAAAAACAGTTGTTGGTATCTAACGGATTTTTCTATCGCTGACTATCAATCAATATTCAGTCAGTTGGTCCGTAGGCAGTCCCGTTTTCTCGTTTTTTTAAGCACCTTCACTTATCCCTGTCAAAAGAAAGCGGATCAGTTTGCTATCTTTTTATACAGGGTGAGTAAACGAAACGAGTTTCATCCACGATTATCCGTCAAAAGGATTAGTCTTCATGGAACATCCAGAGACAGGTCGATTTTTACTTGAAGGGGGATGGATACATTTTTATAGTGTTGATATTTATACCGGGTGTTCGAAAAAGGAGAGGTTTACCACAACTTATATTTTTTTAATGGAACACCCTGTGTATTTTACAGATTTGGATTGGCGATTCAAATTACCGATGAGGGCCCTGCAAATTGTAAACAAATATGGAGGAAATAAGACGAGTAAAAATTTTGCATTTTATATCACATCATCTAGCAATTTAGCATTCAACTGCCATAAATATAGTGATTTCATGTGCTAGTTAGGGTGAAATAAAGGATAAAAAGAGTGGTAAAAGCAGTCATAAGTGCTTCATTGCTAATTATATGATTTTTTTAATGTAGTTATGTTGTGTAAATAAACGTTTTCCCTGTTATTAAATTGTTGCATGCCTTTTGGAGAATTGAGTGAGAAACAGTTTCTTATACTAGGGCCAAACTTCTATCTATCTTCTATCTTAAACACTTCTATTGACACATTTTGTGGAATACCACCCATAAATACAGCAGTTTATGTTGTGCTGATTTCTTTTGAATGCCATTTTAAAATGTAAAAATAAAGATGTACAAATATATTAACCACGTCTTTTTAACTTTGTAATATCAAAAAATCACAAGCACCACTAAATTATTACGTTAAACAAACCCAAATACGTGTTATTTATCATTATATCAGCAATAAGCCTCCAAAAATTACCCTTTAAGTAGGTTCAAATATTTTCAAGTAGATGGCGCATTCATTTTTGGAATCGCCAATAAAACGTCCTCTCACGAATACATTGATATAGGGCTTGATGGATATAGTTCCTATAGTGTGGAAGTTATACAGAGTTACAGAATGATTGTCCGTGCCGCTTCATAGTGATTTTTTATGTGCCGCCTTTCTATTTTTAGTATCTGCACTAGAATCATGAGCGCAGACAAGGGAATTTACTGGTTTGATTTGATTTGTTCCATGCCATGGTACGTCAGTAAATATAGGTTATGTTAAAAAATAAAAAAAGACGATTTATTAAAAACAATGTAGTTATTATTTTGTATTATTCAATTCCTATGTATCACCAGTATAACCTATTCAAACTGTGAATTGTGGAGCGTTAAAAAAACATTAATTTATGGTTCTATGGTTTTATGGAAATTTATATTAATTTCAACATTAATCTCAATATTAAGAATTGCCAACATGATTTAGGACTCTCTGAAACTGTATAGTATTGAAAAGTAATCTTTTAAACGCAAATGATACTTCAGTAAAACAATTTAAACACGAAAAATGCTAAACGCCACTGAGTCAAACGTCAAATGCTGTCAAATATGAAAATTTTCAAATTGACTGTTAAAAAGAAAGTAATTTTAGCAACTGGAAATAAATTTGGATTATATTCAGGATAGGCTGCGTTCCCGTACCGCACAATCATTCTGGAACTCTCTGTACATAAAAGAGTGTTTCATAAGCATAATACGTTAGAAAGAAAATTTCCTTTACAGAATTTTGACCACTTATAGATGGCGCCAGAGTCGCTGTCGGCACATCTTTTTTTTAAATAACAATAGGCCGAGTCGTACATCGTTTAAAAGGTATTTCAATTCTCTTCACACAGTTATTGAAAAATTAGTCATCCATTATCCAGTTACAAGCATTTGTCTCATTCGGTGAGTGAAAAGCAAGAACCCTAAACAACGAAGGACTGATTAATCAGTAACAGCCAATCACATTTATTTTTCACTTATGTGACGTCAGTGGATTCCCTTTAGCGGGAGATTTAAAATATTGAAATTTAAATATCTTCTTTGTTTTAATTTGACAGCTTTAACCTTTTAACATAACCTATATATGTCACATTGTCATGTAGAATGTCTCGGTCGTCTTTGGAATGTCATCACTGTCATCAATCATGTCATCATATCAAAGTATTTCTGTATCATATCATAGTAATCTGTGCACTGATCAACACAACACAAGTTATCACAGTTGCCAAATCGACAAACGATTTTTGCACAACGCACTTCAAATCGTAAGATATATATCGTAAAACACATATATAAGTACTTTAAAATCACATTGATTTCATTAATACAGTCGCTGAAATAATATTGGGCTGGATATTTTGCCTGAATTTTACCATTTTTGAAATTGCATATTACTTCTCAAATCAGATTAATTGTTGAAATTTGGCAGTAGGGGATCCAGTGACGTGTTACGAGAAATCTGTTGAAAATGACCTTCAAATTTTTATGAATGAATTGATCAGTCCTTCTTTGTTTAGAGTTCTTAAGTGAAAAGACCATCGATCGTTCACTCTAAATATTCAAATGTTTTAACAGAATAAAGTTAATGTATAATCTAAGAGGTTTGCATCCCCAAAAAAATCATCTATTTTATGGTTGTTCTCAAACGCATATTGGGCGACACTAGACGTATCTGTCCTACTATATTAGAGATGAGCCATATGTTCCTTGAATCTAGTTTGAATTGACCTCCTTGTTTATCCAACGTATTTTTGATCGCAGTCTTTATAGCTAATTTCCCAAATTCTCGACTTTTCTTTAGTTTCTATTTTGTCTTTTGGATTGCCTAAACGTTGTTGTAGTTTATTTCCCGATCAATAAACCACCGACACACCTAGATCTTTAAAAACCTTACCAACACCACGGGTGAAATGAGGATCGTATGGAATAGATATGAATTTTGGATTTTCTCTTTAATTTTGAAAAGTCGAGGAATTTTAAATGTCTCTTTAAATTTACATTTCCTAATTATTTTATCAATTAAACTTACAGAATATAGATTACTCGCAGCTATATCCCTAATCAGTACCTTTTCTTTTTCAAACCTCTCCTTATTTAGAAGGAAGTATGAATTAAAACATTAAAACTCGCCATTTTGTGTTAAACACAATGATGGAGTCCTTAGGGATATATCTTAAGTACTGGCATCTTTTCTGTATATGTAAAATTCTAACTTATTTTCACTATTTCTAATTATTAATACATCTAAGAATGGTAGTTGTCCAGAGTTTTCCAATTCATATGTAAATTTAACTAACGCAAAACGACTATTCAATTTAGAAACAAAATTGTCAATATCAGTGACTTTTGTATTAAACACCGAAAAAATATCATTCCTTCAAGATTAAAGTGGGTTGTTGGCTAGATCAATGTATTTACCTTTTAAAAACATGTTAAAAAAATATTAATTTAATGAATTATCAAAAAACTGAAAAATATACATTTAATTACTGTTATAAATATAAATTACGAACCGGTTCTGATGTAGGGACGAATGACAGAGATTTAGACAGGTAATCATAAGGCAATATTGTTTGTTTTATTGCAAATTAGACTCGTTTGTTGCTAAGCTACAGACAGCTGTTTCGATTTATTATTACTCCTCAATATCATGCAGGTTTTAGAGAGAAGGCAACTCATTCTACTTTAAGAGTGCATATAGTAAAATTTTGGACTGTTAGAAGCGCGAGATATGATCGACATTACATGTCGATCATAGAATAAGGACAAAAAGTTTACCTTCTACAAGGCTATAGAAAAAAAACTATTAAAAAGTAATGTTTTTATTTATGCATATTTTCAAAGTAATTATGACATATTGGCCCAATTCTAATTAATATATAATGACTTGAACGATGACTTTATATCCTCTAAAAGAACAGCTGCATATAAAAACACTCAGATTGGGAAGTTACAAGCAACGCGCCATCTCTTGGTAAAACGCGTAAGTTTTATAGATCTATAGTTCTATCGCTCCATATTTTTATATGTAGCTCTAATTCTAAAATATATAAAGCCAATGATAACGCAAAGGAACATAATATTACTAGTGATCTTATATACGACTACAGTCGTGATTATCAAAGAAAGCGAGCCATTTCTAAAATAAATTCCAACCGGCATGTCTACTCGTTTTTCCAAAAATCACCCACAACCCCATAGTCCTAGACTCACTGGCACCCACAACTTGTAACCATCATATGTCTGTATTTCTTCAACATCGCGTTATGATCATCAGACAAGTACACCACCGAAACAGATTTGAGGTCGGTGGGAGCGCAACTTGGCTTCGGGAAGCGGCCCGGGTTCTTCAAGTGGACTAAGCTCTGGATGAGGGCGTGGTTGGTGGGGTTGAGGTCGCCGAGAAGTGGAAAGTCGCATTCGCCGCTACAGAATTGGGCGGAGTAACCCAGAGGTTCGAGTATCCAGTCCTGAAAAAGCGATGGTTAGGATTAAGGGGTCATTTTTTTTTTTTTTGGAAATGTATGTTTTGACAAGGAATTGGTGGTAGTTACCTGCCAATGTAGTTCCTTGAAGTTAATGAATAAGTTATGTAGGCGGCAAGATTTACGTTTCATCCTGGACTCATCACTATCTGTAAAAACGTAGGTATTTACATAATATTTATAATAATAGAGAGTTTTTGAACCCCTTAAATAGAGAGTTTTTGAACCCCTTAAATTCTAGCACGTCGTTGTCGTTATCGTTATCGTTATTCTGCGCATGCGCAGCGCCGAAAAGAGTATCGTTTTTGGCACTGCGCATGCGCAGAATAACGATAACGATAACGACGTGCTAAAATTTAAGGGGTTCAAAAACTCTCTAATTTTAGCACGTCGTTATCGTTATCGTTATTCTGCGCATGCACAGTGCCTAAAAGAGTATCATTTTTGGCACTGCACATGCGCAGAATAACGATAACGATAACGATAACGATGTGCTAGAATTTAAGGGGTTCAAAAACTCTCTAATGAACAAACCCGATCCATTTCATCGATCTTTAACCTAAAGTCATCGGTCTTTGACATCTAGTCATCTAGATCTAGGTCATCTATAAAAATTATTAAGATTGAATCGGTAGAAAATTTTTAATTCAATTTTGAAATTTTTTCTATATTTGTGACGTCACTAAGCGAAAACTAGGGAATATGTATCTATAAAGAGGCCACACTGATAATATATGGCTAGATTCAGTTTGTAACGACGACAAACGACAGTCGACATTTCGATAATTGACATTTGAAATTTCCTGTTTGTGTTTGGCTTGACAACTTGACGTGTTGTATTGTTGTTTTCTTGTGAAATAACCTTTTATTAAACATGGAGCAAGGTTTTGTAGAAGCTAAGTCCGACAATTTACCGGTTATAGATCCTTTTATGATAAAAATCCTACAGATCCTTTCAGAAATAAAAGGGATGAAAAATGTAAGGTTAGTATTTAACTTAACAGTATTACTGCAAAGTCGATTAAATATATTCAAAAATTACCTTGACAAATTACGATGTTTTTCTATTACTAATAAATACACTTGTAATCAGTCACAGGCAGAGACAACAATTCACAGGTAAAAATATAAACTAAAAACAATGTCTCATCTTTGCCCTAACTAAACAATTCAAACATAAACAAAAGTAAAGTTGTCACGCAGTGACACCAACCACACATATAAAAATATCCTAGAAATCACTAAAAAATGGCACAAATTTTGAATATTCGCTTAGTGACGTCACATAGATATCGCGCACAATAAAAAAATAATTTATGGACTTAAATGAACCCAATATTAAAATTCCAGAAATACGTATCTCTTCTTTTTCCAACTACTTTCCATTGCCGATGTAAAAAAAAATAGGAAAACACCCCAATGGAGTGTTAGTGATTAGTACTAGACTCGTACGCGCAATAGTAACCTTGAAAGTGGGTTGGCACCTTTGGTGTGAAGACAACACCGACGTAGTTTTCCACAGGACACCAAAAAAACTATACTGTACTCGACGCGCGTTTGGCCAACCAAGCTGGCATAATTTGGAGATGATTAAAACTACGCCTATGTTAACATTGTATCAGCGAACCGCCACGACGAATCAGCGAACCGTGATTTACTAACCAATAAAGTTGGCATCATCTGGAGAACGTCAGTGAACCATCTCGAACGATCAGTCAACCGTGATTTACTAACCAATAAAGCGGGCTATGTGGGATACAGAGGGCCAATCCCATTATAGCCCACTTTATTGGTTAGTAAATTACGGTTCACTGATCATTCGCGATGGTTCACTGATGTTCTCCAGATGATGCCAACTTGTTTGGCGAAACGCGCGTCGAGTGCAGTATAGTGTTTCGGTGTCCTGTGGAAAACTACGTCAGTGTTAGTAGTAGTATATTATATACTATTATTACATATAAAATTATTGAAAGAGATGTATTGAAGTGAAATATAATAATATGGTGAAAAATTTCATAAGAATTAATGAAATATAGCTTTTATATGGGGTAGCCCAAATAGTGTGACAAAGCTTCATAACTCCTACGCCTAATAAACAAAAGAATATATATAGTCATATAGGGTTCTCTATAAACCTGGGCAATATCAAACTTAAGTATGTTTCTTTTTTTAAATAATAATAATAATAATAATAATATCGTTTATTTGTATAAGTTATTGCACATGGATATAACAGTATACAGAGAACTAAATAATAGCAGTCTTAAATAAACAAAAAAGTTCTACCAATACTCCCTAACACAAATAAACACCAAAACAGTAGCAAAAGTAAACATACTTGTTCGCTACCTATTCGCCGACTTTATGAAATAATTCAAATTTAAAATAAAATATTGAGGCAATTTTCCTACCTACCTACCACCTACCTACATCCTAATTCCTGTTTCTCTTACAGTAAATTCGAGAAAGTAATAAAACATACCTATACAAAAAATATATTATACTATACAGAGACGCACATATATATACAAACATATACGCTCATCCATCCTTACATACATACAATATACCTTCCGGTACTAGTTGTAGTTTCTATTATTAATCAGGCTAGGACAGAGACAGTTTTATTTTCTAGTATAATATTTAAATCTATTACTTTATGCTCCCCTATAGACTTCATTTCAAAAGAGTAATTTATTGAGCGCTTTATATATACTATGACTCCATCATTTTTATTTAGCTCACCTTGGTTATATATTAAATCATAACCAGCAATTTCGAAAATACTTGAATCGTAAGTTTCTGTTAAAACTAAACAATCGAAATTACATTCATATTGACTTAAAATAACATTCAGCTGATCTAAATTTTTTTGATAGACTATATTTTTATCATGCATTAATTTATTATAGTCATTTGGAGTATTCAAAATACGATTTTTAAAACGTAAGTAATTAAAATCGCGAATGTATTGATCCATTTTTTCTTTTTACACTTTATAGCACATTATAATACGTATATCCTTATTTCCAGTAATAACCAAATTCTTAAAATAGCTATGCAAAAAAAGGAAAAAAAAACGAACAAGTTTTTTGACCTCTAACTCTAAGGTATATAGATTTATTGTAATTTAAATAATTTATCCCTGCTACTTTTTATCCTGCTTGTTTTTTCTACGTGTGAGAACTTTTCCACCAGGGGGCCGTTCGGATATAACGCCCGGGCGACGTCCAGATGAAACTTTTCGCCCAAAAGTCGTTCGGTTTGAACAGGCGTTTTGTACGAGCGTGCCGTTCGGTTATTTGAGGAGAATCGGTAGGACAACAATTTTTCGCCCTTGTTAAAACTGGGACGATAATCACACGACATGCGCAGATGTGAGTAAATTGAATTTTGACATTTTATCAGTTATTAACATTGTCAGAGATTTTGTATAATTAGATATTTTGTGTATTTGTGTGTATAATAAACATCACTACAAGGACAGAGAAGTTGCTCTTTTCATACGAAAATTGCTTTGAAATTCATTTGCACTGCAATTTGCAATTGTAACTTCAACAAAAATTGTTTTATTCTTGAAGACACTTCATACTCCACTAACAAACAGTTCCGTAATCTATCCAAATGAGGCCGTGATCGAAATAAAATTGTACCTGTTCATCATCATCTTCACTTGAACTACTGTCTTCCATCATAAAGTTATTCATATAAATAGTGCATGTTGAAACACAACAGCCTGGTAAATATGAATACGATTTTGATCTATTGACGATAAAACAGATAAAATCTTATTGTACCTACTCAAAAATCACTCGAAGTAAACTACACATAACCTGGATTGCATTTGCTTGAATTTAAAGTTTGCCGCCATATTATACTTACCACAATCGTTCGTATTTTATGAGTAACATTTCTGTGACGTCATTCACCCGGGTGAACGATTCAGCTGGGTAAAACAACTTCATCCGAACGCACTCCAGCGGTAGTAGTATTTTCTTTGTTGAGGGTAGGATTATATTTAACACACTTCGTTTTCTTGCTCTTATTGGCTACCCCGATTCTAACCAAATTTTCTGAGGTACCTGCTACTTCTGCTACTTCCGTTTCTAGTTCTATTTGTTCATCCTCAGACCCACTTGCTACACTTACTTCTTGTTCTGTATCCGTATATGTCTCATTTTCCAACTGTCTCAGATCTTTTGGTGTATATACATATATTGTCTCCAACTATTAATTTGTAACCTTTTATTTTTGCTTCCAAATTCTGAGCTTTAGCTTCATTTAAGTGCTTCTTTAGTTCTTTTTGATCAACTTTATCTTCATAACATAGATCATTGGCCACTGTAATACCACTTCCCTTAAGTTTTCTTACTTTGGAAAATATAAGTTTTTTACTTTGGAAACGCAGTAGCTCTACTACTATAGGTGGTTTTGTACTTTTCCCTACTTTGTATATATGGTTTATGTCCTCAGTTTTTATATCAAGTTCTAGAAGATTATTCAAATTCGACAATGCACTCTGCAGTAGGTTCTCTCTTGATACATTGCAATCCAGTCCAAAAATTATTATATTATTTCTTCTAATTCTTCTTTGAATATCTGTATAGTTTCTTATTGGTTGCTGGATATTATTTTTATTTTTTTCAACTTTCCTCTCTACTTCTTTAATACTTTTCTTGATTTCTTCTCTTAGACAATTAGTTTGTTCTTCGTTAAGTTTTGAAAGCCAACTTGTTTGTTCCTCGTTGGCTTTTTAATTAACTTATACATATTGTCTTCATTTATCATACTTATAACGTATATATAAATTAATTACTGCTAACTGCTATTAACCTTTGGTGAAACTGCTCCTACTACGAACTTAGAAAACCAGAAATCGATCCGCACATAAGTACTTTACTAATTTCCTTTTGCTCTATTTTACTGCATTTTCACTTTGAACACTAACTGATAAATGATAATGAAATGGAATGATATATTTTTTATTTCATATTTGAATCCGGACTACTTTCCCAATTCGCCAATATGAGGTTTATTAATATTATACAGAGTAGTTCAGAAGATATGAGCATTTTTGCATCTTTATCGCAATGAATTGAGCACCCTGTATCTTGTTTAAGAAAATAAATGTTTGGCTCAATTAATTAAGCTATATGGTCTAGTTTTAAGCTCTTTTGTACCATTCATCCTAGAGTTTATTTGAAGTTGACAGGGTACTTTAGGGACACACTGTATATAACATAAATTGGTAGAGTACCTCATTGAATTTATATTCTACTTACATTTATGAGTTTCTGTCATTACGGTCACGAACTCATCAAACTTGTCCGACTTGGATTTGGATGTGACTTTCCTCTTGATCCTCAATTTTGCCTGGTTGGTACCTCTCAAGAAGGCTACCATGAATGGTTTTATCTCTTCTTCTTCTTTTGTAAGCACCACACCGATATCTTCTAATTCAATCTCTTTTCCTGAAACCAAAAATTACCACATACTTAGTCAGCTGAAGATGGTAAAAAGGCATCAAGAAAGGTTTGTCTCCGCTATTTTCTTGACAAAGATATCAAAATAGTTATTTGTTTAACCGTAGCCATCGAGAACTCTCGATGGCTACGGTTTAACTAGTACAAAAAATACACGTTTTCGGGACGAGGGAAAGGGTTGCCGGACGGCGCGTAGCGGAATCCGGCAATTTTACGAGTCTCAAAAACGTATTTTTTGTACGAGTTTAACATAATATTTTTTTTTCAACCGCTTCTAATTAGCACCTCCAGTTTACCGATTCATCGGAGTCACTATCTGTTTCTATTTTTCTATTTAATTAAACTTCAATATATTATGTGAAATGCAATGTCAATGTCAAATAACTATTCGGTACTGTATAACTGTACAGGGTGTCCAAAATAAGATCCTCTATCCCCTTATCTCAGAAAGTATGAAAGGTAGAGAAAAAAGTTAAATACGAAAGTTTTTTGCTTTAACCTGAATTTTTCATTTTTATAACTTTCTTGAATAAAGGTTGTTCAGTTTCTCTGATCCAGGCATCAACTTTCTTTTTTTAGATGGGACACCCTATATTCAATTACGTTTTTGAACTCTCCTTTAAATTCTAGGTCGACATTGTTAAAAGTACCCTATACCTATCATTTACCATTATGAAGATATTAGCATTTAAAGAAAAAAATCTGTAAAAAACACCTGCTCAAAAAATCTCGGCAAAACAAATAAGACATCCAAAAAAAAGACAAATTGGGTTTATTTCGTAGATAATTAGACTCAGAAATTACTTCTATGAATCGATATTACCTGATTAATATACAGGGCGTTTTTGGCAGATGGTTCAAACATGTATATGTTGAAACTCCAGATAATCGAAAATCTCTTATGGAACACCCTGTGTGGATTCTCTATTAAATTTTAACCTTACTTTATATAACGTTCCCTGTTCTTATTTTGCTTAGTTTTCAAGATATTGACGAAAATGTGGAAAAAATGTCAGCTATTAATCATTATCGACTGTTATTAAAAATATCTCTACTATTATTTGGTATATTATAGTAAGTGTGCCTTAATACTGATTAAGAATATATTATTTTATTAAAAACTAATATTTTTTGAAATTATTTCATTAATTAACTACTATAAACAAATCTATGTTTGTAACTTGAACCACAAATAACTAACAATAATCATAACAAATAACAATAAAAATAATAAATTAAATCAAGTGTCCTATATGTCCTCAATTTTCAGCTATGTATGTTGTGTATATAACTGCAAGTTTTCTTACAGCGCAATCACTTTGATTGAGCATTTCAATTTCCATCCTGATTTTAATCTTTAAATCATCAACATTATTACTCTGAATTTGATAAACTCAGGCTTTCAATGTACCCCAGAAAAAGTTATCAAGTGGAGTTAAATCTGGGATCCTCGGCGGCCATGGGATATTCCCGTTTGGCCCTATCCATTCCACAAAATAGTTGTTAATAAAATTCTTTACAACAGCAGTATTGTGGCATGGAACTCCATCCATCTGATAGATGATCTGATTGGCATCTTCTTCGGCACCAAATAAAGGTAAAATGCAAGTTTGTAATGAATGCTATTTCCTGGTATTTTACCTAAGGTACCTGGGACCATTTAAATATTGGCCAAGAAAGACAGGGGCTAAAATGTGTCTCTTATAAATAGGGCACCAAACATTTTCGTCAATATCTTGAAAACTAAGCAAAATAAGAATAGGGAACGTTATATAGAGTAAGGTTAAAACTTAATAGAGAATCCAAAAATATAATAATACACAGGGTGTTCCATAAGAGATTTTCGACTTTCTGGAGTTTTAACATATACATGTTTGAGCCATCTGTCAAAAACACCCTGTATATTAATCAGGTAAAATTGATTCATAGAAGTAATTTCTGAGTCTAATTGTCTACGAAATAAACCCTTTTTTCCATTTTTTGGATATCTTATTTGTTTTGCCGAGATTTTTTGAGCAGGTGTTTTTTACAGATTTTTTTCTTTAAATGCTAATATCTTCATAACGGTAAATGATAGGTATAGGGTACTTCTAACAATGTCGACCTAGAATTTTAAGTAGAGTTCAAAAACGTAATTGAATATAGGGTATCCCATTTAAAAAAGAAAGTTGATGCCTGGATCAGAGAAACTGAAAAACCTGTATTCAAGAAAGTTATAAAAATGAAAAATTCAGGTAAAAACAAAAAACTTTCGAATTTAACTTTTTTCTCTACCTTTTATACTTTCTGAGATAAGGGGATAGAGGATCTTATTTTGGACACCCTGTACAATAATCTCTTTTTTTGTATAGTTGCTATGGAGATCTTAAACAGTCCCGAAATGGCCCTCTTTTTATACAAGATAATTTAATGTTATAGTGTCTTATTCTTATGGTGGGAAACAACACTTAACAATTTACCAATTATTAATTACTTTACTAATTATATCCACTTAATATTTTTTTGTTGCAAAAACGGTTAGATTTAGGTCTAGGACAATACATGAAATGTGTTTAAAATAACGCGTAGAATATAAGAATGAAATAATATACAGGGTGTCCCACGGTGACGGCACATTAGAAGTATCTATCTATCAGACTAACTGGCGGCTAACGCTATTATTTATAAACGTAACCACACTTTTTGGAGAACCGTTTTGGTAACGGCATGAATAATAATTATGTCATTCAAGCCTTGGCTTTGGTTACTGGTTTTTGCTAACCCAATCTTACCTGGTTTCTCCAGGGGACTGGCAGTGAGGTAAATCCCATAATTAGAGTCTACATACATCAGCCAATAGTACATACTAGCAGTCAGGTTCAATTTAATCCATCCGTTGTAATCTGTAGTGGTGTCAGCAGTGTCAATTAATTCCAACTTTTCACTGAAAAAGATTTAGTTACTATTGTGGCAGTAATCAAAAACTGTGGTGAGTGAGTTTTTATTGCATATTTTGGTTTAGAATTTAGATAGAAAAAAAAAATTTCACAAGATTTGTTTGTGTCGTCTATGCAAAACTGCATACAGGCTAGCGGATGGATGGTTCTTTATACCTACTAGTATACAGAGTGTTTCCATTTCCATCTTTTTCCACTCTTCAATATTTTTTTCTCCGAACACAAGACTGTTTAGTCTAGTGGCAACAGACTGCCAAAGAATATTTAAATTGTCTCTGCCACTTGGTCCTTTGTACCTATATTAGTAATTAAACTAGAAATGGGAGAAATTCGCGGGTATTAAAGAATTTATATTAAAGATATTTTTCTTAATATTTTGATGAATTGTGAGAGTACTCTATTCTTGATGATAAAATATCTTAATTTTTAAGTTCTGAATGTAGAATTTATTTTTCAGTAAACAGTTTTATCAATTTTTTCAATGGGACCAAAAATATTGTAGATATTTACCTTTTTAAGCTAAAATGATCAAACTTTACGTGCAGAAAGAATAAAAGCTACCTACAGATAATGAAACAGAATAACTAAACACTAATACTAATAAATAATTGGAATTAAAAAGTAAAAAAAAATGTGCCTCCAGCGTGACTCGAACTCGCGAAGTCAGCATTATCAAGTTTTGAATATTACGACTGTCCCATTGGGCTACAGCGCCTATTGTTAAAAAGTTTACCCTGACACGTGTAAGTATATGAACTGTACGTGTCAACCTGAAAAAATAATTTTTACCGATTTTCTAATTGGAAAAGCATTTCGCTTCAATATTTTGGTAATCGGAAGTGTTTGGCAGTCGGTACTATCGATTCCGTTAGCAATATTTCTCGTAGGAAAATAACCTATCTGAAGTTTAATTAATTTGACAGTTTTCGTGGGAGGTGCTTGTCTCGTTAGTGCAATCTCACATCGGCAGATAAAATGAGAAAGAAGTTAAGACGGACGCGACTCGAGATTTTCGAATACGAAATAGTCGTAGAAGGACTCGACGTACGGTCTCGAAAAAAAAATCTCAAAGGATTAGAGAAAGGACGAAACTTTCGCGTGAAGCGGTTCTCGAAGCCGTAAAATTAGAAAAAGGGTCTAGGGAGTCCCGCGAAAAGTCGGGATTTCGGCAAGCGTGACGAAGCCATTAGGCGCCAGGACAAACGCAGATGCAGCGGTACCTCTCTCGCCGAACGACGATCGACGAAAATTTTGCACAGGTTTTTTGAAATTGCGTTTAAATTGGGAAATCGCGTAGAAAACGACACGAAAATACCCCTACGCATTAGAAACAGACCGGGGGTGACCTCCGGTCGCCCGCGGGGATCGCTCCGCGGTATTCCCTCGGAAGGGATGGCTTTGAAACTTTGTGAATTCGGCGACGGAATTTAGTGCGAGACAGAATCGACGCGTTTTAATATATATGGATGAGAATTTTCCACAGCTATAGCTAAAAATAAATTCCAGTGCTCTAGTCTTATACGCATTTTTATAAAAACAATAATAATTAAAAACAAAATGATATTATAATAACTGTTTTGTGATAATAAAAATTATTATATTGTTTCCCGCCGCAGCTGTTTAAAATCATAAAATTGGGAATTTCAGCCACTAAATTTTACGGTTACGAGTATCTCACTCACTCTTAAGCGCACTTAGCGGCAGAGGATATTTTCTGTTTCAATAGCTACACCTCTCGAGCCATCGCCAGAAAGCGATCGCTATTACAGTGCGGGGCAAGGGAAAAAGTAGATAACTAAACGCAGAGTACCAATCTCTCGCTTCGTGGCAATATATAGAATTATATCGTGACGCAAAGTACCACTGCAGCGTAGTTACGCCACTGGAAACACATCAACGGGAACACCAAATACTGATCAATCATTCTCTGTTCAAACTACACGTTAGAGTTGGGATTTGAGGCCAGAAGCCCGGCCAGGCCAGGCCCGGCCCGAAATCGGGCCTGGCCGGGCCGGGCAAATCTGCATATTTTACTGGCCGGGCTGGACCTGGCCGGATGCTTTGTAAGACCTGGCCGGGCCGGGCTGAAATTGAATTGGCCAGGTCCGACTGGCCTAGTCGGGCCAGGCCTGGCCGGTTCGGGCCTGGCCTGGCCGGATCGGGCCTGGTCGGGCCAGATCGAGCCTGTTCGGGCCTGGCCTGGCCGTTTCGGACCGGATCGGACCGATTTCGACCTAACCTAGGTTAACCGGTTTGCTGTATAACAATTTTAAAATACTATATCTTGTTCTTCCTATGAGGAATTTGATTTCATAATAACTTGAGGTGTTTCACCCATTTATCTGACCACTTACGGCCAATCTCACTCATACTACTTAAAATTTAAGGTATCCCAAAATGGAAAATTATACTTAGCAATAAGTATTACTCTGATATTTAAGCACATCTAAAAATTCTTACACAGACTTATAATTGTACTGTATACACAGCGGTGTGTTTTTCCAAAAAACACACCGCTGAATTTTGACATCACTTCTGGCACTCACTGTACATACATATAATATCTTATACTACTATATATATATTACAAGTGTTAAATGTAAAACATTATGTTTGTGTTTAAGTTGTTGAACAAATTTGTTTTCGGAGTTTGTATTTTATTTGATAATGAAATAAAAAATTATTGTATTAAGGTTGTTTTGTTCTATTTTGTGAGACATTTGAACGTTTCATTGAGACATAAAAGAGTTAATAAATTTATGAATTGTAATACCTATTGTCAATGTCAAGTAGGCAGGATTTCTGGTATGGCCGAATGTGGCTTAGGCAGACTGGGTTGAATTTGGGCGGACTGATTCTGGCTAAACTTGCCTTGATAGAGCCGGGCCGGATCAGATTCGATTTGAGTTTCGATTCGACTGGCTTGGTCGGGCCTGGCTCAAATCTGGCCTGGCCGGGCCATAATTGTCAAGAGGTCTGGCTTTAATTGGGCCAAACGTTCGGTGGGTTTATCTGGCCTGGCCTGGCTTGGCCTATACTCTGTCGGGCCGGGCCTGGCCTGGCCTGAATTTTTTTAAAAAGTCGCAACTCTACTACACGTACAGGGTATTCGCGTACATTTTGACCCCTACCTGCAGGGGTTATTAAGAAAGTTAGAAAAAAGTTTTAAATACAAAAGTTGTTACATTTTTCACGTATTATCTTTTGGCTAGGTCGAAAAAAAAATTGCATGTCGTAAATTTGAGGAATCCAATTGAACATAATATGTTTAAATGGGACACCCTGTATAATTTTAGACGCTTGGGAAAAATTGTTTTCTCTGATTTCAAAAATATATAGTTTATTGACATTTGCACAGTTTTCGAAATAATCACAGTTAATGTTTACAATAAATCATAAAAAAAATATTAAAAAATGATAATATTAGAAAATGTTTAAATAACTAAGGAGGTTAAATCGTTAAATATTTTTTATTACTGTTGGTTTTTACTGTTAAATATTTTTAGTTTTTTGTATTTTTTTATGGTACTCGCTGTCGAATATTTCGAAAACTGTCAGTGCAAATGTCAACAAAATATATATGTTTGAAATCAGGAAAAACATTTTTCCCCAAGCGTGTAAAATTACACAGGGTGTCCCATTGAAAAATATTATGTTCAATTGATTTTCCCAAGTTTACGACATGCAATTTTTTTTTCGACCAAGCTAAAAGATAATTCATGAAAAACCAAACAACTTTTGTATTTAAATTTTTTTTGTAACTTTCTTAATAACCCCTGTAGATAGAGGTCAAAATATACGCGAATACCCTGTACATATAAAAAAAGATAACATACCAACCCATACAATAAAATTAAAATAGGAAATTGATATTAGATAAGAAAACACTTTTTTGGATATTTATTCTGTCACTAATCTAATAAAACCATTATTTTTAGCTATTGGGTAACTATGAAAAAAATCCAAAAACTCGGACGAAACGTACGATATTTGTCCATGTATCTGGTTGAAAGTCCTCTTTGTTTTTTATTGAAGAATAAAATGTTACTTTTTATATTCAAATAAAATCACTGTACTAAAAGTCAAGACCAGAATTAAGCAAAGTGGAATGACCGGAAAAAGAGTAGATCTGTGTTGCCACATTTATATCTAAAGTATTCTTATTTAAAACAGGAAACGTATTAAATAGAGAGTTTTTGAACCCCTTAAATTCTAGCACGTCGTTATCGTTATCGTTATTCTGCGCATGCGCAGTGCCAAAAACGATACTCCTTTCGGCGCTGCGCATGAGCAGAATAACGATAACGATAACGACGTGCTAGAATTTAAGGGGTTCAAAAACTCTCTATTACCTTATTTACCCATTTTTTTACTTGTCTTTAACGTCCCTTATCCCTATTGTACTTTATTAAAGCAAACACAATGTTTAATTTGTCTTTTACTTAATAATATCAAGGCATTTCCGAATATGTGGCAACTGCGAAAGTCGTAAAGTTGACGACAAGCTGTTCATCCTTATTTAACATACATGTTCTTGCATTTACGCTTTCTTTTCTCTGAGCTTCAACGACGTTGAATGGTCGAATCAGGAACCAATAAGCGACGCGCTCGAGGTAGTAGGGAAACAGTGGCGTGATGTTGGGTTATTTCGCGCGCGTTTCTTAACGATAAAAATTTGTGGTAAAATTATCAGTGTATTTATTCTTTGTGTCAGTGTTTATACTTTTTTGTGTTATTTAAAAAAGTGGAAGTGCATATACTAGAAGTATTCAAAGTATAGAATAGTATACGAGTATATATTAACTGAAATGTGCCCAATGGTAAAACAGAATACGCACGCCCATGCATCACCGCATTTTACCAGATCGTCGAGGTCATTCCACTTTGCTTAATCCTGGTATTTACTTGTAACTGCATGTAATGTGCACTGGGTTTCACCAACACTCACCCTTTTTTAGTTCTAAATATTTGCCACAGGTAAATCCTAAATTTACTATACGGATAGTTTATAACTCGTACGCTGTTTTTGAAAATCTTCAGCTGTGCTCCTATTATGCCCTCTGTCATTGGGGTTTCCCAGTATCCCCAGATATTGAACCAAAGTCCAGATCCCCGTCGGTGTAAGAAGACGTTTGTATGGTTTCCCGCTGCAAAATTAATCCGAACTGTTAATGTAATTATATACAGGTATCCCAGTTTTATGGTGAAAAAATCGGGAACATATAGAACCAGTAAAAATAATAGGGCTTTCTATTGGCGATTTCAAAAATGAATGCGCCCTCTGCATGAAAATATTTAAATTGGTGCTTGTGATTTTTTGGTATTATAAAGTTAAAAACCACGTGATTAGTATTTGTACATCTTTATTTTTACATTTTAAAATGGCATTCAAAAGAAATCAGCACAACACAAACTGCCGTGTTTATGGATGTCATTCCACAAAATGTGTCAATAGTATAAGATATATAGAGTCAAAGAATAAGAATATAGTGTCAAAGTGTTTAAGATAGAAGATAGATAGGTAGAAGTTTGGCATTAGTATAAGAAACTGTTTCTCACTCATGTCTCTAAAAGGCATGTAACAATTTATTAACAGGGAACACGTTTATTTACACAACATAACCACTTTGTTGCAGTTTGTCTATACTTTTCTATTATTAGTCTTATAAAAACAGAATATATTTTAATTTAAACATTATTTAACAAAAAACAAGCAATAATATGATATCGCCATACAGTTTATCACACTTATTTTAGCCCAAAATGTAAGTAAACAAAAACTAGGGTACCTGTTTCAACCCAAAAAATCATATAATTAGCAATGAAGCACTTATGGGACGTTTGACTGCTTGTACCACTCTTTTTATCCTTTATTTTACCCTAACTAGCACATGAAGTCACTATATTTATGGCAGTCGAATGCTAAATTGCTAGATGATGTGAAATGAAATGCAAAATTTTTACTCGTCTTCCTCCATATTTGTTTACAGTTTGCAGCGCCCTCATCGGTAATCTGAATCGCCAATATAAACTTATTTCCAAATCTGTACCGTTTCTGAGATACAGGGTGTTTAAATTGAAAAAAAAAATATTACTTATATCTGACAGTAATAAACCAATTGCTTTCCAATTTTATTTTTTGGTAGATGCTACTATCAATCTTTACTTCCACAAAAAATTTCAACTCGATGGGAATATGCAGTGGCGCGCAACCGTCACTTTTGGAACACCTTTTCTAAAAAATATGTTGCGCCACTGACTAACGTTTAAAATAATACGATATTTCGATGTCCCACACATACTACTGTGCGTGCTATGTACGCCCCCGTCCCTCATTGAATTACAACAGCGTATCATATAAAACCTCAACTTATTGTTTTTTAATATATTTTTCTTTTAACAGTAGGTACTTATCTACGTTATTTTATACCGGGTTTCCCATCTCATCTGACTAATGGCAATTAACATGGGCTATTACATTTCATTGGATTTTATATTCCCAAGGCACACTTGGAGAAATATTGCTAACATAATCGATAGTACTGACTGTCAAACACTTCTGATTATCAAAATACTAAAGCGAAATGCTTTTTTTAATTAAATATCAATAAAAATTCGTTTTAAGTTAATAGATGTATTTATTTGAGCTAAAGACCCAAAGAGGGCACTACGGTGTGTTTCTCACCACTACTAACATTAATAGATGTAGTTTACATAATTGTGTTAGCGGTCGCAATTTTAGATCGTATGGTGGACTAACTGTATGAGCGGCAGGCTTTCAAACTGAAGCTCAAAATTTTGTAAGTTCAAATTCCACCAGAAACAACTTTTTTTTTATTTTACTTTTTAATTAATTAATTACAAATTAATAGTGTTTACTTATTCGAATAAATATGGTTCATTGTCAGTACCTAGTTCTTATTATTTTTCAAGCGGGGTGTTTGCCTATTTTTTTTTTTACATCGGCAATGGAAAGTAGTTGGAAAAAGAAGAGATACGTTTTTCTGGAATTTTAATATTGGGTTCATTTAAGTCCATAAATTATTTTTTTATTGTGCTCGATATCTATGTGACGTCACTAAGCGAAAATTCAAAATTTGCGCCATTTTTTAGTGATTTCTAGGATATTTACTTTTATGTGGTAGGTGTCACTGTGTGACAACTTTACTTTTGTTTATGTTTGAATTGTTTAGTTAGGGTAAACATCATGGTATGGTATCTAAACATGAGACATTGTTTTTAGTTTATATTTTTACCTGTGAATTGTTGTCTCTGCCTGTGACTGATTACAAGTATATTTATTAGTAATAGAAAAACATCGTAATTTGTAAAGGTAATTTTTGAATATATTTAATCGACTTTGCAGTAATACTGTTAAGTTAAATACTAACCTTACATTTTTCATCCCTTTTATTTCTGAAAGGATCTATAGGATCTTTATTATAAAAGGATCTATAACCGGTAAATTGTTACCGGCTACAAAACCTTGCTCCAAGTTTAATAAAAGTTTACTTCACAAGAAAACAATAATACGCGATTCTTGCTAAGTAATACGCTACCTACTGGCGGCACGCACAACTAACCCATGGGGTATTGGTTCAGTTTTGCGTATGTATGTCTATTGTGAATTTTGAAATATCCGTTGTTATATTAGTTAATTGCTTTGATTAGATATGAATCATTATTGTTGTGAGCGTCATTGTTCCTCTTCTACAAAGAAAAACCCCGAGATCAGTTTCATACTTTTCCAAAAGCGGGAAAATCTGGAGCTATCGCGGAAACTATAAGTTGAGCATTACAGAGTTAGAGGAGACAAGTATGGATAAAGAAGCTGAAGAACGCAGAGTAGAGAGTGTGCTCTTTACCATTCTCTAAGGATGACTATTTCCATAAAGGTATGTATGCTGTATGCCCAATAAAGAATTTGACATATTTTGAGGTTAAGTTTCATTTTCAGATTGAACGCTCGAAAAATATTGAAATCTATTTTGATTTTATATCACTACTTACCCCTTTCAAAATAGTTTTACAAGCTTTTTACCTGGTTTAAAGTTCTCGACAACAAATCTTTGATGAATACAAATTTCAAACGTCAGTGTCAGTGAACGTAGGTTAGTATAGGTTACTGCCATTTTGGCCCTTCGATCTTAAAATCAATCGCGTATAACAACACGTCAAGTTGTCAAGCCAAAGTCAATTATCGAAATGTCGACTGTCGTTTGTCGTCGTTACAAACTGAATCTAGCCACATATTATCAGTGTGGTCCCTTTATAGATAGGTACATATTCCCTAGTTTTCGCTTAGTGACGTCACGAATATAGAATAAAATTTCAAAATTGAATTAAAAATTTTCTACCGATTCAATCTTAATAATTTTTATCCTAATAAATATAAAAAAAAATATATTTTATAAAAATACAGGTCTCCATTTTCATTTCGATTGAAGGAGATACCCCATTGGTTCGTTTCCTTTATCAGTTTAGCTAAAGCTACTATCTTATAAGATAGTTAAGTAACCAACAAGCAACATATTTTTTATTTATTACATGCACTGTGCTTTTACTAATAGTGTACTTATCTCTGCTAATAGTTACTACATCATACTATACCTCAATCTGGATATTGAGTTACACAGTTACAGAGGAACTATCGTGAATTATTAATAGGTATTTTTTTAATAAAAAAACTATAATTCTAAAATTATGAATTTTTTTTAAATATATTCATATTTAATCGAATAAGCAAACAGTTATAACTGTAATTAATTAAAAATCAAAAATTTAAAAATGTTAACTCTGTTGTGATGTGAAAATTTGCAGTTCAGTTTTGGAACCGGCATCTCGTACCACTAGACCACCATGCTACTAAAAATTTTGCGCGCTGAGACAGCTATGTAAAGTGTTAACTTTAACCTAAAATGAATTTTTAATTATATTTTAATTAAAGAAGCATTTCGCTTCAGTATTTTGATAATCGATCAGTACTATCAATTATATTAGCAATATTTCTCATAGTGTGCCTTGGGAATATAAAATTCAATGAAATGTAATAGCCCATGCTAATTGCCATTAGTCAAATGACATGGGAAACCCTGTATATGAAAATGTTAAATAAATTTCTACTTTACATTAAAAAAATTATTATTTATGTTTATGTACCCTTCATACTGAATTTTTTAAGAAAAGATACTTGTCTTTTAGATTTTACACTAAGAAAACTGCATATGTAGCAGTCCTTCGTAACCTAATGCACAATGCACCATAGAGACTTTACCATGTTGCCAAATTTTCCAATATTTCTGATTAGTACTTTCCCAGATATCGATCGACGCAGGTCTTGGTGAGACACCCTATTCTTTTTATGTTTATGTTTAATGTTAATGTTTATTACGTATAAGTAAATGTGCAAAGTTAAATATGCCAATAAATAATATTAAAAATATATCTTAAAAAAATTACGCACAATCTAAAAAAACTCCAAAACAAAAAACGTAAACCTTTTTACACTTACGGAAAGTTTCCAAAGCAATAACTACGTCACTCTCCTTTATTTGGTCGTATTCATCACTGGTAATTTCTATACTTTTATCTCTCTTAACTCGATTGCTGTCTCCCTCTTCCTCTTCCTTTAACATATTGTAGGCCTTCAACAAATACCTGACAAAGCTACACAAATTAAGAATAAATAGGTTGCTATCTAATTAAATAATAATAATAACAATAATAATAATAATAATAATAATAATAATAATAATAATAATATAATTGATAATACTAATATTAACATTTAGGACCGGTCTTTCCATCTCCTTATAAACATCTTTTTAAATTTACCTTCCTTATAACCAACAAATGGGTCTTTTCACTGTGTTTTAAATTAAATCGTGTCTTTAAAGTTCTATCTGCTCTTTAAGTTATCGGTCACTTTCACCGGCCTATAAGTTGTTACAAAGAGATTTCTAACCTCAGAAATTTTACAAATTTGAGTGTTAGTAAACAATTTGATTAATAAAATGTCAAAAAATATATTTTTATAAGGGAAAACGTTATTGATTTTGAAGAAGAAATATTATTAGATCATGAAATTATAAACATGGTAAATATTGCAAATCGCGAACGAAAAATATATACTGTAAAGGTGCATTTAAATCAGAGCGAACAGAAGCGAGCGAACGAATTCTTTCGTTCGTCTCTGTTCGCCCTAATATATGCAGAAACACGGAAGAGTTCGTTCGCTCCCGTTTTGTTTCCATACAAATTACGCAAGCTTAAGCAAACGAATTCGTTCGTTCGCTACGGGGTAACTTAAATTTTCGAGCACTTTACTATAAAATTGGTTATATCTTGAGCACCTTAAGAGATAGGTATAGGACAATGCTATATCATTCAATTCAGAATTGAATGATACTTTCAACTGTAGAATAATATACTGGGTGTGCCATTTGAAAAAAATGAGTTTTACATCTTTCAAAATTGACGTGTTGCTCAGTAAATATTGAACACTCTGTATGTATTATAGACTTCTGTTAGCTATTTTCAGAAAGACCGATGCCTAAACTATCTGACATATAAAAATTAAAATAAACCCTGTTCAATTGTATAAGATATGTAACTTTGAAATATTTGTAACTGTAATTTTTTCTATAAAATGTCGAATACCTTCGAAACGGCTATGTTTTGATATAGGGAATATAACACAAACTGACACTAAATTTGCATGCAGAATCCAAAAATGCAAAAATATGACTTCCATTGATGACTGTGTTCCATTTAAAAAAACATGACTTTAGTATGGTACATGTTTTTAGAGCACCCTGTATATTTGAAAATATTTTCAAGATGTGCCTCTCTACGAATAGTTTGCAGTCAAATTTGAACGAAATTTATAAAGGCACCAGTTCATGAGCTACAAAAGACGGGAGCTCAGGTGCAGGACCCTGTATATATATATAACAATAATTTTAGAAAAACCGGTCTTGGTGGGTGCTCTGGCTATTCCAAAGAATAATTATTGCTTATTGCTTATTGCTTATTGCTAATAGATGTTAATAGGCTAATAACAACTGACATATGCTCGGCCCGCGCACTATTGGGCCACCCTGTATATTAGTAATAAGTATTACACCATTTCTATTATATTTTGCAGTCGTTACAATGCTTCAACATTATTATTACTAATTATTGTGAATCAATTGTGATCAATAAATGTGAATAGTGACAAAAGTAAAGTAATAACAGCATTATTATAATTTTTTCTAATTTTGACATTTAAAGTGACACTTTTCAACACCCTTTGATCTTAGGAAACGTCTTACTTTTCATAACTAGTTATGAAAAGTAAAATATTTCACAACTGGTGATGAAACTTGTGTTTCACCATCAGTTATGAAATATATACTACAAAAAATGAACAACTTCGACTTTGTGGGAATAACAGTAGATAAAGCGCATTGGGCTGCTTCTTCTATATCACTAGGAATATGGCTTTCAGTATCTGACATAATGGTAACTGGTATAATATCTACTGATTTACTTCTGCGAAAGATTATTTTCAAGAAATGTCACACTTGACAGTAAATAAAAAGTTTAAGTATCTTAGCAACAGTACACAAATATGAACATAATCTGATTTATAAATTTAAAAAAATAATTCTGTTCTTAAGTTAGTGTTGATCAAACATACATGTCGTGGTCAAAATTAGAAAAAATCTTGTATGAAACACTTTGGGAAACACGTTACTTTAATGATTTGTTACTTTTTCGTTATCCTTGCGTTACACTATATATACAGACAGATGCAGATGAGTTTGATGATGGTTTTCCATGTTCAAAGCCCGATCAAACAATACCATATCATGATACATCATTAGTATCATGATATGGTCTCTACTCCATGGTATGGAGTGTCCTTTTTTTCAATAAATCTTCAAACAAGGCCGAATTTGCAAAATTTCGATTTTTTCAAATATCTCAAAAACTAATCATGTTAGCCTTGATTTTTTGAGGCATTTATTGGTCACCAAATTACGCAACTTTGTCCCAAATTAACCCAGCTTCTATCTCTAACGTTTTTCAAGATACCAAATGTTATTTCATGAATTTTCAAACACACTGCATAAAGAACCACGTGTAATTTACTACATACTTATTTTTCACGGGAGTATGAAAAAAGGGTGATCTTTTTTAAGTAATCTGCCAAAAAAATATAACGGGCACCCCGTATGTGAAATGATCAAAGAAGTATTTTAAATCTTTTGAATTCATAGTCATATGCTTAAGAACTTTTTTTGTATGCTTTTATTACAATAATTGTTTCGTTATTATAATATCATATTATACCAAACTTTGTAAATTTTAAGTCGTCTGGTCTTTTGAATCTCATAGTTAGTTTTGAGACAATGGGAGACATGCATCTTATATCCTACCTGGAACGAGATATCTCCAAACGGCTTTTCGTAGCCTTGGGTCTCCTCGGCAGTCCTAGCATATGCAAAATATCCGTCTCAATTTCCAACATCTCCTTTTCCGTCATCAGATGATCTCTGATCGTTTGATCTACTCCATTGTCCACGTAAATAGCGGGCCTTGCCTGACAGAAACCCAAAGCCACCTTAAAAGCAACAACACAAAACACCCACCATTGTAGAAACATCTTGCAAAGCCTACTGTTAAATATGAAGTAAGATAACAGAAAGCCGACTAGTGTACGTCCCTTTTTTGTTGTATGTCTCTATACTTTTTTATTGTTCGAAGAAAATTAAAATAAGTAAGTAGGTAGGTTAATATAATACAAGGTGTCAATGGTCATCATATTATCCCAGATAGCACAAAGTGATTCAAAGAATAGCTTCTGAATGTTCTTTTCGAGGATTGGAATATACTGAGATTAGGTATACATTTAATGGATGAAGTTGTTCAGCGAATATCTATAAGTAATATGAAAGAGTACGCTATTTTTTTCATTCTATTATTATCCTATAATTGTTGTAGATATAACTGGGATAATTTTAGATTATTCAAAGCGATAAAAAACAATCTTAACAACTGCTTAACAAACCTATTGTTAGACGAAGCAAGCCCTTGAATAGTAGTATACAGTGAGGACATAAAGTTCGCCCCCCCCCCTCTAATTTTTGACCCACTGGGTAGATTGTGATGAAATTTGGAATGATAATATATGACTAAGTTCTGCATTTTTTTGACACATCAATGACAGCTCTGAATGTCAAAGTGACAGCTGGGCGCGCAATAGGAATTTTTTTTTAATGGAAATGGGGGTCGAGTGGGGACTCATTTTGAAGCTATTTTATGTCTCAAAACATCCCCCAATTTTGAGAACATTTGGTTCAGTAATTTCCAAATAAAAACCAGTAATATCGATTTCTGTTATACCATTTTTTTGCATACATATTACTAATTATTGTAAATTATTCAAAGCAAAACAAAAATTAAAAGTACCTAAACAAATAACAATAAACCATCCCTAACCTAAAATAACCTAAATTAAAAAATTATGACATAATTTAAATTAAATGCAGGGGCAGAAACAAATTTAGAAAACACGTGTTACTTCAAAAGATGTTGAAAATGACCACCACGAACCTCCAGACCAATAAATGTTCCATGGGTAATTTCTATTATAAAGATTATGTGGTAAAAAGATTATGATATAAACTGATATTACTGGTGTTTATTTGGAAATTACTGAACCAAATGTTCTCAAAATTGGGGGATGTTTTGAGCATAAAAATAGCTTCAAAATGAGTTATTACTCGACCCCCATTTCCATTTAAAAAAATGTTCCTATTGCGCGCCCAGCTGTCACTTTGACATTCAGAGGCCCTGTCATTGATGTGTCAAAAAATACAGAATTTAGTAATATTATCGTTCCAAATTTCATCAGAATCTACCCAGTGGTTCAAAAATTAGAGGGGAGGGGACGGACTTTATGTCCTCATACTGTATATGTTTCATTAAGAATTGCTTATGAAAGACCCAGCCGAATATTCTTGGATTATTTATTAAAAAATTAAACTTTCCATATATTACTTAATATTCCTGTAATATTTTGTGCAGATTATTCTCTATGTTAAAACGAACGTTCTATGGTTAGTTTTCAATGTGAAAGATGTTAAGAGAATATTCTTTGATTAAGTTGTCATATGTTGACTGATACGACCGATCCAAATCGCTTTTGGTTTCGGTATAAATGGTTGTAACCGTTACTTTCTAAATTTTACTTTATATTTTTTATTTCACAACTTGTATTTAATTCAAATTCTCTTTCCAGCCGTGTATCACAATTTATCGAATCAAAAACTTTTTGTCGGATTGACATTTTCAATTAAATATGTCAGTCTGACAAACATTTTAAACATTACAAACCTTCTACTGACGACGAGTTGAGGATCAACTTGAAACATTTAGGAAAAGCTAGTTAAGTGTTTAATTTCTTTTAAATTTTATTATACCTACCTATTAACAGTGGCGGCTCGTGAATTTTTCTTTAGGGGAGGCATAGATAAATCAGTGGTGGCTGGTGAGATTTGGGTGGGTACGAGGGGCGCACGAAAAAAAAGCGAAATTTTTTCATTTTTCAAGGTCAAACGCCCTAAAATTAGAAATTAGAAATTCCCAGAGGAAAAATATTTGCTTAAAGAAATAGGTTTCGTTAGACAAATATCCCTTTTTTGATGCGATTGCCAGAAATCTTGACAAAAATTATTTAAATAATATTAAAATAAGTAATAGTAAATAATAAGTAATATTTAATACCTATTTGATTATCAAAAAATTATACATAGTATGCAAACGTCTTCAATCTTCATCCGTACATGCTTATTTTCCCGCAAATTTCTAAGAGGGAAAGGATGGGAGTAGTGGGTGGTCTTGCCTCCACTTGCCTCTAGCTTTATTCAAAAAGCACGTGTTCAGATCTCACACGCATGCGCAAATAATTCATTTATCCGAAAACATCGGTTCAAAGGAGGCATCTCAACTTATGCCTCCGGTCGGCCACACTCGGCCGCAGCCGTCTTAAAGACGAAAGACGGCTGTTGTGACTCGTCGGCTTACCAGCACTACCCGCGCTACAAACCAAATAGTTAGCAGACCGTGGTTATTTTTACTGAGGCGCCAAAGAATGACCATAGATGGCGTTGGGTCGTTTGTGATTGGAAATAATTTCAAATAATAGTACGGGAACACAATCATTTACATTTTACATTATTAATTATTATTTTTAGTGGATATTATTAATATATTTATTAGTTGTTAGTAAATATTATGTATTTAAAAATTGGAATTCTTTGTAATTTTTACAGGGGAGGCACTGCCTCCCCTGCTTCCCCTGACTAGCCGCCACTGCCTATTAATTATTTTATTTAGACATAATTCAAAATATGATTTGTAATTACACAGAATTTTGTATAAAACTAAAAAACCACTGATGAAATTTAGTTAATTTATCAAATATTTATTTTATTGCATATTATACAGTGGTTTTTTGGGGCAAACTTTAGAAGTTTGCCTTGATATTGCACCTTGAATATTTAATTTATGCTTCTGATTTCCTGCTTTTTGCTATTTTACAGGTGGTGGTGTAATCCCGAAAGAAAAATAATTTGGACACTGGGGTGTTTGAGTATGCGCTCCTCAAATAAAATAATGGCGTCTTCGTGACACTTCCGGCTATACCGGAAGCTGCCGTTAACTTCCTTATTTTAAATAGAATACCCCATATATTAAAGCTCAAAAAATGTTAAAGCGCAAATTGTTAGTGCTCGTGATAATGTGAACTAATATCCACAATATAATATAGGGTGCTTTCATTTATTTACTTATTGAATCGTTTATTTTTGTTTGCTTTCTATACCTACACACTGTACTTTTGTATAATTTTGTACTATTATATTTCATTTACATTCAATGTTTTGAATTGTTTCTGGGGTGGTTGTATGAGCAGCTTGGTTGGATACTGCCACCCATAACAAATACTTTATTTATGTTTTGTTATATTAATAAAGGCTTATTATTATTATTATTATTATTATTATTAATGCATTTTTGGATTCTACTCGTTATTTTAGGAGGACTTTTATAAAACTTCCCTATACGAATTCTCAGCCGTTTTTAAAAAAATCAAAATGTTTTAAAATATTTGTAAAATTCCCTGTAAAAATTTGTAAACTTAAAATTTATTATTTCTCTAAAAAAATAATATATAACAAATATATTTATATGGGAAGTTGTTGAATGTCTAAGCTTTCTAGCTGTACTTAACAAGTTTTTAACTGTATACAGGGTGCTGAAAATTTAGTATCTAGTTTCATTGACTTCGAGCCAAGAAAAGCAGCTTTTTTTAAACATTAAACCATGTATATTATAGCATATTATGTTGTAGGATCTTATTTTCTGCCAATCTGTATCACACTTCTCTATACCCATTTCTTTTTGTTTTTATGTTATTAAAACTTTTAATTACAATAACAAAAATCTTTAAATTTCTTGCAAAGATGGCTATAAATAAACTGACAGCATTATTTAGTAACAACAAACAATTATTAACTGATGGCAGATAAGTAGTTTATTTTGATAAATGGTGATTTTGTTCTGCTTACAATTTCACAGCCACCTTTGCAAGAAATTTAAAGATTTTTGTTGTATTTAGAGTCTTAATAACATAACAACGAAAAGAGATAGATGTATAGGGAAGTGTAACATAGATTGGCAGAGAACAAGAATCTACATCATAATATGCCATAATATACAGGGTGTCCTATTTAAAAAATCTACTTTACTTGGCTTGAAGTCGGTGAAACTTGACACTAAATTTTCAGCACGCTGTATATATTTAAACAACTATTAAGGTACAGCTAGAAATCTTGGATATTCAACAACTTCCCATCTGAATATATCTTTGTTAAATATTACTACTGAATTTTAAGGAAGTTAGGGAATTTTACAAATATTTTAAAATTTGATTCTTTCACAAACACGGGCAAGAATTCGTATAGGGAAGTGTTATGAAAGTCCCCCTAAAATAACGCATAGAATCCAAAATGCAATAATATATGGGGTGTTCCATTTAAAATAAAAAAAGTCAAAACCCCAAGTGTCCAAATTTTCACTCTTTAAATTTAAATAGTCTCTGATATATTCTAATGGGTGATCACCGTGAAACACCCTGTATATATATATTATTCTACCATTTCATATTAGATTGCGTTTATGCTGAAAGTTTTGTTAACTTTTTAAATATCTTCGAAACTATAAAGTAAATTATTTGGTGTTTTTTATATTAATTTTGTTTTCAAAAAAAAAAAATAAGTTTGAAAGAAAAACAACCCATTTTATTATTCACTTGCATTAAAATTAAATAAACCGTTCGATTTTGGTCTCAAAAGTGTATATTATTGATTTTTTGCCATGTCCCAAACCTTTTAGGTCACCAATCATTCTCTTGGGCTACGGAACCTGATCAAACCAGATGTCGATCGTGGCCACGTTACTCGCAACACCCTGTATCTTACAATACAGCGGTTTGCAACAGTAGCTATATAGTGGTTAATTTAAGAAAGTTTGAGAAATGACGAATGACGAAATAACTCTACAGCAGACCTTCGACCTTCGCCCAATTCTGTACTCTATAAAAAATTAGAGTTATAGTTAGGTATTGGAAAAAGGTTGGAAAGGAAAAGAGATAAATCAAACCAGTACCTAACAATCAAACTTTAGAATCACTTTGGTCTGTACTTCATAGAAATCTGAGCCAAAAAATTCTTGGAAGAATGGAAAATAATTTCTCAAGATAAAAGCCAAGTAAGTATACAGGGTGCCCATTATCTATCTCCTTACATGGCTAACTTTGTTAATAGTGGAGATAGAGAATTGGTTAAATTAGCAAAATTGCGCAGAATTACAAGAGAAATTCAGTGCCTTCTTCAAATTTAATTTTAATTTTCAACTTTTCGAGATATTTTGAAAAAACTGAAAATTGCCAAAATTTTTAAACTCGAATATCTCGAAAATTATAAAAGATACAAATAAAATAAAAATACTGTGTGATAGTGTTTTTTATGTGGCATTAAGCGGTGATATTGAAAATTTCATGGGCATTTTAGTTTTTCAGAAAAAAAAGAAAGTTGTATTATTTTAAATGGTAACCATAGTTGGCTATGGTATCAATAAAAAACTTATTTTTTTCTGATTTCAAAAATATAATATTTAATAAATCGTATTTTTCTTCGTTTGTGTACATTTCACAATAACTATTTTAACATGAACGTTTACTTTTGACGTTTATAATGTGACTTTAGTGTGATCTGACATTTATATTTTATTGTTGTTTACTGATATACGTTTGTTTTTCATAGCTTACTATCTTAATAAATTATTTGTTGATTACAGTAAACAAAAGAAAAGAGAAAGGTATATTAAATATTATATTTTTGAAATCAGAAAAAAAATAAACTCTTTATTGATACCATAGCAAACTATGGTTGCCATTTAAAAAAACATAACTTTTTTTTCTCAAAAACTAAGATGCCCGTGAAATTTTCAATATCACCGCTGAATTCCACGTAAAAAACACTATCACACAGTATTTTTATTTTATTTGTATCTTTTATAGTTTTCCAGATATTCGTGTTTAAAAATTTTGGCAATTTTCAGTTTTTCCAAAATATCTCGAAAAGTTGAAAATTAAAATTAAATCTGAAGGAGGCACTGAATTCCTCTTGTAATGCTGCCCAATTTTGCTAATTTAAACTATTCTCTATCTCCACTATCAACAAAGTTAGCCATGTAAGTAGATAGATAATGGGCATCTTGTATTTTAATTTGACTTTTAATTTTAATATAACCTTTCTTGTCATAAGGAGTAAACCCACAGAAATAAATTCTATACCTATTTCTATTAGTAAACCACAAAAGAGTAATACCACAGATTGGTTGAGTAAACAAACAAAACCATGCAGGCATTTATGCTGTTTAAATCAAAATGTAACCAGAGCTGGACAAATACTCTGAAAAAAATATTTAAATATTAAATAATAAATACTTTAGAAATACTAAAAGTGCTTAAATATTAAATATTTTTAAAAAGGGAAATGTATTTAAATACTAAATACTGACATCGAGCAGTTCAATACGTCAGGTATTTAATTCTGTAAAAAATATTTAAATATTTTCTAAGTATTTAAATATTTAAAAAAGTATTTGAATACTTTCTAAGTATTTAAATATTTCCCAAATATTTAAATACCTAGATTACTTAAATATTTTGAAGATTTTAATTATTGGCCAAGAATTTTAAGTGTTTAAATAATAAATACCTACCTAAAGTGCGTAGGGATTTTACTGTAATCAACAAAATGTGTGACTTGTGTCTGTGTATGGGAAAATATTGTTATATTTCAAATTTCAATGTAATGCAATGTTAACTTTTTAAATAAATGATATGGCTTGTCTTGTTAATCTTGTTATTAAAAATTTTCGGTGTTTCATTAATATTATTTACTAATTACCTACTGTTCAGTGTTCAGTTTCCAAATTTATATTCTCAATTAAAGTTAAGTAATAGACGTTAATTTATTGGGTCTTGGGTCTTCAAAAAGAACTGCAAGTAAATGTTCAACCTCAAAAGCAGTCAGATCACCTCTATAAAAACGCGTCGCGAGCGAAAATGAAAAAAAATGGTGCAAAATGACGATTGTAGCAGCATTACACAATACACACCTTTGCGCTAGGCCACAGAGGACCTCTGTGGCTAGGCGCTAGCTCTATAGGCAAGCAGGTCTTGACAAGTGAACTTGTGAATCTGCATCATTCATATATTCGGAAATATTTCTCCTATTAGAAAAGTAATTTAATACTTTTCAAATCATTTAAATAGTTCACTTATTTAAATAATCAAAAAGTATTTAAAAATTTAGAGTAATTAAATACTTTTTGATTATTTAAATACTTTGATAGTATTTAAATATTGCTAAAGTATTTAAATACTTTTAACGTCAGTTACTTAAATATTAAGTATAAATATTTCAAGCAAAGTATTTGTAAGTATAAACACAAATACTTGTTCTATAAATATATTTAAATACTGAATATTTAAATACTGAGGAGTATTTAAATACTTATAAGTATTTGTAAGTACAAATAGTGCCCAGCTCTGAATGTAACCAAACTTCCAAAGAAAATTAGAACGTCATTTCGTTTATAGAAAGTTAGAACCCCTCTAACCCCCTGATTTTTCAAAGTAGACCCCATAATTTTATATAATAAAAATTGTGACTGGTTTTACTTCTTTTCCTAAATACAGGGTGTTCCACGTAGACCTTCCATTAGACATTTCTAGAATACTACGCGTAGTGGAATTACGGGGATTTCTCACAATTTTATATCGATTCAAAATATTGCCGATGACGTCACACTTCCGGTTCTAACGGAAGTAAACAACAACTCCCTTATTTCGAATGGAATGTACTATTTTTTATTTCATTTTTGGATTCTACGTCAAATTTAAAAGTAAGTTTCATAAGAATACCCTATCCCTGCACTCAATTGTTTCTTTGAGATATTTCGACTCTTTCAAAAATTTTGTAAAAAACATACTTACGCTTAATCGGTTTTATCTCTTCTAGTTTTTAATCTAGAAGGCTAAAATTTTAGACGAGAAATACTAAAAGGTATCCAAACATCTATAGTGTTCGAAAGTTGATGCAAGTTACACAGGGCGTCGAAAAAACACCGACCAATTGTGTCAAATTGAAAGTTCAATAACTCGCTTATTTTAAATACAATCCCTGTTTTATATTGTGTGTTCAATTCCACCGATTTGAAGATATTTGGACATTATTGCTGCAATGAAAATAATTCGACAGTCAGCTGCAGGTTGGCTGTGAAACAAAAAATTTAAATGTCACTTTAGCGTACTACTTATTAGCAAAGTTGCAGTCATTGCTGTAAATATCTTCAAATCGGTGGAATTTAGGTATAGGGAATGCTAATACCAATCGGCAGAGAATTAAAAGCTACATCCATTAACATTATAAAACATAGGGAGTTGTATTTAAACGAGTTATTAAACTTTCAATTTGACACAATTGGTCAGTGTTTTTTTGACGCCCTGTGTAACTTGCATCAACTTTCAAATACTATAGACGTTTGGATACCTTTTAGTATTTTTCGTCTAAAATTTTAGTTCTCTAGATTCAAAACTAGAAGAGATAGAACCGATTAAGCGTAAGTATATTTTTTCCAAAATTTTTGAAAAAGTCGAAATATCTCAGAGACCCTTAAGTTTAGGGATAGGGTATTCTTATGAAACTTACCTTTAAATTTGACGTAGAATCCAAAAATGCATAAAAGATAGTGCATTCCATTTGAAATAAGCGAGTTGATGTTTACTTCCGTTAGAACCGGAAGTGTGACGTCACCGGCAATATTTTTAATCTATAGAAAATTGTGAGAAACCCCCGTATATAAATTTTCAGATTTCCAGTAGGCGTAGTATTCTAGAAATGTCTAATGGAAGGTCTACGTGGAACACCCTGTATGTTCAAATAAATGATTAAGTATTTGTACGACAAGTATAGCTATCTGTGGTAAGTATTTGGTATTTTTATATGTGGGTATTTGATAAAATACTGCCTACTTGTCAACATTTCATATATCATCGGTAGAAGAATTTTTATTCATATTCAAATAATGAAATGAAACAAAATACGTAGACCATTTTATATATAAGTATCATTTTTTGATTAAAAAAGGATTGAAAATTATATTAAAATATTGATACTACTATCATGTTGACTATGCAACTGAACATACTGACTATTATTACTGGTTGTATAGTATAAGTTTGAACCACGGTGAAACATTTTTGACGTCATTTCATACATATTTCAAAATATTCTAAAAATTTTACTATTATCGACTCTTTAATTTTGAAAGATCAACTTCTAGTGACTTTTGGCCATGTTTTTAATAGCAGCTCGCCTTGTACACGGAAAGAACAGTTACTTTATAATAGAACAGATGTACAGGATTCCCCATAATAGACTACCTATTTTGACATTGAAATACATTCTATATAAGATAAATCAGTACGTTTTTCTTTATACCGTTATCTTCTATAGGCTTTGGGATTTTAATCAACATGTTATTAATCAAGTAGGCGCCTGTCGCAAAACTAGGATAGGTACAATTGTTTTTCGTAAAACGTCATTTTTCTAATAAATTAGTAAATATGCTAGAGACGTTTTTTATTCCTGAATTAGAATGAAGGTGATTACTAAATAATGCGTTATTATTCCAGCAAGATGTAGCAACACCATATACCGCTAGAAACTCTATGAAAGTTTTAAGAGAAGTGTTTAATGGGCGACTCATTTCACGATTTGGGGATTGAAATTGGCCTGCGAGGTCCCCGGACTTAACTGCATCAGACTTTTTGCTGTGAGGCTATTTAAAGGCAAAGGTTTTTGCAACTCGTCCACAAAACATCCAAGAGCTCAAAGTTCGAATTCCTGAAAAAGTCCGGCGAATAGATCAGATTTCGCTTCATCGTGTCATGAATCATTTCTTGTCCAATCTTGAAAAGTGCATTGAAGTTGATGGCGGGCACTTAAAAGACGTAATTTTTAAAAGTTAGGATAAATAATATAATAATAATATCTCTACCCCTCATTCTAATCACAGGGATTAGCCCGAAAGTCTGAGACTTGTGTGGGAGAGGGGGCTGCATATTATTATTTCGCAGGTCGCATTTGCGCCTCAGGAATGACACGTTGGTAGGCCCTAACCACCATTCAGTGCTGGAATGAGGGAAACCTGAAGAACTTCATTAGTTAGGGGGACGAGTCAACCATCAACTGATTTTAATCTCTCACATTAATACCAAGTTGACATTCTTCCCATCCTAGGTAGGCTATCGCCAGGATGGTTGCCAAGCCATCCCTGCGAATAGGCCTTGATCTACGAGTAAACAATTTAATTAAAAATTGTTTGGTGGAATGGGGATTCCAACCCACGACCTCTGGGTTGAGCGATCGAGACGCTAAGCCCTGAGCCACCGGCTCACCAAGGATAAGTCGTATGTTGCAGTAAATCCCAAAGAGTAAATTGTAATTAAGTGTAATAAAATCTTTGTTTTCTCAACAATTTTATTGAGCTATTAAAATAGGTAGTCTATTATGGGGAACCCTGTGCACATTTAAAAAAATATTTTTTTTTGACAGTTCTTTGTTTCTTTAAATACAGTTTTCTACAAACTTTATAGGCAGACATTATACAAAATAATAGCCGTACCTCAGATTAACCATGTACAAGATAAGTAACAACAATACCTAAAGCATTAATATGCCTGTCCATGTAATAAACAGTTATTTGCGGCGGGGGGGATGTTTACTCAACTCTGTTTGTAAACAACTACCAGTGGCGACGGTATTTCTCAAAATAAGAAAAGGGTCTATTGATATTTTTAAAGGTGTTTCTAACCTCAGATTAACCATGTAAAAGATAAGTAACAGCAATACCCAAAGCATTAATATGCCTGTCCATTTAATAAACAACAATTTACGAAAGGGGGGAGTGTTTATTTAACTGTTTGTAAATAGCTACCAGTGGCGGCCAGTATTTCTCAAAATAAGAGGGTTTATTAATGTTTTTAAAGGTGTTTATAACAACGTAAAGTACCTATTGCCTCACGATTAAAAAAAAACCCTAACATCTACAAAAACTAGGTAGCTAGGTATATAACATAATACGCAATGCATACTTTACTTTATTTAGCTATTTTCCTAAAATTCAGAAAAAACTAATAAAAAAGTAAGAAAATAAACCTCTGCACCGAAGAGTCTGTTAGAGTTTTTTCTTAAATATAGATACATAAATATCATAGAACACAATACATTCTTCTGACAGTGAAGTTTCCGAAATGTTAGTGCTATTTTAACTTAAAGTGTGTACTATGTTTTATGATATTTATACATTTTTCAGTATGAGAACTGATTAGTCAAATTAAAAAAAAACTTTAATGGGTCTTTTAGCGAGGAGTATGTATTGTTTACTCAAAATTTTATTAATTTGTTCAGAATTGTGGCCAAATACCCAAATAAAATAGCGATATAATATAAAGATATTCATAATACTTTATACCTACTAAAAACCTGAAAGTGAAATAAGAAAATACATTTTTTTCGGTTCGAAATTCACTTCCCATTCTAAATCAAAACTACATCTAATACTCTTATCTATATTTTAAATTATTCGAATTTTTTTTTTCAAAGAGGGGTAAACATTTGAAATTTTCCTTGAACAATGAAAGAAAAATGATAAAAATTTCATTGTCTCCAAATAATTTTATGAGGATCAGAAACTATTATCCATAGAAAATATACAATATAAAACTACAATATTATCTATATTACTTATATTACCCATGAACATTATACGTAAGTTGAATTCCTAACGAATGATACGTCTATGGTCAGCATTGTTTACTTACCGGTGGAACGATCTCCCATCACCTTTTTTGCCCGATTTATGGAAAACTATGCATTTAAGTCATTTCACTGTCCACAAAGATTTTCCACAAACTAAAAATCTATAACACAGCCTAGATTATTGACTGATGACCACTTATATCACATAAAATACTTAAATAAATTTATGTTCACAAAACTTCAAAACAAATATGAAGTCACCAGTCGTTGTGTCGTGTATTTTCGGCATATCTCGGTCCGTCAAAAACTGTAACGAACCAATGGCATGCAGTGGGATTTGTTTATTTAATTATATTTCATTTCGTGGACATTTTTCTCTGGCTGTTATTTATCTTGTATATGGTTAATCTGAGAGCCGTACATACAATGTAAATATATTTATTCGTCATTGGAAAAAGTATTTAGATACAATAAATATTTTCATAAATAGTAAAATACCTATACATACATACAATAAAGATACATACAAACATTTTTATTTAAATAGGAGAATCTTTGGATAACACAAGTTTATATATATTAATTAGTTCATAAAATAAGTAGCAATCATTTTTCGTTTATATACATATTATATATTAAATTGTGCTTTCTCGATAGTGATTTGACGCTTAATGTTTTAAAACAACTAACGAAAGCCCACTACTTGCTGACACTGATGAAAGCAACAGTGAAAGTCAACTTCCGTACCCCATATTACTAAAATCTTTACAGCTATTGGCAGAGTTCCATGCATGCGATTTCTAACCACATGATTGTTTAAATCATTAAACATTTCATTTGTATTAAATAAAAAAAAACACTGATTATTGTTGGAGAAATTCAGATGATTAAAATCTAGATTCTATTCAGTTTCACGTCTTAATAAATCTTTCAAGACAGTGCTAAAAATTTATTTAAAAACCAGACATCTGAAATCACAGCATGGACCTCTGATATTTAAACTGCAAAAATTGAAACATGTTACTAAATTATTTTTATCCTAAACTACTGTGTCTAATTTGTTCTTCAAGTCCGAAGTCTTCGCAATTACGTTGTCTATGAAAGGCCGTTCCGATGGGTTTACTTTGAGCATGAAGCGGACTAAATCGTGGACATCCTAAAAAAGAGAGACAAATTCGGTGACATTGCAAAGAAAGTATTTAGCGCCTTTTAATACAAGGTCACAGCTAACCAGACCCCCACACTATTGGCGATTCCAAAAATGAATGCGCCCTCTGCATGAAAATATTTGAACCTACTTAGAAGTTAATTTTTGGAGGCTTATTGCTGACATAATGATAAATAACACGTATTTGGGTTTGTTAAACGTAATAATTTAGTGGTGCTTGTGATTTTTTGGTATTACAAAGTTAAAAACGACGTGGTTAGTATTTCTACATCTTTATTTTTACATTTTAAAATAGTATTCAAAAGAAATCAGCACAACACAAACTGCCGCGTTTATGGGTGTCATTCCACAAAACGTGTCAATAGAAGTGTGTTTAAGATAGAAGATAGGTAAAAGTTTGGCCCTAGTATAAGAAACTGTTTCTCACTCATTTCTCCAAAAGGTATGAAACAATTTAATAACAGGGAACACGTTTATTTACACAACATAACCACTTTGTTGCAGTTTGTCTATAATTTTCTATTATTAGTCTTATAAAAACAGAATATATTTTAATTTAAACATTATTTAACAAAAAACAAGCAGTAACATGGTACCACCGTACAGTTTATCACACGTATTTTAGCCCAAAATGTAAAAAAACAAAAACTATACCAGTCGGCTAAAATAATAGGCAGTGACTCATGGTCTAATTCGATACAGAATAGGGACGAAGTGTAAATACTTAATACATAGCGGCACAAACGTTTGCACATAGAAAAGTGATGCCGCTTACGCATTACTATTGAACAGAACTATAAATTGTCTGTTCCATGGTGGTTCCATGCTTCTCTATTCGATGCCACCACAATTCTTTACGTCGGATATAGTTCCGGCTTTGTTTAACGGGTTAAAAAACGAAGAGCGAGATATGCAACCTATGCAACAAAAGTCAAGAGTGTCTAGAAGATCGGACATGCGCATTTCACACACATCCAAGTAGTTCTTCGCAGCCTGACATTAGCGTAGTACGCGGGAAATGCTGTAATTTATGTCTGGACTGCATATATTAATTGGTGAACTTGGTAATGTGTTACTTAGTTTATTTAGTGTTCGAAGAAAAGGATTTTATTATGGAAGCGATCGCGGGGAGCAGTGGATTAGAAACGCGTAAACGATCTCATCTGACAAGCGAGGAAATTCGTATGATAAAAAATTTCTATGAGCGATTAAAAGCGCGTGATAAAAATTTAAGTGTAGTGGATGCGGCGGAACTGTGTAGTGAATTAACAAAAGTCTCCGTTCGTAGGGTATTTCATGCAATAAAATATGGAGACACAGACTCCATTGCTCTGGCAGAAGACAGCGATTTGCCAAAACTCTCGTATAAATTGCTTATAAGGACAATGCATGAAATAAATTTCAAATATTGCAAACGTAATCGGAAGAGTAGGTATGCTTATAGAGAAAAATGAGATTGTGACATGGAGACGAGAATATTTGGAGAAAATAAGAGAATTTCGCGTTTTAAATAGAAAAATATATTATATGGATGAGACATGGTTAAATGAAGGATGGGTAGACATGTGTTGTGTTGTGTAGTGTAGTGTAGTGTAGTGAAATGAAGTGAAGTGAAGTGAAGTGAAGTGAAGTGAATTGAAGTGAAGTGTTAAATAGTAAACTTGCTCCGGAATGTGATTAATCGCGTTTTCGGTGGCGGCTGTGGGTTGGTGGTGGGCCATCAACACTTAAAAGCGTTCTTTTAATATCTGTGGCAATATTCATCAATTTCGTTCGATGTACAACTAATCTGTAAGGTGAGTTTGAAAAACAATTCACAATTTCTATAACACCGTTCATGTTCTGATATTTTTTATATTTATTTGACATTATTAGCGCCTTTCCAATGATTTTTGCGTATGCCTATGGAATTACAGTCCCCACCACAATTTATTACGTCACGCGGTAATACGTCACTGCCTATTATTTTGTCCCACGGGTGTAGGGTACCTGCTTCAACCCAAAAAATTCATATAATTAGCAAAGAAACACATATGGGACATATGACTGTTTTTTGCCACTCTTTTTATCCTTTATTTCACCCTAACTAGTATATGAAGTCACTATATTTATAGCCGTTGGATGCTAAATTGCTAGATGATGTGAAATGAAATACAAATGAATGGCCGGGTTGTTAAATGTCTCACAGATGTTATTTAGTGGCTCGTAGTAGTGGCTGTAGTAGACTCGTTTAGTGGTGAAGTCACAAATAAATATGACAACACCGTGTACTGTCATATATAAACTCTCGATTTCTTGTTTGTTTTAGTGGTAACTGGTGGCTTCTGTCAGACACTTAACTACGCAGCCGTTCACGAAAAATAGGAGACTAATCTACTTCGTACCCAGTGATAAAAACATTAAAGTACTTTACAGGGTATGGTTTTTGGGTGAGACATATTTATAGGGATGGTACCCTTATACTGTAGTCATTATACTTATACTCAAGTAAGGCAATTACTAAAGAAAATTCAATAAAATGAATATAACAAAAATAAATAACCAGTAAAACCAAGTTCAAAATCCAGTGGTGGCTGGTGAGATTTGGATATGGGGTGGTGCAGAAATAAAAAATGAGCGAAAAATGTTTGCATATTTCAAGGTCAAACCCCTAAAAATTATAAATTAGAAACTCGTAGAGCAAAAATATTTGCTTGAAGAAATAACTTTCGTTAGACAAATATCCCCCTTTTTAATACAATTGACGGAAATCTCGCCAAAAATTACTTAAAACAATATTTAAATAGGTAATTAATATTTAGATATCAAAAATTTACATATATGTTACCTTAAAAAAGCTGTAAACGAGAATTCAGGAAGCAGGAACATAACTATTTTTAGTTTTTAGATATCCGTTAATTAAAAACGATATGGCACAATCACAAACTCAAAAGTATTTTTGTTATTCAATTCATAGTTATCAAACGACACATTACATTATCACGTAGGTAAACAAACTTCATACAGTTATTTATACACGGGTACACTCACTTTCTACAATTGAAATCAGCTCTATGGTCTTTCATGGAAATACATTTTTCCATAACCTTTTCATCGAAATTATTTATTGGGGAGGCAATGTCCAATTCTTTTATTTATACTTTATCTTCCAGTGGAAGATTTGCAAAATTAGCTCTAATTATACTACTAACAGTATTCATGTTAAGTAATATATAAAATTAAATAAGTATTTTAATAATGTTAAAAAGATGTAATGTGTTAAAAATATGTTATAATGTCTAATAATGTTCGCGTAGTACCGCGAACTAATTGCGGCCACGAAACTGTGATCCAGTAATGTGGACTATGGCGTTATGAGTACGATAGTTCAAGCGCTCGAGCCCTTCCTAATAATAGTTTGGTACCACATTAAACATGGTTTAATTTTCACATTAAACATGTTTTAACTTTTAACATTTGCACTTAATTTACAATAATGATAATAATAAGGATTTCTTTGGCATTTTTGGAGGAGGGGCGCGCGGCCATGCAGCCTTAAGGAGAAGCCGCCACTGTCAAAACCAGTAAACCTTGTGACTTACTTCACAAAATGGAGGATCTTCTGGAAATTGGACTGTTCCAGATATCACAGCAAGATTTACAGAATCTCCTCTCTCGTAAACGACATCGTAGGGAGACTTAAAATACAGCATTGCATACAAAACACAACCTAGACTCTGAAACAAAAATACATGTGTTTAAAATTTTTTATCGCTGATTTCCGCATATTATCATAAAGCTGTTATATAACGTACCCATATGTCTGTTCTTTGGTCAATTACGCAATAACTCTCTACATGAAAAAGTTCAGGGGCTCTATATGTCATCGAGGATCGCTCCGCAGCTATGTCTTGCAACCTCTGCGCATCCTGAGCTCCACAAATCTGTACTTTTGCTGGAGCGCAAGAACCTGTGAATTGTAAACAAATGTATAATAGATAATTTTAAAACGAACGACTAAAATTTTCTCAAAAACTAAGCTCCACCGCAACAAAATAATATCAGATGAACTGGCGAGGTGTTCGCTACAGTAAATAATTACCCAAGTCTCACCTAAGTCCATTAAAACTGGATCCAAATTTTCTGTCAGGCAAACGTTGGCAGTTTTCAAATCACGATGTGCAATAGGATCTGGTGTAAAGTCATGTAAGAACTTTAAAGCCTGGCATATCTCACTGAATATCCGAATCACTTCTTTTAGATCCAGGTAATTTTTGTTGAAGGAACGCAAGGTGAGATAGTCATGTAATGTCCCTCGTTTGAAGTAAGGAAGTAATAAAAATGCTTCCGATGTTGCTTGCACAACTATGTCGGCTGACCCTATAGAGAAGGTAAAATGAATAAAACTGATACAATAAAAATGAAAAATTATGCATCATACCTTTGAAAGTTGAGTCTATAAGTTCTATTATATTAGGGTGTCTGAGTTTCTTATAATATGTTATTTCTTGCATTGCAACCTTTTGATCATCTATGCTGTGACACGTTATTCTTTTTAAGGCATATTTCTTCTTTGTCGATGTGTTCTCAACTAAATCTACGCAGGAAAACCCCCTACATTAAACAACAAAACAATTTAAACATTTTAAATCAATTAAAATGATCTAGTTAATAAGATTTAAGTAAACAGCTGTTTCTGTATAAATCTTGAACATACCCTTCACCCAATCGTTCTTTAACAACATATCGAGAACCATTTATGTCTATAGATTCTTTTGAACAGATGCACCCCATTTTTACTATCATACTCAACCCTAAGGCATTCATTATTTATACTATATTTACTTTACTTTCTACATAACAAACAATACGTGCCATTCACTTAACCTAGAAAAAATAACAACATTCTTGACACAACGACAACATTAAGGTGTGATTTTGTATTGCTATTGTGACTACTTTACTATGAAAGGAAATGACGAAACTCTTACATGAGTAGTTCAAATATACCGTAGGCCGCTATGAAAATACCCACAACTAAGTCAAACCCTTGTATCTTTATAAACAAGGGTCAAACCAGGTCAAACTCGAAGAAAAAGTAAAATTACTTTACTTACAAAAGTTGCATTGTATTCGTAAGACGCGACAGATGATAATAATTCGGAAATGGAATCAAGGTGTATTCGCTTTTTTGTAATTTTCTGATATTTCTGATTTCGGAGTTGTGTGAAATAAGATTCCTTCTTTATCTACTGAAATTATCTCTGACATGCTTTCATAACATAACCACAAAAAATAACCCTACTTTCTGTTTCACACCGCAATGTTTACTTTAAAACAGATTAATTGTTTAATACTGAATTCCACTCGGAGAACTGTTAATTTGGTTCAGCTGTGTCACAATTTTAACACTAAACCAATTTTGAAGAAAACCAATTGTATTTTACCTTCAAATTTCAAGTTTTTCCAAACTTCTGCGAAGTTACGGAGCAGTCAGAATGCGGCTTCTGCAGTTCCTGTCAATACCCACGATTCCGTTTCCTCTATCCAGATCAAAAAGAGGTCTTTAAGAAAGAAAAAGAGCCTTGAGGAAGAAGGTAAGAAACCAGGAATTTACAATGTGGTTGCCTTTTCAACAGCCGAGGAATATGACTTGGACAAACTCACGCAAGGTTTACTACAACAAGACCTCTACGAACCCAAGACAATAGAGAATAATAGTGAAGTGGTACATGCTGTAGCGAAATACCGCATCGAGAAGGAGCCTAGAGAGATATTTTTCTTCAAAGAAGGTGAATTTACTTTACGTCCCCTATGAAAAATTACAAAATTCATGCACTAAATTCCTCACTTTGGTCAAGAGGAGTTTGAAATATTGACTTGTTATTTGGTATGTAAAAATCTACGCATATTTTTACCTTTTCATGCTCGTGGTAATTGTTTTTATTGTAGTCATATATCACAACTGGTATTTGTCTTCACAATGTCAAAAATAACATTCAAAAAGCATGCATATAAACACAGTTTTTATTAGTTGATGCATGCCGAAGTTCCTATTATAAAAATAATTATTTCTCAATAGAATTTGCTCTTAAATGCTATATAAAACAATGAATTTCTTGGAGGCATTCTAGTTCTCACCTAAACAAAATTTTATCTGTCAATTTGGTGTAAAGTTTCTTTTAAATCAATGGAAACTGAAATAGTTTGAAGCATTTTATAGTTTATGCTTATCTTGTGGTTCTAATTATAGTAAAGATATGGCAAAATCACGTTATATTTTAGGTAGTGTGGTGCTATGGAACATAACGGACTTAGAGAGCAGCAATGTGCTGACGTTTTTGAGGCCATACCAGCAAGATAATTACTCGGAAAGGCTCATCCAAACAGAGAGTGAAATTATGAACTATAAATACCATGCTTCGCCAGAGTAAGTAGGGGTGAATTTAGTATTGTCACCAATAATAGACCAGATATTTTAGGTCAAAGTTTTTCCCAAAATGTTTTAACAAATCTGACACGGTCTTAATCTAATATGATCTAGTCGAATTTATTATTTCTAACAAATCTTATTGTTATAATTAATTTAAAATAGAACCAGTGGCGGCTCGCCAGGGGACGCAAGTAACGCATCGGTTCACCTAAAATTTCCGTTTGGTTGTATCATTTAAAATTATTTTTAATTTCATATAAACGCTGTAATTTAGATATATTTTGACACTGAAAATGTATTGTGTTTGTTCTATCTACAGAAATAAACAGAATAATTATTATAAAAAATGAGGACAAAAAAGATTTTTTAAATTGCGAGAGACCTGTGCCTTCTCTCGATGTCGAAAAAAAGGGATAGTCAAAAGTCAAAGTGTTGTGTGGAAGTGTTTATTTGAAAAAACTTTTGTGTATGCCGTGTTTAATTGTGGTTGTAAAAAAATTTGACTTGTGGAATAAGGAGGGATTTAACAATTTTGGGAATGTTACACGAGGCTGTCGTAAGAACGATGATTCTTTAGAACATATACGGTGTCCATTAATGTTCGCAGAATTAAGTAAAAACCTCAATACAATCGAAGACGCTTTGAGGGAAAATTTCAGACTATATATTAAACAATTTAACGATGACGTCCTTCTAAATAGACGGTTTATGCAATTACCTATTCGCACAGCTATTTATTTAGGCAGACAAGAGTTGGTATTTCGAGGGCACATTGAATCGGAGTGTTCGGATAATCGTGGTAATTTTAAAGAACTTTTGGACATGTTAATATCGGTAAAATCGGGTAAGTTCCTTAGATACTTTTTTAAAGATTGCGAATTCGCCACTTTGTTTTCGTCTGCTTCACCTATCATAAAGTTCACAAGCAACAGGCATCTGCAACGACCTCGAATTTGCTTGAAATTTTCGCCTGCGGCCCGCACCTCAGTCCACAGTCCGCGTCACCTATTTACCGACCCACGAGCCGCCACTGAATAGAACTAATAAACTGTTATATGGCTATATTTTATAAACGATGTAGATCTATATTAATGACGAACACCAAACTGACTCCAGTATTTAGCAGTATTATACCTATTAATATATTATTATCATTATTCAATATATTTGCAACCAATAAGTATATGTATATTTTATATTGGTTTATTTATTTATTTTTATCATGTAGAAAGCCAACGTGTTTGGAGAAAGATGGAGACTTTGTCCTTGCCATTGACAAAGAGAATTTAACGTTAGACAAATACACTTTGTCCAATGCAATGGTACTGTCTGTAAAATTAGGGATCTGGGAGTCATCACTCGACAAGTACATAGATGAAATAGAGTCCGTTACCGAGGATCTTAAAAGGTATTGAGATTTTAGGCCTAATTTTATAAGCGAGAACAGACATAGATATGTATATCTGTGAGTTTAAAAATATGTGTGGTGAAAATATCTGTTTATCACTACACGAGAACTCACAGATATTTCTTCCAGACTCTGCAGTGTTTTCACTAATATTACATGTTTTAGAGGTAGCAAGATTAAGATGACTAGAGAAGAAGTGCTACGAAAACATGGCCAACTGTTTGCTCTTCGACATTATTTAAACTTAAGTTCCGATGTTTTAGACACGCCCGATTTTTATTGGGAAAACGAGCAACTGGAAAATTTGTACAATCAAGTTTGCATATATTTCTGCATAAACAAGCGCACAAAGGTATATTTTAAATAAAACTTTTGGATACAAGGGGAGTACTATGGCTCCAATTTCGGACGGTATCGTTGGACAGTATTATATGTTATATTAGGCTCCTATTGGTCAAAATATTAACCAATTGATTTATTATTATTATTTATTTATTTATTTACATGATTTATAGGGCTGGTCTTTCTATCCCCTTGTAAATATCATTGTAAATTTATCTTCCTTGTAACTACAAAATGGGTCTTTTCACTGTGTTTTAAATTAAATCCTGTCTTTAAAGTTCTCTATCTGCTCTTTAACTTATCGGTCACTTTTACTGGCCTATAAGTTGTTACAAAGAGATTTCTAACCTCAGAAATTTTTTACAATTTAAGTGTTAGGTTGTGCTCCGATATTATCCGCGACCAACCAGGATTTCGGTTAACCGAAATATTGGTAAACCTGAAAAATGTGTAATTAAGGAACTGGCTGGTTAATCAACATGGATGATGAATTGTTTTTATTGGGATTCATGCAACCTTAAATACCTTCATATTCCGTGCTTAACTATTTCTCTAGTCTTCAGTCAAAAAATAAATGAAACAGCAGATAATTTGGTATATTATAGTAAGATATAAGTAGTTTATAAGTAGATACCTATAAGTGTAGCTTTCAGTCGACTTGGTCAAGTGGACTACAGAATCCAATACAGAAAAGTAGAATTTATAAATATTTATTATAACTCTTAACGCAAGAACACCACCCCATCTGCCTTCACCATCTAAACAAAATATAATTAAAATCGTTGAAAGAATTGATTTTTCTTCTCTCAACGCTAAAACCTAACCTGCTAACTCTTCGGTTGACCAATGCACCGCTCCCAGAGCACGGTCAATATTTTGACGTTTGGTTAACCTTTTTCAGGTGACCACAGTTCCAAAATTAAACAATTTTCAGGAATTTTTATTTAATGGAACGCTTAACCGGGATTTTGGTTAACCAAGTTTAATATCGGAACACAACCTTAGTAAACAATTTGATTAATAAAACGTCAAAAAATATATTTTTGTACAACAGTCAAAAAAACTTGACATTTTTGCATGTCTATTGATGTGTAAATGTTTACTTTTTTTCACCGTGAAAAAAAGTCTTTTTTTCACTGGCAAAATAATTCACAAAATAAACATGAAATATTACTTTTTGAAGGATTTATTTTTAACAGAGTCAATTATTAATTGATTATTCATCATAAAACAATTTTATTTATTACCAACAAACCGTTTCTATAGTAACGACACAAAAAGACCACTGGATTCGAAGTATTTATTTTTAATATATTTCAGACGATGTAAATTCACATTCACAGTTGTACAAAAAATGTTGTTTGTATTTCGTGTATAAAATTCGTGTTTCCATGGCACATTCGAGAAAATTTTTGGCCTCTACCTGCGGTCTCGGCCAAAAATTAACACTCTCATGTGCCATTAAAAAAACACTCATTTTACGCACTTAATACAAAAATAACTATTTTATAATGGAAAACATTATTGATTTTTAAGAAGAAATATTATTAGATCATGAAATTATAAACATGGTAAATATTATATACATATTATATATAAATATATACTGTAAGGCCTCATATAGACAAGTTAAACATCTGGGATGATGAAGAATTTATGAGGAGATTTCGTGTATCAAAAATAACGGTGTTAAATATTCTAGAAAAAATCGAGCAACATTTACGGCATCACACTAACAGGTTAATAATAAAAAAGGAATGATATCTACGTATTTGTTAGATTTTATGACATGTTTTATTGAATCATATTTTGAACGGAGAACTGAACTGCTACGATTTGTACCTACTAGTAAGGGCCTCAAATTCTTGGGCAATTTATCTACTACTACTATATTTATCTACTATTTGGCTACTGTATCATCCTGGGAAGACATTTTTATACTTCTGAATATTAAATTTAAAATAGAGATCCCGGAAACGACTAGAACTTTAAAAAAGTTATAGTTGGTTATAGCCTCAGTATGTTATAGCCATAGCTAGGTAATGTTGTCATAATTGACATATTTTGTTGATTATGTTTGACGCATTTCATTTGTCTCACTTTATTATATAGACTTTCTTATTTAATCAGTAATGCCAATATCATTAAACAGTCTTTTTACAAAAGAACAGTTAAATTGTGTTGGAAAGACGCAATTTTTTAACTGCCAGATAAATTCACCTGTTAACTTTAAGTTTCTTTTAGTTAAAAGCAACTTTATAAAGAGAAGGAAAGACCGGCCCTTCATGCTTAAATAAATAAATATGAGTAACTCACAGAAGTTTAACAGTTCTATGTCAGGCAGATAATAGATGTAATGTTATTACGTGCATCATTCATACCCAATCAAAACTCATCCTTATTTCTGTAAATATCAATTCTTCAATCTGCTCATTTTTGACAGAATTCAAGCATTTCCACGTCCTTAAAATTAAGAATTCCAATGACCTTTCAAAAATAGCTGTCATGGGTCAAACAAAAGATGTAAATTTGTGAATAATAGTGCACCAATTATTTTATTTACAAACATACATTTTAATTACTATAATTTCTGAATTTGTGTGGAAAAAATCACAAAAAATTACTTTGCTAGACCCACGGAAGCCATGTTTTGTAACATGGTCTATAGAATGCCTAATTCAATTAGAGAAACCACGCAAATAATTTAATACTGACAACTCGAGATATATAATTAAAAAAATATATATTTGGAGACATAGACTCGCTTTTATTCCAAATTTATTGATTCGTTATGGAGATTTTGATAACCCTTAATTTTTAGCTTAAATTATGGTTATCATTATTCTGATCATGTGCAATGCGAAAAAAAATACCCTTTTATAGGAACTGCGCATGCACAGTATAATGTTTACGATAATGATAAGATAAAAACTAAGGAGTTCAAAATCTCCGTATGGTCTAGAGGCTTACATTGTGTAATTATCAAATATTTGCAGGTTATGAATGAAAAGATCAACCACTGTGTGGCGCTGATAGAACTTCTGTCGACCCATTTGAGCGACAAGCATCATATAAGACTGGAATGGATGATCATAATCTTGATCATGGTGGAAGTCGGTTTTGAAATAATCCATTATATTGATAGATACATGCACTGACAACAAAAGTTTTAATTTACCAATCTAGTTTTAAGGATCAATGCAATTTTTATATTACTTTAATATTTATTTGTACTGAAGTTTATACCAATTGTTTATATGTATATCGAGGTCGAGAATGTAAATATAATTATTAAAGTTTTTAGATATTTCCTTTAAAATCAAAATTTTAGCAAGGCGTTTCTGAAAATAATACATTAATTTTACTGTACATTTCTTGATATATTTTAGAACTACAGCTGTATATAGTTACAATAACAGTTAAATTCTAAACTGAAAAAGAAATAGAATTAATCACATTTTTGATTATTAAACTTTTATCAGTTGCTAAAATTAACCAAGACCATATTATATTTTAATATGTATTTTATTGCAACAAAATAAATATGTTTAACGTAAAATAATTCTAAAATAGATCCATAAATTATAATTTTTCTAAGGTTGCATGGCAGGTTTAGCTGACTATGGGCCATATTGACCTTGAATTATTTCATTTTATTGTGGTAAAATCATGGTGTAGTTGTATCATGGGTAAAATGGTAAAATACGCAAGGTGTTCAATGGAAAAGCCACACACCTGTTGATATAGATATTTTGAAAACACAATAGGTAAGCTACTTTTTTAGATTTACCAATACACAAAAAATCTGCTGGGTCTGCTAATTAAAATCTATCACCAACAATACTTATTTCATTGGTATATATTTTGTATAAGTACTGAGAAGAGAAATATACAACCTTTTTGAAGGACCATGTTCCAGTAAATTCCCTGTTCATTGTGTAGTGTGACACCCTGTATAGTGTACACCATTACAAATTACATCAAATTCTTGCTTTGTCATAATTGATATATAATTATCCAAGGATATAAATAATTAAATCTCGATATTAAGTAATCAATCAATAACATTATTTTTTGTCCTTAAATGGTATTATCTAGGTCACGTAGCCCAAAAAGCTAACCAACCGCTTGCCGTACTCGATACTCGGTCTCTGATAAAAAAAAGAACGGTGCCGACTTACCCAAAAAACGTGAAGATGAATGAAATGGTAAGTAACCAACGACCTTGGCTGTATAACGTCACCAATGATAGGGAAATGATTCGGAAATTCCTTTCCCGCAAGTCGCGGTTTTTAGAGAGTTATCGTCAGCTGGTCGCAATCGCTTCAGTTAAACCAGCTACTAATGTGCCTTTATTTAAATATTACCGGTTAGAGAAACTCTTCAAAATGGGCTGCTCTACCTCGAAAGTGGAGATATCAAGTTGTAAGTAGGCCTAATAATTTCTCTGGGACGGTCTTTTGTCATCGATTTAAGTAGGTCATTTGCGTTCACATTTCGCATGTCAATTATTAAACATAACCTTGAATTTGGTGCGGTTCTATTTATTTATTTAGAAAAAGTCTAGACGTAAACTGAAATGTCAAGAAAATTCACTGACATATTTTTTAAACTTCGGCTGAACGAGTCGATTTCCACCAAATTGTTTGAAAAATGCCAAGTAGGTTCACTGTTTCATAGAGAAGGTATCACAGAACCCTATTTTTGCAAAACAAAAACAACCACTGCACTACTTATTGATCTAGGCAATCTAAAAATAGTCCAAGAAAATGTATTCCCTCTTAACTCTTACAAGCCACTTGTTCCAAAAATTACAACTTTACCAATATTTTTCAGCTACTAGTACTAGGACTGAAAGGGAAAACCCAGATGACTTTGTGGAGGGTGTGGTGTGCCAAGTATCCGACCTCAAAGAAAATGAGTTGAAAACTTTCGAGTTGGACGAAGGAAAAGTCTTGGTAATAAAGCAGAATGGAAAAATTAATGCTTTGGGCACAAAATGCACGCATTATGGTGCTCCGTTAGTGAATGGTGCCCTTGGGGATGGCAGGGTTAGATGTCAATGGCACGGGGCATGTTTTAGTTTTGCGACGGGCGATATTGAAGACTTTCCAGGTGAGTTTTTGCTCATATTAATATTGCAGGTTGCAGTTTAGTACGTGGTAACTAAAAGTAAATAGATACCGAAATTGCTAAAATTATTTTTTGATAATTTGTACCATTCATTAGAAGGTAAAAAGTGTTAAAAGCTACTTTTCAGGTGAAAATGTATGGAAATATACTTGTTGGGCTTAGTATAAAAAGTTTGATATATTTATGATTACACATGTACAGGATTTGATATGTCTATCTTGTGCTCTGGTCTTAATACCATCCAAAATGACACAATTTAAGTAATGTTGTAATCAGAGATATTAAATTTCCATATAATATTATTTGTTGTGTAAAAAATAACAAAAGCACACTTTTTCTATTTATAAATACCTATGTAAATAACGTAACGTTTGTACGTAAAAACAAGTGAAATAAATTGTGGAGCCTCGTCACCTTCAATCAATATTTCAGGAAAAATCAGATATATCAGTATGTCTCATAAATAGTTCTGTCTTTAGTCATAAAAAAATCGTTTATATCTCTCTAATAGTTACTAGTCTGGAATTATATTATACTGTAGTATTATTACTTTTATCTTATCATTGTCTAATTATTGTCTGAAGATTGATAAGTAATAGCTTTTCATCATGTAACTGATATTTGTATTTAATAGTAGGATTAATATTTTTCAAGAATCAACTATTATATAAAAAAAAAACTTGTTTTTTCTAGAGAAAGTATTTTCATATATGTATTAAATTTTTCATATCCTCAACATTATATTTTTGTTCTACATTCTGCTGTTATCTCGGTTTTGCACTTATCAAAAATGCTTCAGTACAAAATGATATCAAACATTTACATATCTACTTACCTAAATATTTTTTTTTAATAGTACAGTAGCAATAATAGTAGTTGAGTAGAAGATGCAATTTCTATATAGCTTAATAAATCTGTCAAGTTATCTCAGATATCGAGTGTTTCGTTATAGCTATTTTAAGCCACAAAATTATGTATATTATACGGGTTATCAAGAATGCATTGGCAGCATAAGATTTATTGTATACTGGCTAAACCTATAGATTATAATGTACAGTTTTTGGGAAGGTGTTATTGTTCTAAAAAAAAAATGTCTATCCTGGACGTGGCTTTTAGCTTTAACTTTTAGCAAGGGCATATAATCAGCAAGCCACTTATTTTGCAGAAGATCAGCAAGTAGTTCTGACCAAAATCACATTGAATCACATTCTCACAGAAACTGACAATTTTGTACTGGGTGGTTCGAATTGGTATGTTTTTGAGGATTACAGAGAATCTATATAGTCTATATAATGTCAATTGAAACTGTAAAAAAAATTCCGACAAAAGAAATATCTGCACCTCGACGGCGGCCTCTTTGTTTACGCATATGTGTCGTTTGTCGGAATTTTTTATGCAGTTTCAATTGAGATTATAAAGACTATAATATATAGAGCCAATCTAATGGATCAGTCCTCTGTTTTTCTTTTCGAAAAAATAATAACAGCAGAAACCGCATCTCTATCCCTTACCATCTTTTTTTCCATCTTTTTTCTATTCTCCATCATCTTTTTGGCAAAACCGACTGATACCCTTTTCTCGTTTCCCTTTCAAGGTATCTCAAAATAGTTTGAACATTTTCCAGGCACTTTTTAGACACATTCGTTGGCATAAAAATAATGAATAATGTCATTCAATTTTTCATTTTCTTGTTTTCACCACCACTTGTGTTTTTTTAAATGGAACACCCTGTATTCTAATAAAGTGGATACTCGAAGCGGATGGTTCTTTATGAAACATTGTGAAAATAATTGTTTTGAAAAAAACATTGATCTCATTTAGAAAAACTAATAGATAGCATGCTAAAAAACAAAAGGAGGAAATTAATTTGTCGGGATTTTTACAATATTCGGGAAAAAGAAGGCACCTATAGTTATATTAATCATGTCCCAGGTTATAGTGAAAAAACAGCTCGCAGAATAGAACAAAACGGGTGTAAAACGATTAGTGTCAACAAGTATACTATTGGGAGGATTTTGATAAACAACAAAGAAAAGGTTAATAAATTAAAACAATCGGGGGTATACCAAATTAACTGTGCGGATTGTAATGCCGTGTATGTGGGTCAAACCGGTAGAAGTATTGAAACTAGAGTAAAAGAACATAAAAAATCCATATTAAATAACGCAAAAAATTCAGGATTTTCGACGCTTTGCATAGAAAACAATCATTTTATAGATCAGAAAAATGTAGAGGTACTGCATCGTGAAAAGAAAGGAAAGCGCTTAGATCTGTTAGAGCAATTAGAAATTAAAAAATCTTTAATTATAAATCCTTGTACTACGAATGATCAGATAGATTTTACACTCTCGCCCTTCTTAGAAAATGTAATAAAAACTCGGGCTTTAACAGATGGTAGGATCAATCGGGGATAGGTGCTCGTAAACAAATAAATAACGAAAACGCGCTTCGAAACGTTTAGTAATAGACATTTACTCTATTGAAAAAGGCCTAATAAGCCGAAATACTAGTATATAGAGTGTTTTCTATATATTTCTTGGAACATTTAAATGAGATCAATGTTTTTTCAAAACAATTATTTCCAAAACAATTATATTCAAAACAACCCTGTATTTCATTTCTAAAATTGAAAGGGGATGGAAAATGCACTCCAAATATACCTACCTTTATAGTTTATATATTGTTTTTCGAATAATTTCTAGAAAATATGAAAAGTTTTCAATATTGCAATATTGAAATATAGTAATTGGCTAGCTTAGAAGACAGGGAAAATAAAAAAAAATCATGTTTCACTTTGTTAGACGTCAATTTATACAAATAAAAATGGCTTGAGAAAAAAAATAGGTTGAATTCTGTTAATAGCAATTAAACTAATTTATGCGTGTACAGTTTTTATTAATAGCTAACTAATTTGTTATTATGTGGTAAAAACTATTAAGATTTAAATTAATATTTTTTATGTTTTAATTACAGAAATTATCATAATGAGTATAAAATATAGTATTACCTCTTATCCGACATTGGGAATTAAACTTTAATATTACATTAAATATCATTTTATGTGGTAACTAGTAATAGCGCTCTGATACTACTTATGAGATAGATGAATCACTCTATAATTATGGTCAAAAACTATAATGTCGTGATAAATGGATTGTCCATTTCGATTGCAAGTTTGGAAATAGTCAACTTTTTTTTTTCTCAGAAGTATATACTAATTTTCATAGTTATACACATAACGTTTATTGTTTATAATACAGCTGATCTCCGCAAGCTGGCTCGGGTCCCACGAAAGCCGTTTCAGATCCCTTTCCAGCAAGTTCATCTGCCCGTTCATTTTCTTCAATGCTTTTATGACCTGGCACCCAACACAAACTCACCGTATTGGTATTTGCCAGTTCCACCAGCAAGTGCAAACAGTCCCAAACAACCCTCGAACTGATCTTGTTTGAATTCAGAGCCTTTATCGTGGCCTGACTATCAGAGAATATGTAGATGAGTTTACGTGTGTACCCTTTCCTCGCATTCTCCGCCAAACATGCCATTACTGCAAAAATTTCTGCTTGGAATACTGTACAGACTATAGCTTGTACAGCATTTAAGTTTCAGCCCAAATACTCCTCCTCTGTCTGTTTTGGAGCCATCTGTAAACCATACAAAGCTCCAAGCCTCCAGAGAATTTATCTTCAACTCCCAGTCACTCAGATCCTGTATTTGAACCTCGAATCGCTTACGGAAGTTAAACCTTGCAATCGTTCTGTCAGATATCATCTCTAGGATAGGCTCTGACATCAGTGTGTTTCTTATCTTGGAGTGTCCCCCTGTTGTTCCTGATTCGGTATGCTGCTATCCTTGCTTCTCTTTCCAACATCATGTGAAGTGGTGGTAGATCTAGCAGGACTTCTAGCGTAGCTGTTGGTACCGAAGCCATGGCCCCCAAGTATATACTATTCGACCTACATACTAATACTACTATAAACTAATTCGACTGTACTGTCGATATTTTCAAAAACATAATTCATTATAACTATTAGATATTAATTATAAATTAAATTTAATAATTGCTTTAAATAATAATAATTCTCACTTATAATTGCATAAGAGGTTTGTATTTTACCGGATAAATTAGGATTGTTTAATGAGAAACTGTTACCTAGCAATTAGATGTGAAAAACTGTCAACTATTAGAAGATTGACCTATTTTTAGGTTGACAGTTTTTCGAGTCAAATTGCTAAAGGAAACAGTTTAGAATTTAAACAACACAAATTTACCCGGTATCAATACAAACATCGAGTGTAATTCGGCAGGACAATTTAATGAATAAGAAATTTAGAAACATATGAATGCAAACTTTATTTATGAAACTATTGAATTCTTTAATATTTACTTTGTAGCATTTTAGCGGTGGTATTTCAAATTGTTTTAACTACCGCTTCTTTATAGTCTTTTCCATCACATTTTCGCATATTAAAAGCCCATTGCAATATTATATTCAATTTCTCGATGGAAATATCTGGCTCAAATTTATATCCTTTCGTATTGCAAAAAGTAGGAAATAGTCGCTAGATATGATTGAGACGCAACTGTATTAGCAGGCATACAGGTATTAACAGTTTGACTAATTTCATTGTTCATAGACTCACTGAATCGACTCATTTGTTAGTGTTTAATAATTCAATAAGTTGTTGACAAAAATGTCAAACTACCGGGATATCAAAAATTATCTTAGTCAAGGGTGGTTGTGGAATGTAAAATGTGTGTCTTACTTTAAATTTTTGAATATGTTTTGTTGTGTCACAATCTGTCAAGTCATTGTGCTGAAATTTTCTAATCCAGTTTTTGAATCTTGCCTCTTACCACACAGCACAAACTTTTCATGATTGAAGCCTATTTTCGAATGGGTGCGCTAGTTAATGGAAATTGGCAATACAGTCAACGTTTGTGTTTGGACAATTTTCGAGACCACTTCCCAAACGTGGCAATATTACCGGACAATTTTTATGCGTGCCTTACAAATTGTGTTGAAGTGTTTCGCGAAACTGGTTGTGTGACTCATAAAAAAGGTGCTGGTAGACCAAGAGTTCGTACAGAAGAAGTTGTCAATGACGTTCGTCAATGTATGCAAGAGGAGCCTGCAAAACCTTTGAAACGTCTTTCTCAGGAAATTGGACTTTCTTATGGAACATGTCATAAGATTTTAAAGAAAGACTTGAACATGCATCCATATAAGATGCAAGCACATCAAGCTCTTCTGCCCGCAGACCACCCCAGACGCCTTGCTTACTGCCATTGGTTTGTCAATAATTTAATGAATGACGATCTTCTGGACTTAACTTTTTTTTCTGACGAAGCGTGGTTCCACCTTTCGGGATACATCAATTCTCAAAATATGCGAATGTGGAGCAATGATAATCCTCATGTTTTTACTGAATCGCCACTACATGCTCAAAAAATTGGTGTTTGGATGGCAGTTTCTCGCAGAAGAATAATTGGGCCAATTTTTTTCGATTTCACCGTCAACAGGGAAAGGTACAGACACAACTTTTTGGCTGAATTTGTGCAACAGTTAAACGATGATGAACTTCGGTACGGTTATTTCTAGCATGACGGTGCAACAGCACATACTACACGAGACAATATTGCTTTCCGCCGCGAGTTTTTTGATGACCGGCTGATAAGTTTGCATACAGAAGTTGAGCTTCCTCCGAGATCATCTTGTTTGACAATTATGGACTATTTTATATTTCCTTACTTAAAAAACAAGATTTTCGCAACTCCGGTAAATAATTTGCAAGAACTGCAACAAAGAATTGTTCAGCAATGTGCAACCATAACGCCAGAAATGCTGCAAAACGCTTTACACAGCATGAGGAGGCGCGTCAACTTGTGCATCGAACGGGGGACATTTCCAACAATTACTGTAATTTAGTTTTTCTTGTTACTAAAACCGTTATTTCATAATTTGTAGTTCATTATTGTTTTACAACTGAAATAAATAGGTATGAAATTTGTAGGTTATTGATGATGTCAGTGTGACAGTGACATAATTATTTCAAATTTAAAGTAAGACACACGTTTTAACATTCCACAACCACCCTTGACCAAGATAATTTTTGATATCCCGGTATTTATTTTGGCAATGGACTATAATTGGACTTGATAATTGATTAAAAAATGAATAGGTGAAAAAACCACTTGTGCATTTGCCACTGTTAAAGTTGCAGGAAACTTTTGTCGCTGTCAAAGTGACAATTGCACTGTGGCATATGCGATTTTTTATATATAAATGAAATTGTCTATTTTAAAACTATAGGTGATATGGCTTTTGTTTTGTTTTAAGCATAAATCTTCTTCATTTTTAAGCTTCAAAGTTTATGAGCATTAAAAACTCTATTATGGAATCTAAGTCCTAATATTCTTAGTGGAATCTAAGTAAGTTCTAATGTTCTCTGTGTTATCAGAGGAAGAATGGTCAAACGGTACTGGGCTGCGACAAGCCAGGCTCTTAATTCGAGGGCCTTGGTCGAACGCAACTCAATCGATACTTGCGCTAAGTCATAACAGCATAAGGATTGTCACAGGACTGTTGACAGGTCACGGACATCTTAACAAGCACCTAAACACTATCGGTCTTAGTGACACTAGAAGGTGCAGGTTTTGCACCAACACAAGAACAACAACAACAAGTTCTAATGTTTTTGTTGTGCAGAAGCTTTTTTTGAGATGTGTGGCTGGTGTTGCTAGTTCTCATACTTGTAGGAATATATTTAAACAACACAAGATCGTTACCTTACCAGTCATTTACATTTTTCAAGTATGTATGTATGTTTTTAAACATAAGAACACATTTGTTTCAAATAGCGTATACCATGACGTCTATACGAGAGAAAGACTTAATTACCGCGTGCCTTTTGCAAGATCAGGTTTAACCTCTGGTTCTACAAATTATGTAGGACCTAAAATGTTCAAATCGCCTTCCAGACGAGATAAAGTGTATACAAATAGAATGTGTATTTAAAGCTAAACTTAAAGAGTATTTACTTAGTAAACCTAAACCTAACCTAACCTAACCTAAAACCAGTACTTTAATTCATCTTTTTACTGCTTTATCGATTAGATAAGTGCAAAAGCGCTCTTAAAAATAAAAAATAACGTTAATTTCAACAAAGCATTGCATTTTTGCCATTTTGCTTCCAGGTTTGGACTCGCTGCCCTGCTACAAGGTCACCATCGAAGACAACAACGTCAAAGTACGCGCCAGGAAATCTGAGCTGGAAACCAACAAGCGGGTCAAGCCGATGGCCAAGAGGAATAAGAAAGAGGGACAGAGTATCGTTGTGATCGGAGGGGGGCCAGCTGGTGCCACTTGTGTCGAAGCTCTCCGACAGGAGGGATATACCGGACGAATTATACTGGTTTGCAAGGAGAACTGCTTGCCTTACGATAGGGTATGACTATTTATTAATTTAAACAAACTATAAACTAACTGTTATAAACTATTGTAGAAATGCAAATGGCAAAATATAATTTTGACATTTGACAGTTACGAAAACAACTTTCTAAATAGTACCGGGATATCAAAAATTATCTTAATCAGCAGTGGTCAGGAAATGAAAAACGGTTGTCTTAGCTTGCTAGCACCGGACTACTTGTCTTCTACTTCATGATACCAATGGGGTGTTTTCCTATTTTTTTTTTTACATCGGCAATGGAAAGTAGTTGGAAAAAGAAGAGATACGTATTTCTGGAATTTTAATATTGGGTTCATTTAAGTCCATAAATTATTTTTTTATTGTGCGTGATATCTATGCGACGTCACTAAGCGAAAATTCAAAATTTGCGCCATTTTTTAGTGATTTCTAGGATATTTTCATTTGTGTGGTTGGTATCACTGCTTGACAACTTTACTTTTGTTTATGTTTGAATTGTTTGGTTAGAGTAAACATGAGACATTGTTTTTAGTTTATATTTTTACCTGTGAATTGTTGTCTCTGCCTGTGACTGATTACGAGTATATTTATTAGTAATAGAAAAACATCGTAATTTGTAAAGGTAATTTTTGAATATATTTAATCGACTTTGCAGTAATACTGTTAAGTTAAATACTAACCTTACATTTTTCATCCCTTTTATTTCTGAAAGGATCTATAACCGGTAAATTGTCGAACTTAGCCTCTACAAAACCTTGCTCCATGTTTAATAAAAGTTTACTTCACAAGAAAACAACAATACAACACGTCAAGTTGTTAAGCCAAACACAAACAGGAAATTTCAAATGTCAATAATCGAAATGTCGACTGTCGTTTGTCGTCGTTACAAACTGAAACTAGCCACATATTATCAGTGTGGCCTCTTTATAGATACATATTCCCTAGTTTTCGCTTAGTGACGTCACGAATATAGAATAAAATTTCAAAATTGAATTAAAAATTTTCTACCTATTCAATCTTAATAATTTTTATCCTAATAAATATAAAAAAAAATATTTTATAAAAATACAGGTTTCCACTTTCATTTCGATTGAAGAAAATACCCCGTTTACACTATCCCGTGACATTCCACGAACCAAATAAAAAAAACAAATTCCAGAATAGTCGATGTACAGCCTCTACTGTGGCTTCAGAATGTTTTTGATGCGGCTAAAATCAAGATGACTAGGTTAAATTATTTACCATAACATGTGGATAGGTACTTGCGAAAAAACCCTACTAAACTTGCTACTTAATAGTATCTTGCAATAATTAATCCGAAAATTTTGTTAAATTTTGTCCGATGATATGATTGTATTGAAATCATAGAAATTTAAAAAAAAGTATAGAATGCTTTTATGAAGCTTGAAAATGGATGTCCTATGGAGAATACGGAACTCTAGTAACTTTAGAGTTGTGTCGGTATTTGAATACCGCGATTTTGGAGCGGTATTTTAATGGGACCGGTTAATAACCGGTTACTGAGTAACGATTGTGTTGTACTGGAAACACGGATTTCTTGTTTATTTTAAAAAATCCCCGACTGGAAAGGAAAAAAAAAGGGAACTAATATGCCACTGTGCGGTATTTTGTCGCGGTACTTTTCTGGAGCTGTCGCGAGAGTAACGCGACAGAAGAGGAACCGGTATTCCCATCTCTAAGTAGCTTTGGTTTTCTATATTGGTAGCTATGGTCGCACTAGCAGCTAGCTTTGCATTAACACCCAGGCGGAAAATTAAAAAATCAGGTCATTTTACACGTTATTTTCAGTGAGTTTGAATTTACGGTAGAATGTATTTTGCTGTTATGTGGAGAACTACGTCAGTGTTAGTTTTTCCACTATTTTGTGTACGACCCCATTTTTACGTTTTAGGTGAAGGTAAGCAAAGCCATGGACTTCGAAATAGAAAAGGCAGAATTCCGTGACGACAAGTTCTACGAGGAGCATGACATAGAGGTCCTGAAAGGGGTCGAGGCGACAGGCTTGGACACTGCTACGAGGACGGTAACACTCAGCAACGGAAACAAGCTGGAATACGATCAGGTGTTCATAGCGACCGGTTGCAAAGCCAGGAAAGTCGACATTCCCGGTGCTGATCTTCAGAACGTCGTGGTACTAAGAGATTACGCCCATTCTAAGTAAGTATTTCGGTAGAGGAAAGGTCCATTTATAATCTTTAAAGATAAACAATTAAATGACAAATAATAAAAATAAAAAACCCAAAGAAAAAATTTTAAACAAACATGAAAAATATTTTTCTAGATACACCAATGCCCAGCTCCAGGCAGACAAGGAAGTGGTGGTGTTGGGCTCCAGCTACATCGCCCTGGAGGCGGCCAATTACTGCGTCAACAAGGTGAAGCGAGTGACTGTCATAATGAGGAGCGACGTGCCCTTCAAGCCGCTGCTGGGGCCCGAGATAGGCTCCGCTTTCATGCGGCTGTTCAAGGACAAGGGTGTGCACTTCGTGACGGGCAGCGCGTTGACCAGGGTGAATGAAGACGGGCACGGGAATGTCGTTAGTGTCGAATTAAAAGATGGTAAGTGTTTTTTTTTTTTTTAATTAATTTACTTTATTTGATTAAAACCACTCGCCAAATATATGAGGCGCTTCACATACATAAATACAGGGTGGCAGTTTATAGTTACGTTGCTGTTAGCAATAAGCAATTATCCTTTGGTGTAGTCAGAGCACCCACTAAGACCCATTTTCTAAAGTTCTTTTTATATATACAGGATGTTCCATAGAAATTATAAAAAATGTAGAATGCTTTTGTGGAGACTGGAAATGGCCATGTCTATTGACAAAACGTAGCTCTAGCAACATTGGTTTCTGTATAGGTAACTCTGGCCATACTAGCATCTAGCTTCGCATTAGCCGCCGGGTGGGAAATTCAAAAATTACATAATTTTACATGTGACCTAGATTATTTGCAACCACTTGGAATTTTTGTCATAATATTCACCCATTCGCAATTTTTAACTAGTAACATGCTAAGTAAATACTAAATAGCCGGTTACATTACATTACTATTAATATTTGAATAATCCTTACCAAAATTTAGGACAGATTGAAATCTTAAACCCCAAATTTACTCAAAATCGTTTTATTGCCCAAAGGTCATATATCTCATTATAAACTGAAACAAAACAGTTGTTCAGGGAACACAATAAAATATAAAGTATGGTAATATTTATCAAAAAACCGGTAAAAACAACAAATACACAAATAAGGTGGAGGCCATAAAATAAACAAGAACAATTATTAACACAAGCTGACAGCTGACAAACGTCAAAGGTTCCTAACTTAACACTTAATTTGGATTAAGCACTACCAATACTTACAGGGTTGTATCCCATGGTGTGGTGTAAAAATTCCCGGAAAATTCCCTAAAGTTACGTCTTCTCGTGTTCTGCCTAGAGTGGCTATTTTTGGATGTGTCATATATGGATATTGACATTCTATATTTTTTATAATATCTATGGGTTGTTTCTATAGAGTGTCACAAAAAATATATTTCTTTTAAACTTAACACCCAATATATTTTTTGCTATTGCGTTCGCTGTCGCCATTTTATTAACGTTTTTCTAAAAACTCATGAATATACTTGTAAAAATTCTTTTAGCACTGTAGATTGTCAAGATTATGAATTAAAATTTTCAACTAGTGTTAACAGGATGTAGCTCTATCTACACAACCGGTCAAAAGTCAATTACATACAGGGTGTTGTTGTTGCCGTTGTTGGAAGGTGCGCGGTCACCCACATCACTCGGGTCTTTCGACCCATTGTGCCTGTGCTAGTCGAGAGCTATTGGAGGAGACCCGTGCTATGCGCATAGGCCAATACCCGTTCTAAGGGAAGCTGTCTAATGTCCTGAGGCAGAAGAAATGCTGCGCCCAGGTGTTTGTGTCTCTTGACCATGAGGCAGGCACAGCCACAGAGGATGTGAATCGAGTCCTCGTCATTGTGTCCGCAAAGGCTGCACCTTCTAGTGTCACTAAGGCCAATAGTGTTAAAGTGCTTGTTGAGATGTCCGTGACCTGTCAGCAATCCTGTGACAATCCTTTATGCTGTTACGACTTAGCGCAAGTATTGATCGAGTTGCGTTCGACCGAGACCCTTCAATTAAGAGCTTGGCTTGTCGCAGCCCAGTCCCGTTCGACCATTCTTCCTTTGATCTTTCCTTGATCCAATTTCCAATAGACCTTGTTACATAACTAGGCGGAAGCCCCAGTACTGGTTCAGGCCCTGTAAACTGTATATTTGAGCCTCTTTTAGCCAGTGCATCAGCCTCCTCATTTCCTGTTATGTTGTGATGACCTTATACCCAGGTCAATTTTACTTGGTTGTTCTGTCCCAATTGGGCCAGGCCATTAATAGACTCTAGGACCGCCCTGGAGGTAATCCTGTAGGAGATCAAGACGTGTAAAGCCACCTGACTGTCTGTGCATATCTGGATATGCTGATTAGAATATCTCCTGTGATTTTCCTAAACAGATACAGAGATAGCAAACACTTCCACCTAAAAGACCGTGGCTTACTTTCCCAAGAAGGATAGTTTCGCCCTTGGGCGCACACCTCGGATCCCTACCCTGAGCCCTGGTCTGTCTTGGACCCATCCGTAAACCGTATTTCTATTTGGTTTCCCAAATAGAAATAAGCCAAAACTTATCTAAAGGTATCTTTGGTTTCTTTTAAGCCAAAACTTATCTAAATCTTGAGACAAAAATTGTAGTTGTAAAGTTTTGTCTGCCGATATTGTCTGTGAGGGGGTCGTAAGGCTTTTTGCTTTATTTTTTGGCTTTTTATGGGGTCGAGACTCTAAAAAGGTTGAGAAACAATGGACTAGGGTAAATCGAGTAAGTTCCTTAGATACTTTTTTAAAGATGGCAAATTCGCCGCTTAGTATCTCTCTGCTTCGCCTATCATAAAGTTCACAAGCCACAGGCAACTACAATGACCTTGAATTTGCTTGAAATTTTTGCCTGCGGCGCTATTTTCGCTCCTAGGCCTGCGGCCTGCACCTCAATCCACGTCACCTATTTACTGACCCACGAACCACCACTGGTGTACCGCTCCGATCAAATATGTATAGATAAGTAATTGGCTATTTGTCAGTATATAAAATAGTCGTGTCCAAGAATAACAAAAAACACAACCTCAATTTCATGAAATTTCCTGTCACAGTGCCCAACGGCATGGGCGGCTGTGTTTCAAGGGGTGCAAATAATAATTATAAAACTAAAAGTAAAATATTCTAATTTGTATATTTTATTTTAGTAAATACAATGTTTAAGATTTGCATATTCAAGAACAAAAATTTATACACATATGTGTATAATATTTACTACACTTTTTATAATAGTATTTAATATTTACTATTAAAAAACAATTGCAAAATCATTGACGATCCGTCTCGCGATCGCCGCGCCGATTCTACGTTTATGCATGGTTACAATGGGCGTAAACCACGCCCATTGGTGACAGTCACAAAATCCCCAACAATTTATGCGGTAAATTAAAATGGCATTTTTTGATTGGACCAAATGCTTGGGCACCAATATAAACAAAAAGCTATTGTTTTAAATATCGTTGGTCACGAAACTGTGTTGCTATAATTTGTCTATATAATATTTGGTCGGATGTGTACCGCCTATCATTATTTTTATTCTGAATGCTCATTTTTTTTTTTAGTTATACTTATATTAATCATGATTCGTTCATCCTGAATAAAATCTGAACTGAACCTAAATCAATCTCACTACTTTTTATGTTTAAAATTACTCAGATCGTCAAACTTGTCAAAACGCCACAAACATAACTTTACGTCTCCTGCTGTCATTTTGAAAAAATCTGTCTAAATGCGGTTTGTTCCTTATCAGGCTCCACCCTCAAAGCCGACCTGGTCATAATGGGCGTGGGCAGCACCTACTACACCGACTTTATGAAGAACTCGGGTGTGGAGATGCTAGAAGACGGCACTATAGAGACGAACGAGTACCTCCAAACCAACGTGCCGAACGTTTATGTAGGGGGAGACATCGCTTACGCTCCCGTATGGTCCCATCACAACAAGAAATCGGAGATCGGTCACTACCCCCTCGCGCATTACCATGGGAAGATAGCGGCGCTAAATATGCTTGGAAAGCGGAGAGAGTTGAGAGCCGTGCCGTATTTCTGGACCATGCTTTTCGGCAAAGGAGTCAGGTGAGCTATAAAATGTCAACATAAGCGAAAGAGACGTTGGATAACTTTGATTTTATTTGGGATAAGTCGCACTTATAGATTTATAAGACAAGGGATATGTAATTGTTTACATTTTAAAACAATCAAAGAACCCCTTGTTTACACTTTATCTGGTCAACTGCAAGGTCTACTTTATGATTGTACGAAAAACTGTTGGTAAACTGTCAATTGTGTAATTTATATTTTCACATTTAAACTACCATGATTAAAGTTAAAATATTACATAAAAATATTTTTCTGTTTCCTAGTTAAGTAGATAAATCATATTTTGTTAAAAACGTTGCGATAAAAACTAACTTCATAACGCAAAAATGGAATGAACAGGCATCATTGCTCCCTACTCAAATCCGCATGTTCATTGATACCGATAACAATGCACGTGAATCGTAGTATTTTATAGTATTTCTTTTGTGCGGTGTTGCTGGCAGTCGGAATTGTGCTTTTGTGAATTTTTCAGTTTTTTTCGTAAGGATTTTATTACTATTCTTCAGAAAATGGTGCGTCAGTGTCAAGTGTATGGAAAAGTGAATTCTTTATATTCAAAACTGTCTTTCCACAGGTAAATTTTGCCAAGTTTTGTTTTGTTATTCGGTCGCTATATTTGTCACGCCATATTTACGAATTTTCAGGGGCGTGCTGGCTGGCTTCCTTATCATTTTACGGAATATAATATGTATATATATATATATATATAATATATACTATATTATATTATGGAATTGCTTTTGTTATTTTTTAAAATATGGCTGATGAGTTAGTTTTTGGAAATACCTACACACATACTTAAATATTGTCAAAACAAGAATCCAAGCAAGAAGTTAAGACATCATTCAGCACTTTGCTGCATAACAAATTAAAAAACCTATAATGTTTAGTAAGTGTGAAGCCAACATGCAACGTTTGCACATAAAAATTAAAATCAGTTGCGTAACCAAGGTAATTTTTAAAGGTATCCTTTATACTAATCTAAGAGAAAATCACCATTATCAGGCTTTTAAGAGTTATTTTGAAAACAGTAAGTCAAATAACTTGAAACAAAAAGTTGAATTAAAAACTAACACCATGTACATCTTTCTTATTTTAAATTATATTTCACTTTTAAATGTAATTGAACCCTGTATACAGAGTTTGGGTATCTTTGAAAAACTGAAAAATACTTTTTTACACTACTGTATATATAAGTTTTTGTAATGTAGTAGGTGTACCACCTTTACTTAATTCAGAATTTTAAGTGTTCAAGTTTCAATTCATATTCCCTACGTTAAAACTCCGATACTAATTCAATTTCTAATCTCACAAGCTGTTGCAATGTATAGTAGTGATTTTCTTAAAATTCCTTTTTTGATGTTTTATTATCATACCCAACCCTTCCAAAAACAGTACGCCTTTGGCGTCGGAAGCAAGTTCTCCCAAAACTTTTGCAATGCCGCACGGAGTCGGAATTTTACCGTACTTTCTCTCGGTATTCTTTGTCATACACATTGCAAATGATTGATACAAAACAAAAGGTTATTTATGAATGAACCGTGAGGTCTCCTCTTATTAAGTCTATGGTCGCACTAGTATTTCCATTGATTGTTCTAAACATGAGAGGAAAATGTTACTAATGGTGAGAAACATACCGTAGTGCCCTCTTTGGGTCTTTGCTACTATCTGTCTGACAATTATTGTCAAATTGACAGACGGATGACCTTCTTTTCGGCAGGTGCCATTATAGCAGTGACCTCTATTCTTTTTGAGGAAGACAATCTTTCTTATTTATTTTAAGATTCCGAAAACATCTACTCCACGAACAATGTGCCCCGACTGGCATTGCATTACTCAAAAAAGACTTTATTTTAATTAGCAAAGACCCAAGGAGGTCACTACGGTGTGTTTCTCACACCTAGTAACATTAGGCAACCATGTCACAACATTGTTCATTGATTCCGCTGCCTATTGCACCCTGAGCAGCGCATAACAAGCGTTAAACCAGTCAGTGTCTGGTGGTTGGTCTCGATGAAAGATGTGGCGGCTCCTATGCTGATGCCGGAGTAATGCAATGCCAGTCGGGGCACATTGCCTGTGGAGTAGTTGTTTTCGGTATCTTCTTCAAATAAATGAGAGGAAAATATATCAGATATTATGTTTTGGGAAAGACGTGTTATTATTATATCTGGGCTGAGGGGCATATCCTCTAGTACTGGCAAGAACTACCAAGATTAGTTCATTCGAAGGTGTTTATAATAAGTCCTTCAAAAATAAGAACTAAAGAACTTTTAGAGTTAAGCAGGTTGCACCTACGAACTTTAATGGGCCTTTTCCACATCTTTTTCTTATTTGCTTATTATAAAATATATACTTAGTTATGCCTAAAAAGTATTTTTTTTAATTTTTTTCTTCGCCAGATATATTTTGAAAAATTCTTAAAATTACCATGTATTTCAAATAACGCGCCACTGACGTCATACTCCAGTTCGTTGTTGTCTGTTGGCTGCCCTGGATTTTGTGTTCTGTCAAGTGAAGTGTGCTTAACCTAACTTTCGTTTTGTGTTTTGATTAATTTGATTGAAAATGAATAAAATTGAAGAGGGATATCTTAAGACTGATTCCAGACAACCTTCCAAGAGTTAACAGTGAAATGGTTAACGATTTCTACGTCATAAATATGAACTTTCTAAGTGCTGAAGTGTGCAATGTTAAGACAAGAAGGTTAGTTTTTATAACCTAAGTTATCACATCATCATTTAGTTGATTCTAGCACAGTATAATGCTAAAGAAACAGTAAAATCACTTCGTGTCGGTACCTTTGATGTCCGGTGGCGTAGGGGTATTTTTTGCAAAATGCGCGTGGATGGCGTTTTCCGTAGTGCGCATTACAATTGAAGTTAGCTACTAGTACAGGATAGGCTTTAGCCTAGGAGATGCCAGGGACAGGGCCGGATTTAAGAAAAATTAATATTTTTGTACTTTGTGAAATTTGTATGAGTTTATGACATATTATTTAAGAAAACACAAAAACAGCAGGATTCTGCCTTAAAGAGAAGGAATCATTAACAGTAACTTTTGCTCAAAACATTTTTGAAAAACCAATTCGTAGGGAAAAATGAAAATATCGTCATTTTTTATTTCATTGTGACAAAAAGCTTTTATACAACACTCATCTTGTTTGTTTATAGATTACTAGATTTAGATTATGTTTAATATTTATAGTTTAGAATAGGAGAGAAATTTCTGTGACGAGATGTAAAAAGTTTGTTTAGATAATAAGTGACGTCATACCAATCTAACATAATTTCTAATATGTATTTATTAGGTTCAAGCTCAAAGTACTTTTCAGACTTGTCCAGCGACAATTCCACCATGTTCGTAACATCTTTCTGAAATGTGCCCGTCTCTAAAAAAATTTACATAATTGGTATTTTTTTATAGGTATATGAAACTTCACTTCTTATAGATTCGAAATATTCTAATATATTTTTCTACATATTTGTTCGCCTAATTTACATAAATTTTTTTTTCACCCTATATAGAAAATACGACTTTGCTTCCTCATTTCAGGGAGCAAAGCAGTACTTCGCCTCCCTAGGGAGACAAAATGGTATATTGTGTTACTAGGAGTAGAAAGCGAACATTATTTGTTGAGTCCAGAAGCTTACACATCCGAGGCATTAGCCACAGTTGTGTAACTATGCGAAACACATAAAGAGCTTTATACTCCGAGTGACATACTGTTTTTTCTTCAAGCGTCAAAATTAAAACTGTATTTCATCGGGCATTTATGCTTGTATAAAACGCGATTTGGTGTAAAATCAAACTGACAGTTCTGAGAAATCATGGCTACATGACTTTTTTTTAGTTCGTTATTATGTTACACTTAAGTTCTTTACAAGTAAAACAATGGGGCTTTTCTATAATACACCTTACATAATATAATGTATTACTATAAGCTTGAAGAAAAAATACTTTTCCTCCCTAGATAGGTTGTAACCTTGGCAACGTTCCAGGTACTTTGATTTTACTTATCTAAGTATTATATTTTGACGTATTTAATTCATAAGAGAATATAATAAAAGTTATGTAAAATACCGTGAAAAGTCGTACAAAAAATCACATGTATTACTCAGGAGCAAAGTGCAATTTCCTACCTTGCATTTTGATTAAACTATCAGCGGGAGGAAATGATGCACTTTGCTTCCTCGTAAAACAAATAGCTATTATTTAATACTGCATAGGTACTTCATTTAATACATACCTTAAACTTATTTTCTGCATGTATTCATAAAAAAGACAGCAAATTGAACAATTTATTTTAATAAACACAATAATCTTTATTTTAAAATAGTATGTGTACTTACAATAATTGGGTATATTAAGACAAGTTACAAAAAAGTACAAATAGTACATATAGCATGGAATTAAAAGTATGCATGCTATTTGAAGGAAGTCTGAAAGTTTATGTAAAAACTTATAAGCTTTTGGCCCTAAAAAGTACAAATTTAGTGCAAACTGCTTAAATTCTTTAGAATATCTCATTCCTTTTTGCTTTTTCTTCAAGCAAGCTATTTGCATATCTATAAAATTTATAAAACTGCTTTCAAAATGTTTTTCAAAAAACCGAAGTAGGTACATCATTTTCTGTAATACTGCGGGGGGGTTGGTGTTGATGCAACTATAAGGCGCTTCTTCAAAGATTTAATTGTCCATCTCAAGCAGACTTCCTTGGTGTGTTAGAAAATACTGTTGGCGGGGTTTGAGTCGAAGCATCTGAAATATAATACGTACATTGTTATATTACAAGCTGCAGATTTGCAAGACTTTAAATTATGAAAAAAAATTAAAATTCAAAAAGAGGGCATCGTTCATTATGTCATTTACACAGCGTACAAACATGAGCTTTTTAAGCACTTGATTTCTTTTTACTGTGACTCAGTTTAGCTCACTTATGATCACGTCATTCAAATGAACGATTCGCTCTGAACGATTAATTTGAATGACCTGTGCGGTATGTGCCGGCACACCGAAAATGAACGAGCAACCCAGCTCTAAATGGAACTTTTGCCAAACATAAAAATAGAATGTAAACATTAACAATTTAATAACACTTACCTAAGTTTAAGATTGGAACTGCTGTTTTCTTCAATCGGTTTCTAAGCATATTGAAAAACATATTCTCGTCAAAGTGCAAGCTGCATATTCTTAATTTATTATAACATTCGGATGCTGAATATTCCATATACTCAGCAATACCTAGGTTACTTTTTCATAGAATGCATCTATACAAAAACAAAAATATATTACAAAAAAGCAGACCAATTTTTTACACACACACCCGCATAGAACAGATATATAATCTGTTCAGATTACTACGGCAGTATATCTGTATGAAGGTTTATATTTAGTTTTAATTTATTTAGTCTTATACTGTGTTACTACATGAATTTGCAGAATAGTTTGATAGTTTGTTTTAACAATAGCTCGCGTTGTAGGTTAGGTTCAAGATTTGTTTGAATTATTCGTATAGAAGATATAATTGCTAGAGCAACAAACATGATAAGGCATAAGTATCATAATATTGATAAGTACTGTGGCCCTGTTTTATTAAACTTTATACTTACATACATTTTGTAACATAATTTTATGTAGTTAACTAGATACATACCTTTGTATCCTTTGGGAATCTAAAAAACGTTAACCGAGTTTCAATGCTGGAAGTACTCAAACAACTTTCAACTGCACAATAATATTCAGTCATTGCGTAAAATATTAAGAATAAGGAATAAAACAAAAATCTTGCTCACAAACAAGAAAATCAAAAGTTGGGTTAAACATAAAACATTTTGTCACAGGTCGTCCGGGTCGAACGTCGAACACTGCTGCTGCTAACTTCTCTCGATGGACTTCAGGGGATATGCGCAAAACAGTAATTCTTTTCCACGCGCATAAATATTTGGGTGGGGGTTGATTATTCACTTTTGTAGGGGAGTGAACCTACTGTTTCTTTAGCAATATACTGTGATTCTAGCACAGATTGTGCAGTGTTGTCACTTTTAACGAAAAATACCTAAAGATTATTTTGCTCAAGTCATAAATTGAAAAATAATCATGTTGATTTGCTTTAATAATAATTTATAGAAAATATTTCACCGAAAAATACATATTTTCATATCAAAATTACCATTTCACCTAAAAATACATACTATTCTCATTTCAAAGTTACCAGAATGTAAATCTAATCGTTGCCAAGAAAAAAGTAAAATTATATGTGGCAACGTGGAGCCGTTCCTTAACTTCTCTACATTTTATTGGCTACTGGAGTGTGATGTCAGCGAACCGCGCAGTTTGAAATGATTCATGAAGACCGGTCACTTTGTACTTGGATAACTTCGCTTAATTACAATTCTTTAATAAATTGGGTTGATTCTACCTTCACTTATGTACCAGTATAACGTTTGATATTAATAAAATAGTAAAATTCAATTTAGTGGAAAAGGCCCATTGGCCTGTATACTGGTCGCTGCCGTTTAAAATATCGTCTGTACAAATTCGGCCTAGCAGAAGATGCTGAGTTCCGTTTAGGCTTAGAAGATGATGAAACGGCAGAAAACATATTATGCACCTGCCCCGCTGGGGAAAGAATCAGATACTCATTATTTGGCAAAGGACAACTTCTGCTAGAGGATCTGAATAAGTTCTCACCCAATAAGGTGATCAGCTTCATTAAGAGGCTGCGACCTCATCTATCTTGATTTTTTTAACCAACACCGATTATAGGAATTAACCGAAAATGATTATAGGAATCTGTATTCCTGGAATGAGAAACAATCCTTGATTTTTTTTAACAAAGTAATAATAATTACTAATTACTCTGACCATCAAGATAAACGGTAAATAATTAATAATTTGTTAATCCTAGACACTGAAGTCCAGACCAGAATTAAGCAAAGTGCAATGACCGAAAAAAGAGTAGATCTGTGTTGTCACATTTATTTCTAAAGTATTCTTATTTAAAACAGGTGTCACGGTTCGATTTTGTGGATTGTCGATTTAACGGCGCAATCTTAATTCATGTAAATAAAATCATATTTTATATTTCGCATTGCCGGTATAGCATAGCATATGAGTTGAAATCCTGACAAGTTGGGTGAAGGATCGGCTAAAGAACGGTCAATCGTAAAAGTGAGATTGCGATAAAAATGTCCTTGTACGCCATAGCCGTCGATAACGTTATAATACTTTCTAATTTTATATCTGATAATATCTGCCTATCCCAAATTAATTTGAAGATGCCCCTATTTTAAAACTTTTAGTTTTCTCTATCTGGTTGCTCAGAATATCAAATCTCTGCACGTGAGATTAATATAATCCCATTTCCACCCATTTGGTTACGACTATGGTGTAGACAAATTCCTCATATCTCGAAATAAAAAGAATAGAAAAAAAATAAGAAAAAAATCCATGCTGAACGGCTCTCTGAGATTTTTCCGTCGAAACTAACGATGGAGTGTTCGGCTTCAACGGAAGTATCGTAGAGGCCTGTAACTCTGGATGTGCTTTTGGTAATTTGTACCTTCCTTGTTTGGGATTTAGTCACGTTCCTGAGAGATATCGACCTTCGTAGTTTGTTTTTGTGTTGTGTAACATTCTTCAGAAATGTCCTTCCTATTTGAGATTAAACGCCTTACGTCTCCGGGACATCCAACATTAAACCGATTTCTGTCCTTAAAACCACTGGAAAGAGCCGTACATACTAGGGTTCCTTTTAACACTCACCAAGGCCCTGGTAATAGATACCCTGTTCCTGCTAGTATTTATTTTGTCTTCCATACCTCGCATCCTTCGAGCTGTTAAACCGAGATCACGTGCAGAACACCCCGGAGCACCTGTCTACAAGGACCTCCGTAGTCTCACTAAGATTCGCGGCTGTTATACAAGTTGAAGTAGAAGTCATAGCCTATATAGTGGATCCACACCCCAACTGTCAACAGCTGATAAGTTTTATGTTGTACCGTTTCATATATTACACTTTATAAAGCAGGTTACCATGAGAAGTGGAGCCTAGTTATATCTTTTAGCAGCTTTTAATATCATGTGTTGTCACCATTATATGCATTGCTTTTTTATTACCGTTGTGAGCCGAGCATAAAACCTTTTAAAATCATATGTTGTCACTATTATATGCACTACTTTTCTATTATCGTTGTGAGCCGAGCATAATATAGATCTATATTCCACCGGATGCTATTTATGTGTTATATAAGAGTCTCATTACAACTGACACTGCCTTTTCTTTTGAATTTTGTTAAAAATCAAAAAAATATATCTGTCACTACCTTTTTTTTATGGTTACCATCAATCGACCCTGAGATTACGTGGCACAGGAAACGTATTAATTACCTTATTTACCCATTTTTTTACTTGTCTTTAACGTCCCTTATCTCTGTTGTATTTTATTAAAGCAAACACAATGTTTAATTTGTCTTTTTCTTAATAATATCAACGAATTTCCGAATATGTGGCAAGTTTAAAAGTTGACGACAAGCTGTTCATCCTTATTTAACATACATATTCTTGCATTTACGCTTTCTTTTCTCTGAGCTTCAACGACGTTGATTGGTCGAATCAGGAACCAACAAGTGACTGCACTCGAGGTAGTAGGGAAACAGTCGCGTGGTGTTGGATTATTTCGCGCGCGTTTCTTAACGTTTCACCTAATGACAAATCTAAAAATGTCTATATTAACTAAACATTTTTAGATTTGTATTTTTTTACCACTGGGCATATTTCAGTTAATATATAATAATAGAAGTATTCTATAGAATAGTATACGAGTATATATTAACTGAAATGTGCCCAATGGTAAAACAGAATACGCACGCCCATGCATCACCGCATTTTACCAGATCGGCGAGGTCATTCCACTTTGCTTAATTCTGGTTTTTACTAATTTATTTATATAAAGAACACTGAAAAACAAACATGAAATCAAGCAAATAGACTGAAAATTGAAAAACTATAAACATAAAACCAGCTGCACTTGTGTTGTATCGTTTTATTATCACATAACTCCAGAAACTCGTCACGCTTTCAGAACTACAATCCAAGTAACGCGTTTTCTCTTTAGGTACGCTGGCCATGGCGATTACGATGACATAATTTATGCCGGCAACGTCGACGATTTGAAGTTCTCCGCGTTCTACTTGAAAGACGACGAAGTGGTGGCTGTCAGCTCTTGCGCTATGGACCCCGTGGTGTCACAGTTCGCCGAACTACTCGCCCAGGGTAAGAAGTTGACGAGGAACGACATCAAAGACGATCCCCTGGCTTGGACCAAGGACTACTAGATTCCAATTATTTGTTTTATTTTATTTTATCACGAAGGGTGGAGTCGTAGACTAGAGGAAAATCCAGATAATCAGTAACTCAAATTCTGCCTTTTTATTAAAGGATATGTACGGCTCCTAGGTCTGAGTTAGTTCAGGTTGGTAAAATTGAATTTTTATGTAAATTTGTGTAGATTAATTTTTTTTTTAACATTATTATGAACAAAATTTACAAGCGAGAATTTTATTTTCATATATTTTAAATATTTTTCGCCTCAAAGATGTCAACACCTCGTGAGAGTAAAGTCGTTATACTTACAGAAAACTCTAGAGAGCAGAATGGGGTGTTTTCCTATTTTTTTTTTACATCGGCAATGGAAAGTATTTAGAAAAAGAAGATACGTAGTTCTTTAATTTTAATATTGGATTCATTTAAGTCCATAAATTGTTTTTTTATTGTGCGCGATATCTATGTGATATCACTAAGCGCAAATTCAAAATTTGCGCCATTTTTTAGTGATTTCTAGGATATTTTCATTTGTGTGGTTGGTGTCACTGCGTGACAACTTTACTTTGGTTTATGTTTGAATTGTTTGGTTAGGGTAAACATCATGGTAAACATGAGACATTGTTTTTAGTTTATATTGTTACCTGTGAATTGTTGTCTCTGCCTGTGACTGATTACAAGTGTATTTATTAGTAATAGAAAAAAGTCGTAATTTGGAAAGGTAATTTTTGAATATATTTAATCGACTTTGCAGTAATACTGTTAAGTTAAATACTAACCTTACATTTTTCATCCCTTTTATTTCTGAAAGGATCTATAACCGGTAAATTGTCGAACTTAGCCTCTACAAAACCTTGCTCTATGTTTAATAAAAGTTTACTTCGCAAGAAAACAGCAATACAACACGTCAAGTTGTCAAGCCAAACACAAACAGGAAATTTCAAATGTCAATTATCGAAATGTCGACTGTCGTTTGTCGTCGTTACAAACTGAATCTAGCCACATATTATCAGTGTTACCTCTTTATAGATACATATTCTCTAGTTTTCGCTTAGTGACGTCACAAATATAGAATAAAATTTCAAAATTGAATTAAAAATTTTCTACCGATTCAATCTTAATAATTTTTATCCTAATATAAAAAAAAATATTTTATAAAAATACAGGTTTACACTTTCATTTCGATTGAAGGAAAATACCCCATTGTGAGTGTGAAGTCTACATTTCTTCTTGCCCTGTGATGAAACTATCTGTTATGTTTTTTCCATTTAAAATATAGATTTATTTTTATATGTAAAATATTTTATGATAGTCAAGATTAGTGCAAATGAACCAATTTATTAACTTTGTAAAACAGCGCTTGGATACCTCTATTTTGAATGTAACAATTTTTTCATTTTTCTTTCAGTGTATTTTGGTTTAATTTATAAATTATAAATAAAACTGAAAAACTATTCCATAAGTGATGAAATATAAATAAAAACATTGCAATATCCTTGAATATACGCAGTTAAGTTGGGGTAAAGTTGCGTAATCTGGTGACCAATAATATTCCTCATATACTATGGATAACATGATTAGTTTTTGAACGAATTTCGGAAATTCGTTTCTGTAAAATTTCAGACTTATTTGAAGATCTATTTGAAAAAAGGACACTTTCTCATAGCAACTTTTTACGTACTATCGAATGGTGTAAACATTTTTTTAAAGTATCGAACGTTTCGTCTTTTCAGAACCATCATCAACTTAATTTTTCCTTGCGAGTTCAATCATGTATCATATGCTATAGTTTGATCACGTTGTGAACGAGGAAAACCATAATCAAAATCATCTGCGTCTGCATCTATATTTTAACAAAAGGATAACAAAAATAACAAATTGTGAATAAATAACAATTAATTAATAAAAATAAAAAACAATTAACAAAACAACAAAAAAAAATACTAATGAACAAAACAAAAATACAAGGAATACTAATGGAACAATAAACAAAGTATAGCGTATTATGATACATTCATTGAACTCGCAAGGAAAAATGCGAGTGATGTAAAAATATTAATGAGGATTAGAAAAAATTAAAGTGATAGTTCTGAAGAGACGAAAGATTACTTGAAAAAACTGTTTACGGGTAAACATTCGATAGAGCGTAAAAAGTTGTTACGGGAAAGTGTCCTTTTTTTGAATAGATCCAAGACCAAACTTTTACAAAAGGAATTTCCAAATTTTTTATTTTTTTCAAATATCTCCAAAACTAATCATGTTACCCTTGATTTTTTTAAGGCATAATAGAGAGTTTTTGAACCTCTTAAAATTTACGTTATCGTTATGGTTATGGTTATTCTGAGCATGCGCAGTGCCGAAAATGATACTATTTGTGGCACTACGCATGCGCAGAATAACGATAACGATAACAACGTGCTAAAATTTAAGGGGTTCAAAAACTCTCTATTATTGATCACCAAATTGTTCAACTTGGTCCCAATTGAACTTAGTCTCAATCTCTAACGGTTTTGAAGATGTTATTGCATTCTATTTGAAACGCACTGTATGTTATGTGTTATGTGCTATGCTGACACAGTAGGTGCTAGAAAAAAGTGCAAAAGGCTGTCTTGTATGCAAGTTTTATAAAAGTTTACAAAGAAAAACCAAGTGTAAGACTTTATAAATGAAATTTTTATAAATCATCATTTTTAGTTCACTTGAAACGTTGAAAGTATACAACCATTTACCCAAAAGATCGCAAAAATGTTTTTTATAGAAATTTTATACGCATTTAATACTCGTTAATTAATTTATATTATTGAGAATATATAAGAGAACTTTATACATATGATATTAACGGAGGATATTGCTGTTTATTAATGTATGTTTAATATTATACAGTATTGTACTTCAGTATTTTATTTTAACTTTGTGACTTTTTTTAATTTTTTTATTAGGTTTTTAGGACATTGTACTATAACTAATATCAGTAAATAAGTTAATAGGTAACTCACGTGTACCATATCACAAAAATATTTATTTTTAAATGTGTCAAGTTTTACCGACGATCAAATCCACGACACAAATATTTTAGATGAATTTGTTATTAATTTATAATAAACATTTATTTCAACAATGTGTTTTTATTTTCATATTTGTGCATATTCAAATGCAAAAGTAACACTTACAATAATAATTATTCAAATAGTGATAATAAAATGTCACTATTTGAATAATTATTATATTCATTCTGCTAAATATACTCGAAAAACAATGACGCTTATTGCTTTGACAAAATATGTTTTGTTTCTAAAGGTGTATCTATGGAATATTACATTTCAGGTATGACTTGACAGAAAAATAGTTGCAACATGTTAAAAACTATTGATTATAGAAAAGAAATACTTAAAATTATACAATTTATTTAACTGATGTGAACGTGGACAAGGGTCTACTTATAATTGGTTATAATGGTCCTTTATTCATCTCGCCAGACCAGCGGTACCATCCGGTTTTAGTAATAAAAACAAAAATTGATACGATGTCACCGCTGAGCCCTAATCTACATTTACAAGAAAACTTTAAGTTCGTTCGATTGGCCGCTAGTGTAGTTTGCACTACGCTACATTTTCATCAGCTGATTTATGATTGAGACAAACGAGTGTTTGTTGGGTGCACTTTTACTAATTTCTAACTTCAATTTTTCTGTGTTTGCCGGACGCAGGGCAGATATTATTTATGGTTCTGAATTGTGAATGATAGTCAGGTAGTTTCGTGATAAACTAGGTAACTTAGCACAGAAGTGTGGATTAAGCGATATTATTGTAGACTTTGAACATACTTCCAGCTACTGTTATTACCAAAGACATGTTATTACGACAGTGGAAGTGAAAATGACACAAGTAGTTATGAACTTGAACTATTTACCACATTTTTAAAAAAAGAAAATGTGGTCATCATCTCTAAATCAGAAATAAATTGACGAGTACCTAGGTATATCATTAACAATTTATATGTCATGTAATATAACAATGTAATTGTGAAGTATAGGAGGAAAAATATAAAGCCTAACAAGTTTTAAGAGCGTCTGCCACAGTAGGGACTTCATGCAGTGCTATCAAAATTCCTTGAGACTATTTGAAATTTAACTGAATAGCTTTCCACAGTTTCCGTATGTATTTAATATAAAGTGGATACTTGAAGCGGATGGTTCTTTATGAAACATCGTGAAAATAATTGTTTTGAAAAAAACATTGATTTCATTTAGATGTTCCAAGAAATATATAGAAAACACTATATACTAGTATAATTGTTTTGAAAGAAACCTTATTAAACCATATTAAATAACACAAAAAATTCAGGATTTTCCACGCATTGCATAGAAAATAATCATTTTATAGATGCAGTTAGGTACTGCATCGTGAAAAGAAAGGAAAGCGCTTAGATCTGTTAGAACAATTAGAAATTAAAAAATCTTTAATTATAAATCCGTGTACTACTAATGATCAGATAGATTTTACACCCTCGCCCTTCTTAGAAAATGTAATAAAAACTCGAGCTTTAACAGATGGTAGGATCAATCGGGGGGTAGGTAGACTTGTAAACAAATAAATAACGAAAACGCACTTGGAAATGTTTAGTAATAGACATTTACTGTATTGAAAAAGGCCTAACAAGCCGAAATACTAGTATATAGAGTGTTTTCTATATATTTCTTGGAACATCTAAATGAGATCAATGTTTTTTTCAAAACAATTATTTTCACGATGTTTCATAAAGAACCATCCGCTTCGAGTATCCACTTTATATACTAGTATTTTGGCTTGTTAGGCCTTTTTCGATAGAGTAAATGTCTATTACTAAACATTTCCAAGCGCGTTTTCGTTATTTATTTGTTTACAAGCACCTACCTCCGATTGATCCTACCATCTGGTAAAGCCCGAGTTTTTATTACCTTTTCTAAGAACGGCGAGAGTGTAAAATCTATCTAATCATTCGTAGTACACGGAAAAGAAAGGAAAGCGCTTAGATCTGTTAGAGCAATTAAAAATGAAAAAATCTTTAATTATAAATACGTGTACTACGAATGACCAGATAGATTTTACACTCTCACCCTTCTTAGAAAAAGGTAATAAAAACTCGGGCTTTACCAGATGGTAGGATCGATCGGAGGTAGGTGCTCGTAAACAAATAAATAACGAAAACGTGCTTGGAAATATTTAGTAATAGACATTTACTCTATCGAAAAAGGCCTAACAAGCCGAAATACTAGTAGGGGAGAGTGGGGGAATCCCAGTCGGGTGGGCAATTCCGGTCACTCGATATTTTCCGCGATAAACGTAGTCACTCCGTTAAATATGTGGTGTCATCTATTATCCATCGGTACAAGTTAAATCCACCGGGTTTCGCTTTCAAGGCTCCAGTGTAAGGACATGTGTTCTTGTGGTCAAGTTATTGACAGGTTTTCTTCTAATATTTTGACAAATTTAAACCAACGTAAGTACCCGAATACGTTATTTTTTTGCACGCTGTTATAAGGAATATCCTAAGGGGTAACTTTCTGTTTAGATCCAGCTTTTACAGGCGCTTAAATAAAGAGGAATAACTTTAGGTTAAGTTTACGTTGCCAGATTGCTTTCGGGAAATGCCAGTTAAAATAGATGGGGTAATACCAGTCGGTATTACCCCACAGCCCTTCATATGACTAAGTGGGGTGTAGGTATAATTTATATTTTTTTAAATTTTAGATCAATGTGTTTTATTTGTTACAGATGCCTTAGGATTTATATCAAAAAAGGAAACTTCACAACCAAAAAAGGAAAAGGTCACAACTTTTTTAAGTTGTGACTGGTTTTTTCATTATTACGTATAATAAAATATTTTATTTCACTTTCCTAGTCAATATTGTTTCATTATTTTCTGAAGAAATGTCATTATAATTATAAAAAGCATTAAAAATTGACCGGTATTAACCGCAGAGTGGGAGAATACTGGTCAATGTTATGACATTGGTCAGAATCTAACTTATCTTTTGTAGTTTGTTATTTTGGTTTAAGTGGTATTCCACAGTCTAGTGGATAAATGAGGCTATCTCCTATACTATTTACATTTGACAAGAAAGCAATATTTTCTGTTATATATGTAATTTGGCTTAAGTGACCGCCATTCCCCCATTCTCCCCTATACAGGGTGTCCACCTAGTGCGCGTAAGTCCAATATCTGGGTTAATAAAAGAGATAACTTAATTTTTTTTCTACAGGGTTGTCTAATATCCCGAGCTGCACAAAATGAAAATATATTTACATATTCAGAGTGTTCAGTTTTTCCTGGACAGGTACCAACTTCATTTTTTTAAATGGAAACCTATATTTTTTATGGCATTATCGAATTCTACGTAAAAAATTAGTGGGACTTTGTGCATAACACTGCTATTGAAATATTGATAGTTTTCGAGATATTTGACTTTTAATTTTTTTTTCTTATGTTTCGTCACTTTTAATAGTTGACATAATTATGGTTGTATGACAGCTAGAAATTATTTTTTTTCAGAAACTGTAGAGTGAAGATGGCTCTTTCGAAAAACGTATCAAAAGTTGACCTGCGATATACAGGGGGCAACAGAAATCGTGCCAAACCTGATGGTTTAAAATTTAAAAAATCTCGACTTTTTCAAATGGAACACCCTGTGTTTTATGATTTCATTAGGTGCCTTTCTGTAGACTCTACAATTTTATAATAGCTTTCCCTATACCTAAGTTGCGTAGTTTTTGCAAAAAACCCACTTTTATGAAAAATACCCGATTTGCGCACTCCTTTGACGGAAAAAATTTGTAAGGCTATTTATTTTTATAAAATGTATTAGTTTACACTTCTTAAAATAAAAATAACTGAAAAATTTAGATAATTTCAGTTTAATAAACAAGTCTTTATGGAAAGTTACCATTTATTTGTAAATAAAAGTAAAAAATCATAAAAGCTCTACATGTAATTAAGAATTAGCAAAACTGGCGTATGCTTTAGAAGAAGTTCATGGGAATTATTTGCTAGCAGCACGTATTTATAGAGATTCCCACGTGCTGACTGTTTTGAAAATGTGAAAGAAAGATTTGAAAGAACAGCAAATGGGAATTATGAGAAAACTACCAGGAGACATGGGAGTAACAACGATAATATTTAGTTTAATGTTGTGGTTTCTGCTGTTGATAATTCCCATGAACTTCTTCTAAAGCATACGCCAGTTTTGCTAATTCTTAATTACATGTAGAGCTTTTATGATTTTTTACTTTTATTTACAAATAAATGGTAACTTTCCATAAAGACTTGTTTATTAAACTGAAATTATCTAAATTTTTCAGTTATTTTTATTTTAAGAAGTGTAAACTAATACATTTTATCAAAATAAATAGCCTTACAAATTTTTTCCGTCAAAGGAGTGCGCAAATCGGGTATTTTTCATAAAAGTGGGTTTTTTGCAAAAACTACGCAACTTAGGTATAGGGAAAGCTATTATAAAATTGTAGAGTCTACAGAAAGGCATCTAATGAAATCATAAAACACAGGGTGTTCCATTTGAAAAAGTCGAGATTTTTTAAATTTTAAACCATCAGGTATGGCACGATTTCTGTTGCCCCCTGTATATCGCAGGTCAACTTTTGATACGCTTTTCGAAAGAGCCATCTTCACTCTACAGTTTCTGAAAAAAAATAATTTCTAGCTGTCATACAACCATAATTATGTCAACTATTAGAAGTGACGAAACATAAGAAAAAAAAATTAAAAGTCAAATATCTCGAAAACTATCAATATTTCAATAGCAGTGTTATGCACAAAGTCCCACTAATTTTTTACGCAGAATTCGATAATGCCATAAAAAATATAGGTTTCCATTTAAAAAAATGAAGTTGGTACCTGTCCAGGAAAAACTGAACACCCTGAATATGTAAATATATTTTCATTTTGTGCAGCTCGGGATATTAGACAACCCTGTAGAAAAAAAAATTAAGTTATCTCTTTTATTAACCCAGATATTGGACTTACGCGCACTAGGTGGACACCCTGTATAGTGTTTTCTATATATTTCTTGGAACATCTAAATAAGATCAATGTTTTTTCAAAACAATTAGTTTTTTTTCAAAACAATTATTCAAAACAAAACAATTATTGTATTTAATATATTTTATGAGTATGTATTTATGTGGGATTTATCACATATTACTTGAAACTTGAACTAAACTCATCAAAACATGTAAGAATTATTAATCTTAATTATTAGGAATAACCAAACTATGCAAGTTAAACTTTTGTGTGCTAGTGTTATCTGCTCTTGCCTCCTACTTTAGAATGCTGGTTGTATTAGCAATTGACAAATGAATAAAAAAGTGTAGTGCACACTGCCCTAAAAAGTGATGAACGAATGGAATTCTGAATTTAGTGTAGTTCAGTAACCAAAAACAACAAATTTTGCTTTTTTAGATAATTACCAAGTACTTCGGTATTGCAGATTTTTAATTAATGAAGTAATATTTCTACCCAGATTTTTTTTATTTAATTTGTCAGAATAATTTCCGTCTCTTATAGCACAACTTATCTGTTATAGGTACTGTTGATCGGTACTTAACTCTTTCTCGTCGACTTGTGGTAAGTCAGTGTCAATTGGTTGAAATCATTCTAGAGGTCTTGACTCGCATGTTACCAAAAGGAATCCAATTGGCCCTGGAACTGAACGTGGGCCCTTAGTTTTTACATCTATATTTTGAAGATGTTGAAGTGGTAATTCGTTGAGATGAAAAATACATATAAGCCACTGAACGGGTTTTCCAATCTGCTCTTCGATTAATCGAATTACACCACCTTTCCAGCCCGTGTTAGTTTTAGTTCCATCGCAACCAATTGCCTTGATGCATTTCAGATTTACTCATTGAGCCGCTAAGCAAAAAAACAGATTTTTGACTACCAGGCTCCTCTTTAAGGGCTATATGTTCTTCCTGTTAAGAATTATAAATAATATACTTCCCTGATTTAGTCGACAAGGGCACTGAATTATTCAAAACAAAAACTACAACACTTTTATTATAATTAAATATCTACAATCAACATAAATGCACCTAATCCCAAGCTTCCTTTACACGAAGATGTGCCAAGGTTCCCTCAATGGTAATGTGATCATAGTATGGCCTCGTCTTTGTTTTGGTTTTTATGAAATTTTCTTCATTCTTCCCTAAAGCCTTAGCATGTCCCGCGGATTGGTCCTAAAATAACAAAAATCAATATATTGATCTTTATAGTATCTCTCACAGTATGAAACAAACTCAAAACAGTTATTTTTGTTCAGAAGAGTATTTTTGAATTGCATTAAAAAAAATTTCGTTAGTAATATAATACAATTTATGCAAAAATATATATTTTCAAGGCGTCAAATTTTATTTATAACGAAAAATGTGATATTGAAAATTTCTAAGTTCTAGTACCCTAAATACTGGACGAGAACCAATACTAAATTACTTTAGTGTTTCTAATGATTTTCTTAATATAAAATGAGCATATCCATTATGTAATGTCAGAATGCTGTTTCCTAAATACTTTTTGAGGTGTTGACGATTTTGATTTGACCATAATAGCTCTAACGCTCGACAATATTACATGTATATGTGATCTACTATCCAATATACAAGCCAAATATATAAAAAAAAACTTACTGGAGTAAGATAAGCATGTCTCAAATAGAACATATTTTGCTCCTCGATTTCAAACTGATTTCTCAACTTCTGTAAATCCTCTATTGTGGGTTCTTTAACTATTCTGTGTTTTCCTGAGAATATATTGCCATTTGGCATTTTCTTGCGAAACAATGCATGAAAAAGTCGCATTTCTATATAATATTATGAAAAAATGTAAATAGGTTATAGGTTATGTTATGTTATGTTTGAAGCACAAATCAGAAAGAATTCTTCTTCTTCGTGTTTTTATTTTGACCTTCGTCCATTGAAAATTTAGCCAGATTTTTCACAACAGAAAGAATTGTTTGAGTTTGAAGTCAAACTCTTCTTCTTCCACAGGCTCTGCATGCAACCAAAGATTATCACATTCCCAGAGATGGAGAATCCTCAGCCAAGGATTGTTAACTGTTTACAGGATTGCTCGATCGCTCAATTATGTCATCCGCCTTTCTGACGTCATCAAAGATCAATGTAATCGAATTGTCGAAATATACCTATTTTGTGTTTGTTATATTTCACATTTGCAAAAGAATTTTCGTATTTGAATGATTATTAATATTATTATTTATTAAAGTTTGTAATAACAGTATAAAGTGTACCTATTTCTACAAGTTCGAGATCTTTGGATCTTTGATGACGTCACAATTATGGATTACATGGTAGTATAGGGATCGAGCAATCCTGTAAACGCTGTAAACAGTTAACAATCCTTGTCCTCCAGTGTTACCAATAAGCGGGTAATTACCCGATTTGCGGGTAATTTCGATATTGTGGGGGTAATTTTCTAACACGCCGTTTGGGCGGATCATTTTCGGATAATTTGTAATCCTCCCTCCCTCCTATTTGATAGATGTAGTAATAGATGTAGATGTTGTATATTGAAGTAATATATTGTTGTTATGTATTAGTTACATATTTTTTATCTGTGTGGTATTTTGTTATTAAAATTTTATATTTTTACTATAATTTGTTGTTACTTATTCATAATTATTTAATCTGCGCCTAACCCTAATCCGATTCTAGTAAGTTTCAAATTTGTATTTTGTGGATACCTAGGTAAAGTCAATTATCTAGTCTAGACAAGAAATTTTTACTATTTGCATTTCTACTGGTGGTAACATTATATTCAAATTTTACGTCACCAGAAAAAGTTTTTTCAAAAGGAGCCTTAAAAAGCCACATCTAATGATGTCGTACTGTCCTACTGAAGGCTTAGGTTTTGGTTTATAATCTATATTTCTCAAACACATATTATGTGATACCGTTGAGTGACGAAGAAAACTTCGTCACTCAACGGTGATACAAAATATAAACAAGAAAATTTAGAATAAAAGCCAATTTCGTGTCGTGCGGATAAAAATCGGGTATTTTAAATAATCCAACGGGTAAAATGGGGTAATTTGGGCTAGAGCTATGGGTAATTTAACAATTTGCCATTGGCAACACTGTTGTCCTCAGCCATGATACAACTACACTGATATGCCTATGCGCATGGGGGCGTGGTCTATCGATGAGCGTGATGTCAGTTTTGATACAAAATTAAATAAAATACTTGTAAACAAAGATAACAAAATAAAATAAACGTCGATTATGGAATTATAATACACGATTCATACAGGAAAACTAAAATAATAGTTGATTAATATCAATCTTTCTTATTTTAATTCAAACCGCATTCTGTGTACCGATCTACCTACCGAATATAATTCTAACCTAAATTTTACAATTTGAAGAGATAATAAGAAGCACTACTGTAAATAAATACCACCCTATAATATAAAAATGACAACCTGATAACCCTCGGGCCTCACAATTATAATACTACGGGAATACAATTGACAAACACGAAAATAATTGTATCACTGACAGTCATGCTGACAGTAAGGTATTTGAATTTTCTTCATTTTTGCATCAAGAATGACGTCGTGCGCAGAACAAACGAAATTTGGTCAAGTTATGAGCATATCAGTGTAGTTGTATCATGGTCCTCAGCAACATATCTTCATTTTTCCCAATATAAGTTGGTTAATTCATTTCCATAGACATATAATGTAAGGAGCAGTTTAGATAACCTAATCTATGGTTTAGATGTAGGTACCCGACCCCTGTCAATCTATCATACAGATTAGTTAAGAGAGCAAAAATGGAAAATATCGAAAAAAAGTTTTGCAGGTTGTGTTTTAAACCATTAAACGATATAAATTTCAAAGCAATGGACAAATTGACAAAAGACATTTTAGAAGTACTTTTGCTAAAACGGGTAAGTAGATATGTATAAATATTTTATGGAGCACTTGTAATCATAGTGACATGCAATGCAACCGGTAGCGCAATAAATTTGTGCAAACTAGAAATAATCTTTTCAAATCTACTTTAGAATTTTTTAAAATAATTGTACATTTCAGAATTTGGATGAAGGAACTAAATACTTTTTGTGTAATGATTGTTATGAAAAAGCGTGTGCAGCATTGAAATTTAAATCGACATGTTTGGACACCGAAGATACTATATTTCCTTATGTTAATTGTGAAGGTTTCATCGATTTACGAGAAGTATATTTCAAGGATAAAGAAAACGAACAGTTAATTGATGTATTCAATGACCAACGAATTTGTCGGTTATGTATGCTGTTAGTAAGCGGTGAATATATTTCATTTGATGAAGTGGAAAAGTATATGATTCTAATATATGTACCAGAACTGGTGAGTAGTCTGATGTTAACAGCAGTAATAGGCGTTACACTTTACTGTACCAGGTCCTGGATATGAACCGCATTGCCTTATTTTGCCAATAACTTATATCAAAAACCATGTTTTGTCAAAGTATTCAAAAAGATTATCTGGCGTTTCAGACTGATGTTCATAAAAATGAATCACGTGATTAATTACTCGAACAGGGGCATTTTAATTTTATTATTTATTCATGGCGAATATATGTAATAAGATTCTAGACGGGACATGCCGTACTGATGTAGATTTTTCGGGAAAATTAAAATTATAATGGGTCCTTAAAATTAATTTACCTGTATACAAAAGGCTAATTTTGAAAACACCTAAGAAACTTTATAACTTCCACTATTTCTGACCCAAAAATGAAGGTTTCCGGTTTTATGTTTCTGAAATATAAACTTTGAAACCGACTGTGCAGCAAGCAATTGTTTTTTAAAAACCGCATTGTCTCGAAAAAGGTTTACTTTACTTTCAATACCAGGTGGCTTAAAGTGGATGGCCTATTAGATGTATGTCGAGAATGAATATATGCATTTTTCTGAAATTTTGGCTGTGGACATAACCTCGAATGTTCTATAACAGCAAAATATTTTCAAGAGTATGGCACTTGCGGTTATACCAGAAGTCGACATCAACATGGTTATTTTAAATGGAACACCCTACATGTTATTTCATTTCTGGATTCTACGTAAAATTCTAAACACATTTCATGTGGGATGTCCTATACCTATCTTCAACTGTTTTTGAAATATTGACAGGTGAATATTGACATTTTGCAACTTTGACACCCTGTAAAATTTAAACGGTCTGATATCAAGCAAAACGGTTTGCACATTCCTATCTTCACTTTCCATAAGCTATCGTTTAACACTAATTTTAGATTTAACCAGAAATTTATAATTTTCGATCATATTTAATCTCTTGGTTAAATTTGAAATTAGTGTCAAACTATAGCTTATGAAAAATTAAGATGGGAATGTGCAAACCATTTTGCTTGATCTCAAACCGTTTAGATTTTACAGAGTATCAAAGTTGCAAAATGTCAATATTTCAAAACAGTTGAAGATAGGTATAGCACATCCTACATGAAATGTGTTTAGAATTTGACGTAGAATCCAGAAATGAAATAACATATGGGTTGTTCCATTTAAAATAAGCAAGTTGATGTGACATCATGTAACTGCCTGTGCTTTTATCGAACTAGTTACGTAAATAACTATTTAGATGCATACTGTTTTATAGAATTTCAATACCACCAAAGATCCGGTCATTTGTAAGCCATGTTTTGATTGTCTTGGCATCCATAGTGGTTTTATAAAAAGTTGCCTTGATTTAGAGGAAAAGCGAAAACATTTTTGTGATAATGAAGGTGGAAGGTTACCAGTTGAAACTGCACATATTCAACTGAAGTCAGAACCAATTGAGCAAGAGGAAAATGAGTTCTTGATTAAAGCTGAAGAAGTTGAAATAAAATCAGAAGACATTGAACAGGACAGGTAAGAAAAGATTATCAAAATTTGCATTTTGTGACAAACGTGACTCGGTTTTGTATTTACTATGAAAATAAACCAGCCTGCTTTGATTTATTTTACTTAAGATTTCTACTTTGTACATTGCCACAATGGGGTGTTTTCCTATTTTTTTTTTTTACATCGGCAATGGAAAGTAGTTGGAAAAAGAAGAGAAACGTATTTCTGGAATTTTGATATTGGGTTCATTTAAGTCCATAAATTTTTTTTTATTGTGTTTGATATCTATGTGACGTCACTAAGCGAAAATTAAAAATTTGCGCCATTTTTTAGTGATTTCTAGGATATTTGGTTGGTGTCACTGCGTGACAACTTTACTTTTGTTTATGTTTGAATTGTTTGGTTAGAGTAAACATGAGACATTGTTTTTAGTTTATATTTTTACCTGTGAATTGTTGTCTCTGCCTGTGACTGATGGAATTCCGACAAACGACACACGTGCCTAAACAAAGAGGCTGCCGTCGAGGTGCAGGTGTTTCTTTTGTTGGAATTTTTTTTACAGTTTCAATTGACATTATATAAACCATACCTGCAGAAATACAGGTGAATTAGATAATAATTGTCAGACGGATAGTAGCACAGACCAGAAGACGGCACTACTGTGCGCCTCTCACCACTATTAACATACCAGATGTCCTTTAGACGATCCTGTTGCAACAACGTCATCGAGTCCACTACCTATGGCACTCTAATGAACACAGAATAAGTGCAAAACAGATCAGGGTCTGGTGGTTGATCTCAATGAAATATGTGGCGACTTTTGTGGAGATACCGAAGTAATATAATGTGTTAGTAATATAATGTTACAAGTGTATTTATTAGTCGGACTTAGCCTCTACAAAACCTTGCTCCATGTTTAATAAAAATTTACTTCACAAGAAAACAACAATACAACACGTCAAGTTGTCAAGCCAAACACAAACAGGAAATTTCAAATGTCAATTGTCGAAATGTCGACTGTCGTTTGTCGTCATTACAAACTGAAACTAGCCACATATTATCAGTGTGGCCTCTTTATAGATACATATTCCCTAGTTTTCGCTTAGTGATGTCACGAATGTAAAATAAAATTTCAGAATTGAATTTTCTACCGATTCAATCTTAATAATTTTTATCCTAATAAAAAAAAATATGTTCTATAAAAATACAGGTTTCCACTTTCATTTCGATTGAAGGAAAATACCTCATTGTTATTTATTGTGGAATTTCAAAGAAGTTATTACTTTTTCTTACTAGTGTGACGGTCCCTGCTCTAGGGCGCCATTTGTGACGTTCCCTGTCACCAGTCTATGACAAGTTCACCTTTACTGAAATTTGCTTTTTAAAGGCCCAAAGGGTACTAGGTTGGAATCGGTCAGGTCGGTACCTTCACCCCTTGTATCTATTCGGAAGCGGTCGGTCGGTAAACAAATTTTCAGCAAAGGCACCCCTCAATAGATAGTTGAGGGAAACTCATTTTAATCTAAAATCAGCAAATTTCAATCACTAAAATTATTTCGGAATATTACTAAAACGATACTGACTACTGGATACTGTCAAAGCAAACTATTCTTGTACACTTCAAGCCAAATACCGGCTTTTATCTCGGAAAAAAAATGTGCTACTATAAAAAACTCTACATAAAATTCTACCAAAACTGCGGTTAACTACTCAGGAATTTTTATATAAATAAACTCAAATTCGGCTGTCGTACAATGTTAGATTCTCAAGCCACCACTAATAATAACTGTACATTGAAAATTCGGCTTTTAATGAAATTTGCTCAAAACACAACAGGGTTCTTTGATAGGGTAAAACGGCATTCGGTCGGAATCGGTATCGGAATCCCTATCAAATGATACCACACAAGCACAAGTTTGAGTAAAAGTCAAGTAAAAAAAAAATTGTTTAAATAGAACAATAAACAAAATTTAATACGGAACTAGAAGGCTAAAAGAATCAAACACAAGCTCTACCACTTACACCTTTAAATATCAGACCTCCACAGGTCTCCTGGATTTAAGCTGAAAAAAAAACAATTACTACCCTAGGTTAAGAAAACTGTCCCTGCTCGGGCGCCATTTGTGACGGTCCCTGCTCTAGGGCGCCATTTGTGACGGTCCCTGCTCTAGGGCGCCATTTGTGACGTTCCCTACTCGAGGGTGTCAATTTGTGACGCTCTTAAATCGGTTTCGGATTTTAATGGTCGGGTTTCTGCCTTCGGGCGCCACCAAACATAGGTTTCACGTGGTGAATGGTCCACGCGGACTCTACTCGCTTATGAGTAAAGGCTGGGTAACTGCAGTGAAGAAGGTGCATACCTGCACTTGCCAGAGGGTCAATGTTTCTTAACCTAAGTAATAAAAGTCACACATTTCCAACTCCTAAATTATTTATTTATACTTTAAATAAATCGGTCGGTAAATAAATCAGTTAATACCAAAATATTAATAGCAATATATGTATATATATTTATTCATAGAAGCGGTAATAATAAACAAGCGGAAATATATTAGCAACAAATGGTAGCAAGCAGCAGTAAATAGACAAGCAATAATTATTATTCAGGTAAACCTATTCGGCAATCAATAATTAGCAACAAAGCGGTAGCAACCAGAAAAGCTAAGCGCAATAAATTAATAATGCAACAAAATACCTTGTTCTCAGTCTATCGGTTTACTGTACCAGCCTCTGACGGTATTCTATCAATGTACCTAAACAACAACTTTCCCCATGTCAAACGCTCATAGAGGAACCATTGCCAAGGCACATATTACGATAAAACACTTAAGACACTGAAATACGGGTACCAGGCTTTTGTGTATCCGGAATCTGGGTACGTAAAACTGATGTTCTCTAGCAAGCAACTTTCCCCTTGTCAAGCGCTCATAGAGGAATCATTGCCAAGAGATACACCTAGTGAAACGCCCTCCCAAAGACAAAATACAAGCCTAATATTATTTACTATACTCGGTAACCAGCTACACTTAACTAATGCACTCTAACAGGCAACTTTCCCCATGTCAAACGCTCATAGAGGAACCATTACCAAGAGGTACACCTAGTGAAGTATATACCAGGAACAGCGTACAGTCGAACAGCGTCTTCAAGCCCACACAAAGCTGCTTCGCCCATGTCAAACGCTCATAGAGCGATCGCAGCCAAGTGAACCTGAAGATTGCTTGTCGGCGGCGGTCGGACTTACTAAGGGTTACTTACTCCTGCTGGTGCTGGCGGAAATGATCAGAAGATCAAAAGATCGGACGGTCAAAAGGCACTTTCTAGGCAGTTACAATGCTTTAAGTAGTAAATCGTAGACACCACTTGACTGTAAATCATGTGGGAGAAACATCGCGCATTGGGTGCGCGGATATTTTAATTTTTGATTCAAATTCGGCCAACCTAATGGTACACGGTACTAATCTACTCAATATATTATTGCTAGCCTAGTCACAGCGTTAAATAATATAAACAAATTACAAAATAATATTTTGATAGATTTACGGGCTTCTACACTTATTTTAAATATCATTACCAAAAAGAACGGTTTTAAAACTCCAAGAAATAACTAAATTCTTATTATAACACATCCTAAATAAGTTAAATATATTCTACAATATTAAACAATAATAAATAAATATTTCCAACTTATTTAAACCATTTCGGAAAATACAAATTATTCTAAGCTCTGCAAAATAATGTAGAGAACTGGAATAACTAAAATATATTTAAGTAAGGGGATATAAACTCGGCAAAATAAACAATCTCACAATATTAATAAAAATGTAATTGACGGAATACTTGTAAGTGACTTTTCTACTTCATACTCGGAATTTAATTATTTTACCAATTAACTACTATATTAGTAGAATGTTATAAACAACGGCGGTAATACAAAAAACTTGACCCGGCCGAGGATCGAACTCGGATCTTCCGGCTGAAAAGTCGGCACGCTTTGCACAGCGCTACGGAGCTCACCTACAATATACTTCGGCGGAAACTAATACATAATAAATTCTATACTCCAAATAATAAAGCCTAACTGTAAAAAGGTAACTTCGTTACACCAGCTTGCTTTAAAGCTTTTCAGCGGTTGATCAACATAAGTCAATCTTTCTCTTAACCTACATCAGCCCTTCGTTGTGCGTATATAAAAATTTAGGGGTAGGTAGTCGCTATTATAGAGATAATGACCATATACAGTACATTGATTGTCACTCTCCCTAAAGGCCAAAAAAAAATTAATAATTTTCATGTTATAGTTCTCATCCATTTTGTATTTTTCAGATTACAGTCCTCCGCGCAAGATGTGAAGTTAAATGAATCCCGTGATAAGAGGAAAATAAATTGTGAAAGCATGTCGTTGGTTGACAGTGATACAGAGATAAAATGGTATAAATGTGATTTATGTGGCTACAAATCAAAGCAGAAAAGTAGATTGAAGCAGCACATGTTAACACACAAAGATGATACAGAAATAGAGTACTATAAATGTGATTTATGTGACCATCAATTAAAGTACAAAAGAAGTTTGAAGAATCACGCACTAATACATAAAGATCCTGCAGAAATTCAGTGGTATAGATGTAGTTTATGTGACTATAGAGCAAAACAGAAAATCTCTTTAGTAACTCACATGTTGAGACATAAGGATCCTTCAGAGATAAAATGGTATAAATGTGATTTATGTGGCTACAAATCAAAGTATAAATGTGCTTTGGGGCAGCACGTGTTAACACATAAAGATGCTACAGAAATACTGTACCATAAATGTGAGTTATGCGGCTTAAAGTTAAAGCACAAAAGGCATTTGACAGGGCACATGTTAACACACAAAGATGCTACGGAAATTCAGTACCACAAATGTGATTTATGCTACTATAAAGCAAAGCGGAAAAGCCATTTGACACGGCACATGTTAACACACAAAGATGCTACAGAAATACAGTACCACAAATGTGATTTATGTAACTTTAAGTTTAAGCACAAAAGGTGTTTGATGCGGCACATGTTAACAGGCAAAGATACTACAGAAATCCAGTACCATAGATGTGATTTATGCGACTTTAAGTCAAAGAGCAAAAGCTGTTTGAAGAATCACACACTGATACATAAGGATCCTTCAGAAATACAATGGTATAGATGTGGTTTATGTGACTACAAAGGAACACAGAAACGCGCTTTAATAAATCACAAGATGACACACGTGGATTTTTCAGAGATAAGATGGTATAAATGTGATATTTGTGGCTACAAGTCAAAGCAGAAAGGCCATTTAAAGAGGCACATGTTAACACACAAAGATGCTTCAGAAATACAGTATCATAAATGTGATTTATGCGACTATAAATCAAAGCGAAAAAACCATTTGACGCAGCACATGTTAACACACAAAGATGCTACAAAAATACAGTACCACAAATATGATTTATGTGACTAAGTCAAAGCACAACAGATGTTTGACGCGGCACATGTTAACACACAAAGATGCTACAGAAATACAGTACTATAATAAAGTGGATACTCGAAGCGGATGGTTCTTTATGAAACATCGTGAAAATAATTGTTTTGAAAAAAACATTGATCTTATTTAGATGTTCCAAGTAATATATAGAAAACCCTCTATATTAGTATTTCGGCTTATTAGGCCTTTTTCAATAGAATAAATGTCCATTACCAAATAATTTCCAAGCACGTCCTGTCATTTATCTGTTTCCGAGTACCTACCTCGATTGATCCCACCATCTGATAAAGCCCGAGTTTTTATTACCTTTTCTAAGAAGGGCGAAAGTACAAAGTCTATTTGATCATTCGTAGTACAAGGATTTATAAATAAAGATTTCTTAATTTCTAATTGCTCTAACAGATCTAAGCGTTTTTCTTTCTTTTCTCGATGTACTACTTTTACATTTTTCAGATCTACAAAATGATTGTTTTCTATACAATGCGTCGAAAATCCTGAATTTTTTGCGTTATTTAGTATGGATTTTTTATGTTCTTTTACTCTAATTTCAATGCTTTTACCGGTTTGACCCACATACACGGCATTACAATCCACGCAGTTAATTTGGTATACTCCTGAATGTTTTAATTTATTAACGCTTTCTTTGTTGTTTATCAAAATTACTCCCCATATTACGCTTGTTGACACTAATCGTTTTACACCCGTTTCATTCTAATCTGCGAGCTATTTTTTCACTATAACCTGGGACGTGACTAATATAACTATAGGTGGCTTCTTTTTCCCAAATGTTGTAAAACTCCCGACGAATTAATTTCCTCCTTTTGTTTTTTATCATGTTATCTATTAGGTTAGGTTAGGTTCAAAAGTGAGTGGGCCGAAAACCAGACCCTCCACCGCGACCATGTGGTCTATTGTGGCTCACACCTACTTATATTTCACCCAACAGGTCCACCTTCTTAATGTAGCTGATCACCTTATTGGGTGAGAGTTTGTTCAGATCCTCTGGCAGAAGTTGTCCTTTGCCAAATAATGAGTACCTGATCCTTTCCCCAGCGGGGCAGGTGCACAATATGTGTTCTGCCGTTTCATCATCTTCTAAGCATAGGCGGCACTCAGCATCTTCTGCTAGGCCGAATTTGCACAGATGATATTTTAAACGGCAGTGGCCCGTATATAGGCCAATTAGAGTTCGTAGGTGAAACCTGCTTAACTCTAGAAGTTTTTTAGTTCTTGTTTTTGAAGGGTTTATTATAAACGCCTTCGAATGAACTAATCGTGGTAGTTCCTGCCAGTACTGGAGGATTTGCTCCTCAGGCCAGGTCAAGAGCGTTGCTTTGGCAGTACTCGAGGATATGCCAAGCACCGGTTCTGGTCCGACAAATTCAGAAGCAGCACCTTCCCTAGCTAGAATGTTATCTATTAGTTTTTCTCTATATCCGTTGTTTCTTGCGATTTGCTTGATTGTACTTAATTGTTTTTCAAAATCTGCTTCATCTAGCCGAAACATTAAAAGCCTATGTATTAAACTATGGAAAACCGACTTTTTTATTTGCCAGGACTGCTACGAACTTGCTGGTATAATTGCGTCGGAAGTTGTTGGTTTTCTATAAACCGAGAATTTTAATTTATTTTCTACCTTTTTTATTGTTATATCTAAATAGTTTAACTGATTGTTTTCCTCCTTTTCCATTGTAAACTGAATATTATCGTTAAGCGAATTTAAAAAAATTGAGGAAGCCGCTTAAATTTCTTTCAGTACCAGTCCAAATACAAAAAATGTCATCTACATAGCGAGCCCAAAAGTGAACATTTTTGGGCAATATAAAAGTACTACATCGAGAAAAGAAAGGAAAACGCTTAGATCTGTTAGAGCAATTAGAACTTAAGAAATCTTTAATTATAAATCCTTGTACTATGAATGATCACATAGACTTTGTACTTTCGCCCTTCTTAGAAAAGGTAATAAAAACTCGGGCTTTACCAGATGGTGGGATCAATCAAGGTAGGAACTCGTAAACAGATAAATGACTTGGAAATTATTTGGTAATGGACATTTACTCTATTGAAAAAGGCCTAATAAGCCGAAATACTAGTACATAGAGTGTTTCCTATATATTACTTGGAACATCTAAATGAGATCAATGTTTTTTTCAAAACAATTACAGTACCATAGATGTGATTTATGCGACTATAAATCAAAACAGAAAAACCATTTGATGCAGCACATGCAGCACAAGATGCTACAAAAATACAGTACCACAAACGTGATTTATGTGACTAAGTCAAAGCACAAAAGGTGTGTGACGCGGAACATGTTAACACACAAAGATGCTACAGAAATCCAGTACCATAGATGTGATTTATGCGACTTTAAGTCAAAGAGCAAAAGCTGTTTGAAGAATCACACACTGATACATAAAGATCCTAATACAATGGTATAGATGTGGTTGATAAGAAAAATTTGATAACTGTGAGAAATAAAAAAATTATGACGCAACTTTATTGTCATTTTTTCGGTGTCATAATCATAATCGCCAATCCCGCGCATCCGCAAATTGAATGTGAATAAAAAAGTTTACGAATTTTGTAGATTTTCGTTATCCTAGAACCTGATTCATGGAGTTTTCCATGAGAATAGTATAGTCCACCTTTATTCGATAAATAAATGAAAATACATTGGATCATTTTGTTTTGGTAATTGTTTAATATTTTTATAGGTAAATTAAAGAATTTCTTATGTGCTTTAGGTACTCTATGCTTACTAGTAGTCTATGAGAGGCGCTAATATCAGCAAAACAGTAGCAAAAATATATTGTCTGGATGATGTCAAAAACTGTACTAACCTACAGAAGTCATGCATATATGAAGATATTTTCGGACACTCTCATCGTATGTTTGCACTGTATTTTACACCTGAAAGAAATATGCAACTAATCTTAAGCCGCTGCAGTTACGACTTAGCACAAGTATTGATTGAGTTACGTTCGAATAAGGCCCTTGAATCAAGAGCCTGGCTTGTTGCAGCCCAGTCCCGTTCGACCATTCTTCCTCTGATCTTTCCTTAATCCAGTTTCGAATAGACCTTGTTTCATAACTAGACGGAAGCCCTAGTACTGGTTCGGGCCCTGTAAACTGTATACTTGAGCCTCTTTTAGCCAATACATCGGCCTTCTCATTTCCTGTTATGTTGTGATGACCGGTACCCACGTCAATTTTACACTTGGTTGTTCTGTCCCAATTGAGCCAGACCATTAATACACTAAAACCGCCCTGGAGGTGATTCTGTAGGAGATCAAGGCACGTAAAGCCGCCTGACTGTCGGTGCATATCTGGATATGCTGATTAGAATATCTCCTTTTGAGATTTTCCTGAACACATGCAGAGATAGCAAACACTTCCGGCTGAAAGACCGTGGCACACTTTCCCAGGGAGAAGAATAGTCTCACCCTTGGGCGCGAATTTGTAAACAAGTATGGAGGATTCCGAGTAAAAAGTTTGCATTTCATATCACATCATTTAACAATTTATTAGCCTTCAACTGCCATAAATATATTGAAATAAGGGATAGAAAGCAGTGATGCGCCGGATAATTATCCATTTATAATTAACCGGATAATTATCGATAATTATCCGTCTGCTAAAAATCCTTTCAAAATTAGTAGGCTAATTATGATAGTGCCAGTGGTAAAAATGGCCTCTTAGGGGGGTATATTGGAACTTTCATTTATTTTAGGTTTTTTTTTTTAATTTGTACGATTATTTTTATTCTTGATGTACTTAATTCGGTGACTTAATTAAATGATGAGGGATGATTGCGGTATTATAAAATAAAATACAAAATAATCCCTATCTCTAGATTTAATTTCTCCTTATCTATGCCTTATAATATGATGACCTAATAATATCTATTATGCTTACCTACCTAGTAGGTAAGAATAAATAGATATTTTATTGGTAATTGCGAACAAGTTATTCTGACGTGTGAAAAACTAAAAAACTGTATATTCTGCTAACGGCTAATTATAATATTTTTAACCGACTAAATGCTAGTTATATAATTGTAGCATTGGCTAAATATATAATTAGCGGCTAAAAACCCATCACTTATAGAAAGATTGGTAAAAGTAGTCGTATGACCCATAAATGCTTCTCTGCAAATTATTTATATGAACTTTATGTGTTGAAACAAGGTACCCTTAGTTGCTTTGCTTTGCTTACATTTTGAGTTAAAGCAGAGACGTATAGAATCTACAAAGACGTTTCACCTTTATGGGCGACATGAAGCCGAAAAGTTACTGGCCATTCGTAGATGGCTCTGCTGGAATTTTACCAGCAGCGCTTGCAGCATTGTCCATTGGAACTAAATTGGACATTTTCCACAATTGTTTCCACCGTTTAATACCAGATGTCGCTAAATAAGGTTGACTGCACATCACGGATTTCTTAAAATAAACTGGATCACTGATTCCTAACATCAGAGTAATAAATAAAGGGGAGACCGTTATTTACATTCTAAAGTGAAGCCTTGAGGTAAATGTATTTACAAACATCGGTCCCTGCAACGTCCTTGACATTGATGCCGAAGTTACTTTTTTATTTTTATAGCTAGGTACAGCCGTCATCATTTTCATTGATTAACAAGTAAAGATCTACCACATTCTTGACCTCAATCAATTTACAAATTAGTTACATTGTAATATGTTTAAGGCTACCCACTATTTTTTTGTGACTTGTGTTATAATTATAGGCTCTCCATATCCATCAATACATTATTGAAATTTCTAGCGATATTAAGCGCCGGAAGTGGCAACATTGCCTGGTATTAACCTAATATAGCAAGTAACGCCATTATTTTGAAATCAAAAATTGGTGAAGCCGAGTGTTTTATGTGTTCTTAAACTGTGTTTTTGAACTTAACTTTTGTATATAATTATGTATATTGTAAGCATTTCCGTGATATAGCTTGATACGCCACTACGCTGATACGATCAGGGACCATCGTGTGTTCATTATGTATTGTTTGTTTATCAACATCCAGTAGGTTGAGGTTACATGTTTACATTATGCTTTGAAATAGGGAATGCGGTCTCCCCTTTATTTATTACTCTGATTTCCTAACTATCATTTTGTCAGATGTAAGGTGGTCGCTATACTGTGCTAACATTCCATTGGCTAGTTTTCAGCTAATGATGTTGAGGTATTTACAGAGGGAAATTTTGAAAATAGTTTGGTGAGATATGGGCATATGACTAACTAAATATTACTTATATGGAGGGATATGGGTATAAAATATATACACTGTTGTAATAAAAATACTTTAGCAGCGGGTCTAAAAAGTTAACTTAATATAGGGTTATATCAAAGATTAAATTGTATTATTTGTGCATTAGATATGACGAGTAATTGACAGGACTGGACTCAAGAGTTATATTTGTGCAGCAAAGGTACACATAATTTTTTTCTATTTATAGTGCATTTCAAATAATTGGAATCGTCTCTTTTTAATTTGACTTGAAATGATTTTCGACAAAATCGAAATTTATGTGCTTGTAAAGACTCTCCCTACATGTACAAATCTTCCAATGGTATGTCTGGTAGGTACCAATGTATATTAAATTCATTGACGACACTCTTTATTTCTCCTGTTACAACTTCATTTTTTAAATAAATTTTACATTAGCCGGAATTATAACTGGTTCATAATAGTTACTTGTCTAAACATAATTTAGTAACTAACCCAAAAAACTTTAAAGTAACATGGTTTGTCAACCAAGTATTTGAACCTTGTCTGATTGCAGTATAAAAATTAGTTAGGATCAGTTTTGTATATTGTTTTGAGGAATTCTAATATCGATACCTTTTTGCCAAAATATCGTAAGTCACTCACTAAATTTTACCTTAGGCTACTTACGATAAAATGTATGCAGTTATTTAACCGTGAAACATTTAAATACGCTTACATATTTATGGATCTATCTACCTCTGCCAAGATGTGTATTTGCATATTATACTTACGATAGATCCATAGTTATTTTCATGGAAAATGTCACTTACGATAGTTTGGCAAAAAGGTATCGATATAAGGTAGGTATTTATCGAAGAATTAGACATACGTTTGTAGTTATTTTAATTGTGGCAAGAGCTGCATATATAAAAAGCCACGATGAAAGTAGCTGCACGTCTTACCAGTAAAAACGGCACTAAAAAAATATGTTTTAACTGAATGACATCTTACAATTAGTAATGTCAAGTAGTTATTAATCAAATTTATACTTTACACTGTTAAAATATATTAAATATTGTGAATGAATTGGGATAATCAATTGTTTTGTTATAAAATTACATGAAGTTCATTCATTGACTCCTTCACCTTTCGATTGACTCTTCAGATAACAGATATCTAATCTACATTAATCTACTAGTGTTGGGCGATACTATGGCGATACATACATATCGATACTCCTGAGTATCGATATTTTAAGTTACGATACTCGATATTTTGTATCGATATTTCTCCTTACGATCTGTCAGTGGATCGATTCAATGAATGTAGGTATCGAATAACCTGTATCGAATATTAAATTGAGACGATAATTAGTAGTTTTCTAATATGTCAAACTCAAGAATGTTCACTTTGCTTTTATCTAAGTATTTTTGAGTTCTTATTTTATGTACCTAGTGTATACAGACCTTTCGTAAAGTAGTGGATAAATTAGATGTTTCACAAATACCCAATTAAAAAAATTATTTTTTGACAGGGTGGCTCAATGAAGGTATCCATACGTCGATATAAACTTAATGTTTTAAATGGGATAACCTGTATTTTTGCATATTTGGAAAGAATATTTACGAACACAGTGATATATTATTTGATGGGTTTTCTACTTTGTTGTTCTTTATTTCCACCACCTGCTAAATAGTATTATGGGAAAATTATATTCTAATTCTCTAATCAGATATTTTTGAGAAGAATAATTAACTACTAACATTATTTAAATCAACGTAAAATGTTGAATTGTTGAACATAAATTTCAACTCTAAAAAGTCGGATCAGTATCGATACTACAAATATCGATTCTTCCGATTCGATACGATACAAGAATCGATATTCTTCAATACGATACGAATCGATACGCAGTATCGATACATTTCAGAGTATCGCCCAACACTAATATCTACGTTTTTAGACTTTTATCACAGTATAATGCAAAAGAAATCAGCTGTCACTCGGCATTGTTGCCAAATCTTCATGAATGTCGAATAAATAGTCGAGTCGTCCAGTGCCATAATAGTCAAAGTATGTACATAAAAATACATTAAACTGCCTGAATAAGTAAAAGATATGAAATAAAATAAAAGCTAAATAAATGTAAAGTCATTATAGATATATATTTTCAGCGAGGATAGAAAAGTATATGAAACATATTTTTGTAATAAAAAAGAAAAAAAATTAACAAACTATATAGCACCTATGAACACTTAATTTTGTTTTTGCACATCATTTAGGTATGTAACCCTTTTTCTGATTTGCCAACTTTATTTACTATTTGTTTATTTGTCTGTGATATGAGATTTCATGTTACTGTTATTATTGGACTTTTTATTTATATGCTTATATTATTTATATATTTATGTTTACACTACAGTTTTTATTTATTTGCATCTATTGAAACATATACCTATTTTTTATTGTAATTTTAAAGTACATATGTTTAAATTTACAGTAAAAGGTATATTTTTATTTATTTTATTTAGAGACATATCTTATTTAATGAATAGATTATAATTTCTCTATTTTCCTATTTTCTAACTAACTAGCCTATTCTAAACTAAACTAACCTGTCCTAGCAAGGACATACTCATACCTCTTCTTTTTAATTACAAAAAATATGTTTCCTGTACTTTTCCATTTTAGCTAAAATTACATATCTGTCATGATTTTACATTTATTTAGCTTTTATTTTATTTAATATCTTTTACTTATTCAGGCAGTTTAATGTATTTTTATGTACATACTTTGACATCATATTTATTATGGGACTCAACGACTAGACTATTTATCCGACATTCATGAAGATTTGGCAACAGTGCCGTCGTGACGTCGTTCTTGTCAGCTGAAAATGCAAATGGCGGATTGGATGGTAATACGTGAAGATAAAACACAATTATTGCAAATAAATGTTTTTTCATGAAATTACTGAAAAAAAATGTTATGTACTAATTAAGCTTTCGTTTACTTACGTAACTGAAACGTATATTTAGTGTATTGTGTCCTAAATGATGTGCAAAAATGACTGTTCATGTTCCTGGGAGCCTTAGTTTGTTTAATTTTTTTCTCAAAAACTAAGCCCGACCGCAAGAAAATATTGTCAGATTCGTGTTCAGCACACCCGAAAATAGGGGGGTAGACAAAATTTCAAGAAAATTGGCGAGGTGTTCTCTGTAGTAAATAATTACCCATGTTAGATATACTTTTGCTAAAGCTGGTAAGTAATATAGATATAAAAAATATCCTCTTGTGGAGCCTTTTTAATTATTGTAGGATGAAAACGGGTGTCTGCTGTGCAGACTGTAGAAACGTTTTTAGCAAGTTTACCTTGGAATTTGTAAAGATAATTGTGTCAATTGCAGAATTTGGACAAGGAAATTAAGTACTTGATGTGTAATGGTTGTTTTGAGAAAGCGTGTGCAGCACTGAAGTTTAAGTCTCTATGCTTGGACACTGAAGATTTTATCTTTCCTTATGTAAATTGTGACGTTATAGATTTGCGAGATATATATTTGAAGAGTGAAGGAAATGAACAGTTAATAAATATATTCAGTGACCAACAAATTTGTCGGTTATGTATGCTGTTAAGTGGTGAATATATTTCCTTTAGTGAAGTGGAAAAGTATATAATCCAAATATACATTCCAGAACTGGTGAGTAGTTTGAAATTAGCCAATTAATACCTAAATAAAATAAAAATTATGTATCGAGATGGAAATATTGAAGGTGGAGGTGCTGGTAAATTATACCACTCTTCGAGAAAATGTTTCTATGAACTTGAATTTGCTATTATAATAATCTACATTTACTTACGAAGCAATACAGGTATGGATGAATTATGTAAAGTGTCAAATTAAATTAAAAAATAATATTTATTCGATAGCTCTTCCACCATTTCTAGGCCGGTAACCATCATTATTTTCATTTAGTCATGCTAAGATACAATTTTCTCGGGTATTTTCGGGAGTTTCCGTATCATTTAACACTAGATAACCAATCAGAATGAAGTATTTTTTAAATCGTTTTTTCCCATTGGTTGCTTATGAAATGAATTTATTTCCGTTCTTTAAAAAAGTGTTTTTACGGACTTCAATTTTTATATTACAATATTTAACTTTCTTCACTGTACGCTGAAGGTTAGCACCTGGTTAAGATTTTTTTTTAATATAATACTTTCTCTTACACTCTCCACTGATTTTCCTTACCCAAAAAAAAGTTTTACAAATTTTTGAACCTCAAAGTGAGGTTATGTTCGAAAAAAATTTTAAAAATACCTTCATCCATACTTTTTTTTCTCTGAAAATACTTAAAATTACGTCTATTTTCATTATCTTTTTGGAAAATTTCTCATTTCCGAGAGTGGTATTTTTTACCAGACCCAAAGTGGATTTTTTGGAAGAAAACATTTGAATTTGCGTTGGACGATGAAAAAAATTACTTGTTGCTGTGAAGATGTGTTGTTCTTTTTCCAATATCTACTCTAATAAAGTTGGAATAAAACAAAAATGAATTACCAAAATTTCTATTTTTTCAAGTATTTCAAAAACCAGTCAAGTTAGCCTTGACATTTTTCAAATTAGTTAAATTAACCAGTCACAAAGAAAGTAGTTTTTGACATGAAAAAATATGGGTTGGAGAATGTGTAGGTACATAAGTGCGTTTTATAGAATTTCAGTGCCACCAAAGACCCTGTAATTTGCAAGCCATGTTTCGATTGCCTTGCCATTCATGGTGATTTTATAAAAAGCTGTCTTGATTTGGAGGAAAAACGAAAACAGTTTTGTGACAATGGAGGTGGAACGAGTCGACTTGGGACAGTTTTCTACTCATTTACCAGTTGAAACTGAAGAAATTCGAGTGAAGTCTGAAGAAAGTGAACTAGATGGGAATGAGTTCTTAATAAAAGCTGAAGAAGTTGAAATAAAATCAGAAGATGAACAGGATAGGTAAGGAAATATTGCCTAAAATTTATATATTGTGTTATAAACCAAATGCACTCGGGTTTGTTTTTACTATAAAAATAATGCAGCCTTCTTCGATTTATTTTACTCAAGATTTCTATTTTGTACATTGCCACAAACTTTATTTATTGTGGATTTGCAATCAAGTTGTCACTTTTTTTTACACTTCTACCCAAACATGAAAACCAATTTAATTCTTTAGTAAGTAGAACTAGAGACTTCTTGATACATTAATTGTACAGACTGGATCCATTTTGTATTTTTCAGATTGGAGTCATCACAAGATGTGAAGTCAAATAAATTCCATTGTGATGAGAGGCAAATAAATGGTAAGAGCACGTTGTTGATTAACTGTGATTCAGATATACAATGCCACAATAGTAATTTGTGTAAGGATCCTTTGGAGATAAAATGGTATAAATGTGATTTATGCGACTACAAGTCAAAGCAGAAAAGCAATTTAAAGACTCATATGTTGACACATACGAATCCTTCAGTGATAAAGTGGTATAAATGTGATTTATGCGGCCTCAAGTCAAAGCACAAATGTAATATGAAGAATCATATGCTGACACATAAGGATCCTTCAGAGATAAGATGGTATAAATGTGATTTATGCGACTGCAAGTTAAAGCAGAAAAGCTATTTGAAGAGGCATATGCTGACACATAAAGATGATTCAGAGATAAAATGGTATAAATGTAATTTATGCGACTACAAGTCAAAGCATAAACGTACTTTGAATACCCATATGCTGACACATAAGGATCCTTTGGAGATAAATTGGTATAAATGTGATTTATGCGCCTGCAGATTAAAGCAGAAAAGTTATTTGAAGACTCATATGTTGACACATAAGGATCCTTCGGAGACAAATTGGTATAAATGTGATTTATGCGACTACAAGTCAAAGCAGGAAAGATATTTGAAGAATCATATGATGACACATAAGGATCCTTTGGAGATAAATTGGTATAAATGTGATTTATGCACCTACAAGTCAAAGTGGAAAAACCATTTGAAGACTCATATGATGACACATAAGGATCCTTTGGAGATAAATTGGTATAAATGTGATTTATGCACCTACAAGTCAAAGTGGAAAGGCAATTTGAAGACTCATATGATGACACATAAGGATCCTTCATAGATAAAGTGGTATAAATGTGATTTATGCAACCATAAATCAAATCTGAATAGTAATTTGCTGAAGCACATGTTAAGCACACACAAAGATTCTACATAAATACAGTACCATAAATGTGATTTATGTGACTTTCAAAATACACATGTTGACACATGAGGTCAGGGATTCTTCAGAAATACACTAACATGAATGTGGTGTGCAAGAGTAATTTGAAGCAGCAGACCCAGATACCACAAAGTGATTCAAAGAAGAACTTCTAAATATTCTTTTCGAAGATTGGAATATACTGAGGTCATACATTAATGGATGAAGTTGTTCAGCGAATATCTATAGCATGAAAAAGTACACTGGCTTTCATTTTATGATTTTCCTAAATAATTGTTCTTGGATATAATTGCGATAATTTTAGATTAATCAAAGTGATTGAAAGAATTTTTTTATCATTATTTTTTATTGATTAGACTGCTTTCGTTTTAACAGAAGAAATATTCTATTAATATGTTAAAACGAACGTTCTATATGGATACCCTTCAAAGTGAAAGATATTTTCATGTAATATTATATGAATATTTAAAAAAGTATATACATTATGGGAGGTTGAGAGAATATTCTTTGATTAAGTTGTGCAATGTGGGGAGGTTGGCATATAATCCTTCAGGATTCTTTTTTAGCTAAATTTCAATATGTTTAAATTGAGTTTAATTAAATATTTAATTGTCTGCCTGGTTTTATACTTTGAAACAAATTTTTAATAAAATATAAATCTAAGATCCCACTATTTTACGTATTTCAATTATTGTATTAAACACACACTTTCAACATGAAATAAAGTTGTCAGTGTCGTAATTATTGTAAAATATAAGAGCAATTTCAATTATTGTATTGTTTTGGTGCAATAATTACCATTCACCTGAGATTATTTCTTTGTACTCGAAAATCAACAGTCCAAGTATTCAGCTTAAAAACAAAAGATATTTAAAACATTAAAATATCACTTGACTGATTAATCAAGTACTTGATTAGGTACATCATAATCATAAAATAAATTTTATTTCAATGTTTAACTGTCACATATTTCTTGTAATTCAAGTCTTGAATAATGTTACTACCTCTTGCAACACATGCGCCTAAAGAGGTGTGGTACAATTTTATATTTGTCAGTAAACAGTTTTAGATACTAATAAAGAAAAAAAAGATTTTCCATTAAAGATTCGATGCAAAATGTATGTACCTAACCGTAAAAGGTATTTTTGAACTGTTGAAGTTATTACATGTTGGTTGGACTAATATAACTTGAAGAAAACTGTGGAGTCAGATGATAATTTTTCCCATGATTGATTATTGTACAGAGTTATATCGATCACTATATAATCACATGGGAATATTTTAAATTATAAAATTTTATCAAAAAGCATATTTGAGCAAATTTCTCTCAAACCATGAAAGACAAAAGGCATTGTATTTATTAAAATTTTATAATAATAAAAAAAATGTCCTAACAATGTGTAAATGTCCAATGGTTAATGCACAGAGGACACAGACCAGAGGCGAAAGCTTGCGGCGGTGTCTTTGATGTTTAATGGCCCATTTTCGATACCAGTTACGTCTACACTGAGAGAAATAATTGCTTAATTCTAACAATACCACCTTACTATAGGTACTCTGAAAGAAGTGTTTAATGATTATCGTTAACGGCTTTTGTAGATTAAGTATATCAATACAATAATTCACCTTATGTAATGTAACTAAACCACAGAGGACCTAGAACAGAGACGAAGGCTAGTGGCGGCGTCTTTGATGTTTAATGGCCCATTTTCTGTACCAGTTACATCTACACTAAGAGAAATAATTGCTTAATTCTAACAATACTACCTTACTATACTCTGAAAGAAGTGTTTAATGATACTTGTGGTTGTGATGATATGTTATTTTACTAATGTCATTCAGTTTTTTGTTTTATGTATTTTTAATAAATGTTTCATGTCATTTATTGCAAATAAAAGATTTATTATTATCCATATGTGATCTTGTATTTTTTATTATTCCCAGAAAATAACCCGAATAAGTTGCAGATCATTATTAGAATTAGGAAAATTATCAAAATTTTGCTTATAAATGTACCTATGCTTTTATTAATAACTGAAGTAGTAATACAATAATTATTATTTTCCGACTGATATTTTTTACACTGGTTTTGTAAAATCAGATGCATTTTTAATAATAATCACCAGTATACAACATATTTTTAAGCAAGTTCTAACAAAAAAAGCCACAAATTTGAACACAGCGCAAACTTTACATGTAGACCAAGATACCTCCAAGCTTCGTAAGATTATTTCCTGTATTAGAATAATTTTAGAGGTACATCTCGATGATAAAGCACATGGACTATTTATTTAGGTCCATCTATATTAAATAATTTAATATTTAATTCATTTATTCTTATTCTGAATTTTGTTGGTGTGCACTGCAAATTTTTTGCACTTGCAACTACAATAATTTGCTACTAATATACTTATGTATTAGTACAGTCTAAACAGCAGACTTAAAGGAAACACAAATATTGGTAATGTAGCTTAGTTACATTACATAAGGTGAATTATTGTATTGATATACTTAATTTACAATAGCCCTTAAATATAATCATTAAACACTTTTTTCAGAGTATAGTAAGGTAGTATTGTTAGAATTAAGCAATTATTTCTCTTAGTGTAGACGTAACTAGTACAGAAAATGAGCCATTAAACATCACTAGCCTTCGCCTCTGGTCTGTGTCCTCTGTGGTTAATGGTAGTAATAAAATTCAACTCCATTAAATTATAGGAACCTATCGAGTTACATTGATACTATGTGATAGATGACTGATCAAAATAGCAATCGTACTTTAATTCACAGGGAATGAAAACTCGCATTCTCAATCGCAACTGCTAACGAAAATTCGCAACTTCGCTCATTTCTGCAAATACAAAAGAAAAGGTCGTAATTCCAAAGAAAAACTTTTGCGACGACAGCATTACCGCCATCTATAGTTTGACTGGTCATATTAATAATCCGCATGAAATATAAGAAATGAGATGCAGGAAACTGCTAGGAACTCATCGATCTACATTAGTTTTAATGCTACACGATAGATGATCCTGATCATTGCCATGGGTAGAGTCCTATATAAAGAGGACTCTACCATGGAGTATAGGACTAGAACAAATGAAAGATTTGCAGTTTCCATTATGTTTTAAGTGTTATGTGCACATATCATCACATATCTTATCTATCTTAATTCCGTCAGTCGTCAGTTACGTTACGTTATGCCTTAGCCATTAATTAATTTGTCTAGGAATTAATCTATGGTCATGGAGTTACGCCCCCAAAATTGAGCTGAATTGGGAATCCCAGGGTGAATCGCGTAAAATGAAGTTGATTTTGACGATAAATTCAATCCTTCAAATTCATAGATGGCGCCACGGGCGCTGTCAACTCAATTTTTTTAAATAGCAAAGTGTGCCGTGTTGCATCTCATTTAAAAGGTAATTCAATTCTCTACATTCTCGTTTTTGAAAAATGACAATAGAGTTATCCGTTCTCTAGTTACAAGGGTTTGTATTAACGATATTTAAAAATTTTGCTTTTATCAAGTCTCGTTGCCTTGCTTTGCCACTGTCACTGAAATGTCAATAAGGTTCGAGAAAGTAGTTTAGCGTTTAATTTAAGAGTGTTTGAAAGTGTCTACAGGTTTTTTTCTTAATTTTTTAAGTTACTCGATTTGATAGATTTAAGAGAAAATCTAAGAGGAGAGCGATACTTAAGAATCATGCGTGTGGAAATTTTTCCAAAGATAGAAAGAATAGCAGACAATAACATTCAAAGTATTGTATTTCAACAAGATGGGGGGGGGGGGGCACCTCATTTCTATGGACCTGTTACCGATTTTTTAAATAACCATTTCCCAGGCAGATGGATTAGCAGAAGGGGCTCGATAGAATGGTCGGCTCGTTCCCCGGACTTAACTCCTAAGTCAAAAGTCTACAGAACTCCTCCAGTAAATATCGACGAACTACAGCAACGTCTAACATATATGTGTAGAAATATCCCTGCAGAAATTTTAGGAAATATCAGGCCAGAATTTCAAAGTAGACTTTTTATGTGCCAAGAAGTCAATGGACAACATTTTGAATAACTTATTTAATTCTTTTATTTTTTGTTTTAATAAATATTTGTTCAAAATTTGTTGTATTAAAATATTAATTAACATTTTATTCATGGATCAGATTAGAAACAGAAACGCTTGTAACTAGAGAACGGCTAACTCGATTGTCATTTTTCAAAAACGAGAAAGTAGAGAATTGAATTATGTTTTAAATGAGGTTCAACACGGCACACTTTGCCATTTAAAGAAATTGAGTTGACAGCGCCCATGGCGCCATCTTTGAATTTGAAGAATCGAATTTATCGTCAGAATCAACTTCATTTTACGTGATTCACCTTATATTTTGTTAGAACTCTCTAACTCGATTCGTTTAAAAGTTAGCAGTGGGGGGTTACTTTATGGGCAGACTGTATATTATATATATATACAGTGCGGTCGTAAATAGTCCCCCCCCCAGCTAAGTTTCGAACCAGATAAGATAGAGACACCGGACTAAAACTGAATTAAATGGCATGAAGTATACTACTTCTTAGTTCAAAATTAAAACTGCAGTTTTCAAAGATGGCGCTAGTGGCGCCATCAACTTTAAATAGAAAGGGTGGTCATGTGATACCTCATTTGAAAGGTTTTTTAATTCTCTATAAAACGGTGGCTGATTTTTAAATTTCATTGACTAGTTCCGGAGTTATTAGCGTTTGAAAGTTATTTGATAAATATGGCGAATTATGATATAAAAATCTAGGAGCATTGCTATTCAAATAGGTGGATAGGAAGACGGGGAACTATCGAATGGCCGGCTCGTTCACCAGACCTTAATCCTCTGGATTTTTTTTATGGGGATACTTGAAGTCGCAGGTTTACATTACCCAACCTGATTCACTAGAGGATTTGAGGAATAGAATTATACAGGTGTGTGCAGCCATTTCTCCAGAAACATTTGGGAATGTACGTAGGGAATTTGGGAATAGACTATTTTATTGCCAAGAAGTGCTGGGAGAACAATTTGAACATGTATTAACGTGATCAGAGTTATACCAATTTCTTTGTTATTACTTTTATTTATTCATTTCCTTGTTTGATTATTTCTTTTATTTTTTCACGTATTATTTGTGGTTGGCTTAGTAATAAAATATTTATCCATTTAAAAATCTTTACTAATGACATTCTTGTGTGAAAATTAAATGAAAATGAGATAAAATCATTTATTCGCCATATTTATCAAATAACTTTCAAACGCTAATAACTCCAGAAATAGTCAATGAAATTTAAAAATCAAGCCACCGTTTTATAGAGAATTAAAAAACATTTCAAATGAGGTATCGTATGACTACCCTTGCTATTTAAAGTTTTAAAGTTGATGGCACCACTAGCGCCATCTTTGAATACTGCAGTTTTAATTTTGAACTAAGAAGTAGTATACTTCATGCCATTTAATTCAGTTTTAGTCCGGTGTCTCTATCTTATCTGGTTCGAAACTTAGCTGGGGGGGGGACTATTTACGTCCGCACTGTATACTGAAATAGATAGGCAACTTTCAATACAAATCCTCAGGATTTTGTAATCAGCGCCACCTGGTGTTCGTAGTCACGAAATAAATTAATCGCGGTATTTTGAAATATTTCATTAAAAAGTAGTTCAGTTCAAAAATCAGTTTTGAGTCTTTTATTCAGTAGTGATCCACCAGATGTATTCATAATCCTTTTCCTCCAAATATTTGGAAAAAAGTAGAATACATCCAGTGATTAAAAGAACTCGCCGTTACTTTCCTATGGGCAGACCATATTTGAATTATCACTAATCATACGTGGTTTTTCAATGAAAACGAGTTTTTCTTCATATTTTCGTTAATTTCATTATGCTGATATTCTCAGTCTTGATTTAATTCTATTCATCCATATGTATTACTTTAAAATGAAACGTTTTGACCTTTCAACGCATAATAACACTGTTTTTATGAAATTTCTAATTTGTAAATACGTTTCATTTAATACCGTGTAATAATTAATGTGAAGCAAGTTCATATAAACAACTTTACAATTACTTATATTTGAAAAGAAAGAAAACAATAAAAATAACTTAATAGTTTAATGTCGAATAAATTTTAAACGCAACAGGTATAGTTAATAGTATTATGAGATATTGTAAAACGTGATGTACTATTAAATTTAACGTACAATAAAGTTAATAACAACATGTATAATATTATTGCTAAAATTTAAATTAGATAGTAAGAATCTCAGTCTGTTTATAGTCACCTATACAATATGGTTTTGATGTGAACGTTGGGTGTGTTTCAAATCGCACATCAAGCGCATCTGTTGCAGTGGCACATAAAAGCGTTGCCTTTAGCAATGTGTGTGATGCGTTCATGCATTTCGAAACAGCTTTTGACACTTGGTCAGTTATTTTTGGTAATTTATAATTTATTTAAATTCGTGATGGATGAAAACAGCAAAATTTCTGACATTCTCGTTCTTGCAAAAGAATTGATTGAAACCAGCAACTCCACACCACAGAATCAGATCCCTTCCCTACAAAAGTTTAAAAAATGAGGTTAAGTTACCCGCTATGCATAAACGCATCATCATCGTACATAATAATGCAGCTCCTGCGTGCTACAAAACCAAAAGTAGGAGGAGTTATGCATGCTGTGACATGCAGAATGCGTCAATTGGAACAAACATAGGAAGCAGAATGTGCATAATGCGCGATTTGAAACACCCCTTGTCAGCATGCACAAATAAAACAAAAATTAAAAAATGGCATTTTTAAAGCAGCATTTCAATTTGGACCATTCCAACTAACAGAAAAATAATTAAAAGTTGGTACATTTAAAAAATAAAGTCGCAAAGAAACAAGATATGTTTTTACCATCAGAATCAAATTTGCCATACTGTAAAAATGGTAAATTACAACTATGTTGTACCTAAATACCTAACATTTTTATTGTAAGTTTATCAAGTTTCTTATTTTTAAAAGTGCTTTCCTGTATGTTTCATAATTGTTCCTGGCATTTAACTTGATTGAATCGCTATGTTTATTTGACCGATCCTTTCCCTTTAGAATTTTGTTAACGTTATTGCACCAGGAAAAAATATGAAATTTAGTAGTGAATTTAATAAATAATTGTTATATATCATGTTCCTTACACTGAAATAAATATTGAAATTAACATTACTTATAATATTTTGCTTTAAAATAAGCTTTATATGTTTTTTATAACATATTTTTGGCAGGACATATTGCAAAATTTCAACAATCCTTTGGAAAGTCCTAGAAAAATTAGTTGAGACTAGTGTTGCCGGACATTTATATGTCCGGACACGGACATTTATGGACATGACACAATGAAAATGTCCGGACATTTATGAATGTGTCCAAATCCTAACCTAAAATTTTCTTCAAAAAAGTTTAGCTTAGAAATTGCCACTTTATATTCACATATCTAGTAATTATTCACATCTGAAGATGTAAGTAAAGTTTTGGATAACAAAATAGTTATGAAGGATATAAATGAAAATAAGGATACCTAATGCCAATAGTGTCCAAGTGGAAACTGAAGATTATAATAATGATAGTATTAATATTACTAGCGATGATGATATTGACATGGAAAGTTATAGCACAGAAAACATTTTAGATCAATAGATAGTGAAAGTGAATTTCAAATCCAATCACATGAGGACTTTTTTTTTCACTCATTTTCCTTACAAATAATTATCTATGGGTGAATTTGATCCAAACAAGTTGTAATTTATTATTATAACATCACGACTGTGATGATGGCTATGACTAGCCTAAATTCACAAACAGTTTTGTTTTAATTCAGTGAAAATAATCAATACTTATTGTAGTGAATAACCAAATGGTAGGTATCTTAACACTTTAGTCCGTCACATTTTGTTTTATTCATTTTTATTTGAATTTTTGTGTTTGAAATTGAAATTTTGTTAATATGTGATATTATCGGATTTATAAAAATATCAGGACATATAGAAAATCTCAAGACATATTGAAAATATCCGGACACTTAAATAAATGTCCATATTTGTTTAATACAGTCATTTTTTGTTTTCTTTCAATTTCCTTGGTAATGTTTGACACACCAATTTAAAGATCTGGAGAAAACTAAGATGATGACACTATTTATAGCTAAATTCATAAATGTCCAATATATCTCCAAATAAATGTCCTGAAAATGACCGGACATTTCTCGAAAAATAAATGTCCGGACATTTGGCAACACTAGTTGAGACATATAATAGTGCTCGAGGCCCATAAGCTCTATTCTCAATTACCACACGTTCTTCCATGGTAAGATTATTTGGGTCTCCTTTTAACTCGCTCCTACATTGACTACAATGTGTGATGGCTTTTAATAGTTTTTTACATATATAACCTGCTATGTAAGTCATCTTGCCTTCTTTCAAAATATGTTGTTTGGGAGTAGTCAGGGAGACAGTATAGCAAGGAAAATCTTCAAGTACTTCATTTTCATTTTCAACCTCAGCCAATATAAATTCATTTAAACAATGAGGTCCTGGAAGTTTGTCAGCCTCACAATTAGAATGTGGAGAATGGACTGACATGCAGTTGTTAATTATAAGGGCTTTAAAAGAAAAAATAAATGATTGACATGTTGGATTTATATGTCTTACTCCGTGGCTTCGTATCGACCCAAAAAAGTTTTCAAGGGGATCCTGATTAAAATTTTTAGTGCATAAAAATTTTAAACTCTCTTTTAATTGTGTCCATAAATATCTCATCCCCTTGATGGTACGTATCCAATGTTTAAGAGAACGTGGTACATGACTTTTTTTCTTATCATTAAAGAATTGCATGCTCTCAAACACTTGAATAACAGTTTCCCAGAATTCCTCGTGCTCCGACTTTTCTGACACTGCACACCTCAGATTTTTACACCCTGCTGTGGACTTATTCGGGCTCCATTAACACTGTCGAACACCTTATCCACGAGTAAAAGAAATTCTGCCGTGTCTTCCGCATTGGATGGCATGTCTGCAGAACCTGAAACTTAAAATTTATTTTAATCGTTTATATAGACTTTCACGTATGTGTAACAAAACTGGGTTTGTTAATAATAGTATAATATTAGATTCTAAGTACCCATATTAAATACAATTGGCGAAAACTAAGAACAGGTGGCCATGAGAAATTCTATAGCGTAGATAGACTTCTCCTTGTATATTACTTTGTAAGTGCAGTTATCACTGAAACCTCATCCGTTTAGTCTAGACGGTCCATCTTAATTGCCGTAGAGTAGGCCGACGGCCGATAGCATACAATGTATTGGAGTTATAGGATAAACATTTACGTGGGAATGCATTTCGTTAAGCCTTTAGATTTAATTCTCAGACCATAAATGAGGAGTCAGTTAATTGCAAGTGTAGAGCCTGGGAACGATATGCTTGTAGGAAGGGAGTACTATTTTATTCGAGAGTAGGGATTTTAAAATACGGATCGGTTATTGATTGGGCAATAAGGATAGTAACTCACGATAATTAGCGGAATTCCCGCCTAGTAATGGTGGCAGGGAAGGAAACAAAAAATTAAAAAGTTAGGGGGAAACGCGCCAACCGAAAAAAATAGAGTCTTAGGGTGCTCACGACACAAAACGGTAGCGTTTCGGTACTCAACGGGAGTAGTTAAAGTAGCGTTTTGGAATTCAACGGTCGTAGCCAAAGTAGCGAGTTGGTACTTCTGCAATTAAGGAAGTTTTCCGGCCAGTTTGTTTTATTAGTTGTGGTTGTTAATGAACAGTGTTGTCTCAAGTTTTTTTTTTCCTTTCGACATAGTGGTATAGAAACGTGGTGTTACAGAGGGATTAACCCATTTTTTAAAAAGGTGAGTGAAGTTTTTGCATTAACAAAAGATAGTTTTTTCTCGAACGAGGGGAGATTTCAGTGGTAACACACTAACTGAATTTTTGGTTATTCATATAGGCGGTTAGTGCGCCATTTTTTAAATAGTCTGTCTCAAGTTGACAGTCGAATTTCAGATTTCCCTGTTTTTATTTTAGTTTCTAGGAACAAGCTAGTGCATGAGAGCACCGGGAATACAGCAGGAACATATCCACTGTCTTCCCCGTGCCTCCTTTATGCTATGTAGCCTACTCTCTGAAAGACTAATTTTTTCATATTTATAGTTTCATAATATATATTAGTTTAGTAGTTACTCTGGGGTTTTATTGAGGCTCTCTCTCACCCTCTCATCCCCCATATTCAAAACGCGAGTTGAATACATATTTTCTGAAATCGATCCAATGATGGTTATCGAATCAACCAACCGACCAACCACGTCGCATTAGAATAACAAAGTTCTATCTGAACATTCAACCATATTGAGAAATCAAAGGCTAAAGTTTGAATAACTTATAATCTATTATAAAATTAATGATATTCAATTGGGATAAATATTATGTAATATTGGGGTAATATTTATCTCAATTGAATATCATTAATTTTATAATAGATTATAAGTTATTCAAACTTTAGCCTTTGATTTCTCAATATGGTTGAATGTTCAGATAGAACTTTGTTATTCTAATGCGACGCAATACGAATCATTAAATAAAAGTAAATAAATCTCAAAACTCCCGCGGTTTTTAATATTTCGGGGTTCTGACTTGGAGGGCCCACAGAGCATCTTATTGCCAACCGTATAACAGGGTTTTGACCAGTGTTGTTCTTGTTAGTACAATTGTACTAGATTTAGTACAATATGATCGCTATTGCACATTTAGTACCTCATTAACAAATTTAGTACAATTTTGCCAATACTTTTTTTGTTAGATCGGACCACGGATTTCTTAAAATAAACTGGATCGCTGATTCCTAACTATCATTTTGTCAGTTGTAAGGTGGTCGCCACACTGTGCTAACATTCCATTGGCTAGTTTTCAGCTAATGATGTTAAGGTATTTACAGAGGGAAATTTTGAAAATAGTTTGGTGAGATATGGGCATATGACTAACTAAATATTACTTATATGGATGGATATGGGTATAAAATATGTACACTGTTGTAATAAAAATACTTTAGCAGCGGGACTAAAAAGTTAACTTAATATAGGGTTATATCAAAGATTAAATTGTATTATTTGTGCATTAGATATGACGAGTAATTGACAGGACTGGACTTAAGAGTTATATTTGTGCAGCAAAGGTACACATAATTTTTTTCTATTTATAGTGCATTTCAAATAATTGGAATCATCTCTTTTTAATTTGACTTGAAATGATTTTCGACAAAGTCGACATTTATGTGCTTGTAAAGACATTCCCTACATGTACAAATCTTCCAATGGTATGTCTGGTAGGTACCAATGTATATTAAATTCATTGACGACACTCTTTATTTCTCCTGTTACAACTTCATTTTTTAAATAAATTTTACATTAGCCGGAATTATAACTGGTTCATAATATAGTTACTTGTCTAAACATAATTTAGTAACTAACCCAAAAAACTTTAAAGTAATATGGTTTGTCAACCAAGTATTTGAACCTTGTCTGATTGCAGTATAAAAATTAGTTAGGATCAGTTTTGTATATTGTTTTGAGAAATTCTAATATCGATATCTTTTTGCCAAAATATCGTAAGTCACTCACTAAATTTTACCTTAGGCTACTTACGACAATTCTGCCACTCTGCCTATTACAGTTCTGTTACTTACGATAAAATGTATGCAGTTATTTAACCGTGAAACATTTAAATACGCTTACATATTTATGGATCTATCTACCTCTGCCAAGATGTGTATTTGCATATTATACTTACGATAGATCCATAGTCATTTTCATGGAAAATGTCACTTACGATAGTTTGGCAAAAAGGTATCGATATAAGGTAGGTATTTATCGAAGAATTAGACATATGTTTGTAGTTATTTTAATTGTGGCAGGAGCTGCTTATATAAAAAGCCACGATGAAAGTAGCTGCACGTCTTATCAGTAAAAACGGCACTAAAAAAATATTTTTTAACTGAATGACATCATACAATTAGTAATGTCAAGTAGTTATTAGTCAAATTTATACTTTACACTGTTAAGATATATTAAATATTGTGAATGAATTGGGATAGGTTAATCAGTTATTTTGTTATAAAATTACATGAAGTTTATAATACACAATATGGTAATAACTGCTTTTCTAGAAGATAACATTAACAACTTCAAAACTCAAAATCATTATGATTATGGTAGGAATTTAATAAAACCACATTTAAAATATAATTTATACACACAATCACATTATAATAGGAGTTTTATCCACACTTATAAAGCATATAAAGTAACCTATTATCCACTATTGAAATAATAAAAAAATATATAAACGTAAATCAACCAAATTTAATTTACTTATTAAAATTAACATTAACATTTATATTAATAGACATTTCGTTCTTCGCTTTTTCAAATTTCACTTCGTTTCCGTTAATAGGAAGTTTGTAGTTGCTTCTTGCAACAAATTTTGGATGTCTCCTTCTCCTGAGGAATGACTTGAACGAGAAGAACCTTGGATTTTCCTTGCAATACCAAGTTTGTTAGATACGAAGTCTTCAATATAGCTCTCTGCCACAGCAGGGCTCTTCCACCCACCATGCCGCTTGAGGGGTGTAAAGTTGGCACCTTTATTTCCCAATAAAGTTATTGAAGTGCACCCTCATATAGTGGCCAATATAAGCTTCCGCGTTTGCCAAGTTCAGAAACGATGCAACTTTTGATGGAACTTTTGCCAATGTATTGATTCCAACAGGCTGAGAAGTACATTTTTGATTCTTATAATGTAAAAAGAATCTGTTTTGTGATAAGTTCTTTGGTCTTAGGGAAATACATTTTCTACACATCTCTACGTCGTTGATAGAAAATCCTTCATTTATAATTTTAAACTTTCGTGAAATGCCGGTCTTGGTATCTAGTATCGAAACAACTAGATACGCGCCAGTGTCCTATACATTAGTGATTTTCAAATTCGTCAATTCGTAGCATCGACAAGCACCAGAGACTATTACTATTACTAGCGCAACCTAAAATGATTCAAAGTATTATTAATACATATTGTCTAAAAAGTTAAGAGTTATTACCTTAATCATAAAATATTCTTTATCACAAGATTTAGTCAAAAATTCTTCAATTTGCACTCTTTCCAAAACTGCAGCCTTTTTCACCTTGTATCTTTTCGATTGACTCTTCAGATAACAGATATCTACGTTTTTAGACTTTTATCGCAACCTTCAACATTGAATACTTCGACCAAATGGATGAAATTGCATGTTTTTTCTTCAGATTAAGAAATAAATAACTTGCACCTTGCACACAGAACTTCATTTATAAACCACAAAACAAAAAGAAAATATAAAAGCAGTGATGGCAACTCAACAGTGTTACCATCATTTAGTTCATAAAATACCTAGAAGTTAGCACAGTATGGCGGCCGCCTATCAGTTGTTATTTTTAGCTACCCCCACCCCCCACCAGTATGTATTAGCGATCCAGTTTATTTTAAGAAATCCGTGGATCGGACTTTATTTTAACGTTGACGATATGAAATAACCGATGAAACGTCACACTCATAGAACTCTGGAAAATATACGGACCTCGGAAAACATTAAAATCAAAGATCATAGAACTTATTTTCCTGTACTCTCTAGATTTTATATGATTTAAAATGTTGATAAATACATTTTTTCTTTTAATTGAGTATTATTTGAATTTGGCGCTATTTAGTACAAACTGTCACGTTTTAGTACAATTTTCCGCTTGATTCTAGTACAAAAATAAAATCCCCAGGAACAACACTGGTTTTGAGTTTGACTGGTCTTTTTATTGTCTCTGGTCTCTGGACATGTCTCTGGATTTACAACTTGTATCATGGTGAGTGCTTGTAAAATGGAAAATGTTCAAAGAAAGTCTTGCAGATTGTGTTTTAAAACTATATACTGTATAAACGACGTAAATTTCAAAGTAATGGAAACATTGATAAGAGACATGTTAGATATACTTTTGCTAAAGCTGGTAAGTAGATGTAAATATGAAAATATGTATTATGTAACTCTCTAGTAGAAATATATTTTCCGGTCTGGTGTCGTTTAGGTACCACGGAATTAACAATTTTACCAAGTAGAATTGTGTAGTTTATTGAGAAAAGAACATGTTTAAGCAAAAAAAACTGAGGATGAGCTGTAGTTGTAAAAGAAATAAATGAAACAAATTTGCGGGATGGGGGGAGTGAAAAGGGGTGCTGGGTGAGTAAAAAGAGTTTTGTAAAGGTGAATTTTGGGGAAAATGAAACTACAGAATAAATTTTAAAGAAAAACTTGTTTGTATTGTAATATAGGTAGGTATTGCATATTTTTGTAAAATTTTTTGGACCGTAACCTCACTTTTTTTTGAAATGTGGTAGAATTAAAAATTACAATTTTTAGAATATTTAAAAAAAAAAACTTAACCAAGTGCTAACCTTATATAGAGGTTGATCAAGGAGGGATAACAGAAATAACGCAGTGGTTTAGGGTTTCAATTATTTTAAAAAATCTTAACCAGGCGCTAACCTTATATGGAAGTAGATTTATGAGAGAAAAAACAGAATTAGCGCAGTGGTTTAGGGGTTTAAATTATTAAAAAAAAAAATTTTAACCAGGGGCTAACCTTATATAGAAGTTGATGTAGGAGGGAGAGGATAGAAATAACGCAGTGATTTGTGGGTCATTTTTTTATTTTAAAAATTATATCTTTCACTTATGTGATTGATAAATAACGTAGATGATCGAAAATTACCGAATAAGGTCTGTCATTGTGAAAAAGTTGATATTCCATGACTGAAAATTGACAAAGATGGTGGAATACGTGAAGTCTATGAATGAGTTTTAGTTGAAAATATTTTTTTTTATATAAATAAACAGTAAATAAAATGGAATCGCCCTCGCCTAAATAGTTTTGTATGTGTCCAAGGAATAAAGTGATGTTGAAAGTAATGTGGAAAAGTAAGTAATTTCTTGGTACCTACATGACAGCAGCACCATATTTTCTTCAAGCGTATAATAATACTCACATTATATTATGTAAGACGTACTATAGAAAAGGTCTATTATTTTACTTATAAGTAAAGTATAGTAAAGAAATATTCACATTTTTGTACAAAAAAGTACAAGTGTAACCATAACAACGGATTAAAAAAAAAGTGTAGGGTAGCGATTTAGCCTCCGATGAAATATGTACATTTAGCCTGCGTTAAGTCCACAATCTACCCGACCACAGTGGGTAAACGTACCACTTAACCCCGAGTTAAATACAAGTTCAACAGTAGCCTTTTGCCGCATTGTTTTGTGCATGCATAGACAATTTCAAATTTTGTCCGTGTCCACGTATCCACGTGATTATCAATCAACGGTCAATGGATACACCAAACCAACCTAACATAACTAATCCCTTATCTATAGGTCAATGGAGAACTCTTTAAAATTTTAAATTTCCATATACCTTTGTTTGACCGTGTATTTAACGAATTCGACCACCAAAGTTGCGTTTCAAAATCTGACCAATTTGCCCAAACAGCTGATCGATCACGTGGTACAGTCGGACCAGCCATAGATAAATAGTTGGATCAGCCGCTGAACAATTTTAATTAGGTAGACCGTCCACTTAACGCAGTCTTAGCCAATTGTATAGTCATTTGTCAGAACTGTCAGTTTGACATTTGACATTGGGTCAGATTGCTTTTGATACAAGCATAAATGTCTGAAGAAATGTAGTTTTAATGTTGCCGCTTGAAGAAAAAATAATGTCTCTCGGGGTATAAAGCTCGTTCGCCTTCTACTCATAATAAAAGTATACTATTGTCAGACCTACTTTGGCGTTTATAAAAATTAATGAAACATTTCAGAATTTGCTGAAGGGATCTAAATACTTTATATGTGATGGTTGTTATGAAAAAGCGTGTGCAGCATTGAAGTTTAAGTCCACATGTTTGGACACCGAAGATGCTATCTTTCCCTATGTTAATTGTGAAGGCGTCATCGATTTGCAAGAGATATATTTTAAGGATAAAGGGAATGAACAGTTAATAAATGTATTCAATGGCCAAAAAATATGTCGGTTATGTATGCTGTTAGTAAGTGGTGAATATATTTCCTTTCGTGAAGTGGAAAAGTATATGATCCTAATATACATTCCAGAACTGGTAAGTAGTCAGAGACTAACATCAGTAATGAGAATTGCACTATCAGAGAACAGACATATGTACTAAAATTTTTTCACAGAGTACAAAATTTAAACTTATGTTTCACCCATAGTAAATACTATTTTAATTAATATTTTATTTATGATTATGAATCATTGAAAGCAGTGTTTATGAAATTAAAAGATCAATTTGAGAAATTTTTACAAGTGTACATAAGTGTGTTTTATAGAATTTCAGTGCCACCAAAGATCCTGTGATTTGCAAGCCGTGTTTAGATTGCCTTGGCATTCATAGCGGTTTTATAAAGAGTTGTCTTGATTTGGAGGAAAAGCGAAAACATTTTTGTGACAATGGAGGTGGAACGAGTCGACTTGGAGAGTTTTCTACTCGTTTGCCAGTGAAAACGGAAGATTTGCCTATTGAAACTAAATATATTCAACTGAAAAATGAAGAAAGTGAGTTGGATGGGGCTGAGTTAATGATAAAAGCTGAAGTTGAAATAAAATCAGAAGATGAAGAGGATAGGTAAGGAAAAATGATCAGCGTATTGTAAATATTGTAAGTTTTGTACTCAGTTGCATATCTACCAGTGGCGGCTGGTGAGATTTGGATATGGGGGGGCGCAGAAATAAAAAAATGCGCTGCAGGCGGAAATTTTGCATATTTTAAGGTCAAACCCCTTAAAATTATAAATTAGAAATTCGCAGAGCAAAAATATTTGCTTGAAAAAATTACTTTCGTTACACAAACATCCTCCTTTTTAATATGATTGATGGAAATCTCACAAAAATTGTTTAAAACAATATTTAAATAAGTAATTAATATTTAGATATAAAAAATTTACATATACGACTTTACCTTCAAAAAGCTGAAAATGAGAATTCAGGAAACAGGAACATAACTATTTTTAGTTTTTAGATATCCGTTAGGTAATTAAAAACGATATGGCACAATGATAAACTCAAAAGTATTTTAGTTATTCAATTCATAGTTATCAAACGACACATTAAATTATTACGTAGGTAAACAAACTTCATACAATTATTTATACACGAGTACACTTACTTTTTAAAATTGAAATCAGCTCTACGGTCTTTCATAGAAATACATTTTTCCATAACTTTTTCATCGGAATTAGGTATTTATTGGGCAGGCAACGCCCAACTCTTTTATTTGTATTTTATCTTCGAGTGGAAGATTTGCAAAATTAGCTCTAATTATACTACTAACAGTATTCATGTTAAGTAATATATAAAATTGTCTTTTCACAAAAATTGTGAAATAATATGTTATAATGTTTAATAATGTTCGCGTAGAGCCGCGAAATAATTGCGGCCAAATCTGCATAATATAAGCATATGGAAAGTGTCTAACGAGTCTAGTCGAAAAGACTCAGACGTGGCCGCACTCAATGTGCGGCCACGAAGCTGTGATGCTTTGCTTACTGTTCACTGTGCAGTGTGTTGTGGTGATCCAGTAATGTGGACTGTGGCATTATAAGTACGATAGCTCAAGCGCTCGAGCCCTTCCTAATAATAGTTTTGTACCACAATAAACATGTTTTAACATTTCCATGGGGTGTTTTCCTATTTTTTGTTTACATCGACAATGGAAAGTAGTTGGAAAAAGAAGAGATACGTATTTCTGGAATTTTAATATTGGGTTCATTTAAGTCCATAAATTATTTTTTTATTGTGCGCGATATCTATGTGACGTCACTGAGCGAACATTCAAAATGTGCGCCATTTTTTAGTGATTTCTAGGATATTTTCATTTATGTGGTTGGTGTAACTGCGTGACAACTTTACTTTTGTTTATGTTTGAATTGTTTGGTTAAAGTAAACATCATGGTCATGGTAAACATGAGACATTGTTTTTAGTTTATATTTTTACCTGTGAATTGTTGTCTCTGCCTGTGACCGATTACAAGCGTATTTATTAGTAATAGAAAAACATCGTAATTTGTAAAGGTAATTTTTGAATATATTTAATCGACTTTGCAGTAATATTGTTAAGTTAAATACTAACCTTACATTTTTCATCCCTTTTATTTCTGAAAGGATCTATAAGATCGTTATCATAAAAGGATCTATAACCGGTAAATTGTCGGACTTAGCTTCTACAAAACCTTGCTCCATGTTTAATAAAAGTTTACTTCACAAGAAAACAACAATACAACAAGCCAAGTTGTCAAACCAAACAAACAGGAAATTTCAAATGTCAATTATCAAAATGTCAACTGTCGTTTGTGGTCGTTACAAACTGAAACTAGCTACATATAATCAGTGTGGCCTCTTTATAGATACATATTCCGTAGTTTTCGCTTAGTGACGTCACGAATAGAGAATAAAATTTCAAAATTGAATTAAAAATTTGCTACCGATTCAATCTTAATAATTTTTATCCTAATAAATATAAAAAAAATATACATATTTTATAAAAATACAGGTTTCCACTTTCATTTCGATTGAAGGAAAATACCCCATTGAATTTACAATAATGATAATAATAAGGATTTCTTTGGTATTTTTGGAGGAGGGGCGCGCAGCCATGTGGCCTTAAGGAGAAGCCGCCACTGATATCCACTACAAAATGGTACGTTTTGGTGAGATTAAAAGTCACAACAAGCCTCTTTTCTTTTAAGGTGACTATAAACGTAATTAATCTTAACTGTTGAGATGTAAACTTAATTTCAAAGTAGAAATTGTACACAACAACTCAGCATTATTAGAAAGTAGCACATTTAATTTAGGTACTGCTATTAAATTACAAAAAAGGATTATTATTCTGTTAAAGAAATTATCAAAATGGGACTTTATATGCGAATCCAATCTGAATTTCAGAAATTTATTTCTTGCATTTAAAATAGAAAATAGGAAAAATTAATATAAACCACTTGAGTGAAGTTAGCCCCCAAAGTTAGCTGCCAATCAGCCCAACCGCGTGTCATATTATGTTATGTTATGATAACATATAAAAATAACATGTTTCATAACGTGGAAGTGCAACAGGGTTCTCAGCATCAGAGAAAACCTGAAAAACCTGGAAATGTCAGGGAATTCATACTCTGTCAGGGAAACTTCAGGAAATGTGTCGATATTCGTAAAAAATCAGGGAATTTTTTGGTCAACAGGGAAAAATTTGTTGGGTGCTCCCTGTATGTTAAGATTTGGACGCACCATTGCGATCGTAATTTATATTTCTGTGGCTTGTTTGACCTTCAAAGCCAAAAATATTATTTAATGAAATTTAAATATTATTTAATAACAGAATAACAGACAAAACTGTTTTACACAAACGTGTTCCGATATTTATAAAATAATTTAATGGAACTGTTTTACCTGAAGTTGTTTGAGTTTCCTTGGTATTTATTGGGAACTAAATATTTGTATTAAAATTGTTTCGCCTAAAATATTTTTAATAAATGAAAAATCATGCCACTAGACAGGAAATTTTGTAAATACTAGTCAGGGAAAACCTGGAAATGTCAGGGAATTTGATATTGATAAATTGCTGAGAACCCTGTGCAAAAGTCGTACCGGGTATCTTCGAATAACGTGGGCCGTTATAGATAGATAGATATAGATATATATTTATTGATCCCTTTGATTATAATAACATGATATTGGACAAGTCACAGTTTAGTTACAAAAAAAACAAAAAACAATCAGGTATACAGAAAACACAATAAGAGCAATACAACAAAAGGCTGTCATACAATCAAAAAACCTCACAATCAAAGACCCTAAAGCCTGTCATTTACATATTACACATTAAATATTAAATTTACACATTAAAAACGAGTGTTCAGGAATCTGGTATGTTATATATACATTCTCGCACAAGAAGATTTTTAATTTTCTCTTAAATTCATTAAAATTTTTTTCCTGCCTAATACAAACGGGCAGATGATTCAGGAACTGTATTCCTTTAAAGACTGGGCTTTTCTCGTACAGCGAGGTGACGTGTTTAGGAGTTCGTAAGCATTCTGCACCTCTTGTGGAGTAATTATGATACTCGCAATTAGGCCTAAGTGTTTTGTAATTATTCTTCGCATACAATATGGATTTATAGATATATATAGAATAAGAAGTTAGTATATTATTTTGTTTAAAATGTTCTTTACATGTTTCTCTACTATCGAGGTTAAATATTAGGCGAATTATTTTTTTCCGAGAGATGAGGACCCTGGAGGCATCGGTCGCACTTCCCCATAAGACAATTTTATATGAAATATGGGTGTATACTATAGCATAATATACATTAATTAGTTGTTCAGCGGTGAAGATATTTTTTAGTTGAAGTATCGCATAAAAACTACTATTTAACTTTTTACAAACATAATTTATGTGGTTAGACCACCTAATATTACTGTCCAGGTAGACTCCTAAAAATTTGGTTGTATTTGAAAATTGAATGTTGGTATCTTTAACCAGTACAGATTTATCACATGAAATTGCTGTCCTGTTGAAAAACTGCATACACACAGTTTTGCTCGCATTAACCATTAAAGCATTCCTTTCACACCAAGTGGTGAAATTTCTAGATAGGAGGTTCATATTTATAATTAACTCTTCGGGAGATTTTGCATCCGTTGCCAGGGTTGTGTCATCGGCATATAGAACGAGATGATTTGTACGCACATGACGCGGAAGATCGTTTATATATAATAAAAAGATTAAAGGAGCAAGGATTGCTCCCTGCGGTACCCCGAGTTCCATTTGTTGAGGAATAGACCTATACTGCGTGTTATGACTTTTTCATAACAGGTTCAAAGTCGTGTATGTTCGTGTAAAGTGAAATAGCTTAATATGTGCTTCTTGTGCAAGACAAGGATAATCTAAACAGACTAGGGTTTAAAGTTAGAGTGACCTATTTGACGTTTAATCAGATTAAAGCCTAATTTGTGTATTTGTGTGAATAGTTCAAATTATGGAAGGAAAAAGGCAAAAGAAAACAACAATGGCCCAATATGAACATCTACTACAATTTATTCAAGAAAATGAGTTACTGATCACCGGTAAAATAAACCCGTCTGAAAGGGGGACTATAAAAGTTCCGTGGAAGAAATTCTTTAGACAATCGAAATAACTTATAAAAAATACGCCTCTGTACTTTTTGATTTTACCTTAAATAAACATAACTTCCATTAAAAAATACGAAAGGTGCTGTATATTGCAATACCTTTGTTGCTACTCATGGATTTCTTGCATCAAAACTAAATTTAATATCCCATCAAAAGCCATTTGTCAGATCGGACATGTCATGCGCTTAGCCACACCTCACAGGCAATTGAAATTTGTCACTTGTTAATCATAACATAACGTGTAGATAATAACATGCATGTTAAACAAATGTCTATTTTTCTGACGATACATAGTATGAAATTTGAATATGACATAACAGATTCTCCCAGACGAACTTTAACATGCACATTACGGTAACATAAGTGAAACGCGGTTGGGCTGAATATCTGATTAAAAAAAAATTGTTTTAAACACGTGTAAAGCGTACCCACTGTTCTTCCATACATGATTTTTGCCATCGATATAACTTGTTCGACTCTAGGGTGGAAGCGGCGGCGTATTAACACTTAACAGCCAATTTACCGTTAAACGGCTGTTTCACCCGGACAAAAGAAACTAATTATAGGAATTGGTTACGGAGGCATTGTTAAACGTATTTCCCTCATCAAAATGATTTGTCGACCCTAGGGGGGAAGTGGCGGTGTATTAAGACTTAGCCGGCAATTTACCATGAAACGGCCATTTACCTTCTCTTGACCGGGTGAAGGTCAAGAGAAACTTAATTATAGGAATCGGTTAAGGGGAAGTTATTTAAAGTATTTCACCCATCAAAATGATTTGAATGAAGTTATATTGGTGGTGAAAATCAATTATGGAATAACAGTGGGTACCTTCACACGTGTTTAAAACTATTTTTTTATCAGATATTGGCAGCTAACTTCACTCAAGTATACAGGGTGATTGATCGAAACCGTCCATTAACAGTATTGGGAATTCTGTTCATAATATTTTTCTGAAAATTTCAGCATCTAGGTAATGAATCATGCTCTTTTCAATGAAAATATTTTCAAGATGGCGGCACTTCCGGAAGTACCGGATATTGATATCAACTTTCTTATTTCAAATGGAATGGTATAGTTTTTTTTGCATTTTTGAATTCCGGATGTAATTTTAGGGGGACTTTGTGTAGCATTCCCTATACCTAAGTGCAGCCGTTTCTGAGTTTTTTCGACTTTTTTGAAAAATTTTCGATTTACATCGTGATGCTGAAAATTATGTACCGCCGCCATTTTTAAAGCAAAAACGCTCAAATTTGGGTTATGGATAGAAAAGACCCTTACATTTATACCGTAGTTTTTAGAATTGGTGTATTATCTACAGGGTGTCCAAAATTTGATTTCCTTTTAGTGCAACTTCAAACCACTAAAACTCGATTTTTTCAAATGCAATGCCCTATTTTTTTTTTCATATCCAGAAGCAGAATTAAATTCTGCATCGAGCTGCATTAGCATTCCCTATACCTATCTGCAATATTTTTCGAGTTATTTAGGTTTTTGATAGAGCCTAGAGGAAATTATTCCATTTTCTTAATAGCTAGCCATGGAAATGACAAAAAACGTTCTTATTAGTAACTGTCAAACACTCAAATCGTGTATTGCTGTTCTCTTTATCGAAATGGAATATCAAGGGTATTCAAACACGGATATTTTGAATTTATTTTATATTCATGGAGAATGTCACAAAATTATTCAGAGAACCTGCCGTGTATTCAATGAGAGATATCCCCATTTGACTGCAGTAACTACACATATATTTAAATAAACAGAACATAATAGTCTTTAGCATATCAAAGAACGAAATATGCTAAATGTCGAACTAAATCTATTACAAAACTATTACAATACTAGTTAAATTAAAGTAGTCTAAAGCATGTTCAAACAAAACATAGAATCTACAACTTTATAAATGCTCTATGTGGTCCCCATTTTTCTGTAGACAGCGATGAATTCTTGAAGAAAATTCTTTTGTGCAAGCCTTATAAATATTATCAGGATTTAATTGGCGAAATGCTATTCTGATGCGTTCTTCTAATTCCTCCCTTGTCTGCACTGTAGTATTGTACACTTCGTTTTTAATGTAGCCCCACAGAAAAAAGTCGAGTGGTGTTAGGTCGGGAGATCTTGGAGGCCATCGCCAGGGTCCATTGCGGCCAATCCAGCGGTCATCGAAAATCTGTGTAAGCTCTCGTTCCACTTCGCGAGTAGAATGGGCAGGCGCTCCATCCAATTGGTACCAAGACTCTCTTAAAATCCCGACAGGCAAATTCTCTAAAAATTCCGATACTACTCCTCTTAAAATTTCAAGGTACCTTTCGCCAGTTAAATTATAATCATAGATTATAAAGGAATATCGATTGTTCATAAGTAGACAAAAAACGTTAACACTGAATTTGTTTTGAAAATGAACCTCTCGCTTTAAATGGGGGTTGTTTGTGGACCAGTGATGTAAATTGCGCCGGTTGATTATCCCCTCTCTGCTAAATTTTGCCTCGTCTGTCCAAATGATTTTTCGCAGAAACAGTGGATCTTCCTGAGTTTTAATTAGAATCTGTTCGCAAAATTCCAATCTTCTAATATCGTCGCCTGGATGGAGTTGTTGAACTGTAGTGAACGAATAGTCGTGCATTTTATGCTTTTTTAGAATAGCTTGAACTGCATAGAATGTTAAACCCAAGTCTCGAGCTGCCGATCGAATTGACTCCCGTGGATGGACATTAAAATATGTTAGAACGTTAATTTCACTATTTTCTTCATTTACAATAGGTTTAGGTCGAATGCCAGCTGATTTCACTTTCCCATATTTTAAAAAATTAGATTCTATCCGTTTAAATTTCTGTCTGGTCATTGCAGTCAAATGGGGATATCTCTCATTGAATACACGGCAGGTTCTCTGAATAATTTTGTGACATTCTCCATGAATATAAAATAAATTCAAAATATCCGTGTTTGAATACCCTTGATATTCCATTTCGATAAAGAGAACAGCAATACACGATTTGAGTGTTTGACAGTTACTAATAAGAACGTTTTTTGTCATTTCCATGGCTAGCTATTAAGAAAATGGAATAATTTCCTCTAGGCTCTATCAAAAACCTAAATAACTCGAAAAATATTGCAGATAGGTATAGGGAATGCTAATGCAGCTCGATGCAGAATTTAATTCTGCTTCTGGATATGAAAAAAAAAATAGGGCATTGCATTTGAAAAAATCGAGTTTTAGTGGTTTGAAGTTGCACTAAAAGGAAATCAAATTTTGGACACCCTGTAGATAATACACCAATTCTAAAAACTACGGTATAAATGTAAGGGTCTTTTCTATCCATAACCCAAATTTGAGCGTTTTTGCTTTAAAAATGGCGGCGGTACATAATTTTCAGCATCACGATGTAAATCGAAAATTTTTCAAAAAAGTCGAAAAAACTCAGAAACGGCTGCACTTAGGTATAGGGAATGCTACACAAAGTCCCCCTAAAATTACATCCGGAATTCAAAAATGCAAAAAAAACTATACCATTCCATTTGAAATAAGAAAGTTGATATCAATATCCGGTACTTCCGGAAGTGCCGCCATCTTGAAAATATTTTCATTGAAAAGAGCATGATTCATTACCTAGATGCTGAAATTTTCAGAAAAATATTATGAACAGAATTCCCAATACTGTTAATGGACGGTTTCGATCAATCACCCTGTATAAACCTTCCCTAAGTTCATCTTTTACTAATATTTCAGTGGAATCAAATATTGCATTAGATGGTTAATGGAGAAGAAAGTTACACTTAAAAATATCTATATTACATTTTTTGATTATTTCAATTAGTTTTTATGGGTTTTGAAAGAAATGTGCGAAGGGCACCTTGACACTGTGTTCTTAAGAATATTAACTGGTTGTGCCCATATTCAACTTTAATTTGCTGTACTAAAGATTCTAGAACTTCATTGCAATGAAGTTTCCAGTGTTTCTTAAGAAGTAAACCTGAATTAAAAAATGGTAGGACTCTTATATTCACCTATTAGGTTATAAGAGTTTTAGTACTCAATATCTCTACTCTGTTTTTAAACTGCGAGGAGTGAATGAAAAAGCCACATTTACCCAGGAAAAGTTACTAGAAAATACAATGGAGGATTTTAGAGGTAAATTTGGGTACTAAAGCTAAAGTCGTTTAGAATCAATGAATATAATATATTACGCATAGGTTACATATCAGATACTTCAAATATCAGAAAGTATGGGTCCTGTGAATTTGGCAATAACATAACCAATAAAAAACTAATGTGGGTGCACTATGGGGCGCAAAGTGCAAAATTCAACTCATTCCCACTTTAGAAATGGAGTATTGTAGATAGTAATCAAGGTCAAACTTAGAGGTTATTCTTTCCCTTAACCTATAAGTTGGAAATAGTTAAACCTATTATCACTTGTAGCTGATACTACTTGATGTGGAAATAACAAGATTCCATCGTCACAATTTTTATACATGGTATATGCCATCTACTATTGGAATATTTTAAGTATTTTTTGACAATTTACATATTTATTAATATAATGAATAAAGAATAACCGCAGATATTTCTTTGAAATTAACACCGAATGATTGGACACTCCCATTTTCCCTTTTCCGGACATTTCAGATAGGCGCATGTATATTTCGTAACTGTAATGTTTACATTAAATTTGTCAGTAACTTAATTCAGTCTTGCATATTATTGGGATTTTATTTCGTTTTGTAATGTCTGGATCCATTTTGTATTTTTCAGATTGCAGTCATCACAAGAGCTGAAGTTAAATGAATTCTGTCTTGATAAGGGAAATGGAAATTGTAAGAGCATGTTGTCGGTTGATATTGATTTTGAAATAGAAGAGTACAACTATAATTCACGGAACAAATATTTGAAAAATCACATGTTGACACATAAAGATCCCTTAGAGATAAAATGGTATGAATGTGATTTATGCAGCTACAAGTCAAATCGGAAAAGCACTTTAAAGAAACACACACTGACACATAAAGATCCCTCAGAGATAGAATGGTATAAATGTGATTTATGCGGTCACAAGTCAAAGCAGAAAAGCGATTTATATACTCATATGCTGACACATAAGGATTCTTCAGAGATAGAATGGTATAAATGTGATTTATGCAACTATAAATCAAATAAGAAACATAATTTGAAGACTCATATGCTGACACATAAGGATCCTTCAGAGATAAAATGCTACAGATGTGATTTATGTGACTATAGGTCAAAGTACAAAAGCAGTTTAAAGAATCACACACTGACACATAAGGATCCTTCAGAGATAAAATGGTATAAATGTGATTTATGCGGTCACAATTCAAAACGGAAAAGCGATTTATATATTCATATGCTGACACATAAGGATTCTTCAGAGATAGAATGGTATAAATGTGATTTATGCAACTATAAATCAAAGCAGAAAAGTGGTTTGAAGACTCATATGCTGACACACAAGGATTCTTCAGAGATAGAATGGTATAAATGTGATTTATGCAGCCACAAATCAAAGAGAAAAAGCGAATGGAACACTCATATGCTGACACATAAGGATCCTTCAGAGATAAATTGGTATAAATGTGATTTATGCGGCTTCAAATCAAAGTGGAAAAATTATATGAACAGTCATATGCTAATACATAAGGATTCTTCAGAGATAGAATGGTATAAATGTGATTTATGCAGCTACAAATCAAAGAGAAAAAGCAATAGGAACACTCATATGCTGACACATAAAGATTCTTCAGAGATAAAATGGTATAAATGTGATTTATGCGATCACAAGTCAAAACAGAAAAGCAATTTATATAATCATATGCTGACACATAAGGATTCTTCAGAGATAGAATGGTATAAATGTGAGTTATGCAACCATAAATCAAAGCAGAAAAGTAGTTTGAATACTCATATGCTGACACACAAGGATTCTTCAGAGATAGAATGGTATAAATGTGAGTTATGCAACCATAAATCAAAGCAGAAAAGTAGTTTGAATGCTCATATGCTGACACATAAGGATCCTTCAGAAATAAATTGGTATAAATGTGATTTATGCGGCTTCAAATCAAAGTGGAAAAAGTATTTGAACAGTCATATGCTAATACATAAGGATTCTTCAGAGATAGAATGGTATAAATGTGATTTATGCAGCTACAAATCAAAGTGGAAAAAGTATTTGAACAGTCATATGCTAATACATAAAGATTCTTCAGAGATAAAATGGTATAAATGTGATTTATGCGGTCACAAGTCAAAACAGAAAAGCAATTTATATAATCATATGCTAACACATAAGGATCCTTCAGAAATAAATTGGTATAAATGTGATTTATGCGGCTTCAAATCAAAGTGGAAAAAGTATTTGAACAGTCATATGCTAATACATAAGGATTCTTCAGAGATAGAATGGTATAAATGTGATTTATGCAGCTACAAATCAAAGAGAAAAAGCTATTGGAACACTCATATGCTGACACATAAAGATTCTTCAGAGATAAAATGGTATAAATGTGATTTATGCGATTACAAGTCAAATCGGAAATGCCATTTATATACTCATATGCTGACACATAAGGATTCTTCAGAGATAAAATGGTATAAATGTGATTTATGCAACCATAAATCAAAGCAGAAAAGCCATTTGAACAGACATATGCTGACACATAAAGATCCTTCAGAGATAAAATGGTATAAATGTGATTTATGCAACCTTAAATCAAAGCTGAAAAGTGATTTGAAGACTCATATGCTGACACATAAAGATCTTTACAGATAAAATGGGATAAATGTGATTTATGCAACCATAAATCAAAGCTGAAAAGTGATTTGAAGAGGCACATGTTATCACACAAAGATCCTTCAGAAATTGAATAGCATAAATGCTCTGTATGTGACTTTAAATCAAAATGGAAGAATCCTTCAGCAATACGATCATATAAATGTGATTTATAAACAAACATGTGTGTAACATAAAGTGAAAGGAAAAAGATGTTTGAAAGTGCACATCTTGAGACATAAGAATCCTTTGGATGTACAGGGTATCCCAAATATGATTCACAATCCCCTTATCTCGGAACTTATGAAAGATAGAGTAAACTGTACGAAAGTGTAAAAATACGAATCTTTATTGGTTTATAATAAAATATTTCTGCATTAATTAGTATAAAAATATACAAGGGGTGCATACATAAATTTGAACTTTTTGTGAAAAATGTACTTCAAAAGTCTGATATTGGTTCTAGGATTTCGGACACCCTGTATTAAGTAATCGGTCAAACTGGACTGTTTTGTGTTCACTATCACCAAATTTCAAAAATATTTAAGGTATTGTTCCAGAATAAATTCGATTAAAAAATGTCTACATCTGTCCATTTTTTACAAAAATGGGAACTATCTTGAAAACTATACATTTTTTACAGTTAATTCCTTATATAAAACTGATCTAGAATTTTATGCAACATCCAAAAATGTCATAATTTATAGGGCATTCCTTTTGAAAAACTAAAGTTGATATCTGTATCTGAAAAACAACATCCTGTGTATATGAGATGACTTAATTAAAAAAATTTATTAAAAATCAGTAAACTTTCGTATTTACACATTTCCTCTATCTTTCATAAGTTCTGAGATAAGGGGGTGGTGAATAATATTTGGGATACCCTGTGCATTGCTACAAGTATGATCTATATTAAGTGATATCTCTGTAAAGGTACAAAAATAATTTGAAGATTATTCTGATGCATAGAGCTGCTCGAGAAATCAGTTTTAATTTACGTGACTATAAGGCAAAGCGCAAATCAAAACAAAACAATTAAAACATAAAAGCTTTACAAAACATTTTTAAAAATATATGGCATATTCTCTGATTCAAAGTAACAAGGAGGATGCATTAACATCAATTATCATTGGTGCAATATTAGCAACCCAATTAAGCTCATTTTTGACCAAATACATGGTGTTATAAATAAATCCTAAAATATGTTGGGTGTTTGCAGTTTATTTTCCAGGTAACATATTCCCAAAAGTCTTATAGCGAATTCGACTGACCATCCTGGTGCGCACTAAATGCGAACTGTCGTAGTTCCGCACGCTTGGGTGATTAGCATGCTCCCAGTGTCGATTATTTTTGAGTTCCACTGGGCAGCACGTGGGCCCTTTTAAATTCGACTGGACTGATTTTCCTCCCTCAAGGTTCGAACTTTCTGCTCCGTGATTATCCACCGTTGTAGCATTCTAGTTTATAAAAAAAACATGACGGAAAATTAGGTTATGTTTTTTAAATTTATTATTATTCAAATATAACAGTGAAAGACGTATTTATTTGCATGTATAACTTCCAAAAAGAAGAGGGCAAAAATACACAATAATTTTATTGGCACTGTTAATAAATATAGCGATGAAGAGGCTAAATACGTGAATATAGTTTCATTGTTAAGTGAACACAAATTTTCTATTGTCTTTTCATTTTAGTCCAAGACAATTTTTTAAAATATATTTTCAGACATCTCATGCAGTCTAATTTTATGTAATTTAATATTATTAACCAAGTACCTATAAGGAAATTAAGCTTGAATCATATACTTACGTTATAGGCGCATATTTTATATTATAAGGATTTAAGACAAAACAAAAGAGAAAAAGCATAGTCAATAAGTTTAAAAATAGAAAATGCAAACCAGTCGACCAGATTTTTTAAACCGAACTTGAAAAATCAAATTGTGCAGATGCAGTCACGTGATTGTTACCATCGACTCGGAGCCAGATCAAAACTGAACGGAGCAAACGCGAACATGGTGCGAACAAATAGCCAGTGCTTCTCAGCCAAATTCGCTATTATTGAATCATTCAGCTCAGCTACACTATAAATAAGCTTTAGCTTTTAGACTTTAGCCACAGATTGTAGATGCTTTAGCCTATATCACATAACACCTACAAACCTTTATAAGGTAGATAGTTGCTAAATATTACCTTTTAAACAACCATTTATTTACGGATATCCTAAGAAATAATAGCAGACAACAAATTTATTTCAATGCTGCGATTTGTAAGGCAGCAACTTATATAATTGTTCAAGTACTAAACTCTTTTGAATAAACTTGAACAGGGATTGAATGACAGTTCACGTTATTGTAAACCATTACGGAAACCTTCTCTTGAACTTACCAGATCGCTGATTACAGGTAAAAGTGGTAATATTTATTATTCTTATGTGGATAACTTTGTAGTAAATATATATTATGTATCATTGTAGTATTTTTTTACACCACCTGTAAAATAATACAGGAAACCAGAAGTATTAAAATTAAATATTCAAAGTGTAGTATCAAGGCAAACTTCTAAAGTTTGCCCCAAAAAACCACCGTATAATATGCAGTAAAATTAATATTTGATAAATTAACAAAATTTTATCAGTGGTTTTTTAGTTTTATACAAAATTGTGTATCAAAAATATTACAAATCATATTTTGAACGTCTAAATAAAATAAGTATAATATAATTTAAAAAAAAAATTAAACACAACTAGCTTTTTTCTAAACGATACCAGTCGATCCTTGAAGGTTTGTATGATAAAAATTTCTACTGACGCCGAGTCTAGGATTCGACATGCAGGAAAAGTAATTGCAGATTGGTATGAATGAGAGCAACATATTAACTGTGTTGCTGATATTGCACCAATGATAGTTGAAGTTAAAGCATCCTCCTTGTTTCTTTGAATCGGAGAATATGTCGCTGTTAAAAATGTTTTGTAAATTTGTTTTCAATACACTAGAGCTCTTTTAAAATCAATTCCTAATTACTACTATTCAAGTATTTATGTTAATTGAATCTAATTTCCATAATAATTATGGAAATTAGATTTAAGTAAGAATACTTTTTCTAACAAATCATCAGATGTTAACTGAATCCCAATAATTTATAGGTATAGCTATCTATGTATGTATAAAATATAAAATGCTCTGTATAAAATTGCTAAAACTTTAATAAACATTTTTAAGGTTATTTTTTTAAGAAAATAAAATATAATAATTATTTAATAGTATACAATCTTCTTAAATCCATTAATTTCGATAATATTGAGATATCACTGACGTAGTTTTCCACATAACACTAAACTGCACTCGATCCCTCACGTTTCACCAACTTGGTTGACAAAACGCGCGTCACCGTCAAGTGCAGTTTAGTGTTTTGGTGTTATGTGGAAAATTACATCAGTGTTATCTTCACACCAACGGTTCCAACCCCTTTCAAGAATATTGAGATATGGAAAGACGACTTTACAGACTAGTTATTAAATGAAACTATAAACTGGCTTTATCTATGGCATTCGACCCCCCGCGTTTCACCAACTTGGTTGACGCATATATATTTTATCTATGGTTGACGCGCGCGTCAAGTGCAGTTTAGTGTTGGTCATCATACAAGGTATGACATTGCGCATATCCCTCCCACATCCGTGTCGTCACCGAGAGCGCAAATTTGACATTTTACAGTGTTTACATATGTAAAGGTGTGAAAGTTTCGTGGTTTTTACTACATTTTGTCCTCTAAATTAATTTTTTTGGCAGAGTATTTGTATAATTCTAGTGTATACTAATTATAATCATATGTGAGTATAGTTAAAGTTAATTTTGTATTACCACGTAAATTAAAAGTGCAATAAAAATGCGTTGTGCTGTGTGTGCTTTGTGTAATAGTGACAATCGCAACCCAATTATTTAATTAATATTAGGTTATTATATTGCTTAAGCCGCAAGGACAAAATAAAATATTTTCAGTGTTTTGTGCAAAAAGTGTCTCGTTTACTTTCATTGTTTGGAGTTTGTTAGTAGTGTTGTTACATTTATCGTATTGAACATCAGAGTAACATATTCATTACATATTAGCAATGACAAAGTGAAATTAGTGGCGTATGCAATACTTAAAACTTGCCTTTATTCCACACACACGTATAAGAAAATATAGACACGTAAGTTGTTATCACTGTTAATAAGTAGGAACCTTATTTGTATATAGAATAGTAGTTTTTTAAATGGTTTTATAATGCTAAGGTGTTACAAAAGTTTTGTTTGTAATACCAATTTATATTCTGCAATGATACATAGCTATTTGAAACAATCACTTTTACCTGCTTTCAACTTTTTAACAGGTTAATATGTGTTGTGTATGTTGCATAATTGCATATTCTACAATGTCTTTATTATTTGATTGAGAAATCACTACTTAACTATCTAAATCTGTTAGTAGAGAATTATCGAGCAACAAAAACAATGTAATGTTGAAGAAATACAGTAATATTAGTTCTATACTATGCAAGCAGATAATGTATTTTCATTAAAAATCCATATCCATAAATGTCTATTTAAGACGAACTGGATCTTGAGAGCAGAAGTTTCAAAACTTGTTATTAATGTAATACTGGTAGTTAATGCAAAAGATGTAAAACTTATGTTTATACTATTTCAGATAGCTTTTAAATTTTTGTGACCCATCGTAATCGCCTATATTTTTCACTACCCCTCCGTCATAAAATATCACGTACCTGCTTGGCAGATTAGAAAACATTCCAAGCATTATATGTTTGAGTCTAATGTGCCAAATAGTTAAATGACACTTAATGGTAGATGAAAGAAATAGAGGCAGAATTAGAAAAACTTGTCAATGTACTTTTTGTAATCAAATAAAAATTGTAAAAAATACGTTTGTGATTTTTTTTACTTTTACGTTGATTTACATTGATATTTAAAGAAACAGACACAGTTTTACTTTTTTTTAGGTTGTGTTCCGATATTAAACTTGGTTAACCAAAATCCCGGTTAAGCGTTCCATTAAATAAAAATTCCTGAAAATTGATTAATTTTGGAACTGTGGTCACCTGAAAAAGGTTAACCAAACGTCAAAATATTGACCGTGCTCTGGGAGCGGTGCATTGGTCAACCGAAGAGTTGGCAGGTTAGGTTTTAGCGTTGAGAGAAGAAATCAATTCTCTCAACGATTTTAATTATATTTTGTTTAGATGGTGAAGGCAGATGGGGTGGTGTCCTTGCGTTAAGAGTTATAATAAATATTTATAAATTCTACTTTTTTGTATTGTATTCTGTAGTCCACTTGACCAAGTCGACTGAAAGCTACACTTATATCTACTTATAAACTACTTATATCTTACTATAATATACCAAATTATCTGCTGTTTCATTTATTTTTTGACTGAAGACCAGAGTAATAGTTAAGCACGGAATATTAAGGTATTTAAGGTTGAATGAATCCCAATAAAAACAATTCATCCTCCATGTCGATTAACCAGCCAGTTCATTAATTACACATTTTTCAGGTTTACCAATATTTCGGTTAACCGAAATCCTGGTTGGTCGCGGATAATATCGGAATACAACCTTAAAGGTTAACCAAACGTCAAAATATTGACCGTGCTCTGGGAGCGGTGCATTGGTCAACCGAAGAGTTAGCAGGTTAGGTTTTAGCGTTGAGAGAAGAAAAATCAATTCTCTCAACGATTTTAATTATATTTTGTTTAGATGGTGAAGGCAAATGGGGTGGTGTTCTTGCGTTAAGAGTTATAATAAATATTTATAAATTCTACTTTTCTGTATTGTATTCTGTAGTCCACTTGACCAAGTCGACTGAAAGCTACACTTATATCTACTTATAAACTACTTAGATCTTACTATAATATACCAAATTATCTGCTGTTTCATTTATTTTTTGACTGAAGACTAGAGTAATAGTTAAGCACGGAATATGAAGGTATTTAAGGTTGAATGAATCCCAATAAAAACAATTCATCATCCATGTTGATTAACCAGCCAGTTCCTTAATTACACATTTTTCAGGTTTACCAATATTTCGGTCAGCCGAAATCCTGGTTGGTCGCGGATAATATCGGAACACAACCTAAATGTAAATACAAGTATTATAAACAATTTAAAGGTCATCTAAGGTCACCTTTAAATTAACTCACGGAATTATCTACCGAGTTAGGCACCATGCAACAAAATATTAATTTTAGTTCCGATTCTTCCATGGTCCCTGCAACTAGGTGGCGCTATTTAAAAGTCATTGCTGTTTCGATGTTGGTACAAGGATAATGACCTTATTATAGATATTCTGTGGTTTATAGTTTTATTTTTTATGGTCCTATTTATTATCACTATCACGACCTACTTTTCTGCAAGTGCTGCATTCACTCATTATTTCTTTACATTTTTAAAAAGTAAATAATATAGAATATAAGTAGTATAACCTAATAAGTGTGCTAATAAGTATTGTATATTTCAGTTGATTTTTAAACGTTCCATTTAATGGGTCGATTCTGCATTATACACAAATTTTCTGTAAATGTACAGATCTGTAGTTTATGATAATCCTGTAGCCAATCATTTTACAGAAACTAGAATTTAACGATTCTGCGTTCTTTCCTGTAAGAGAATACTTTACAGATGTACAAATGAACTACCAGAGACAACCATGAGACAAGCAAGTACATATGCAAATTAGTTCGGTAATAGTGAAAATACTGCTATAGTTACATCCTTGTTATACATACGCGTTTCTGTATTTAGATATCCTTGTCTAGCAACTGGGTAACAGTGGCTCAGATGGCGCTAGCAGCCTTGCTTCCTATTGGTTGAAGTTGATAGTTGTCAAATGTCACGTTACGCTAACGCATGGTAGGGGAGAGTTGGGCATTTTTTTCAGAAATATTAGCAATTATTTTTGTTTTGTGAAGTGTAATGTGCAAGTTTATTATTATTATTAAAACAACAAATTATTTCACTTAAAAGTTATTTGTAAATAAGTTAAACGTTATTTTCCGTAATTTTGCATTTGATGCCTTTTGCCCGATCTCCTTGGGCAAAAAGAATCATAAAGGCAAAAGGTATCGTTGACAGGACAAATGGAATCAGATGCATCGAAAAACAAAACTTTAATAAATATAATTTATGTAAAGATTCTAAATGAACGTGTAAAAAAAGCTTTGTCATAAAATATATAAAATCACTAAAATAACTAATACAAACTAATAACTAACATTTTATTATCGTCTTTTGGCAAGGATTGAAGTTCTGCAGTGTTCACAGACGTAAATTTCATTTTTGTAATCTGAACAAAGTGCATGGACCCAGCTCTCACAAATGTTATACTGTATCCACTTGTCACCCGGAGCCGAATTGTTAAAAATGTCTTAAATTTAAAATGTGTTAAATGTTGTGCACAAACCGCCTCACTCGTGCGAAAAATATCTTTTTCGACACTTGTATAATATACTATTGCCGATTCCTTTTGCCCACTATAACCTTCTTGTCCGACTCTCCCCTAATTCGGGAATGTGATATTCTGTATTCTAGGGTTGAGGTTGTAGTCAACATGTTTTTAGATTTTTGTGATGTTTTTGTTGCATAGTGGTGTAGTGTAGTTGTTGGTTGTAAACTGGTTATAATATAATTTATAATCAATTTTCTGCAGTATCGAGAGTGTTTTAAATATTTTTGTTGAGAATTGTGAAGTGCACGTTATATATTATTTTAGTTGGGCTTCTTGTGAGTTTAGTGCATACCCATAACCATTCTAATGATAGTGACAAATATAAACATGCCCCAAACACGATGTACTGTTTGTGAATTCAATGTAGATGATTTTTATATTTGTGTATGTTTATACTTTCTATAAACAGTTTTATATTATAAAATTATATATTTTATGTCTCCTGTGACATAAGGAGACACAAAATACAAGTTTTGTGCCCAGATAAAATAATAGAAATATTGTCTTATTTATTGTATTACATCTGATGTTTCTGTCAATAAACAATTTATTTTACCTATTTTGTTTTATTTCATCTTTAAAATATAACAGAAAATAAAAAAAATAAGAATATTATAGAACCCGCGCATTTTTAAATCCTCTATGAGTGACGAGTGCGCCATCTGCGGCTCACTTACCCACACAGTGGACCAGTGCAATATTGCGAACTAAAATTTTACATGGAGTTGCCCGTCTCATGGTTGTCTCTGGAACTACTGCTACTTCAGATTGATCATATTTACGTTTTAACCTAACCCAACTTGTAAATTATTTATACCTGAGAAGATTATTACTCTTGATATTTAAGTACACCTTTACCATCATTTAATCATTTTTAATTTACAAGATATATAGTTAGTGCCAACAAACTTCAGAAAAAGTAGTGGCTGGCTGGTTAGTAATCAGGGTATGAAATCAAAAACGCTTGAAAAGCATAACTTCTCAAACCATATACCTATCTAGTTGTATCATGCCTATCAACTATATAATAGGCCACAAAACAGAATAACAGGCTATAGAAAGTGATATGTATTATTAAGATTTAGCGATAGGTACTGTGAATTCTAGGTACACTATAACGAAACTGAGAGTAGGTAATAGAGGGTCTAAACATTTTTAAAAACTTTTAATCTTTAAAGTTTATTGAGCACGTCAAAAGGGTACAGGGTACAGTTCATGGTTCATGTATCTTATTCATGTCATAGATTACGTAGATTATTCATGTTTCGTTTGAATTCTCCTTACAAATTTTCTAAAATGACAGGGTTACATTTTACAATGTCACATAGTATATCTAATTTTAATTACCTACATTACTTCTAATACATATGGTCAGTCATCTTCGATAAAATTACAATAAATGTAAGTTGGGAATTGATTGTTATTTACTTTTCTAACCTCACAAAGATCCTTGTAAATCCACTACGGCAACATTGAAGCCACTCGTAAATATTTACAAGTCTGTAAAGAATTTACGAGTTTCTGTAGAATACAAATGTGCGCAGAATAGCAAATGTCCTGTAAATTTACAAAATCTTACGAATGTGCTTACAGACGCGCGCAGAATTGACCCATAAATCGAGGGAATATACCCTTGATTTTAATTCGTTTTTTAATTGTGTAATATGGTTTTGCAACTATTATTTTTTTATTTAAGAAATGTTTCATGTAATCTATATGCAGGATAATAGGTCTCATTGAATACATATTTTCTGAAATCAATCCAATGGTTATCGAATCAACCAACCGACCAACCACGTCGCATTAGAATAACAAAGTTCTATCTGAACATTCAACCATATTGAGAAATCAAAGGCTAAAGTTTGAATAACTTATAATCTATTATAAAATTAATGATATTCAATTGGGATAAATATTATGCAATATTGGGGTAATATTTATCTCAATTGAATATCATTAATTTTATAATAGATTATAAGTTATTCAAACTTTAGCCTTTGATTTCTCAATATGGTTGAAAAACTCCTGCGGTTTTTAATATTTCGGGGTTCTGACTTGGAGGGCGCCACAGAGCTTCTTATTGCCAACCGTATAACAGGGTTTTGACTGGTCTTTTATTGTCTCTGCGTAAGCATGTGGTATGCCAAGAACCCTAAACAAAGAAAGACTGATCAATCAGTAACAGCCAATCACATTTGTTTATCACTTATGTGACGTCAGTGGATTCCCTTTGGCGGGAGATTTGAAATTTAAATATCTTCTTTGTTTTAATTTGACAGCTTTAACCTTTTAACATAACCTATATATATCACATTGTCATGTAGAATGTCTCGGTTGTCTTTGGAATGTCATCAGTCATGTCATCATATCAAAGTATTTCTGTATCATATCATAGTAATCTGTGCACTGATTAACAAAACACAAGTTATCACAGTTGTCAAATCGACAACGATTTTTGCACAACGCACTTCAAATCGTAAGATATATATCGTAAAACACATATATAAGTACTTTAAAATCACATTTGATTGCATTAATACAGTCTCTGAAATAATATTGGGTTGGATATTTTGACTGAAAATTTTTGAAATTGCAATTAGAGGCAAATTTGGCAATAGGGGATCCACTGACGTGTTACGAGAAATCTGTTGAAAATGACCTTCAAATTTTTATGAATGAATTGATCAGTCCTTCTTTGTTTAGGGTTCTTGGTGGTATGCATCATATGACCAAGACCAATATATATTTTTATTTTATCTATGCATATGCCATAGATTATTGACTAATGCATATAACATATAACTCATGATTTCTTTTTGTGTCATGCATAGCATATGATTTTTTTATAAATAGTTACTCCATAGATAAAATATATGTATAAGTGAGTTACTCATATGATGGTATGGTAGAATTATATTTTGGTTTTTTATTCATTGAATTTTAAAAAAATGGTTTTAGTTCTTCTCTTATAGATATTTTGTGATTCTTCTTCATAGCTTATTGATTATTGTTCGTTATTCTGTTTGGTTATTATATTTTGTGCTGTTATTCTTACATCTGTGTCGAAAATTACGAATTACCTGTCAAATTATGCAGTTGACTAAATAAAGAGGAAATTATATATGTAAGTATATACTATATACTTTATATACTCCAATAGAGGATTTAACTCACCAGCGAAATGCTGTCTTCCTTGATAAAAGAGCATCAAGGGAAGCAAATCATTAAAAAAGAGTCTCAAGAGGCTAAACGTAAGGAAGCCTGCGCATCCGCTAGCGATTTAACACAAGCCCTGGTAGACCACCTAAATGTAGGCGTAGCTCAGGCGTACTTGAACCAAAAAAAGTTGGATGTCGAAGCTAAACAGTTACATGTGAACGCCACAAATTTTTCTAAACAAACACAACAATGGTTGAATTTGGTAGAGAATTTCAGTGGTGCTCTGAAGGAGCTGGGGGACGTGGAGAATTGGGCGAGAACTATAGAAGGAGACATTCGAACTATTACAATGGCTTTAGAAATAGTTTATAAAAATTCTCAAGAGAATAGTACATAGTTAATGCCAAATACTTTGCTGTTAACAGTTTGCTTCTGCCTGTAGCTGTAGTTTGATAGAACTTCGATTAATAATTGTTAAGATACTTTAACAAAAACCTGATCAGGTAAACTGCCTTTGTTTATTTGAGCTGATCTTATAACCATATTATTATTTTTAGTCTCAATATAAAGAGAGAATAAAATGATACAAACAACTTTAAGTTTTTGAACTAAGTTAAAGGTAATGACAAATTGTGGAGTTGCCTAAAATTTAGAAAATCGAGATAGTATAAGTAGATACTACAAAAATCCCTCAAGAAATGCAGACCTGCTTCCAAATGTTATTTATAAAGAGCATTCGACCACAGACATATTTCAGGTTTGCAAAACTTCATTTTTTGTAAGGATTCTAAGACTACTTACCTTATCAATTACTGACAGGAATTCCAATATTTTATACATACTAGAGAAGTCATTTCATTCGATTTACATGGTCACAAAATAGAGAAAGCGAAATATGAATCTTGGGTAACATATGTGTTGTGAATTGTGGAAGTCATATTCATTTTATTGAAAAATAGAAGACATGCTAACTAATTTATTTATTCATAGTTTTACGGCCAACATTAAGGCATGTAACTCTTTTATCCTATAACCTATAACTCACTAATTACATTTCTATTCCTACATTATACAGGTACTCAATAAAAATAAAACTATTGAAAGTGAACTATGATTTAAAACAATTTTAATCCTACCAAGGCTTAATTTTTGCTATAAAGTCGCTGAAGTACTGCAAAGTAAGAATAAGATGATCTGAGAATCTGCAAAAGAGAATTATTTTATCAAGTAGGTATATTAGTGTATATAGATTTAAATGGCATCACTCTTCATCATAATAATGCACATGTGCGATATTCTATCTAGTATGTTAGTAGTGATAAACACACCGTAGTGCCCTCTTTGGGTCTTTGCTACTGTCTGACAATTATTGTCAAATTGACAGACAAATGACAACCTGCTTTTCGCAGTGACCTCTATTATCTTTGAGGAAGTCAAACCTACTTATTTATTTGAATGATGCTGATTGCTGAAAACAACTACTCCATGGGCAATGTGCCCCCACTGGCATTGCAATACTTCGGCATCTCCATAAGAGTCGCCACATCTTTCGAGACCAACCACCAGACACTAACACAAAATATTATTGTCAAATTGACAATAATTGTCAGACAGATAGTAGCCAAGACCTAAAAAGGGGACTACAGTGTGTTTCGCACCACTACTAACATTCACGATACCCATTAGGCAATCATGTCGCAACAACGTTCATCGATTCCACTACCTAGGCACTCTGATGAGTGCATAATAAGCACAAAACCGGTCAGTGCCTGGTGGCTGGTCTTGATGAAAGATGTGGCGACTCCTATGGAGATGTCGAAGTATGCAATGCCAGTCGGGGCACACTGCTCGTGGAGTAGTTGTTTATATCTAGTGTAATAAAGCTGTGCCACAAATAAACTACACAAAAATCGACAGTGATCAATAATATTTTTTATGGCGTACTGTCATTAGTGTCGATATGTTGAGCACAAAGAAATTTCCGGCTCTAAGAATAGCCGGTCTCTTGGCTCTTTCCATTATCATTATTAAAGACTTCTGAAACCCCAAATCTGACTCATTCCATTCTGTCATGTAGCAAGCTTCCCTGACCTTATCACTCTGAAAAATAGTTTATGCTACATTTTACAATTGATTAAATGACAAGTTAATTTACGCTCTCCATAACTGTGTGTCCGTACCAGCAGTACATCGCTACTTGACACATCATGCAAGAGAAGTAGACGATGAGAAGGACGAACTGCATACTGGTGAAGGATATCTGAAACGTTTAAATGAAAATACTTGAAGTAACTGTGCATTTAAGCATATTATATAGTGTTGCGGAAGCTCACCTACCTTGCTAGTGAATCTGCCTGTTTTGTTAATTAATTTCTTATTGTTTATAAATTAACATTTGTAAAATCTTTAGGTTGACGTTTCTAATCTAGAATTTTCGTTTAAGTCATAGAATCGTTCCATTATGTTCCGGAATCCAAAAAGAGGCTCCCGAATATTCCAGAAGCTTGAAAAATATATAAATACTCGTAATTTCAAGAGGACAGGAGTTTTTAGTGGAAAGCGTGAACGCGTTAAACCGAAACGTCAAACTAAGGAATTTGTGTTGACAGTTGTGAAAAAAGAGTTGAAGTTTGTATCTAGTGACAATAAAGATTTGTGTTGTTTTGTCGAACAAGCTGGTTACAATAGTATGTCTGTACGGGCTAGCCATAGAGTGACTCACCTCTCGAACATTTTTGTTGTTTTTTTTAACTGAATTATTGAATCTTCCAGGGTATGTAATGAAGTAATAACGGTTTTTTATTTCTGGTTTAACTGGAATGACCACCTTTGGCCTTTCAAATGGAATGGCCTGTATGTTTTGATTCTGGATCAAGTTCTGGCAACTCTACAATTTTATTATTTTTAAGGACTCTTATTTCTCATGTTCAAACTTTAAAGCAAATTGGGCATTTTAATAAATTTGCAGCACTCTCAAGCCAAGAACAAAAATTTTATGCATAAATTGACAGAATGATAAAAAGAAAAACTTTTATGGGATATACCCATAAAATTTCATTCAAAATCTGAATATGAAAAAATATAGCTACAAGATCTCCCTCTGGTCTCTGGAAAATATAAATTTGTTACCATTTTGAACTAATTCGTTTATGGATTTAAATATACCCCACAAGTTTCAAAAATTGTATTTAAAAATAAGGAAAATAGATTTTTTTGGTGATTATTCGACACTTCCAGAAAAGATCAGAAAAATCTCATATTTATTACCAAGATTTTCATTTTTTTTTCTTTATTTATTCAGAAGTGTGGTAAGAAACCTAAAAGAACGAAAATGCAGGCGGTATAAATTTATTTACTGCTACATACCACTAACATTTGAAATCCAGTTAAGCAAATCACTATGACGCTGCAGAAAAACTGTACAAATATTCCCTTTGAGAATGTTGTCTCGATTTGTTTTACCAAACTGTAATAACATAGAAATTATAACTATTATTTACAATATATTTTTAAGAAAGTTGGGTGACCTGGGTGAGGCGGGTGCTGGGTGGGTAAAAAATTATGTAAAAAAAGTAATTGAAAGACAGTTTAATTAACAAATTTAAGTTTTTGGCGGCAAATGATTGTCCGGTACGGGAACGCAGCCTATCCCGAATATAATCAAAATTTGTTTCCATTTGCTAAAATTACTCTGCCAATTTGAAAATGTTCAAGGTATTTGACATTTGACTCGGTGGCGTTTAACATTTTTCGTGTTTAAATTGTTTTACTGACGTATCATTTGCGATTTGCGTTTAAAAGAGTATTTTTCAATACTACAGTTTCAGAGAGTCCTAAATAAGATTGGTAATTTTGTATTTCTTAATATTGAAATTAATATAAGAACCATAAATTAATGTTTTTTAACGCTCCACAATTCACAGTTTGAATAGGTTATACTGGTGATACATAGGAATAGAATAATACAAAATAATAGCTATATTATTTTTAATAAATTGTTTTTATTTTATTTTTAACATAACCTATATTTACTGACGTACCATGGCATGGAACAAATCAAATCAAACCAGTAAGTAAATTCTCTTGCCTGCGCTCATGACTCTAATGCAGATACTAAAAATAGAAAGGCGGCACATAAAAAATCACTATGAAGTGAAGCGGCACGGACAATCATTCTGGAACTCTCTGTATATATGGAACAGTGTACAAATTATTCTTGAAAATTAAGGGAAAAGTAAGGATAATGTATCAGTGATGTGCCGGATAATTATCCATTTATAATTAACCGGCTAATTATCGATAATTATTCGTCGGCTAAAAATCCTTTCAAAATTAGCAGGCTAAATATCATAGTGCCAGTGGAAAAAATGGCCTCATAGGGAGATATATTGGAACTTTTATTTAATTTAGTTTGTTTTATATTTTTATTTTTTAATTTGTACGATTATTTTTAATATATAGATATTTTATTTGGTAATTGCGAAAAAATTATTCTAATGTGTGAAAAATTAAAAGACTATATTCTGCTAACGGCTAATTATAATATTTTTAGCCGGCTAAATGCTAATTATATAATTAGCATTGGCTAAATATATAATTAGCGGCTAAAAACCCATCACTGTAATGTACGATTAAGTACGATCCTAAATTAGTTCAACCATAGAGAATTAATTAGTTTATTCTCTTTGGTTCAATTCTAATGATACAAATAACAGAGTAGTCTTACCAAAGTAATTTACTGTATTGAATGATACACTGTTTGAGTCTCATTTTTACCATTTCATTGTCCTGAACTCCTGCAGATGGGCTTATTATTGGTTGCAGAATATCGGTCAATCTCTTTTTTAAAATTTCAAACTCCGCGGTGACCAAAATACACATCATGACAGTCAAAATGTCGATGTTAGAGTTGATCCACGCCCCAACAGCAATACTCAAAATTTCCGCGAAAAATACCTGGTAGTAGTACTTGGTTTCATCGAAAGGAAACCAGCATGGTAGGGGAAATCGGTGTGTCTGCTGCCCAGATCGGTCGTCCAGAAACGGAAATAATGCGTAAAATAATACCACCTAATACAAGAAAACATGGTCAAAATATATATTGTACCGTTTCTTATCATTTGTTTTTTATTTTCGAACTTGCATGGTTTTACGCTATATAATTATAAAATCTAGTCACCAAAAAAAATTTTTATTGTAGCGTGATTATAAAATGTCAAGAGTATCTAAAATTTACGAAAACGGGTATATAATAGTAGTGAAAAATACAGTAGTGCCCTCTCTTCTGGTCTGTGCTACTATCTGTCTGACAATTGACAATTATTGTCTAATTGACAGATAGTAGCGATCTGCTTTTCTGTAGGTATTATTATAGCATTTACCTCTATCGTCATTAAGGGAAACGATCCTATTTATTTATTTGAAGGAGATGCCGAAAATCACTACTCTACTCTATCCACTATACAGTGATGGGTTTTTAGCCGCTAATTATATATTTAGCCAATGCTAATTTATATAATTAGCATTTAGCCGGCTAAAAATATTATAATTGGCCGTTATCAAAATAACGACTATATACATTGTTTTTTAATTTTTGATACATTAGATCAGAATACTTATTATATCTATTCATATACCTTTCTCAAAGCACTACCAAATTCCTGACTTATATGGTTAACTATTATATGCTAATTAATTACTACACTGACCAATGTCGGGAGACTAATTTACTTTAATTCGATCATTACAAAATTAGATTAATTAATTTACTAATTACTAATTTGTATTTCCTAACAAAAAGGCCAATAAAGAGGTTATCGCTCTACATAGCCTGCATGGTCTTGTTGGATATTTAGCCTGCTAATTTTCAGAGTGTTTTTAGCCGGCGGCTAATTATCGATAATTATCCGGTTAATTATAACCAGATAATTATCCGGCACATCACTGCCACTATATGCCCCGACTAGCGTTGTTTATTACTCATCGACTTACATAACAATAGCAGAGGTCAGAGCTATATAATGGTACTTGCAAAAAAGCAGGTCACTATATCTATATATCTTTCTTTATATTATACAATTCCTTGAGCGTATTAGACAAATTGTGAGACAGATACTTAGGTAGCACCATAGATAAAATATATATATATATATATATATATATATATATCACAGATTTCTTAAAATAAACTGGATCGCTAATACATACTGGTGGGGGTAGCTAAAAATAACAACTGATAGGCGGCCGCCATACTGTGCTAACTTCTAGGTATTTTTGAACTAAATGATGGTAACACTGTAGAGTTACCATCACTGCTTTTATATTTTCTTTTTGTTTTGTGTTTTGTGGTTTATAAATGAAGTTCTGTGTGCAAGGTGCAAGTTATTTGTTATTTATTTCTTAATCTGAAGAAAAAACATGCAATTTCATCATTTCATCCATTTGGTCGAAGTATTCAATGTTGAAGGTTGCGATAAGACGAAAAACGTAGATATCTGTTATCTGAAGAGTCAATCGAAAAGATACAAGGTGAAAAAGGCTGCAGTTTTGGAAAGAGTGCAAATTGAAGAATTTTTGACTAAATCTTGTGATAAAGAATATTTTATGATTAAGGTAATAACTCTTAACTTTTTAGACAATATGTATTAATAATACTTTGAATCATTTTAGGTTGCGGTAGTAATAGGAGTATCTGGTGCTTGTCGATGCTACGAATTGACGAATTTGAAAATCACTAATGTATAGGACACTGCCGCGTATCTAGTTGTTTCGATACTAGATACCAAGACCGGCATTTCACGAAAGTTTAAAATTATAAATGAAGGATTTTCTATCAACGACGTAGAGATGTGTAGAAAATGTATTTTCCTAAGACCAAAGAACTTATCACAAAACAGATTCTTTTTACATTTACGAGTCCTAAAAATGTCTATAAGTGTTTAAGAAAATACATTAAATACCTACACATATTAAAAGTATATATACTTCCTAAATGTTTTTTAAATTCGAAAACAACAAATAATGTCGGGCGAATTTCTCTTTATTCTACCGGCCACCATTACTTAGGTACCTACCTTTATCATCTTCTTTGCCATATACCTAAATATATTATGGTATGGAAATTATGGTGTAGGTATATCTACGCGGAGAAACACAGCTTTGCTCGCAGATTATTACCTAATTAAAAATGTATCTGTATACTGTATACCTATGTATAACATTGGTACACAGTTACTATATAACTGTAATTATACAGTACAGTGGCTAATGTTTTATTCACTATAAACATTTAATTGGTGTTCATAAGTTTAAAGTTATAATTATATATGTCGTAAAGCAAGTTTTGGTATATTTAGTAGTATTTTGAAAATAAAAGAAATACATATGTAACATATTATTATAAGAACAAGTCAAGATTTCTATAATAAAAAATTATGTCGTTACTGAAATTAAAGTTGAAATTGAAACACCACATATACAAGGTTAGGCAGAATGACGTATCCATTTTTGAACTGGATTTATTCAATTTTGTAAAAAGATCTAAATTCAAATCAAATCGCCATATCCTCCCGATACATGGCAATTTATGACAATTGCCAAACTGTTTGCGAGAAACGTCAGTTTACAAGTAAAAATAGAGCGTTGGTTGGTTGGTTGGTTGGTTGGTTGGTTGGTTGGTTGGAAGGGTAGATAAAATGAACCTTTATCCTTGCTGTTAAAGGTTCATTTTATCTACCCTTCCGGTTAAAATGCTACTTGATCTCAAGGATTGTTAACTGTTTACAGGATTGCTCGATCCCTATACTACAATGTAATCCATAATTGTGACGTCATCAAAGATCCAAAGATCTCGAACTTGTAGAAATAGGTACACTTTATAATGTTATTACAAACTTTAATAAATAATAATATTAATAATCATTCAAATACGAAAATTCTCTTGCAAATGTGAAATATAACAAACACAAAATAGGTATATTTTGAGAATTCGATTACATATATCTTCGATGACGTCACAAAGGCGGATGAAAAAATTGAGCGATCGAGCAATCCTGTAAACAGTTAACAATCCTTGACTTGATCTGTTGTTTTGAGTTGGACAAAGCATAAGCTTTACTATAAAAAAAAGTCTTTTAAATTGACTTTCCTGACAAGTATCAAGGGTATCAAGTAACATCTGTCAAATAGGAATGTATTTTCGGTTAACGTTCTGTCGAAGGGTTTTAATATTTTGGTGTGTATATATATTCACTAATTTAAGTGTTTTATCAGTTATTCTTTAATGTTTTTTATAAATCGACCCATTTTTTATATCTGGTGCTTTTTCTACCTAGCTTTTTCACATCAATATTCATCAAAATTCCTGTTCTATGTATTAAGAAAATAAATAAATGTGTAGAAATCTGTAGCAAAATTTTTTTATTTGTTCGACTCTTCTGGGAAAATAATAAAAACAAAACATTCATCCATCTTACGCTGTATATCATTGCATCACTGTAATAGATATTCTGGTCGTCGTAAAAGCACACAGGGACAAGAAAATGAGATATATTATGGGAATCCAAAGTGCTTATTAAAAGTGTAACACACGCCCAATTATACAAATAATACATTCTAGCTAATTATGTTCAATTAGCGTAGTAAGAATTACCTAAGTTGTAATTAGTACTTTATAAGTTTACTATATAGCATAATTATCACTCTGACACATAATTAATGCAACAAAGTTTAAATTTATTTCACATATTAAAATAGATGCAGATGTGAAACCATATTTTTTTAGTCCACAATACTGTATATCTTAACATAGGCAAAGGATTGGCGATGGTAGGTTGATTATAGGTAAATTTAAGTAATTAATATACATCTTGTCATCTTGATTAATTTTTCTTTGCTAAATATTCATGCAAATAAATATGTAAAGATAAAATCAGTTCTTTTACTTAAATTTCCCGCTCACCAGAGTCCCTGGCTTTGGATGCGTTTCGAATCGCGCATTATGCACATTTTGCTTTCTACGTTCGTTCCAATTCACGCATTCTGCACGTCGTAGCATCCATAGCTCCTCCTACTTTTGGCTTCGTAGCACGCAGGAGCTGCATCGTGTACGAGGTGATGCGTTTATGCATTGCGGACAACTTAACCTCATTTTTTAAACTTTTGGAGGGAAGGGAACTGATTCTGTGGTGTGGTGTTGCTAGTTTCAATCAATTCTTTTGCAAGAACAAGAATGCCAGAAATTTTGCTAGTTTCTCCATCACGAATTTAAATAAATTATAAATTGTCCACAAAAATAACTGTCAAAGTGTTAAAATCCGTTCTGAAATGCATGAGCGCATCACACGCATCTGCTAAACGGAACGCTTTTATGTGTCACTGCAGCAGATGCGTTTGATGTACGATTTGGAATGCACCCTTTATCTATGACCAGTTTCTTTTCTCCTAGACAAGAGGACGTTGTTGAAAATCAACGTGGTTTTCCCTTACTATCGAAACTACAAATTCTGATTTGCGGTAACATTATAATAATGATAATAATTAATAAAAATATTAAGTGGCTCAAAAATTAAAAGTTAAAAGATGGTTATATTCATATGACTAACTAAATATTACTCATATGGTTATATTTACGTCTGCATATGTATAAATAAATGTAAAAGAAAATAATTTATTTAGGATAACGTCACATTTATCGATCATACTATTTCTGTTCATAGGTTACAAAATCCAGAATAGGATTAGTGCATTACAACCCTTATTCTATGGTGCATTAAGTGTTGCCTATATAATAAGTCTATTCTTAGGAAATAAGATGGAAATTTATTGACAATTTGAAGAGCCACACCTAGGTACCTATACTTGAACCAAATATTTATACTTAAATTAGATCAGTAAACCCAGGTGCTCTTTCGCGACGAACTAAAAATAGGTACTAAACAAATGAAGCCGATGAACCTGAAAATTGTCATAAAATTCACTTCACTTCATTTCATCATTTCATTCATCGTAAGGTGGTAAGAACATTAAGGTTCTACTTAGGTTCTACTAAGGTTCTATTAATAAAATGACCTCTACCTTTCGGTCATTTTATTAAATGCGAGTAATAGAGAAATAGTTATATAGGAAACGCGAATGAAATACACCCTTAGAAGTTGTAGGTTATATGTAAATAACCAATAGAATAAGAATAGATAAATAGTTATATTGTAAATATATATATGTAAATAACCACCTCAAAAAAAGTTATTTGTGAAAAGTCTCATTTCAGTGTCACGAAAGTGTGGCATTCATTATTGTCTCTGGTGTGGCACATGCGCGTTTGTTTCAAAATATCAACTATCAACGTGCGTACATTATGTTTGTTATGCAAACTAGTTCCTTTCCAAGGTGCAAAACTGAAAGGTGATCTATATTAGGGTATTACCATTACCAACGTCATGAGCACGACCAAACCCTTTAAAAAGCCTATAGATACTGTAACGTTTGGCTAACCTCCAAACAGATTAAACCAGCTTGCTCGACAAAACAACACAAATCTTTATTGTCACTAGATACAAACTTCAACTCTTTTTCACAACTGTCAACACAAATTCCTTAGTTTGACGTTTCGACTTAACGCGCTCACGCTTTCCACTAAAAACTCCCCGTCCTCTTGAAATCGCGAGTATTTATATATTTTTCAAGCTTCTGGAATATTCGGGAGCTTCTTTTTGGATTCCGGAACATAATGGAACGATTCTATGACTTAAATGAAAATTCTAGATTAGAAACGTCAACCTAAAGATTTTACAAATATTAATTTATAAACAATAAGAAATGAATTAACAAAACAGACATTCACTAGCAAGGTAGGTGAGCTTCCGGAACACTGCTCCCCTCTCAGAACTGATCGTCTCGATCAGGTTACTCCATTGTCCGCATGGTGTTCTTGATAAGGCGTCAGTCGATCTATGTGAACAATCTTCATTTTGGATTGAGGATTTCTTTGGATCCTATACACGACATCGTTTAACCTGGTCACAATCGAATAAGGGCCTTCCCAAGATCTCTGTAATTTAGGTGATTTGCCCTTAGTCCTCTTTGGGTTGTACAGCCAAACTTTATCATTTTCATGAAACCCACTACTGTTGGCACGTAAGTCGTAACGGGTCTTCATTCTGTCACTTTCTATTCTCAGCTTTTCTCGTACCTCCTCATGTACCAACTTTATTCGATCTTTCAGGTGGCGGAGATAGTCACTGATATTTTCCTGATGTTCTGGTCTATTTGCAATGAGGTCTATTGGTAGACGTAATTCGTTGCCAAAAATCACACTGGCTGGTGTTTTACCAGTGGTTTCGTGAACTGCCGCTCTATATGCTAAGAGAAATGGAGGAAGGCAGGTGTCCCAGTTGGTCTGCTTTTCATTCACGGCAGTTTTCAGGAAATTTTCAATGGTTCGATTGAATCTCTCGACCATTCCATCTGATTGTGGATGAAGAGGTGTTGTTCTAGTTTTCGAGATACCTAGTAGTTGGCAAACATTCTGAAATACCTCAGATTCGAAGTTCCGTCCTTGGTCAGAATGGATTTCCCTCGGAACTCCATAACGGCATATCCAGTTTTCAAATAGGACCTCTGCTACGGTGACTGCTTCCTGATTAGGTATATGATATATTTCTGGCCACTTGCTAAAGTAGTCCATAGCTACCAAGATATAACGATTGCCAGAGTCACTTCGAGGAAATGGGCCAGCTATGTCAATAGCTATTCTTTCAAATGGAGCACCGACATTGTACTGCTTCATCTGTCCGCGACTTCGAGTCATTGGTCCCTTACTAGAGGCGCAGGTTTCACAACGCCGGCACCATTCTTCCACATCGGAACGACTCCCAAGCCAGTAGAATCGCTCTCTGACTTTGTTCAAAGTCTTATTGATTCCAAAATGTCCACCACCAACGCCACTATGAACCGCTTGGAGAACTTCTGGAACTCTTGTCCTGGGTAATACAGTCTGGTAGTTCCTTTCTTTGCCGTCCGGACTCTCCCATACTCTTTTTAGTAGGCCATTTTCTACAACTAGGGAGTCCCATAATGCCCAGTAACTTTTCAGAGATGGAGATTTATTGGAAATATCCTGCCAATCAGGTCTATCCATTTTATTTATTTTCCATTGGAAAATTGGGCCAAACTCTGGATCTTCACTCTGTTCTTTAGCAAGGCTTCCCCTATCCCAATGTTCTGGGCCTTGGATGCTAATTCTTCGGCAATGAAAATTGTCCTGTTCCCTTGCTTCCTGTCGCAAGCAATATCTACAATCAGGAAGGCATGGCCTTCTGGATAAAGCGTCAGCGTTGCGATGGCTCTGTCCTCTTCGGTGTTCAATTTTGAAGTCGTACTCTTGCAAACGTTGAAGCCATCTCGCCACTTGGCCTTCCGGGTTCTTGAATTGCAAGAGCCACTTCAATGAAGCATGGTCGGTTCTCAAAATGAACGGCTGACCATAGAGATACTTGTGAAAATGCTCCACTGTTTTGACAATGGCAAGTAACTCTCTCCTAGTCACACAGTAGTTCATCTCTTGCTTGGAAAGGACTTTGCTAAAGTAGGCAATCACTTTCTCTTGTCCTTCCTCTACTTGCGATAGTACCCCTCCAATTCCAGTATTGCTGGCGTCAGTGTCTACGATGAACTTCTTTCCAGGAATTGGATATGACAGGATCGGGGGAGAACACAGGGCGCCTTTAAGCTTCTGAAAAGCTTCCTGACACTGTTCCGTCCACATAAATGGTTGGCTGTTTTCGGTAAGTCGATGCAGAGGTTTGGCGATATCGGCAAAATTTTTCACAAACTTCCGATAGTATGTGCAAAGTCCCAGAAAACTCCTTAATTCATGTTTGTCTTTCGGCACTGGCCATTTCCAAATGGTTTCAGTTTTCTCCGGATCAGTCTTGACTCCATCTGTAGAAATAATGTGTCCTAAATACCGGACTTTCTTTTGGAAGAGCATGCATTTCTTGGGACTTAGCTTCAGTTGGGCTTCTCTTAACTTTTGCAAGACTTCCTGGACATTCTTTAAATGATCTTCAAAGTTTTTGCCAAGTATTATCACATCGTCAAGATAGACTAGACAGGTTTTCCACGTCATTCCACGGAGAATTGTTTCCATCAGTCTTTCAAACGTGGCTGGCGCATTACAAAGCCCAAACGGCATAACGTTGAATTGCCACAAACCTGTCCCAATGGAAAAAGCTGTCTTTTCTTTGTCGTCCGCATGAAGTTGGACTTGCCAGTAGCCACTTTTCAGGTCTAAAGTAGAAAACCATTGAGATCCAGATAGTGTGTCCAGAGTGTCGTCTATTCTTGGCAACGGATAACTGTCCTTCTTGGTGACATCATTTAATCTTCGGTAGTCAACACAAAATCTAGTAGAGCCGTCTTTCTTCCTCACCAAAACTACTGGAGAGGTCCATGGACTTTGCGATGGTTCAATGACTCCCTGTTGTTGCATCTCGCTCAACAATTTCGATACTTCTTCTTGTTTGGCCAATGGAATTCTTCGTGGGGCTTGCTTAATTGGAGGGGTGCCGCCGGTATTTATGCGGTGTTGAACTAGGTCAGTTCTTCCTACATCGTTCTCAGTTAGTGAGAATACATCTTGGTACTGTCTTAATAATTCTTCTACTTTATGAACGTCCTCCGATGGCAATGATGACGTGGATCGGTTAACAAGGTTTTGCAGAATTTCCGGCAGTATTCGAGGATCACAGCGTGCTGTTGATGATTCTACATTCTTGAAAACCACATCGACTATCTGACAAACTCCCAAGGATTCTCCTTTCTTCACTTCTTGTGGGTAGTCTTTCAGATTTAATATTCTCACCAACACTGAGTCGTTCTTCTTTTGTGTTAGAGTCTTTCCTATTAAAATTCCTCTTTTGAAAAGATTGCTCTCCGGATCTGGTTCCACAATTACTGTTTCTTCAAAAGCCGCTGAACTGTTACAAATTGCCTTAATAGTTACTTCTGATGCCGCGGGTAGAATAATGTCTTCTAATGCTTTAACGGCTTTAATCGGTAGATTTCTCACTTCAGGATAATGCATTAAAATTTCTTCACCTTTGGTCTTTAGTAGTCTCTGAGGAAGATCCAGGATAAAATTATGCTCAGTCATGATATTCAGACCAAGAATGACGTCATCGGTGATGTCGGCTACAAGGATGTCTTGTTGGAATGTATTTGTTCCTAAACAGATGTTTGCCACATGGATGCCTTTTACTGGTATGACTTCCCCATTTGCTGTTTCCAAAATGAAGTTTATGTCTGGCTTCTGAATTCTACAATGGGCTACGATGTTTGGCCTTACTATGGTGTGACTTGAGCCAGTATCAAGGACCATTTCGCATTCCCGGCCGCATATTCGCCCTGGTACTACCAAGCTATTGCCGTTGTTGTGCAGCCGGGTAACCTTGATCTTCATGGTTGGTGGGGCTTGGTAGCACCTCACCAGCTTTCGCCCCTCAAAGCTGGCTAGTTGGCGTTTCCCTGGTCCTGTTCCGATGTGTTTTTAGGGCATCGATTCCTGAGATGCCCTTCGTCCCCGCAATTCCAGCATCGTACGGGTCTACGTCTGCTCAATGTAGCAGAGTCGGTATGATTCCGTTCGGTTTGGAAATTGTTCAATAAATCTTGAAAATTTTTCAGCAATACCTCCACATTTTTGTCATTACTTTGATAGTCGGCTGGCTGATATTTAATTAGCCTTGCTCTGCCTTGACCCCGTCTGGATGCTTGTTGAGCAGCTTCAATTTCTAACGCCTGCGCCAAAGCTTCGGAAATGGTTTTGTTTCTGGCTAACCTCAACGCCTGACTGATTTCAGGGTCTCGCAGTCCATCTATGAAACTACTTACAGCTAATTGCTCTTGGAACTCTACAGGGGCAGTGGGGTAAGCTAGCTTCACCATCCGGGCTATATCGGCCTCATATTGCTGAATATTTTCTTCGAATCGTTGTCTTCTACCCTTTAATTGAGCCTGGTAAACATGTTGCATGTGGGCTTCACCATACCTCATTTCGAGAGCACTTTTCAGCATTTCATAATCGGTTTTGTTCTGCTCAGGCATCGTTCTTAAGATTTCCATAGCCTCACCTCTTAGAGCTACAGTTAACGATATCGCCTTTTCACCTTCGGACCAGTTATTTGCCATGGCAGCCGCCTCAAATTGCTTTAAGTATGTGCTCCATGGTACCTTTCCATCAAATGTTGGTGGCTTGACCCTCGAAGATGCAGAATTACCTTCAACTTTAATAACTCCTGTCGTGGACAGCTGTGTGAATTTTCGGTTGACTTCTTTCTGCATTTCGTTGACTCTCTCTTCGACTTCACACCTCAGCGTACTCACACTTTCTTTTACAATTTGTACTTCGTCTTGCATACTATTTCTCAATTGATTTATTTCTTCTTCTACAGTTTCTTCAAAATCTTTGAATCTTTCTTTCATGAGCTCTTCTAACTTTTTATTACTTTCTTCTAAACTGTTCTTTAGTTCTTCTTGGCTGTTCTTCAGTTCTTCTTGGCTGTTCTTCAGTTCTTCTTGGTTATTCTTCATTTCGTTTTTTAATTCATCTTGACTGTTCTTCATTTCGTTTTTTAATTCATCTTGACTGTTCTTCACTTCAACTTTTAATTCTTCTTGGTTATTCTTGATTTCCTTCATCATTTCCATTAATTGTGTCAAGGTCTCATCCATTTTTATCGATTTCGATCTGGTAACTGGCATACACTTACTATTTGATCCCTTTTTTTTTTTTTTTTTTTATCTTCGAACGTTTCACGTCGTGGAACGTCGCACTTCTGACACCAAATGTAACGTTTGGCTAACCTCCAAACAGATTAAACCAGCTTGCTCGACAAAACAACACAAATCTTTATTGTCACTAGATACAAACTTCAACTCTTTTTCACAACTGTCAACACAAATTCCTTAGTTTGACGTTTCGACTTAACGCGCTCACGCTTTCCACTAAAAACTCCCCGTCCTCTTGAAATCGCGAGTATTTATATATTTTTCAAGCTTCTGGAATATTCGGGAGCTTCTTTTTGGATTCCGGAACATAATGGAACGATTCTATGACTTAAATGAAAATTCTAGATTAGAAACGTCAACCTAAAGATTTTACAAATATTAATTTATAAACAATAAGAAATGAATTAACAAAACAGACATTCACTAGCAAGGTAGGTGAGCTTCCGGAACAATACCTTATAAATTTTAAAATGATTGATACTTTCAGATGTGTCTTTAAATTAATTGGTTGCATAAAACTACAATGAAAATGATGATGTTCATGACGTCAGAATTTTTAATACATTAACCTTTTCAACTCGGCCACAGGCCATGGAATATTTTACAAAGCGTCATGGTATGCGCGGTCAGTATATTAAAAAACCGTGGACCGTGATGTCTATGTGGCAGTCAACCGGGTGATAGGATAGGAGATAGGATAAGATCATAGATATATAGATAAGGAATGACGGCATTGTTACTGTTGGCAGTACTACTGCTCTTACACAAAATTAAGAAGAAGGGGGTAGCTGAGTATTTTAGAGTTGGGCATTAGACATAGATAAAATATATATATACTGAAATAGATTGGTAATTCTGACTCCCCCACCACTTTTTCCTGAAATAGTACCTGGATCCTATCACTTGCGGCGCTGATGTTAATTTTTGTTGAGCAGAGTTTTAAGTGTGTTAGGCAATTTTTCGCGGTTGCACTACCAAAGCTGGTTTATCGGTCAATTTTGTAGGAATAATAGCCATATTGTTATGGTATATATAAAATTTGAAATATGTTTAATTGTTCTCCTTATGTTTTACAGATTCATCATAATTTGAAGAAAATAAGTAAATATTTGGTCGGATAAGTTAACAATTTCGATTTTTATATATCACGCATATAAAATTCAAACTTTATTCAAATGTTCTACTTATTTTGTTCAAATGAATTTCCATTACAAATAGCTGGACACTTGATTGCTATTTGTAATGGAAATTCATTTGAACAAAATAAGTAGAACAGTTGAATAAAGTTTGAATTTTATATGCGTGATATATAAAAATCGAAATTGTTAACTTATCCGACCAAATATTTACTTATTTTCTTCAAATTATGATGAATCTGTAAAACATAGTAGAACAATTAAATATATTTCAAATTTTATATATACCATAACAATATTGCTATAAGATATAAAAATTTAAGGAAATTAAATAAGAGTATAGTAAGAAAATATTAAATTTATTTAAATCATTATAGTTATGATTCATGTTAAATCATGATCTATGGTTGGATAAGAAGTGTTTTAAGCTATGTTAAAAATTATAATATAGCAATTTTCAGTAAATGAATCAATTAACGACACACACAACCAGATGCAATTGATATTTTCGTGGCTTGTTTTTTTACCATTACTAATTAATTTGTATCTAACTTTCTACCATGAAACTATTTCAGATACTATCTTTTGAGGGTAGAATTTATAACTATTGATATTCATCTTTCCGATATTCACCCACATGAAAAATCTATTATAACCCAGTTGTATGTCTTGTTAATTCGTTAAGACAATGATAACACTTAAAATTTAATGGCACGTATATAAGTATGACAAAAATATAATTCCAAGAGGCTATCTCTAACAAAATGAATATTTTATTTATTAACAGATGTTATAAATAACTTTATATGTTTGAGCAACTACCTGCTCATTATTTTGCCAAGTGGATTTAACATTTCCCTTGAGTATATTATTACGGAGACATTTAACTAGATGAGGGGCATCATACATACAGTACATATAGTAGGATGATTTCCTCTCCACCCACGCAGAATCCATACATAACATTTTCTTAATTTCTTGCACTGAATTCCTCATTGGTCTTAGTCTTTAAATAATTTATAACCGCAGTATTCGTTGAAAGTTGGTCACATATCTACAAAAATAAATGTTACCTTATTAAGAATGTAACTATATTAATGAAACTCACTGCGTGGCCACTACTTTCAATCCAATTTCCTGTAGAGCTTCATTTACTTCCTTTACTACCCGCATGAGTTCTGGTGTGCTCATACCACCCTCCGAAAAGTAATAGCATACTGGCTGCTTCCATTTTTGGCTAATTCCCCCTGTCATAAAGACCATGATCTGCAAACTTTGAACGCCTTTCACAACCAGTGTCCTCAACCTAAATATGGCACGGCGTGCTTTTTCAAATTGGTCTTATTACGGTCTGCTTGAAATTTCTGATCCTCCGAGAACTGAATATCACATATTCAATAACTTTTTATTTTTTCTAGGCACAGAGCAGAGATCGGTTCTGCAAATTGCCTGTGTCAACATTTTGAACGTCTATACTATATAATAAAAAGTATGAACCTGTGGATAGATATAGCAGAACAAGCAAGCAGCAGTTTTTTTTATAATTAATTGAATATGTACATAAGTAGGTATACTTAATGGTGAATATAACTGAAATTTAGTTCATTATTAGATGATTTATTAACTTAACAATAACTAACAAAAAGCAACAGTTTATGCAAAACTAACAGGTTATGATTTTTATTTTCAAACCATAATTAATTTCATTCTCATTCAATGATGCCTCCCATAGAAAAGGATACCAATAGAGTCCTATATAGATACCAAGTGCTAACAGCGCTGCAGGTGATAGGATCCGCAAACTACAAAAAGGGGGATAAGAAAAAAGGGCATTTTTCATTAAGTGAATACCCCCTGGCATTAGATATCACCAAGTGTAAATAATTCCCTTAACGTCACGGATTTTTTAAAGTTTATTTTAAGAAATCCGTGCTTAACGTTCAAATCTCTAACTACAATACCCATCTCTAATAATCCAATACCATAGTATAAATATACTCTGCCAATGCATCAGAGAAGTCAAACTAGAGCTACTGAATGTAGGTCATGTGATCATAGCATTGGTAGACTACTATTTAATTTCAATCTACTCTTCTAATTCTTATCTAAGTCTTAATCCTCTCCTAACTAACCGTCATTATTTAGTAGTAATCATTTTAACACATAAAACTCTACAGTGTTGCCAGACTCAGAGACAACCAGACTTCACCTCCTTTTAACATTGTATATGATATGGCACAAGTCACACAATGACAACTTTTTAGGATTCAAGTAATGAGTTAATAGGTAGGTAATCCGGCATCTTCGCTTGTCCTTGACATCTTCATACGATCACGAGCATACAAAAAGGTCTATTGCAAATTGCAACAACCTATTTCTAATTTCTATCAATCATTATAAGATAGGATTGCGGATCATAATAAGAGCTCCCATAAGAGGTCCTAGAGAACGTGAATGGTTTACGATTCATGTTCTGGTTATTACTTTAATAAAAATAAATCAGAGATGTGCCGGATAATTATCCGTTTATAATTAACCGGATAATTATCCGTTGGCTAAAAATCCTTTCAAAATTAGCAGGCTAAATATTATAGTGTCGGTGGTAATAATAGCCTCATAGGGAGATATATTGGAACTTTTATTTATTTTTTTAATTTAATTTAGTTTATTGTTTTATTTTTTAATTTGTATGATAATTTTTATTTTTGATGTACTTAATTAAAAGATGAGGTTTGCGGTATTATAAAATAAAACACAAAATAATCGCTATATCTAGATTTCACTCTTTATCTATAACTTATAATATGATGACCTAAAATACCTATTATGCTTACCCATGATACAACTACAAACCTATAAGTATTTAATAATAATAATTTCTCATTAAATGAGAAAATGAACTAAACTAAACTGTAACTGAGACCGTGGGGTCCTGCGGTGAGTGGGGAGGATCAGTGTTGAATGAGTACCCCGACACCGGAATCGTGAACTAGTTGAAGGATTCGAATCACCGAAAGGAACGGTTTAACCCAGCTCTAGCGTTTAGCGGAGTCAGTGTTGCCAATCTTTGAAAACCTAATTATTGTTTAGGATAACACGCTTTCGTAAATTCAACATTGTGATGGATCCAAAAAACGAGTTCTGATTAGTTGATTTGAAAAATTCTGTTTTTTGATTGGTCCTACAGGATCCATCACATCTTAATGTTGAATTTACGAAAGCGCGTTATATACTTCAAATTATCGAATTTTTGAAGAAATTATGGTACAGCTTAAGGAGGAAGTATAGTACTATTTTAAATTAAAAAAAAAAAAACCGAAATTAAGTAAATAATTAAAATTATTTGCTTATATATTTATTATAAATATATTTTGTATATCAATCCGATGATTCAAGACCCGCCGCAAAACCCAATCACGTTACGGCTAACAAATTCTAGGGATCGAGCAATCCTATATAAGTTAAAAATTCTTGCCTTGGACTACCCACCATTCTCATAGGTTTTAAAATTTGAAAATATGTATGAATTCATACATCTGACATCTTCCAATTCCAAGAAACAAAATATTTCTTCAGACGGAGCGCCTCATATAATTACGATTAAACTTCACAGATAAGTTCAATTGGTCGTGTTTTCTTACCTAATATCAATTTCGTATTTTAATTTGATTGTATGGGTTGGTTTTATTTTGTTTTTCATATTTTTTTTATTGTTTAAAAGAATGTAATGTAGGTACGTGACGTGTAGTTTGAAGAATTAAGCAGAGAATGATCAGTACTTTGTGTCCCAATTAATTAAGACAGACAAAGATAATTAAGACCTCACGATTCAAGAAAGCCGCTGAGAAGAGGTTTTAGTTTGTACATATACAGGATATTTAAAAAAAAATACTATTGAATAAGATTGTGATATACCTGTTACTTAGATTTTCTATATCTGTTTGATAATTCAGTTTTTTTTTTGTTGTTTAGCATTTCAAAAAACATACGATTTTTGATATTCCTTTATGCAATATGGTTGTATCCGGAAAGTTAAAATTGTGGAAGTTATTTACGACGTGTTTAGTTAATAATAATAATAACAATAATAACAATAATAATAATAATAATAATAATAATAATAATATTTATTTTCCAGTAGGTCAATACCAATTGAATAGGAATGGTCAAATATACATAGGTATACATATAACTACTACATTAGCTATTGTCCTTAAACTAATTAACAAAATATTCATTTAGAGCATAAAAACATTATCAGTTAGATACTTTTAAAACCATAGAAAGGGGAGGGACAGATTTTAATTTCATTAGGTACACTCTTAAACCTAAACAGTTGGGTGTATTAAAAGATATAGGTATTACATCGGTCGAAAGGTACATTAAATGTATTAGTTTGCCGAGTATTAATCGAATATATTTGATATCTGTAGTCGAACTTACTTTTATTAATAGAAACGTACAAATACATTTCATATAAAAACAGAGAAGGCAACGTTAAAATATTATAACGACTGAATATATGTCTACAAGATTCTCTGACTGACATTCCTAACATACACTTAATTACTCTTTTTTGTGCAGTAAAAACACTGTTGGAATGGCAAGAAGCATCCCAGAAACAGACAATTAGTCCCAGAAATTTGACATTTGTATTATTAATATGAGTATTGTTAATATTAATGTCAATATTACCACAGTCTCTTTGTCGATTGTGGAATCTAATAGCCTGAGTTTTGTTGACATTCAGAAACAGAGAATTTTGAGTGAACCATTCACTCATACAAGACATCAACGCATCACACATCAGAGATAATTTTTTATCAGATTTATTTGAAATTATTAACGACGTACCACCGGCATAAAAGGTTAAAAGTGCAGATTCTGCCAACTTATCTAGGTCGTTGATATATAATAAAAATAGGACAGGACCCACTACCGATCCCTGTGGCACTCCACTACTCACATGTTTTGCTTCAGATGATACATTATTGATACAAACATACTGTCTACGATTTTGAAGAAAAGTCGAAACCCACTTCAAAGGTGTGCCTCGAATACCATATTTTTCCATTTTTTGCAACAAAATGCCGTGATTTACACAGTCAAAAGCCCTGGTAAGGTCACAGAAAATTCCAATAGGGCACTCTCCGGCTTCTATACTTATAATACGATCATAGTATGAATGCAAAACAGTAGAGGTCGACCTATTCGATATGAATCTCTGTTGATTATTCGACATGATATTGTATCTGTTAATAAATGACAACCTATGCAAAAACGCATGTTCAAATACCTTTGAGAATGCTGCAGAGACGGTAGCTGGCCTATAATTTTCCACGAGACTCCTATTATCCTTTTTGAAAATCGGACTAGTTAATGCTGTGCTGGATGAGTTAGGAGTTGCTATGGAATTTCCAATTTTTGAAGTATGAAAACTCGAACAAGGCGTAGGATATTTGTCCATCTGGCTGAGTCTTCTTTTTTTTGTTTTTTATTGAAGAAATAAAATCTATTTTAACAGCCAACAACTTTTCCAATATCAAACATTAATGACTTATGGATAAATTCTAAACTGTCTTGACAATCATCCTTTGTCTTTCCAAATATTAACATAATATATACTCGTAACATTGGTTAAATTACAGAACTAACTTTATCGATGGATATACTACAAGCTTTTTAAAAGAAAAAATGACACTACCGCATTCGTGATTTTTGTGTAATAACCAGGACATATAACTTAGTTATGGAAATCGTCAATTTTGAAATTATGTGTAATTATCCATTTATTAAGAGATTTTAAATTTAAAATAAATCTAAAACATCAAATTGGCTTTGTTATTATAAAATAAGGTGATATGAATTGCTTTTTGTACATTTAGAATCCACCAAATTTGACCATTTCTTAAATTTCAGTAGCAATTGGGGTTTTCCCACTATCTGAGTATTTAGACTTTAATATACTTGAATTGATTTAGAATGAAAAAGTATTGAGACTTTAGACAAGATGGCTGGCCATCTAGCTTCATAATTTCATGGAGTTGAATTTTATTACTACAATTAGCCGTTGGATGTATTCACATTGTTAGGACTTTTTTTATTATAAAATTTCGATAAATACAATGCCTTTTGGTTTTCATGGTTTGGGGGAAATTTGCTTATATGGTTTTTGATCAAATTTCATAATTTAAAATGTCACGTGATTGTATAGTGATCGATATAACTCCAACATGTAATAACTTCAAAAGTTCAAAAATACCTTTTACAGATAGGTACATACATTTTGTATCGAATTTTTTATGGAAAATCTTGTTTTTTTCTTTATTAGTATCTAAAAATTTTTACTGACAAATCTAAAATTGTACCACACCTCTTTAGTCGCATGTGTTGCTAGAGGTAGCAATATTAATCAAGAGTGGTTAAATTACAAGAAATATGTGACAGATAAACATTGAAATAAAGTTATTTTATGATTATGGAATCAAGTACTTTATTAATCAATTCATGATATTTTAATGTTTTAAATATCCTCTTACTTTGTTTTTAAGCTGAATACTTGGACTAGTGATTTTCGAATACAAAGAAATAATCTCAGGTGAATAGTAAATATTGCATCAAAACAACGTAATAATTGAAATTGGTCTGTATATTTTTCAACACTTATACCAACTTTATTTTATGTTTAAAGTGTGTGTTTAATACAATAATTGAAATACGTAAAACAGTGTGATTTTATATTTATATTTTATTAAAAATTTGTTTCAAAGCATAAAATCAGGCAGACAATTAAATATAAATATGAAACAGGAATGGATAATAATTTTCAGTGTCGAATTCAAAGATTAGGCAAATTTGATCCCCAGAAAATCCGACCATTAAAAGTTATATTGTCAACTCGAGATGAGGTTTTGTTTTAACTGAAAAATAGGAATAAGATTAGGGCTGCTAATGTTAATTTTTTGTGATCAAACAATAATGCAACGCGATTACTACAGGTCTTTAAAACAACAAATCATGAATACCTGATACCAAAGTAATAAAATATATAAATAATGTACCTAAAACAGTTGATAAAGCAAATATTAATAGCCGACCAAAAAACTAGTAGTACCAAATATACCTTATAATGTTGACTTAGTTTACTTAAATGCACACAGCTTTCTACCTCATAAGGATCAAATTATTGCCAGTATTGTTTGTCAACAACCTACTCTAATTCTTTTAAGTGAAAGAAGAACAGTGGAAGATATCGAAGATGTGGTACTGTCAATAGATGGTTATCAGATTGTTAGATGTGATTCTTATACTGTGCGTTTCACGAAGTTGTATCCCGGATTGGAATGTTAGTATATATCTCCAACGTATGGAGCGTCGGCATGTTATTAGTTAAATTCAATGCATTGGCACATCTCGGTTACGGACCGCTACAAATTGAGGTGGTGTGATTTAAACGTGCGGGCAAGTCTCACACAGGATTTGCCAGCGAATCCTGACAATCCGAACATTCCAATCCGGGATACAACTTCGTGAAACGCACAGTAACAGACACACTGGAGGTGTTTTAATGTTTATAAAAAATGGTGTTAAATTACCCATGACAGTATTTAAAAAATACGTCATGGGTTCAAACTTTTGGTGTATGGTAGTAAAGACGTGGTTTAAAGAAGAAGTGTGGTATGTAGGCATTGTATATCATTCTCCCGATTCAGGTGATCGAGACTTTATTGAGGGCAGTTGAATTCTGGTGTGAAGAAATATTGAACTTAAAGGGTGATGTAAAACTTATATTGGTTTGTGATTTCAATATTAATTTTTTTTCCGACTCTATCCACTCTAAGAAATAAAAAGATATTTTACAGTCAATGGGTTTAGAACAAATTGTAATGTACACGATTAACTAACACTAGCAGTTCCTTAATAGATTATGTTATTACCAATAAAAGCACGATACATGCTTTTGTACACCATACCCCAAAAATTACAGACCATTCTACTATATTAGTAAATATAAACAGAATTAATTATAGCAGTGAAAGGTATGTAACTTACACAGATTTTTCTATAGAAAATATAAATTTAATAAAGGGAAATCTGGAAAATGTTGACTGGGCTTGTCTATCGAACAACCCTGATGAATGCTCTGAATATATTTTAGATAAAGTACAACTATATATATATATAACTATAAATAATTGTCCAATTAAAAATCGAGTACAAAAAGCAAATCACTTGCCTTGGTATGATGGTGACGTAAAAAAACTTGCAAATCAGAGAGATACTGCCTATAAAGAATTTAAGAAAAGCTTATTGCAGACAGAGAAGCAAACATTTTGGAATCAGTACAAATCAATCAGAAATCAAATAGTTGACTTATTGGAAAGGAAAAAATCGTCTTATTTTGAAAACCAAATAGATTCTTATAGGAATAATTCCAAAAAGATGTGGAAAACTCTTAAAGCTCTAATAAAAAATGATAGTAATACGTTTACTAATGATGCGATTGTTTTCTATGACAATAATTCAACAATTAGAGTTAAAGGACAGGCTGAAATTGCAGAAAATTTTAATATTTTGTTTCAAGTATTAATGATATAGTGTTGTCTATACCCCATATGCCACAGGTCAATGATTCAGCCAAAGAAATTGCTTTACCACAAACTTTTGGTACATTTAAATTATTAAACATAAAACTGTTAAAAATCATCATAAGTAGATTAGATAATAAAATGAATATAAATGAAGTATTAAGTTCGGGATTAATAAATAAAATAGAAAGTCTTCACCTAGTTATTTTAAAATTAGTAAATCTATCATTACAAACTGGCATTATACCAAATAAATTGAAAATAATAAAAGTTAATAAAGTTATACCAATAAAAAAATAAAAAAATACAAATCAGTGCACTAATTTTAGGCCGATAAATACACTTGCCCCTATTGAAAAAATTCTTGAAATAGCTGCATGTGACCAATTAACGGACTACTTTAATGATACAAACCTTTTTATTCCTTTTCAATCTGGATTTAGAAAGTGTTACTCGTGTGAAAGATCTTTACAGATGACCATATCAAACTGGATTCAAAATATAGATGAAGACAAGTATATTGTTGCTACTTTTCTTGATTTTAAAAGGGCGTTTGAAACCATTGATAGAAATATACTATTGAAAAAACTTAAATCATATGGATTGCATGGCACTGTACTTGCCTGGTTTGAAAATTATTTAAAAAATCGAAAACAAGAAACTAGAATTAACGACACCTATTCAGAACCTATTGTTAATAACTTTGGAGTACCACAGAGCCGTGTTCTGGGACCAATTCTGTTTATAATTTATTTGAATGATATTTTGTACACCTCTTTGCTGATGATACTCTGTTTGCCACAATGGACACTGACCTCTATAAAGCAGTACATAAAATGAATGAAGACCTTGCAAATATTGAAATATACTTAAATAATAATAAATTAAAATTAAATATTCAAAAAACTAAAGTAATGATTCTTACAACTAAATATAAATATTCTAAAATTAATGAAAACAATTTTAAAATTACTTTTGCTAATACAGATATAGAGTTTGTAAATAAAATAAAATACTTTGGTTTTTACTTAGATAATACTTTAAGCTTCAAAGAACACTTCTCATACATAAAAAATAAGATATTAAAAAAACTGTACTTTTTTTCAAGAATATCTAAGAATCTGTCTATCATTACATCCGACCAAATATTCTATAGACAAATTATAGCAACACAGTTTTGTGATTAACAATATTTAAAACAAAAACTTTTTGTTTACATTAGTGCCCAACCATTTGGTCCAATCAAAAAATGCCATTTGAATTTACCGCCTAAATTGTTAGGGACTTTGTGACTGTCACCAATGGGCGTGGTTTCACTGGTAACTAGCCATGCATAAACGTAGAATCGGCGATCGCGAGAGGGATCGTCAATGATTTTACAATTGTTTTTTAATGGTAAATATTAAATACTATTATAAATAGTGTAGTAAATACTATTATAAATAGTGTAGTAAATATTATACACAAATGTGTATAAATTGTTGTTCTTGAATATGTAAATCTTAAGCTTTGTATTTAGTATTTACTAAAATAAAATATTCTAATTTGTACTTTTAGTTTTATTTGTTTTCACCCCTTAATAGCCGCCCATGCTGTTGGGCAGTGTGACAGGAAATTTCATTCATTTGAGGTTATGTTTTTTGTTATTCTTGGACACGATTATTTTATATACTGACAAATAGGCAATTACTTATCTATATATATTTAATCGGAGATCATGACGAATATTACTGTGTACAGGTAAATTGTTCAACTGCGTTTTGAATACTGTTCAAGTATTTTGTACTTATTTGACAATAATATGAAAAGACAGCTACAGGTTTTGCAAAACCGAGGGATGAGGATTATTTTACGGTGTAACAGATATACACATAGTTATTTGATGCTTGATGCGTTACAATGGATGTCAGTCGAATCTAGACTAAAATAGTTTGCATTAATTTTTATATACAAAATTATTAATAAGCAGTTGCCATCATATTTTGAACCATTAGGTAATAATGAAATTCATGATCACAATACTAGAAACGCGAATTGTTTATATGTAGCCAAAACTAATAGTTCAAAAGCACAGAAAACGTTGTTCTATAAAGGATTTAAGGAATATAATTCTCTCCCACAAGATATAGAAAACTGTGTATCTATAAACGTCTTTAAACGTAAACTTTGTAATTTTCTCAAATAATTTGTTTTTCTTATTTTGGAAATTTTTATTAATTGTGTAATGTAGTTATTAGTTTCTTGTTGCAAATTCTTATCTTCAGTTATTAAATGGTGCTGCAGGTATGTATTGTGTACTTTGCGTATAGATTAGGTATTTCCTATTTAAATAAATTATTTACTACTTACTTACTTACTTACTTACTAAATGGGTTTTCCTATTTTTTTTTTTACATCGGCAATGGAAAGTAGTTGGAAAAAGAAGAGATACGTATTTCTGGAATTTTAATATTGGGTTCATTTAAGTCCATAAATTATTTTTTTATTATGTGCGATATCTATGTGACGTCACTAAGCAAAAATTCAAAATTTGCGCCATTATTAGTGATTTCTAGGATATTGTCATTTGTGTGGTTGGTGTCACTGCGTGACAACTTTACTTTTGTTTATGTTGGAATTGTTTGGTTAGGGTAAACATGAGACATTGTTTTTAGTTTATATTTTTACCTGTGAATTGTTGTCTCTGCCTGTGACTGATTAAAAGTGTATTTATTAGTAATAGAAAAACTGTTATATTTTCGTGTAATTTGTTATATGTTCGTGTACATAAGCAAACGTTAGTTTCTAATATTAATACTTTATTCTTAAAGGACAAGACACATGATTCTGCACCTCTTGTGCATTCTTACACACTTTACACACTAACTGAACATTATATATTAAATCAGTGGTCTGTGGCCACTACCATACCACAGAACAAAATACAAAAGCTATTCTTAACACACCCCCTCAATGTAATTATTTCTTTTTAAATATTACATTGTCTAAACTAAACAGTCTAAACTAAATATAGATACTTAGGAAATATGTTTTTAGTTTACTAGCATATCTCTGAGCATGACAAATTTTTTCTTACCAAGTGGCTTAGTTAACAAATCTGCCACATTTTTACTAGTACTAACATACTCGACAGATATTTGTTTCGTTGAACACAAATCTTTAATATAATGATATCTAATGTCAATATGTTTCCCACGTTTAGAGTTTTCAAATGTGTTTATCATAGATATAGCACTTAAATTGTCTACATAAAGGGTCGCACAGTCTGCTACACTGAACTCCGACACTATACCTTTCATGTTTACGATTTCTTGAGCTGAAGCACTTGCAGATATGTACTCTGCCTCCATTGAAGATAACGCCACACAATTTTGTTTCTTTGAGTGCCAAGCAACCGGGTTTCCTGCATGATAGCCTATAAAGCCACTTACACTTTTCCTCGTTTTCTTGTCGCCCCCCCAGTCTGCATCACTGTAGCCTTCTATTCCTTTACCCTTTTTGTAATGTAATCCTTTATTTCTTGTGCTACTTAAGTATTTTAGTACTCTTTTGCCAGCTTTCCAAGCTTGATCCGTAGGTCTGTCCAAATACCGACTCAAATAGGAAACGGCATATGACAAATCTGGTCTTGACGTGACAGCAATGTACATCAGACTACAAATAAGGCGTCGATAAGGTACATTAACAATTTCTGAGCTGTCTTCTATTGAAAAGTTCTCTTCCATAGGTGTTGAGATCTCTCTACATTGTTCCATATTAAATTCATTTAAGAGCCTATTTATTATTCTTGGCTGTGTCAATTTTAAGCCTGTTTCTGTTTTGTTTATCTGTATACCTAAAAATGACGACACATTACCCAAATCTCTAATTTTAAATTTTTTATATAGATCCATTATTAATTTTTCTACTTTTTCGTTTTCGCCAGTTATGATCGCATCATCCACGAAAAGTACGAGATACACGTCTTCTTTACAGTATAAACAAAAATCATACTTTGATCTATTAAATCCAAGGTTTTGCATTATATCAGTAAATTTGTCGTTCCAAGTTTTCGGAGCACTTCTAAGACCATATAGGGCTCGATTTAGCTTTAATATTTTCTCATTACATTTCAGACCTTTTGGAGTATAGATATAAACATCACTTTTTAATTCACTATTTAGAAACGCTGTGGGTACATCAATTTGCCTTAGATTCCAGTTATTTTGTACTGACATTGATAGAAGTATTCTTACTGTAGACATTCTGCAGACAGGTGAGTATTTATATTCTGAATACTTTTCATAAGGTTCTTGAAAGCCTTTTGCCACTAATCTGGCCTTTTTGGTCCCATCCTCTTTGGTTTTAAAAACCCATTTTGTTTCTATAGCTATTTGATTAACAGGTAACTTTGCTTCTGTCCAAGTTTTCAGTTTTTCATGAGAATCAAGCTCGTTTTCAATTGCTTGTTTCCATTCTTTATCTTCACATGCTTCCTCATAACTTTCCGGTTCTTCTATCGATTTACTTAGTAAACAAAATGCCGTATAAAGTTCATAATCACTTAAATTATTTGGTTTCTTAATCGTTCTACCACTTCTTGACACTTGTTCTTTCTCTTCTTCTTCTTCTTTATAACTGCTATCAGTATCAGACCTCTTTGCTTCATTCTCATCGATTTGTTCCTGTTCATTGTTTTGCGTTTGTTGTAACAGCCTCTGATTTGTTTGTTTTCCGATTTCATTTATATTGTCCAATATTTGATTACTTTCTTGTTTTGGAATTTCATCTACGTTTATCTCCTTTCGAGTATTCTCTTTTTCTATATCTTTGCATTCCATTATGTCTTCTTGAAATCGTACATCTCTGCTTTTCACTATTCTCTTTTCACTAGGTAGCCACACTTGATAACCTCCACCACAATAACCTACCATTACCCCCCCTTTGGCTCTTGAACTGAGTTTACTCTCTTTTATTAATGTTGTGACCCATGCTCGGCATCCAAATACTTTCAACTTCGAAATATCATTACGTCCATGCCACACCATTGATGGAGTTTTGCCCTTTTCTAGTGCACTCGTTGGTGTACGATTCAGCTCGTAAACTGATGATTTTAACATTTCACCCCACATAAGTTTGGGAGCACCCGAATCAACAATTTTTGAACGTATCATGTTTAATAGAGTACGGTTCATTCGTTCTGCCTTTCCGTTCATTTGTGGACTATAGCTCATCGTATACTCTAATTTAATTCCGTTGTCGTTACAAAAATGTTTGAAGGTGTTTGAAGTAAATTCACCTCCATTATCTAACCTCAATCTTTTTACTTTAATTTCATGTTGTCTTTCTACTTCTTTTATATAGTCTCTTAGGTTTTGTTCCGCTTCATTTTTATTCTTCAATAATCTCACTATTACAAAGTGGGAGAAATCGTCCAAGATTACCTGAAAATACTTTTCTTCGTGCATGGTTGCCGGGTTGATAGGCCCACAGATATCGCTATGAATTAACTCTCCGATAGCTCTAGATCGTTTCTCATTCTTGTAAAATGGTAATCGTGTAGCTTTCGCTTCGAAGCAGGTGCTACATTCATTAGTTGCAACTGGTAGTCCCAATTGCCTGAGTGCTTCGTTGCTTACATGCCCTAGTCTTCTATGCCATAAGTCATTGTCTTCAACCACTACATTACAAGTTTCTTGTATCAAACTGTCTAATCTTAAGCAATACAACCCATTCATTTTTCTACATTTAAAAGTAAAATTTTTACCACATATTGATGTCTGGTTTTTATCAACAATAATCCAATGATCTTTAGATGTTAACTTTGCAGCAGAGAGTAAATTGTGTTTGATATCAGGTACTATTAGAGCTTCTATGGTTACATTTCTGTTCTCACATTTTCCATGAATTTGACCTATTTTGGTAGCCTTCAATATTTCACCATTGGCAATGTGTACATTAACTGGTTTATTCAAAATTCTCACGTTTTGCATATATTGTTCCAATTCTCCTTTTACGAAATGGTTACTTGCTCCAGAATCGAGTACAAAAATGTTATTACTGTCCAGCTGTTTTTGATTGCAAAAATTGGCAGCTATCAGCATCACGTCATTTTCTGCGGTATTCGCCTGTTCATTTTGTTTCCTTTGTTGAAATCGTCCTCTACCTCCTCTACCTCTATAATTTCCTCGGTAATATTTCTTCTCTGTTTGTTTTGGACACTGTGCCTTGTAATGATTTTTGTCTCCGCAAATAAAACACCCTGTGGTTGCTTTCAAGCTGAAATTATTGGAACTTGCTTGTTCATCATCCTTTTTTGATTTGAGTTTTAACTCTTCATCTAGAAGTCTGGACTTCACAAAATCCATCTTAACATCTGATACAGTTTCTAAAGCTGTAATGACTGTATCATATTTGGCAGGCAAAGACAACAGTAGATGACATACCCTGTCAGTTTCATCAATATTAGAACCTGAGTCTTGAAGGTCTCTTATTATTGTGTCATATTTTAGAAAATGGTCCTCAAGATTATCATTTACCCCTGATTTCAGATTAAACAACTTTCTCCATAATGTTAGCTTCGTAAATGAGCTTGTTCGAACAAACACGTCTCTTAATGCTTTCATTTGTTCCTTGGCGTTCGTACAGTCCTTAATGATATCAAGATGTTTGTCAGAAACTCCTTGTATTACTATTGATTGTGCTTTGGCATCCCGAGTTAAAAAATCTTTCTTGGCTGCATCTTCTGTTGGAATATCGTTTTCGATAACATCATCACACTGCTCTTTCTTTAGAATAGCCATAATCCGGAATCTCCAGTTGTTATAATTATTCGCAGACAATATTGGCACACTGGTTGACATATTCATCTTGGATAAAAACAAAATGGTCGCTTCACGCTTTCGTAATAATTTTATGGCAGGGGTTGCCCTGGGCCCATAACCTTTGTTATATTTTCGTGTAATTTGTTATATGTTCGTGTACATAAGCAAACATTAGTTTCTAATATTAATACTTTATTCTTAAAGGACAAGACACATGATTCTGCACCTCTTGTGCATTCTTACACACTTTACACACTAACTGAACATTATATATTAAATCAGTGGTCTGTGGCCACTACCATACCACAGAACAAAATACAAAAGCTATTCTTAACAAAAACATCGTAGTTTGTAAAGGTAATTTTTGAATATGTTTAATGGACTTTGCAGTAATACTGTTAAGTTAAATACTAACCTTACATTTTTCATCCCTTTTATTTCTGAAAGGATCTATAGGATCTTTATCTTAAAAGGAACTATAACCGGTAAATTGTCGGACTTAGCCTCTACAAAACCTTGCTCCATGTTTAATAAACGTTTACTTCACAAGAAAACAACAATACAACACATCAACTTGTCAAGCCAAACACAAACAGGAAATTTCAAATGTCAATTATCGAAATGTCGACTGTCGTTTCTCGTCGTTACAAATTGAAATTAGCCACATATTATCAGTGTGGCCTCTTTATAGATACATATTCCCTAGTTTTCACTTAGTGACGTCACGAATATAGAATAAAATTTCAAAATTGAATTAAAAATTTTCTACCGAAAAATCTTAATAATTTTTATCCTAATATAAAAAAAAAAATATTTTATAAAAATACAGGTTTCCACTTTCACCTCGATTGAAGGAAAATACCCCATTAAACCCAATTTAAAAATATTTAAATTTATTAAAAAAGAATCCTGAAGGATTATATGCCAACCTCCCCACATAGCACAACTTTATCAAAAAATATTCTCTCAACCTCCCATAAAGCATATACTTTTTAAATAATCATATATTACATGAATATCTTTCACTTTGAAGACTATCGATAGAACGTTCGATTTAACATATTAATACAATAAATATGCACAAAATATTGCAGGAATATTCAGACAAGTTTAATTTTTTAATAAATAATATAAGAAATTCGCCTGGGGTTTTTCATAAGCAATTCTTAATGAAACATGTATACCTACTATTCATGGGCTTGCTTCGTCTAGCGATAGGTTTGTTAAGCAGTTTAGTCAATGAAAAATAATGATAAAAAATTCTTTAAATCACTTTGAGTCATCTAAAATTATCGCAACATATCCAAGAACAATTATATAGGATAATCATTGAATGAAAGACTGTACTTTTTCATGCTATAGATATTCGCTGAACAACTTCATCCATTAATGTATGATCTCAGTATATTTGAAAAGAATATTCAGAAGCTATTCTTTGAATCACTTTGTGCTATCTGGGTCTGCTGCTTCACATTACTCTTGCACACTACATTACTACATTCATATTAGTGTATTTCTGAAGAATCCCTACCCTCATGTGCAAACATGTGCATTTTGAAAGGATACCTTGTCTTTGCTTCATAGTCACAAAAATCACATTTATGGTGCTGTGTTTATGTAGAATCTTTGTGTGTTAACATGTGCCTCTGCAAATTACCTTTTCGCTTTGATTTATGGTTGCATAAATCACATTTATACCATTTTATCTCCGAAGGTTCCTTATGTGTCATCATGTGAGTTTTTAAAGCAACTTTGCAGTTCATCTTCAACGTTTATAACGGATAGAGTAGTACTCCGTGTAGTGGGGAAGCATAATGACGTACAAGTCAATGCGTCAAAAGCGATCTGAGACTTCAGAGCATTCATGCTATTCTACTTCTAAAGGATCTTTGTGTGTTAACATGTGCACCTTCAAATCGCTTTTCCACCTTGAGATATGGTTGCATACATCACATGTATACCATTTTATCTGTGAAGGATCCGTATGTGTCAGCATATGAGTCTTCAAATTGCTTTTATGCTTTGATTTATGGTTGCATAAATCACATTTATACCATTTTATCTCTGAAGGATCCTTATGTGTCAGCATATGAGTCTTCAACTGGCCTTTCTGCTTTGATTTATAGTTGCATAAATCACATTTAGACCATTTTATCTCTGAAGGATCCTTATGTGTCAGTATATGTCTCTTCAAACAGCTTTTATGCTTTGATTTATGGTCGCAAAACTCACATTTATACCATTTTATCTCCGAAGGATCCTTATGTGTCAGCATATGATTCTTCCAATTGTTTCTCCACTTTGACTTGTGATCGCATAAATCACATTTATACCATTTTATCTCTGAAGCATCCTTATGTCTCAGCATATGACTGTTCAGATGGGTTTTCCACTTTGACTTGTAGGCGCATAAATCACATTTATGCCATTTTATTTCTGAAGGATCCTTATGTGTCATCATGTGAGTTTTCAAAGCAAGTTTCAGTTTTCCTTTATAGTCACATAAACCACATTCATACCACTGTATTTTTGTAGGATCCTTATGTGTCACTAGGTGGTGACTCTTCAAAGTACTTTTGTATTTCGACTTAAAGTCACATAAATCACATTTATGGTACTGGATTTCTATAACATCTTCATGTGTTAACATGTGCTTCTGCAAATTACTTTTCACCTTCGATTTATGGTTGCATAGATCACATTTATACCATTTCATCTCTGAAGGATTCTTCTGTGTCAGTATATGTCTCTTCAAATAGCTTTTCTGCTTTGATTTATGGTCGGATAACTCACATTTATACCATTTTATCTCCGAAGGATCCTTATGTGTCAGCATATGATTCTTCCAATTGTTTCTCCACTTTGACTTGTGATCGCATAAATCACATTTATACCATTTTATCTCTGAAGCATCCTTATGTCTCAGCATATGACTGTTCAGATGGGTTTTCCACTTTGACTTGTAGGCGCATAAATCACATTTATGCCATTTTATTTCTGAAGGATCCTTATGTGTCATCATGTGAGTTTTTAAAGCAAGTTTCAGTTTTCCTTTATAGTCACATAAACCACATTCATACCACTGTATTTTTGTAGGATCCTTATGTGTCACTAGGTGGTGACTCTTCAAAGTACTTTTGTATTTCGACTTAAAGTCACATAAATCACATTTATGGTACTGTATTTCTATAACATCTTCGTGCGTTAACATGTGCTTCTGCAAATTACTTTTCACCTTCGATTTATGGTTGCATAGATCACATTTATACCATTTTATCTCCAAAGGATCCTTACACAAATTACTATTGTGGCATTGTATATCTGAATCATGGTCAACCAACGACGTGCTTTTACCATTTATTTCTCTCTTATCACAATCGAATTTATTTAACTTCACATCTTGTGATGACTGCAATCTGAAAAGTATAAAATGGATCAAATCTCTACAATTAATGTATCAAGAAGTCTCTAGTTCTACCCACTAAAGAATTAAATTGATTTTGGTTTGCTTCTATAAGAAAAAGTGACGCTTTATTGCAATTCCACAATAAATAAGGATTGTGGCAATGTACAAAATAGAAATCTTGAGTAAAATAAATCAAAGAAGGCTTGCACCATTTTCATAGCGCTGCATTATTTTTACAACACAAAATACAAATTTTAACATTGTTTCCTTACCTGTCCTGTTCATCTTCTGATTTGATTTCAACTTCTTCAGCTTTTATCAAGAACTCATTCCCTTCTAGTTCACTTTCTTCAGATTTCACTTGAATATCTTCCGTTTTAACTGGCAAACGAGTAGAAAACTCTCCAAGTCGACTCGTTCCACTTCCATTGTCACAAAAATGTTTTCGTTTTTCCTCCAAATCAAGACATCTTTTTATAAAACCACTATGGGTGGCGAGGCAATCGAAACATGGCTTGCAAATCACAGGGTCTTTGGTGGCACTGAAATTCTATAAAACACTGAAGTTTTGGAAATTCGTTTTTGTTTTATTCCAACTTTGAGTAGATATTGGAAAAAGAACAACACTTCTTCACAGTAACTTTTTGTGCTCTATCGAATGGCATAATCATATTTTGCATAAAACGTTTTGTCTTGCCAGGACCGTTATCAATTAAAATTTTTTCCATCGTCCAAAGCAAATTCAAACGTTTTATTCCGAAACATCCACCTTCAATATTTTCATCTTGATCCCCAATTTTTTTTTTTAATTTAGACTCTCGTTTTTCGGGGTTTTCTTTCGTTCAATGTGTTAAATTGCCCAAAAAAATTCTAAAGATTATCAAAAAATACTCATTTCATGCTGCATTTTATATCAAATTAAAAATGCATTTTAAATTCAACCAAATTTAATTTGAGTAAATAACAATAACAACATAACAAAAAAACTTGTGTTAATGTTGTTGTGTTGTTAATAAATGTTTAAATTGGTGCCCCCCCTCCCCCCTTGTTCGATACATTTATTAGTATTAATAGAGCGTACACGGTTCCTCTGCCCAACTGGAGCTAAAGCATTGCTTAAGTTTTTGAGAAATACTCTGGAAGAATACTTGGGCGATATACCCTTAGCGGAGCGTAATAGAATATGGCTCCAACATGACATAGCACCCTCTCATAATTCAAGCGAGGTATCTGAATACTTAAATGCAGAATCTCCGACGGAGGCGATGGATCGGAAACTTCGCATTACCCAAACTTCTCTATAATTTTTGAAGATACCCCTTAAGAAAAAATCTCACACTCTAAGATCAGGAGCCTTCCGGAAATTCCACATTTAAGTATTCAGGCACCACCCGTGAATTATGAGGGGGTGCTCAGTCATGTTGGAGCCATATTCTATTAATGAACGCTCTATTAATAATATTAACAAATATATTGAACAAGGGAGGCAGCAATTTGAACATCTATTATAAGTTTTTTTGTTGTTTTTATTGTTATTTACTTAAATTCGATTTTGTTAAATTTTAAATGCATTTTTAATTTGCTATAAAAATGTGGTCTCCATTCGATAGAGCACAAAAAGTTGTTGTGAAGAAGTTTGTATACAGGGTTATTCACGCAAAGCGGGTATTAGACGTTTTAAGGGTTCTGTTAACGATAAAAATCTGATTTTTTTATGGGGGAGGTTTTCCATTATTTCCGATTCAATGAAAATATTTTCAGGTTTGCATCACTTCCGGTTATACCGGAAGTAGACCACAACTTCGTTATTTCAAATGGAACGCCCTGTATATTATTGCAATTTTGAACTCTACGTGATATTCTAAACACATTTCATGTAGGATGTCCTATACCTATCTTCAACTGTTTTTGAAATATTGACAGGCGAATATTGACATTTTGCAACTTTTGACACCCTGTAAAATCTAAACGATTAGAGATCAAGCAAAACGGTTTGCACATTCTTATCTTAACTTTTCAAAACCTATCGTTTGATACTAATATCAGATTTATCCAGAAATAAAAAAATTTCGATTAAATTTAATCTCTTGGTTAAATCTGAAATTAGTATCAAACGATAGCTTTTGAAAAGTTAAGATAGGAATGTGCAAACCGTTTTGCTTGATCTCTAACCGTTTAGATTTTACAGGGTATCAAAGTTGCAAAATGTCAATATTCACCTGTCAATATTTCAAAAACAGTTGAAGATAGGTCTAGGACATCCTACATGAAAACGTGTTTAGAATATCACGTAGAGTTCAAAATTGCAATAATATACAGGGTGTTCCATTTGAAATAACGAAGTTGTGGTCTACTTCCGGTATAACCGGAAGTGATGCAAACCTGAAAATATTTTCATTGAATCGGAAATAATCGAAAACATCCCCCATAAAAAATCAGATTTTTATCGTTAACTGAACCCCAAGAACATCTAATACCCGCTTTGCGTGAATAACCCTGTATATGTATATATATATATAAAGATAAACTAAATTGTTATGATTGATGACTTCTATTAAATACCATTACCAAACTACGTACTATCAGAGGTATTTCAAATTACTTGAGATAGGTGAAAGGCAGTACCCTACAAAATTCGGCTACCACCGATTTAAGCAATTTTGGATAGGCGAACATTTAGGTTTAGGTTAGGTTGCCAAATAATGAGTATCTGAGTATCTGATCCTTTCCCCAGTGGGGCAGGGGCATAATATGTGTTCTGCTATTTCATCATCTTCTAAGCACAAGCGGCACTCAGCATCTTCTGGCTAGGCCAGGCAAACATTTACAAATGCATAATATGCTTACAATACACTTATTTTCTTACAATTTTTTTATATTTTCCGCAGAAACATTGTTTACATCTATTATTAGCTAAATATGGCAATTCTCTCCTACGGTCCATGTTCAAGATGTGGTATCATGTAATTCTTATTACTTATTATTGCTGCTAATCTCAAACTACTCACCAGTTCTGGAATGTATATCTGGATCATATACTTTTCCACTTCACCAAAGGAAATATATTCACCACTTACTAACAGCATACATAAGCGACAAATTTGTTGGTCTCTAAATACATTTATTGACTGTTCATTTCCTTCACTCTTCAAATATATATCTCGCAAGTCTATAACAACGTCACATCTTACATAAGGAAAAATAGCATCTTCGGTGTCCAAGCATATAGATTTAAACTTCAATGCTGCACACGCTTTCTCAAAACAACCATTACACATCAAGTACTTAATTTCCTTGTCCAAATTCTGCAATTGACACAATTATCTTTACAAATTCCAAGGTAAATTTGATAAAAACGTTTTTACAGTCTGCACAACAGGCTCCCGTTTTCATCCTGCTATGATTAAAAAGGCTCCACAAGGGGATCTTTATATCTACTTACCAGCTTTAGCAAAAGTATACCTAACATGTCTTTTGTCCATGTTCCCAATACTTTGAACTTTACATCGTTTATAGGTTTAAAGCACAACCTGCAAGACTTTAATACAATATTTTGCATTTTCAGAAGACTAATAATAATAAACAATTCACAAAAATCTCTACGCCCCTTACGTTCATCTATGATCATATGATCCACAAAATATCTACTAAGATATGATCTATGAACATGAATTCTATGATGAAGTTACGTTTCACGTTCAGTCAGAGTATGTTACGTTTAAAGCAAGAACCCTAAACAAAGAAGGACTGATCAATTCATTCATAAAAATTTGAAGGTCATTTTCAACAGATTTCTTGTACACGTCAGTGGATAGTGGATCCCCTATTGCCAAATTTGCCTCTAATTGCAATTTCAAAAATTTTCAGTCAAAATATCCAACCCAATATTATTTCAGAGACTGTATTAATGCAATCAAATGTGATTTTAAAGTACTTATATATGTGTTTTACGATATATATCTTACGATTTGAAGTGCGTTGTGCAAAAATCGTTGTCGATTTGGCAACTGTGATAACATGTGTTTTGTTAATCAGTGCACAGATTACTATGATATGATACAGAAATACTTTGATATGATGACATGACTGATGACAGTGATGACATTCCAAAGACAACCGAGACATTCTACATGACAATATGACACATATAGGTTATGTTAAAAGGTCAAATGTATGTTATGCTGTCAAATTAAAACAGAGGATATTTAAATTTCAAATCTCCCGCTTAAGGGAATCCACTGACGTCACATAAGTGATAAACAAATGTGATTGGCTGTTACTGATTGATCAGTCCTTCTTTGTTTAGGGTTCTTGACGTTAAAGAGGTGGAATTACCACTCAGTGTTGCCAACCCTTCGCAACTGAATTTCTCACAAAGAAATAAGAAAATCACCTTGAGTGCGTTTCTAATCGTATATCAAACGCATCTGCTATCTGCTACAGTGACACATAAAAGCGTTCCGTTTAGCAGATGCGTTTGATGCGCTCATGCATTTCGGAACGGCTTTTGATACTTTGACAGTTATTTTTGTGAACAATTTATAATTTATTTAAATTCGTGATGGATGAAACCAGCAAAATTTCGGGCATTCTTGTTCTTGCAAAAGAATTGATTGAAACTAGCAGAACCACACAACAGAATCAGTCCCTTCCCTGCAAAAGTTTAAAAAATGAGGTTAAGATGCTCCCAATGCATGAACGCATCACGCATACATGATGCAGCTCCTGCGTGCTACGAAATCAAAAGTAGGAGGAGCTATGCCATGCTACGACGTGCAGAATGCATGCATGTGAATGGGAACGAACGTAGGAAGAAAAATGTGCATAATGCGCGATTTGAAACGCATCCCTTATTTCCTCGAAAATTTTTTAAAAATTCCCTCAATACCTATTTCCCACAATATTTTACAGCCCAAAATTTATTCTACGGAATATATTAAACATATTATATAGGTAGCCATAACTAAATCATAAATATTTGATGTTAGGGGTAACGATGATCCAAAAGATCCATGATTTGATTAAACCATAAACCATGATTAAACAAATCACGAATCACATTATCACATAACCTCTATATCACAGGTACAAATTATACATCACAGTTATAACCCCACAGCGGAGTGAAGCAGTGAACACAAAATATCTATAAAAGTGAAGATTGTACAACAGAAACCTAAGGTGATAATATCTCTATCCCTATATCACTCTATCATTCAGGTGATCATCCGGTTTTTTAAATCAGTTGAATATTTATTAGTCGGTTATGGAAATCATTGTTTTTCCAAACACTAGTTTGTACAAGAAAAATTTTCCAGTGCCATAGATAAATTGAGGTTTGACTAATTTTGAGGTTATATACGTCATTTGATTGATGTATTTTTATCTCTGTCTCAAGCAACTGACAGATCAATAAAGTGTCTCTCTTTCTCTCTCTATCTTTGTCATTGTAATTTTATGATACCAACTTAAAAATAGTGTAATTCAATCTAAAAAAATGAAGAATAATAGTTTTTGGAACGGGAGAAAAAACTATATAACATCCTTAGAAATATTTCTCAAAAAATTGCAATATTCGTAGAAAGTGCCATATCGAATTTTTACCATTGCACCATATAATTAATAATGTGTTAGAATTACATATACCGTAAATGATAAAAAAACTTAGTAAATAATATTCTGTAAGCATTTTAATTGTAATGAAATTTGTATTATTTTAATATTTTGAATGAAAAAATTGTTTTATTTTATTTTCGAGTTTATATTTTTTCATTCAAAATATTAAAATAATATATTTGAAATTAATTGAAAATAATACCTTCAGCATTTAGTACATAGAAATACACGTATACATACATTTCATATACAAGTTGGCATGTTGGCAACAGTGGTTAGTATCAGCAGAGCTTGCATCGAATATCGTGAGGCGTCGCATAACAACAATGTAAATGTAAAACAATCAAATGTCAAATAATAGCTTCCTCCCTTCCCTAAGCCTCATCGATTTCCGATTTACTCATTTACGTTCATAATAGAACCGAATCTTAACTTATTCTTTATATGTGAAGTACTTTTGTGATAAGAATGAAGAAAGAATAATATAAATATAATCCTTTGTTTATAAATAAGGATATGATGCCTTATTTTCATGGTGATGGATGGTGATGGATGGTGATGATGGATTTTCATTTTGTTGCCAACTTTTAAATTATATAATTCTAAATAATTATACGTAAAACATAATGGGTCGCATCGTCGTCACGGACAAGGACAAAGTAGTCTGTCATATCTCCTAATACATTTACGTGAACCGTCCGTGACGTCGGACGAAAAATCCGGCGTACTGGAAGTCAATTTTCGTAATAGTTTTTTGTCTTTAGTTGGTAGCATATAGGGTGTGCCTTGAACCTTGAAATAAATATTAATTGCCAACAATTCTTATGTTGCCAACCAAACAACTTGACGTTCAAGTTCAAACCAAACTTCAAAACGAAAGCAAACCTTCCTTTGGGAATCGAGCAATTCTCTTGTCTCGACTGTCCTTGTAGGTAACAGCAAAATATCTTGTTTCTTACCCACATACTTAAAGTATTTCTTCTTATACCCTATAATTATCTTATAATTATATTATAGGTCTTATATCTATTCCTGACCGATTCACCCATAACCTGTTTCAATCACGTTATCATGAGAAGATAAATATATTAGGATTAAAAAGATTTTAGATAGAAAAGCATTAAGAATGCTACGTTGCCAAATAATTAAAAATACACAGAAATAAAGACTATTAAAATGCCACCTTCACCATATGTGTCATTTTGGTAGGTATTGAAGGAATGTGTAGTATAATGCTGTTAATATTTATATAAAATTTACAAATCAGTTTATAAATATCATGATAAAAAGAGAGTGCAGATTCGATTAAAAAAAAAATAGTGTTGAATATCTCTTAGGAGTCTCCCAATTATTCCCTTTAGAACATGGCGGCCCATCAATACCAACATGAAAACAAAAATGACATTTTTAGACAAGCTGGTCCGTAAATAAATAGAATTATTGTAGATGCCGCGACTGAATGACGATACTTGCGAATTTTGACAACGATCGACCATTATAAATCCAAATATTTGTGTTAAGTTAAGTGAGTTATGTGATAATGTGATATGTCTGGTGCATTTGAACTATAAAAATTGATGAACACATTCTTTAGGTACTTAAAATTTAGAATGGCAATGATTTTTCCCCAAACGAAAAGAATCAAGCTCGAGCATTCCTACGCATTCCTAATCGAACCGTCAAATTTTGAACCAGTAGCAATCAAACAAGAAGACAAAGATCCTCTTAGGTTATATGAGGAGGGTGAAATGGTTGAAACCATAAAAATTGAAATAGGTGATCATGACCTAGTGAAAACCGAACCTGTCGAGAAAACAACCATAAAAGAGGAAATTGTTGATGAGAGCAATTTTGAATATCTTAGTGTTCCAAACGCAAATGTACCTAAAATTTCTCAAGATCACTCAGATCAGTATGGAGTTGAGATTGAGAACATTAGAATAGCAGACGTGCAAAGTATTAAAAGTGAAATAGACACTACATTTACCACACCATATTTAGATAATAAATCAATTGTTACAAGTGAAGATCCTTTGGAATTAGTAAATAAAAATGAAATTAAGCTTGAGAAAATTTTACCAGAAATTAAGAAACCATCTGAGGTATGCGAATTTTTTAATTAGTTAAATCTAATCTAAAATTTATATATATTTTTAGAAAAAGAAATCAAAGAATAATTTAAGAAATAAGGAGGCAGCTGGAGATATTCAGTCGAAAGCATTTATCCGCTTGCAAAAAGATAAGGATAACTTAAAGAAATCAAAGAATAATTTAAGAAATAAGGAGGCAGCTGGAGATATTCAGTCGAAAGCATTTATCCGCTTGCAAAAAGATAAGGATAACTTTCAGAATCAGGTTAGGAAGTTGAAAGGAGACTTAAAGGCTGCTAAAGCACGAGAGAAGGCACTACAAACCGAGTTAGGGGCAAGGTAAATGAATATGAATTATCATAAAATATTAGAGGGTGATCGGGTATCTATTTATAAACCTTAAGAGTTCTTTTTTTAAATGGAACATACATACAGTATAGTCACCACATTTTTGAGTTCATGTTAAAATTTTAGGATATATTGTGTGTAACGCGCATTGTACTTGTATAGAACAGTTTTTGAATAAATTCAAAATTGGCATACCTATATTGTATTTCCGTTTTGTTTTTTTTTTTTTTTTTTGAAAATAAATAAACTGTTTTATGCTGAATATACAGGGTTGTTTATACTCTGCAAAAAGAAAATTTTTGTTTTTTTTTTAATTTGCTATATAAGTAAATACAATCATAATATTCCTATCAAATTAAAAGGCCTGCTTGTTTATTCATTCTTTCTGTCTTTGTCAAGAGTCAGTTGCATGGGTTTTTCGCAACAAGTTTTACAATTTGTGTTGTTTCTGGTATTGAAAATTGTCCTTTTTAATATCAAGTTATAAATATGTTGAATATCACATCAGGGTATTAATTAAATCAAAGTTACTTTCTGGTAGTAGTTGATTTTAACCAAATACTCTAGTAATACAATCAGTTAGTAAGATTAAGGTTATGTTATAGCAGCCAGTTGTATTTCTGTGGTAGCCAGTGGTACTTTGGATGCATGTATTAAGTTAGTTATGTTGTGAGATGGACAATTAGGTGTTTACCCATATATGTGTTTACCATTATACAGTATTATTAGTGGAGATTACCATTGAGTAATAACTTGTTGCACACAAAATACTTGTTTGAAGACCTGTTAAACTGATAATAATTATATAAGACCAAATTTATATTAATTATCTAACTAAATTTGGTGCAGAAAAATTGTTGAATTATATTTAAGTTATATATATAATAATTATTATATTTATAACCAATAAGATGTTATTGGATATAAATTTAAAGTCGAATTGTAGTCAGAAGTGAACTTATTACTTTCTGTTGATCGATCTTGATGATGTATTAAAACATAGTCGACACAGATAGTTTATGCAGGTCAAAGTGTTTTTAATGTTTGTGTGCAGATTTCAGAAACAAATTTTACTTTTAAGGAAATTTTAGATTCTGGTTAATATTTGTATGTGTTAAAAAAATAAATTATTTTGCAATTAGGATAAAGTGATATTTTTTCCTGACGAGTCGTTGTTTGTGTTTGCGAGGTGGAGGGTTAGCGTAGCCCAGCAATACAAAGCTGCAAGTCGAAAACATCACTTTTTATCCGAATAATACATACTATTTTTTCTCCAATCATCCGAGGTGAATAATTTTTAATTCTTTTAATGTTTACAAACATCTAATATGAACTTTAAATCATCATTCAATTACATGTCAGTACAGCTGTGATATTTGTTTGAATTTTAATGACATCCAATTAATTACCTAATGAATGGTTGACAGATGTCATTTGACTTTTAAAGCCGGCGGAAGACTTAAAAGTGCCTAGCAACCCATTCATTTTCATTCTAGTAATGAAAACGATAAGTTTAATGCCAGATATGGGTATCAAAAAAGGCATACATATTTTAAGGTACTTGGAGAAAAAAAACAGAATTTTCTATACAGGGTGAGTCACCTAAGACATCTCGGTCCATTTCTTAGTTGGTATAGAATATAATTTTTTTTTCCTTTTAGTACATTTTGTACACCACTTTTTTTAGAAAACTTTGCAACGCTGCATTCATATTTCAAAAACAAAATATTTTGCAGGCAAAAGAAAGAGAATTGAATGCGATTGAAAAATAGAGGGTGTTCTATTAAAACAAATATGTTTGGTTCACCCCTCTGCACTGGATCACCCTGTATGTTCCAAAATAATTTTTAAAGATGGCTCTGAGTGATGTACAGTCTGAGTCACCAATGCAGCTCACCCACTTTTCAATGTCTTATTTTTATTTTAGAAAAAAATGAACATATGGGTAGAAAATGGTTTTTTATTGCCTAAAATTTAGATACATTAATTTATGTACAGGGTGTTCTAATTTCTGGTGCGATTAAATCATCAGAGAGGCCATGAAAAGAGCTTTACAAAAATATAATATAGTTGGTATCTGCTTTCATCCATTTTTGAAATATAGCTACTTAAATTTTGAAAAATAGCTACTTAAATTTTGAAAAATTAGCCATGCTATTCATATACTCGCACAAGTTATGAGTGTGCTATGAAATAAGTGACATAAATTTACATAGTAAACTAATTTATGAAACAAGTGAACTCCCAACTAGTGCATTTGCAATCAATAATAATATCACCATGAAAAATACGAATAACACAGCTTAAACTTTAAAAATTATTCAAAATTTAAGAACCGATATTTAAAAAACGGTTGGAATCAGATACCAACTGTATTATGTTTTTGGAAAGCTCTCTTCGTGGCCTCTCTGATGATTAAGAAAAAACTGTGCATTTCTATTTAAAAAAAATTCCGACTTTAATGGCAGCAGAAATTAGAACACCCTGTACCTAAATTGATGTGTCTAAATTTTAGCCAATAACAAACCATTTCGTACCCATATGTTCATTTTTTTCTAAAATAAAAATAAGACATTGAAAAGTGGGTGAGCTGTCTTGGTGACTCGGACTGTAGATTGTGTACTTTAAATTGCGTGTCTTGTAAATACCGTCTAGAATGGTGTAACAATCCAGGAAAATGTTAATAAATTGGTGAACTTGTCTAATTTAAATTATTTAAAATTAAATATTGGTAACTTTAATTTTATGAGGTTTTTTAAATATAAAAGTCCGAATACTATGGACAATAATAAACAAGCATATGTAAATATTTTTAAAATTTTGGGTTACCCATTATTTTGGCATATTTGATATATTTTATGGACGTTATTTTCCAATCCTTTAAACGTAAGGTTTTGGTTAGATATAAGTATACTTTTTTACTTGAAGATTGATTGATTTTATGCAAGCATTAGGTATTGATATATAAAAAGTAAATAAATTAAACTGGTTAAGAAAAATAAACTAGACATTTTCAAAAAAATACCTATTTTCCTTCATAATGCCCTTATTTTTTAGGCAAATAATAACATATATTATATTGTTGTATTCAGAAAAAATCGGTTTATTCAAATATGAGAAAAATTAATATGGCGCCCATAAGAAAAAATAAAGTTGACGATGATTTACAATAGAAGTGACATTTTTTTTTAAAACGGTTTGCGGCATCGTATTTGTCTCAAGAAAGTGTTCTAACAATGTGAAAACGATAAGCCAATATTTTCAAAAATATAGAAGTTATGGCCAGAAAACGAAAACCGGAAAAAATTTGTTTTTGCCTTCTACTCAAAAGCAAAATCAGATACGGGGGTTTTCCATGCACCAACTTATTGAGCACAAAATTCTGCAACTTTACCGAATTTAAACCTACAGTCTATCTTTTGTAATAAGCGAGATATCCATGTTACACACTCGAAAGTGAATCACCCTGTACATACATAACGTTCTAAAAAGAAAAAAAAAATGTATATTGTACAGCAACTGAGTAATGGACCGAGGAGTCTTGGGTGACTCATCCTGTATAGTGCAGGAACTAATCGTTAAATATTTCACTAATTTTTACGTATTTTACAGGAGAATGTCAGAAATATATCTGCAGGCAAATAATGTGGAATTAAATGGACAGCTTCAAGAACACATAAAAAAAGAAAAACTCCACTCGAAGCTCATGAAAGAACTGAGTCAAAAGTTAGCCATAACAGAGTTGGAACACAAGATGATAAGAAGCGAATGCACGGAACGGTTGAAAAAGGAACACAACGACAAAACACAGACAATGAAACTCCACTTGAAAAATAAAGAATATGATCTCAAACAGTTGGAATCAAAGTGCACGAGTCTGTCTCGCACAGTCGCCGCTCTCACAGGAAGGACCAACAATCAAAAAACCGAATTGGAAAAACTCAAGCAAAAACTAATCACCACCGAACAGTCGTACACGAATAGCGTCAAGACTAATCAAAGCATCCAGCAGCGTATGACCGAGATATCCAACGAGTTATCTGCTGCGCGGCGAAATAACGAAGAGTTGCAAAAGGCCCTGTTGACGGAAAAGAAAATGAGCAGGTTTTTCATCAAAGAAAGGGATCAACTGTTGGAAGAACAGGACAGCAGGTTTAAGGAAGCGGATAAGGAGTTGGTGAAGCTGAAGCAGTCGGTGAAGAATCTGACGACGGCCTTGAATCAGAAAATGGTTGAGTGCAACTCGCAAAAACAGGCTTCGAAGGTGATGATGGAGAACTACCATAAAAACACTGTAGAGTTAAGGTGTAAAGTGGAGGAACTGGAAAAGAAAGAGCAGGAGCTCGCGAAAAGGACTTGTGAATACTGTGGGTTCTAATAGTGTTTATTGCTGATTTTTCGTTATGTCATTGTTCGACAGAAATGTAAGGATTGTTAGTTATTTATGTTCTACTGTTTTCATTGTGAAGAGAAACGCAAATGCTTAGCTAAGTTCTCATAGTGGTACACCGAATAAAAGTTTGTAATATATTAAAAAGTTTATTCTTAAAATATATATGATTATGTGACAGATGCATTATTTTTACATATTACAATGTATTAAATAGAAAAATCTTACGCTTAAATCATACAAGGAGCTCTGGAATAATGAAAAATATCTTCTGTACAAGGCGAGGCAAATTTGATGGGATTGCTGGGTATCATCTCTGAAAGTACTAAGTTCAGTTGTCAAATTAAAAAGCGACATCAATATTTTTCTCACGTTTTTTATCACTTTGTATTTCTGATGGGAAATAAGCTGTGATTAAAATAGAATAGAGTTGTAAGTGGTCATTAATAACAGCCATTAATGACCGTCATTTGGTCACTGACCAGTGATCATATTTGAATTTCCCGCCATTATAAATGTCAATCTAATCTTCAATCTTGTCAATTTAAACATTTCTAACCCCAATTTTCAAGGTTATTTCAGTCATGTGTTATTTTCAATGTGTTTACAATAAATTACCTAAATTTTAAATTCCAATCCTTCGAGACAGTATAGGAAATCAAATAATATGATACATTAAACTGGCTAACGGAAATATAAAGCTGCTTTCTTAAAAGTTGAAATGCACTAATCTGATTTTGGGAACAGAACCTCCAAATACCTACTTATTTTTGCTATATTATATTAATAATATTCGGTTAAATTTAAATAATTAAATATATATATTACTCCTATATATTTTTTATTTTTTACTAGAGTACATTTGACATTTTCAGTATTGTTTATTGCTTATGTAAATTTTTTATTTTTACCGCTTAAAATTCTCAACACCAAAATATTTTTATATTGTTGGAAGCAGTGCCTTTTAGGATCTTGTTAATTTTCAGAAAGTAAATGAATACTTATCGGGTGAAAAAAGAAACAACATTTTCTACATACCTATAAAAAGCATTAAAATTTGCTTTTGTAATTTATTTATTTAACAATATAACTAATATCTAGCAATTAAGGAAAACAAATAAAAATATGAAGTAACAAAAAAAAAACCAGTTGATAAGAATTTACAAATATCTGTTGTCCTTCAATACAATTGTATGTTAGACTGGTTGCCTACAAGACTAGGAAAGCATGTTCCATATATAAGTATTGGTATTATATTGATCGTCTTGGCAAGACTAATCCAATGGTGAAACTCAGAAAAAATATAAAAATGCTCGGGTCAGTGACGGGTCATTAATGTCCGGTCAATGACCAAAAAATTAAAGATCGGCCATTTTTACAATTCTCAATTAAAACAAAACATTTTGGGAGCGATGCTAAGCATCTTTTAGTAGGTTACTTTAAATAAGAATCACAGTTGGCTATGCCTAGAAAATTGAAAAATAAAGATTATTTGCATTCAAACGAAATGAACATGTCAAATAGTTATTTTCATAGTTGTAAGACAGTGTTCCAGTTTTCCAATTATATATCCAGTTATATTAGCCAATATAAAAACACTTCTTACAGTTACGAAAATAACAGACATGTCATTCGACAGCAAAAATATTTTTCTAGACCATAGCCAGCTTTGATTTGTATTCAAAAAACATGAGATTACTTCACAGTTCACACCTCCATAGCTGAAGACATACGAAGCAACATATGTCGTACAATAATTGCTTTTGTACACTTTTTAATGATTATTTAAAATAAATCCAGAGGTGCTTCAATATATCACAGAAATTAATTTCACCCTATAACTTGAAAACAACTGAAAGTATCGAATTTCTGATCTGAAGTTGAATTTGTTTTGAAAATTGAGGTTAGGTTTGGAACTTTATTTTTTCTATCCCTGCAATCTGATGGAATTTGCCCTACTCTGTACTGAAATACTGACCAGAGTGATCTACATATTCCTTTATTACAATTGAACTTATAACTATTTCATATAATGGATTAAGTAATCCAATAAAATACAAATATTTTGGAGAAAAACAGTTTGTGCATATGACGTCACATTTAAGGTAAAACAACTCCCCTTTTGGCTTTTTCTTTGTACATATCTGCGGTATCTTGAGAATATTATGATTTGAAGTTGATTTTTCTGTCAAAAACTATACATTACTTCAATTTAGCATGTTCTGGTTTCATTATTAAATAATAAAAAAATAAAAATAGGTCATAAAAGAAATTTTAAACTGTTATTATATCAATATAATAGTGTATCCACAATATAAGGCACTTATACATAAATTTTAAGGTTGTGTATGGTCGTAAGTATAACAAAGTAAGTTCGGTATTGTCATCAGAATGTCCTCTGCCAATTTTGAGGCTAATTGAGCCTGAATTGAGAACAGGGGCTACGTTCATCTTTTACTTAAATTTAGTTTAACTGGCTTAGAATTTGTAGGGGTTGTAATTAAAATATATCTACGAAAACCACTAAAAAGAATGAATTAAAAACAGAACTGCATTAACTGTAGTTCGGGAATTGCCATTAAAGCCAGATTTAGTAAAAAAATATGCATGTTACAGTTCAGAATATTCGGATTTTGGGCTACATGAAAAACTAAAAACTTAAGCTTTATAATTAAAAACAGGAAAAACCGAAATAGTGTCTACGAAAATAAAGATTTTAAGGATATCAAGGATTAAAGTTAGACCCAAAAAACCATCGTAAACCTGCAAATATAATTTAATGCAATTCCAGAACAAATTGACATAAATTGTAGGTATTTAAGAATTGAAATAAAAAGAGAATTCAGTAAATCGAACTATAAGTTATTCTTTTCCTCTCATTTTCTTAAACAAAAAATAGGTAAATGCTGAAGCTTAAATTTTAGTTTTTCATTAGATTGTATGTTTATTTTAGAGCCAAACTTTTAAGATTGTGCCTAAATGTATTATCACACATTTAGAGTCTATACTTGAATATTTCTATTTTGCTGTTTTGTTTATTATAATAAAATATTTTCGAATAGTAAATAGAATAATATTTTCTATTGAACTTTAGTACTGAGTATTCAAGGAAAAGTATTTATATCAGTTGACAATATTATTTCAATCTGGCGAGCCCGTTGTGCGTGGCAAGTTGCGTCATAGTAATTTTAATTGGGACAAGGGACAAAAATAACGCACTAAAATCTACTACTGACTCAATCGATGACGATACGGAACTTACTTATAAAGGCGTAGGCTTCATTGAAGAGGTATATAAAAAAGTAGAGGTAAAACCATTTTACTAAAAGTGCAAAATATAAGAATGTTAGCTGACAAGCCGTTAGTTTATGTTTAATCAGAATTTCTACAGTGTATAATTTTTTTAATGGACAAGGAGCACCTTCTCACAAAACTAAACTACTTATATATTGGAATCATGTAAAACTGCAGATTTCATTCGAAAATTACTTAGGTTTGGTAGATGACATCAAGTCACCAATTTTCTTCTTTATGGCTGTGAATGTTGGCCTACTGTCAGGGTTTCTGTTTAGAAGGCTTTCACATACATAATCGTGAAATGGTATCGGGCAAAGATTTGGTCGTGGCAAACTAAAAATGTACAAGGTGGTTATAATAGAGCAAGTTATCAATCCTGAATGATCAATGGTTATTATCAATAATAAAAAAACATGTCTTGATGTCATGCCTTTGTGTTAAATACAGTAAATCAGCTTGCAGACATGCAGTGTGGAGACTATCCACTAATGCGCCGTGAAGTGAACACACATAGTAGGGATTTGTGAAACAAGCATAGAAAAATAAACGTTTTAAAAAATTGTGAATTTTTGCCTTAAATCAAATAATAAAATAATAGTAATATTTATTTATTTACAAATTTCCAAAATTCAACACACAAAAAATACAGCTTTTTATCTATGGGTAAAACAAATTTTTCAATCATATAAACGGGTATGTTTGGTTTTGATTTTACAGTATTCGTATGCTCTTTGCAACTCAGACTTTTGAAAATATGGCGGGGAAAATCTTCCCCCCCAATCTTAATACAGTAAACTCCTAAGTTTATGTTCAAAACATGCCTACCTGCTGCATCCTGACAAAAAAAACTTTGGCAAATCGCTAATAACTTTTAATAATGCCATTTCCTTGGACATGTTTTCGGCGGTACTATAGATCTCCCAAACTAAAATACCAAATGAATAAACATCACTTTTTGTCGAGAACACCTGGTTCGCTACTGCCTCAGGTGATGTGTGGTATTCCACTACCCACGACACCTAAAAGGAGAGATTAGAGGTAACATTTAAATGGATATTTTAAAAACTTTACACCTTAGGAATAGGGTTTATTACACAAAATGGCCTTAAAATTTAATGTATAATCCATATATATAATACTACTATATTGAGCTATTCGAGCTTTTCTTGAAGCCGGTTTATGAGATGGAGTTATATATTTCGTTCTCTTTCACGGACAAATGTTCCTGTGCACATGCCCAAGTGTTGTCCAATCCAATCCAAGAATTTCAATGTGGCATGAAAGAAAAGAAAGACCAGGCTTTTGTTTTGTCATATACAGGGTGTCCCAGTATGAGCGTACAAAAATTTACCAGTGGGTAGGCCAGACCAAAATAAGAATAAAATTCTTATAAAAAATTTCGCTGATGCTCGCCTAACGAGTTACAGGGTGTTATTTTGTAAAAAAACAACAATTTTCCGTAATAACTTAACTTAAATAACTTTAACAACTTAAAAACCGTTTCGTAGATTTAGGAAATTTTTGGGTAACGTGTACATCTATTAAAGGTCATTAAAACTATATGGTGTTTGTTTAACTTTGACACTTGTGGTGGCCTAGGTCTACTCTTCCTTGTGGTTTTGTCTTCATAACTCTTGTATATCCTACTTTTTCGTGAATTAACTAAGTTTTCCTTAATCGGCTATCAATTCTGAACAAAAAAGGTGCTCTTGTTACACAGTTCTAAAATCAACCATTTTCGAGTAAATTGAGTGTAAAGTACGGACTGTATTCCTTTATGCAGAAAAATATATGCAATGATTTTAAAGTTTAGAGTTAAACAAACACCATATAGTTTTAATGACCTTTAATAGATGTACACGTCATCCAAATATTACCTAAATCTACGAAACGAGTTTTTAAGTTATCTCGGAAAATTGTTTTTTTTTACAAAATAACACCCTGGAACTCGTTAGGCGTGCAGCGAAGAATTTTTTTTATAAGAATTTTATTCTTATTTTGGTCTGGCCTACACACTGGTAAATTTTTGTTCGCTCACACCGGGACACCCTGTATGTGTTTTGTCATATATGCGTTTTGTGGTGTGGTTATGTCACAGTTTATCTTTTGTATTTCAGGTATGTTTGTGTTTCACAGAAAATAAATTTGTGTTTTTCGTAGAGCCGGCAGTTTTAGAAGTGTTTTATTTATGTGTAACTTGTAGTTTTAGTTTTGTTCATATACCTATTAGACTTATTAGTAATTAGAGAGACATTTGCTCATCAAATTATTTCGACGGTATTTTTACAGTCGCAACTGCAAGTTTAGGTATATAAGAACATTTTGTAAATTTAAATATGTAGTGAATTAGGTATATGAATTATACTGTACCTCATTTTCATTAATTTCATTCCACAGATATCGCAAAATGCCGAAACAAAAAACCTGAACGGTACCTGAAGTATGTATTTTTAAAATTTTCTTTTCAAATACAAACTGCATCCACTCTTTTGGTAAACTTGATAAATACGGGAACATCCCACTAACAAGATTGAAAAACCGTTATATGTAGATAAAATACAATATAAAATAAAGTTAATTTATTGTATTCTACAGTATATGGAGCAAAATTCCCGCGGCTTGCTGCGCATGAGTATTTGGTATTTTCTCCGTGAAAGAGACAATAGATATGATTCTGGACTACTCTAATTTGGCTTCACTTGAGAAACATGGTAAAGATTACATAGGCTCCATATAGTAGTATTATATATATGGTATAATCCAAATATGGAGAAATATACAGGGTGTTCCATTTAAACTAGGTTAGGTTAGGTTCAAAAGTGAGTGGGCCGAAAACCAGACCCTCCACCGCGACCATGTGGTCTATTGTGGCTCACACCTACTGATATTTCACCCAACAGGTCCAGCCTCTTAATGAAGCTGATCCCCTTATTGGGTGAGAACTTATTTAGATTCTCTGGCAGAAGTTGTCCTTTGCCAAATAATGAGTATCTGATCCTTTCCCCAGCGGGGCAGGTGCTAGTTCGGGGCAATTTTCCCCCAATCGAGGACATTTTGGTTTTGCCCATCGAGGTTGGTGGTTTAGCCTCCGACCTTTTAGTTGTTGGGGCAGGTTCTTTCCCCTTTACCCCTTTGATTTTTGGGCGGAATTGCACCTGCCTAAAACCAAAGTAGGGCCGATTGTTGAGCCCCTCTAGAGCTGTCATAGACATCTCGTCAATAGAGAATGTTCAAACCTGCCCTGGGCCAGACTCTTCCCGGTTGAGTACTTTCCACTACCGGGTATTCAAGCCTTGGTTCATTTTTCTCAGCTTGCTGAGAACTAAATTCGATGTAAGCCGTTTATCGGCTTCATACAGTATATAGGCCACAGATATATGTGATTTGGGTAAATCCTCACCCTGCACGGTTTGAAGACGAGCTCCTTCCCATGGCTGAAGGTGCTTTATTGCGCTCTCCAACCACGAGACGCCCGTCTGATCCAAACAGGTGGTGAGAAGCCATCCAGGTCGATGTGTGCAGCTCTGGAATCTCACCTGAGGTCCATCATCTAGTAGTTCATCTACAGCTGACATTATCGCCCTCTGCAGAGTTCCTAATTCGTTGTTGGTCAAGGCCGTTTCGGGATACTCTGGGTGGATAATTCCCACCCTAATCCCCTCTGTTACAGCCTTGTATGAAGGTTTGATATATCTACCTTCCCGGGCTCCCATCGCTCCCAGATTCGATGAACTACCGCCTGAATGCATGCATTTTGCTTGTTCCCACTGGCAAAGAGGAGGATTGGTTGCCTCTCTCCTACTCGGGATCAAGTTTCAACTGGTTCAGCACTTTACTTAAGGCCGTTTGGTAAGGTATTCCGCTCTTAAGCAATCTAGTTAGACGCTTCCTTGCAGCTCCTCCTAGTCGTCTCCTTTCAAGGGAGAGGTTGTCCAAACATGTGGATGCCTCATCCCCTGGACTGCCTCCTCCTCCGGTCTCAGGTGTCGAAGACTTTAGCAGCCTCCTCTCCTGATCCGATGAGATCGGGCTTTTATTAGGAGAATTTAAACTAACCGAGATGTTATTTACTTCTGGTAGAACCGGAACTCATAGAACTGTCATAACATTTTATTTGCTGAGAACACCCTGTAGGTGTTTTTGGCTCACTTCATCTCCCGATTTTGAGAACATGTCATTCGGCCATTTGCAAATGGTGGCCAATTCAATTTCCTGTTTTATTTTCCCAAAAAATGTTTCACATTAATCATTTTTATTTTTATAGCAAAACAATAAGAATAAACGCAAAAATTAAAAAATGTATTTATTAACAAAGAAAAAACCAGAAAAGAAAAAGCGATAAATTGTTATTTTTAATATTTTTTGGAATAAATATAAATAAAAAACGGAAAATTGAAAGATCACCACCCATGTATTTTAAGTTAGTAAATCACTTTAGGTACACTACCGTTTCCTTATATTGGCCATCGCTGCTGTATCCAAAATACCTGGCAAACCCAAAATCTCCAATTCTGCAAACTTTATTGCTATCCACGAAAACATTTTTGCAAAACAAGTCTCTGTGCACGTATTTCTGTTCGCCTATATACTCCATGCCAGAAGCAACATCGTACAATGCACCCAACAGTTCCCTGTTGGTAAACTTGTAAGCCTGAAAAAAGTTAACTCTGCTAATTTGAGTCAGCTTACCCTTAACAGGGTATGCTAACTCCCGCAGCTGTTAATTGTGGGTATAAAAAAATATTTTTAAAGCCGAATGTATAGTCCCTACGTATTCAGCAGGATAGAACATCGATTTATGTATATGGGGTCATCATAAAGTAAGGGGTATACTTTAAAGTCTTATATAATTTTAAGAAATCAAGCTAGTAGCAAAAAGTAGATGGAATCTAGTTGCTTCAATAACTGGATTTTACTGCATCTATGGAAAACAAAAGAGTTGTCGTGTCAACTGCTGATACAAGTGTCAAACATAATCATTGCGATTTAGAGAATTGTTCTCAAAATAAAACTCACATAAACGTAAATTGAAAATGATAAAATGCAGTAATTGTCAAATTTACAGACAGATAACAACCTGCTTTTCCGCAGGTGCCATTATAGCAGTGACCTCTTTGTCTTTAAGGAAGACAATCCTACTTATTTATTTGGAGATGCCGAAAACAACTACTCCGTTACATCCCCTATGGAGATGCCAATGTAATGCAATGCCAATCGGGGCACATTGCCCATGGAGTAGTTGTTTTCGGCATATCCTTCAAATAAATGAATAGGATTGTCCCTTAAAGAAAATAGAGGTTACTGCTGTAATGGGACCTGCGGAAAAGCAGGTCGTTATCTGCCTGTCAATTTGGCAATAATTGTCAGAGAGGTAGTAGCAAAGACCCAAAGAGGGCACTACGGTGTGTTTTCACCAATACTAACATCCTTGATTTCAGTTTAAAAAAACTCTCTGCATTCAGGCAGAGAATTTTACAAAGATGTGAGTTTTTAGTAGAGACAATGTTGGATGATGACAATGGTTTACTTTTAAAAATTGTGATTTTCTCTTGTGAACTCCATCATCGGAACATGTTCGCGACGCTAAGTGGTCAATTGATAGTACGATAGCTATTGTTAACAAACAGCAATATAAACCAATTGGAGCTATCATAGTTAATAAAAAAATTTCCAACATGGGAACTAAAGTGGCTAATTTAATAGAATGATGTATAAATTATGCTAAAAGGGTTACGATATGTAATTCCTCCACGTACCTCTTTCGTACTGATCTTAATGAAGCGACAAATGTAATTTTGAATTTAAAAAAAGAAACCGTTTGGAGCTGAGGGAATAAAGGCAGAAACTTTTAAACAGATAGTACAGTTGACCCATTGATATTTTTAATAAATAAGTCCTTAGAGGTTGGAATATGTCTATCTGCATTCAAGATATCAGTTATGAAACTTTTTTTTAAGGAAGGTAATAGAATGGACCCTACTAATTATCGGTCAATTTCCCTAATACCCAGTACGAGTAGGATCTTTGAAAAAATATTAACAGTAAGATTAAACCATTTTGTAACTAAATATAACATCATTTCTGACAAAGGAAATTTATATGTCTCTTGATAAAGGGAAACCATCGCTTGATATATTTTTACAGACTTAGTAAAGGCATTTGATACGGTAAGCCATCTGGTGTTGATTAATTGTTTAGAAATTTGTTCACCTTAGAGTCAGAGGGATATACAATAATATATTTTGCAGATATTATAATACATGATGAGGTTGATAACTGGAACAACTTGAAAACGAAAGCAGAAAACGACTTTATTAATATTAAGAAATGGCTTGACTATATAGTAATTGTTGCCTATAAATTTCGACAAAACATTATTTGTAGCTTTTTCCTCGTATCATCCACAATTGTTCAAATCTTAATATAAAATCTAATACAAACCCAAAACAATTTAACATATCATATTCAAAGTATAGAAATATGTTGGAATTCATGTCGTGGATCAGCATCTACGCTGGGATGTAGGTACATGTAAACGAGCTATTAAATAAATATGTGCAATAGTTCCATTATTTAGAAGATTGAGGGACATGTTGAACGAAAAGCAACTTAAAGGCGTTTGCAGTCACACTTATGGTATGGAATTATAGGGTTGGGGAGGAGGGTGTCTGTTGGATATTCAATCACAAAAACTACATACTTTGCAAAAAAGAATATTAAAAGTTATATCCCGTAAAGAGAATTCTTACCCATCTCATCTGTTGTATCAAACTAAGAGTGTAATGGATCTTAGACAAATATACAGTCTTATTGTAGTTCTACATTAATTTTCTGAAAATAAGACGGTATTCAAAAAGAAATTTTAATGTCTTAAACATTTCCAAGATGCGAAAAACAGTGGGTCAACGTTGATTTGTATATATTGGTCCAAAGCTATTCAACACTTTACCACATAATATTACAGAAATAATTATTAGAAATAAATTGAAATACATAACTTCCAAATATATATTATAGGTGGAAAGAAATTTTTTTCACGATATAATTGACATGAAACTTTATTAGTCATATATATAACATATCATTTGCACTGTCTACTTACCTATTTTATATTGTTTCTTTGTTTATTTGAGCCCTGAATTATTTTAAAACGTAAATATGAATTAAAAGACAAAATTATTAAAAAAAAAAAGGTGGTAAAAAAGAGAAAAAGTGAAAATAATATTTCATGTTAGAATTTATTATTTGCTGGGAACTGTCAATATTAATATATTTCTTTTATGGATCTTTGTAATATTGTTAATTATACTTAGGTAGGTACCCTTTAAGTTTTATTTTTGATGGTTTTTTGCACTTACACGCATGATATGATGCTTTGTCTGATATTTGTCTAATGTATTATAATTATTGTATTATTGTGATTTGTATAATTATTATAGAACATGTTAGAGATGGATCTACACCATGTGCCTTTCTACTTCTTGATTTTTGTCATATTACGTTAATGATTTCTGGAATTAATGCTGGGGATTCAAACTTGATAGTTCTGGTAACCCTAATCCTTCAGTCAAAGTTAAATATGCTGAAGAGGCTAGATATTTTGTTGAGGTTCGCCTTTTACAACGAGAAGTGGAAATAGTCTTGGAAACTGTAAATAATACAAACTTCATTGGAACCATCATCCATCCCAAAGAAAATATAGCAGAATTATTACTGAAAGAAGGGTATGCTAGATATGTTGATTAGTCTATTATGATATCAGGAGCAGATCATTTAAAAAATCCTGAACATCAAGCGAAAGAAGCTCATAAGAGGTTGTGCAAAGATTGGCAAGCTACCACTTCTAAAATAACTGGAAAAGAAAAGGAACTTACCGCTACAGTATCTGTATAAAAATAATTATAAATATTTCTATATAAAAAATATAAAAAAATAAAATATAAATATAAAAAAATATTTCTTGCTAGCATTAGGCTACCAAAAGAATCTGCACAAGTTAATGATGATGAAAAACGGAGAACTAAAGGATTTCGTCTATTATATGACATACCATATACGTTTGAGGCCAGAGGATTTGCTAAAAAAAAGTAATAGGAAAAAAGGTACATGTGGTTATAGATTACATTCAAGAAGCTAGAGACAGCTATCCAGAAAAAGCTTGTGCTACTGGTTATATTAATTGCGAGAAGGTGGCTGACCTTGTTTCAAAAGGTCTTGCTACTGAGGTAAAATATAGACCAGATGATGACCAACGTAGTTCAAGATATGACGATCTTTTAACAGCTAAAAATAAAGCGCTTAAATCCCTACTTGGTGTACCTACATTCTAAAAAAGATAATCCTGGATTAAAAGTTAGTGAAATGGATGCTGCTAGAGCCAAACTTGAACTGTCTGATTTTCATAGGGCTCAACGAATTGATGCAATAGTGGCATTTGTTGCAAGTGGGTCACGATTAAGATTATACATATCAAAATCAAATCCACAGGCAACTGGTCAGGCAACTGGTAGTAGCCCTGCTACAGATGGTGAACCACATAGGGATGATACGTTACTTTTTATAAAAGAACATTGTCTTCAACGAGGAGTTTCGATACAGGACACAATGGTAAAGCTGGCAATTTTATTGAATAGTTGTGGGCGGATAATCTTCATTTATCAGTAGCCCTTATTATCCTTTGGTTATTTGTTAATTTTGATGAATCGGGAATAAACTTTGAATGGATGAAATATTTGCTTTAAAATATTTGCTTTACGTTTTATATGTGAATCAATAAATAAATTTTAAAATAAAATTAATTCTCTTTCTATCTATCAATCTGCCTTTTTGAAATAAAATATGATTTTCTAAATTTAACATAAAAATAAATTTGAAATACTCTGAATGTGACAATATAACTGATTTATTTTCTCTAAATTTCGTCACTTCTTATACCTGAAATATTTTGTTTGTGTGAACAGCTAGAAACATTTTTTTTCGAGTATTGTAGAGTGAGGATAGCTCTTTCGAAAGATGTATCAAAAGTTGAACTCCAATATACAGAGAGCAAAAAAAAGTCGTGTCAAACATAACAATCGAAAATTTCAAAAATCTCCACTAATTCAAATGGAACACTGTATTTTATTAAAATAAAATGCACTTCTACAGACCTTAAAATTTTGCAATAGCTTTTCCTATACCTAAAATTGTGTAGTATTTGCCAAAAAAACGCATTTTTATGGAAAACATCGGATTTCTCCACGTTTCTTAGTCAAAAAACTGTAGTAAGCGCCTTGTCAAATTAGTTTTACAGATTCGCAATATTCTGTCACACTGAAGTTACATGTCATTTCAGCTACATTCAGCTTCAACAAAGATTCACACACAAAATTACAGAAACTGTTAATAGTGAATTATTCAATTTATTTATATCCTAATATAATCTTATTTTGTGGAGCTCAAATTAGGCAACGCTGTAGAAAAAAAGTTATCTCCTTACTAACCCAGATATTAGAGTTCCGTGCACTAGCTGGACACTCTGGATACTACAAACACGGGAAATGTAGCTCCCAAGCGAACCAAATAGTACTTACATAACTTAAAACTACTTAATTTAATATAACATGTAAACACAATAAACAAAGAGACACAAAGTTATATGCTATTACGTGAGCCTTAAACTCCAGGGAAAGAAACTACCTTTATCTTAAAAATATTGAAATTAGTATCAAAAATGTCGAGTGAGTTGCTAAAAATATTATTAAAACTACAACCCTAGGATCTGCTATAGCCACGAATCCATACTGGGTTATGTGTGCTCGAACTTATGTTTGAGCACACAGACCTCTTTTATAAGAGGTGCCCTCATTGTAAGAGAGGCAACACCAAATATATGCCTGTGTATATTGGGTTGCCTGGACATATATGTAATAGACAGAGATAATAAATAATAAAGTAGTTCACAACTGAATCTAGAAAAATGGCGTATGATTTCAGTAAGCTCCAAAGCCAAGAGTAATTTAAACATAATTAAAAGTATAAGAACATACTTTACACTCATCTCGGGGCACTCTCAAAGAAATTAAAGAAACCAAATCACTAAAGTCTATTATGCCATTTAAAGTTTTAAATAATAGGAAAAGTTGAGCATTTTCTTGTCTAACTGTTATACGAGAATATATGAGACACTGTTTTTGAAGGTCCTTGGCCGTCCATGTTATAAAGATACAGATATACAAACATTGAAGCAACATAGAGGGTGAAATTCTTCTACAACTGCAGAGCGTTATGTGGACAATTCGTTAATAAATAAGAAAATTGAAAACAAGATCATGGTATCAAAAATGTTGACTGTTGAAAACTCCAATTTAAGCAAATCTGTTCATCTATTACTGACCTAGAAATTTGTAAAAAAAAACTAAAAATAACTAATGTCGTAATAAAATTTTTATTTTTCTTCTTAATTACTTAATCACAATAACTAAAATGGGAATTTGCACCAGTTCTAGTAAAATGTATAATTTGCACCAGTTCTAGTAAAATGTGTCCTTTACTTAACAGTGTAAAAAATTTAAGTGAAAGTAAACCAGAACATACATTTCACGGGGTGTTCAGACGCGTTAGATTAACTAATGAATAGCTACAATTGGCAGTGTCATAACAGTTAGTTATTTTCACCCTATTTTATTGGAGACGTGAGCCGTGAACAGTTTTAAAATATTTTGAAATGTTAAACTTGTTAATATCAACTGTCAAATGAAATATTTTCTTGTACTTTTCCAAAGGTTTTTAATTTTTACCTCTAAAATCTCCAATACGTTCAGAAAATATTGAATTTTATGGCATATTATGTTGTTTGGGGTGCCTGAATAAACAATATAGGTATTTTGTGATATGACACTATACAACTAAACTAAAAAGTCAAAATTTAACACGTATTTATGGTGTACTTATTTGCTTTTAATTCTTTTTGCAATACTGAGTAGTTAACATGAAGAGAAAAAGGATTAATTCTCTCAATAATTGAAAACGTATTGGGAATTAAACAGCATCCAATTGAACAAAATAATTGACTCTAGCAATACCTGTAGAGAAATACCAAGTTCAAAAACTGAACAACTTCTATATTCTCCATATACAGTGTGATAGATGCATGGATATACCCCTCTGCCTCCCTTATTTTTTAGAGACAATTTTCAAATTTGGCATGGCGAAACTACTTATTATAGGTCACTTTTTGACATAAAAATTACCTTTTTTCCACTTCTGTTTTCAACAGAAGTAATACCAACTTTCCATTTTTATATGGAACATCCATAGAAATTATAAAAAATATAAAATGCTTTTATGAAGATTAAAAATGGGCATCGTATGGAGAAAACAGTAACTCTAGCAACTTTGGTTTTCTGTATTGCTGGCAATGGTCGCTCTAGCAGCTAAATTCGAAATTCGAAAATCAAATAATTTTACACGTGACTATTTTTATTATTTTACCTGGATTATTTTTAACCACTTTGAATTTTTGTCATAATATTCACCCATTCACAATTTTTTGCTAGTAGCATGCTAATTAAATACTAAAGGGCAAGTTATTATTATATATTATTAATAATAGAATGATCCTTACCGAAATTTTGGACAAATTGAACTTTTATAGCCGAAATTTGCACAAAATCGTTTAATTTGCTAAAGGCCATTTATCTCACTATTAACTGAAACAATACAGTTATTCGGGGAACACAATAAAATATAAGTTAGGGTGATATTTATAAAAAAAAACATTAAGAACAACAAATACACAAACAATTAATACAGACTGACAGCTGACAAATGTCACAGGGTCATAACCTAACACTTAATTTTAAATTAAATCTGTAGTCGGCCTGAAGTTGATGTCCGCATTAGGGATTGCAAATTTACCGATTTTTGTAGTTACCGGTAAACGGTAATTATTTTAAGAAATTACCGGTTTTCCGGTAATTACCGGATTTTTACATACAATGACAAATAACAAATAATAACAAACTTAAACATTCAGAATTTGTATTTAAAATAATAAAACCAAAATAAACTTTTAAAAGACGATTAAGCTTAAAACGTATTATCAAAATTTAAACATAAGCATAGATACTAAATCAACCAACATCTTCGCTAAAACATCCTATTCTTCTTACTTTTATAAAGACCAACGTACATAGTATATGTACGTTGTAAAGACTTTTTTTGGTTTTATAAAGTACGCTCGTAGAAAACACAGCTTATCAATAGTTTTATCATTTACCTAACCGTGACCTAATTTTAGTGCAAATTGTTCCTGCCGTAGAAAAGGCTCTTTCAGGACTCTACACTTGTAGGCCGAATTCAAATATTTCCCCTGAATTCTCTCTTCCTGACAATTAATTAATTTCTTTTTTTTACAACCTGCGCAAGATATTTAGAAGTTCTTTGCTTCTTTCTATTATGCTGGGTACTGGTTACATCAGTTTTATCAGTCATAGGCGGCGAATCTTAGCTTTTCGTAATTTAATATTTTTTTTACCGGTAAAAGTTAGCCGATTTACCGGTAAATTTTTAAGGGATTTTTGGTCTATTTACCGGTAAACCGGTATTGCAATCCCTAGTCCGCATCGATTCAGCACTACCAATACATACAGGGGTTGAAACTCATGGTATGGTGTAAAAATTCCCAGACAATTCCCCAGCTATCTTGGATGTGTCATATAATGGATTTTGGCATTCTATATTTTTTATAATTTCTATGGGAACACCCTGTATATTATTATATTCTTGGTATCTACGCTATTTTCTGAATCCCAAGATATAAAACAAGTAATATTTCAGCTGTCAAATTACTTCTCGGACTCTATTTTACCTTTGAATTTAGAACGGCTTGACCATCCCCGATGAAATCAATTCAACATTCAATTTCTCTACTCACAGGGTGTTAAAATTATTCAAAATGGTTATAGAGCTGAAACTTGTTTTGTTAAATAGTACCATAATGGTACCCTATATCATTATAGAAAGTAAAATTAATAAGCAATCTATGCATACACTTTTATCTGTGGGACCGAAAGAACTGAAATCACAGTTGAGAAATGGCGCTCTAAATTCAAAAGTAAAAATGAGTCCAAAAAGAAATTTGATAGCTGAAATGTCACTTATGTTATATCGTTGGAGTCCGAAAATGACGTAGATTCCAAAAATATAATATGCAGGGATTTTTATACAGTGTGGCCCATTAAGAACCAGGACACCCTTCTGCACCAACAATTTTTTAGAAGGGTGTCCTGGTTCTTAATGGGCCACAAAACATTGTTGCTAAGCGCGATTCCAATGATTTATTTTGTATATAGCATCCTAGATAGGCTCTTGAACCTATTACGATGATCCAACTGCTAATGCTCAGTCTACTACGATTTTTTTTTCAATCAATTTATTTTAAAATTATTTTAGGCATTTAGGGATATAGGGGACTACTGTACAGTGTTGTTTTAACGTTATTATTAATTTGTGAGGTAAGTAAAGGAACAATATTCTAGATTAACACTAATTATTAGAGTTTCCAATGCCTGCTATATCTTTAAACGATACACAAATTCAATAAACTTGAAACATTTAAGGCTCTATAAAAGAATTATTCTTCGATACAAATTGAAGAAATTTGGGCCACAGGGGTTTTAAGTGATGCTGAAGAATGCCACGATGTTAATTTTTTAATAAAAAAATCCCTAAAGTAATTTTCGAAAAAATTGATTGAAAAAAAATCGTAGTAGGCCGAGGATTAGGAGCTGTACCATCGTTAATAGGTTCAACAAGTACATCAAGTACATCTGAACCACCGAGCAGGTGGTTCAGGGCTTAGCGTCTCGATCGCTCAACCCAGAGGTCGTGGGTTCTAATCCCCATTCCGCCAAACAATTTTTCATTAAATTGTTTACTCGTAGATCAAGGCTTATTCGCAAGGATGGCTTGGCAACCATCCTGGCGATGGCCTAGGATGGGAAGAATATCAACTTGGTGTTAATGTGAGAGATTAAAATCAGTTGATGTTTGACTTGTCCCCCTAACTAATGAGGTTTTCCAGGTTTCCCTCATTCCAGCACTGAATGGTGGTTAGGGCCTACCAACGTAAGTCGTTCCTGAGGCGCAAATGCGGCCCGCGAAATAATAATATGCCGCCCCCTCTCCCACACAAGTCTCAGACTTTCGGGCTAATCCTTGTAATTAGAATGAGGGGTAGAGATAGAGATATTATTATCTAGGAGGCTAATATATATATAAAAACATTCATTAGAATCGCACTTACCAAAAATTTTTTAGATGGGTGTCCTGTTTCTTAATGGGCCACACTGTATGTTCCATATAAAAATCAAGGGTTGGTATTACGTCCGATGAAACCGGAAACGGAAAAAGTAATTTTTGTAAAAATTATATCTAAAAAATAGGGGAGGAAAGAGAGGCATACTATGGATCTGTATCATACTGTACATTAAATGTCTTGGAGCTCAAACGGTTTTCTATTAAAATATTATTAAACAATGGTGCCACACTATTTTGGACCTTTAACCTCAACCCTTAAACAGTGCTTTGACCACTGATTTAAATTATCGGTTATTAACCGATCCTTTAATTGGTGATTAACTGATGGTGAAACGTTATTCCCTTCTAACGCGTCCGTTAAAATTCTATCGGAACTGGTATAAACGAACATAAAGCGAAGTCTGTATTGAAAATTTGCTAGATTAGTATTCCTGCATATCAATGCGCATATTCAGGGAAACATAGCACTCCAGCGCTTCAGCGCTTTACCGCTTCACGTTCGCTGAATAGACATTTTAAACGCAAGCTTATAGTGACATAATTTTCAGTAATTCATATTTTGTAATTAATATTAATAATAATTAATATTATCCATAGATATTTTGTGCGTAAACCCATAGACGTAAACCTAAACTATATTAATTTTATCGCTTGATGGAACTATTCAGCGGTCCAGCGGGAAAAATATATGCTTTACCGCTTTAATAAAGCACTACAGCGCTTTAATACAGCGCTGCAGCTATTTGAATAAAGCGCTGAAGCGCTGCGGTTCCCTGAATGCGCGCAACCATGAGCCCAAAAATGTATTTAATCAATTTTGTCCATCGGGCTCCAGTGACAGATATCTGCAGTTATAACGGAAGACTGTTTGCTGTATCCAATATGATAATACACATAGTACGCCGACCTATGATGTAAGTATATGGAACTACATTTTTAGATCTTACTTGTACAGCTGCGGCTAAGTGCCCCAACGCCATGTGCTCCATAATGATTTTATTAGGATATCTCTGAAACGCCACTAGCTTTATAACATTCTTGTGGTCCAGTCTGGCCAAAATGTTGGCTTCTCCAAGCATTTCACCGCCAAGTTTACCTTTTGCTACTTTTATCGCAACGAGCTGGGTGGACCCGTCCGATTTATTAAACTCTCCCAGGTGCACAGTTCCACAATCTCCTTCGTCTAAAAATAAACTTGTTAAATGGAAAATGTAAATCAGGTGTGTCAAAACACCATGGAAAGGTTGTTAATAATTGTCAAATGGCAACTAACTATCTAACTCCTTTAATCAATATAGGTTAGCTACATAGATCTCGAGATTAGCTTAGCTATTTATTAATTAATTAATTTATTTATTTATATATTTATCTATTTATCTATCTATTCATTCATTCACTTTTTGTTTATTTATTTATTCTTGGTTTTTTCTTTGTTTATTTATTAATTTTTTGTTTTTTTCTTTGTTTGTTTGTTTGTTTGTTTATTTATTTACTTAAATACACTATTTCACAGAACATAAAATTCCAATTACGGAATAGGAATATGTGATATTCAGTATGTTTGAAATTGGATTTAATAACATTGGTCTCTTGGAGACCGTTAAGAGATAGAGACTATTTTTGATTGAGGCAAAGGTGCGTAATTTGATGACCAATAATAGGCCTCAAAAAAATCAAGGCTAACACGATTCATTTTTGAGATATTTGAAAAAAAACAATCGTAATTTTGCATATTGGTTTTTGTGAAATTTCGGGTTTGTTTGAAGATCAAGCCTCGATTCCAAGACCAAGATTCGATCACGTTTTGAACATGAAAAACCATCATCAAACTCATCTGCGTCTGTCTGTAAGTATTAACAAAAGAAAAAAATAATCAAAAAGCAACAAATCATTAACAATAAATAACAATTAATTAACAAAAATAAGGCACTTGACACTTGACAAAACAACAAATTAAATAATAATAATATTAATAATAATGAACAGTTAATGGAACAATAAACCAACTATTATAGCATATGATACATTATTGAACTCATACGAAAAATGCAGTGGCCTGACGTAAAAATATTAATGCAGCCATATTAGAAAAAATCAAGTTGATGACAGTCCTAAAGACACGAAACGTTACTTAAGAAAAACGTAAAGCCCAAAATTTTACAAAAACAAATTTCCAAAATTTTCAAAAACTAATCATGTTTTAGCCTTGATTTTTTTAAGACCTATTATTGATCACCAAATTACGCAACTTTGCCCCAATTTAACTTAGTCTCTATCTCTAATGGTTTCCAAGATACACAGGAATTTGAAACACACTGTATATAAAAAGAAAATACTAGAAAACTGAAAATAACGAAAAACAAAAAAAAATAAGTGTAAATTAAAGACTAGTAATTACAACAAAAATAAATATAAACACATTAACAATACAATAAGAGAATTTTATCTGCATAAATAAAAAACAACACAATTAAAAAACATAAAAAGAGACAAGGTACCAAGTTATTGCAAAAAAACAGATAAATAATAAATAATATACAGTCTGTCCATAAAGTAACCTCCCCCGCTAACTTTTCAACGAATCGAGTTAGAGAGTTTTAACAAAATACAGTTGATTCTGACGATAAATTCAATTCCTCAAATTCAAAGATGGCGCCACGGACGCTGTCAACTCAATTTTTTTAAATGGCAAAGTATGCCGTGTTGCACCTCATTTAAAAGGTAATTCAATTCTCTACATTCTCGTTTTTGAAAAATGACAATCGAGTTATCCGTTCTCTAGTTACAAGCCTTTGTATTAACGATATTTAAAAATTTTACTTTTATCAAGTCTCCTTGCCTTTGCTTGCCACTATCACTGAAACGTCAATCAGGTTCGAGAAAGTAGTTTAGCGTTCAATTTAAGATTTGAAAGTTTCTACAGGTTTTTTCTTATTTTTTTAAGTTATTCGATTTGATAGATTTAAGAGAAAATTTAAGAGGAGAGCAGTACTTATGAATGCTGCGGGAGGAGATTTTTCCAAAGATAGAAAGAATAGCAGGCAAGAACATTCAAAGTATTGTATTTCAACAAGATGGGGCCCCGCCTCATTTCTATGGACCTGTTACCGATTTTTTAAATAAACATTTCCCCGGCAGATGGATTAGCAAAAGGGGCCCGATAGAATGGCCGGCTCTTTCCTCGGACTTAAATTCCCTTGATTTTTTCTTATGAGGATATTTGAACTCAAAAGTCTACAGAACTCCTCCAGTAAATATCGACGAACTAACGTCTACTTTTATTTTTTGTTTTAATAAATATTTGTTCAAAATTTGTTCATGGATCAGAATAGAAACAGAAACGCTTGTAACTAGAGAACGGCTAACTCGATTATCATTTTTCAAAAACGAGAAAGTAGAGAATTGAATTACCTTTCAAATAAGGTGAAACACGGCACACTTTGCCATTTAAAAAAAATGAGTTGACAGCGCCCGTGGCACCACCTTTGAATTTGAAGAATCGAATTTATCGTCAGAATCAACTTCATTTTACGTGATTCACCCTGTATTTTGTTAAAACTCTCTAACTCGATTCGTTCAAAAGTTAGCAGGGGGGGTTATTTTATGAACAGACTGTAGTGAATGCACTGTGTTACTTAGGTTGTGTTCCGATATTATCCGCGACCAACCAGAATTTCGGTTAACCGAAATATTGGTAAACCTGAAAAATGTGTAATTAAGGAACTGGCTGATTAATCAACATGGATGATGAATTGTTTTTATTGGGATTCATTCACCCTTAAATACCTTCATATTCCGTGCTTAACTATTACTCTAGTCTTCAGTCAAAAAATAAATGAAACAGCAGATAATTTGGTATATTATATTAAGATATAAGTAGTTTATAAGTAGATATAAGTGTAGCTTTCAGTCGACTTGGTCAAGTGAACTACAGAATACAATACAGAAAAGTAGAATTTATAAATATTTATTAGGTATAACTCTTAACGCAAGAACACCACCCCATCTGCCTTCACCATCTAAACAAAATATAATTAAAATCGTTGAGAGAATTGATATTTCTTCTCTCAACGCTAAAACCTAACCTGCTAACTCTTCGGTTGACCAATGCACCGCTCCCAGAGCACGGTCAATATTTTGACGTTTGGTTAACCTTTTTCAGGTGACCACAGTTCCAAAATTAAACAATTTTCAGGAATTTTTATTTAATGGAACGCTTAACCGGGATTTTGGTTAACCAAGTTTAATATCGGAACACAACCTAACTACCATTGCATCAGATGCTCAAACTCAATTACCGTATCTTTAATATCTTTTATAGTACAGTGTTAAAAATGTCTAAATATACTCTAATCTCAGAGAAATTGGAACATTTTAGCCGAGACTTTATAAAAGAGTTGTACAAGAGGACTATAAAGGTACTGGAATTTGTAAAATATTTACTATTTCGTATAACAAATCCAGAGTTTTTATATGATTGTTTTGATATTGAGCTAATATGTCCATTAAATGAAAGTTTTCTATCAAATACTACCCTCAGGTGAGGTGTTTAATAGAAGATGGTCGAAGATCAATTGTAAATAAAAGGGGGCCTCTTAATAACTCAATAGGTATCACATATTTTGTGTTTTAAGTTTCACTTACCCAGTTTGAACAATCCTTTTAGGGATATACCTTTTACAACGAGTTTCCTTAGTTCTTTCGACATAAATAATTCTGAAATTTAAAACATATAGTGTACCAATTATACTCGGGTCGATTTACGAAGGAAAACTTAGCAATAAAACAAGAATGAGATACGATATATCTAACTATTCATTTCAACTCATTGCTAAGCCATAAAATTATATGCTGCCAATTAGAGGCAGGCCACAGACTGGATATTAGATCTCCCTTTTAGATGCCAGCAGGTAAAAGATGGTCGCCGTTAGTTTGCTACCAAGTTTGTCTTTTTAAAATCGACCCGAATATATAAAGTACAATACAATATGGCTGTTACAGGTCTACATGTTTCGTTTAAGAGCAGTATGAATCTATATATTTTCCAAAACATGTCTATTTATGTTTAACAAGGTTATTTTTGTAAGAAGTAAAAACAATGAAAATTGAAAAGTTTCAGTTATTGAAATAACAGATGTTTTTGGTGAAGATGCACATTTAATAGACACTATATATACATAAAAATTTGCAGAGGTAATGGAATAATACTGGAGGATTTATCTGAAACATTTTTTTTTTATTTCGAAAATATACACGTTCCTGTTGAAGATTTCAAAGTTACCTCCCGCCCCACTTACAGGGGAGGGGAAGGGGACTAATTTTAGTAATATTGCATTTTCCACGCTAAATGATTAAATTTTGGTTGGTATTTTTTCGTAGAGTGCTTATTTCTCGAGATATTTGAAAGTTTCAGGTTAAAAAACTCACCCGTTATAGGTAGGTATTTCAAAAACGGGAAGAAATAAAATAAATTACCAATGATATTTTGAAACCTACATTAAATTCTACATTGAAGCGTTCTATCTTTTATAACAACCAAGATAGCAATACTGATGTGACAAATTTGGACACACTATATAAACTATGCAGCAATATTATACAAATATTAAGTAGAATCTATAAGTATAATGAAACAAAGTGATTCTTAGGCAAGGGCAATCAATTTTCTTATAAGCAATATTCTTATAAGTACCTAGACTAGACACACATACAGAAAGTATATACACATACAAAAAGTGTTTGAACTGTTTCTAATGCCTCAAGAGAACCATATACTGTTTAATTTTTTCAGTTATACATTAATTATATTTGTATACAATTTTAGTGTTTAAAAAAACTGGTTAAGAATAGTTTGCTGGACAGAAAAATAACAGCTGAAACCATTTTAGTGACTTGGTGCAAGCACCAGTATATCGGATTAAAATAAATATTATTGGATAGATATACTCACTTTCTAAATCGTGGAATATTTCATTATAATATTCAACATTACAAGTTTTTAATAGGTCCAATAATATAACTGCCGTATCTATTTGTAAACGTCTAAAAAATATGTTTTATTAAAAACTTGTAACCAAACATGATATTAATGAAAATTTTACTTAAACCAACCTCTTATTATATTCTGGGGTATTATTAAAATTGAATACTTTTTCCATAATTGCCAGAAATAATATATTAGTGCCATTTAGATTCAACTCTGCCAATACTTTTTGGATAATGCTCAAACTTTTTTTAGTATTTACACCCGCCTTTGGGTTTCCATCCTCATTACTATTTGATTTTTTTAATACCGTTTTTTCCACATCAGCCATATTGCCTGAAAATTTCCAAATAATTATCCAATTTCCGTGATGATACAGCTAAACCAGAATCTAGATAGATATATTTTGTATTCTGGATTGATGTAATTGAGTATGTTAATAAATAAGTATTACACGTACATCTATCATAGTCCTTATTTTAATATGTAAGTACATACCTTTTTTGTATACTTTAAACTTTCTACGTAGTTAGCGTTTAAACTAGTGATGGGATCGCTCGAGTGAAAAATAATCGATCATTCGATTATTGAAATCATCGAGATATTTCGAGTGGTTACGAAATCATTCGAACGATTTTTCCGTGCGAGCGATAGGTTGTTTCGTTGTATTTGTGTATGTTACTGAGATTGAGATTTTATACTACACATGACACATGTATAATAAATAATAAATAAATATTGTAAATTAGCATTACACCTTTAGAGCCTCGATTTTAATAATGGCCTATCCTATATCTAATACCAATCTAAGGAATTTCCGAACATGTTGAAATGTTTTCCTTGAAAATAATTTATAGTCAACCTTGTAATTATTGAGTACTGCGCCCGCCGATCCGTTTTTGTTTGTCTTATATTATGTCACTTATGTCTCACTTCGAGTGAAATGTCTTACCCCAATGCCGAATGCCGGCCGAATCATCAATCGTCAACGTCAATCTCAATGTAACATGTAACGAACGGCGATCGCTCGAATGACGAGTGCCAGTCAGAGACAACAGCGTTGTTTTCAAACCAGGAATGTGACGTCATCACTCGGAAGAAAATCACTCGAGCGATCATTCGATTATTAATTTCACTCGAGTGACGATTTTTCGATTGTCAGAATCATTCGATTATGCCCATCACTAGTTTAAACAAAAGAAAACTATATTTATATTATTTATTTGCAGTTTGCCGATAACTGTCCAAATCGGTGATTCACAGAGATAAACCCAAGCCTGGATAAACGTAATCTATGGGATAAACCAATAGTAAGTTGGCATTTTATAGGGTCCCTGATTGCGGCAAGCAAACGCAATATTAAGGGTACCGTCAAGGATTTTACACAAAGAGGGTTGGTCGATCCCATGTGTACGTATTTTCTGTTAATCTATCTATAAATCTATCATAAAACAAAAGAACTTTATCTATGATGTTCGCCAAATAAACTGTCAAATGATCGAATACGTAAGTAACGTCACTACTTTACCTCAGTGCTATGTTTACATATGTAAAATTGTAAAACATGGGTTCTTTCTTCTAGCATTGATCAGTTGATCACTGATCAGACTGGTTTGTATGATCAGAGGCATGCCACATTTCTAATCGAAAATTTGTTATTCCAACAACAGTGTCTTCAAAGAATTAGTTAGTTTTTTTCTTTGAGTTTCTTACAGTTTCAAACGATTAAGAAAAGAGGATTTTCGGCGGATTCGTCTGACCGATTTCTTAGGGCATGCGCAGAATATCGTGATTTGTAATTGTTAAAGCCGTTTGACACTATTGTGAATTATTACAAAAATTATTTACAAAAATGTGTTGATAATTCTGTGCAAATAAATGTGAAATTTTAGTTAATTCATGTATGCCACTTCCTCAAAAATAAAATAATATTTCTGTGCATGCGCCTGCGCATCGAATGCTGTTTGTCATAAATGGCGATTTTTATTTGATTTTTAATCTAGGATTTTTATATTGTAGGCTTTTAACATTATATAGATTTGGTCATTTCTTATATTCTTTTAACAAAACTAATACTTCTTGACGATTCCAAGACATCTTAGCAGACAGGAAGCATAAGCAGATTATGCTTCTCAGGAAAACAATATCTATATAAAAATAACAAATATCACAGGTTATTGCTTTGATGTCCCTGTTCACAGGATCACAGGTTTTGTTTGGTTATGTTTTGGGAAAATTTGGAGCCCGCCGATCGAGCAGCGAGCAGGCAGCTCCCAGCCTGAAGAATTTGTACACTGCGCAGTTTCTCGCGTCGATTCTATTAAAATTTAGAACATGTTCTAAAAATTTCTCAACAAAATTCTTTTGCAAATTTTTAATTTATTTTCATGTATGCAACTATGAAATGTAGATAAAATAAAATTCTTTTGAAAATTTTGTAGAGAATTATTGATAGTGTCAAACGGCTCTTACTTGTATCAAAACGTACAACAGCGTGCGTGTAACCACAAGTAGAGAGTAAAATTGGACTTTCTTATGGAAAGTCCATAAGAAGTATGGAATGTCATAAGATTTTAAAGAAAGACTTGAACATGCATCCATATAAGATGCAAGCACATCAAGCTCTTCTGCCCGCAGACCACCCCAGACGCCTTGCTTACTGCCATTGGTTTGTCAATAATTTAATGAATGACGATCTTCTGGACTTAACTTTTTTTTCTGACGAAGCGTGGTTCCACCTTTCGGGATGCGCATCAATTCTCAAAATATGCGAATGTGGAGCAATGATAACCAGTGTTGCCAACCGTACGATAATTATCGTACCGGTACGTTAATTTTACCATGGGTACGATGTACGATACGAAACCGAGTATCGTACGCAAAAATACGATAATTTTGTCTGCCGATAATCATTCAATAATAAATAGTGATAGTCAACGATATTTCATTTTAGAAAAGTACATAGCATGAAAGCATGTTCATTCCCAGGCCCTAAAAGTCACTTATTCATGTACTGCATCTATATATACATTACATAATCCATATTCTGTAATTCCATGTAGGTCTGTGAGCACTGACCATAAGTAAAGTGTAAAGTAATGATCTAATGAGTTCTATGGTTCAATGGTGCTCGATGTGTGGTTCTATTTTGTGCACAATCCATCCACATTATTCCACATACAATAATTATAATAAAAAACGAAGGAAGGCGAGGAATCTTCAGTTCCGCTGTGGGACTGAAGATTGAATACGCTCATAATTAAGCGTATTAACAATTATAAATATTGTAATCAAATTATAAATTAAAATATAGAAATATTTATTTCTAGAATAAAATGGATGTGATACCTAATAGATTTTAATAAAAAATATTTAATATTCTCTGGTTTTTAAATGTCTTGTAAATTTAATGAAAAATGATATATTTTGCAATACTTTGCAATAATGAGATTGATCAGTAGTAGTAGCTGCTGAGTTAACAAAAGTTTAAATTCGATCTACGTTCTTCAAATTTTCTAACCTAATTGTCAAATTACTCAAAAATTTAGTTTAAAAACGTAAAACACTAAATGTACGATAATGTACGATAATTTTACCCCCACTGGTACGATATTTTTAACGCGCGAGGTTGGCAACACTGATGATAACCCTTATGTTTTTACTGAATCGCCACTACATGCTCAAAAAATTGGTGTTTGGATGGCAGTTTCTCGCAGAAGAATAATTGGGCCAATTTTTTTCGATTTCACCGTCAACGCTGAAAGGTACAGACACAACTTTTTGGCTGAATTTGTGCAACAGTTAAACGATGATCAACTTCGGTACGGTTATTTCCAGCATGACGGTGCAACAGCACATACTACACGAGAAAATATTGTTTTCCTCCGCGAGTTTTTTGATGACCGGCTGATAAGTTTGCATACAGAAGTTGAGTTTGCTCCGAGATCACCTTGTTTGACAATTATGGACTATTTTATATTTCCTTACTTAAAAAACAAGATTTTCGCAACTCCGGTAAATAATTTGCAAGAACTGCAACAAAGAATTGTTCAGCAATGTGCAACCATAACGCCAAAAATACTGCAAAACGCTTTTCACAGCATGAGGAGGCGCGTCAATTTGTGCATCGTACAAAACGGGGGACATTTCCAACAATTACTGTAATTTAGTTTTTCTTGTTACTAAAACCGTTATTTCATAATTTGTAGTTCATTATTGTTTTACAACTGAAATAAATAGGTATGAAATTTGTAGGTTATTGATGATGTCAGTGTGACAGTGACATAATTATTTCAAATTTAAAGTAATACAAACGTTTTACATTCCACAACCACCCTTGACCTAGATAATTTTTGATATCCCGGTAGATAAGTTGTATACTGTTACTTAGTTTCATAGAAATTATAAAAAATATAGTTTATGATATTTTTTTTGTAGTAAATTCTCACAGGAAGTTACTATTCATGATAAACACGTCACCGTATCTTACTACACAACCAATGTCTTTAAAAACTGACATTACTTATATCTTCAGTATCGGGGAAATAAAATACAGAACAAAACTATAAATATTATTTATTAAATCATCTGTGCTCCATATTTACAATGTACAATAATAAAATCTCCATTTTACAGTTAAATATTATTAAAAAGGTCTTACGCTATATTAATATCTTATATTTATATAAAAAAATTCAAACAGGTCCTAGCTATTCAACAAGCCTTGTTGTTAGCATAATCCATTTTTTATTTATTATTTACAGCTAACGCAATCTGTTCTGGAGATTCTTCACCGATTATTTGATAGCATTCATTTTTTATTGGGCAACTATTTTTCCTGTTGCAATTTTTCACAATGACTTATATACAAATAGGCGAAGCTTGCTTACGGTTAGATTTCTGGACGAGGGAGCAATCGAGGTAAAATAAAATGAAAGACATTTAGAAAGTTGTAAATCAGCTTGACACATTCATAATTTAACTGTTACTTTGCTGAATAAATATAAATATATGTATTCAATTTCCAAGATATTATGGAAAAAATCTCTAATCTACACTGACTGGCGTTGGCATGGATTTTTTAAGTAAATAAGTTTATATGGGCATGAATTATATAAATTGAACAATATTGTATAGTGTCCACCAAAACTTTTTATGGTTTGTTCGCATCACATTGGCGAAACGTCTCCCATGTTATACAGACTTTTTGGCAGACACTGTATGACTATTGAAAGTATATATACCGGCAATTTGTACAGGGTGATTCACTTTCGAGTGTGTAACATGGGTATCTCGCTTATTATAAAAAATCGACTGTAGGTTTAAATTCAGCAAAGTTGTGGAATTTTGTGCTCAATAAGTTGGCACAAAGAAAACCCCCACATCTGCTTTTGTTTTTGAGTAAGAGACAAAAAAAATGTTTTTCCTGTTTTCGTTTTCTGGCCATAACTTCTATATTTTTGAAACTATTGGCGTATCATTTTCACATTATTAGGACACTTTCTTGAGACAAATAGGATGCCGTAAACCGTTTTTAAAAAAAATGTCACTTCTATTGTAAATCATCGTCAACTTTATTTTTTCTTATGGGCGCCATATTAATTTTTCTCATATTTCAATAAACCGATTTTTTCTGAATACAACAATATAACATATGTTCATATTTGCCTAAAAAATAAGGGGCATTATGAAGGAAAATAAGTATTTTTTTTTTAAATGTCTAGTTAGTCATGGCCATGACAGTCAATTCTTTACAAACCACAAATGTCACTTATAATTGTTATAAACTGCATCTGTGGAGTACTTTTTACATGGACTAATGATGTATACAACCGAAGAGAAACAAGATATTATAGATATTTATTACAGATGTAACAAAAATTTAAACAGAACAGTTGAAGAATATTTAAACACATATTATCCTGAAAGACGACAACCATGCAAGAGATAGGTATATTACTAAACTGCACTGTAATTTAAGAAATTATGGCAGTTTTTCTAAACCAAGAAATAGGTATGGACGTATAATTTCTTAAATTACAGTGCAGTTTAGTAATATATCTCTTGCATGGTTGTCGTCTTTCAGGATAATATGTGTTTAAATATTTTTCAACTGTTCTGTTTAAATTTTTGTTACATCTGTAATAAATATGTATATATTGTTTCTCTTCGGTTGAATGCATCATTAGTCCATGTAAAAGTACTCCACAGATGCAGTTTATAACAATTATAAGTGACATTTGTGGTTTGTCAAGAATTGACTGTCATGGCCATGGCTATCTACACATTTTCAAAAAAATACCTATTTTCCTTCATAATGCCCTTATTTTTTAGGCAAATATTAACATATATTGTTGTATACAGAAAGAATTGGTTTATTCCAATATGAGAAAAATTAATATGGCACCCATAAGAAAAAATAAAGTTGACGATGATTTACAATAGAAGTGACATTTTTCTAAAAAACGGTTTACGGCATCGTATTTGTCTCAAGAAAGTGTCCTAATAATGTGAAAACGATACGCCAATATTTTCAAAAATATAGAAGTTATGGCCAGAAAACGAAAACCGGAAAAAATTGTTTTTTGTCTCTTACTCAAAAACAAAAGCAGATATGGGGGTTTTCTTTGTGCCAACTTATTGAGCACAAAATTCCGCAACTTTGCCGAATTTAAACCTACAGTCTATCTTTTACAATAAACGAGATACCCATGTTACACACTCGAAAGTGAATCACCCTGTACTTCATTAGAAATGTTAAAGCATTAAATAGTGCCATTTGTTGTCTAAGAGTTTACTAGGAAATTTAAAAAAAAATCAAAATATGTGCCAAACGTTATATTACAAAACTTGAGTTTAAAAAAGTAGTTTGGAATGAAGTTTGCAGCTATAAATAAATTTGAGACAATTGAAGAAAACAATTAAATAGCCATTCTACCGAAAAATATCTCTCAAGAAATTAAAGCTTTACGAACAAGATTTAAACCAATATAATATCTGTCTACCCCTCATTCTCATCTTAGTGGCGAATCAAAAAGTTAGAGGCTTTTCCTATTACCCTCTTAACCTATTAAAATTTTAGAAATATCAATTTTAATCACAAATGACAAAAATTCAAAACTAAAAATAAAAATAATGAATTTATTAATTTAAAATGTTCAATTTCTTTTTATTCCCCACTAAAATGAGAAGAATTCTTGCTACAATTTCAAAACTACTTAAATTTAGTTACCTACTGAAATTTGTTACTGTTCAGTAAACATTAAATAAAATTTGGAATACAACAAATTTATTTTTGTAAGCAATAAATATTAACATTATTACATTAGTTTGTGCACCAAATATGCTTTTTTGTGTCGACAAATAACTTTAAATTCCAAACCTACTCATTTATTCCCTTGTCATTATTGTGACGTTTAAAATGACAGGAAAATTTCAAGTGAAATTTTGTGGGAAGTTGTAGGAGGATGAATATTTCCGGAATTTCTTTACGTTGCCTTGGTAATTATTCGAAATGAAAGTGTATGATTGGTTAGAAAAAGTGGGAATGAAAATTTTCATATAATCTGACGTCTGACATATAATTTTCTTTTATTTCATACCAACCCCTAATCGACAGACGACACTGTTAATATTTTTCTGGCTTTCTAATGGAGGAGGGGGCCTCTATCCATATTTATCGAAATGTTAAACTAAAAACTTTCTCATCTGTGTACCTTATGCCTAGTCAGTGTATATATACAGGGTGCTTCAAATTCGATGCAATACATGGGGATCTCAGAAACGGTAAGAGATACGAAGTCGCTTAAATGGAGGCAAAGTTGCGTATTCAGGGGGGCAACATAATGGTGAAAAGAGATCAAGGCTAACTTGATTAGTTTTCGAAATATTTTGAAAAAAACCGAAAATTTCGATTTTCGTTTTTGTTTTTTTGCGGGCCTATTTGATGAGGTATTCAAAAATAAAGAGCACTTTTCTATAGCAACTTTTTGCCCTTTATCGAATGGTGTTAGCAAATTTTCCACAAAACGTTTCGTTTCCCGCAAACCAACATCAACTTAATTTTTTTAAATACGGACCTGGAATTTTTTTTCAATTTTTTGGAATCATTTTTGTAACTTGATAGAATGCCACCATAAAAGGAACCAGATTTAAACGTTTTGTCTAAGAAAAATCCATCATTAATATTTTTGTTTCGACTTTTGTTAATACTAGATATTGAATAATATTTTTGAAATTTCATTTTTATTTACAATAAATAAACAAAAGCTAATAATAAAACAACGAATTAACAACTATAAACTTTGATGTAATTGAATAAACATGAACAAAACAACAAAATATGTTAAAACTATAAAAACCCTAAAGCAGACGTTGAAATAATCCTCCGTCATTATTCATGCAGAGGCGTATTCGTCTTTTTATGTTTTGAATAGATCTTTCGATTTCCCTTGCAGGTATTGCATTCAGAACACGAATAGTGACATTTCTCAAATCCTCAATGTTATTATATTGATTATCATATAAAACATTTTTAGTTCGTCCCCATAAGAAATAATCTAATGGGGATAAATCAGGAGCTCTTGCTGGCCATTCTGTAGCACCATGATTTCCAATCCATCTGTTTGGAAATGTTTCATTTAAGTAGTTGCGCGAATTCCTGAATTATGAGGAAATTTAAATAAAATTAAAAAATTCTAGATTGCTGAAAGCCATTTTTAAGTACCGATAGTGCTTGACACAACATTGAAATGTGTTTGTCATAGAAACGTTTGCCTAGATAAAACTAAATCTAAGAGGACCACGGGAAATTATTAATGATGGATTTTTCTTAGACAAAACGTTTAAATCTGGTTCCTTTTATGGTAGGATTCTGGTTCCTTTTATGGTGGGATTCTATCAAGTTACAAAAATGCTTCCAAAAAATTGAAAAAAATTCCAGGTCCATATTTAAAAAAATTAAATTGATGTTGGTTTCCGGGAAAAAAAACGTTTTTCGGAAAATTCACTAACACCATTCGATAAAGGGCAAACAGTTGCTATAGAAAGGTGCTCGTTATTTTTGAATACCTCATCAAATAGGCCCGCCCAAAAATCGAAATTTTCGGTTTTTTCAAAATATTTCGAAAACTAATCAAGTTAGCCTTGATTTCTTGTCATCATTATGTTGCCCCCCTGAATACGCAACTTTGCCTCCATTTAACCGACTTCGCATCTCTTACCGTTTCCGAGATCCCCATGTATTGCATCGAATTTGAAGCACCCTGTATATTAACCCAAGTACTTTTACGAAAGTTTCCTATTTTGTGTAGTAACACGCCCTATAATAAGAATACGGAAAATACGGTAAGTATACGGAAATACCTTAGCTGGCCTGGTCTATTTATATATAAGTTATTAACCTTCTCAAAAGTTCCCAGAACAGATCTGAATATAAGAGGAAAACCGTATAAAATTAACATAATTTTATAATACTTGAGAAAATTTCATACTAATCCAACCAATAAGATTCTATCAACTCTTGTTTTATCTGTAAATACTGCCTTGCCTACCTGATAATATATTGTTTAAAATAATAAAGCAATTATCCATTTAAAAAATGCAAGTTTGACATGTCACCCGTTTTTGAAACACCCTATATAAAGATTTTACATTCTAGAATAAACTACACTTGATTTTCTACAACTTTTGTATTTAACTTTTTTACCTCAGATTAAAGGGAAAGCCTCTAGGTGGGTGGCTAAAATATAACCAATGACCCTGTACAGTCTGTTGAGGTTCAAAATAGGAATGGAAAAATATCGATTAAACCGAACATTATCAAGGACTATAATAAAGGAATGTCCGGCGTTGACAGATTCGATCGAATGTTATCGTAACCTATCTATAAGTTTGTCAAAATGATTGAAAAGTTGTAAAGTTTCAAGTTAGAAAATAGTCTGTTTATCAACTCGAACTAAGACCCTATAAAAATGTTAATTCCAGGATATTCGTGCGCTACACATGTGTAGTTTATAAAATTTTCAGGAATAATGCAGAAACAATTGATAAGATGAAGGCATTGACAGAAGTTACCAGCCTGCTATCTTTCGCATAAGTCTTGGGAGTTTCAAATTAACTGATAATATATGTCATTGGTTTATGTGTCCTATTTAAACAATATAGATGATAATTTACGCAAGACTTCAACAAAATCATCAAATTGGTGACAATGGTCCCCAACACACCACATGTCTAATATAAAATGCTGGAGAGTGAAGACCAAAATGATAAACTATACGAGGTTCTCACATAATCACATAAAATAATCTGTTTAAAGAAACAACTCATAGATGTCACTACCGATGTATTACCATTAAAGTCCCTAGGTTGACAGAGTACTGCAATTGGTTTGTTAAGTGCTTTGGAGTTAAAATAGCAACCGATGATGTTATGTATAATGTTGGTTGCATCGAGCGTTCCTTTCTAACTTCCATTTTAGTTTATACTGCACATACCGGGTTTCCCATTTCATTTGACTAATGGCAATTAACATGGGCTATTACATTTCATTGAATTTTATATTCCCAAGACATGCTATGAGAAATATTGCTAACGGAAACGGAATCGATAGTACTGACTGTCAAACACTTCTGATTACCAAAATACTAAAAAAGCGAAATGCTTTTTTAATTAAAACATCAATAAAAATGTGTTTTAAATTAATAGATGTAGTTTACATAATTGTGTTAGTGCTCACAATTTTAAATCGTCTGGTGGACTAACTGGATGAGCGACAGTCTTTCAAACTGAAGCGCAAAATTTTGCAGGTTCAAATCCCACCAGAGACAACTTTTCTTTAATTGACTTTTTAATTAATTACAAATTATTAGTGTTTACTTATTCGAATCTCTGCTGATAGTTACTACATATTATACCTCAATCTGGATATTGAGTTACAGAGGAACTGTCGTGAATTAGTAATATTTTTTTTTGAATAAAAAACTATCTACTATCATTCTAAAATTATGAGCTTTTTTAAATATCTTCATAGATATTCGAATAAGCAAACACGTGTAATTGTAATTAATCAAAAAGTAAGATTAAAAAAAGTTACCTTTATTGTGATTTGAACTTGCGAATATTTGAAGTTCAGTTTTGAAGCGGGCGTCTCGTACCACTGGGCCACCATGCCACTCCTAGTTTTGTATGCTAAGACAGCTATGTAAACTGTTGAATTTCACCTAAAATTTATTTTTAATATTTTAATTAAAGAAGCATTTCGCTTTAGTATTTTGATAATCAGAAGTGTTTGGCGATCAGTACTAACGATTATGTTAGCAATATTTCTCATAGTGTGCTCTGGGAATATAAAATTCAATGAAATGTAATCGCCCATGCTAATTGCCATCAGTCAGATCACATGGGAAACCTGGTATATTGTATGATATACACTTCGGTATTTCATTTGGCAAATAACTAGGCATTCTTACACTATATAAGACGTATTGTCAAATATCCCACGAAGTATATGGTGGCAATTGCGGTACTCTGTCAATCTAAGGACTTTAATTATCATGAAGTTAGTAATAAATTTGCACAAAATAATCGGCCTGGGTATCAAAGCAATGTATCTAATTAAGTTACTGATTTAAAGTTCTCAGCAAAAGGAACACGATGTACAACACTTGCCAGCTTAAAGTCACCACCGTCGCAGATCCCCTTTTTCTCACTATATGTAAAGTGAGGAATGCACAAGAGAGAGTGTCGCCAACTGTGGCGATTTTAAGCTGATGAGCGACCAAATTTCAATTCTCAATAATGAGTAGGTGGTGTATTCTAAAAGGTAATGCAATTATTTATGATCATCTCAATAGTTGGACTAGTTGGACATCCGCACAAATACGAATAAGTGATGTGTACACAAAAAAAATATTAAAACAAAAAAAAAACATATTATACATACTTGTAAATACCTACTTAGTGGATATATCACAGTCACATTAAAAATATATATATTAAAAATTTTGAAGTCCACTTTTAGGTAAAATGAGCAAATATACAAATTTAATCAGTATCGACTGAATCGCAGATCGTTAATAAAACTCACAAAAATTTAATTTTTAGAAAGTATACATTTAAAACATCTGTCCACATGATTCCGACAATAGACCGATGGTCGCAGTGGAAGGTCTGGTTATCAGTTTCAGCCCACCAACTTTCGAATTTAACCTAACCTGATTTCGTAATATTGAAAATGAAATAAACGACTGCGCTTTAGTAGTTCGTAATTTCAAATTGAGCGCAATATAGGTAGTTAATAATGACTTAGAGATTCATGAAATGGACGTTTATGCGCATATCTCCATCTATCATTAATCCTAATTTCTGTTCGTAAATTAATCTTAACTGTCAATTGTTCTGATGGAATCCATGTCCAGCATAAATTCATCACATCCATCAGTTACGTCATCCATCACACAACCGAGCTGAATTTACGAAAATGCGCTGATATTTTTTTGCAACCCCCAAGGACTATAACGTTTTGAAGCATACCTTTTCAGACCAACGCGGTTCCTTTCAATGTTTGTCGTATTAAAAAAACTGTTTAAATATAAATTTCTGTTGTAAGTTGTTGCAAAAGTTATATGTAAAAAATGTTGTACTGATTGAATTTCTATTAACAAAGAAAAATATGTACAGAATTTTACACATAAGGCATTGAATCAGTTACGTCTAGGGGCACCATCTGACGAATTGATATAATCTACCACGCCGCCATCTGTCATGATTGAAGAGAAATAATCGTTATTACGAGTGAGCAAAAATGCTAGCGAGTGAAGGCAGAAATTCAGACTTTATCTTAATATGTTTATTATAATATTAGGTTGATCAATATAGTGAACGCGAATATTCTTTCAATTTTATGCTACAGTCAGTAGTTATTAAGATACAGTTAATCAAACTTCTAAGCTGGACATGTATTCTGAACGAATATGAAGGAATATCAGCAAAATTTAACGTATTTTAATTTTATTTAATTAACCGTCAAATTTTACATCTTTTGTTGTTGGGACAACAAGTTATCGAAATATAATTCGATAATATTGAAGTATTTATAATAGACACGACATATTTCTAATATTTTTAATGCAGTCAGTTTGGAAAAAATAATATAATATAAAAAATATAATCGCAACTTCTCACCTTCCTGATCAAACGTCTCTACTGGTTTTTAAGATACAGAGTTTTTAAAAAGTTGGGGTTTCAAGTAACTAAAATAACGTAAGCGCTGAAAAGTTCAAATTTATAAATAAAATTTTTAATATAAATAATTTTTTTATGTCACAGAATCATCCGTTTGTTAGGGGAGAATTAAAATAAACAGGGTGTTGGCGAAATGAATTCAAACATTACGAAAATATCTAAATGTTCAATTAAATAGTATTAGATTTATAATTTTTACTGTTGGCCAACGTTTCACCCTATTTTTATTTGATTTTGTCAACATTGTGTATATTTAATATAATATAACAAACACCAGACGACTATGCGAAACGGAAAAATATTTCTACTGAAGAATTTTGCTCCTAATTTCAATGAAGATATTTCAGTTACTTGGAATACTCTTTTGAAACGCCCTGTATTTAAAAAACCAGTCACAGAACCAATTTGATTCCACAGACTTTTTATCAGGAAGCCGAGTGCGTTTTCCTCTGGAAGAAGAGTGTAGAACTAAAGATGGTTGACTAACTGTCTCTTTATTTGTACCGTTATAAACACGATAAACATTTTCTAAAAAAAAAATTACACATCAATCAGAATAAAAAAAAACATTTAAATTATAACAGACTGTAGAAATAGATAAGGGAATTTTCTAATAACTATCAAATAAATAGTCTGAATTTTTAAATTAAAAAAGTACCAAAATACACTAAATTTAAAATAAAATAAACCAAACATCGACATGTAAAAGTTTTGTGCCAAATTCAAAGGGTTTAGCCGTAACTTATTTCGAAACAAAAGTGATAATCACTCATCAGTAGACTTGTACATTTGGCCGCAACTCAGTAGCGTAAAACGTTCCTACACAGTCAGATATGGTACATACACATTGAAATTATTTAAATACACATACCGTACAGTTTACTGTTATAGTGTGGTTGCTAACGAAGTTAACTACCATTGTGATGCAGGGACGCGCATTGTGTACCATTAATATCGTTTCTATTACCAATTCCTGTAAAATTCTGCGAGATGGTGAAAATAGTGAGCGATTCCTTTGTATCCGATTATCGATTATCTACGAGGCCTGTCTCAGTGAAGTTGGCCCAATACCCCAAAACATGATATTTGTGAATTTATTTGAGGGCTAATTAAAATTTTATTTCAAACATAATATTTTTGGTTTCTTTAAAGGTTTATGGAAAGATAACTAAACCGACGCGGCTATTTTTAAAGCGTTTTTATTTAGAAATTGTCTTCTTTGCAAAATGATTTGTGTATAGCAAAATACATGATGGGGACAACTTAAGTTGAATGGCCTGTTTATTCGCTTCGATAAAATAAAGGTTGGCTTTGTAAAACAAATGATAACATTTTACGTTGCTAAGAGCCGATTTTGACGTTTAAATCAACTTTCAATGCATTGGTGTTGTTGTTAACAATGAAAAATGTCTCGTGGTAAAGCTGTTTCTGACGAAATAAGGAAAGTGATCATTCACTTGCATTTAAAAGGCCAAAATGCTTCTCAAATCGCTGACAGTGTTAACAAATCGAGGTATACAGTTCGAAATATTATTAAATTGTACAAAACAAAGGAATCTGTGGCTGAAAAACCCAGAACTGGAAGTCGCCCGCCTTATTCCAATATCAACTGAAGAGCCTTAAAACGGATTATCAAGGAAAATCGGCGTGCTAATTATAACGAATTGACAATATTATGGAATCGGGCAACCACAAAAAAGTTTTCAAGAGCAACTTGTCACAGAGCTGCCCAAAAACTGGGATTTAAAACTTACAAGGTAGGCTTAAATAATTTTTTTATTGTTTTTAATTCAGTATTTCTAGGCAAAAGAAAAGCCCTTACCGACAAAGATTCAGAAGAAAAACAGACTAGCGTGGGCCAAAGAACACAAATTATGGTCTCCGATCCAATGAAACTCCGTTATTTGGAGTGATGAAGCCAAATTTGAAGTATGCGTTGGTGATAGTAGGAGTCGTGTCATAAGAACTAAAGAGGAAGTGTTTCATAATGACTGTCTTAAAAAAAAGTTAAGTTTCCGGCTTCTGTTATGATTTGGGGATCCATGTCAGCAAGTGGAGTGGGAAACTTATACTTTGTGGAAGGTATTATGAATGCTGATAAGTACATAAATGTGCTTCAAAATAACTTAATACCCCAAATTGAACAAATGCGTTTAAATAATATTGAATGTATCTTCAAACAAGATGGTGCCGCTTGCCATACGGCTAAAAAAGTAAAAGATTGGATGTTAGAAAACAATATTCCAGTTTTAAAATGGACGTCAAGTAGTCCAGATCTATCGCCGATTGAAACCTTGTGGCATATCATGAAGAAAAAGCTCCGATCGAATCCTGTAAGAACCGTTTCAGAATTGCGAACTCGGCTCCAAGAAATTTGGAACAGTTTTACACCAGATGACTGCCAAACATTAGTTGACACTATGTCAAGACGTATCGAAGCAGTATCAGTCGAAAAGGCGATGTAACGCAGTGGTGATTTGCTGCTATTTGGTTTTGTTGATTTTTATTAATCGGCAGTTTTTTTGAATGTGTAAGATATGTTTTCTCTGTTACAAAAAAATGTAGTATTTTAAGCTAATATTAAATAAAAATATCGTATGTTATCAGAAATACATTTTAGTTTTTAATACGCTTTCGCTAATATGACAAATTTCATAAAAATACGTAGTTTTGATAGTTGGGCCAACTTCACTGAGACAGGGCTCGTATACATGGATTTATAAATTGCAGTTTATATAAATCTGGGTTTTATTTAACACGGCAGTAAATTTCTGAGCTACAACCATTCCTATATTACCCGTCAAGTTGTCCTGGTACGTTTTTAAATTATCAACGATAGTAAGTGCTGTTGCGAAAGAAAATGCACTATTTTGTTGAGTAGTTACTATAACCACAAAATGCGTGTCACAAGATCCGAAAATCAGACTCGTGCGTCTTCAATTTTATAATGAAGGATATCATTTTCTGAAAATTTTTACTATAATATGCGACTGCATTAAACCACGTACCTCGTCTGGTTAAATAAGAACCCAGATTTACAGAAACCACAATTTATAAACTAACGTATAGAAAAACCCACTAGAAAAACATATTTTCATCTTGCAAAAGTTTAAAAAAATGGTAAATGGAAGCAATATTAATGATACACATTGCATGCTCCTGTATTACAATGTGATTTACCTCCGTTTGGTTGTAAATAATATTTGTGTGTTCAAAAAAGTTGTACGCTACCGAGGTTCGACGAAAAGCTCAAGACCACTCGTCAGGGTAGTTCAAATGTTCCAAACTTCCTTTGTGGCGACCCATGTATTTATAATACAAAGTTTTCACAACCCAAATACACCAATTACACAGAAATACGGTTTTCTTCCCCAAGGAACGTCCGAGGTTATCTCCGGATATGGTGAACTGCCGATACGTCTGTAGATGTGTCGGTTTATCTCATGGACAGACATTTTAAATGCTCGATCAGAAAAATCGCAATAAAAAATGGACGATGCGTCTACTTTACAAAAATAACTTAAGGAAAGGTAAAGATTTGTAAACAATATGCACATCCACTGACATTTCCTCTTATATGCAAGAAAGAAACAAAAAACCTCTAATCTATTTTAAAGCAGAGTATTTAGAAGTGGTGAAAGAATTCCTATTTCATTTAAAATCGCCCTACCGGGTATATTTCTCGAGGACTAAGAAACAAATTTTCAAAAAGGCACCTTATTCATAGCTGCTACGGTTACCGCTATAACTTCGAGAGAAAATAAAGATCGTAATTCTTTTATTAAAATTGTAAAGGAGTAGGCACTTTTTTGAAAAACTTTCTCCAAATTAAACACAAATACCCGAAACACTTGATCGTTTAAATAAATAGAAAAAATGCAAAGGTAACCGTCAATGCGGGGGAGCTCTAGAGAAATACCTGCATGGAATATATTCGCATAACCTCAAATCATTTTCTGTTTTGACTTAACTTAACCGTACGTCCTTGTAGAGAATTATGTGTTTACGTCGGATATCTTTTGTGGAAATGCAAAAGCTTTCAGAGAATTGTTTCCTATGTATGTAGTTTCTAAAAATGAACAACGTACCCTTAATGCCTTTTTTGAGAAAAATTTAGCGTTGCTAATTTTCGGAAAAATATAATAGGGAACATTTTCTCAACCTTGTTTCAAGGCCGTTTGCTTATATTAATGAATGTACTTTATTGTCAACATATTTACCCTTCTCAATAATTCCTCGGGTTTCTATTTTTATTTTGGGGGACACTTGACACGATTTAATGTGTCTAGCGATTCAGGTGGCATTATTTTCATACGATCTTGAACAAACAATTCAGGCATCAGTTTTCTTCTCTTTAAAAATATTTTTAATAAAAAAACTGCTCAATAGCTGTCCAGCGCTTCATATTGAGGTCACAAAAATTTACATGAACATAACACAAATAATTTTAAGGTTAAGTTGTAGTGTTGTCCTTACACTAGGCAAGAGAGGGGACTCGTAATCACTGCCAGGAGTGCGAAGCAAATTGTGAATCTTAATTGTAATTCTCTCCAATTTTTTGATCTTATTTGTACACTAACAGACATAATAGTTTACCATTGCAATGTTTGCTACCAATTCAAATAACAAATTCGACCAAATGCAGCACAAGGAACTACTTATAGTTCCTCGTCTTGCTCGTAATTGACGACTAGTCTTAACTAGTCGTCAATTACGAGTCCCCTCTCTCTCCTGGTCTAAAGTGTTGTCGAATATAAAAATAAACTAGTAAAATGGCAGGAATTGCGATAAAAGGCGTTAAATTTAATTCAAATCACAGAAAATTTTGCGTTCTGGAAAAAATCACAAGAAAAATTTATCAGGAAAATTATCCCTTGGAAAACGTTTCAACTAACATCCCTAGAAAAATTAAAGAAATTATTGCATGTTTTTTTACACACTTTCTTGATGAGAATACAGAATACGGGGAAATTTTCAAAGGAAAAAATTTCCAATGTGGTGAATGAAATTGTCTGATATTTTTTTTTTCTAGGAAACATTTTCTATTTTCTGCCGGTATGCCCCAAAATGGAAAAAATAACCTCAAAAGTTATAGAGTATAACTTCGATAGTCCGGACACATATCGTTCCTTCCAATGTCCGAATTACTGGAAGAACTTGTTTTGGTTTTTTATTTTTTTTTGGTGGGAGTACATATTTGTTATTATGAAACTAGACAAAACAAACAAAAGCCAAACTTCTTAGCTTTTGTTCGTAAAATTTCAGATGAGATAGGTACAAGTGCAATGTATTGTAAAAACCACTTATATAATGCGAACTCAACTTCCGGATACTCTTGCCTTCAGTATCTTCCGGATACTCAAGGCAACTTGATACTGTCAAGTTTAATCAAGTCGCCTTGATTAAACTTGACAAATGAAACTAGTAAAACAGTATGTACTGTCACTGTTGGTATTCCTACCTGCCCCTCGAGATGATTTTGATATAAGTTTTATTTGGTCCTTATGGCTGAAACCGTAGATTTTGGAATACCATATTTCACCGCAATTGGACGTATACCTTTCCCTTCATCAAGACAATATAATATTTTAGATTTATCAACGGGGCTAAATGTTTTATGTCCGAATTACAAGAGTGTTCGGATTACTAGAAAATCCGGACTAGCGAGTGTCTGAACTATCGAAGTTATACTGTACTTTGCCGATTACCTAAACTTTAAAAAGTTACTATTCTTACTGTATATATACGATCAAAAATGGGGTTGGTCAGCTCTGAGTTTTTTTTACGTTGAATTATAATGCGCTAAATTTACAAGTAAATTATTATTAATTTTCCGTAATACTCTTTATTTTCCATAAATTTACATCTGCACAATAGATTACCACAAACTTACTCTGCCTTGCAAAACGACAGTAGTACGTTTTCCATAATTTTAATATTGGAATTAACCCTCACGATTACATCAAGTATTTTTCCGGCTCCGCCCGCAAGACTGGAAATAACTCCACAAAAACAAAGAACCCAAAAGTACGCGAGATAACTAACAAAATCATTTACCCCCCTCCGCTACCTCCTCACTATTTTTTACATTATTAACATTATTACTAAGATCCTTGCTCCTTGCCGAATCTGATCCTGATTCAACCTGCCCGCCCTTATCTATACAGGGCGATTTTTTTACACCGTCACCCGAGTCCGTACTTACACCTATTTTCGCGTTTTCCGACTGAGCTTTCTCCGGAACGCCACTAGATTTCACCTCCTCCGATTGTCTCTCGTTGCCCTGTTGCGGCTTGCCTTTTTCCGAGGCGACCTCGCCTGAAACAGCGGCCGTAGTCGGAGGACCGGGAGCCGCAGGACTGCTTTCGTGTGCCTTCTTATCGCCGTTTTGTTTCCCCTTTGTCTCCTCCGTTGGATGTACCCTTTCCGACGACTTTTCTTTAAGAGCCTCTTTGTCCTTGTTCCCCTCTGAAGTGTCCAATCTCTTATTTCTTTCTCTGTCAGTGTTTTCCACCTTTCTCGTGGTCTGCGAAGAGCCGGAAACGTCGCTCTTGCAGCTAATCTCCTTGTTTCGACTCTGCGTCAATTTCTCGACGGTTGTTTCGAGGCTCTTTTCCCCTTTGGATTCTTTGGGGGTCTTCTTGGAAGACATGGGTTTAGGGGAAGCCGATGATGGGAGCAGGTTTTGCGCCTTGGAGGCAGAAGAAGCACTCGACGACATACTCAATGCCATTTTCGTGGATATCTGAACACAGAAATACTATGAAATACAAAATGGCAGGAAAATATTTATTTTTTTATGTTTTTATTATGTCTTTTATGTTTATTTTTATAGAATTTGTGTTTTTTAATTCATAAAATTTTCTCATTATACGTTTCTTCTGTGGTAAAGTGCTGAAATACAAATTTCCGTCGTATCTTACCTGTGGGCTGTGGCCCTGCTGGCTCCCGCCCGCCATCTTGGGGCTGGTGGGTGACGGCATCATCTCGAAGTTCTTCCGCTGCTGGTTGAGGTCCAGATTGAGACGAGGCGGCATGGGGGAGGCGGGGAACGCCATCTGTTGGCCGTACCACAGGCTGTGGTATGCGGCCATCATGCGCGGATCGTACGGGGGGAAGCCCGGCGGGCCCGTCGGGTACAGGAACTGGTTGGGACTCATCGTGGGCGACGTCAGGTTGGGCACGAACGGGTTGGGCGGCGTGAAGTTCAGGTTGACCTGCCGGCGAATCATGATTTTATTGCAGCCCGTCAGACGACCGTGTAGGTTACCGAAGTTTGTTAGTTTTTATAAAACGCTATCTACTCTTGGCTTTTGTCATATATTTCTAACGTATACAGGCATTCATTAGATTAACCACTGTATAAGTTAGCTGAGAATAAATTGACAGACTAAATTCAAGAATTATTAGACAAATGAAAATCACCCATATTAATAATAATCACAATAACATCAAGTTTACTAATGACCACTAACTGCATTCTTAAATCAATCTAAGTAGTTCATATTAATAATTAAATATTTATAGACAAATAACTAACAGCTTGCTAAATAAGAAGTTAATGTGACAACATCTCATTCTATACATTGAGCTAATTTCACTGCAATAAATCTAACCTGCATTTACAAACATTTACGCAAAGTGACAAGACTGACAAGTGTCTTGTGTCAAGACTGTTTTGTGTTAATAAGCAATCAAGGGCGGATTTATAAGGTGGATTTATAAACTTGACATTGGATTTGGCTTTGGTGCTGGCGGCGAACGTCGGCGCTGATCTTCGTAGCAAGTTTCACACCCAATTTATATTCTTGAAGTTGGCGTTCGGCGTTGTACATTTCTGTTTGTTTACATTTGAGTTTGTGGGGTTATTTCGCTTTTTAAAAAATTTAAAATAGATAAACCAGCTGTTATTACTTACGGAATCTTAGGTATATTAGGGTTAACTTTGTGCAGTTATGTGATTAGTTTGCAAAAACGAAAAAGAAGAAATAGGCGGTTTAAAGTGAGGCCTATTAACAGGGCTCGCAAACAGTCTGGTGGGTTCCAATACTACAAAAAAACCAGTACTTGGGATGAAGAGCAATTCTTTAAATTCACGATGTACGTACGTATACGTACACTAAATAGAAGTAGACTTGCAAATCGAAGTTTTTGTTTATAAATTCACCTTAAAAACGCAACTAAAGCACATAGTAGATATAATCTGTGACTAAAAATATCAATTTGACATTTCTTTCTAACGCGTTTGATCACGTGCTGTCAGCGATGGATTTCTATTGGACGACGACGCGATGCTACGGATTTGCTACGAACGCCAACGGTAAAAAGATAAAATTGGTTCATGTTCGACGGCAAGCGGCCTTCGGCCAGCGTCAAATTTTTTCCCGACGGCGAATATAAATACATCAATGTAACTGCGTGTATTTATGTTTCAGCGCCAAATCCAACTCCGAATCCAAATCCAGTTGCAAGTTTATAAATCCCGCTTTAGCTTTTCAACATGGGGGAGTATCTCAAAGAACCACATTTTTAAAAAATTTTGTGAAATTAGAAATTATCTGTGGATTTAGATAGGTACGTTTTTCTTTGGACAAACATACATACTACAAATTTAATTGTATATGAAAATTATATTATAAATGCCCTTGAAAGCAAGATGCAGGTCGACTCTGTATACACAGACTTTTCTAAAGCTTTTGACCGGGTCAACCTGTGTCTGCTTATCGCTAAATTAAAAGGCTTTGGTTTTGATGGAACTGTGCTGATGTGGATTCAGAGTTACCTATCATCGCGTACCCAAGTAGTTAAATATGGTAGTTCAATTTCTAAAATCATAGAGGTTCCATCAGGAGTGCCTCAGGGCTCTCACTGTGGTCCTCTTTTGTTCAATTTATATGTTAATGACATATCTGCTGTAATAAAAAATAGTAAATTTCTAATGTTTGCTGATGATCTAAAGATTTTCAGACAAATTAAATCTAGTTCTGATGCCCTATCATTGCAATCTGATTTGGATTGTTTATCAGAATGGTGCGGCAACAATTGTATGACTTTAAATATTAATAAATGCTACAAAATAACATTTGCAAAAATTAATGAGCCAGTATTCTTTAATTATAATATAAATAATAGACCGTTGACCGACACAAAGATATAAGATACCTAGGCGTGACTTTTGATAGCAAATTAAATTTCAATACATACATAAATAATACATGCTCCAAATCTTTAAAAATGCTAGGGTTTATTAAACGTTTATCTTCAGACTGTTCATCAAATACCTTTAAGATTCTCTACTGTTCCTTAGTTCGTTCCATCTTAGAATTTGCTTCCTCGGTATGGTGTCCACAATATAACTTATCTATTACTCAAATTGCAAGAGTTCAACATAGATTCCTAAAGCACTGTGCTTTTAAAATGGGATTTTTCCAAGATACTTATAATTATGATGATTTACTTGCTATACTTTCTATGCAAACTTTACAGCAAAGACGGTTAATTTCAGATATGTGTTTCTTTTATAAAGTATTAAATAGTCAAGTCGATTGTCCAAATATTTTGAGTTTGTTCTCTCTTAACATCACTAATAGACGAACGCGTAACTCTGAATTATTTTTTGTGCCGTTTCATCCTACCAATTATGGGCTAAATGAACCGTGTACCAGATTTTTAAGGCAGGCTAATGAATATGGTCATAATTTGAATTACTTTTCATCTACCTTAAGTACCTTTAAAGCTCAACTTAAAAATTTGTAAATTATTTCATATTATTATGCTTATGTGAAAATGTTTATATATTGTATATGTCTATTGATTAATATAATTACTGTTAAATTTTAGATTATAAGATTAGTACTTACGATTTTTTTTTCTCTTATATTGGATTGTATATAATTATACTTTGGGTTTCCCATAAATAAATAGATAAATAAATAAATAAATAAATAAACATGAAATACAAATAGAAGCGTTTAATAAAACATCCTTAAGTGAAGTACATTTATTTTTTTTTTTAACTAATTACGTGTTTGCTTTTTGATAATATAAAATTTGAATTCATGGTAAATCCGCCCTTGATAAGCATTAACTTTGCCTTTTATAACAGGGACCAATAGGGAGATTTTGAACACCTTAAATTTTTACCTTATCGTTATCGCAATCATTATACTGAGCACGCGCAGCGCCAAAATTGATACTCTTTTTGGAACTGCACATGCTCAGAATGACGATAACGACGTACTAAAATTTAAGGGGTTCAAAATCTCCCTAATGAATTCGATAAGTAACCATGCCATAATAAAATTTTATATAATTATTGAGGTTACTGACATATAAATACGGAAAATTTCGCATTGAATTATTAAATATTTCTGAAAAACGTTCTCAATCTGTTAATTGGGAGGAAAAAGAGAAACTGCTGCCATTTTTGTCAAACTTTTAGGTTAACTTTAACTTACAGTAAAACATACCCAAACTGATAACTAGTGATTTAACATCATTCCAACGTTAAAATGTATTTAAATGGTATTATTAATGCAGTTTTCACTAATTACATTCTAGTCAGGTCTTAGAACATTCTAAGTTTTATTATTAACGAGGCTGAAGATGTTTGACCAACTTCAAAAGATATTCACAAAATATACACATGTTTATGGAATGGATTTTTGCTAAGAAAGAATAATATATTATTATTAATTTCATTCGTAGTAATCTGATCGTCAATTAAATTTTACTTTCTCCTACTCTTACCTTATCCCTTTTATTTCCCGTCGGCGAATTGGTAGCCTGCCCCTTCAATTTAGGTGAATGTGGACTCTTCGGCGACTTTCGCTCGTTCTTAGGCGAACTCTGCAACTTCAACGGGTTGAATATCGACACCGAACTCGTGTTGATCTTCAGATCGCCTTGGCTGGGGCTACCCAAGCCCAGACTGGACAGAGACTGAGCCATGCTGGAATTATTCAAGTTCTGATACGCCTGGCTGGCGAGGTTGTGGTTGCTCAGATTCTGGTTCGACAGCATCTGGTTGGTGGAGCTGTGGTTGCTCAGGCTGGTAGTCTCGGGGGCCTTTTCCGAGATAGGTTTGAGCGTTTTAGGATCGATCTTGACGATCGAGTGTTTCCTTATTTCGCTCTTCTCCGTCTTGGTGGTTTCCTGGGACTTGTCCTTCTCGGGACTGACGTGCACCTGGTACATGGGTTTGACGCCGGATGCTGGGTTCCCTAAGGTACAATTCCGGTTAACAATTTGTTCTAGGAGATTATTACTCAAGCAAAAAGAAATAAAAGTGTCTGTTAAACTTGATAGCATGTCTTCGTTATATTATACACATACTTCAGGCTCCAGAAAATGCAAGTGGTATACCTTTTGTCTCTTTTAATTATTGTTTTTGTATAATATTTCCAAATAATAATCCGTTTTCACCATTTTTGTTCAGCAAATAGAACATCGACATAGTTGAAACAAGTAATCAAGTTATTAAGGGTTATGTTAGGCCAGTGCCCCTTTGACGGTAACTTTTAAAAATGATAAGGCACTTTTGAAAGATACCGGTCCATTTTGAGTCACAGAGCATCTTTATAAATGGCGGCCAACACTATTTTTTTTATAAATTTTAACGGGCCTTTTCCACTAAATTGAATTTTACTATTTTATTAAAATCAAATGTTGTACTGGTACATAAGTAAAGGTAGAATCGAGCCAATTTATTAAAGAATTGTAATGGGGTGTTTTCCTATTTTTTTTTACATCGGCAATGGAAAGTAGTTGGAAAAAGAAGAGATACGTATTTCTGGAATTTTAATATTGGGTTCATTTAAGTCTATAAATAATTTTTTTATTGTGCGCCATATCTATGTGACGGCACTAAGCGAAAATTCAAAATTTGCGCCATTTTTTAGTGATTTCTAGGATATTTTCATTTGTGTGGTTGGTGTCACTGCGTGACAACTTTACTTTTGTTTATGTTTGAATTGTTTGGTTAGGGTAAACATCATGGTAAACATGAGACATTGTTTTTAGTTTATATTTTTGCCTGTGAATTGTTGTCTCTGCCTGTGACTGATTACAAGTGTATTTATTAGTAATAGAAAAACATCGTAATTTGTAAAGGTAATTTTTGAATATATTTAATCGACTTTGCAGTAATACGGTTAAGTTAAATACTAACCTTACATTTTTCATCCCTTTTCTTTCTGAAAGGATCTATAGGATCTTTATCATAAAAGGATCTATAACCGGTACATTGTCGGATTTGGCCTCTACAAAATCTTGCTCCATGTTTAATAAAAGTTTACTTCACAAGAAAACAACAATACAACACATCAAGTTGTCAAGCCAAACACAAACAAATAAAAATGTCAAATGTCAATTATCGAAATGTCGTTTGTCGTCGTTACAAACTGACACTAGCCACATATTATCAGTGTGGCCTCTTTATAGATACATATTCCCTAGTTTTCGCTTAGTGACGTCACGAATATAGAATAAAATTTCAAAATTGAATTAAAAATTTTCTACCAATTCAATCTTAATAATTTTTATCCTAATAAATATAAAAAAAATATATTTTATAAATATACAGTTTCCACTTTCATTTCGAACCCCATTAAGCGAAGTTATCCAAGTACAAAGTGACCGGTCTTGATCAATCATTTCAAACTGTGCGGTTCACTGACATCACACTCCAGTAACCAATAAAATGTAGAGAAGTTAAAGAACGGCTCCACGTTGCCACATATAATTTTCCTTTTTTCTTGGCTACGATTAATTTTACATTCTGGTAATTTTGAAATGAAAATATGTATTTTTAGGTAAAATATTCTCCATAAATTATTACTAAAGCAAATCAACACGATTATTATTTTACAATTTATCCCTTGAGCAAAATAATTTTTAGGTATTTTTCGCTAAAGGTGACAGCACTGCACAATCTATGCCTAGAATCATATCATTTTCATCATAGATTATTTTCATTTGATGATTTGATTACTGAGGTTATAGTTAGTGTTTATGTTTTAGTAAAAAAACTAACCTTCTTGTCTTAACATTGCACAGTTTAGCACATAGAAAGTTCAATATTTGTGACGTAAAATCGTTCACCATTTCACTGTCAACTCTTGGTACGTTGTCTGAATCCACCTTAAGATATCCCTCTTCAATTTTATTCATTTTAAATCAAATTAAATTAATGAAAACACAAAACGAAAGTTAGGTTAAGCAAATCAGAGTAATAAATAAAGGGGTTAGATTAGGTTAGGTTCAAAAGTGAGTGGGCCGAAAACCAGACCCTCCACCGCGACCATGTGGTCTATTGTGGCTCACACCTACTTATATTTCACCCAACAGGTCCAGCTTCTTAATGTAGCTGATCACCTTATTGGGTGAGAGTTTGTTCAGATCCTCTGGCAGAAGTTGTCCCTTGCCAAATAATGAGTATCTGATCCTTTCCCCAGCAGGGCAGGTGCACAATATGTGTTCTGCCGTTTCATCATCTTCTAAGCATAGGCGGCACTCAGCATCTTCTGCTAGGCCGAATTTGCACAGATGATATTTTAAACGGCAGTGGCCCGTGTATAGGCCAATTAGAGTTCGAAGGTGAAACCTGCTTAACTCTAGAAGTTTTTTAGTTCTTGTTTTTGAAGGGTTTATTATAAATGCCTTCGAATGAACTAATCGTGGTAGTTCCTGCCAGTACTGGAGGATTTGCTCCTCAGCCCGGGTCAAGAGCGTTGCTTTGGCAGTACTCGAGGATATGCCAAGCACCGGTTCTGGTCCGACAAATTCAGAAGCAGCACCTTCCCGCTGTAATAAAGGGGAGACCGCATTCCCTATTTCAAAGCATAATGTAAACATGTAACCTCAACCTACTGGACGTTGATAAACAAACAATACATAATGAACACAAGATGGTCCCTGATACAGTGGCGTATCAAGCTGTATCACGGAAATGCTTAGAATATACATAATTATACTTTGATAAATTAGTGTCACATTCAGATTTTAGCCACACTGCTCTTATCGCAGGATCTTGGGGTATTCTATAAACACAAAGCTAGTACTAGTATTCAGATAAACATAACAATTTAACAAATACGACACGTTACACCCTTGCTGTAAGAGCACCCATGGAAACAATGTCAAACTAACTTGTGAAAAGAAATAGCACTAATTTGGCCCTTTTCTTGTAATTCCTGGCATATTATACACCGCTTCGGCAGTTTTATCAAAAGTTAATTTCAAAAACACAGTTTAAGAACACACAAAACACTCGGCTTGACCAATTTTGATTTCAAAATAATGGCCTCACTTGCTATATTAGGTTAATACCAGGCAATGTTGCCACTTCCGGCGCCTAATATCGCTAGAAATTTAAATAATGTATTGATAGATATGGAGAGCCTATAATTATAACACAAGTCACAAAAAAATAGTGTCGTAGCCTTAAACATATTACAATGTAACTAATTTGTAAATTGATTGAGGTCAAGAATGTGGTAGATCTTTGCAAGTTAATCAATGAAAATGACGGCTGTACCTAGCTATAAAGATAAAAATGTAACTTCGGCATCAACGTCAAGGACGTTGCAGGGACCGATGTTTGTAAATACGTTTACCTCAAGGCTTCACTTTAGAATGTAAATAACGGTCTCCCCTTTATTTATTACTCTGATTTAAGCACACTTCACTTGACAGAACACAAAATGCAGGGCAGCCAACAGACAACAATGAACTGGAGTATGACGTCAATGGCGCGTTATTCGAAATATATGGTAATTTTAACAATTTTTTCATAATATATCTGGCGAAGAAAAAAATTTTAAAAAATGCTTTTTAGGCATAACTGAGTATATATTTTATAATAAGCAAATAAGAAGATGTGGAAAAAGCCCATTGTATCACAAACCATATATCAAACCAAAGAAAACAATTCAATTTTGCAAAAGACGTGAATGGTAAAATTTGACAGATGTTGAATTTTTTATTATAACCGCTATTGAAAAATTATGCACAAATGGGACATGCCATACACCATTATCCATTATTGCCCACAACAATGCTAAAATACCACGTGCACTTAAAACAGATTGTTTCAAACAACTTAAAACTCCCAAACGAAAAAATATCGTTTGATTCGCGTCTAATTGGAAACACCCACAAAATGTAATAAACTTCAACTCACCCAAGTACCGTGGCATGTTGTTCCGCATCTTGAAGAACTTCGCCGGCCGGATATTCTTCAATTCCGAGTACTTGGGATCCGGCGGTGGTTTGTTCAGGTTAGCCTTCGATATCTGTGAATTCCAACTCTTAGGGGGATCCCTCAACGTCTTGTACCCTATCGGCGTGCTTGGCTTCGATTTGATGCCCAACTTGTTGTTGAGGTTGAGGATCTGCTGCTGTTGCGGCTGCTGCTGGGACGAGGCGGCGTTACTCGCCTTACCGTCAACTTTGGACGCCGTAGAACTAGCAGGCTTGCCTGCCGGTGACTGAGTTTTCGTCTCATTCTTGGCAGTATTGGATGGTTTCACGTCGGCTGGTAAAATGGTAATAATATTACAACAAATATATTAAAATAACTCTTTGATGTCAGGGTAATCGAGAATTTTTAATTATATTTATAATAAACTGAAAAAAAACCACTGAAAAAAACTGTGTGTGTGGAGCGAGTTTTTATATTAAATAACAACGAAATATAAAATGATAATATATACCGGGTTTCCCGTTTCATTTGACTAATGGCAATTAACATGGGCTATTACATTTCATTGAATTTTATATTCCCAGGGCACACTATGAGAAATATTGCTAACGGAATCGATAGTACTGACTGTCAAACACTTCTGATTACCAAAATACTAAAGGGAAATGCTTTTTTAATTAAAATATCAATAAAAAATCGTTTAAGTTAATAGGTGTAGTTTACATAACTGTTTTAGACACATAATTAAACGCCATCCGGTGGACTAGTTAGTCCACATTATTAGTGTTTACTTATTCGAATAAAAAATATGGTTCATTGTCAGTACCTAGTTATTATTTTTGATTCACAATATTTGCTTATCAAAAAAAAATAAATAAATAAAACATGTTTTAATTGGTTCGTTTCCTTTATCTTTAGCTAAAGCTACCTTATAAAATAAGTAATCAACAAGCAACATATTTTTTATTTATTACATGCACTGTGCTTTTACTAATGTACTTATGCCTGCTAATACTTACTACCAGGATATCAAAAATTATCTTGGTCAAGGGTGGTTGTGGAATGTAAAACGTGTGCCTTACTTTAAATTTTTAAATAATATGTTTTGTTGTGTCAGAATCTGTCAAGTCATTGTGCTGAAATTTTCTAATCCAGTTTTTGAATCATGCCTCTTACCACACAGCACAAAATTTTCATGATTGAAGCCTATTTTCGAACGGGTGCGCTAGTTAATGGAAATTGGCAATACAGTCAACGTTTGTGTTTGGACAATTTTCGAGAGCACTTCCGAAACGTGGCAATATTACCGGACAATTTTTATGCGTGCCTTACAAATTGTGTTGAAGTGTTTCGCGAAACTGGTTGTGTGACTCATAAAAAAGGTGCTGGTAGACCAAGAGTTCGTACAGAAGAAGTTGTCAATGACGTTCGTCAACGTATGGAAGAGGAGCCTGCAAAACCTTTGAAACGTCTTTCTCAGGAAATTGGACTTTCTTATGGAAAGTCCATAAGAAGTATGGAATGTCATAAGATTTTAAAGAAAGACTTGAACATGCATCCATATAAGATGCAAGCACATCAAGCTCTTCTACCCGCAGACCACCCCAGACGCCTTGCTTACTGCCATTGGTTTGTCAATATTTTAATGAATGACGATCTTCTGGACTTAACTTTTTTTCTGACGAAGCGTGGTTCCACCTTTTGGGATACATCAATTCTCAAAATATGCGAATGTGGAGCAATGATAACCCTTATGTTTTTACTGAATCGCCACTACATGCTCAAAAAATTGGTGTTTGGATGGCAGTTTCTCGCAGAAGAATAATTGGGCCAATTTTTTTCGATTTCACCGTCAACGCAGAAAGGTACAGACACAACTTTTTGGCTGAATTTGTGCAACAGTTAAACGATGATCAACTTCGGTACGGTTATTTCCAGCATGACGGTGCAACAGCACATACTACACGAGAAAATATTGTTTTCCTCCGCGAGTTTTTTGATGACCGGCTGATAAGTTTGCATATAGAAGTTGAGTTTCCTCCGAGATCACCTTGTTTGACAATTATGGACTATTTTATATTTCCTTACTTAAATAACAAGATTTTCGCAACTCCGGTAAATAATTTGCAAGAACTGCAACAAAGAATTGTTCAGCAATGTGCAACCATAACGCCAGAAATGCTGCAAAACGCTTTTCACGGCATGAGGAGGCGCGTCAACTTGTACATCGAACAAAACGGGGGACATTTCCAACAATTACTGTAATTTAGTTTTTCTTGTTACTAAAACCGTTATTTCATAATTTGTAGTTCATTATTGTTTTACAACTGAAATAAATAGGTATGAAATTTGTAGGTTATTGATGTCAGTGTGACAGTGACATAATTATTTCAAATTTAAAGTAAGACACACGTTTTACATTCCACAACCACCCTTGACCAAGATAATTTTTGATATCCCGGTACATATTATACATCAATCTGGATATTGAGTTAAACACTTACAGAGGAACTGTTTCCGTGTGTCCGTGTAATGTCTTGAATTAGTAATAGGTTTTTTTTTTAATAAAAAACTATAATTCTAAAATTATGAGTTTTTTAAAATAAGAATATATTTTAAAAAAACTCCTCAAAAAAAACCTATTACTAATTCACGACAGTTCCTTTGTACCTGTGATTGAGGTATAATAATAATAATAATAAATTGAACTTTATTTATACTGCAAGTTATACAGAAGTACATCCAAATTTAACACACAGTGCAGAAAAACTTAAACCTAAACCAGACTAGTAGGTAGCAGCAAATATAATATGTAGTAACTATTAGCAGAGCTAAGTACACTATTAGTAAAAGCACAGTGCATGTAATAAATAAAAAAAATGTTGCTTGTTGATTACTTATTTTATAAGATAGTAGCTTTAGCTAAAGATAAAGGAAACGAACCAATGAAAACATGTTTTATTTTTATTTTTTTTTGATTAGCAAATATTGTGACTTTCAAAAATAATAACTAGGTACTGAGAATGAACCATATTTATTGGAATAAGTAAACACTAATAATTAAAACGGTTATGTAAACTACACCTTTTAACTTAAAACGAATTTTTATTGATATTTTAATTAAAAAAACAGTTCGCTTTAGTATTTTGGTAATCAGAAGTGTTTGACAGTCAGTACTATCGATTCTGTTAGCAATATTTCTCATAGTGTGCCCTGGGAATATAAAATTCAATGAAATGTAATAGCCCATGTTAATTGTTATTAGTCAAATGAAACGGGAAACCCGGTATAGAAAACCCGATTGTGTAAAAACAAAATTATTCGGTATATAATGATTATCTTTACCTTTGACCATGCTCGTGCTTGTCACGGGCTTCGGAACGTTTATAATGGGATTGTAACTCGTCTTGGGCATGTAGCATGGTGACTTGACGGCACCGCTATAAACGCTGACTGCCGGCTTGGACGTCGGAATGATAGAAGCCTTTGTCGACATGATGGAAGGCTTCATGGTCGTGATGGGCGTGCCGGGCCGGCTCGGATGCGTGGCAGTCAAGTTCTTGTTGATGAGGGTTGGTTTGGAGAATGTCATGTCTGTTGTGGTCGTCGCTGTGACGGTCTTCGCGGTGGATGTTAGTGATTTTGATGATGGTAATGGCAAAGGTGTCACGGTGAGTTCAGAGGCAGGAACGGAACTCCTTAAAAATTTACAATTTTAGTATTTTTTGTTGAAATTAGTGTTGGCAAATGTCCGGACATTTAAAAATCCAGACAGTTGTCTGGACATTTTAGACACTTAAGTATACGGACATTTTAGAAAATGAAATATAACAGATTTACTGTACAGCACATGTCATAAGCTTCAAGATGATACCAAATACTTATATATTTATAGAATATATTCTCTGAAATACAAGCATTAGGTGAAAAATCAATATTTTCGTAACAATTTTCAATTTTCGTCTACCTTTTACCAGCTTATGGTTAACATAATAAATAATTAAGTGTTAATTACGAAATTATGATTTAAATTGAAGTTTAAGTTTCTACTGTGTACATGCAAAATGAAATGAATAAATTATAGAAAAAAAAAAAAAAATTATTCGGGTACAATCTTTGTTATTTGAAGAGATATGAAGTTGGTTAAATTAGAGAACAGTTGAGCAATTACTAGCACTAAATAGTGGTGCCAGAACATTGTTGAAAAAACCAGCGGTTCTCAAAATATTTAGCACAACAATAAATTTTCAAAAAACTTAAATTGGCTCTAGCTCCGTTATTTATAGAAATTTTCAAATAAAAATTTATTTTGAACATATATGCACAATTATCTTTGTTTTAATGCAACCAGAATTTTTTTTTGCCTACTAGATTCTGATATATAAATATCATCTTTTGTTTTTCTTATGGACGCCCTTGTAGAATTCGACGTGGTTAGATAAGAGAAAAAATCAAGGAATTCGGCGATGTGTAATTACTTAATTACCAAAGAATTTTGGTAATACCACAAGTATAAAGATATATATCTTTATACTTGTGGTAATACTTAGGGTTTTTAATGTAATTATAAGGTTTATAATTACCTAGTTGCTAGGCCTATAATTTTCTATATAGTTTTTTGCCATTTATTGACTTTTTATTATAGTATCTCAAGTCAGTGTTTCTGATTTAACCATCTTTAAGTCGAAATAATTGCAGTAAAAACCACAAAAAGACTAGAAAACAATTTCATGAGATTGCTTCAATTTTTAATTGGATTTTTAGGTTAGCTCAGTTAGCTGAAAATGGCGGTAATTATAAATCTGAAGAAAGCTGGACAGATACGATAAATGTCTAGACATTTTCATTCTGTCCAGACACTTTTGGACTCATGTCTGGACATTTAAGGACATTTATATAAGTGTCTGCCAACACTAGTTGAAATATATGTTACTACATGAGAAAAAAACATATTAATTCGTTTACTGATTGGCATCTTCACCAAAATAAATTGCTAATGATATACAGAGTGTGGCATTAGTACCTTTTATTTCATAGCGTTATTATATCTGAAGATAGAAAAAACATTTTGATACCAAAGTTATTTTTATTAGCTCCTGCATTACCTAAAAATATTGGGTAATATACAGGGTGTTCAGATTACTCTGTACGGCAACTAAGTCTCTTATTTTAAATGAGACGCCCCCCTCCTCTGTATATTTTTACATATTTTGAAAGATGCTGAGATTTTAGGTCGAAAACATATATTATGACGATTCAAATTACCGATGAGGGCACTGCAAATTGTAAACAAATATGGAGGAAGACGAGTAAAAATTTTGCATTTCATATCACATCATGTAGCAATTTAGCATTCATCTGTCATAAATATAGTGACTCATGTGCTAGTTATTGTAAAATAAAGGATAAAAAGAGTGGTAAAAGCAGTCAAACGTCCCATAAGTGCTTCATTGCTAATTATATAAATTTTTTTGGTTGAAAGAGGTGTCCTAGTTTTTGTTAACTTACATTTTGGACTAAAAAAGTGTGATAAACTGTATACCATATTAGTGCTTGTTTTTTGTTAAATAATATTTAAATTAAAATATATTCTGCTTTTATAAGGCTAATAATAGAAAAGTATAGACAAACTGCAATAAAGTGGTTATGTTGTGTAAATAAACGTGTTCCCTGTTATCAAATTGTTACATGCCTTTTGGAGAAATGAGTCAGAAACAGTTTCTTATACTAGGGCCAAACTTCTACCTATCTTCTTTGTTAAACACTTCTATTGGCACATTTTGTGGAATGACACCTATAAACACGGCAGTTTGTGTTGTGCTGATTTCTTTTGAATGCCATTTTACAATGTAAAAATAAAGATGTACAGAGCAGTCCATTTTTGATGGGAATCCAGGGTATCTCGGAAACTACAAGATGCATAACAAAACCGCTTGCACATCCTCGAGCTACTTTTTCCAGTTTGACTTAATGGTGAAATCAGATCGGGTCTACTTTGTTTAGGTTTTGAGATACAGGGCATTTCTGAAATTTTGCCTTTTTCGTCAGGGCCCTGTAACTTTTTTATTTTCAGACCTACCAAAAAAGTTTAAAGAGGAAAGTTTTAGATATTTTTAAGTGGAATCCATTGGCGTAGCAAATTTTTTTTTATTGCGTCCCGTTTTTTAGATACAGACCAAACTTGTGTTTTTTTAAATGCAACACCCTGTATATTTCTAGTTAATTCGAAAGAACTTTCAATTCTGGTTACAGTAATATATAATAAATAGGGGTTTATTTGAATTTAAGTACCTTTATTAAACATTTTTATGGTTAAATGGGGGTAAACGCGTATTTCCATTGATTTATTTCCTTATAAACTACATTGAACTCCTGTTTAATGTTATACTTAATATCTTAATAGTAATATAACCAAATACGGTTATATATAATTTATATTTGTAAAAATATTCGACATTTTTATGTTTCCATAATTAATTATTATCTAGTATTCGGAAATATTTAAATCTTTATATAAAATAGTGTGTTTAATTAAATCAAGAGTTTAATATAGTTTATAAGGAAATAAATCAATGGAAATACGCGTTTCCCTCCATTTAACCATAAAAATGTTTAATAAAGGGACTTAAATTCAAATAAACCCCTATATAATATATATTACTGTAACCAGAATTGAAAGTTATTTCAAATTAACTAGAAATATACAGGGTGTTGCATTTAAAAAAACACAAGTTTGGTCTGTATCTAAAAAACGGGACGCAATAAAAAATAATTTGCTACGCCAATGGATTCCACTTAAAAATATCTAAAACTTTCCTCTTTAAACTTTTTTGGTAGGTCTGAAAATAAAAAAGTTACAGGGCACTGACGAAAATGGCAAAATTTGAGAAATGCCCTGTATCTCAAAACCTAAACAAAGTAGACCCGATCTGATTTCACCATTAAGTCAAACTAAAAAAAGTAGCTCGAGGATGTGCAAGCGGTTTTGTTGCGCATCTTGTAGTTTTCGAGATACCCTGGATTCCCATCAAAAATGGACTGCTCTGTACAAATACTAGCACCACTAAATTGTTACGTTAAACAAACCCAAATACGTGTTATTTATCATTATATCAGCAATAAGCCTCCAAAAATTACCTTTTAAGTAGGTTCAAATATTTTCATTCAGAGGGTGCATTCATTTTTGGAATCGCCAATACCTAAGCTCAGCATTTTCAGAGATATTTGACATTTCATGAAAATTTTGACAGCTGCAAGGATAAAAGACACTTTGTAACTTTTTTCGTATAGAAGATTTTCATTTGTCCTTTTCCATGTTGAAAGAACATAAGAGAGTATCATATAGAGTATCTTCCACAATTAAAATAAATACAAAGATAATATACTGTACTAAGCGTTCCATTTAATTTTAATTTAAATGCAACAACCTGCGTTTTTTCACTACATGTTACATTAAATTCTCTTTTTCCTGAAGATATTACAGTTGCCATCAGATTTTCAAGAATTTTTCAATAAATTACTAAATATGAATGCAAAACTAGATGGAAAATATTTTTTTAATAACAAATTACAATATAAAACAAACAATAATAATTAACAAAACGAAAAACACGGATAGTGTTTTAAATACATTCTTACTGACTGTTATAAAGAAAATTAAAGAATGTATTCAAGATGTTGGCCATCTTATTGAAGACAAAATTTTTAAAAGATTCTTCAAAATTTTAAAACATTTGTGAGCTACCTAATACTTCTAAATGCATAAATGATTCGGATTGGCATATCATCCCGTATGGTTCGTGGTATCGGATAGACAGTATCTTGCACATATTCCCACAAAAACAAGTGCTAGTTTATTTATTCTACTAGTTCCTCTTTACTAAAATTCATTTCACACGACGCTAACTGAAAATGGCAAACAAATAATGAAATTTTGATTGTTTTTTGTTTTAAATTCATAATTTGATCAAAGCCTACTTGAGAAACATTTAAAGAGTGATTGATAGGCAATATTTTTTAGAGAAATTCTTGCAAATCTGACAAAATCTATTCTATCTAAAGTCTCAAAATGTAAAGTGAAAAATGGAACCTATTGTCCTTGTATTTATTTTAATTGAGAAAGGCACTTCACCTCATGTTCTTTCGACATGTCAAAGGGTGAATTAAAATGTTTTATATGAAAAAAATTTACAGTGTCTTACATATCCTTGCAGCTGTCAAAATTTTCATAAAATGTCAAATATCATCGAAATAGCTGGGTTTAGGTATAAAGCATACTACATGTTTTCGACCTAAAATCTCAGGATGTTTAAAAAAATGCAAAATATACATGGGAGGTGGTCCCATTTAAAATAAGACAGTTAGTTGTCGTACACAGCAATCTGAACACCCTGTATATTGCTCAATATTTTTAGGTAATGCAGGAATTAATGCAGAAAACATTGGTATCTAAATGTTTTTTCTACTTTGACAGATAACAACACTATGGAAGAAAGACGTATTACTGCCACATGCTGTACAAAAATTATAAAATACCAAGGACATTTAAATAAAGGGGACTTATTTATTTACATTTCTGGATGAAGCCATGTCTATTCACAGTCTAATTGTATCATTGTTGTCAGCTATATAATTGTGCTGGAAATGTACTTTATACTTTTATTGTATTTTTCATCACAATTGTGAAATTATTATTATTATAGTGTAGTAATATTAAGTTATACCACATATCAAACCCATATGTGACACTAAAAAGGATAGAGATATTTTGCAACACGAATGGAGATACATCCTATTTAAAGGGACGTGACGCATGCGCAGTTCTGCAAAAAATACATAATGAGATGAGACTTTCTTACTAATTTAGTAAAATTTGAATTTTTACATTTTAAACGATATTTAATGAGATCACAAATAATAAATAACTTTTATTAAATTTACCTATAGTTTTCACAGCTAAAATTGCAATAATTCTATTCATTACAAGGCTGTCCTAACTGAAAGAGATTAATCTTACCGGACGGAAAACCCCGAAATATGCCGAATAATTATAACCTTAATATTGGCGTTTAGGCACCATTGCGAATCTAACCTGTTAAAATATCGTCTTCGTTGTGGTTCTATTTTTGTTTGTTGGTGAACTGTAGCTGTAAAATCTACAAATTTAACATATATGTGCTTTGAGTTTAACATTTTGATTAACCAGTGATAGTGAAGTGTTCCTAGCAAAATGAATTGTGCGTATAAAGACTGTAAAAATGAGTATAGGAAGTGCAAAACTTTAAATGAAAATATACACTTCCATCGCTTTCCCAAGGATGAAAATCCGTAAGTATAAAATTTTAGAGGTATTTTATAGTTGTTGTAACTATGTATATCTCATCATAATAAAATATTCTTTATAACTTATTTGTGGTGGAGCTTAACTTATTTGTGGTGGAGTATTCCACCACACCACCTTCTGTATTCTGTATTTCATTATATTGTTTTGGGATTTCGCTCTCGTTGTAACTATCTATGGAATCTATGGATTTCAGGATTTCACCACCCATAAAACAAATCTAAACTGTTAACTGCAGCACCTTCTAGATTATGGTAACGGAGTTAAAACGGAGTCAATCTAGGAGGTGCTGGTTAACTGTTTCTTGAAAATTTGGAGTGATAGGTATCCCAAAATAATAATATGATTGTTTATTATCTATTTACTATGACAGTTAATTCATATAATATTGATTATTTGTAACTTATAACATCTTACATTCCTACATAGTGGGCACGATTGGTCTCGGTACTTTCTAATTTTCGATAAGTATCTACAGCCATTCGTTTACCAATAATAATAATTATATGATTAATTACATTATTACATTGTAATTGTTGATTACATTATTATAGATGTCGGGCTTGGGTGGAAGCATGTGGACTGTCAGATTTATTGAACAAAACCGTGTCTCAACTTCACAATAGTTACAGAATTTGCAGTAGACACTTTCAAGAACATATGTTCATATCAACAACATATCTTTAAACTAGTATTAAAAATGTAAAGTTAAATATCATTCGTAATATGCAAATAAATTTTAAAACAAACAAATATCTTGTTTTATTTCAATGTTTTCATTTTCTGTTGACATCCTCTATCTAAGAAGTACCTAGTATTTAAACCTTATGCTAAAACCTTTTTAATTTATAAAAGAAACCTGTTAACATGATTATTATTTATTATAACATTTACCAAAATCAGTAATAAAATAGGTAACTAAAAATTTTTTACCGCAATTGAATGAATTCTTGTAGCTTCTGATTTCGATTGTATCTACGCATTGAGTTCATACATGCATATAAGCAAAACCAAAAATATGTAGATCTTTTTTAGTTCATTTTTCTTTTCTAATGTAAACTTATTAATGTGATTGCTATATTAATTAAAAGTGATTTACGGATTATCTCTGTAAATTATTCTAGTTTATTTTAATCATTTAAACACATAGTTTTAAGATTATCAACTAAATATTTCTACCCTGCTATTTAAAAGTTTTAAAAAGTTTGAAGTACCTAGATTTAATGTAAAATAGTTAAGCTGGCAACATTGTTGCTCATAATTTTGCCATTCTGCGCTCGATATGGCAACGTGTATCATCCAATTTAAATGTCCAAGGTCAACGGCGGCATTTGTATAAGATCAAAGGAGTGTCGCATATGGGTTTGATATGTGGTTATACATACAATATTTTTGAATTCTATAATTATTAAAATATTTTTCATATTTCATATTTGCCATGTTTGAAACTTGGCAACTATGAAAAAATTTGTTCCGTGTTGGCAGCATATGGCGTCTGTTGTTTGCGAATAGTTGTTGTCAATAAAAGAAATTTAATAAGTGAAACGTGATTTGATTAGTAATTGATTATATGTGTTTTTTGGATAAACTTTGAAGGTGTGAATATGGTTAGACGGTGTCGAATTTGCAAGAAATTGGATTACATCCACATCTATCTTTCCACAGGTAAGCGTGATTGAAGGTCACTTTGAAATGTGTATGCAACTCTGACCAGTGTCGTGCTTGTAGGTAGTAGGTAAATTTTATTTGATTAATTAAATATTAAAACTATGATAACCATTATCATTACCGAAAAAAGTTGAACGCAAAGTACTGTATAATAAGCGTGGGAATCCACTGTAATATTTATGTTTAATATTTTTAAGTAGATATTTCAATGAAATCCCTTATACTCAGCCCTACATTACAAGTTTAAAATGTTTTAAAAATGTGTTTACATTTTAGTTTTACAGTAGTACATTTTTACTACATGCACTAACAAAAATTGAGTAATTGCAATAGCAAAAATGTAGAAGTGTGTTCACTTAAATATGAATAAAAATACCAAAGATACAAGCAAGTGAAAGATGCATTCATTCACACAGTCTCCTTCGGGAACATCAATATTTTTATGTATCGCTTAAAGTTTGCCTCTATATTCTAAAAGTGATATGTGGTATGTTTTTTAGGATGCCTGGGGATGGTGCAACAAGAAAGAAATGGTTAGAATTATTGGGATTCAAAGAAATGACTTGTAAATACAAATTTATAGTTTACATATTGAAATAATTCATAATTCATATTGATTACTCTTTTTATAAGGATGCTTAGTAGCTGTTGAAATATATTTACATGTTACTATACCTACATATTTTATTTTGAACCTTCTAAAATTTACGCCACTGGAGATGTAATCGCGCACGAAAGTTGGAGGAAAATAAAGCTCTCTGCTTTCCCCTTGCCCAGCTTCACCTAACATATGAGATAGACTGTGACATGCCTAGTCCCCTTTATTTAAATGTCCTTGTAAAATACAAAAATATCAATAATAAAATTCAAAAATACAAAAACCAGCGTTAAAAAATATATAATCAAGGCAAATAAACTGTATACAGGGCGCCCTATTTCTTGACCCGTTGCATGGGTAACTTTTTTATTAGTAGAGATACAAAAACGCTTAAATGAGCAAATTAGTGCAGTTTCGTATTAGTAATTCTACGGTAAGGCGAAAAATTATATACGGGGGAAGGTTGAAAAGTTATTGACAAAAAACGAAAAATCCAACTTTTCTATTATCCCTCGTAGCTCGTTCATTTGAAGAGTTAGAGAAAAATGCTTCACATGTTTTTTGCAGTATTTTTCATGAAAAATAACATGCACTTGCTACTTTTTATATATCTCTTAAAATGGTTGAGAATCACAGTAAAATATATTTTTTTTAAATGTAATGGATAGGTGGCTGTGACATTAACCGAAAGTCCCCTTTTTTCTCTTTCAGATGATATAACATAGTCCATATTTTATCCTTACAAAAGTAATAATAATCGTTGTTTTTAAAGAAAGTTTATTGTCACATCAAGAATGCTATGGAAATAAAACAAAAAATAAGATTCCTGATATTTTTAAAAACGTCTAGTTGGCATTTAATTATTGACAGATCATAAGTGACATTTTTAGTTTTTGTTAAGTAGTTTATTGTTTATTATTAATACTGCATACAAAATAATAGTGTTGCAAATATGTACACCAACGAAGAGAAAAATGATATGCTATTTTGTTATTATAACCAAAATCGAGATGCACAAGCTGCAGTGAATCTTTATTTTGAAACTTACATGGAACGAAGACAACCCCATCATAGAATATTTAGACAGCTGGAAAATAATATACGATTATACGGTTCTTTTTCAAAGCCTAAGGATGAAAGAAACTTCAATGAAGACACTGAAATAAATGTTTTGGCTTATGTAAATTTTAAACCTGATTCTTCAACTGCAGAAATTGCACATCACTGCAACACTTCCAAGGAAACTGTAAGAGCTATTTTAAAAGGTAACAATTTAAAGCCTTATCATTATTCCATATGCAATACTTTATATCCAGCTGATAATCAAAGAAGGATGACATTTTGTCGATGGTACATTTCAAAATGCGAAGAGGATCTAGACTTCTGGAAAAAGATTTTATTCAGTGATGAAAGTAGATTTACCAACAATGGTATTTTTAACCGCCATAATAACATAATGTGGTGCCGAGAAAATCCACATCTTGTTTCTGAAAGAAGAAATCAACGTCAATTTGGGATAAATGTGTGGTGTGGAATTTTTTGTGGCAAAATTATTGGCCCATATTTTTACGAAGATAATTTGAATGCGAATAATTACCTTCATTTTCTAAGGAATACTCTAACAGAGGAATATTTAAATGAATTACCACTTCATATTTTTAGAAATCTTAAATACTTCCAACACGATGGAGCCCCTGCGCATAATTCCCGCGAGGTAAAACAATATTTACATGAACAGTTTGATAATGTTATAGGAAATAGAATGGATATCGACTGGCCAGCGCGAACACCTGATTTGACCCCCTTAGATTTCTTTCTTTGGAGGTTATTGAAAGATAAAGTTTATGTGACAGCTCCTCTAGATATAGAGGATCTAAAAGTCAGGATTCAAGATGCAATTAGAAGCATACATGGACATACAATAAATAATGTTTTAAGAAGTATCCAGAAACGTTGCTTACTATGTATCCAACAGGATGGTGGTCATTTCGAACATTTACTTCAATATAATTAATTAATTAATAATTTCTGTTCTCAAAACGTTCATTTGTTCCATAATCCATAGCATTCTTGATGTGACAATAAACTTTCTTTAAAAACAACGATTATTATTACTTTTGTAAGGATAAAATATGGACTATGTTATATCATCTGAAAGAGAAAAAAGGGGACTTTCGGTTAATGTCACAGCCACCTATCCATTACATTTAAAAAAAATATATTTTACTGTGATTCTCAACCATTTTAAGAGATATATAAAAAGTAGCAAGTGCATGTCATTTTACATGAAAAATACTGCAAAAAACATGTGAAGCATTTTTCTCTAACTCTTCAAATGAACGAGCTACGAGGGATAATAGAAAAGTTGGATTTTTCGTTTTTTGTCAATAACTTTTCAACCTTCCCCCGTATATAATTTTTCGCCTTACCGTAGAATTACTAATACGAAACTGCACTAATTTGCTCATTTAAGCGTTTTTGTATCTCTACTAATAAAAAAGTTACCCATGCAACGGTTCAAGAAATAGGGCGCCCTGTATACTGTGTTGCAAAAATTACAAGTAGTGGTAACAAAATCTAAAAAATATTCAAACGTTACAAACTCAATCCCAATTTTTTATTCACTTACCTAAGTACAAACTCCTTCACGCTCTCTCCGTTGCGATTTAACTTCGAGTGTTTCTTCAATGGATGATTATTGGAAAGGTTTAACAGACCTAGCGAGTGATTCAGAATCGTCGGTTTTGGCTGCTTCGCAGGCGGTTCCGTCTCAGTAACAGCTTCATTCTTGCGCTTCAAGCTCTTATCCGGCGCTATATTGTTCACAATGATCGGAGGCTCACTTTTCGCATCTTCATTCTCCGTTAAATTACAACTTTTTTCAGTTTTTGTGGCGGCCACTTCCGTCTTGACTGGTTCACATTTAGAGACCGTCTCGTCACTTTTCGTGCTGCACTTGGTGCTGTTTATAGTACTAAAAACCATCGTAGTAGTACCAGAGGATAGCGTGGCGCAACTCGATAGGAAACTGGGCGCCGTCACGTCAACCGTACCAGTTTCTAACCTCGGATTATCCTGCGATGTACACGTGGAAGCGTTTTCTAAACTAACCGATATCGCAGCACTGTCATTCAGTTTATCGTCACTGTTTACCTTTTTTGCCGACAAAACGGGCATACTGGGCGAGGCAGAGGTCGACGTGGTGGTCGTTTTGCCGATGAACTTCAAGCCGGGAAGCTCTTTCTTCGGCGCGACACTATTACAGGCAGGTTTCGACTCCATCACGGTCACGACCTCGTTTTTGTACTTTTGCTGATCACTATTTACAATTTCGAGGAGCGATGGGCTGAGCGCCGCATCTTGGATGCCCGTGATGGACATTTCGCCTGTTTCGCTTATCCTCAGCTGCACCTCTTTCCAGTTGTTGTTGTTGGTGGCGGTTTGCGTCGGCTCCGCATGTTCGGGCTCCAGCTTTAGCTTCTTCGCGGAACACTCATAGATGCGGTACGTTAGCTCGATGGGACCTTTCTGCAATGGATTTTAGAATTACTGGCTTACATTTTCTGACAACTGCGTTTACAGTACAAATATTATATTTTGGAATACAAACGAGAAGGGTACTATAGTCTGTGAACAAAATTATAGAGGGCGGTTTATTACCAGCATACGGAGCCATTCGACCGAAAGAATGTGCAGGAATCGCTACTCCGTAGGTGTGTCTGGTAAGAGAGACAATCAACTGTAAAAACGATGTAACGACTGACCTCGCAAATAACGGTACATTCTACTTGGATATTGCCAACGTGGACTTGGTCAACATCAGGCACTCAAAAATACCTACATCTAACAGATGATTCTACAAGCTGTAAAGCAAGGGCAGCATTCTAACCTCAGCTTTTTTACTGGCAATTCAAATTACTGATGAGGACGCTGCAAATTGTAAACAAATATGGAGGAAGACGAGTAAAAATTTTGCATTTCATATCACATCATCTAGCAATTTAGCATTCAACTGCCATAAATACGGGGATATCAAAAATTATCTTGGTCAAGGGTGGTTGTGAAATGTAAAACGTGTGTCTTATTTTATTTCAGCACAATGACTTGACAGATTCTGACACAACAAAACATATTCAAAAATTTAAAGTAAGACACACGTTTTACATTCCACAACCACCCTTGACCAAGATAATTTTTGATATCCCGGAATAGTGACTTCATGTGCTAGTTAGTTTGAAATAAAGGATAAAAGAGTGGTAAAAGCAGTCAGACGTCCCATAAGTACTTCATTGCTAATGATATGATTTTTTTGGGTTGAAACAGGTACCCTAGTTTTTGTTTGCTTACATTTTGGGCTAAAATATATGTGATAAATAAAGAGCGGCATTTTGTTTAAGGTTATCCTTGTCAGTAACTATTTGTCTCATTTTATCCATAACCGTGCATATTTATTTTTCCTTGGGGATTTACGTGCTTTATACGGTAAATCCAAAGCCGATTGTCAAACAGTAGTCAAGAATAGTTTTCCATATAAATCTAATTGCCGCGGCATTCATATGGCTACAACGGGAATGGATATGGATAAAAACATGTATCTGCCAATTAAAATGCAAGGAGGGCCGGTAAAAGACTCCCACTCTTTATCTGGTTATCTGTGCTGTATTGGTCGCCGACCCTCAGTCGCCCGGGCTAAAATAATTACAATATACAAAGGTACCTGCTTATGCTAAACAGTACAATAGGTTGTATTCACTGTAATATTTCGATAAGTGCAATAATGTCAAGCCTGGTGAAAAAAGTAATAGCTCCATTTCCATTTTTGAGTGAACTGGATTTAACTACAGTTAATTGTAACATTTGTGCAACAAGGTTCAAATGCTTGCAAAAAAGTAATCTGGACCTCTGGAATCTAGTTTTATTACCTCAGGTATATTCTCCGTGTAACAGTTAATCTCAAAAGGATCTAATGCTTTGTACCTGATGCACTGAAATAATGATTATTTTGACACATTATTTTCACAATAATATAACTTCCGGTGACTATCTACAAAGAATGCAAAAATCCTTTATGAACCGCCGCTGGCGTGTCTGACCGTACAAAAAACTGACAGGGCGATCGGCGTTTTACAGCTGCCCAACTAAGTACTTGTATCAATGGCGCCAGAGATCACGCTCGCTTTTCGGATGGTCCGCTAGTTATTAGTACTCCTTTAGTATAGAGTTGCGCGCGTGTAGTTTTTATTATTATTAATATTATTATAATTATGCTATGGCCGCGTTATTTTATTTACCAGTAAATTTAACGATGTCTTTTATCAATTTCTAAATAATTAGAATAAAATTAGATGAAAATACAATTTGTGAATCAGCCGGTGAAATATAAAACACGGCCAATTTTACATTGTTACATCCCCATCTCTACATGCATTTATGCGACGAATTTGTGAGATGCCGCTTTAGTGATAAACTGTATGGTGATACCATATTAGTGCTTGTTTTTTGTTAAAAAATGTTTAAATTAAAATATATTCTGTTTTTCTAAGACTAATAATAGAAGAGGATAGACCAACTGCAACATAGGGGTTATGTTGTGTAAATAAACGTGTTCTCCGTTATTAAATTGTTACATCCCTTTTGGAGAAATGAGTAAGAAACAGTTTCTTATACTAGGGCTAAACTTCTACCTATCTTCTACCTTAAACACTTCTATTGACACGTTTTGTGGAATGACACCCATAAACACGGCAGTTTGTAAAATGTAAAAATAAAGATGTACAAATAACTAACCACGTCGTTTTTAACTTTGTAATACCAAAAAATCACAAGCACCACTAAATTATTACGTTAAAAACCCAAATACGTGTTATTTATCATTATATCAGCAAAAAGCCTCCAAAAATTAACTTTTAAGTAGGTTCAAATATTTTCATGCAACGGGTGCATTCATTTTTGGAATCGCCAATAGATGAACATAAGAGGGATTTCCAGTAGTGACACAAATTTGGTATTTTAATAATTTGAGTCATTTTTATAAAATCCGATAAGTACCAACATCTTCAGCTTTTAGATTTGTTGGTTACGTAAGGTTGAAGTAGGTCGTAGGGCGAAACTTTCTAGCCACTGTAACATTACGTAAATGTTACTCTACTGTTACAAACTGCCTATTGTAATCGAACTGACAAGAAATAGTTTTCAAATATTTCTCCAACAAAAATTTATATTACGACTTTTAAAATACTTTCTAATTCTGTACATACCGTCTTCCACATATAAATATATGCCACATCCATGAGAGTGAGGGACGAATTAAGGCAGTCCTGGTTGTAGAGAACCTCCACCCTGTGGTTGTCCGTAAGGTCGTACTTCGCCCGGATCAGTTTCTTCAAGTGACCGACCGATACAGCTGCAGGGCACCGAAGATATCTAGAAAGAGAGTGGGTTGAAACTAAGAATTTTTTACTTTACTCTGTAGAGAATTTCTCAATCCCTTTACTTTATTCTTTAGCAGTCTAGGGTACTTTTATTAGAAGTAAACGGACGGCCAACTGCAAATTTTAGCCGCCATAAGAAAAACAAAAGCAGAAAGTCCTATGTATTTCCTTTCGCTCACCTCGGGGTACTATTGGAGCCATGATAACTAAGAGTTAAACATACAGTCTCTTCTGGTGTTAATAAGTGCTGGTAAGCTGCCTCGCCACATATTTCCAAGCTAGATGGTTTCGCTTCAGGGTGGTTTTGATAAAACTCCTTCCTCTTCCGAGTTTCATCTGAAAAAAAAAGTTATAAAAACTATCCTTCTACAGCTGCATTTTAAATTCCATGAGCAAGGAGTAATTCTGCTTTTTTCAAAGAAAAATAAATCATAATTACACTTAGGAAAATGAACCAATTTCCGACAAAACACCAAAACACAGTTTTTCCTTATTACACCCATATTTTATCGATTTCCTAAGCTTCAAGTAGGTCATAGAATGTGACCTCATGAGGTCTAACGATTGCTATAATTGTAGATATTTTAAAAGATCGTCTATTTTACTTTTGTTTTACTACAAGGGCAACAGAAAAGAAAAACAGCTTAAAATTAAGCACTGTGTTCACCTTTTGGAGCAATTACCTTCTACAAATGACACATTTTTATTGTAAAAATACTGTAGTAAGTATGCAAATGTGATTGTTTTAATATGCCCAATAAAAAATTATCAAGTACAATCATTATTTTGACGCATTTATAGGGGGTCTTTTATAGAACTGGATGTATCCTTACTTTGAAAGAGTCTTGGAACCAATTTGTAGACGATGTCCTGTATAGTTTTATCTGGCCTAATATTAAGTAAAGGTTTCGTCTTGTGAACTTGCACATCACAAACAGGACAGTACTTGTTGTTTTCTAGATATTTCACTATGCAGCTGCGGCAAACTAAAAGGTAACAAACAGTTAAATTAATCTGAGAAGCATCCAAGAGCTTAAACAAACTTACATGTGTGTAAACATTCGATGATTGTCGTGGCATCGATAAAATAACCATTACAAATCTTGCACGTAACATGCTGGTTGAGATCAATTAAAGGTATCTTTTTGGATCCTTGCATGATCCCCAATATTGTCGACTGCCGCTCTCACATTCTGCTTTTATATCCTCATGTGTGTTTGGCTTGCATGTATGCCCATATTGGTCAGTAAAGAGACACTTGACCTAAAAAAATTAGGAAGTCCACTGGGATAATTCGAGGTTATTGAGGTGGAAAGAAATATGTGAAATGATGTTTAATTTGTGGTATAATAGCAAAAATCTGACTATTTTGCCATAAATATTATTGTTTACTTCTAAAATAACCTTTGACAGACCAACCTTGTGTGTGTAGATTTGACAGATTATAATAAAAATGGCGTCGCTGCACCTATAATTTGTAAAAACGGACAGATCTTTCCGGCAAATTCACACCATATTTTCTATGCACAAGCCCCAAATGTTCATTAATCTCTCTGCGGAACTAAATGTTTTAAATTAGTGTAATTATCGTAAAATATTTTCATTAAAAATGCCACCAAATCAAACGCACTATTTTACATGATACCAACTTAAAAACTGACATTTTACTGTTTCAAAATAAATCAAATAAAACTAGAATTTGCGGGTTATTTAAAATGTTTTTAGACTGCCTAAATTCACCATTAGTGTTGTTTAACAATTAACGATTGCCTTCTAACACTAGCCATTTTCTCTTGCCTGTGATTTCGAAATCATATGATTTGATATAAGCCAATTACGTTCCTTTATTTTTTAAAAACGCGAATAGCACACTGAACTATATATAATAACTATATATAATAATGTTATTATATATAATTCAGTGGAATAGCATTGCAGATTTTCTAATCGTGATTCGTGATCATGAAATCATAGGCAAAAGAAAACGGCTACTGAAATAGTTCTGTTATCTGTTATATATCAGTAGCTGTTTTCTTTTGCACCTGATTTCGAGATCATGATTTGATATGACCCAATCGCACTCTCCTTTATTTTTTAAATCCACGAATAGAATTGCAGATATGTAGTAAATATGATTCAGAAATCAGGCCTAAAAGAAAACGGCTAATATTTTAGATGATGATCTCAGATTTAAAATAGATATTCTGTGTTTAAAATAATCATAACTCCATACTCCATAACTCTAATCTCTTTATAATCTGTGATAACTGCACAGACAAGGATAACTGTTTTTTAAATGTTGTTCTGTGATCATACCTATTTATATTTTGTTTAAATGATGTTAATAAAAATATATTGCACAAGACAATTATTTAAATTTAAATTCAGTTTTTTAATTATGTGACGTTAATAATTAATTATTCCAAAATTTTTATAGCACCATAATTTAAAACAATTCATGACTTCTGGAATATAACCTTAAAAGATGAAAATTATGTTAAGGTTAAACATCAATGATAAAAAATATAGCTATGGCAAATTGATATTAGATCATGAAAAAGTGGAAAAAGATGAAACAGTAGTCATCGAACGTTCAAACAACTTTTTTAAAACCAAGAAAAACATTACAAAAGTGAAATTGGACTGCGCATTTGTACACTACCTTGTATGTGAACTAATCATTAGTCAACTTTATAGAGTACATTTTATAGATAAATGGACTGCTGTTAGCTCTAGCAACGCTTTAATGTTAATCTTGAAACCTACCAAATATGATTTAATCGACTATACTTGGTAAGGTGTATAAATGTTCTTGATTTGGCAATCCTTTTAAGAACTATTTTTTAGGAACGAACGAGTATATGTCATGGTAAGAGAGCGGTGTGAGTTAGATCACACTCTGTCTTGGTTATCTACATTAGGAGGTGCTTTTTCAGCATTAGGTAAAGTACCGATATATATTTATAGATTTTTGTCATATATTAGCAATAGGTATACTTAATTCTGCGTAGTAGAATATATGAAGAAACTTCTAACACAAATGTTGAATCAGTTTTTTTGAGAATATCTTAAAATAAGAGTTAGGTGATCTTTTGCAACATCAGTGCAAGCCTTTTGTATTTCTCCTAACGAATGATGGTCCTTTATTATTTCTGATCGAAAGAAAATTAAATAAAAGTGACCGCCCTATACTTGGGTTGCTTAGAATTACTACTAATTTGATACCTAAATATTTACAAATATGCTTTTAGGTGACTACTTCCCAAATTGTGCAGAGATCGCTGGGAAGATATCGATCCATCAGTTGAAACTCGCGCTTAGATTTGGTGACCCCAATATTGCAGCCCGCTGCCGCTTATACCTTAGTCTCAGTTTGATCCAGAAGAAGAAATTCTGGTATGCCAAGAGGATAATTCAAAAGGAATACAGGTTGGCAAAAAAGGGGGCTGTTGTGGACTCGAGGCTGTTGAATATGTGCAAAGGGATTTGGTCGAAGCTCCAGTATGAATACAATGTTTTTAGAGGAAGCAGCAACAGTGGGTTAAGTGGAAAAATGAAAAAAGTCACTTTAGTATCGTAAAATAAAGGTGTTTCTAAACAAACACTACATTATTTAGTATTATTTAATGTAAATACAATTTTTGTTAAATATTTTTTTAAATACAAAAATGGACTGATAATTTACATACTTTTATTAAAAAAAAAATAAATAAATAAATAAAAATGTTCGTTAAATGTATGTAGAGATATTGTGGACCCATTTTGAAAAAAAAACCTATTTGATGATGTCATAAAGTGTTGTAAAATCTAAATGTACACAATGGAAATAATAGAACATGGTGTTTCGGTCAATAGCTGTCATTTGAAAACATTTATCTACAGTAACGTATTATTAAAACAAGATACTCCACTATTTTACGAATTAGTTATAACTAGAACTCCAACATTAATATGTATAAGTATGCCGTAGATGAAGAGAGCCCGTATTGTAGTTTATTAAACCAAATCCACATCGTAACAGGATGTCTAACGAATTAATATATTTATTAAAGGTTATAGGTATAGGTTATAAAGGTAACCAAATGTCATATTGGTGGGACGACTTTGTTATGCTTAGTTCCTCTCAGTGTAAGACACTTAAACTGAAATGCATAAAAGAAATGGATGGTATCAGGGGCCGTACTGGATATTTTTAATTATACAACTAATTTTTATGTTTAATGTGTGTAGTATTCCAATGCATGTAGTAGAAAATGTACAATTTCAATTATTTTGGCAGAAATGAGTACTTAACTGGCCATTACCTCAAAACTGTCACTTCTATCGTCACATACATTGTGTAAGAGACGAAACAGGGTAATATACTCTAGGACTTTAGTAAAAAGAATTGTCACTTATAATATCCCTAGTGCTTAAATTATTTCCGGAAATTTATTCGAGGTCATGAATATTTTGAAAATTATTTTTTCTTCAAATTAATTTTCTTAAAATATTCATGAACGAGGAAAAATTTCCGGTTTTTAATTTAACCTCGTGGAATATTCGGTAAGAAAATTTCACACCATTACTTTATAAATATTATGCCAAAATTGAACATTTTAATTACGAATGACAAACACTCATTCCTCATAGTGAGCCATGAGCAATAACAAACATTTTCTACGACTGTCAAGTACGGTACCTACCTTGGTCAAGTTCCACTACTTGTCATTGTGTCATTGTGTTTGTGCAATTTGCTGATTTATTAGATTGTGTTTTTGAGAATGTTCCGCTTTGGAAAGGAAACATCATTTATTTCTGATAATTATTTTGAAGTACCTCGAGCATTGGAAATATTATGCTTAATAAAATGTGAGTTTTCTTAGTGAAATAAAATGTCATTTTCTAACATTAGTTACATACATATTTTACAAATATCTTAGAAACATATTATATTTTTGTTTCTTATTAACTTTGATCTACTAATATTGGTGAAACATCATTTATTTTTGATAATTATTCTGAAGTATCTACTTCAAAATTTATATGTTTACTAAAATGCGAAATCTCTTACTGAAATAGCATACCATTTTCCAAGTTTAGTTACATGAACTTTTTATAAATAACTTAAAAACATATTATATTTTTCTTTGATCTACTAATATTGGTGGAACATAATTTAATTTTGAGAATATTACTTATATTCGAGAATAGGAAATGTATTGATTCATTCAACTCCCGCGTCTTTATTTTGACATTTTAAATGACCACTTATTAATTTGACACAACGTAAAAAATTTCCGGAAATTTTTTGGGTTGGCATGGTAACTGAACAAAAGACATGCCTCTGATTGGTTAAAATATGGCGGTGTGAAATTTTCAGTTCAATTATTTTTAAATTTCTTACACCCCTGACTTCGTACCCAAATGTCAAGGCCTTATAACTTTTGTTTCACATTCCATGGCCAACTTTTCTCTGAGAACAAATACCACAAATAGAAAAGTAGTATAACAAAATGACATTTTGATATTAGAGTTTTTGAACCCCTTACATTTTAGCATGTCTTTACCGTTATCGTTGTTCTGAGCATGCGCAGTGCTAAAAAGGACACTGCGCATGCTCGTTATAATGATAAGGTAAAATTTAAGGGGTTCAAAAGCTCCCTAATCAATTCCAACATTATTAATTAAACATAGTTTGGATTATAAACAAAACACAGAACTTTTTATTTCCATTAAGAGAAAAATTAAGAGTCATGAAAAGTAATATGCTTTATGTAGTCTGGGTATAAAATAGTAAAATTAATAGTTTCTCTAATGATCACAGATTTTAAAACAAAACACTTATTTAACTTACTTAAAGTACTTTTTAATTATTATCTTATATTTAGGAGAAACTTCTCACAAATCGGGAACCATTTGCGATTTAATTTTCTTCACACTTCTCTCTTGTGGTCTTGTGGCAATATGTTTGCCATAAACTACAAACCTCATATTGTCCAACTGAAATTGGAATACCGAACTGGTCTTGATAATAGCTGGAATACAAGTAAATTAGTTATAATAGTATAAACAAAGACTGCTTGTAGGTGTTTACTTTTCAATTTAGACTGAGGGGTAACTATTTGAAAGGTCATTTTCGTCTCCAATACTACAGTCCCTGACATGCCAACCTGACTTGGCACTTTCGACTTGATCACAATCATCTCCGCTCCTACCAGTTCAGATTTAGCTACAGTCGCACTGAAAGTGTTCCATTCTTGGCTCATACAACTTGGAGCTGTTTTAAGCTCCAAATTTTGTCTCATGTACTCCTTCCACATATCCCTCAAGGGTTGTAGAGAAGCGTAATTCCATCCTTCTTTGGGTAACTTGAGCAAACCAAGTTCTATTCGCTGTTTTCGCGTGAGAAAAGTTTTCTTTCTTTTCAGCTTTTTCTTCTTCTGTAGAGAATGCTTTTCCAGCACGAATTTCCATTGTAAGTCTGTCTTGAGGTTTTTACTATCTGAATTAGGTAAGCTTTTCTGTAGAAGGTTTCTGATGTAGTTTGCACTTTGGTCCGCATTGAGGTTAGGTCCAGGTAGAATTTCTTGTGGTAAATTGCTATTAACCACTTCTGAAAGGAGATTGACAAGCTTTAATTTGTATATTGTATAATTTAGATAATTTATTATTTACTCACTCTTTAAATCGGATGACATTTAAAAAAAATTATAAAAAATAATAAACATAGGATAGCTTCAGGCACTGAATCTATGTTCTGTGATCTGTGATCCATAGATTATTGTATCTGTGTATCATGAGATTAATAACTGTGATCTGTGGCTCCAGCAGGGCAGGGCCGTTTCGAATTATTTATATTACACCTATGCCCACAGAGTATTGACTGAATTAATCTATAATTGGCTGATCTGATGTCTGACTGACTTCCACAGTTCCTTCCAGGTGTGTTTAGGCCAAATAAAATAAATAAAATATTTTCTCTGAACACACTCTTATTCTTATCTCATTGTGTGCATAAAGTATGTTATTATAATATTGACCTAGAAGAAACCCAACTAGGGCAGCTATATTATTTTTAAACAATGGCTATAAGACTACTTTTCTTTCTTGAAACATAACACCGAGAGTTTCTTTATACAGTGCCCTCAAATTAGATATAAAATATAGAAAAACATAGATGGATCTCAGTATAATAGTATTAGCGTTGTTTGTATATATTCTTACACAAACAACGGTATTAGTATTAAATCTACAAGGGCATTGAAGATTGAAGGAAAGTATGGTTGAATGGTTGAATCCACAGAATATCTATGATGAATCAGTACCATCCATAGACTTATATAAATCTATTAGTTTGTACAACCCCCGTGTTTATTTAAATTATATTAAAGACAGGATTATCTATCTAAAAAATACTCATGTAAATTAGTGGTAAATATTATTTCTTATTACTACAGACTACAGAGTCCGGTTCTGTGCTAGAGGGCGCTCTCGTCGATTTTAAAATCCAGAGGCGCACGCCGATTTTACTCATAAAAAATTGTGACACTTGACACTAATCGTCATCGTGAACCAGCAGAAATTTGGGACGGACAAAAATTGAATAAAAATGGACTCTGGTGAGTTAAAAAACAATATGTTTTAACTGTATGACGTCTAATACTTTATTATATTAAGGAATAAGTTAAATGATTTATTTGTTCTCATTTTAAAATTCTTTTGAGGTGAGGTATTTAAACAAATTTGTTTACATTCTGTGTTTGCACTCCTGTCAATTATTTGCCTATTCAGCATGTCCTAATTAATTTCTATCTCTTCCTTCAAATATAATTTTTGACACATATAGCCATTTACTGTGTTGACTTTATAATTAAAATGGCTTTTTCTAAAGGTGCTTTAACCAATGATGTTTTGGACACATTCAGGAAAGACTTTTACTCTCAAGACAAAAATGTTCTTGCCCAAAACGTATGTTCCAAAGGGGACCCTTTTGACGCTGCTATATCCAGGAAAGCCCTTGAAGACACCCAACATGTTTTTAACTACAAGGTAATCTTTTTATCACATTGAATATTACGCAGGACATTTTTACTTCTAGAATCTCTTGGGAAAAAATATGTTAAGAGCTCAGTAGCTCAGTGCAGTAGTTCTGGATTAGTTATATAAACAGTAAAACAATGCACCACTGTTAGTACCTATCTTATCTTGGTTATGATGTAGGTTAACTATAAACTAAAGTGTTTGTAGAGGATTATCATGTCTGCAAATATATCATTATATGCTACTCTTGTTAATTTTGCTACTGAATATATTGTAGAAAAGCTCAAATAGAAATTCTATTTTGTTTTTCTAATTAATCATTTGATTCTAATTTGAAAGAAGAGGAAAGAAAAGCTTGCATTTATAGTTATACAATTTTTATGAGTCACTTTTATTACCTTATAAGATTTGAATTCAACAATTTTAGTAATGTAACTTGTTGCAAATAACCCCATATTAAGCGGCAACCCCAGATAAAAGTATTTGTAAGGACAAAATGAGCAAGTGCACCCCCTACAATTTTGATAGACAACATTGATAAATATTATGTTTCAATTTACTCATACCTAAATATTCAAATAAAGTATAATAATTCTTAAAGAAAAAATCCAATTTGTGATAGGTATTCATATAACCCTGATATATCTGTAGTGCAGGAGTGCTCAGACTTCTACTATCGCCGATCCACAGCAAAAAAAATCGACGGCAAGTGATCGACAAAAAAAGTAAGGGGGGGGGGTAAAACTTGGAAGGTGGTGAGCGTCTCGCTGTTTCAACCTATTTAAATATATATTCGATATTTAAAAATGTTCCTTAAATGAATAATAGCTAAATAGAATGATATTAATTTATTCAGGTACTTATGATTAAAATATTAACTCATGTTCTGAAAATATAAGAATATGCTGAATTTGTATTAATTTATTAAAAGAATATGCATTATTAATCTCAGTCGTGAAATTTATTAAAATAATAAATTTTTAGTAGAATACTAACTCACCGAAATATATTTGACAACACGGCTGGACCTTCGGCAAACCGTTTTTTCATTCTATAATATGTGAAAAGAACTATATGCTAGACTAGACAACTAAATCTGAACTCCAATTCAACTAACATAAAAGTCAATATTCAATGCACACGATTTCAACTTATTTGATGATGCTTAATCACAATGGCATCGAAGTAATATGAACTTTCATCGCGCAATAATTGGGTTCTAAATCGCACTCCTGATTTAACATAAAAAGTAAGAATAAGGTATCATTTTTTATTATTATTACAGTGACGCCGTACGCGTGACCGACAGGAAGGCGGTTATTTTTTAATTACTTGAGGGAATGTATATACTAGATATACTAACAAATAAAATTAGTAAATGTACCAAATTAATAAAAAAAACGCGTAAAAAGAATTGTCAAAAACCGTGGATAACTAAAGCTCTATTAAGATCTGTAAACTACAAAAATAAATTATATTTAAATGCAAAACGATCGCCCCATAACTTGAAGATAAACGAGGAATATAAATTGTATAAAAACAACTTAATTAAATTAATAAAGAAATCTAAAATAAATTGTTATAAACACAAAATTGAAAGTGAAAAAAATGATAGTAAGGAACTTTGGAATACTGTTAATGAAATACGCAATAAGATAGATAAAAAAAGTAATAATTGTATAAATAAAATTTTTGACAGTGTAAATAACGTCGTTACTGAAAATATAGAAGATATAAGCGAAATATTTAATGATACTTTTTCCAACATGGGAAATAAAATGGCTAATTTGATAGAACGGGATATAAATTATGCAGAAAAGGTTACAATATGTAATTCCTCCATGTACTTATTTCCCACTGATCAAGAAGAGGTGAGAAATGTAATTATGAATTTAAAAACTAAGAAAGCGGTTGGAGTTGACGGAATTAAGGCAGAAACTCTTAAGCAGATAGTAAATTATATAGTAGACCCACTGACATTTTTAATAAACAAGTGCTTAGAGGTTGGAATATGTCCATCTGCATTCAAGGTATCAGTTGTGAAACCTATATTTAAGAAGGGTAATAGAACGGACCCTACCAATTATCGACCAATTTCCCTAATAACCAGTACGAGTAAGATCTTTGAAAAAATATTGACAGTAAGATTAAACAATTTTGTATCTAAATATAACATCATTTCTGACTCTCAGTTTGGCTTTCAAAGAGAAAAATCGACATCGGATGCTATTGCCTGTCTGACAAAGAAAATTTATATGTCTCTTGATAAAGGGAAACCATCGCTTGGTTTATTTATAGACTTAGCAAAAGCATTCGATACAGTAAGCCATCCGATGTTGATTAATTGTTTAGAAAATATGGGGATTAGACACATACCTTTGCAGTTAATTAAAAGCTATTTGTCCAACAGAAGGCAGTGTGTAAATATTGGAAGTGTTAAGAGCACATATAGAACTGTTAAGTACGGAGTTCCACAAGGTACTATTCTGGGACCTTTACTTTTTATCTTGTATATAAATAATTTGTTCACCCTAGAGTCAGAGGGATATAGAATAAGTTTTGCAGATGATACTGTAATATATTATGAGGCTGATAACTGGAGCGACTTGAAAAAAAAAACAGAAAATGACTTTATTAATATTAAGAAATGGCTCGATTATAAATTGCTGTCTATAAATTTCGACAAAACATTATTCGTACCGTTTTCCTCGTATCATCCACAACTGCCAACATATAGAAATCTTAATATAAAATCGAATACAAAACAATTTAACATATCATATGCGAGTTGTACAAAATATCTTGGAATTCACGTGGATCAGCATCTACGATGGGATGTACATGTAAACGAGCTATTAAATAAATTACGTGGAATAGTTCCATTATTTAGAAAATTGAGGGACATGCTAAATGAAACGCAGCTTAAAATAATGTACAAGGCGTTTGTAGAGTCACACTTGAGGTATGGAATTATAGGGTGGGGTGGTCTGTTGGATATCTATTCACAAAAACTACATACCTTGCAAAAAAAGGATATTAAAAGTTATATATCGTAAAGAGAATACTTACCCTTTTGATTTGTTATATCAAACCGCGAATGTGATGGATCTTAGACAAATATATAGTCATATTGTAGTACTATATCAATTTTCTGAAAATAAAAAACTAACAAATAAAGTTTCTCAGTATTCAACAAGAAATTCTAATGTATTAGACATTCCCAAGATGCGGAAAACTGTAGGTCAACATTGCTTTATATACATTGGTCCAAAACTATTTAACACTTTTCCGAATGAAATTAGACACATATCTAATAAGGATAAATTCAAATACAAAACTTCCAAATATATATTACAGGTCGAAAGAAAATTTTTTCATGATATAATTGACACGAAAGCTTATTAGATGTAGGTATATAAAATATAATGTCATTTGCACTATTTGCTTACCTATTTTATATTGTTTGTTAATTTAAGCTTTGCATAATTTTACAGTTAATTCATAAGAATGAGAGAAACAAGATATTGTGTATGTGTGTGTGTATATATGTGTAGATAAATAAAACAGTAAAAAAAAGAGAGAGTGAGACGATGACTAATATACCTATATGTGTTTGTGTGTATGTATGTGTGTGTCTATATATGTTCATTGTTTACTTTTAAGGATGTTGCTAATCTTGTTAATTATACTTAGGTAGGTAATTTTTAATTTTTAAATTTTTTGTCATTGATCTTTTTTTTTGTACACTAACAAGCATCATTATGATGCTTCTGTGATTTTTTACTTTATTTGAAATGTACCGATAATTGTATGATTGTCAATAAAGTCTATTATTATTATTATTATCATTATTATTATTAATGTGGACATATTTCCGCAATTGACTTTTAAAGCTTTCACGATCGATGGGTCGATCACACGTTTGGTAGTTCGGTGTGATATTTAAGCGAATTGTCAAACACTAAATTAACAACTCATTGGTTTTTATTGTTTATTTATTTATTTATTTATTTATTTAGTGCGTACGAACAGACAAAATCCAATTATACATACGCACTACCTATTCCTATTGCAATACAATACAGAAACACAAAAATTCAATAAAACATAAAAACACATGGTTAATGCAATAAAATACAGATTAAAAAGGAAATAATCAAATGTATAAAACACACACACATACCATACACACAAATATCAGTGAACATCACAGGCAAGAAAGTAGCCTATTTTTACTTATATTAAAAATGTCAACATCATGATTTCCGAGAAGATTATTAATAGCCGACAAACAGCTTTCGATGGGAGAATCTATATTAGTTATCTTAAAAATATTATTTCTAATTCTCAATCTAATATCGGGTCCATTAATATTTATAGCCAACAGTATGTCAGGTACCACCATTCGATTATGCAATATATTAAAAATAAATAAAATTTGAGCATTTTCACGACGCTTGCTTAAAGGACATATATTAAAATCAGTTCTTTGGTACTCATATGATATTAAAAATGGATAAGTCCCATGTCGCTTTAAGTACAAAGATCTTAGAAATCTTTTCTGGATTTTTTCCAACATTTCAGTGTATATCAGAGTTCTAGGGTTCCATATAACACAACAGTATTCGAGTTTAGAACGTACATATGAATTAAATAGAGTTACAGTTATGTCAGGTCTAAAATCATGACTGGCTCTTAAAACAAAACCAAGTTTTCTATAACACTCTGCTGTTAACTGCAAGATGTGTTGATTGAATGAAAAGTGTTTTGTAAAGAGCACACCAAGGTCTTTAATTTCATTCAGTACCTCAATTTCGACACCATTTACAGTATATGCTCCTACCAAAGTACTTTTCCTTCTGTTGTATGATACCACTTTACATTTTGTTTCATTCAGGGCCAGATCATTATCCTCACAAAAATCAGAAATGGCTTCAACATCAGTCTTCAGCTTATCAATATCGTGATTTGATCTTATTGAAAGATAGATTTTTAAGTCATCTGCATAAAGCAGGAATTTAGCATACTTAATGTAATCGAATATATTGTTAATAAACATTACAAATAGCAATGGCCCGAGTATAGAACCCTGGGGAACCCCTGAAGTAGTAACAAAGGTATCTGACTTGCTATTATTAAATTTGACAAAATTAGATCGATTGATCGTTACTAATGTATTGGACAATATTTGTAGTAACACTAAGCACAGCGAAATATGTGTTAGAAAATGTCTTTTCGTAAATGTTGATTGTGGTCATTGTCAATGTGGTTGATTGATCAGTGGTTGAAAATAAGAAAACCAACAACTGATCTAAATTTAGTTCATAAACAATTGATAAAAGGATAAGAAGTGGTGAGGAAATTTCACAGTGCCATTTACACTGAAGATGACTGGATTTATGAATTTATTTTTGTGTTACAGAGAACGAAACCATAAAGTGTTATATTTTAGAGTGTAATGACGTGAGGTATTGTTGAAAATGCCTTTTTGACTTACTTTTGATATTACCAATTCTATTTAAAGTTAGCAAATAGACTTTGGATTTGCGAAATATTATCTCCTTGTATAGTGTATAGAAATTTGGTAAGGGTGACAGATTTTATTTATAGTTAGAGTAAAACTATTTTCAGTTTCGGTTGAAAAATGGTTTCAAACGTACAGGATGTCTACGTGCCTTCAACATTAAGTTTAATAACTAAAACTACAGGTGAAAACCACATTTCCATATAATTTTCCGTCACTTCGATAGAACTATGTGAATATAAAAATAAAATGATTCATGTCCCATTAAAAAAATTAAAGTTTCTTTCACCATAATATATATATATATATTATGTAACTCAAGTAATGTATTTGTTTTTTCAGTTAAATAAAAAATTACATATGCCATTGAACCATTGAAGCCATCTAATTTTAACTAGTGCATTGTTTTGCAATGAAATAATACCACACTATAAAATTATTATTTCACACTAACAAATAAATTATCCAATACAACTTTCATGAGACTTACGCTTAAATGTCAGTTATAGGAATGTTGACCTGTATTTTGATTTTATTGTTTTCATGACACACTTGATAATAGCTACAAACATTATTGCAAAAGCATAATAATTATTATTACCTGTTATAATTTTTTAATGGGTTTGCTTAATGTAATTGTTTTCCAATGCAGACGTGATACCGGGTACCCCATTATAGTTTGACCCTTTTTAAACCTATATAACTTGAGAACTAGTTGAGATAATGAAATGCGGTTTTCGCCGGTCTTCTTCTAATTTTGATAAGATTTTTTTTAGTATCTGCCTTTTTTTGCTCCCTTCCGGTTTAACCGGAAGTGACATAGCGTATTTTCGGGGATAGGACAACTTTGTTGTTTCAAATGGAACACCCTGTATATTTTTTCACAGTTGAAAAGACAATTCTTGCCCCTTTCCGAATGCCATATTGTCATGGAAATTATACAGAGTGACAGTTTTATAAGTTTTTAAAGTGAATACCGCATTTTATCCAAATCCTAAGGAAAAAATAATAATTCACAAAGTAGACTATGGAAATAAAAGACAACATCACTTGTAAACGTCAAATTAGTTTATTGACAATTGCAGGTTACTTCAACTGCTAATATTGAAAATGTATGTATTCAGGGAGCTTTGGAAAGGATCATTTTGGTCATTTCCAAAATTTCAATTGCATTATTCAGCCAATTTTCATTATTTGGAGTTCTTTTTTTATGGTCAATACATCCTGAAATCCAAAAGTTTCTATACCACTGTAACTGAATTTTTGTTGGAGGTTCTTTCTAAATCTTCTTTGTGTTGTTTTGTAAGATTTAGTTTCAGCAAAAAAAGATTACACACTAGCTTTTTCACTTAAAGAGATGTAAATGTCTCTGCTTAAAGTAAACATTTTTCTTAAAGCAACTCAAGTACCTGAGTTGTCAATAAACTAATTTGACATTTACAAGTGATGTCATTTATTTCCATAGTCTACTTTGTGAATTATTTTTTCCGTAGCATTTCGATAAAATGCGGTATTCACTTTAAAAGCTTATAAAACTGTCACTCTGTATAATTTCCATGACAAATATGGCATTTTCGGAAAGGGGCAAGAATGGTCTTTTCAACTGTAAAAAAATATATAGGGTGTTTTATTTGAAATGACAAAGTTGCCCTATCCCCAAAAATATGCTGTCATTTCCGGTTAAACCGGAAGTGAGAAAAAAAAAGACAGATACTCAAAAAAAACTTATGAAAATTAGAAGAAGTCTGGCGAAAACCACATTTTATTATCTCAACTAGTTCACAAGTTATATAGGTTTAAAAAGGGTCAAAATATAATGGGTGCCCCAGGTATGTATAGGGAAGTATTTTGATTATTTTTTCTAGCTAATATTGTACGAAAACCAAAAGGTAACACATTGTTAAATTCAGAAAAAACCATTTCTATGAGATCAAGTTGGAAAATATAGCATTTCCTTCAGAAAAAGGGAAATTGAGAGTTTAATAATAATAATAGTAAAGTTTAATTGGTTTTTTACAATTGGACATGAAATATGAACTTATATGAGGCATTTTATGCAAAACCTCTTCCTTTTATATATAAAATTCTACTAGATTTTGATGTATTACCTCCTTATTTTGTAGATTGAGGCGGAAGGCAAACCGGTGACTAATCAGAAGAGCTCGGGTCGCTGCTGGCTGTTTGCCGCTCTCAACGTCGTCCGTCTGCCCTTCATAAAGCACCACAACCTCGACGACTTTGAGTTCTCTCAGGGCTATCTCTTCTTTTGGGACAAGATCGAGAGGTGCAATTTCTTCCTGAACAACATCGTGGAGACTGCGAGGAGAAACGAGACGGTCGACGGGCGATTAGTGTCATTTTTGTTACATGTGAGTAGATTGTGGTCCTCAATAGTTATTGGGAATATTACCAACCCTTGCGTATCCCAATAAAGCAAACTATAGATGGGAAACGACCAGGTCTTTTCATTTTGTCGGTTTAAACCAATTTGAAAAGACTCGTTTTAAATCCATACCTTCTTTTGAACTGTCTTGCATAAAAATTGGTTGGTAACATGGAGACATTAAATTTGATACGAAACACTTGTAGTTATTAGAGTTATTGAAAAGCACGATTGAGAAGAGCTATTGAGGGTCCTTCAAAAAAGGACACTTTGTCATAGCAACTGCTTATGCTCTATCAAATGGCTTAAATAGTTTTTAAGTTATTTTTTTTTACGACCCCACTAATATTTATAAGCCACTGTTCCTTGTGAATTCAATAATCATATGCTGTAGTTTGTTTATTGCCAGAGAAATATCACATAGGTATTTCTATGTACAGGGTGGGCAAATAAGAGAGAACGCCGGCTGTATCTCGGAAACCGCTTATCGGAGAATTCCCGGAAAAAAATTTTAATAGTAAATATGGCCAAGAGATGTCGCTGGAAATTGTTTTCAAGTTCCTAAAATGACCGCTAGGGGGCATAACGTCCATGGCCAACTTGAAAAATGAACTTTTCTCGAAAATTTGCCTAATAAAGTAGTACCGGAAATAAGTAAATATTAATCTAGAGGAAATTTGAAACATTTCTGTGCAACTAATTTTTTTCTATCTTTTAAAATAAAGTGGTGGGGGGGCGCCAAACTTTCTTTCCTTTAAACGTTAATAACTCGGCACAGGATAAACCGAATCTAACAAACTTAGTCTCATTAAAAAGACCTTTTTTTATGCATTTTTAGACTCATGAAAGCTGGCTTTGTTCCTTGTATTATAGCCGCTAGAGGGCGCTGTCTGCCAACATAACAAATATGGCGGATTTTCTAGAAAATTTCAAATGGCAAGGTATATTTATTGTCACATATTTAAATAAAGGACAACAATCCCTAAAATTCAGTGAAACCCGCAGCTTTCTATCTCATTCCTAACAGAAGATATTACCAAAAGAATTGCAACTGGAGATTTGTGATGTAACCTTTCACCTTAGCATTTAAAATCGACTCGTGATAGCCTATTATTAATAAAATATAAGAAAAAAAAACTGTTGCGGAACTAAAAAGTCGATAGTGCTTGTAATTTTTTCAAAAAATATTATATGAGATAAAAGTAAAAGTTTAAAAGTATAAAAAAATTTAAACAAATTAAACTGATGCGGCAAATGCTGACTTTTTAAATGTATTCTTTATGAAATAATGTGGTGGTCCTGAAAACGACTGATTTATTTGGTGACGTGATGTTCAAGGGCCTCTCAAATGTTCAAAATATCGCCCACGATGTGCGATATTTTGAACTTTTGAGAACATTTCAATGCACAGTTCCAATAATTCTTGGGTAGATGAAACTGCAGTTTTCACTTCTGGCACGGGAATACACCTTAATACGTTCGATCATCCCTTCCCTTGTGGCGACAAGCCTCATTGCGTAAATTAGTTTTTTTAATTGCCCCCATAAATAAAAGTCCATACAGGTCAAATCGGGGATCTATAGAATAGATAGATATAATCAATTTAATTTTCAACTTGTTTAATATAATACCTAGCCGGGTTTCATCTACCCAAGAACAGTTGTAACTGTGTATTCAAAACGATGGGCGACATTTTGAGCATTTGAGAGGCCATTGAGCATCACGTCCTCAAATAAATCAGTCGTTTTCAGAACCACCACATTATTACATAAAGAATTCATTTACAAAGTCAGCTTTTGCCGCATCAGTTTAAATTTGTCTCAAATTTTTATAATTTTTACTTTTATCTCTTATTATATTTTTTGAAAAAATGACAATTACTAACTTTTCAGTTCCGCAAGAGTTTTTTCTTTCTTATATTTTATTAATAATAGGCTATCACGAGTCGATTTTAAATGCTAAGGTGAAAGGCTACATCACAAATCTCCAGTTGCAATTCTTTTGGTAATATCTTCCGTTAGGAATGAGATACAAAGCTGCGGTTTTCACTGAATTTTAGGGATTGGTGTCCTTTATTTAAATATGTAACAGTAAATATACCTTGCCATTTGAAATTTTCTAGAAAATCCGCCATATTTGTTATGTTGGCAGACAGCGCCCTCTAGCGGCTATAATACAAGGAACAAAGCCAGCTTTCATGAGTCTAAATATGCATAAAAAAAAGCTCTTTTTAATGAGACTAAGTTTGTTAGATTCGGTTTATCCTGTGCCGAGTTATTAACGTTTAAAGGAAAGAAAGTTTGGCGCCCCCCCCCACCACTTTATTTTAAAAGATAGAAAAAAATTAGTTGCACAGAAATATTTCAAATTTCCTCTAGATTAATATTTACTTATTTCCGGTACTACTTTATTAGGCAAATTTTCGAGAAAAGTTCATTTTTCTAGTTGGCCATGGGCGTTATGCCCCCTAGCGGTCATTTCAGGAACTTGAAAACAATTTCCAGCGACTTCTCTTGGCCATATTTACTATTTAAATTTTTTTCCGGAAATTCTCCGATAAGCGGTTTCCGAGATACAGCCGGCGTTCTCTCTTATTTGCCCACCCTGTACATTTGTTATGTGTATGTAGTCGGTTATAAAAATGTATTGATAATTTTTAATTAATTAGGATCCGACTTCAGACGGTGGCCAGTGGGATATGCTAGTCAATTTAATCAACAAGTACGGATTGATGCCAAAGAAGAATTTTCCGGAGTCTTTTAGCTGCGAATCTAGCAGTAGGATGAACCAGACTTTAAAAAGCAAGGTAAGAAACACACCAGAATAAATAATTGACTTTCTTATAATTTCCATTTCATAAATTTTGTCATTTTTGCGAAAATTTTCAGCAGTGATAAACTATAATAGTACGGTAATACCTTTATATTCAGCCACATTTTAAAAGTAGTCACCAATTATGTGGGAATACCCATACTAACGACCTCCCCAATAGCGGAACCCCTATAAAATGGTCATGGCCACTTCAAAGAAATTTGCTTCATAAAATACCGGCAATTGCACCTCTCATTACCGGATTACCGGTCATAAATTTTATTGGCAAATATGTACACGGTGATTCACTTTCGAGTGTGTAACATGGGTATCTCGGTTATTATAAAAGATAGACTGTAGGTTTAAATTCAGCAAAGTTGCGGAATTTTGTGCTCAATAAGTTGGCGCAAAGAAAACCCCCATATCTGCTTTTGTTTTTGAGTAAGAGGCAAAAAACAATTTTTTCCGGTTTTCGTTTTCTGGCCATAACTTCTATATTTTTGAAAATATTGGCGTATCGTTTTCACATTATTAGGACACTTTCTTGAGACAAATACGATGCCGTAAACCGTTTTTTAAAAAAATGTCACTTCTATTGTAAAGCATCGTCAACTTTATTTTTTCTTATGGGCGCCATATTAATTTTTCTCATGGAATAAACCGATTTTTTCTGAATACAACAATATAATATATGTTAATATTTGCCTAAAAAATAAGGGCATTATGAAGGAAAATAAGTATTTTGTTTTAAATCTCTAGTTAGCCATGGCTATGACAGTCAATTCTCATTGTCATTGTGATTTGTCAATTCTTGACAAACCACAAATGTCACTTATAATTGTTATAAACTGCATCTGTGGAGTACTTTTTACATTGACTAACGATGTAGGTATACAACCGAAGAGAAACAAGATATTATAGATATTTATTACAGATGTAACAAAAATTTAAACAGAACAGTTGAAGAATATTTAAAACATCCTGAAAGACGACAACCATGCAAGAGATATATTACTAAACTGGACTGTAATTTAAGAAATTATACGTCCATACCTATTTCATGGTTTAGAAAAACTGCCATAATTTCTTAAATTACAGTGCAGTTTAGTAATATATCTCTTGCATGGTTGTTGTCTTTCAGGATATGTGTTTAAATATTCTTCAACTATTCTGTTTAAATTTTTGTTACATCTGTAATAAATATCTATAATATCTTGTTTCTTCTCGGTTGAATACATCGTTAGTCAATGTAAAAAGTACTCCACAGATGCAGTTTATAGCAATTATAAGTGATATTTGTGGTTTGTCAAGAATTGACTGTCATGGCCATGGCTAACTAGACATTTTAAAAAAAAATTCTTATTTTCCTTCATAATACCCTTATTTTTTAGGCAAATATTAACATATATTATATTGTTGTATTCAGAAAAAATCGGTTTATTCAAATATGAGAAAAATTAATATGGCGCCCATAAGAAAAAATAAAGTTGACGATGATTTACAATAGAAGTAACATTTTTTTAAAAAACGGTTTACGGCATCGTATTTGTCTCAAGAAAGTGTCCTAATAATGTGAAAACGATACGCCAATATTTTCAAAAATATAGAAGTTATGGCCAGAAAACGAAAACCGGAAAAAATTGTTTTTTGCCTCTTACTCAAAAACAAAAGCAGATATGTGGGTTTTCTTTGCGCCAACTTATTGAGGACAAAATTCCGCAACTTTGCCGAATTTAAACCTACAGTCTATCTTTTATAATAAGCGAGATACCCATGTTACACACTCGAAAGTGAATCACTCTGTACACTAGATTTGACAGGCATGAATATGGAGTCGGGTTGAGAGGTTGGGTAGCCGAAGGGCGGAGACTTACATATTCCCACTCCCCAATTATTGGTATTTCCCATAATAATTTCAAAACCCCCAAGCGATAAAGGAGCTGTCGTTTCATAGATTTTGACCTAGTTTATGTTCAACTGTGATTTTGTTGTAATCATCATGTCCCTAAAAAGAAAACGAAAATTGATATTATTCTGGAAGGCAAAAAGTACATTATCAGTGCTCAAAAGTTGGCTAAAAAGTATGGTATCGGAAGTAACGAGTTAACGAAATTATGAAAAATAAATCCGACTTAAAGAAACTCTTTGAAGAAGGTTCCGATCCAGAACAGAAGAGAAATTTCCCAAAAGTGAAGGATTGGCTATTGACCAAGTAGTTTACAATTGGTTCTGTAAAGCCAGAAATAAAAACCTCCCCATATTTGAACCTCTAATAAAAAAAGCGTTAGAAGCAGCCAAAAGTTTCAAAATTACGAGTTTCAAACCCTCAAATGGGCTACAAAAATTTTGTCAGACATAACGTAGGCTTTAAAACAATTTGCGGTGAGTCAGCTGATGTAGGCATTATAGGGATTGTTGTTGTTGTTGAAAGGCGGCGCTGTTACCCGCAGCACTTCGACCCATTGTGCCTGCCGCTAGTCGAGAGCTATTGGAAGAGACCCGTGCTATGCGCATAGACCAACACCTGTTCTAGGGGAAGCTCTCTAATGTCCTGAGGTAGCAGAAATGCTGCATCCAGATGTTTGTGTCTCTTGTCCATGAGGGAGGCACAGCGACAGAGGATGTGAATGGAGTCCTCGTCATCGTGTCCGTAAAACCTGCACCTTCTAGTGTCACAAAGGCCGATAATGTTAAAGTGTTTGTTGAGATGTTCGTGATCTGTTAGCAGTCCTGTGACAATCCTTATGTAGTTACGACTTAGCGCAAGTATTGATCGAGTTGCGTCCGACCAAGGCTCTTCAATTAAGAACCTGGCTTGTCGCAGCCCAGTCCCGTTCGACCATTCTTCCTCTGATCTTTCCTTGATCCAGTTTTCAATAGAACTTGTTACATAACTAGGCGGAAGCCCGAGTACTGGTTCGAGCCCTGTAAACTGTAGACTTGAGCCTTTTTTAGCCAGTGCATCGGCCTCCTCATTTTCTGTTATACAGGGTTATTCAGAACTTATCCATAATAAAATTTGGGGATGTTCAACATAAATGTACAAATGTGGTAGTGCAAAAAAAAATTTTTGGTGGGGTCTTAAAACTATTTAAAAATTTTTCATTGCACGCCGTATTTTTCATTGCTCAACGCAAAAAGATTTTGCAGCGTTTTTACTTTTAAATAAACTTAAAGATAGATAGACCTGACCAAAGTGACGTGTCTTTAAAATGAATAAAATTTTGTTACACTAATTTTGAAGAATTGCGCTACTTGATTACTGGGTATTAGAAACGTGAAATTTAGGTATAAAAAATTTGCACATACCTTGTTACAAAAGCTTTTCGAAATAATATTCCTCGACTTGTACACAATTTTGGGCACGCCTTATCCAATTTTGCCGCACTAAACCAAATGTTCCTCCTGGTTGCTGATCTTGTAAACGCAAATTATTAAGTAAATTAGGGATTTTCAGCATTTTGCTGCAACAACCACTCACAAAACCTAACTGTTGATGTGTCGATTGGGAAATCGTTCCGCATACAAGCGCGAAGCTGCCAATGAATTTTGTCCAACTTCGCCATAAATAAGAATCATGTCCATTAACTCAGCATTACTGTACACATGAGCCATTTTGAAAATTTTACAGTTTAACCCTCGATAAGTAAAACACCCGCACAGAGACAGCGACACAGAAAGACTGATGACTGCATAGACAATAAGAGATATTATCCCCACTCCAACTGTATTCGCCAGGCACAAAAACTGTTGTTTACTGTTTTTTGAAGGAATGTGATATATCAGATGTGTTGAAGTACAGTTGCCCAACTACGTAGTCCTTTATAATGGTATAACTTTAAACATTGTTTACGGGAAATCCTAAGCCTTTTATTATAAATTTTTTTGGTGATATCGATTTCTTATTTAAGGATGCACATATCCTCAAAGTTTTAGAGATGAGTTCTGAATAACCCTGTATTTTTACTTGGTTGTTCTGTCCTAATTGGACATTGTAGGGATTTCAATAATGTTTTGAAAAACAAAACTTGAGTCGTTTAAAACAAGAGAGTTTGTTGCTGCACAGAGTGATCTGAACACCCTATATATTGCCCAATACTTTTAGGTAATGCAGGAGCAAATAAAAAATAACTTTGATATCAAAATGTTTTTTTCTATCTTCACAAGTAACAACGGTATGGAAAAAAGACACATTAATGCCACACCCTGTATATGAGAGAGAGAGAGAGAGAGAATTTGATGCCTTTTATTTTAGAGACATCCATTAATTTTTGGTTTTTTACTCCATAAACATAAATGCATCAACATTTAGCAACTCATCGCTCTGGTCTTTAATAAAATCTTCATACATATCTTCTTCGGGAGAGAATACCAACAATAATATTGTGATTATGATATCAAGTAATATGACAAACCGAATGACAGGAATCATTAATAAATATCAACAAATAGAGTGGCGTCATGAAGGAATTCGTCACTCGGTCATCGGTGGTGGAAAATCTGGAAGTTATTTAAATTTTAATGAGACAATCAGGCCAACCGCGTATCACTTATGTTACCGTAACGTGCATGTTAAAGTTCATCTGCGAGAATCTGTTATGTTATATTCAAATTTCATACTACGTATCGTCAGAAAAACAGACATTTGTTTAACACGCATGTTATTATCTATACGTTATGTTATGATAACAAGTGACAAATTTCAATTGCTTGTGAGGTGTGGCTAAGTGCATAACGTGCCTGATCTGACAAAATAGCTTTTGATGGGACATTAAATTTAATTTTGATGCAAGAAATCCGTGAGTGGCAACAAAGGTATTGCAATAGACATCACCTTTCGTATTTTTTAATGGGAGTAAAAAACATTTTCTTTTTCCTTCCGTAATTTGAACAATAATCTATTGACACAAATACACAAATAAGGCCTTAATTTGATTAAACGTCAAATATGTTGTCACTCTAACTCTAAACCCTAGTCTATTATGGTTCTGTAACATCTCGGCGGATTATCCTTGTCTTGCACAAGAAGCACGTATTAAACTATTTCACTTCATATGAACATACACGACTTTATACCTGTTATGAAAAAGTCATAACATGTACCGGGATATCAAAAATTATCTTGGTCAAGGGTGGTTGTGGAATGTAAAACGTGTGTCTTACTTTAAATTTGAAATAATTATGTCACTGTCACACTGACATCATCAATAACCTACAAATTTCATACTTATTTATTTCAGTTGTAAAACAATAATGAACTACAAATTATGAAATAACGGTTTTAGTAACAAGAAAAACTAAATTACAGTAATTGTTGGAAATGTCCCCTGTTTTGTTCGATGCACAAGTTGACGCGCCTCCTCATGCTGTGAAAAACGTTTTGCAGCATTTCTGGCATTATGGTTGCATATTGCTGAACAATTCTTTGTTGCAGTTCTTGCAAATTATTTAGAGGAGTTGCGAAAATCTTGTTTTTTAAGTAAGGAAATATAAAATAGTTCATAATTGTCAAACAAGGTGATCTCGGAGGAAACTCAACATCTGTATGCAAACTTATCAGCCGGTCATCAAAAAACTCGCGGAGGAAAGCAATATTTTCTCGTGTAGTATGTGCTGTTGCACCGTCATGCTGGAAATAACCGTACCGAAGTTCATCATCGTTTAACTGTTGCACAAATTCAGCCAGTTGTGTCTGTACCTTTCAGCGTTGACGGTGAAATCGAAAAAAATTGGCCCAATTATTCTTCTGCGAGAAACTGCCATCCAAACACCAATTTTTTGAGCATGTAGTGGCGATTCAGTAAAAACATGAGGGTTATCATTGGTCCACATTCGCATATTTTGAGAATTGATGTATCCCGAAAGGTGGAACCACGCTTCGTCAGAAAAAAAAGTTAAGTCCAGAAGATCGTCATTCATTAAATAATTGACAAACCAATGGCAGTAAGCAAGGTGTCTGGGGTGGTCTGCGAGCAGAAGGGCTTGATGTGCTTGCATCTTATATGGATGTATATTCAAGTCTTTCTTTAAAATCTTATGACATGTTCAATAAGAAAGTCCAATTTCCTGAGAAAGATGTTTCAAAGGTTTTGCAGGCTCCTCTTTCATACGTTGACGAACGTCATTGACAACTTCTTCTGTACGAACTCTTGGTCTACCAGCACCTTTTTTATGAGTCACACAACCAGTTTCGCGAAACATTTCAACACAATTTGTAAGGCACGCATAAAAATTGTCCGGTAATATTGCCACGTTTGGGAAGTGCTCTCGAAAATTGTCCAAACACAAACGTTGACGGTATTGCCAATTTCCATTAACTAGCGCACCCGGTCGAAAATAGGCTTCAATCATGAAAATTTTATGCTGTGTGGTAAGAGGCATGATTCAAAAACTGGATTAGAAAATTTCAGCACAATGACTTGACAGATTCTGACACAACAAAACATATTCAAAAATTTAAAGTAAGACACACGTTTTACACTCCACAACCACCCTTGACCAAGATAATTTTTGATATCCCGGTATAATGGCCCACGTTATTTGGAGTTACCCCGTACGACTTTTGCGCTTCCACGTTATGAAACATGTTATTTTTATATGTTATCACAACATAACAGGCGTACGTTAAATTTATTGAATATCATACGCGGTTGGGCTGAATGCATAAAGATAACATACAATCATGTTGCGATTTTATCGGAACTCAACTTTTTACACTATTAATAAATACCTTCTATAATTAATTGTACTTAAAAATCTGTTTACAATTTTTTTATTTTCGCAGTTGCGTGAGTATGCCAAGGCCATCCGCGACCTGGTGGTAAAGGGGGGCAGCGACGGCGACATCCGCAGCCTCATCCAGGAGCAGATGTCCCACATCTTCCGGATAGTGGGTATATGCCTGGGCATACCCAGCGGCACGTTCACTTGGAGCTACTACGACAAGAACAAGGCGCACCACAGCGTAGGCCCAATTACCCCCAAGGAGTTTTACGAGAAGCACGTCAAGTCTCTGTTCAATGTCGACGATAAGGTAAATTAGGCTAATAATGAAGTTGTTGCTTGCTCTCTCGAGAGTAAAGATTTTGAAATTCGACAGGGTTTCCTGCTTTCTTAAAATGTTCGATATGTCCAGACTTTTTTCACTGTTCAAATTTTATCAAATACGGTCTTGTTTTAATAGTACAAATTCTTATTCTTAAAATATGCAAATCTCACTCTTTTTCATGACTAAAATTAAATATTTCTAAGGTGTATTTTTGGTTTTTTGAATATTCTCACCCCTTAAAACATACTCGCTAATGGCACTATCTGGTGACCAAACATTTTTATAGGTCAACAAATAGGCTATTACTCATCAATACATGTTTGTTCCGAGGACGGAACTGTAATATAATCATATACAGGCCTTATTAATAACAAAACTTAGAATGTTCTAAGACCTGACTAGAATGTAATTAGTGAAAATTGCATTAATAATATGATTTAAATGCATCTTAATACTAGAATGATGTTAAACCACTGGTTATCAGTTTGGGTATGTTTTACAATAAGTTAAAGTTAACCTAAAAGTTTGACAAAAATAGCACCAGTTTTTCTTTTCCCTCCCAATATACAGATTGAGAACGTTTATCTGAAATCTTAAATAATTTAATGCAAATTTTTTCGTATTTCTGTCAGTAACCTCAATAATGGGGTGTTTTCCTATTTTTTTTTTACATCGGCTATGGAAAGTAGTTGGAAAAAGAAGAGATACATATTTCTGGTATTTTAATATTGGGTTCATTTAAGTCCATAAATAATTTTTTTATTGTGCGCGATATCTATGTGACGTCACTAAGCGAAAATTCAAAATTTGCGCCATTTTTTAGTGATTTCTAGGATATTTTCATTTGTGTGGTTGGTATCACTTCGTGACAACTTTACTTTTGTTTATGTTTGAATTGTTTGGTTAGGGTAAACATGAGACATTGTTTTTAGTTTATATTTTTACCTGTGAATTGTTGTCTCTGCCTGTGACTGATTACAAGTGTATTTATTAGTAATAGAAGTTCTGTTAATTGAAATATCGTAATTTGTAAAGGTAATTTTTGAATATATTTAATCGACTTTGCAGTAATACTGTTAAGTTAAATACTAACCTTACATTTTTCATCTTCTTTATCATAAAAGGATCAATAGCCGGTAAATTGTCGGACTTAGCCTCTACAAAACCTTGCTCCATGTTTAATAAAAGTTTACTTCACAAGAAAACAACAATACAACACGTCAAGTTGTCAAGCCAAACACAAACAGGAAATTTCAAATGTCAATTGTCGAAATGTCGACTGTTGTTTGTCATCATTACAAACTGAATCTAGCCACATATTATCAGTGTGGCCTTTTTATAGATACATATTCCCTAGTTTTCGCTTAGTGACGTCACGAATATAGAATAAAATTTCAAAATAGAATTAAAAATTTTCTACCGATTCAATCTTAATAATTTTTATCCTAATATAAAAAAAAATATATTTTATAAAAATACAGGTTTCCACTTTTATTTCGATTGAAGGGAAATACCCCATTATATAAAATTTAATTATGGCATGGTTACTTACCGAATTCATTAGAGAGTTTTTGAACCCTTTAAATTTTAGCACGTCGTTATTGTTATTCTGAGTATGTGCAGTTCCAAAAAGAGTATCAATTTTGGCACTGCGCGTGCTCAGTATAACGATTGCAATAACGATAAAGAAAAAATTTAAGGTGTTCAAAATCTCTTATTAAAAAAGGCAAAGTTAATGCTTATCAAGGGCGGATTTACCATGAATTCAAGTTTTACATTAGCAAAATGCAAAAATGTAATTAGTTAAAAAAATATATAAATGTACCGGGTGGGCTAATTTGCTTGCTATTATAGGACAACTCGAGAACTAAGAGAGATACAAAAAAATTAACCCCCTGTTCTCGAGCTCTTTTTCTGAGACAAACTTAATGCCGAAATGCAAAATGGCCCATCTTCTTTTGTTTTTGAGATATTAGCGAATATTCGATTTTTCAAATTTTCGATGCCTGCGCATATCTCGGTTATTTTAGATATTAGAAAAAAACAACTTATATGTTCTTCTGACACTTTTTTAAAAGGAATGCAGTGGCGTAGGCAATATGTTAATAAGTTGATAAAATTTCGAGTTATGACATAAACTTGTATTTTTTTAAATGAAAATCGTAGTCACCTATGATTTAGTTAGAAAGATAATTTTTTTCTCTTTTCAGCGATATATAATATGTGTGGTTAATTTATTCGACTTAACTATTTTTTATAGAATATTTGACTTTTTAAGGTTAGTAAGAGCTCCCATTTTGTTTTCGCGTAGTAGACGTATATCTTTTGTTTAAAATTTAAGTTATTGACAATTCTAACTGCATTTATCACTTTGTGTCTGTAATTTATACCGCTTGTAATAATTGATCTGCGAATAGTTGTTTCCTAGAAATTTTAGAATACTTTTAAATTTCAAGAATGGCATTTCAAAATTATGAAAAATTCGACAGGCTGGAATATTATATAAGAAACAATTATTACTGTGAAGTTACGCCCACTATGCCAAAACAAAATGGCAGCTATTAACAACGTTAAAAATTCTAAGATTCCTTAAAAAATAGTCAAGCCGAATAAATTAACCACACATATTATATATAGCTGAAAAGAGAACAAAATTATCTTTCTAACTTAATCATAGGCGACTACGATTTTCATTTAAAAAAATACAAGTTTATGTCATAACTCGAAATTTTATCAACTTATTAACATATTGTCTACGCCACTGCATTCCTTTTAAAAAAGTGTCTGAAGAACATATAAGTTGTTTTTTTCTAATATCTAAAATAACCGAGATATGCGCAGGCATCGAAAATTTGAAAAATCGAATATTCGCTAATATCTCAAAAACAAAAGAAGATGGGCCATTTTGCATTTCGGCATTAAGTTTGTTTCAGAAAAAGAGCTCAAGAAAGGGAGGTTAATTTTTTTGTATCTCTCTTAGTTCTCGAGTTGTCCTATAATAGCAAGCAAATTTGGCCACCCGGTGCTTCACTTAAGGATATCTTATTAAACGCTTCTATTTGCTATTTCATGTTTGTCCAAAGAAAAACGTACCTATCTAAATGCACAGATAATTTCTAATTTCACAACATTTTTTAAAAATGTGGTTCTTTGAGATACTCCCCCATGTTGAAAAGCTAAATCCGCCCTTGATTGCTTATTAACACAAAACAGTCTTGACACAAGACACTTGTCAGTCTTGTCACTTTGCGTAAATGTTTGTAAATGCAGGTTAGATTTATTGCAGTGAAATTACCTCTATCTATAGAATGAGATGTTGTCACATTAACTTCTTATTTAGCATGATGTTAGTTATTTGTCTATAAATATTTAATTATTAATATGAACTACTTAGATTGATTTAAAAATGCGGTTAGTGGTCATTAGTAAACTTGATGTTATTGTGATTATTATTAATATGGGTGATAATCTCTTATTTTTCCATGCAAGGTGTGCCTCGTTACGGACCCCCGGCCCACAAACGAGTACGGCAAAGTGTACACGGTGGACTGCCTGGGCAACGTGGTGGGCGGCCGGAGGTGCATCTACAACAACCAGCCGGTGGAGCGACTGCTGGAGCTGACGGCTAAGAGCGTCAAGGAGGGCGAGGCAGTGTGGTTCGGCTGCGAGGTGTCCAAGCGTTTCGCCAGCAAGCAGGGCATCCAGGACCTAAAGATGTAAGGCCGGAGGTAGTTCCCATTACAATGGAAATAAATCAACATGTATACAGGGCGCCCTATTTCTTGACCCGTTGCATGGGTAACTTTTTTATTAGTAGAGATACAAAAACGCTTAAATGAGCAAATTAGTGCAGTTTCGTATTAGTAATTCTACGGTAAGGCGAAAAATTATATACGGGAGAAGGTTGAAAAGTTATTGACAAAAAACGAAAAATCCAACTTTTCTATTATCCCTCGTAGCTCGTTCATTTGAGGAGTTAGAGAAAAATGCTTCACATGTTTTTTGCAGTATTTTTCATGTAAAATGACATGCACTTGCTACTTTTTATATATCTCTTAAAATGGTTGAGAATCACAGTAAAATATATTTTTTTTAAATGTAATGGATAGGTGGCTGTGACATTAACCGAAAGTCCCCTTTTTTCTCTTTCAGATGATATAACATAGTCCATATTTTATCCTTACAAAAGTAATAATAATCGTTGTTTTTAAAGAAAGTTTATTGTCACATCAAGAATGCTATGGAATTAAAACAAAAAATAAGATTCCTGATATTTTTAAAAACGTCTAGTTGGCATTTAATTATTGACAGATCATACGTGACATTTTTAGTTTTTGTTAAGTAGTTTATTGTTTATTATTAATACTGCATACAAAATAATAGTGTTGCAAATATGTACACCAACGAAGAGAAAAATGATATGCTATTTTGTTATTATAACCAAAATCGAGATGCACAAGCTGCAGCGAATCTTTATTTTGAAACTTACATGGAACGAAGACAACCCCATCATAGAATATTTAGACAGCTGGAAAATAATATACGATTATACGGTTCTTTTTCAAAGCCTAAGGATGAAAGAAACTTCAATGAAGACACTGAAATAAATGTTTTGGCTTATGTAAATTTTAAACAATTTAAAGCCTTTATTCCATATGCAATACTTTATATCCAGCTGATAATCAAAGAAGGATGACATTTTGTCGATGGTACATTTCAAAATGCGAAGAGGATCTAGACTTCTGGAAAAAGATTTTATTCAGTGATGAAAGTAGATTTACCAACAATGGTATTTTTAACCGCCATAATAACATAATGTGGTGCTGAGAAAATCCACATCTTGTTTCTGAAAGAAGAAATCAACGTCAATTTGGGATAAATGTGTGGTGTGGAATTTTTTGTGGCAAAATTATTGGCCCATATTTTTACGAAGATAATTTGAATGCGAATAATTACCTTCATTTTCTAAGGAATACTCTAACAGAGGAATATTTAAATGAATTACCACTTCATATTTTTAGAAATCTTAAATACTTCCAACACGATGGAGCACCTGCGCATAATTCCCGCGACGTAAAACAATATTTACATGAACAGTTTGATAATGTTATAGGAAATAGAATGGATATCGACTGGCCAGCGCGAACACCTGATTTGACCCCCTTAGATTTCTTTCTTTGGGGGTTATTGAAAGATAAAGTTTATGTGACAGCTCCTCTAGATATAGAGGATCTAAAAGTCAGGATTCAAGATGCAATTAGAAGCATACATGGACATACAATAAATAATGTTTTAAGAAGTATCCAGAAACGTTGCTTACTATGTATCCAACAGGATGGTGGTCATTTCGAACATTTACTTCAATATAATTAATTAATTAATAATTTCTGTTCTCAAAACAATCATTTGTTCCATAATCCATAGCATTCTTGATGTGACAATAAACTTTCTTTAAAAACAACGATTATTATTACTTTTGTAAGGATAAAATATGGACTATGTTATATCATCTGAAAGAGAAAAAAGGGGACTTTCGGTTAATGTCACAGCCACCTATCCATTACATTTAAAAAAAATATATTTTACTGTGATTCTCAACCATTTTAAGAGATATATAAAAAGTAGCAAGTGCATGTCATTTTACATGAAAAATACTGCAAAAAACATGTGAAGCATTTTTCTCTAACTCTTCAAATGAACGAGCTACGAGGGATAATAGAAAAGTTGGATTTTTCGTTTTTTGTCAATAACTTTTCAACCTTCCCCCGTATATAATTTTTCGCCTTACCGTAGAATTACTAATACGAAACTGCACTAATTTGCTCATTTAAGCGTTTTTGTATCTCTACTAATAAAAAAGTTACCCATGCAACGGGTCAAGAAATAGGGCGCCCTGTATAGGGTGATTCAGTCATTATTACATTAATTTTAAAAGAATATAGGGAAAAATGAGTATAATACGAATATACAATTCAAAAAATTTTTATATCCAAATTTACGTTGAAAAACATATTTTGCAATCATTATTTAAGCCCCTTATTTAGACTGTGGCAGCTCGCCAAGGGACGCAAGTGACGAACCGCTTCACCTAAAATTTCCATTTAGTTTTATCATTTAAAATTATTTTTAATATCATATACATTTTGTAATTTAGATATATTTTGACACTGAAAATGTATTGTGTTTCTTTGAAGCACAGAAATAAACAATAATTATTATAAAACGTTGCGCGCTGAACGCCTTCTAAAAAAACATTGCCTTCATTGAGAGCGATCATTAAACCGTATACTGTTCCGTTCTTATAATATGCAAGTGACGCATATTGCTATCAGGTCGTGTTTCCGCGACAGTCGTGACGGCGGTTGCCATGGCAACAGGGCAGTCGATACGTGACTAAACTGCCCTGGGGGCGAATAAGTGTTGCAGATTTTGATAGCCGCATCACTTCATTCCTATTGTTCTGTCCTCAGATTAACCATATACAAGATAAATAAAAAACAGCCAGAGAAAAATGTCCACGAAATGAAATATAATTAAATAAACAAATCCCACTGCATGCCATTGGTTCGTTACAGTTTTTGACGGACCGAGATATGCCGAAAATACACGACACAACGACTCGTGACTTTATATTTGTTTTGAAGTTTTGTGAACGTAAATTTATTTAAGTATTTTATGTGATATCATCATGGTCATCAGTCAATAATCTAGGCTGTGTTATAGATTTTTAGTTTGTGGAAAATCTTTGTGGACAGTGAAATGACTATTAAATGCATAGTTTTCCATAAATCGGGCAAAAAAGGTGATGGGAGATCGTTCCACCGGTAAGTAAACAATGCTGACCATAGACGTATCATTCGTTAGGAATTCAACTTACGTATAATGTTCATGGGTAATATAAGTAATATAGATAATATTGTAGTTTTATATTGTATATTTTCTATGGATAATAGTTTCTGATCCTCATAAAATTATTTGGAGACAATGAAATTTTTTCATATTTCTTTCATCGTTCAAGGAAAATTTCAAATGTTAACCCCTCTTTGAAAAAATTTAAAATATAGATAAGAGTATTAGATGTAGTTTTGATTTAGAATGGGAAGTGAATTCCGAACCGAAAAAAATGTATTTTCTTATTTCACTTTCAAGTTTTTAGTAGGTATAAAGTATTATGAATATCTTTATATTATATCGCTACTTTATTTGGATATTTGGCCACAATTCTGAACAAATTAATAAAATTTTGAGTAAACAATACATACTCCTGTATAAAATGTATAAATATCATAAAACATAGTACACACTTTAAGTTAAAATAGCACTAACATTTCGGAAACTTCACTGTCAGAAGAATGTATTGTGTTCTATGATATTTATGTATCTATATTTAAGAAAAAACTCTAACAGACTCTTCGGTGCAGAGGTTTATTTTCTTACTTTTTTATTAGTTTTTTCTGAATTTTAGGAAAATAGCTAAATAAAGTAAAGTATGCATTGCGTATTATGTTATATACCTAGCTACCTAGTTTTTGTAGATGTTAGGGGTTTTTTTTTAATCGTGAGGCAATAGGTACTTTACGTTGTTATAAACACCTTTAAAAACATTAATAAACCCTCTTATTTTGAGAAATACTGGCTGCCACTGGTAGCTATTTACAAACAGTTAAATAAACACTCCCCCTTTCGTAAAATGTTGTTTATTAGATGGACAGGCATATTAATGCTTTGGGTATTGCTGTTACTTATCTTTTACATGGTTAATCTGAGGTTAGAAACACCTTTAAAAATATCAATAGACCCTTTTCTTATTTTGAGAAATACCGCCGCCACTGGTAGTTGTTTACAAACAGTTGAGTAAACATCCCCCCCGCCGCAAATATCTGTTTATTACATGGACAGGCATATTAATGCTTTAGGTATTGTTGTTACTTATCTTGTACATGGTTAATCTGAGGTTCTGTCAGTTTTGCTTCTATACGCGACGCCGCGCCGGTTAAAAAACAATTTTTAATAATAAATAATCATTGTTTTCTATCAATCGTAGAAATGTTTCCTATGCATGATCCAGTTCGTGTTTTATTAGAAACACCATTTTCTAGATGGAAAAATGAGGACAAAAAAGATTTTTTAAATTGCGAGAGACCTGTGCCTTCTCTCGATGTCAAAAAAAAGGGACAGTCAAGAGACAAAGTGATCGTTCGGAAGTTTCAGAATGAGTGGTATTCGGAGTATAAGTGGTTGTGTGGAAGTGTGGAAAATCGGGTAAGTCCTTAGATACTTTTTTAAAGATGGCGAATTCGCCGCTTTGTATCCGTCTACTTCACCTATCATAAAGTTCACAAGCAACCGGCAACTGCAATGACCTTGAATTTGCTTGAAATTTTCGCATGCGGCGCTGTTTTCATTTCCAAGCCTGCGGCTCCCACCTCAGTCCATAGTCCGCGTCACCTATTTGCTGACCCACGAGCCGTCACTGCCGCTGACAGCCTCAATTCATACACAGCTGAAGGAACTAGGTAGCAGGCCTATGCACAACGTTGCCACATTTAAAGTCACCTAACATCAACAGCAAGATTATTAGAATTTTACTGTTTGTATTATGACATCTATATCATAATTTTTATGACAGATGATGACATAAATGATCTATGTCAAACGATTTTATTGATTAATTTAGAAACTCCTATGTTTCTTCTTGCTCACTTGAACCAATAAAAATTGTAAAATTAAAATATGCAATGAATGCTGAATCATAAGAAAAACATTTCTATTAAAAATTCAAAGTAAAGCGGTCAGATGTTCCGGTAGAAAATGCAGCTCAATTAAACGATCTCCGTTCACTCCTGCACATATGTGTATTTCGTCTGAGCAAATGTGAGTGTTATAACTGCAAAAACATTAGCTGTGTTTAACAGTTTCAAAAATATTATTTGTTATTGAAATTGTACAACATCACAACTCAATGGATCAAAGAATAAACCATTTACATTTCGTTACAGAAATATTACATTTAAAAAACCAACACTCAATTGGTGAATCATCAAAAGGGGCTTGAAAAATTTTTCTTATGTAGTAGAATGAACTATCGACGAAGCCAGGAATCGAACCCGGGATTTTCGGCTTTCCAGGCCAATGCTCTTCCAAGTCGGCTATCGCGCTACCACATTTCCATTCTACTAATCAGGATACCGCTCTTAACATAATTTACTATAGTTCGGCCATACCTGACAACACAGTCGTCCGCGGGTGCCGGCCGTAATCTGATGCCTCGGTAAACATAATCATAAGGTGAACCGTGCTGTCAGGTGATTTCCTATCCCACTTCTGAAGCTGTAGTAGAATGAAAAATGTTACGATGCAGCCGGTGATGAAATCCAGGACCTTCGGCGTTCCGGCCAATGCTCTTCCAACTGAGCTACCACACTTCCATTCTACTAATCAGGATACCGTTCTTAACATATTAAAGTTCGGCCATACATGACAACACAGCCATCCTCGGCTGCCGGTCATAATCCGACAACTCGGTAAACATAATTCATGAACATAAGGTGAACCGTGCTGCCAGGTGGATTCCTATCCCACTTCTGAAGCTGTAGTAGAATGAAAAATGTTTTGATGCAGCCGGGGATCGAACCCGGGACCTTCGCCGTTCCGGCCAATGCTCTTCCAACTGGGCTACCGCGCTTCCACACTTCCATTCTACTAATCAGGATACCGTTATTAACATAATTTACTACAGTTCAGCCAGACCTGACAATAGAGCCGTCCTCGGCTCCCGGCCATAATCCGACGGCTCGGTAAACATAATTCATAAACATAAGGTGAACCGTGCTGTCAGGTGATTTCGTATCCCACTTCTGAAGCTGTAGTGGAATGAAAAATGTTTCGACGCAGTCGGGGATCGAATCCAGGACCTTCGGCATTTCAGGCTAATGCTTTTCCAACTGTGCTACCACACTTTCATTCTACTAATTAGGATACCGTTCTTAACATAATTTACTACAGTTCGGCCAGACCTGACGACAGAGCCGTCCTCGGCTCCCGGCCATAATCTGACCCCTTGGTAAACAAAATTCATAAACATAAGGTGAACCGTGCTGCCAGGTGGATTCCTATCCCACTTCTGAAGCTGTAGTAGAATGAAAAATGTTTTGATGCAGCCGGGGATCGAACCCGGGACCTTCGCCGTTCCGGCCAATGCTCTTCCAACTGGGCTACCGCGCTTTCACACTTCCATTCTACTAATCAGGATACCGTTATTAACATAATTTACTACAGTTCAGCCAGACCTGACGACAGAGCCGTCCTCGGCTCCCGGCCATAATCCGACGGCTCGGTAAACATAATTCATAAACATAAGGTGAACCGTGCTGTCAGGTGATTTCGTATCCCACTTCTGAAGCTGTAGTGGAATGAAAAATGTTTCGACGCAGTCGGGGATCGAATCCAAGACCTTCGGCATTTCAGGCTAATGCTTTTCCAACTGTGCTACCACACTTCCATTCTACTAATTAGGATACCGTTCTTAACATAATTTACTACAGTTCGGCCAGACCTGACGACAGAGCCGTCCTCGGCTCCCGGCCATAATCTGACCCCTTGGTAAACAAAATTCATAAACATAAGGTGAACCGTGCTGCCAGGTGGATTTCCTATCCCACTTCTGAAGCTGTAGTAGAATAAAAATGCTTCGAAGCCACCAGGGATCGAACCCGGCATCTTCCATCAGATTTTTTGTTCTACTACAGATTCTCGGTAACCCTCGAAAACATACCCATTTGAACCACCCTGTACTTTACAAATATGTACTGTGAATGTAGTTTATATTTCACTTTTAACTTGTATTTTTTATTAATAAAATATGAGCGTGATGCTGATTGTTTGACCTTTCAGACATGATTTCCAACTGCTGTTTGGCGTGGACATCCAAACCACCATGTCCAAGGCCGATAGGCTGCTGTATGGGGAAAGTGCCATGTCCCACGCGATGGTGTTCACTGCAATAAATACAAACGTAAGTTACTGTCACTTCAATTAAGTTCTGTTAGGTGTTACGGCGGTTTTCCACTAAACGGACAGTTGAGTTTATGTCGTGTTTGTGTTTTCTAGAACTTGAAAAACAAAAACAAAGCTGAAACAAACCCGAAACAAACCCAAAACCCTTGTTTCCATCAAGCGGGCTACATTTTGTTCGAGTTTTGTTTTTGTTTTCGGTCCTTTTCCACTGGTTGTCGCGAGAAAGTCAGAACATATTTTTTCTTCAATAACCAACCAACATGTTTAGAGAAGATTTTTTAATTCTTAGTTGTGGCTGGTTTATACTGAAGTCCTTGGAAAAAAAGTAAGTGTATATATGTACGGCGTCTATTAATAAACTACCTGTATACTATATGTAACTATATACAGGGTGAACCAAATCTGACTGTGTGTACAGGGATCTCGGAAACTAGAAGAGATACAGAAATGGTTAAATGAGCAAAGTAGTGCAAAATTTAATGCCCGTCAATAATCCGCTAATAAAACAATTGAATTTCGCACCGTTTAGATTTTATTTAGAAAACAGTGAAAATCGACAGTTTTTAAATTTGCTTCTAACTCTTTTGTTTGCATTCGGATCGAAAAAATTCAAAAGCCATTTTGGGCTGTTTTTTACGGGGATTCCAGTGGCGTAGTTAGATTTTTGCTATGATACATAATTCCATTTTTCTAATGGACGCCATATTGGATTTTTGAATTTAGCGATTTTTTCTGATTACTCTGATATAGTACATGTCATATTTCCAATCTACGATGTAGCCTTAGTAACGCAAAATATTATTTTTAAGAACAAAATAGTAGGCCTTGAAGATAAGTGTGACAGCAATAAACAAACACCATATTGCGAATAAATATTATAATCTGAACAAATATGAACAACTTTGATAAATAACTCTATAGGTAGGTATACTGAAATCTAATAACAAACTAAAATACCTAAACAAAAGTACTTAATAATAATAATAATAAAATCTTTATTAGCAACAGCTAAACAAAACATACAAAAACTTTATTATAATCTACGTATAAGTCTTTAGTACATATTCCTTCAAAGCAATTTTAAACTTTTTGTAGTGTTCACAATTTTTCAGTTCAATAGGCAATGCATTGAACATCCTTAATCCCTTATACAAAATTGTTTTATTCAACATAGTTGTCCTAGCACACCTTATATAAAAGTTGTATTTATTTCTAATATCATATGAGTGAATTTCATTTACATTTTGCACTTTATCGCATAGATACCCAGCAGCATTCCCTGTCTTAATTCTATATATAAAATCTAAGGACCTAAAAATAGTTTTTTGGTTAACACTCATAAAGTTGAGTATTTCAAGCATTAGTTTTATTGGTGTGTAACGGTTACATTTTAGTATAATTCTCATAGCTTTATTCTGCATTCTTTGGAGTTTGTTCATTTCATTTTGGTTTAAATTGAATAAAACAGTTGAGCAATACTCAAAATGTGGACCAATTATTGAGTTGTATATTAACACCCTAGTATTCATAGACACATTTTTACCTACTCTTCTAAACCAATATACTTTTTTTGATAACTTATTTAATACATAATCACAATGTTTCTTGAAGTTCAAATTTTCATCTATAATAACTCCTAAGTATTTTATATGATCTACTCTCTCAATATTATAGCCATTAACAGCAACATTAGTATCTATACCAATACTTAACTTATTTATCTTATAATTATTTCCTATTAACATAAATTTGGTTTTATCTAAATTAAGTTGCATGCTACTTTTCAGTAGCCACTTATTAACACGATCTAATTCAACATTAATTGTTTCACACATCTGATCAATGTCTGTGCCACTTATATATACAACTGTATCATCAGCAAACATCGAAATTTTACATTTCTGAACATTATCCACAATACCATTTATATACAAAGCAAACAGAATAGGGCCCAGGATAGTACCTTGAGGTACACCATGATTTACTTTCAATTTATCTGATACTGCACATTTATATTTAACACATTGTGTTCTGTTTTTTAAATAACTTTTGAACCAATTTAAAACAGTATTTGTTAATCCTATTTGCTCCAGCCTAGAAATCAGCATCTGCTTATTTATTGTTTCAAACGCTCTTTTTAGATCCAAGAATACCACCAAAATGACCTCCTTGTTTTCCATACATTCTATCCATTCATCACATAAATTTATAACTGCAGATTCACATGAGAATGTTTTCCTAAACCCCGACTGGTTGGGTACTAATATATTATTACTCTCACAAAAATCCACAAGCTGCTGTTTCACCTCTGCTTCTATTATCTTTCCAAATATTGTAACAGTATTAATGGGCCTATGATGTTCACATTTTTGTGAGTTCAGGATTTTTGGTACTGGTATTACATAGGAAATTTTCCATTTTTCCGGAAAAACTCCATGATATAAGGATGAATTTACGACATCAAGAAGGCGATCTCCTACTACTTCAAAAGCATCTTTAATCATATCCGTAGAAACAAAGTGCTCAGGATCAATTGTATTTTTTAATGCATACATAATTTCTCTTAGTCGACTCATCTCAATTGCCACAAAACTTCCAAATACACTTGAACCTTTTTTACACACAGTTTCTTCATCAATTAATTGAACTTTCATAGAGCCTACAATGGTTTCAATGCTGTTAATAAAATAAAAATTAAATTTCTCAGCTATAATAGTCTGCTCTTTTTCTACTACATTGTCAAAGACTATATCATCACAGATTAGATTTTTTCCTGGCAACAGTCTTTTAAGTTCTTTCCATAATTCCGCACCTTTTTTATTTCTTATAATGCTTTTAAAAAACTCCTCTTTTTTATCTCTTATTATTTTTGTGACAAAATTCCTCTTCGTTTTGTATTTTTCCCAGTCATTTCCATTTTTTGTAAACACCGCTATTTTGTATAATTTATTCCTCTGAGAAATATTTTCTTTTACCTCTTCATCAATCCAGTTTCCTGTAATAGTATTATTATTATACATTTTAACATCATTTACTGGACACATAGTTTCCAGCACAATTCCCATGTCAGCAACAAATTTCTCCGAGATTCTGTTTACATCCGATATGTTACCATTCCATATTGTTTCCCTTAATTTATCTTGAAATGTTTCTTTATTATAATTTTTGCTATTTCTATACCTTCTCATCGTAAACTTCTCCTCTTTGATACCATCATTTCTAATTTCAAATTTCAATATATTGTGATCTGATATTTTTGGACTTAGCCAATTTTCATGTTGCATGTCTTTATCGTTCGTTATAATATAATCAATCAACGTTTCACTATTCTGCGTAATTCTAGTAGCCGTAGTCACAATTTGATAAAGACCATTTTGATAAATGATATTCTTAATTTTATCACCATAAAATGAATTTCTAAGATAATCAAAATTAAAATCCCCACTTATTACAGTTTTTCCAGTAAATTCCATGTTCTCCAAAAAATTTTCAAAAAATTCCACAAATAAGTTATCCTTTGTCTGGGGTGGATGATACATTGTTATTATATGATACAATTCTGTTAATACTGTTAATATGTTAGTGTTCGAAATGTCCACCATTATTATTCCGGCATTTGACACATCAGGTTCGAATGGAATTAACTGCTTTCCTTATGTGACGTCTAACTAGAGTAGCAAAAGCATTCGTCATACATTCTTGCAGCTCTTCAATGGTCTGATATTGATGGTTTATGGACTATAGACAATGTTTTTAATAGTGCCCCATAGGAAGAAATCTAGTGGCGTCAAATCAGGACTCCTTGCAGGCCACTGAATAGGAGCGTTTCTGCCAATCCATGTATGTATGTGGAAAAACGACATTTAAATATTCGCATACAGCCCTACTACTATGTGGCTATGCTCCATCATGCTGGAACCAAATTAAATTTCTTAATATGTGTAGCGGTAGATCATCAAGAATATTTTGCAAATCATTTTGCAAGAAACGCAAATACCGATTTCCAGTCAGATTTTCATGGAATATGTACAGTCCTATTAATGATGAACCCACACCACACACTAAACCCGAATTTTATTTGAGGCCTTACTTGAACAACATGATGTGTATTTTGTTGTGCCCATTCATGTTCGTTCTGACGGTTAAACATTCCACAATTTGTAAATCGGCTTTCATCAGTCCATAAAACTTGAAATGGAAATTCAGGATTTTAACCCCACATATTCACCAACCAATTGCAAAAGACACTCCTTCTTTCATAGTCTCCTGGATATAAATTGTGTAAGGGATGTTTTTTGTATGGGTGGAATTTATGTTTTTTGAGAATTGTAACTGCTGTTGTTTGTAAAGTACCAGCTTCTTGGGCAATTTGCCTTGTTGATATTTCAGCATTATGGTGTACGCAAGCAACATTGATTTCGGATACTTGGTCAATAGTATTGTCAATTCTATTCGGCTTTTTGAACGCTCCAAAATCTCTTAAATTTGAACACAAATATTTGAAAGTACTTAGTGATGGCTGCCGGCGATCAAAATATCGTTCAAAATATAGTTGTGCAGCCCTCGTGCTATTTCTCCGACTCTCACCATAGCACAATATCATATCCAACTTTTCTTCATTGGAAAATTCAATTTTCACTAATAATTCTCTTTATAATGACACTAGTTAGGTATATTTTAGTTGTACTCGATGAAAACTACCGAATGTTGATAATTATTATGACAGCACAATAAAATATTGTTTTGTTTCTTGATAAATCGTGGCCAACTCAAAGAATTTCTTTGAAATCGGCTTTGGATACATCCTATAATTCATATTTCGGTTTTAGCTACATTTTTATTTTTTTAATACATATTTGCTTGTGTTTCTTTAGGATTAGAGATATAATATGCCTCGTTTATATCCATTATGCCTTTTTTATTATTCTGATGCCTACTTTCATAGCCTATCGATGATTTTGTTCTTAAAAATAATATTTTGCGTTACTAAGGCTACATCGTAGATTATAAATATGACATGTGCTATATCAGAGTAATCAGAAAAAATCGCTAAATTCAAAAATGCAAAAATCCAATATGGCGTCCATTAGAAAAAATAAAGTTGCTAGCATTTTCTCGAAAAGTATGTATCATAGCAAAAATCTAACTATGCCGCTGGAAGCTCCGTAAGAAACTGCCCAAAATGGCTTTTGAATTTTTTCGATCCGAATGCAAACAAAAGAGTTAGAAGCAAATTTGAAAACTGTCGATTTTCACTTTTTTCTAAATAAATCTAGACGGTGCGAAATTCAATTGTTTTCTTAGCGGATTATTGACGGGCATTAAATTCTGCCCATTTAACCATTTCTGTATCTCTTCTAGTTTCCGAGATCCCTGTACACACAGTCAGATTTGGTTCACCCTGTATACAAACATTACAAGTTAAATAAAAGATTGTTAAAAACGTTATTACTTACCTACCAATTTGGTATAAAATTCGTATTCAGACTAGCAGGGCGAAACTGGAAAACACAACACGACCGTTTCCACTAAACAGACTCGAGTTTCAAAACACATCGAAACCTTTTGATGTTACCGCTTCCGAGCGGGACCAGAAAAACAAAACTCCAACTGTCGCAAAACACGCCAGTCTCCAAAAAGTTTGCAAAAAACGGTTTTGTGTTATTCGACACGAGTTTGTGTTTTGTTTTTGTTTTGTCCGTTTAGTGGAAAACCGTCTTTAGAGTTAAAAGTACTGGGGGAAAATTTCAAGAATTATGTTTATTTGAATATTCTAACAAAATTTCACGGTAGATTATGTTAAGGTAGATTTTTTATTCACGGTTTTGTGAATAAAAAATCTACCTTAACAAATTTGTGTGTTTTCAGTGACTACATTGCAAAAAATATAAACAACTCTCAGATTGATACTGTATACACCGACCTAGCAAAGGCGTTCGATAGAGTTAACCACAATATCATGTTGGAAAAATTGCATTCCTTTTCCTTTAATGACAACTTGATACAGTTTTTAAGATCCTATCTCACCAATCGATCTAATTTTGTCAAATTTAATAATAGCAAGTCAGATACCTTTGTTACTACTTCAGGGGTTCCCCAGGGTTCTATACTCGGGCCATTGCTATTTGTAATGTTTATTAACAATATATCCGATTACATTAAGTATGCTAAATTCCTGCTTTATGCAGATGACTTAAAAATCTATCTTTCAATAAGATCAAATCACGATATTGATAAGCTGAAGACTGATGTTGAAGCCATTTCTGATTTTTGTGAGGATAATGATCTGGCCCTGAATGAAACAAAATGTAAAGTGGTATCATACAACAGAAGGAAAAGTACTTTGGTAGGAGCATATACTGTAAATGGTGTCGAAATTGAGGTACTGAATGAAATTAAAGACCTTGGTGTGCTCTTTACAAAACACTTTTCATTCGATCAACACATCTTGCAGTTAACAGCAGAGTGTTATAGAAAACTTGGTTTTGTTTTAAGAGCCAGTCATGATTTTAGACCTGACATAACTGTAACTCTATTTAATTCATATGTACGTTCTAAACTCGAATACTGTTGTGTTATATGGAACCCTAGAACTCTGATATACACTGAAATGTTGGAAAAAATCCAGAAAAGATTTCTAAAATCTTTGTACTTGAAGCGACATGGGACTTATCCATTTTTAATATCATATGAGTACCAAAGAACTGATTTTAATATATGTCCTTTAAGCAAGCGTCGTGAAAATGCTCAAATTTTATTTATTTTTAATATATTGCATAATCGAATGGTGGTACCTGACATACTGTTGGCTATAAATATTAATGTACCCGATATTAGATTGAGAATTAGAAATAATATTTTTAAGATAACTAATATAGATTCTCCCATCGATAGCTGTTTGTCGGCTGTTAATAATCTTCTCGGAAATCATGATGTTGACATTTTTAATATAAGTAAAAATAGGCTACTTTCTTGCCTTTGATGTTCACTGATATTTGTGTGTATGGTATGTGTGTGTGTTTTATACATTTGATTATTTCCTTTTTAATCTGTATTTTATTGCATTAACCATGTGTTTTTATGTTTTATTGAATTTTTTTGTTTCTGTATTGTATTGCAATAGGAATAGGTAGTGCGTATGTATAATTGGATTTTTGTCTGTTCGTACGCACTGGATAAATAAATAAATAAATAAATAAAAATTAGTCTATCTAACACACAGACATAAAAACCAACTATTATTACTCATAGACAATGAATCAGCTGTAAATGTTTTAAGTTCAGTTTAAAATTGGACTTGCAACCAGCGTGCACGCTAGTTACTGTCAATTTCTGTATTTAGAGTTCTTGAGAATTATTAGTCTAGGCCATCGTTTCTCAACCTGGGGTCGCGGACAGGTATAGAAGGGGTCGCAGACTGTCAAAAAAAGGCATCCATACGAAAAATCCTTTTATTAAATAATAAACGTTCAGTTATAATCATTCTACTAACTGCATCATGTAATAAAACAGACTAATAACTAAATATATGTTCATTTATTCTATATTCTTCTATATGTGGATGAACATCGGAAACACACAGTAGATTACACACAGGAAGTTAGTAAATTATTTTCAAGTGATAATAGCCGATTTCTATATAAAGACACCATTGAGGAAAACCCTTTTTCGTACAAGTAAGAAGTAGCAAATGGAATTAATGTTTTTAAAGCTTCAGTTCCTAAGCTTCCGTATTCACATCGTCGTGCAAGCCAAAACTTATCTAAATCTTGAGACAAAAATTGTAGTTGTAAGTTTTGTCTGCCGATATTGTCTGTGAGGGGGTCGTTAGGCTTTTTACTTTATTTTTTGGCTTTTTCGGGGGTCGTCACCCTAAAAAGGTTGAGAAACGATGGTCTAGGCCTTCTTAATGAAACAAGGAGAAAATTAAAAATTTTATTTCAGTGGGATCCTTTTCATAATGGACATTCTAAGGCCCGGTTTTTGAATTGGAAGTTAAACTACGAATTAAGTAACTAATACCTATTTGTTAACTCTGAGTTAAGACGTGGGTGTGAGTTACTTAACCGCCTCTTTAATTGAACGTTGCATATCTTTGTTTATCTTATTACTGAAATAGGGGTATGTTGACACTCTTAAATGGTTATCGGGCAAAGAATTGTGGTTCCTTGACGTCGATTAACCACCATGAATTGACATTTACTTCAGTAAAATAACGATTTATATCGGATAAAATTAATAGTCTTGAAAATTGGTAGAAATGTTAAGGATACCATAAGTATTATTAAACCGAAAAGTTCCCACCCCTAAGTAGTGTGCTTCATCCCTTTATTATTAACGTGTAACGGTGGACGTTATTTCCACCACAATTTTGAGGTTTTCTTTATTATCTCCGGAACGGTGCACTTTTTGATAAAAATACCTCGATACAAAATTATTCCTTATAAAATTCTCTATAAAAAACGTCTCTACACTTTTTTTTCCCTAAAATTATAGTACTATAGGAAATAAGGCGCACACGTAGAGGTTGGTTCCGAATAATTTAGTTGGAAGCAGTTTTCTCTACCCTTGTTATATCAATGAACACACATTGGTACTCCAAAACAAAAAACCACGGTAAGTCGTCATAAAGCCGATTTAAACAAAATGTTCTTGATTCTAGCTGTTTTCGTTACATTAGTATGTTTTAATTTGTTTAAAACGTTTTCTTATCCAAAATGTTTATAATATACAGGGTGTCCACCTAGTGCGCGTAAGTCCAATATCTGGGTTAATAAAAGAGATAACTTAATTTTTTTTTCTACAGGGTTGTCTAATATCCCGAGCTGCACAAAATGAAAATATATTTACATATTCAGGGTGTTCAGTTTTTCCTGGACAGGTACCAACTTCGTTTTTCTAAATGGAAATATATATTTTTTATTGCTTTTTCGAACTAAACCCTTGATTTTAGTAGGACTTTCATCAGCCTTCCCTATACCTACCTTAAACTGTTTTTGAAATATTGACGGGTGAATATTGGCATTTTTGCAACTTTGACACCCTGTAAAATCTAAACGGTTTGAGATCAAGCAAAACGGTTTGCACATTCCTATCTTAACTTTTCATAAGCTATCGTTTGGTACTAATTTCAGAATTATCCAAAAATTTAAAATTTTCTGAAAATTTTGAAATTTTTTTATTCCTGTATAAATTTGAAATTAGTACCAAACGATAGCTTATGAAAAGTTAAGATAGGAATGTGCAAACCGTTTTGCTTGATCTCAAACAGTTTAGATTTTACAGGGTGTCAAAGTTGCAAAAATGTCAATATTCACCCGTCAATATTTCAAAAACAGTTTAAGTTAGGTATAGGGAAGGCTGATGAAAGTCCTACTAAAATCAAGGGTTTAGTTCGAAAAAGCAATAAAAAATATATATTTCCATTTAGAAAAACGAAGTTGGTACCTGTCCAGGAAAAACTGAACACCCTGAATATGTAAATATATTTTCATTTTGTGCAGCTCGGGATATTAGACAACCCTGTAGAAAAAAAAATTAAGTTATCTCTTTTATTAACCCAGATATTGGACTTACGCGCACTAGGTGGACACCCTGTATAATTTAACAAAATGTTTTGTATAAAGGCGTTTTGGTTCTACAAGTGTATTTATGTAAAACGTTTTAAGGGAAACGTTTTGCGAAGAATCTCTTTGTTAGAAGCGCAAACGCTAACACCTGTGTTATTCAAAAACAGGTTGGCACACGTACAGTAGTATCAGAGTTTATAGATCCCGCTTACATCTATAAACTGTGGTAGTATCACTAGTATCGTATGTTTGTAGGATATATATTTTTTCATTATTTTTTTTTTTTATATACTATTTATAGGATGCATCCAATAATTTCTGTCAGTCTCAATATACGGCTGTAAATATATCCAAAGACACACACCAACAATTTCTTCCTCATCTGAATCCATATCACCAAACTACCAAACGAATGACTAAAAAACGCAGTTGTAGAAAACGTTTTGTTTAGGTTAAGTTGATTTTTCAAGAGCGTTGGTTCATCAATTTGCGTCAGTATAGAGGAAAACGTTTTTGTTTTAAAGAAAAAAGCTTGTTTTCAGAACGTTTCTGCCTTTTACATGTATGTCAAACAGTCTTGCTATAAAGCAAAGCGTTTTGTCTAACTGCATTTTCATTTTATCAATGTACAGTGTGATTCACTTTCGAGTGTGTAACATGGGTATCTCGCTTATTACAAAAGATAGACTGTAGGTTTAAATTCGGCAAAGTTGCGAAATTTTGTGCTCAATAAGTTGACGCAAAGAAAACCCCCATATCTGCTTTTGTTTTTGAGTAAGAGGCAAAAACCAATTTTTTCCGGTTTTCGTTTTCAGGCCATAACTTCTATATTTTTGAAAATATTGGCTTATCATTTTCACATTATTAGGACACTTTCTTGAGACAAATACGATGCCGCAAACTGTTTTTTAAAAAATGTCACTTCTATTGTATATCATTGTCAACTTTATTTTTTCTTATGGGCGCCATATTAATTTTTCTCATATTTGAATAAACCGATTTTTTCTGAATACAACAATATAATATATGTTAATATTTGCCTAAAAAATAAGGGCATTATGAAGAAAAATAGGTATTTTTTTGAAAATGTCTAGTTAGCTATGGCCATGACAGTCAATTCTTGACAAACCACAAATGCCACTTATAATTTTTATAAACTGCATCTGTGGAGTACTTTTTACATTGACTAACGATGTATTCAACCGAAGAGAAACAAGATATAGATATTTATTACAGATGTAACCAAAATTTAAACAGAACAGTTGAAGAATATTTAAACACATATCCTGAAAGACGACAACCATGCAAGATATATATTACTACTACTATACTATACTACTACTACTATACTATACTATATTACTAAACTGCACTGTAATTTAAGAAATTATGGCAGTTAATATATGTCTTGCATGGTTGTCGTCTTTCAGGATATGTGTTTAAATATTCTTCAACTGTTCTGTTTAAATTTTTGTTACATCTGTAATAAATATCTATAATACCTTGTTTCTCTTCGGTTGAATACATCGTTAGTCAATGTAAAAAGTACTCCACAGATGCAGTTTATAAAAATTATAATTGGCATTTGTGGTTTGTCATGAATTGACTGTCATGGCCATGGCTAACTTGACATTTTCAAAAAAATACCTATTTTTCTTCATAATGCCCTTATTTTTTAGGCAAATATTAACATATTATATTATATTGTTGTATTCAGAAAAAATCGGTTTATTCAAATATGAGAAAAATTAATATGGCGCCCATAAGAAAAAATAAAGTTGACAATGATATACAATAGAAGTGACATTTTTTTAAAAAACAGTTTGCGGCATCGTATTTGTCTCAAGAAAGTGTCCTAATAATGTGAAAACGATAAGCCAATATTTTCAAAAATATAGAAGTTATGGCCAGAAAACGAAAACAGGAAAAAATTTGTTTTTGCCCCTTACTCAAAAACAAAAGCAGATATGGGGGTTTTCTTTGCGCCAATTTATTGAGCACAAAATTTTGCATCTTTGCCGAATTTAAACCTACAGTCTATCTTTTGTAATAAGCGAGATACCCATGTTACACACTCGAAAGTGAATCACCCTGTACAGGCAGCCTACAATAATGCACTATCACAGTGACCTTGGGTCGTCTGAGACGGGGTAGCGGGAGAGAGTGAAATTTGTTACACTGTGGACTGTGGAGTAGTGTATGGCTATTTATACTTTTTTCGCGTAAAGATAGCTTTGGAAATAGCCATACGGATACTCTGCGAATTATATGACATTTGTGCCTCATTTCCTAAAGTATTATTAATTTTAGGAAAAAAAGCGTAGATATGTTTTTTATGGAGATAAGGACCAATTTTATAAGGACTAATTTTGTATATAGGTATTTTTATCAAAAAGTGCAACGTTCCCGAGACAATCTAGAAAACCCCAAAATAGGGGTGGAAACGACGTCCTAGGGAATGAAGCACACTACTTAGGGGTTGGAACTTTTCGGTTTAATAATATTGATGCTACCCCCATTATTTCTACCAATTTTTGAAACTTTATAAACGGTATTACAGTATATTATATTATTACAATAAGATAAGTAATTGCCTATTGGTCAGTATATAAAATGGTCGTTTTCAAGAATAACAAAAGACATAACCTCAATTTCATGAAATTCCTGTCACAGTGCCCAAGGGCATGGGCGGCTATGTTTTAAGGGATGAAAATAATAATTATAAAACTAAAAGTACAAATTAGAATATTTTATTTTAGTAAATACAAAGTTTAAGATTTACATATTCAAGAAGAACAATTTATACACATATGTGCATAATATTTACTACACTATTTATAATAGTATTTAATATTTACTATTAAAAAAAATTGTAAAACCATTAACGATCCCTCTCGCTTTCGCCGATTCTACGTTTATGCATGGTTACTTACCTGTGTAAACCGCGCCCATCCTTTGAATTGCCAATATTTTTGCACACTACATAGCTTCTAACTATATTTAAAGATTATAACACGTCAAACGCTATACAAAATCACTTCTAAAAGTTATATTTTTACGTTGAAGATATAAATGTAAACTAGGTTGGCAATATATGACAATTAAATGATTTTAAATTTAACAAAGTAGAGTAGACATCCTAAAAATTGGTGACGGTCACTTCAATTTACCGCCTAACAATTTAGGCGGTAAATTAAAATACCATTTTTTTATTGGACCAAATGCTTGGGCACCAATGTAAACAAAAAGCTGTTGGAAACCAAACTGGGTTGCTATAATTTGTCTATATAATATTTAGTCGGATGTTTACACATACAAGTGTTGCTTATGTAAAAAAAAAAACTATTTTCATAGTTGAAAAAGCTGTCAACTGTTTTTGAAACGTCCTCATAATAAAAGCTATGTAAAAATCAACAATGTTTTTAAAGAACTACAGTAGACTCTCGATTATCCGAAATAATGTGGACCGGACCGATTTCGGATAATCGAAATTTCGGATAATCCGGAGACTGAGGAAAATCATTAACATGATGTAGGTACATATTATGTTTGTTTAAGGAGCATTTATTAAATTTCAATTTAAATACATATATATTAAATACCAAAACAAATATATAAATATGTATTTAAATATGTACATACATAGGAAAAACTAACTACATATACTTTTATAGATGTATGTAATAAATCGTAACAATACATAATATCTAATACAAACATATGTATGAGATAAATAATACATAATCTGCATTCATAAATTTCCGATAATGCGGAGGCATAGCGAGAATCTCAGATTAACCATATACAAGATAAATGTCCACGAAATGAAATGAAATATAAATATAATTAAATAAACAAATCCCACTGCATGCCATTGGTTCGTTACAGTTTTTGACGGACCGAGATATGCCGAAAATACACGACACAACGACTCGTGACTTCATATTTGTTTTGAAGTTTTGTAACGTAAATTTATTTAAGTATTTTATGTGATATAAGTGGTAATCAGTCAATAATCTAGGCTGTGTTATAGATTTTTAGTTTGTGGAAAATCTTTGTGGACAGTGAAATGACTATTAAATGCATAGTTTTCCATAAATCGGGCAAAAAAGGTGATGGGAGATCGTTCCACCGGTAAGTAAACAATGCTGACCATAGACGTATCATTCGTTAGGAATTCAACTTACGTATAATGTTCATGGGTAATATAAGTAATATAGATAATATTGTAGTTTTATATTGTATATTTTCTATGGATAATAGTTTCTGATCCTCATAAAATTATTTGGAGACAATGAAATTTTTATCATTTTTCTTTCATCGTTCAAGGAAAATTTCAAATGTTTACCCCTCTTTGAAAAAAAAAATTCGAATAATTTAAAATATAGATAAGAGTATTAGATGTAGTTTTGATTTAGAATGGGAAGTGAATTCCGAACCGAAAAAAATGTATTTTCTTATTTCACTTTCAGGTTTTTAGTAGGTATAAAGTATATATGAATATCTTTATATTATATCGCTACTTTATTTGGGTATTTGGCCACAATTCTGAACAAATTAATAAAATTTTGAGTAAACAATACATACTCCTCGCTAAAAGACCCATTAAAGTTTTTTTTTAATTTGACTAATCAGTTCTCATACTGAAAAATGTATAAATATCATAAAACATAGTACACACTTTAAGTTAAAATAGCACTAACATTTCGGAAACTTCACTGTCAGAAGAATGTATTGTGTTCTATGATATTTATGTATCTATATTTAAGAAAAAACTCTAACAGACTCTTCGGTGCAGAGGTTTATTTTCTTACTTTTTTATTAGTTTTTTCTGAATTTTAGGAAAATAGCTAAATAAAGTAAAGTATGCATTGCGTATTATGTTATATACCTAGCTACCTAGTTTTTGTAGATGTTAGGGGTTTTTTTTTAATCGTGAGGCAATAGGTACTTTACGTTGTTATAAACACCTTTAAAAACATTAATAAACCCTCTTATTTTGAGAAATACTGGCCGCCACTGGTAGCTATTTACAAACAGTTAAATAAACACTCCCCCCTTTCGTAAATTGTTGTTTATTAGATGGACAGGCATACTAATGCTTTGGGTATTGCTGTTACTTATCTTTTACATGGTTAATCTGAGGTTAGAAACACCTTTAAAAATATCAATAGACCCTTTTCTTATTTTGAGAAATACCGCCGCCACTGGTAGTTGTTTACAAACAGAGTTGAGTAAACATCCCCCCCCCCCGCCGCAAATAACTGTTTATTACATGGACAGGCATATTAATGCTTTAGGTATTGTTGTTACTTATCTTGTACATGGTTAATCTGAGGCGAGAATCATTTCGGATAATCCGGTTCATGTGTCATTTCGGATAATGCGGAGTTCGGATAATCGGGTTTCGGATAATCGGGAGTCTACTGTATAATCCCAAGAAAAGACAAGTAAAATTGTAAACAATAATGCTGAAATTAATGGAAAATTTAATGTTTATTGTTGTAAGCACTATATATATAATCGAAAGTCACTCAATTTTGAAGTCAGTAAACAAGATAATTTCTATTTAAAAAAAGCTCCTTAGTACTGTCTCTGTAAAAATTAAATTTTCTTCCAATAAGTTGTCATATTTGATTACGTCATTGGCTAATTGTAACTATTCTCATATAGCACATTTTTTTTTATTTAGACGGTTTGTCCATTTGTACTTAATAAACCAAATAATTTTTATAAAGAAACCTGCAAAAAATCATAAAAGACATGGAGAACCTGGAAAAGTTGCGAAATTTTTGAGGCCCTATAAACTCCGAACCCTGTTTGCAAAAATTTTAAACACAGTTGTAATTTGCAGACGATCATATAGTAACTTTGTTATGTCTTTGTGAATTCATTCCACCTTTTTACAGAAACTCTTATAGATATTTTCCTTACGGTCTTGTTTAGGAGGCGGGCGAAGTCACGAAGCTGCGCGTCGAAAACTCGTGGGGCGAGGACCGCGGCGAGAAGGGCTACCTCGTCATGACCACGGACTGGTTCAAAGAATTCACCTTTGAGGTGGTGGTGGACAAGAAGTTCGTCCCGCAGGAGGTGCTCGATGTGTTCCAGCAGGAACCCATTATCCTGCCCGCCTGGGACCCCATGGGGACGCTGGCGCGTTGCTAGCTTTTAGTGGGGGTCACGGGACTGTCGGCCGTACAGCTTAGCTGGTAAGATTTAATTTATTAACAGGCAATGGTGCAAAATAGTATTGGCTCTTGGCGGCTCCGAAATCAAAAGAAATGGTAAAATTGATGGGTAAAAACTAACGTTACCTTTATTTGTGTGGTTTATTTTGTAAGCATCACTCGTTAACATTTGACACATTTCAAATTAGGGATGGTAAAATTCCCATTCCCTTCAATGTGGTATTTTTCTGGAATTCTGGAAAATTGGCTACATCACCCCCATTTACAAATCAGGGAGTAAATCCGACATAAAAAATTATGGACCCATTTGCATTCTCAGTGTAATTCCTAAACTGTTTGAAAATGTAGTAACTCAGTATTTAACCTCGTTATTGACTAGCTCTATCACCGAACAACAGTTTGGATTTACATCCAGAAAATCAACCGAACTTAACCTATGTCGATTTTTTATGGGAATGAAGCATTGGAAAATAGAGCCTAGGTTCACGCTATTTATACAGACTTCTCCAAGGCCTTTGACAGGGTAAATCACCAACTTCTCTTGGGTAAACTCCAATCAATGGGTGTGAGTGTTCTTCTTCTACAATGGATAGAAAGCTATCTGTCACAGCGTATGCAATTTGTTCGAATTAACAATTTCATATCCAGAAAAATTAAAGTAACATCTGGAGTACCACAGGGCTCGCATTTAGGTCCATTGTCATTTAATGTATTTATAAATGACATTAGTAAATGTTTTGCCCATAGTAATTTTCTTCTTTTTGCTGACAATACTCTACATACTGACTCTACATAAAAGTAACTCATTTAGATGACTGTTTACATCTTCAATCTGACCTCAATAACCTCGGCAATTGGTGCTCTCAAAATGATATGGAACTAAACTTGGCCAAATGCAATTACATAACATTCTCTCGTTCTCGAAATAATTTTGATTTCAACTACAAAATTAACAAAGTTGTGTTAAATAGACTTCCTTTAGTCAAAGATTTGGGTGTCTTACTTGACTCCAACCTTAGTTTTGTTCCCCATATCAAATCTGCTACTTCTAAAGCTCTCAAAATGCTAGGTTTTATAAAACGTTGTTCTAAAGATTTCTCAAATACTCTATCAATCAAGGTACTGTATTGTTCTTCGGTTAGATCTCATCTGGATTATGCATCCTCTGTTTGGAGTCCACATTATGCTGTGCACATCAGAAATATAGAGCACGTTCAGCACAAATTTCTTCGATTTTTTGCATTAAAATTCCCATCCAATCTTCCTTATAATTATGTTGAATTAGAGTCCCAATTGAATATCACCAAACTAGAGGATCGCCAGAAATTTAGAGACTTAAAGATGTTACACAATATTATTCATTGCATTGTTCAATGCCCATATCTTCTTTCCAGAATCTATTTGTTTGTTCCACCTCGAACCACTCGTTCAGCATATTCTTTCTCTGTAACATTGCACAAAACCAAGTATGGACTAAACTCCTACCTTTCAAGATCTACAAAACTTGGCAACCGATTTAACAATGAACTTGATTTCTTGGGCTCGTCCAATACATTTTTTAAAAAAATGAAAGCTCTGGATTCCTCAAACTTCACTGTCTAAAGTGAAAAGAGTATGTCTCAAGTGTTGTGTTATGTTTTACTTCCCAAATTGTATTAGTACAAGTTGGGAATCTATGTGTGTATGTGGCAATATTTGTGTACATGTGATACACGGTCTATGTATATACAACTGTATGTTAGTTTAATTCCATTTTTTTATCTCTGTGATTATCTGTATGTAATATATTGTAGGTGAATTGGGTATTTTCCCGTTAATAATTAAATAAATAAATATTGAATATTCCCAGTAAATTTTCCTTGAATATTCTAGAAATTTCAGGAAATATTAAAAAAAAATTGTTTTTTGTCCATTACACTTTTGACAGCAACAACTTTCTAGAAAGATCAAATACAAGATATATTTTATTACAATAATTGTTATTATTATCAAAAAGCCGTATTTTTTATATATGACAGTAGTAATGCTTTTCAACTCTACACTAATGTTTACTTTCGACCCTCGTTTGCAGTATTGTAAATATTGCAACTATTGGGTGTATCTATGAGTAGATGAAATTCAAAAAATTTCTTTTTCTTGTAAGCACTTTTAATTAGTTACTTATACTAAGTAAAAGTAATAAATATTCATAATTTTTTTTTATATGGAAAAAGTTGATCCTGTTTTTACTTTATTTCTGTCTTTTACACTTTCTTAAGTCCATATAACAAATTGACAAAGTGTCTAAGCTATCACGTCTGAGCGGGGATCGCCCAAGTCACCCCAAGCCTTTCTCCTATGCCTAGGCGTATTTTCGTCCCGTTTCCTACGCGTTTTCCCAATTTAAACGCCTTTTCAAAAAACCTCTGCAAAATTTTCGTCAATCACCTTTTGGCAAGAGAGATGCGGCTAGCACCAGCGTTTGTTCTCGGTCTTAATGGCCCCGTCATGTCTGCCAAAATGCCGACTTTTCGCAAGACCCTTTCGACCTCTTTTCTAATTTTTACAACTTCAAGCACCACTTCACACCAAACTTCCGTCCTTTCTCTAATGCTTTGGAGATTTTTTTTCGAGAACATACGACCACTCATTCTACGTCTATTTTTACATTGATTGTATGATAGAATTCTAAGTTGACTTTTTGGTATAATTAATTTGGCAGATACCTACAGTCTATTTTGCTTGCACTCAGTTGCACTTCTGAATCTTTCCAATTTATGTGAATAAAAAAAAAATTAATATATCTTTTTTATTTCAGGTCTGTGTGGCTGACAGATTTTATATGTATTTATCTTTATCCAGAATGGAAACCACTTTGTCCTGGTTGATTGCAGCTCAGTTACCATTATTTTTATTATAAATGATAGGACGAGTATCATTTGTATGTAAAAAACAATCGTAAGACTGTACAAATACAGCTTATATAATATTTATACAGATTTATGTGCAGTGCGCGGAAATATACTTTTTCATGTCACGGATATTTTCTGCCCACTCTGGACTAACGCATTTTATTCGGATGGATTGATTGTAGCAAACCGCGGTGCTTTTGTTGTGGAAACGCTGCATAAATATATATTTAAAATAATCATGAGTGTCTCAGTTTAGAGATATTTTTCAAGTAACAACTGGTCGCTTGAAAATGTAACAATTTTGTAATTTTTTATTAATTGTATGTAATAATTGCTTAAACATACTTTTTACATTGTTATTATTTTTCAAACAGGCTATTTTAATTGAATATATTGTTTTATACAATTAAAATGTGTTTTATTTTCCTAAATCTATCACGATCGGTTTTGACAAACCATTCACATTCAGCTCTACAACATACAGGATCTATTTTTTAATTGTGCGGGTCATATTTACAGAGGTGGTACCTTTGAATCACAGGAATATGTATTCAAAGTATTTTTCAAAATTTCTTTTGAAAAAATTTCATTTCGAATGGATTTTCTCAGCGTCATGTACACTAGTTTGATTATCCTGGTCTTTTGAATATGTAATTCACTAAGAAATTTATAATTCTTTTATAGTCTCAATTTGCAATTCGACTTTACAACTATTTGATCTTCCAAATTTCAGTATGTGTACCATCCTAGCAGTAAGAGATGACCTCTCGTCAATAGGCCCAGACGAAAGATAATTTTCTTGATAATATTCTGGTGGGTCTTTCGTACAGATCGGACAATATTCGATTATTTTTACATTGTTTTTCTACACAGTGCTTATATTGCACAAAATGTGTCTAGTACATAAAAATTATTAAAAATATAGAATGCCAATATACACTTTATGACACATCCAAAAATGGCCACTCCATAAAGAAACAATATGTGCCACTCTATAGGCGTTTTTTCGTCAACTAACTACAACATACAATTGTTACCTGTGGTTGGTTAGTTAAATTGACATTTGATACCAAATACCTAATGTCAATTTAGGTCAAGAACCCTAAACAAAGAAGGACTGATCAATTCATTCATAAAAATTTGAAGGTCATTTTCAACAGATTTCTCGTAACACGTCAGTGGATCCCCTATTGCCAAATTTGCCTCTAATTGCAATTTCAAAAATTTTCAGTCAAAATATCCAATCCAATATTATTTCAGAGACTGTATTAATGCAATCAAATGTGATTTTAAAGTACTTATATGTGTTTTACGATATATATCTTACGATTTGAAGTGCGTTGTGCAAAAATCGTTGTCGATTTGACAACTGTGATAACTTGTGTTTTGTTAATCAGTGCACAGATTACTATGATATGATACAGAAATACTTTGATATGATGACATGACTGATGACAGTGATGACATTCCAAAGACAACCGAGACATTTTACATGACAATGTGACATATATAGGTTATGTTAAAAGGTTAAAGCTGTCAAATTAAAACAAAGAGGATATTTAAATTTCAAATCTCCCGCTAAAGGGAATCCACTGACGTCACATAAGTGATAAACAAATGTGATTGGCTGTTACTGATTGATCAGTCCTTCTTTGTTTAGGGTTCTTGAATTTAGGTAACTACAGGTCAAGGATTTTTAACTTATATAGGATTGCTCGATCCCTATTCCTCAATATAGTCCGTTTTAGTGACGTCACTACGAGACCCGGATACTCTTTCTCTCTCTGTATTGTACGATTCCTTATCTATGACGCGTTGACAAATCACTGTCACTATCTAACTCATATATTTTGTATATCAATCCGATGATGTAGCCGCAAGACCCAATCACGTGATACGGCTTATAAATTCTATGGATCGAGCAATCCTATATAACTTAAAAATCCTTGACTACAGGCATGATACAACTACACTGATATGCCTATGCGCATGGGGGCGTGGTCTATCGATGAGCGTGACGTCAGTTTTGATACAAAATTAAATAAAATACTTGTAAACAAAGATAACAATATAAAAGAAACGTCGATTATGGAATTATAATACACGACTCATACAGGGAAACTAAAATAATAGTTGATTAATATCAATCTTTCTTATTTTAATTCAAACCGCATTCTGTGTACCGATCTACCTACCGAATATAATTCTAACCTAAATTTTATAATTTGAAGAGATAATAAGAAGCACTACTGTAAATAAACACCACCCTATAATATAAAAATGACAACTTGATAACCCTCGGACCTCACAATTATAATAATACGGGAATACAATTGACAAACTCGAAAATAATTATATCACTGACAGTCACGTTGACAGTAACGCATTTGAATTTTCGCCATTTTAGCATCAAGAATGACGTCGTGCGCAGAACAAACGAAATTTGGTCAAGTTATGAGCATATCAGTGTAGTTGTATCATGGACTACAGGTACAATTGTATGGTGTAGTTAGCTGACGAAAAAACGCCTTATGAACACGAGAAAACTAGAGATGGGTCGGTATTTTAATACCGCGATTTTGTCGCGATATTTTTTAGGAATGAAACGTCGCGCTCCAGAACCGCTAAGTAACCGGTTACTAAGGAGCGGCGGTTCTATCAAATCGCGGTGAGAATAAACCGCCATCCAGCGAATATCAAAAAGCGAAAATCTCTGCCCGATTACCGGTATACGCGGATATCGCGCCGTGTGCCGTCTCTACGTGCTGGGCCGGAACTGCCAGATGCCAGATACTAGATAACCAAATCGCGAAGTCGGCGAAGTGTCCATACTGTCGATCGTTGCCAGTACTAAATCACGGTATTTTAGTCGCGGTATTTTGTCGGGGTATTTTTCTGGAGCTGTCGCGAAAGTAACGCGACATGAGAGGAACCGGTATTCCCATCTCTAGAGAAAACGTAACTTTGGGGAATTTTCTGGGAATTTTTACACCACACCGTGGGATACAACCCTGTGAGTATTGGCAGTGCTTAATCCCAATTAATAATTAAGTTGTTAAGTTAGGAACGTTTGACGTTTGTCATCTGTCAGCCTTGTGTTAACTTATAAAATTTGATATTCACTAATCAATGTTTTTATATTACTATATAGGTTTTTCAAATTGTAACTTAAATTATGAGAATGATTTAAAATTGATTATCCCCACAAGTTTTTGTAAGTGTGTAATTTTGCCTAAATAGGTAATAAAATAAATTCTAATAATATACAAAATAAAATACCACTCACAATCAATGCACTCCCAGTTCTATGTTTTAATTTTATCTATGGTCTCGGCTGATTAGAATTATCAACTATTGTCCGAGAGTTCCGGATGATGGCTAGTTTACAGGCTATCCCCGAAACTCCCGGGTTACTAACCACTTTACTAGCCATTTACACTGTTTGTGTATTTATTGTTCTTACCATTTTTTTGATAAATATTACCTTACTTTATATTTTATTGCGATCCTTTAACAACTGTTTTGTTTTAGTAGTTTATAGTGAGATAAATGGCATTTGGGTAATAAAACGATTTTGTGCAAATTTCGGCTTTAAGAGTTCAATTTGTCCATATTTTTAGTAAGGATTATGCTACTATTAAAAATAATGTAATGTAACCGGCTATTTACTATTTATTTAGCATGTTACTAGCTAAAAATTGCGAGTGGGTGAATATTATGACAAAAATTCCAAGTGGTTGCAAATAATCTAGGTTACATGTAAAATTACTTAATTTTTTAATTTCCCCATATATATAATACTACTATATCGCGGGTAGAGGCCCAAAAATTCCGAAAACAACACGGCGCCAACATACAATCTCTATCTTTATCGAGAGTACCTTAGTCAAATATGCGCATGCGCACGAATTTCGCGACATCCAATAAGCATGCAGCATAAATACTGCATCTCTGTCTACCGACTTCTTAAAAAAAAAAGTTGAAGGTTGGGAAGTCTGTCAGCCTATAAACAGTGTGTCAGCGTCCGTAACCATGGAGATTGCGCATGCGCAAATCGAACAAAGGGTCTCTGGAACAGTATAGCACTATATCTTTTGTCCTGTAATGTTTTCGGAGAAACCGCTTAAGGGTTAACATAGGAAATACGCGATATAGTAGTATTATATATATGAATTTCCCACCCTTTGACCAATGCGAAGCTAGATGCTAGTGTGACCAGAAGTACCGATACAGAAAATCAAAGTTGCTAGTGTTATGTTTACTCCATAGGAAGGCCATGGTTAATCGGAGGTTAATAAGGGTCCTCAATTTACAAGGCTTTCCTCATTTTTTTTAGGCAGCAACGTAATACTTTATACAAAAGTCTTCATAAAATGCATGATAGAATAAAACAAGATATGATACCACTCATGTGGACGTGGCATATGTGACGTATTGGTGCGAATTTCCGCCATATTGGCCTATACCAGTATAATGCTTTAGCATTATACTGTGCCTATACTTTGTGTGTTTATTTTACGGTTCATAGCAAAGATCTTTTTAAAATAATAGTTTTAAAAGTGTTAAAGCGTTAATTTTTGTGAAAAATGAGGTGTACGATGTATAGTAGCGCTGTTGATAATATGTGCAAAGGTTTTGTACGCGGTAGGTATCATGTTTTTTAGATTTCCGAAAGATAAGGAAATGCAGGGTATTTGGAAACAACTATGTAAACGTAAAGACAATGTTAATGTTAAATTTGCTCGTGTTTGCGATAAGCATTTTATTAAAAGCGATTACGAACACAATTTAAAACATGAATTGCTGGTATATAGACCAGCAAGACATCGTCCCTTGACGCCCTTATAGTTTTTTTAATTTATCAATAATTGACAGAAATAGGTTTGATAATGTTTTCTCTTCATTATTGTTTTAAGATTTTTTTGTTTAATCTTGCACAGCTTTCTAGAAAGAGTAAATATACATGTATAATTTTCGAGGATATTACCAAAGGCAATATTCTTTGATGTTACACTTTTAAAAGTACCTATTAAAAATATTTGACATTCTTTGACGTCCAACATAAAATCACAAGTATAAAGATATATCTTTATACTTGTGATAAAATATTATTGCTTTACTTAACTTCATATGTAATTTAAAAAATAAATAGGTACTTAAGTTTCATCAGCACATAGGTATATATGTTTCTGAATTATAAGTACCTATTATATATTGGGTATTAAAAAAATAACCTGTGAAAATTCCACAGGTATTATACAGGGTGTCCCACTGTGACGATCCATTAAAAGTATCTGGAGAAGTAATTAAGCTATTAATTTGAAATTTGCGTTGAAGTCAAAGTGGGCCATGATCTACTTGATGAAAATATTTTGTAGTTTCTACCACTTCCGGTTATACCGGAAGTCGACATTAACTTCATTATTTTGATTGGGACCCCCAAAATACTATTTAGTTCTACGTGAAATTCTAAACACATTTCATGTAGGATGTCCTATACCTATTTTCAACTGTTTTTTAAATATTGACAAGTGAATATTGACATTTTTCAACTTTGACACCCTGTAAAATCTAAACGGTTTGAGATGAAGCCAAACGGTTTGCACATTTCTATCTAAACTTTTCATAAGCTATCGTTTGACACTAATTTCAGATTTTCTAGAAATTAAAAAATTTCGATTATCTAAATATAATTTCTTGGTTAGGTAGATCTGAAAGCTTATGAAAAGTTAAGATAGATGGATAGATATAGGATATCCTACATGATATGTGTTTAGAATTTCACGTAGAATCCAAAAATGAAATAATATAGGGCGTCCCATTCAAAATAACGAGGTTAATGTCGACTTCCGGTATAACCGGAAGTGGTAGAAACTACAAAATATTTTCATTAAGTAGATCATGGCCCACTTTCACTTCACCTCAAATTTCAAATTAATAGCTTAATTGGTTCTCCAGATACTTTTAATGGACCGACACCATGGGACACCCGGTATAACTGTTGTATAATTACAACATCTCACGATATGAGAGAAAGAATAATAAACTCATTTATACAGATAAACAGACAAGTGCTCACAAACGTTGGGAACCAGAGATAAGCTAAAAAAAAGAGATGGTTAAAAGCATAGGGAATAATGGGAATCGTGTTTCTGCGCAACTATGTAGCTCATGGCGGCGCCACTGTTGTAGGAACTAAAATCCTTCCTATCCGCTCTTACCCCTTGCCATAAAACACTCATTTTACATTTCATGTTGATGCAAGTCAAGTCAAGGCATCGTACATTGTACGTTGGTCAAGCCATATTCTTTGATTTCTTTGTGTTCAAGTTTCAAGTTCAAAGCAAACTGTCTGTTGTGTTGTGTTATAAACCGGCCCCCATCAGACCTCATTGTTTTTTTTGAGAATAACTTTCTATGAACCGGTCCAAGGCAGAGATAACCACAGATTAGATATACTAAAAAAGAAACAGACCTGTATAATAGGTATGTAAATATTTTATATAAAACAAGTTATACAATAATATTTTATGTAGAAAATGCGAAGAAAAGGTTAAATTATATACTTTACATAATCGTATAATAAATAAAAATAATATAGGTACAAGGTAATATAGGTTTCATATGGGTACAACATATAAATTCGTATGGTGAATCTAATGCTGGGCAATATAAACCAAACTTACCAGGTAAGAAAAAAGCATCTGTTGAAAAATGCTTTGAACACACTTTCATATTGGGGGTTATAGGTTTTCCCATTTTTAAATACATTTTCCAGGCCTTTTGTACATCGATTATTTCAGTTATTCCATACTTATTTATTATATTTACTTTTCCAGAACCACGCTGTGGAAAAGAATGTAAACTGATGTTTTCATTTTCCTCCTTTTTGTACTTGGATTTACATCCGTAAACACTGCAACACTGTTTGCTTTTCGACATTTTCAAAGTTTCCCGTTATTACACTCCCGTTTTCTTCAGTCTATATATATAAAAATGTTTATAAAACTTTAAATTTCTGCAAACAAACCACACGTCATGCCAAAGCCCTGTTTGTTTACATCTTGCATCTTGGAACCCCATCTGGAACCCCAAATAGAGTAGTTCAAAATTCTGCCGTCAGATGTCGCCGACCTTAATTGGAACTGCTAATAAAATGAGAATTTGAATCTAATTATTAGAACACATAATAACAATAAATTATTATTATTTTTCAGTTTAATGAAGGTATTCTTGGACCAACAAATCTGATAATAAAGTATATGCATTAGCCCTTTACAAACGTGGCCCAAGTGTTACAACTTATCGAAGAGAAGCCTCCCATTGCCATCTAAAAGCACAAAGTATTTTGAAAAATGTTCAATTTGTAGCAGGAATTAACCCCTCTGTAATAGCCGACCAAGAGCATTGAAAAAATAAAAAATATATAACGTCTGGCTTGGAGATAATAATGTTTTTTGAAATAACTTTCCATGGACTGATCCAAGGTAGAGAGTACCTACCTACAATTAATAAAAACAAATAGACCTGTATATAAGGTATGTAAAATATTTTATAAGTAAAACTGTTTTTTTGAATCATGAGTAAAACTATGAAATGACAATCTAATTAGGAAATAACAATAAATTGTAGTGTGTAGTTGGCGGCGCAAAGTTGGTTAGTCCGACTAACGCCTTACGCCCCTTTGTTGTATTTCGGTACATGTACTATATGCACCTATATTCTTTGTTTGATTTAAATATTTTATGTTTTTAGGGGCAGAGTATCAACAGGAACTGGTATAATGAAAATGTATATTTAAATGTAGTCAGAATTGTGTAGTTTGTATATTTTAAATTTAAACCCTTGTATTATTAAATATATTTTTTTAAAGAATTTATTTTATTACACTCCCACATTATTGGATATTATTATAATACAAAACAATTAAAACTATTTCTTTCAAAGTAAGTTATGAATAACTTACCTTAAGAAAGATTCTTTTAATAGTTTTGTATTATAAACAAACAAAAATTAAATCAGAAAGTATAGTTTATAGTATATAGTCAAAGTGTCAAAAGCCGTTCCGAAATGCATGAGCGCATCACACGCATCTGCTAAACGGAACGCTTTTATGTGTCGCTGCAGCAGATGCGTTTGATGTACGATTTGGAATGCACCCTATGTTGGGAACTCCTTTGTAACACGTATTATACGATGCACTGCTCAAGGTGGTGGGACATTTCCAGCAATACTTATAATATTATATTAGAAATTAATATATTCAATTTGTGGACGTTTAAAATTGTGTTGTTTCATCCCTTATTATTTTTTGTTAGTATTAGATTTCTTTAATTTATTTAAAAAATATATTGTTCAATGTTTATCAGTTTATCAGGTTCCTATCATATTTTTTAACTCGTGTGTTTTTGAAATTACGGAAATACCGTTGGCTGTTTAATAGATATAAAATATTGTTCATGGCAGTAAGAAAAGTTAAAACACGACAGTTTTGAAGAAAACAAGAAAAATTTTCTTGTTTTGTCACTGCCATATTTGTATAAATTTGAATATCTTGAAAACTATTAGAGTTAGATATAGCAAACTATATATCATTTGAGAGCTTATTTAATACTCGTTTGTCTGGTGTTATAATATACAGGGGGTTCAATAAAAGAAAAACGAGTTATTTCACATTATATTCAGAACACTTCAGTTGCTTACAAGAAACACCCTGTATAAGCAAATAATTTTACGATGATATCGGTTTATAGTATAAGGGTTTGATTTTCTAAATACCGAATCTCAACCTTTAATTATCGAAAACAAGGTTACTACGATTTTTTTACAAGGTTATGTTTTTCCCCAAATTTTTAGAAAAGCCGAAATAACTTGGCAACCTCGCATACAAGATCAGCAAGCGGGGCATCAATGTATGGGGAATTTTAAGCTTAATCAAAATCTCGTATAAAATACAGGGTGTTCCATATAAAAAACAAATGTTGGATGCTGTAACCCCTCAACGGTACACCCTGTATATCTAAAAATAATTTTAGATTGTAGAAAAAAAAGAGATGAAACAATACACCTTTTCAATATTTTGCTCTATCTCCATTATTTAAGGAGCTACTAAAGAATTCGTTCTAATTGACTCACACTGTATATGCCCTAACCCCAACCCCATATATTCTTTGGTGGTAACGATCGGTAACGATAATAATAGGTTTGTTCCTGCAGGAGTCCAAAACTGTCAGTAACTGTCAGAAGGATGCGCATTACAAATCTAAGCGTTCCAGCAAGAGTCGAACGACAGTCCAGGATTGATAGTTTGAAAAGTTCACTGATTCTTCGGAAACTCATAGTCCGGTGCATGCGCAATGCGCATTAATCAAAACCATTTACCAACTTTAACTTCAATTATTGTACGCTGTCTATTATTAATATTATAACTCAACAAATAATAATTATTTGTCAGAAACGGATGATATTCCATGGATATTCCTCCATAATTTACAGGTTAAAAAATTATTTGGTTATTGTTTATTGTACTCTTCTTCTTCTGCTATTAAGTTCTCTAAAAATCCGGTGTTCCAGCAAAAATCAGAAACTAATCTAAGATCAGACATGCGCATTAAATCACAATCGCTGACTGTCAGGGATTTATCAGAGATTCTATGCAGGAACAAACCAAATATTATACCTAAAATCGCCAATTCCTTGTGTATTGTCTATGGTACAAACGATATTCTGTGGTAATAACTGGCATAGAGGTTATGTGAATTGTTTAATATTATTATTAGCAGAGTAATAGTATTCTGAAAATGGAAAATATTGTATCAAAGTCTTGCAGGTTGTGCCTTAAACCTATAAACGATGTAAAGTTCAAAGTATTGGAAACATTGACAAAAGACATGTTAGATATTCTTTTGCTAAAGCTGGTAAGTAGATATAAATATTCCCTTGTGGAAGTTGTGGAGCCTTTTTAATCATTGTAGAAGAAAACGGGAGTCTGTTGTGCAGACTATAGAAACGTTTTCATTAAATTTACCTTGGAATTTATAAAGATAGATAATAAATGTACATTTCAGAATTTGGACAAGGAGATTAAGTACTTGATGTGCAATGATTGTTTTGAAAAAGCATGTGCAGCATTGAAGTTTAAATCCATATGTTTGGAGACAGAAGCTAGTATCTTTCCTTATCTAAATTGTGACGTTATAGATTTGCGACAGATATATTTGAAGAGTAAAGCAAATGAGCAGTTAATAAATGTATTCAGTGACCAACAAATTTGTCGGTTATGTATGCTGTTCGTAAGTGGTGAATATATTTCATTTGGTGAAGTAGAAAAGTATATGATCCTGATATATATTCCAGAACTGGTGAGTAGTCTGAGGTTAGCAGCAGTAATAAGGATTACACTATATCACATTCTGAATATGGACCGTAGGAGAGAATTGTCATATTTAGCCAATAATTGATATAAACAATGTTTCCGTGGAAAATTTCAAAAACCGAATTTTGTAGTTTACTACCTTTCATCCAGGTACCTCAAGTAATTTGAAATACCTCTGATAGTAAGAATCAAGAATTGCATTTTATCCACAAACATGTAAAAGCGTAAAAGTAATATTTAATGTCTTTAATAACGTGTCATTATTTGCATACCATCAGTGCAGACTTGAAGTCATCAATAATTACAATTTAGTTGGTTCTTGAGGCTTGATACAATCCAGTTATGTATGATTCCTACTTAGGAATATCCAAAACTTAAAAAAAATTATAAATAGTAATAAATAAGTTTTAAGATATATACAGGGTGGTCTACCGAGAACTGCATCGATCGATTGTAAGAAAACTATAATTAGAAAAAATCTGAAAATTTGGTATTGTACTAAAGCCATTGGGGGACATTTGACTAAAATATTTTCAAGATGATGGCACTTCTGGTTATACTAGAAGTAGATGCCAACTTCGTTATTTTAAATGGAACACCCTGTATATTATTACATTTTTAGATTCTAGTACAAATCTAATAGGTTTCGTGTTATAATGTCATATACCTAAGTCTAACCGTTTTTGACATATTTCATATTTTATGTCAAAAACGGACAGTTGCAGACCAAAAAATAATTATTAATTTTTCCTGTACGGAAGCCTTTATTATTTCATTTGGGTTTCGTAGTCCCATAAAAAATGCAATCGAAAAAACTCAAAAATCCATTTTTTCAAATAGAAACTCCCTGTTATTTAGCATTTAAAATAAGGGTAAATTTGTATAAGGTTGTCTATTCTGAAAAAATTTGTAGTTTTCATTCGAGAAATTGGCAATTTAACATTTTTCTATAATGTATGAAAGTATTTATTTGTGGCATTGTTTAATTAGTCTTATTTATTTGGATTTGGGTATTATGCCACCACTGAAAAATACAAAAAACTAAAAATTTCATTATTATATTATTATTTTATCTGATCCGTCGGCGCAGAGGTTGATTATTAATTTTTTGTATTTTTCAGTGGTGGCGTAATACCCAAATAAATAAGAGTAATTAACATGTTTCTATTGTAAAAATGCTACACATCTTTTATGTTGTGTATTTAGTTGACCATAACGGCGTTAGAAAACAATCAAGTGCTACAGAAATGTCACTATTACTAGTCATTTGCAAATGGTCAGTAAAAATCATGCCAGGACAATTAAATTATTCAAATGAAGATTATTTAAATTTATTTAAATTATTTTTATATCTAATTATAATTATTTATTATTATGTCTGGAGAATGTGATAAAGTTATTTCAAGAACATGTGATACATTTGCGACCCGATATCCGCAAAAACAGAAACCATCACCAAATACCGTTAAATGAATTATAGAAAACTTCAAAAACTTTGGATCCGTTAGGGGAAAAGCGCATAGAAATAACCCAGTTGTTAACAGTGAAAATATTGAAATCGCAAATAGGAAATAGAAAAGTTACAAATTATTTTAGTAAACGTTCAAATTGACACCCTTGAACTTCCGGACATTTTTCGCACCTAAAGGCCGTTTGTAACTTCACGATATTTATCAGATAATTTCACAGAAAATTTCTTGGTGCATTTTTAAAAACTTTATTTTGAAAATTGTAAATTACCTGTTTGCAATGTTAACTAAATTATTTTCCATTTTTCATTTATACGCAATCGCAGTAAGCTTCTTATTTCAGCACCATCTGTTGTTATTTTTTATAAGTTTAAGAATATAGGTCACGATCCTGAGATTTTTTGATCCTGAGATGAGAATAATAAGGTACATTACAAATAAAACACATGCACGCACCTAGATAAAGTTAATTTAAGTTGAGGTTTGAGTTTATTTCCTATTCGTTATCGTTAATCGTCAAGTCAAACTCAAACAGCTGACTATAATCGAAAGTTGTGCAATGCGCAGATATCCGCGTCGATTTCAGCGAGAAAATAGAACATGTTGAAAATAATTTTTTTAAAAATTTCTTGAAAAATTTATGTATAAATTTACTGTTTGCAATTGATGGATATTCATTATGAAATTTTTTTAGTAATTATTTTAAGAATTATTGGAAAAATATCATATAGTAACAAACGGCCTTAAGCAGCAGTTTTTTATGGGTGGCTCTTCTTATTGACTGGGGATTAAGATGTTCAAAAGCTGTTCTGACTCGCCGCTTGCAGTCTCCCATGGTGGTTACTGTGGTGTTATAAACTTTGTTTTTGACTGTTCCCCAAATAAAAAAATCGAGTACTGATAGGTCTGGGGAGCGGGCTGGCCAAAGATTTGGTCCATTGTTGGCTAATTTATCATAAATCAAGTTTTGCAGATGATTGTTGACTAAATGACCAATATGCGGAGGTGCCTGATCGTGTTGATAGAATAGGTTTCTATGATCACCCAGCGGCAAGTTGTCTAAATAGTCAACTTTAAAATTGTGCAAGATATAGAGATAGCGCTCACTTATAAGTTAATAAATCTATTTCATACCTAGAACATTTAAAAAATGCCTAACTTACCATTTAAATTTTCTTGATAGAATTCTAGGACCACGAAGCTGTAATTTCTTATGGCACAATAAATGTTAAACTGCCAGGATTCCTGAAAATTTTGTTCTCTAAATGTATGTAAATTTGAGTCGCTCCAATAATGGGAATTGTGTCGATTAAAAACTCCAGTTTTTCTAAATTTACTTTCGTCCGTCCAAATATTATCCCAAAAAAAAAACATTTTCTTGTGACCGAAGTAGGATGAATTCACAGAATTTTACTCTTCTTGGAAAATCAGTCTGTTTTAAATGCTGAACTATGGAAAATGCGTATGGATGAAACTTGTGTTTCCATAAAATTCTTAGAACTGATGATTTAGATAATCCTGATTCTAATTCTACTTGCCTTGTTGACTAAATTGTTGGATATGCGGCAATATATCTCAAGATTGTGATTTCAATATTTCCATTGTTAACAACTGGTTTATTTTTCTGCACTTTTGCCCTAACGGATCCAAAGGTTTTGAAGTTTTCTATAATTGGTTTAAGGGTATTTGGTAATGGTTTCTGTTTTTGCAGATATCGGATCGCAAATCTATCACATGTTATTGAAATAACTAATTCATTCTCCATGAATCATAAATAAATTTAAATATATTTTATTTGAATAATTTAATTGTCCTGGCATGATTTTTACTGACCATTTGCAAATGACAAGTAATAGTGACACTTCTGTAGCACTTGATTGTTTTCTAAAGGTTATTCACGTTAAGTTTAAAGTGACGTTACCTTGTCAAAAAATGTAATTCATATTTTGTAATTAATATTAATAATAATTAATATCATCCATAGATATTTTGTGCTTAAACCCATAGACGCAAACCTAAACTATATTAATTTTATCGCTTGATGGAACTATTCAGCGATCCAGCGGGAAAAATATATGCTTTACCGCTTTGATAAAGCGTTGCAGCGCTTTAATACAGCGTTGCAGCTATTTGAATAAAGCGCTGAAGCGCTGCGGTTCCCTGAATGCGCCCAATAACTAGAAACCATAAATAGAAAATACGCGAGCAAAATTTAAACAGAACCAAACACCAAAAAACCAGCAAACTATAGATAGGCAATATAAATAAATAACAACTTGACAACGCAGAGAAGGGTTGCCAAATATAAAATTCTTTGTAAATGTCAAATGCTATGCTAATTTATTGGTCATTTGTTTATCGAATATTGACAACAATTAATTACTGAAAATTACGTCATTTTAAACTTAACGTGAATGACCTTTAACACCATTACGGCCAACTAATTCCACAACATAAAAGCTATGACGCATTTTTACATTATAGAAACATGTTTCGAAATTGAAAACCTTATACAAACTTACCTTTATTTTTAATCCTAAATAATATAAAGTAACCAAAACAGGGAGTTTCCATTTGAAAAAATTGACTTTTGACAGTTTTTTGAATTGCATTTTTAATCTTATTAATAATTATTGTATTGCTGTATTAATAATTATCAAAATATCATACAAAAACTACTAAAATAGATCCCCTTCTACAAGGAAACTAACCCAAATTCAATAATAAAGGCTTCCGTATGGGAAAAATTAATTATTTTTCGGTCTGCAAACGTCATTTTTCACATAAAATTTTAAATACCTATGTCAAAAATGGTTAGACTTCGGTATATGACATTATACATGAAATGTATTTCGATTTGTATGTAGAAAAATACATTTGTGTGTATTTGTATGTAAAAAAATTCAGATACAAAGATTGATGCATGTTGAATAAAATAACAAATGAAGAAAAATATCTGCGGCTAGTTTTTAAGAAAACTAGTCGATTAAAATTTTTAGGGTTAATATGATTTCTATTGTAAATGTGCCAAATTTATTTTAAAATTTTTGTACTTACAGTTTATTAGGCCTTAAAATTTTTGAGCAGACTATTATTATTTATTTAAGAAAATAATTTAAGCAGAGAAATTAGAAAAAATTTAAATGAGAGGAAATATGTTTATTACTTGTTATCTATATTTTGGAGCAGCACTTTCCCAACGACATGTGAAAAGTATAAAATCTAAATATTATTAGTGGGCAATATAAATAAAAAGTATTTGTAAACGTATGGTCAAATATGAAAGGCTGAAAATATAAAATATAATACGTACATAATTTCTTATATTATTTTAATATTTTCCGAGCTTACATATTCATATTATTTAAACTTAAAGTTTTATTATAACATCGTTTTCTCATAAAAAATTTAAAACTTTTTTGGAGCAAAGTGGTGGAGCGCACTGGCTAATAGCCAGGGTCACAAAGAATGTAGTTTTTATGACACGAAAAGATATGTTTTAGAGGGTGTACATAAGTGTGTTTTATAGAATTTCAGTGCCACCAAAGATCCTGTGATTTGCAAGCCTTGTTTCGATTGCCTCAGCACCCATAGTGGTTTTATAAAAAGATGTCTTGATTTGGAGGAAAAACAAAATATTTTTTGTGACAATGGAGATGGAACTAGTCGACTTGGAGAGTTTTCTACTCATTTGCCAGTTAAAACCGAAGATATTCAAGTGAAATCTGAAGAAAGTGAAGTAGAAGGGAATGAGTTCTTGATAAAATCTGAAGAAGTTGAAATAAAATCAGAAGATGAACAGAACAGGTAAGGAAATAATGTTAAAATTTGTATATTGTGTAAAAATAATGCAGCACTCAGCACTATGAAAATGGTGCAAGCCTTCTTTGATTTATTTTATTCAAGATTTCTATTTTGTACATTGCCACAATCCTTATTTATTGTGGAATTGCAATGAAGTTGTCACTTTTTCTTACTTGAAGCAAACCAAAACCAATTTAATTCTTTAGTGAGCAGTAGGACTGGAGACTCGATACATTAATTTAGAGACTTAATCCATTTTGTCTTTTCAGATTGGAGTCATCACAAGATGTGAAGTTAAATAAATTCCATTGTCATAAGAGAAAAATAAATGGTATGAGCACTTTGTTGGTTGGCAGTGATTCAGGTATACAATACAACTGTAATTTGTGTGAGTATAAGTCAAAGTACAAAAGCTCTTTGAAGGAGCACACACTAATACATATGGATCCTTCAGAGATAAAATGGTATAAATGTGATTTATGCAATTATAAAGGAAAACAGAATGGTGGTTTGAAGACTCATATGCTGACACATAAGGATCCTTCAGAGATAAAATGGTACAAATGTGATTTATGCGACTATAAAGGAAAACTGAAATGTGCTTTAATAACTCACATGATGACACATAAAAATCCTTCAGAGATAAAATGGTATAAATGTGATTTATGCAACTATAAATCAAAGCAGAAAGGCCATTTGAATACTCATTATCTGACACATAAGGATCCTTCAGAGATAACATGGTATAAATGTGATTTATGCGACTATAAAGGAAAACTGAAATGTGCTTTAATAACTCACATGATGACACATAAAAATCCTTCAGAGATAAAATGGTATAAATGTGATTTATGCAACTATAAATCAAAGTATAAAAGGTATTTGAAGACTCATATGTTGACACATAAGGATCCTTCAGAGATAAAATGGTACAAATGTGATTTATGCGACTATAAAGGAAAATATAAAGGTAATTTAATAACTCACATGATTACACATAAAAATCCTTCAGAGATAAAAATGTATAAATGTGATTTATGCGGATACAAAGCAAAGCGGAAAAGTTATGTAGACACTCATATGCTGACACATAAGGGTCCTTCAGAGATAAAATGGTATAAATGTGATTTATGCAATTATAAAGGAAAACTGAAATGTGCTTTAGTAACTCACATGATGACACATAAAAATCCTTCAGAGATAAAATGGTATAAATGTGATTTATGCAACTATAAATCAAAGCAGAAAGGCCATTTGAATACTCATTATCTGACACATAAGGATCCTTCAGAGATAAAATGGTATATATGTGATTTATGCAGCTACAAATCAAGCCGGAAAGACCATTTTAACAGTCATATGCTGACACATAAGGATCCTTCAGAGATAAAATGGTATAAATGTGATTTATGCGACTATAAAGGAAAACTGAAATGTGCTTTAATAACTCACATGATGACACATAAAAATCCTTCAGAGATAAAATGGTATAAATGTGATTTATGCAACTATAAATCAAAGCAGAAAGGCCATTTGAATACTCATTATCTGACACATAAGGATCCTTCAGAGATAACATGGTATAAATGTGATTTATGCGACTATAAAGGAAAACTGAAATGTGCTTTAATAACTCACATGATGACACATAAAAATCCTTCAGAGATAAAATGGTATAAATGTGATTTATGCGACTATAAAGGAAAACTGAAATGTGCTTTAGTAACTCACATGATGACACATAAAGATCCTTCAGAGATAAAATGGTATAAATGTGATTTATGCAACTATAAATCAAAGTATAAAAGGTATTTGAAGACTCATATGTTGACACATAAGGATCCTTCAGAGATAACATGGTATAAATGTGATTTATGTGACTATAAAGGAAAACTGCGATTTGCTTTAATAACTCACATGACGACACATAAAAATCCTTCAGAGATAAAATGGTATAAATGTGATTTGTGCAACCATAAATCAAATCATAAAGGCCATTTGAACAGGCATATGCTGACACATAAGGATCCTTCAGAGATAAAATGGTATAAATGTGATTTATGCAACCATAATGCAAGGTGGAAAAGTGATTTGAAGAAGCACATATTAAAACACAAAGATCCTTCAAAAGTAGAATAGCATCAATAGTATCTGCTCTGCTGTTCTTCTCCGCAGTCGCAGATCATTTTTGACGCATTGACTTGTACGACATTATGCTTCCCCACTATACGGAGTACTACTTTATTCTTTATGGAAGTTGAAGATGAACTGTTTAAGAGCTCAAGCTCAATGCTCATGTTCCTTGCTCCCTCCCCCATTCAGATCGTATTTTATATCACCAAATCTGTTAACAACGCCGCCAACGCAAAACTGCAAAAAAACAAGTTGTAATATGTGTGACACAGGCCGACGGAGGGCAGGTGCTTAGAGGGTTATCGAGTACTAAGATGGGTACCGGATAGTGAGTTGTTAACGGATACCGGGGTATAGCATCCCCAATAAGGATCTTACAGAAAAACAGTGGTATGAATGTGATTTATGAAACCATAAATCAAAGCAGAAAAGTAGTTTGAAGCGGCACATGTTAACACATGAAGATGCTCCAGAAATACAGTACCATAAATGTTATTTATGGGAGTATAAGTCAAAGCCAAAAGCAATTTGAAGAATCACATTCTTGTACATAAAGAAAATTCCCTAATATGAATGCCATTTGTGTGATTTTAAATTAAAAATCGAAAAGTCTTGGGCGTTCCACCTGTTGATACATAAAAATTGTATAAGGATCGGAAATCATTGGTTCGACGGTGATTTATGCGACTATAAGTCAAAGTACAAAAGCGGTTTGAAGAATCACACACTGATACGTAAGGATCCTAGGGAAGTACAGTGGTGTAGATGTGATTTATGCGACTATAAAAAAAAACAGGAAGTTGCTTTACTAAGCAACTTATCATCATAAGTAATAACGTCACATGTTGAGGACGCATAAGAATCCTCCCGAGATAAAATGGTATAAATGTGATTTATGTGACTATAAGAAAAAGAAGAAGTACACTTTGAAAATACACACGTTGACACACAAATAGACCAACATGAATGTGATGTGCAAGAGTAATTTCAAGCAGCACAGGTTGGCAGAAGATGTCTTTAATTTACATATTTCATTTATTGTATTAAACATACACGTTTAAACTTAAAATAAAGTTGTGAAAGTTGTTAATGTTGAAATATACAGAGCATTTTCAGTTATACCATTATTTTGGAGCAGTATTTACTATTCACCTGAGATTAGTCCTTAGTTGGTGATATTCGAAAATCACCATTCCTTTTGACTATACTTGTCGGCTAAAATAATAGGCAGTAACGTATGATCTAATTCGATACAGAATAGGGACGAAGTGTAAATACTTAATACATAGCGGCACAAACGTTAGCACATAGAAAAGTGTTGCCGCTTACGCATTACTATTGAACAGAACTATAAATTGTCTGTTCTATGGTGGTTCCATGCTTCTTTATTCCATGTCACCATAACTCTTTACGTCTGATATAGTTCCGTCTTTGTTTAACGGGTTAAAAAACGAAGAGCGAGATATGAAACCTGTGGAACAAAAGTCAAGAGTGTCAAGAAAATCGGACATGCGCATTTCACACACATCCAAGTATTTCATCTCAGCCTGACATAAGGGTAGTATGTGGGAAATGCTGTAATTTGTGCCTGGACTGCATAAATTAATTGGCGAACTTGTTTTTGTAGATGTTTACTGTGAAGTGATAAATGTTACTTAGTTTCTTTAGTGTTCGAAAAAAAGATTTTATTATGGAAGCGATCGCGGGGAGAAGTAGATTAGAAACGCGTAAACGATCTCATCTGACAAGCGAGGAAATTCGTATGATAAAAAATGTCTATGAGGGATTACAAGTGCACGATGATAAAAATTTAAGTGAAGTGGATGCGGCGGAACTGTGTAGTGAATTAAAAAAAGTTTCCGGTCAAAGTGTATTTCGTTTAATAAAATGTGGAGACACAGACGCAAAGAAGAAGAAAATGGAAACACGGGGAAGAAAAAAAATTACTGTGAACAAAAATGTGAAATATGCTATTCGGCGAAAAATTCATTTAAAAATGAAATTCCAACAGTAGGTAAAGCTCAGACTGCCCTAACAGAAGACAACGATTTGCCCAAACTCTCATATAAATTGCTTATAAGAACAATGCATGAAATTAATTTCAAATATTGCAAACGGAATCGGAAGGGTATGCTTATAGAGAAAAATGAGATTGTGAGATGGAGACGAGAATATTTGGAGAAGATAAGAGAATTTCGCGCTTTAAATAGGAAAATATATTATATGGATGAGACATAGTTAAATGAAGGTTATACTGTGCTAAAAGTATGGCAATATTACAACGTACAGGACAGAAGGCAAGCGTTTAGGGATGGATTTCTACAAGTTTAAAAGCACCCGAAAAAGAACGAAGATTAATATAATCGAGGGGTAAACCGCTGCGGAAGTTTGGTGTACACGCAAGTGGATTTCCGTGGATGTCCTGTGGAATTCTGTGGATTTTCCCGGAAGTCCCGTGGATGTCCTCTAGATTTCCGTGAATGTTTCATGGATTTCCGTGGCTGTCTCATGGATTTCCACGGATGTCCCATAGATATTCGTGGATGTCCGTGGATATCTCAGATTTCCGTGGATGTCCGTAGAGATGTTCGGTAGATTTCTCAAGACGATCACGCATGCGTGAAAACAATTTGTTTTGTTTGGGTAAACTGAAACTTGAAAATGGGTAACCTGAAACTCCCTGAATCAGAAAAGGAATTTTTGGGTGACGTAAATCTCAAACCGGAAATATTAGAACTAGATTCTCCTTATCAGTTCTTCAAATACTTTTTCGATGACGTTTTATTTGAAAAAATTTCAGAGGAATCATCCCTTTATAGTGCTCAATGTAATCCCAATAAACCGGAACATATAAAAAAAGAAGATATACAAAAGTTTTTGGGTATTTGCATTTTCACGTCAGTTGCATATTGCACTAATGTTAGGGCCTACTGGTCAGTGGTAACTGGAAGTGACTTCATAAAGGAAGTTATGTCCCTAAACAATTTCGAAAGATTACGAGCACTTTTGCATTTCAATAATAATGAAATGCAAATTCCTGTTGGCCAGCCAGGATTCGACAAACTTCACAAAATCCGACCTATAATAAATAGTTTACAAGAAAAATTCATATCTGTGCCTATTGAAGAGAGTTTGTCAGTTGACGAACAAATATGCGCAACAAAAGTTAGACACCATTTAAAACAGTATATGGCAAACAAACCTCACAAGTGGGGATATAAACTATTTTTTTTATGTGGAGTTTCTGGCTATGCTTATGCTTTTGAGGTGTATACAGGGCAAGAGAACAATCCAAATGAAAGACCTTTGAATGAACCCGACTTTGGTGCCAGTTCCAATGTAGTAGTTCGTTTATCAAGGGTTGTTCCGCCATTAAAAAATCACAAAATCTATTTCGACAACTACTTTACTTCTCTACCTCTCATGGCTTACCTTCATAACAAAGGTATTTTACCACTAGGTACAGTAAGAAGGAACAGGATTCCAAATTGCAAGTTTCCCACTGAACTTCAATTTAAAAAAGAACCTCGCGGAAAATCTGTTGAATTTATTGGAAATGTAGAGGGTGTTGATATTGCTTGTTTATCTTGGAAAGATAATAAAATTTTAAATTTGATGTCGACATTCTGTGGACAGCAACCCGAAACTACTGCTCGTAGATTTGATAGAAAAAATAAAGAATATAAACATGTAAAGTGTCCGCAGATTGTTACAATATACAACAAGCATATGGGCGGGGTAGATTTATTTGATAACCACATTGGCCGCCACAAAATTAGACTAAAATCTAAAAAATGGTACTTTAGGCTATTCTACCACTTGGTTGATATAGCGCTAGTAAATGCTTGGCTATTATATAAAAGAGTATGTTTAGTGAAAAATACAAAATATCTCATTCAAAAAAGTTTTAGAACAGAAGTTGCCCAAGCTCTGTGTAAAATAGGGAAAAATATACCTAAACGTGGTCGCCCATGAAGTAGCGGTATTCAAGAGGCATTGGAATTAAAAAAAAGAAGAAATCCAACAGCAATAGCTCCACCAATTGATGTTAGAAGAGATTCGATTGATCACTGGCCAGAATGGATGACCACTAGGGGGAGGTGTAAAAATCCTGTATGCAAGAATTTGACTTATGTATTTTGCTCAAAATGCAAAGTACATTTATGTTTCAATCAAAAATCTAATTGTTTCCGTAACTTTCACGAAAAGTAACTATAAGTTTTTTCTGTATGACAATGCGCACTGTATCATTTATGAAACATAAGAAGTATTGTTTTTTTTTCATTAAAAAAATGAAAGAATTTTTTTATAAATTTTTCGCTCATATCCAATACCTCCCTCAACCAAAAAAAAATATTAATCAGAATAAAAAATCATGCATTTAAGGGTTAAGAAATAAATAACTTGCACCTTGCACACAAAACTTCATTTATAAACCACAAAACAAAAAGAAAATATAAAAGCAGTGATGGTAACTCAACAGTGTTACCATCATTTAGTTCATAAAATACCTAGAAGTTAGCACAGTATGGCGGCCGCCTATCAGTTGTTATTTTTAGCACGAGAGGATAGATCGCCCAGTCTATACCAACGTTGCCAAGTGTAGCCCGTTTGTATTACCCGGGAAATTTAAAATTTTAAACTGATTTTTACAGATGCCGAGTTTGTAGTGTAGGTACCGTAAATCAGTAATCACTGATCAAGGACTCTGTTATAACATTTTATTTGACATACTAAAAAAATTAAAATAGAGCTGTGTAATATAAGAATACTACTTTTCTTTTCAGATACTATACAGGCAGGAACAGAAACTTAGTTTTTTTTAAATTAGAAAAACCTGTTTCTGAAATATTTGATTTTTGATTTTAACTGTTACTTATAGATGCATGGGAATCAAGGTAAACATATAATTAACATATAGGTATAAATTTTCTTCTCCTATTTCTCTTACAGTTACAAGCATCATTGTTTAAAATTAACTTTGGAGGTACTATTAAGAATGAAATGAGTATGGTATTAACATGTATACTTACCTTTGTGAAAATTTACGTTGCCACCAAATCATTAATAATCTGTGCACCAAATATATTTGAAAATATTGTTAGATATGGTAGGTATGGTATAAATAGTTGTACAGAACTTGAAATATGGCACTATAATATAATATATATATATAATAACATAGGTATACAGATTGTTCCTATTAAAAACATATCATGTACTTTATCTAGATAGATACTGTAATTATTGAATTTTAAAACTTTCTAGTCGAAAAAAATAATTGCTATAAAAATATATAATATTTGGTTATGATAATTATTTTATTTTGTGTATTTAATTATATTTCAGTTATGACATATTTTATTTGATTGCTAGTCTGATTTTTGAGTTTCAACAAATAATTATGCCTATAAGAAAATCATTCACTAGTAAAAAATCATTCGTTCAAGAATTCAGAAATAAATTATTGTCGTTTTTGTTCATAGAATTTATTACAATAAAAATTTAACAATACTGATGATCATTTAATGGTGACATCGATGTGTACATAAATGACTCTCCAGAGGTATAATCTAGATTTTCTTGAATGGTTGTTGCTTCTTGCTTAGAGGCCCGTATAAAACTTGTTTTTGCTGCACAATGTTTCTTCTTCGTTGATGTAAATCTAATTTGGGGATCAATGTATCTTTTGTGTGATTTATTTTTAGGTGTGAATAATTCACTACTTATTTCAGGAAATTTAGACGATTTAGCAAGATTATTTATTATTAACAAATGTTGATGTATTTTGGCAATGGTGGCGTTATCGAGCTGGTGAAAATCAACATTTTCTAATTTCATTACCATTTCCTGTACACGATCTACATTACTCCTTGTATTGGATTCTTGATAATCTTGCAAAAGAGTTGACAGACTTTGAGAGATTAAAACATCTTTGTCGGTAGAATGGAGTTTATGGATATCTTCTATTTTCTTATTCACAAATTTGTCTACTATCATATGAATATGTTTGCATACAGTTTTTCTTTCTTTATAGAATTTACACTCACATGAAAACATATGATTACATACGTCGCAAAATAAGCATACTTCTTGACAGCATTTAGACTTTAATAACTGATGAACAGTATATGAAGTATTTTCATTTTTTGAAATTGTCCAGTTTATATTATTTTTAAAAATTTTATAATCATTATGATTTTTCACTGCTTCCTTGTGATTGTGAGATAATAACTTTGTTTGTCTGGTGTGTTCACCCTTACTTAATCTAATAATTCTATCTACACTTTTGTCCCTTACATACTTTAATACCATATTTAAACCCTTGTCAAGGCGTTTTACTGTCTTTCTTTCTAAATAAAAATATTTTATTACTTTATGCATCGATTCTAAATGCATGTTTGTATTTATAGTTGCATCCTTTCTAAAACAGTAAGCCCACTTTTTAAAGTTGTGGCTGTAGGTATTACTAAAATACTTCCCAAAATGCTTTGTTTCTTCGTTATTGCACATGTAATTTATTGCATTGCCTAAAGCTGAAAGAAATTTCGATTCGGAAGTTTCTTGCTGTAATATCTTTAATATTTTATATATTTCAGAACGTTTCTCCTTGTTAGAAATTTTATTTAAATTCCGCTGCCACGCTCTATCAACATGCCAAGAGCAAAATAAATGTTGCGGATAAGGTGTACCCATCACCACAAGCCATGCATTTGCAAACACTTCATCCATATCGGACATTAAAAATTTACAATGAACAACTCCTACGATAAAAAAGCAATAGCTTAAAGAGCGTGTCTGGCCAAGGAATAAGACAGTGTAGGTACTATCTTAAAAGATAAAAGATTTTAAAATTTGTAATAATGAACTGTCTCAAACCTTAATGCAAGCAAGTAAGTATTAACTTTATGTATTATTCGGAAAATATTCTTTTTTAGGGAAACTGCAGATTAGGTTTGTAGATGCTTTAAACAAATGTGTACTCCTCGATACAGTTTAATTCAAAATTTTTAAATTTTTACTTTCTTTGATATTCACAGTCTTACTCCTCCATGCATAGTGTATATAGTGTATAATATACAACACCACCACCACCACTTATGAGAAGCTAATAGCAATAAAACACTCAATAATTTGTATAATATTGCATACTTACCTACTGTTTCCTTTATCGCTGAAAAAAAGATGCTTTGGACTACAGCATCTTTTCTATTTGTAAACATTTCTGCTACTGGAAAACCATGGTGATATTCGTCTAATACCATAATAGTAGTCATTTCAAAATCGTACCCATTTAGACCATGAGTACTATCAATGGTGATTGTAGATGGAAACTGCTTTATCATTTGCCTTTGAAATCTATTCATTATAATTAAACAAAAATCTGTTTCTTTTAGAACATCATGCTTTGTTCCCTGCCCTTTATAGAATAAAATTGGATTATCTTTAAGGTTTTCACATTCCTGTACCCAAAGAGCAACAGAGAAGGCATCATTAGAATCTCTCTTACCGTCTTTTAGTTCAAGTCCATAACTATTTTTTATATTTGTTAAATCTTTTGCTGTTAACAAATCTACTCGTTTCAAATGTTCTCCAATATTATCTCTAGTAGATTCTAATATTCTGTAAAAAAGTATAAGGATAATTAAATACAGTAGACATTGAAATAAATACATCAGTGATTTCCATCAAATATACAGAGTGATCAATTTGAGTCTGGAGATACCTAAAAAACTGACATAAAGCTTCTAAATTACCTTTTGGGTGTGACACCATTTATAATCTTTGTGGCAATATTCAGTTTTTCTGTTTTTGGCAATCTAATATGTTGTATATCAAGATTATGGCCATAATGGATTTTTTGCCATTCTATCAGAATTTTGTTGTTTTCTTTAACAACTTTAATTTCACTTGTGCAAGAACTACTCAGCTTACAAGATCCCTGACATTTCAGCAATTTACTTCTTTGATTACCATCTTTAAGAACATAGCCTGCAATAAACATAGTGCGTTAACGCATACACCTACATAACACAAAAAATACTCTAGATAAAATTACCGACAGGATCAGGATAATATATAATGAATAAATATAAAAGAATAACATATAAATAGAACACATTGCGGAAAATAACTATACTCCAACAGACAAATAGGTACTCGATTATATCTACAATATCTGTCGGAGCATTTCTCCGTTGAGTAATTGTTTTCTGTAATATCTAGGTACTATTTACATGGCATACCTCATATATGTACAATTCTATTCCCTACAAATCCTTAAAAAGGATTTATTATACTTGCTACTTATTATACTTACCTACTTTGCTTCTGTTACACTTGTAATATATTATTTCTCCAATAGTACTAGAATTTCTACTTTTTAAAACATAAGAGCAATTGTTACTGATTTCAATATTGGCTTTCCAGGTTTCAAAATCTAAAATAAATTATACAATAATTAGTAGTTATTTTAATTGTAGATACTTTAGTCATTTTATAGTACCTACTGTTGGTATGTACATATATGGTATAAGGTATATTAAAAAATTATAATTTACGAACCATTTATATTCTCCATAACATGGCACTCTGTTTGAAACTCCATGCAATGATTTATACGCAAATGGTTCATTAAATCTCTATTGTTTTTAAATACATTATTACAATCTTGTTCAAGGCAAAGACTATTAAAAGTTTTGCCTTTTCCCTCATAAGGTAAATAAGATACAGGTTCAGGATATTTTTGATGCACTTCTCTTACATGTCTGTTATGAGAAGATTGTACACTAAATACTTTTTCACACATACGGCACATTACGGGCATTTTGTAATTTAAATTTAAACAAACCAACACAGTCCAACACTACGAATCAACACTAAAATAGCATTAATATAACCTTAAAAAATTGAATACTGGCGGCAAAAGTGAATCACGATATGCTTGGCAACGTTGGTACGAACTGGGCGATCTATCCTCTCGTATTTTTAGCTACCCCCACCAGTATGTATTAGCGATCCAGTTTATTTTAAGAAATCCGTGATTATACCTAAAATCGCCAATTCCTTGTCTATGGTACAAACGATATTTGGTAATAACTGGCATAGAGGTTATGTGAATTGTTTAATATTATTATTAGCAGAGTAATAGTATTCTGAAAATGGAAAATATTGTATCAAAGTCTTGCAGGTTGTGCCTTAAAACTATAAACGATGTAAAGTTCAAAGTATTGGAAACATTGACAAAAGACATGTTAGATATTCTTTTGCTAAAGCTGGTAAGTAGATATAAATATTCCCTTGTGGAAGTTGTGGAGCCTTTTTAATCATTGTAGAAGAAAACGGGAGTCTGTTGTGCAGACTATAGAAACGTTTTCATTAAATTTACCTTGGAATTTGTAAAGATTAATAATTTGTAAAGAGGTAATAATTGTACATTTCAGAATTTGGACAAGGAGATTAAGTACTTGATGTGCAATGATTGTTTTGAAAAAGCATGTGCAGCATTGAAGTTTAAATCCATATGTTTGGAGACTGAAGCTAGTATCTTTCCTTATCTAAATTGTGACGTTATAGACTTGCGACAGATATATTTCAAGAGTAAAGGAAATGAGCAGTTAATAAATGTATTCAGTGACCAACAAATTTGTCGGTTATGTATGCTATTCGTAAGTGGTGAATATATTTCCTTTGGTGAAGTAGAAAAGTATATGATCCTGATATATATTCCAGAACTGGTGAGTAGTCTGAGGTTAGCAGCAGTAATAAGGATTACACTATATCACATTCTGAATATGGACCGTAGAAGAGAATTGTCATATTCATATTTAGCCAATAATTTATAAACAATGTTTCCGCGGAAAATTTCAAAAACCGAATTTTGTAGTTTACTACCTTTCATCCAGGTACCTCAAGTAATTTGAAATACCTCTGATAGTAAGAATCAAGAATTGCATTTTATCCACAAACATGTAAAAGCGTAAAAGTAATATTTAATGTCTTTAATAACGTGTCATTATTTGCATACCATCAGTGCAGACTCAAGTCTGCACTGATGGTATGCAAATAATGACACGTTATTAAAGACATTAAATATTACTTTTACGCTTTTACATATTTGTGGATAAAATGCAATTCTTGATTCTTACTATCAGAGATATTTCAAATTACTTGAGGTACCTGGATGAAAGGTAGTAAACTACAAAATTCGGTTTTTGAAATTTTCCACGGAAACATTGTTTATATCCCCACAGTCCATATTCAGAATGTGATATAAGGCTTGTTCGCACAGCGCTTCTGATGAGTACATGATTAGTCATCAATAATTACAATTTAGTTTGTTCTTGAGGCTTGATACAATCCAGTTATGTATGATTCCTACTTAGGAATATCCAAAACTTAAAAAAGATTATAAATAGTAATAAATAAGTTTTAAGATATATACAGGGTGGTCTACCGAGAACTGCATCGATCGATTGTAAGAAAACTATAATTAGAAAAAATCTGAAAATTTGGTATTGTACTAAAGCCATTGGGGGACATTTGACTAAAATATTTTCAAGATGATGGCACTTCTGGTTATACTAGAAGTAGATGCCAACTTCGTTATTTTAAATGGAACACCCTGTATATTATTACATTTTTAGATTCTAGTACAAATCTAATAGGTTTCGTGTTATAATGTCATATACCTAAGTCTAACCGTTTTTGACATTTCATATTTTATGTCAAAAACGGACAGTTGCAGACCAAAAAATAATTATTAATTTTTCCTGTACGGAAGCCTTTATTATTTCATTTGGGTTTAGTAGTCCCATAAAAAATGAAATCGAAAAAACTCAAAAATCCATTTTTTCAAATGGAAACTCCCTGTTATTTAGCATTTAAAATAAGGGTAAATTTGTATAAGGTTGTCTATTCTGAAAAAATTTGTAGTTTTCATTCGAGAAATTGGCAATTTAACATTTTTCTATAATGTATGAAAGTATTTATTTGTGGCATTGTTTAATTAGTTAGTCTTATTTATTTGGATTTGGGTATTATGCCACCACTGAAAAATACAAAAAATTAAAAATTTCATTATTATATTATTATTTTATCTGGTAGGCGCAGAGGTTGATTATTAATTTTTTGTATTTTTCAGTGGTGGCATAATACCCAAATAAATAAGAGTAATTAACATGTTTCTATTGTAAAAATGCTACACGTCTTTTACGTTGGGTTGTTAGTTGGCCATGATGGCGTTAGAAAACAATCAAGTGCTACAGAAATGTTACTATTACTTGTCATTTGCAAATGGTCAGTAAAAATCATGCCAGGACAATTAAATTATTCAAATGAAGATTATTTAAATTTATTTAAATTATTTTTATAAATAATTAAATTATAAATAATTATAATTATTTATTATTATGTCTGGAGAATGTGATAAAGTTATTTCAAGAACATGTGATACATTTGCGACCCGATATCCACAAAAACAGAAACCTTCACCAAATACCGTTAAATGAATTATAGAAAACTTCAAAAACTTTGGATCCGTTAGGGGAAAAGCGCATAGAAATAAACCAGTTGTTAACAGTGAAAATATTGAAATCGCAAATAGGAAATAGAAAAGTTACAAATTATTTTAGTAAACGTTCAAATTGACACCCTTGAACTTCCGGACATTTTTCGCACCTAAGCAGCAGTTTTTCATGGGTGGCTCTTCTTATTGACTGAGTATTAAGATGTTCAAAAGCTGTTCTGACTCGCCGCTTGCAGTCTCCCATGGTGGTTACTGTGGTGTTATAAACTTTGTTTTTGACTGTTCCCCAAATAAAAAAATCGAGTACTGATAGGTCTGGGGAGCGGGCTGGCCAAAGATTTGGTCCATTGTTGGCTATCCATTTATCATAAATCAAGTTTTGCAGATGATTGTTGACTAAATGGCCAATATGCGGAAGTGCCTGATCGTGTTGATAGAATAGGTTTCTATGATCACCCAGCGGCAAGTTGTCTAAATAGTCAACTTTAAAATTACGCAAGATATTGAGATAGCGCTCATTTATAAGTTAATAAATCTATTTCATACCTAGAACATTTAAAAAGTGCCTAACTTACCATTTAAATTTTCTTGACAGAATTCTAGGACCACGAAGCTGTAATTTCTTATGGCACAATAAATGTTAAACTGCCAGGATTCCTGAAAATTTTGTTCTCTAAATGTATGTAAATTTGAGTCGCTCCAATAATGGGAATTGTGTCGATTAAAAACCCCAGTTTTCTAAATTTACTTTCGTCCGTCCAAATATTTTCCTAAAAAAAAATTTCTTGTGACCGAAGTAAGATGAATTCACAGAATTTCACTCTTCTTGGAAAATCAGTCTGTTTTAAATGCTGAACTATGGAAAATGCGTATGGATGAAACTTGTGTTTCCATAAAATTCTTACAACTGATGATTTCAATAATCCTGATTCTAATTCTACTTTCCTTGTTGACTAAATTGTTGGATATGCGGCAATATATCTCAAAATTGTGATTTCAATATTTCCATTGTTAACAACTGGTTTATTTTTCTGCACTTTTGTCCTAACGGATCTAAAGGTTTTGAAGTTTTCTATAATTCGTTTAATGGTATTTGGTAATGGTCTCTGTTTTTGCAGATATCGGATCGCAAATCTATCACATGTTATTGAAATAACTTTAATACATTCTCCATGAATCATAAATAAATTTAAATATACTTCATTCGAATAATTTAATTGTCCTGGCATGATTTTTACTGACCATTTGCAAATGACAAGTAATAGTTAGACTTCCTTAGCACTTGATTGTTTTCCAACGCCGTTATGGCCAACTAATTACACAACGTAAAAGCTGTGAGGCATTTTTACAATGAAACATGTTAAATTGCTAATATATCGAAAACTACAAATTTTCGGAATATAAAACCTTATACAAACTTACCCTTATTTTTAATCCTAAATAAGATAAAATAACAAAAACATGGAGTTTCCATTTGAAAAAATTTACTTTTGACAGTTTTTTTTATTGCATTTTTAATCTTATTAATAATTGTATTGCTGTATTAATAATTATCAAAATATCATACAAAGACTACTAAAATAGGCCCCCTTCTACAAGGAAACTAACCCAAATTCAATAATAAAGGCTTCCGTATAGGAAAAATTAATTATTTTTCGGTCTGCAAATGTCATTTTTCACATAAAATTTTAAATAATATGTCAAAAACGGTTAGACTTCGGTATATGACATTATACATGAAATGTATTTCGATTTGTATGTAAAATCTAAAAATGTAATAATATACAGGATATCCCATATGGTTCTAGTACAGTACCAAATTTTCAGGTTTTTTCTAAGTATGAAAAAAATTCAGATACAAAGATTGATGCATGTTGAATAAAATAACAAATGAAGAAAAATATCTGCGGCTAGTTTTTAAGAAAACTAGTTGATTAAAATTTTTAGGGTTAATATGATTTCTATTGTAAATGTGCCAAATTTATTTTAAAATTTTTGTATTTACAGTTTATTAGGCCTTAAAATTTTTGAGCAGACTATTATTATTACAGTAGAAATTATTTAAGGAAATAATTTAAGCAGAGAAATTATAAAAAATTTAAATGAGAGGAAATATGTTTATCTATGTTTTGGGAGTAGCACTTTCCCAACGACATGTGAAAAGTATAAAATCAAAATATATTAGTGGGCAATATAAATAAAAAGTATTTGTAAACCTATGGTAAAATATGAAAGGCTGAAAATATAAAAGATAATCCGTACATCATTTCTTATATCATTTTAATATTTTCCGAGCTAACACATTCATATTATTTAAACTTAAAGTTTTATTATAACATTGTTTTCTCATAAAAAATTTAAAACTTTTTTGGAGCAAAGTGATGGAGCGCACTGGCTAATGCCAGGGTCACAAAGAATGTAGTTTTTATGACATGACATGAAAAGATGTGTTGCAGAGGGTGTACATGAGGGTTTTTTAATAGAATTTCAGTGCCACCAAAGAGCCTGTGATTTGCAAGCCTTGTTTTGATTGCCTCAACACCCATAGTGGTTTTATAAAAAGATGTCTTGATTTGGAGGAAAAACGAAAACATTTTTGTGACAATGGAGGAGGAACTAATCAACTTGGAGAGTTTTCTACTCATTTGCCAGTTAAAACCGAAGATATTCAAGTGAAATCTGAAGAAAGTGAAGTAGAAGGGAATGAGTTCTTGATAAAATCTGAAGAAGTTGAAATAAAATCAGAAGATGAACAGGACAGGTAAGGAAATAATGTTAAAATTTGTATTTTGTGTTGTAAAAATAATGCAGGACTATGAAAATGGTGCAAGTTTTCTTTGATTTATTTTACTCAAGATCTATTTTGTACATTGCCACAATCCTTATTTATTGTGGAATTGCAATGAAGTTGTCACTTTTTCTTACTGGAAGAAAACCAAAACCAATTTAATTCTTTAGTGAGCAGTAGTACTGGAGACTCGATACATTCATTGTAGACTTAATCCATTTTGTTTTTTCAGATTGCAGTCATCACAAGATGTGAAGTTAAATAAATTCCATTGTCATAAGAGAAAAATAAATGGTATGAGCACTTTGTTGGTTGACAGTGATTCAAGTATACAATACAACTGTAATTTGTGTGAGTATAAGTCAAAGTACAAAAGCTCTTTGAAGGAGCACACACTAATACATATGGATCCTTCAGAGATAAAATGGTATGAATGTGATTTATGCAGCTACAAATCAAAGTGGAAAAGGTATTTGAAGACTCATATGTTCACACATAAGGATCCTTCAGAGATAAAATGGTATAAATGTGATTTATGCAACTATAAATCAAAGTATAAAAGGTATTTGAAGACTCATATGTTGACACATAAGGATCCTTCAGAGATAAAATGGTATAAATGTGATTTATGCGGCCACAAGTCAAAGCATAAAAGTCATTTGAACACTCATATGCTGACACATGAGGATCCTTCAGAGATAAAATGGTACAAATGTGATTTATGCGAGTATAAAGGAAAATATAAATGTAGTTTAATAACTCACATGATTACACATAAAAATCCTTCAGAGATAAAAATGTATAAATGTGATTTATGCAGATACAAAGCAAAGCGGAAATGCCATTTAGACACTCATATGCTGACACATAAGGGTCCTTCTGATAAAAAATGGTATAAATGCGATTTATGCAACCTTAAATCAAAGCATAAAAGTAATTTGAAGACACATATGCTGACACATAAGGATCCTTCAGAGATAAAATGGTATAAATGTGATTTATGTGATTATAAGGCAAAGCAGAAAAGCACTTTGAAGACTCACACATTGACACATAAGGATCCTTCAGAGATAGAATGGTATAAATGTGATGTATGCAACCATAAATCAAAGCAGAAAGGCCATTTGAAAACTCATATGCTGACACATAAGGATTCTTCAGAGATAGAATGGTATATATGTGATTTATGCAATCATAAAACAAAGTGGAAAACTGGTTTGAAGAAGCACATGTTAACACACAAAGATCCTTCAGAAGGAGAATAGCGTGAATACTATGTATCTGCTCTGCTGTTCTGCTCTGCAGTCGCAGATCATTTTTGACGCATTAACTTGTACGACATTATGCTTTCCCACTATACGGAGTAGTATTTTATTCTTTATGGAAGTTGGAGATGAACTGCTTAAGAGCTCAAGCTCAATGCTCATGTTCCCTGCTCCCTCCCCCATTCAGATCGTATTTTTTATCACCAAATCTGTTAACAACGCCGCCAACGCAAAACTGCAAAAAAACAAGTTGTAATATGTGTGACACAGAGGCCGATGGAGGGCAGGTGCTTAGAGGGTTATCGGGTACTAAAATGGGTACCGGATAGCGAGTTGCTAATGGATACCAGAGTATCCGTCAGCATCCCCAATAAGGATCTTACAGAAAAACAGTGGTATGAATGTGATTTATGAAACCATAAATCAAAGCAGAAAAGTAGTTTGAAGCAGCACATGTTAACACATGAAGATGCTCCAGAAATACAGTACCATAAATGTTATTTATGGGAGTATAAGTCAAAGCCAAAAGCAATTTGAAGAATCACATTCTTGTACATAAAGAAAATTCCCTAATATGAATGCCATTTGTGTGATTTTAAATTAAAAACCGAAAAGTCTTGGGCGTTCCACCTGTTGATACATAAAAATTGTATAAGGATCGGAAATCATTGGTTCGAATGTGATTTATGCGACTATAAGTCAAAGTACAAAAGCGGTTTGAAGAATCACACGCTGATACGTAAGGATCCTAGGGAAGTACAGTGGTGTAGATGTGATTTATGCGACTATAAAAAAAAAACAGGAAGTTGCTTTACTAAGCAACTTATCATCATAAGTAATAACGTCACATGTTGAGGACACATAAGAATCCGCCCGAGATAAAATGGTATAAATGTGATTTATGTGACTATAAGAAAAAGAAGAAGTACACTTTGAAAATACACACGTTGACACAGAAATAGACCAACATGAATGTGATGTGCAAGAGTAATTTCAAGCAGCACAGGTTGGCATAAGATGTCTTTAATTTACATATTTCATTTATTGTATTAAATATACACGTTTAAACTTAAAATAAAGTTGTGAAAGTTGTTAATGTTGAAATATACAGAGCATTTTCAGTTATACCATTATTTTGGAGCAGTATTTACTATTCACCTGAGATTAGTCCTTAGTTGGTGATATTCGAAAATCACCATTCCTTTTGACTATACTTGTCGGCTAAAATAATAGGCAGTGACGTATGATCTAATTCGATACAGAATAGGGACGAAGTGTAAATACTTAATACATAGCGGCGGAAACGTTAGCACATAGAAAAGTGTTGCCGCTTACGCATTACTATTGAACAGAACTATAAATTGTTTGTTCTATGGTGGTTCCATGCTTCTTTATTCCATGTCACCATAACTCTTTACGTCTAAAATAGTTCCGTCTTTGTTTAACGGGTTAAAAAACGAAGAGCGAGATATGAAACCTGTGGAACAAAAGTCAAGAGTGTCAAGAAAATCGGACATGCGCATTTCACACACATCCAAGTATTTCATCTCAGCCTGACATAAGGGTAGTATGTGGGAAATGCTGTAATTTGTGCCTGGACTGCATAAATTAATTGGCGAACTTGTTTTTGTAGATGTTTACTGTGAAGTGATAAATGTTACTTAGTTTCTTTAGTGTTCGAAAAAAAGATTTTATTATGGAAGCGATCGCGGGGAGAAGTAGATTAGAAACGCGTAAACGATCTCATCTGACAAGCGAGGAAATTCGTATGATAAAAAATGTCTATGAGGGATTACAAGTGCACGATAAAAATTTAAGTGAAGTGGATGCGGCGGAACTGTGTAGTGAATTAAAAAAAGTTTCCGGTCAAAGTGTATTTCGTTTAATAAAATGTGGAGACACAGACGCAAAGAAGAAGAAAATGGAAACACGGGGAAGAAAAAAAATTACTGTGAACAAAAATGTGAAATATGCTATTCGGCGAAAAATTCATTTAAAAATGAAATTCCAACAGTAGGTAAAGCTCAGACTGCCCTAACAGAAGACAACGATTTGCCCAAACTCTCATATAAATTGCTTATAAGAACAATGCATGAAATTAATTTCAAATATTGCAAACGGAATCGGAAGGGTATGCTTATAGAGAAAAATGAGATTGTGAGATGGAGACGAGAATATTTGGAGAAGATAAGAGAATTTCGCGCTTTAAATAGGAAAATATATTATATGGATGAGACATAGTTAAATGAAGGTTATACTGTGCTAAAAGTATGGCAATATTACAACGTACAGGACAGAAGGCAAGCGTTTACGGATGGATTTCTACAAGTTTAAAAGCACCCGAAAAAGAACGAAGATTAATATAATCGAGGGGTAAACCGCTGCGGAAGTTTGGTGTACACGCAAGTGGATTTCCGTGGATGTCCTGTGGAATTCTGTGGATTTTCCCGGAAGTCCCGTGGATGTCCTCTAGATTTCCGTGAATGTTTCATGGATTTCCGTGGCTGTCTCATGGATTTCCACGGATGCCCCATAGATATTCGTGGATGTCCGTGGATATCTCATAGATTTCCGTGGATGTCCGTAGAGATGTTCGGTAGATTTCTCAAGACGATCACGCATGCGCAATACTACTGCGCATGCGTGAAAACAATTTGTTAGTACCTAGCTAGTACATATGTACAATTTTATAAGTCATTTGCTTACATATCTTTACTGTTTAACGAATGATGACCATGTACGCTATCCGACTAATGCTGGTCGAATCTTAAACAATACAACTGAAAATAATTATAAAATAAAATTTTTTAAAGAAAATTTAGGAGAGTTCTTTTGGCCGAAAACAGAAGATAATAATAATAATATTTATTTACCGTGCATAAAAACAACAATATATCAGATATCGACGTTGTTCATCAGGAACACATATTTTACGGGCCAATCACAATGATCGGTTGTGAACCGCTAAAGATATCAAGGATAGACCGTTCTAAAATAACAAAAATGTACAAACAATTTAAAAAAAGGGACACACTGTGTTAATCAAGATTATACATTATAAGGTTTTTTTTTTTGTAAATGATTGTGAATGATGATTGATACACTTATCAAATAAATGTAAATGGAACATTGTCTATTTTTATATCTCGTTTTAGACATATAACATGCAAAAATTATCACAACCTATATTAGAATAGACCCAAATTAACTTTTTGAATACAGTAGTGACTAGTTTTAGAAGGAATCAGAAGGACTGGCATGTTCTGAACTAGATGGTATAAAACAGGGGCATTTTGTAATAAAAAAAATTTGAAGATGTTCCATTTAGAAAAATAAATGGCTGATGTTCATATCTTTACAAAGCGATCATAAATTCATAGTAGTTTCGTTTGGAATTATACCATCTGTAAAATAAGTGTAGTGTCAAGGCAAAGTTCTAAAATTTGCCCCAAAAAAAAACACTATAATAACCAATAAAATAAATATTTATTAAATTAACTAAATTTCATCAGTGGTTTTTCAGTTTTCTACAAAATCGTGTTAATATTCCAAATCATATTTTGGATTATCTAAATTAAATAATTATGTTATTCACTTTGAATATTTATTTTGAATGCTTCTGGTTTCCTGTTTTTTTTTCATTATTTTACAGGTGGTGTGATCCCAAACCCAAACAAAACTACTATGAATCATGAAAATGCACCACAAATAAGTTACAGACATTATGACCATAATTATTGTTTTCCTTTAGTGTCTATATACGTAGGTACATATAAATTATTAATTTTGTCATATTAAAAATAAATATTTAAGGAAGTGGGAATTTTTCCGTGAAAAAAACAGCATAACTAGTTTTCTATATGGTATGATACCAGTGATGCCGGTAGTACTTTAGAATATACTCTTGTGTATAATAACCTCGTAAAAAACTTAAGAAAATAAATAATGTAAAATTTATACCAGTTTTTGTTACCGACCTGGACAAAATAAATATGATTTTTTATAAACAACCCTGTCTTGCTAATTGAATAATATCAAGTAGGTATATAGGAATTTTTCAAAAAACTAGCAGTTCCAAAGAATGGTTGTACATTATACATACATATACAGGGCGCCCTATTTCTTGACCCGTTGCATGGGTAACTTTTTTGTTAGTAGAGATACAAAAACGCTTAAATGAGCAAATTAGTGCAGTTTCGTATTAGTAATTCTACGGTAAGGCGAAAAATTATATACGGGGGAAGGTTGAAAAGTTATTGACAAAAAACGAAAAATCCAACTTTTCTATTATCCCTCGTAGCTCGTTCATTTGAAGAGTTAGAGAAAAATGCTTCACATGTTTTTTGCAGTATTTTTCATGTAAAATGACATGCACTTGCTACTTTTTATATATCTCTTAAAATGGTTGAGAATCACAGTAAAATATATTTTTTTTAAATGTAATGGATAGGTGGCTGTGACATTAACCGAAAGTCCCCTTTTTTCTCTTTCAGATGATATAACATAGTCCATTTTTTATCCTTACAAAAGTAATAATAATCGTTGTTTTTAAAGAAAGTTTATTGTCACATCAAGAATGCTATGGATTATGGAACAAAAGAATGTTTTGAGAACAGAAATTATTAATTAATTAATTATATTGAAGTAAATGTTCGAAATGACCACCATCCTGTTGGATACATAGTAAGCAACGTTTCTGGATACTTCTTAAAACATTATTTATTGTATGTCCATGTATGCTTCTAATTGCATCTTGAATCCTGACTTTTAGATCCTCTATATCTAGGAGCTGTCACATAAACTTTATCTTTCAATAACCCCCAAAGAAAGAAATCTAAGGGGGTCAAATCAGGTGTTCGCGCTGGCCAATCGATATCCATTCTATTTCCTATAACATTATCAAACTGTTCATGTAAATATTGTTTTACCTCGCGGGAATTATGCGCAGGTGCTCCATCGTGTTGGAAGTATTTAAGATTTCTAAAAATATGAAGTGGTAATTCATTTAAATATTCCTCTGTTAGAGTATTCCTTAGAAAATGAAGGTAATTATTCGCATTCAAATTATCTTCGTAAAAATATGGGCCAATAATTTTGCCACAAAAAATTCCACACCACACATTTATCCCAAATTGACGTTGATTTCTTCTTTCAGAAACAAGATGTGGATTTTCTCGGCACCACATTATGTTATTATGGCGGTTAAAAATACCATTGTTGGCAAATCTACTTTCATCACTGAATAAAATCTTTTTTCAGAAGTCTAGATCCTCTTCGCATTTTGAAATGTACCATCGACAAAATGTCATCCTTCTTTGATTATCAGCTTTATATAAAGTATTGCATATGGAATAATGATAAGGCTTTAAATTGTTACCTTTTAAAATAGCTCTTACAGTTTCCTTGGAAGTGTTGCAGTGATGTGCAATTTCTGCAGTTGAAGAATCAGGTTTAAAATTTACATAAGCCAAAACATTTATTTCAGTGTCTTCATTGAAGTTTCTTTCATCCTTAGGCTTTGAAAAAGAACCGTATAATCGTATATTATTTTCCAGCTGTCTAAATATTCTATGATGGGGTTGTCTTCGTTCCATGTAAGTTTCAAAATAAAGATTCGCTGCAGCTTGTGCATCTCGATTTTGGTTATAATAACAAAATAGCATACCATTTTTCTCTTCGTTGGTGTACATATTTGCAACACTATTATTTTGTATGCAGTATTAATAATAAACAATAAACTACTTAACAAAAACTAAAAATGTCACTTATGATCTGTCAATAATTAAATGCTAACTAGACGTTTTTAAAAATATCAGGAATCTTATTTTTTGTTTTATTTCCATAGCATTCTTGATGTGACAATAAACTTTCTTTAAAAACAACGATTATTATTACTTTTATAAGGATAAAATATGGACTATGTTATATCATCTGAAAGAGAAAACAGGGGACTTTCGGTTAATGTCACAGCCACCTATCCATTACATTTAAAAAAAATATATTTTACTGTGATTCTCAACCATTTTAAGAGATATATAAAAAGTAGCAAGTGCATGTCATTTTACATGAAAAATACTGCAAAAAACATGTGAGCATTTTTCTCTAACTCTTCAAATGAACGAGCTACGAGGGATAATAGAAAAGTAGGATTTTTCGTTTTTTGTCAATAACTTTTCAACCTTCCCCCGTATATAATTTTTCGCCTTACCATAGAATTACTAATACGAAACTACACTAATTTGCTCATTTAAGCGTTTTTGTATCTCTACTAATAAAAAAGTTACCCATGCAACGGGTCAAGAAATAGGGCGCCCTGTATATTAATGGATCATAATATTCAGAAATACATCATTCCCATGATGTATACACTTTTTCTATGAAGATAGGCCACACATTTTTTTTAGATATCTCATTCATTACCGATAGGCTTATGTGGTTTTTCGGTGGTCTCGTGTATTTTCCTGCGGAGATCCCGCGAGTTTCCATGGATATCCCGTGGATTTCCATGGATATCCTGTGGATTTCCATGGATATCCTTTGTAGTTTCATGGATATCCCGTGGATTTCCATGGATGTCCGTGGAAGTTTTATGGTGGTTCTGTTTATTTCCACGGATGTCCAAATGAAAGTAGAAGTTTGGTGTACAAATTTTAACCAGCGGTTTACCCCTCGAATATAATAACTCATGTTGGAAGTGATTTGGGATTTTTGGTAAATGGTCTACATATGTTTGAGTCACGAAAGACTGGGGATTATCACAAAAATATGAACAGCGAGATGTTTGAAAACTGGTTTGAATCTGTTTTATACCACTTAGAACCTGGTGCAGTTTTTGTAATGGATAATGCCCCTTACCATAGCAGGAGAACAAAGAATTTACCGACATCATCATGGAAGGAAGAGCAAATAATGGATTGGTTAAGACAGAAAAACATTGAATACGTTCTTTTAATATTTGTAGCAATATTCATCAATTTCGTCCGATGTACAACTAATCTGTAAGGTGAGTTTAAAAAACAATTCACAATTTCTATAACACCGTTCATGTTTTGTTATTTTTTTATATTTATTTGACATATTAGCACCTTTCCAATGATTTTTTGCGTACGCCTATGGAATTACAGTCCCCACCACAATTTAATACGTCACTGCCTATTATTTTATCCAACGAGTATAGGCCGTATCAGTTATGAAGCGAAGATTCAGTCCATTACTGACGTCCATCACTTAATTTACGATATTGGTTCACTGTGAACTGATAACTGAAATTGCAACGGTAAAACAAAAGCTATAATAACCTGCTCACATGTTGATTTAGAAGTATTCAGCCTATACTATTAATATTCAGCATAGCATACCAAACTAAGAGGATATTTAAAACATTAAAATATTGTGATTTGAACGAATAATTAAATACTTCATTGAATCATAAGCAAATCCATATGCATAAATGTCCAAATTAACTCTATCCGGATTCTGAGATCGTAAGTTCGAAAACCCGCCATTACTGTAATACTGGTACCTATTTCAAACGAAACAAATAAAAAATATGTGTATACGATTTCAGATGCCTTTTAAACTTTCGTGGCCCATCATTATGTTAAGAAGCTATGTTTACATGTAGCGGTCCCACTTTTAAATATAAATTTATCTATAAATAATCGACTAAAGAAATTATCCTTTCTTAGTTGATATAAATTCTTATTTATTATCTAACTATTTGCATATTACCTTTTTTTGTTAAATGAAACAACAATGTATTGAAAGGATTATATTTATTATGTGTAGGTACTCTGATTATGTATAATCATGACTTCAATGTATTTGTCTGTTCGCTATATCTGTTTATGGACATAGTCACAGATATGCTTTCGAAACAATATAGTGTCTCCCTCTTTGGAAACGTACATGAACGAAGAGAGGTGACGTCACGGTTCCGAAAACGAACGAGGAGATAGAGAAAAGATGGCGACTTAAGAATAGGGTGACCAGACGTCCTCTTTTAACCGGACAAGTCCTTTTTTTAAGGTTAAAATTTACGTCCGGTATGGTATATATATATACACATTTTATGTTAAATGTCCTCTTTTTAACATACATAAAATACAATAAATATTTGAAGTATTTCTAAACAATGCGAGTTGCAAGCAACTGAATTGGGAATCATAAATTATTTGAAATTCACCCTAGACTTCTAATTGTAACTCTTTCTATCTTACTTCTATTCAACTTAAATTGTATAAAGACGGCGATGGGAATTGGGAACAAACATGGTTGACGAATCCCACAAAAGCCGCTCTCTATTTACGAATTTAAGCCGAATTTGAACTAATTTTGTTCTCTGGATGAATATAACGGGAAATTTTTAAAAATTTGCCAGTTCTTTTTTTCAGTCAGTTCCTCTTCACAACGTCGATGCGGAAAGATTGTTTTCTTTAATAAATTACCATTGGACTGACGAACGGAGTAGGTTTGATCCTTGTTTATATAAAATATGATATATCAACTATTGTATCTATTATATTAACACATTATAATTTAAAGCACTATTCATTCTTGTGACGAATTTTACCAATATACTTTGAGCCAAAACGATGTTTTAAGAAAACTTGATAGCTCTGGAAAAATATAAATAATTTGTTGTACTTATTTTGTACCTATTTATAGTTTAATACTATTATTTCTCTTTTTTATTTATTCTAATGTTATTTTTATTAGTAGAAATTTAATGTTTGATTATTTTTGATAATACATTAATACAAAATTACAAGGTAATTGTTTGTTTTATAAATAAAGACCAATGGTTCATAATGTGTTTTGACGAAGTGATTAGCTATCTATAACCTGTGGAAGTAATAATAATAATAATAATAATAAATCGACTTTATTTATCACAATTACTAAGAAAATATACATAAGAAAATAAATACATTTAACCTTGCTTGCAACTTGGCGAAGTCTAGCTAAGTAGCTACTCTACTCAACCAAGATGCAGCAAGTAGAAATTCCTAGAAAAACTTTAATAAAAATAAATACCTGAAGAAGGCATCGACCGAAAGACATTAACTATTTAAATTATTAACTGTATAACTGTTACAACATTTACAAATAAAGGCAATAAAAAAAAAATCAATGGAACAATATTTGAAAGGGTTGAAACATTAAAAAAAATTGATTTTTAAAGTGTTTTTTAAAAGAGTACAATGACATTTGTAGAAGGTCACTAGAGAGAGAGTTATATAACAATACTGCATTAAAATGAAAACTTCTCCTAAAAAGAGCAGTGTGATGCTGAGGCATGGTCAACTTAGAGACATTACGCAAATTTACACGATGAATCTGTAATCGAAAAGTGAAAATATTCCTAATAGGCGGGCTCAGTTCTGATTCTCTAAATATTTTAAGCAGAAAAATTGCGAGGTGAAGCTGCCTACGATCTTCCATTATTAACCAGTTTAAACTAATTCTGCTAGCTGTCACATGATCAAATTTACGCAAATTAAAAATTAATCGAACACAAGTGTTTTGTATCTTTTGAATTCTATTTTTATTAAATGTATCTAAACATGGACCATATAAAAAATCACAATAATTAAAATTAGAGAGAACAAGCAATTCACAAAGGTTTTTCCTAAGCTTAAAATTTAAATAGTGACGATTTGCATATATTAATTTTAAAGATGAAAATGATTTTTGTATTAACTTTTTTACATGTTCTCTAAAATGGAGATCTTTATCTATAATTAAACCTAAATTTTTTATTGACTTGGCACATGGTAACGAGTCACCTTCTATATACACAATAAAATTATCTTCAAGAAATGCCATATTATTTCTTTTCCCAAAAAACATTACACACGATTTTGACGAATTCAGTTTTAAGTTATGTTCATCAGATTTCTTCTTTAATTCGTGCAATTCTGCATTTATGACACTAGATGCTAAATGATATTCAGAATGATGAAAATGATGATAAATTTGTGTATCATCTGCATATGCTTGCACAGAACATTTTTTAATGGATTTTAAAATATCAGCTGTATAAATAATAAAAAGAAGAGGGCCAAGAACGGAGCCTTGTGGTACTCCACAAGTTAAATTTGTATTAGTCGAAAAAATATTGTTATATAGGATCCTCTGTGACCTGCCAGCCAAATAAGAGGATATTAATAATGATGGTATTTTATAAAATATTTCCCGCAGCATCTTTGTCCTCTTTTGTTGTTCAAGGAATCTGGTCACCCCACTTAAGAAGGTTGGTAGGTAGGCCGGTGAATTAACCAACCCTATTTGGAGGTAAGAAAGATGCTAAATAGTCTTTCTGATTAAAAAAAGGAGATTAGCCGATCCAGTAAGTACCCTTAGTAGAATGGATGAGTGAATTAAGACATCCTAAGTGGGTGTTGGTGGTAATAATTCTCCAACGTATAATGAACGTTGAATTTGTCCAGAGCTGGCGTTAAATTTGAGTGAGTACCTACACTACTACATTATTTTACTTGTACATCCTAAAATACTTTGATTGTGCAGTGCCGTAAATAGTCTCCGTAATCTATGCATAGATCGTGCGTTTAAAAGTAATAATCAAGGCCCTTGAGTTTATCGCAAACGATAGTGTTATTTTTACCTATACTCTTGTGAGTATTTATTGAAAACTATTAAACCCTCATCTATGTAAAATCTTCGAGGGCTTGTTGTATGATTCTCTTTTATATGTTTTTGAATTTTCTTATTATGTTCATAAACTTTTCTTAAATATTAGTATAACATTACATTAAAAACTAACTTTGTTATATCCAAGTACTTTTTGTAATTGTTGTCTTCACTTAGAAAGGAACGTATACCTTTACTTAATCTCATCACAAAAAGATCAATTAATGGCGCCCAAGTTTGGCAGCCAATAATCAACCCTTAATGCTTCACTCTGCTCACCCCTGATAGAGAGTTTCAAAGCTATAGTAAGTATATTTTTTTACCTTTAACTTATCGATTTATAAAATTTATCGTTACACAATTGGCGCCCAACGTGCCGTCAATTAATTATTTTACCTTTTACCTTATCTTTATCGTTTCTATTTGTTATATACAGTCACAAAGTTAAAGAGTATGAAAGTAATATGTGTGCATTGTATCATCAAATATAATGAATTCTTGACATGATAGACAATTTTGCAAATGATTCCATCAGCACGGATTATAAATCTTAACTCCACAACAAGATCAAAACCTTTAAGTCAGGAGTGCTCAGACTTGTACCATCGGCGGTCCACCGCAAAAAAATTGGGCGACATGCGATCGACAAGAAAAATTAGGGGGGTTAAAACATGACAGTTGGTGAGTGTCTCGCTGTTTCGACCTATTTAAATATATATTCGATATTTAAAAATGTTCCTTAAATGAAAAATAGCTAAATTGATTGATACGAATTTATTCAGGTACTTATGATTAAAATATTAACTCGTGTTCTGAAAATATAAGAATATGCCGAATTTGTATAAATTTATTAAAACAATAATTGCGTTATTAATCTGTCTTGAAATTTATTAAAACAATATTTTTAGTAGAATACTAACTCGTCTGACGACACGGCTGGACCGTCAGCAATATAAGAGTTTTTTCATTCTATAATATTATGTGAAAATCTAAACTCCAAATCAACTAACATAAGAGTCAATATTCAATGCACACGGTTTCGACTTATTCAATGATGCTTTATCACAATAACGTCGAAGTAATATGAACTTTCATCGCGCAATAATTGGGTTCTAACTCGCACTCGGGATTTAAAAGTAAGAGTAAGGTATCGTTTTTATTATTATTACAGTGTCACCGTACGAGTGACCGACGGGGAGGCGGTTATTAGAGAGTTTTTGAACCCCTTAAAATTTACGTTATCGTTATGGTAATGGTTATTCTGAGCATGCGCAGTGTCGAAAATGATACTATTTTTGGCCCTGCGCATGCGCAGAATAACGATAACGACGTCCTGAAATTAGAGAGTTTTTGAACCCCTTAAAATTTACGTTATCGTTATGGTTATGGTTATTCTGAGCATGCGCAGTGCCGAAAATGATACTATTTTTGGCACTGCGCATGCGCAGAATAACGATAACGACGTGCTGGAATTTAAGGGGTTCAAAAACTCTCCAACAGCCATTTAAATAACACATTGATTTGGTGGATATTAAGAACATAATAATAATAATAATAATAATAATAATGATTTATTAATAGCCAATGCTAAATACAAATACAAACATAACTACATTATATCCTACTTCCATATCACATTAGACACAATACAAAATTTACATCATACATCAATATTATTCTTACAATATTCTACACATTAATTTTTAAAGCCTGCAAGAGTAGTACAATTTTTAATTAAAGCAGGTAAACTATTATAGTTAACAAGCCCTTATAAAACAAATTATTTTGACTGAAAGCTGTCGTGACTCTATTTACATAAAAATTTTCCCTAGTTCTTGTTTCATAGTTATGAATTTCAGTAGCTACCGCACTTCCACACTTCCATTCTACTAATCAGGATACTATTCTTAACGTGACTACATAATATACTACAGTTCGCCCATACCTGACAACACAGCCGACCTCGGCTGCCCGTCATAATCCGACACCTCAGTAAACATAATTCATGAACATAAGGTGAACCGTGCTGACAGGTGATTTCCTATCCCACTTCTGAAGCTGTAGTAGAATGAAAAATGTTACGATGCAGCCGGTGATCGAATCCAGGAGCTTCGGCGTTCCGACCAATGCTCTTCCAACTGAGCTACCACACTTCCATTCTACTGATGAGGATACCGTTCTTAACATAATTTACTACAGTTCGGCCATATCTGACAACACAGCTGTCCTCGGCTGCCGGCCATAATCCGACACCTTGGTAAACATAATTCATAAACATAAGGTGAACCGTGCTGCCAGGTGGATTCCCTATCCCACTTCTGAAGCTGTAGTAGAATAAAAATGCTTCGAAGCCACCAGGGATCGAACCCGGCATCTTCCATCAGATTTTTTGTTCTATCACAGATTCTCGGTAACCCTGGAAAACATACCAATTTGAACCACCCTGTACTTTACAAATATGCACTGTGGATGTAGTTTATATTTCACTTTTAACTTGTATTTTTTATTAATAAAATACGAGCGTGATGCTGATTGTTTGACCTTTCAGACATGATTTCCAACTGCTGTTTGGCGTGGACATCCAAACCACCATGTCCAAGGCCGATAGGCTGCTCTATGGGGAAAGTGCCATGTCCCACGCGATGGTGTTCACTGCAATAAATACAAATGTAAGTTACTGTCGCTTCAATTAAGTTCTGTTAGATGTTATGGCGGTTTTCCACTAAACCTTAGATAAGGGAAGGGAGAGGACACGTAACACGCAACCCGAGCACGTATAATATAGGGTGAATTCCAAATCGTACATCAAACGCATCTGCTGCAGCGACACATAAAAGCTCATGCATTTCGGAACGGCTTTTGACACTTTGACAGTTATTTTTGTGGACAATTTATAATTTATTTAAACTCGTGATGGAGAAACCAGCAAAATTTCGGAAATTCTTGTTCTTGCAAAAGAATTAAACTAGCAACACCACATCACAGAATCAGTTGCCTTCCCTCCAAAAGTTTAAAAAATGAGGTTAAATTGCCCGCAATGCATAAACGCATTACCTCGTACATGATGCAGCTCCTGCGTGCTACGAAGCCAAAAGTAGGAGGAGCTATGGATGCTACGACGTGCAGAATGTGTGAATTGGAACGAACGTAGGAAGCAAAATGTGCATAATGTGCGATTCGAAACGCACCCATACTGTGCCGGTTATCGATCGTCCGCCATTAGTTTGGTGATTATAGTTAGTGCAACTTATACCAGTTTTATTGTGATTTATTAATTAAAGGACCGCTGATAGCTTTAATAGCTAGTTTATTACAATGGTTTTTGTGCTTCATACCAGTGTAAAAGTAGTAGTAATAGAAAAGAAGCAGATGTTACGTTTCACAGGTAAATAAAAAAGGCACCAATTAACAAGTGTTCTATTTTATGAAATTTCAAGTTTCTTTTATAAATAATCAATTTGATATTTATATAATGTTATCCTTAATTATATTGGAATTTCATTATATTTGCAAAATGGTTGAACACTTTATAAGAGTTTACGAAAAAGAAATGCAAAAGAGTAGTTTTATAAATATTTTAAAAAATAAAATTATGCATCAGGCCATTGAGTCAAACTGCTTTTCTCATTTAAAAGACCACGCTGCTGAAAACCATAACAACCATATTTACTTTTTAATTGAGGCAATCGTCTTAAAATATTTAAATATAAGAATTTATTTTATTACTAAAAAAATATCTGAAGTTCAGGACCCAGTAAGGCAACAATACACCAAGTTAATATTATTTAAAGGTCAGTAATAAATTGTGTATATATGTACATACCTTGGCTATATATTAAATATTTCAAATTTAGTGTATTTAATCAAAATTGCCTTGAAATAAAACATATAAAAAAAGTCGTTTTGTTTTCTTTTAATATTATTAACAACATACACAATTCATGAATTTGCTTTATGGTTTATTGGTTTATTTTGTTGCTTATTTCCAACAACGCGTTACGCCTCTGGTCAAGTAGCATTGGTGCCTGCGCGGAACACGACGTCTGCCGGTATTACGTGTCCTCTCCCTTCCCTTGTCTAAGTAACTGCACCTAACCATGATACAACTACACTGATATGCACATAACTTTCGTTTGTTCTGCGCATGACGTTTTTCGCGATGCAAAAATGAGAATTTCAGTTATATACAGCCACTTTCTGAGGAAGAAAGAAATTAACTAGAAGATTGTACTCTAAACCAAAACTTATATCTTCTAGTAATATTACAGCTAATTTAAACCTCTTTGATGAGCTTGCCATTTTTTAAATTTTAAACCAGCGATCACAACACAACACTTTTATAAATAAAAAAATTCTCAAATAAACAGCAGATGAGTGTCAGATACAGAAAAACAGTAATCTAACCCTCGAATAATTGACAGATTAGTAACTATACCAAATGTCAATTTAGGTAACCACATGGGCCTTTACAGTGAATTTAAAAAAAAATAGTATTGGATAGAGAATGTTGAAATATGCCTTGTAAATATTTTTTTAAAATTAATATATTGAAATTTACATGAAAAAAAAAATATTGAAGTTTGAAGCTTTTAAGAAAGAAGTTTAAAATTGCGCTCAAATGACGTCACGGACTTGAAAGGATGACAAAGACAAAATTATACTTCTCTCTTTGTCACCAGCTACCGCTCATCCTACTTAACCTGAAAAATAACGTTTTCGTTCGCGAGTGTTTTGATGTTGTTAGATCAATAAAACTCCTTGCTAACACAATATCGGTTTATTCAAGAAAATACACCAGAAATAGTAATTACACCTTGCCACCAGTATACTCCGTGTTCTGTGTTCTCTGGCTCCGCCATGACACCCTGCTCATCCCCTCCTAACTATCGACGCCTCGCTCCATTGTATCCGCAACACTAGCGCCGGAAGCTCTGAAAATGACACCTCGGGTTTGACAGCCCGCGATAATTCAAATAGGGACACCTCGATACATTGCAGTGCGGTATGTGTTACCATGTCGATTTATTTCGGGTAACAATGTAAAAAATAAATGTAAATTTCATTGAGGAAAAAGAGCAAAAATGATATTTAAAATGTGTATTGTGCCATCTTCTAATAATAATAATAGTGATTATCCAGACAAGCTATTTCTTACAATACCGAAAAACCCAATGAGATGAGAAAGTTGGGCTAAACCAATAAAAGTGAATCATATACCATTCGATGGAAAATACTGTGTTTGCGAAGATCATTTCTATTTTTAATACAAAATATAATTATTATGACAATAATGACGAGGACGAGAGGTTATGTTATGGTTATGAATATGAACACGGACCACAGCTGATTTGCCGATTTCCGTTCTGGACTTCCGGATATGCGCAGATAACAAGTCCGTGACGTCATTCAAAAGGCGCGATTTGTAGTATTTGAAAAACTGCATTATATTTTTTCTTCTCTTTCTGGCCATATTATGAATGTAATTGAAAAAAATACAATTCAACAGCTCCCTATAGTATACATGAACTAAATAATAACAATAAAATTGCCTAATTCAACTACGCTGTAATACCCCATTGTATGGTATAGTTAGCTGACGAAAAAACGCCTATAGTCCGTTTTAGTGACGTCACTACGAGACCCGGATACTCTTTCACTCTCTGTATTGTGCGATTCCTTATCTATGACGCGTTGACAAGTCACTGTCACTGTCACTATCTAACTCATATATTTTGTATATCAATACAATGACGTAGCCGCAAGACCCAATCACGTGATACAGCTGATAAATTCTAAGGATCGAGCAATTCTATATAAGTTAAAAATCCTTGAACCAACCTAACATCGCCGATTCCTTGTCTATGGTAACCAAACGATATTCTGTGGTAATAACTGGCCTGGCACCTGGCATAGAGGTTATGTGATGGGCATAATAGTTCATTTCAGAGAACTAGTTCTTGGGAACTACTTGCGCGAAGCGAACTAGTCTTCAAATCTAGTTCGCGCGAACTACTTTTTAGATAGATATTTGGAAACGATCGGTCGGTCGGTAAACATCACGGTCGGCCGGCGGACGCAAGATTTCGGCAAAGTAAGCATATCCATTGGTTGAAGTTGAGAGTACTGAAACATGCCAACACTTTGCAAAGCAAAGAAAACTCCTTGTTTACTATGTTTATTTGTATAACCCGTGTTACCTATTTATCTTAAACGGATACAAGAATGCTAATTAAATATTTTTTAGGTTTTATATTTTCAAATATTATTATGTAACTATGCTATAACAGGTCTACCCAAGAGTATAATTTATTTTTGTTATATGTATCGACTTTTGGAGAATAGAATATCTTGTGATACATCCACTAAAGGCTACTATTTAAGTTTGCAAATATGTATATTTCATTCATTTTATTTATATAGGTACTACTTTTGTTAATTAATAAAACATCATTTTTTAAATATTCCTTTTATACTTTATTAATTGATAAGCTCCTGCTATTGAAGTTGTTGCTTATACGAGAGTGTATACATCAGCATTTTCTAATTATCTCCGTACTCCGTACACCTTACGATTAACCCGAACGAATATAATTCGCGAACTATTTCGGTCTCGAGTATATCGCTGGCTGGTATCACAGTATATTGTTTCTTTAGCATTATACTGTGCTGGTATCAAGAAGTAGTCGCGAACTATTTCGGCGTCGAGTATATCGCTGGCTGGTCATGATATTTATTGTATCATGCTGGCTGGTATCAAGAAGTAGTTCGCGCGAACTACTTTGTTTTAGATCAGCGAACTAGTTCGTTTAGTTCCCTACAAAGAATAGTTCGTATTAACTCGTTCGTTCGCGAACTACCCATCACTTTGTGAATTGTTTAATATTATTATTATTAGCAGAGTAATAGTTTTCTGAAAATGGAAAATATTGTATCAAAGTCTTGCAGGTTGTGCCTTAAACCTATAAACGATGTAAAGTTCAAAGTATTGGAAACATTGACAAAAGACATGTTAGATATTCTTTTGGTAAAGCTGGTAAGTAGATATAAATATTCCCTTGTGGAGCCTTTTTAATCATTATGGAATGAAAACGGGAGTCTGTTGTGCAGACTATAGAAACGTTTTTATCAAATTTACCTTGGAATTTGTAAAGATAGGTAATAATTGTACATTTCAGAATTTGGACAAGGAGATTAAGTACTTGATGTGCAATGATTGTTTTGAGAAAGCATGTGCAGCATTGAAGTTTAAATCCATATGTTTGGAGACTGAAGCTAGTATCTTTCCTTATCTAAATTGTGACGTTATAGACTTGCGACAGATATATTTCAAGAGTAAAGGAAATGAGCAATTAATAAATGTATTCAGTGACCAACAAATTTGTCGGTTATGTATGCTATTCGTAAGTGGTGAATATATTTCCTTTGGTGAAGTAGAAAAGTATATGATCCTGATATATATTCCAGAACTGGTGAGTAGTCTGAGGTTAGCAGCAGTAATAATGATTACACTATAGGCTTGTTCGCACAGCGCTTCTGACGAGTACATGATTAGTCAGAAGTAGTTGGCCAGTTACTTCCAACACTATTTTCGCGTGAACAGAGTGCTGGAAGTAACTGGTCAACTGTTTCTGACTAATCATGTACTCATCAGAAGCGCTGTGCGAACAAGCCTTATATCACATTCTGAATATGGACTGTGGGGATATAAACAATGTTTCCGCGGAAAATTTCAAAAACCGAATTTTGTAGTTTACTACCTTTCATCCAGGTACCTCAAGTAATTTGAAATATCTCTGATAGTAAGAATCAAGAATTGCATTTTATCCACAAATATGTAAAAGCGTAAAAGTAATATTTAATGTCTTTAATAACGTGTCATTATTTGCATACCATCAGTGCAGACTTGAAGTCATCAATAATTACAATTTAGTTTGTTCTTGAGGTTTGATACAATCCAGTTATGTGTGACTCCTACTTAGAAATATCCAAAATTTAAAAAAAATTATAAATAGTAATAAAAATAAGTTTTAAGATATATTAGATTAGATTAGATTTATGTAGGAGTCGGCCCCCTGGCCTGGTCCACCGCCACCTAGAAGTTCTATTGTGGCACTCCCAACCTATTTAGAGCACTCTGTCCAGCTTTGTCCTTTGCATTAGACTCCACAGCCTTGATAGAGGCTCTTCCATGTAGCTATTGGTTCTTGGTCTTCCTTCCCCAAGTATTTGAAATCTCAGTCTTGTCAGGCCCTCTCACTGGCACAGTACATGTACTGAGGTTTCCTCTTCTTCCTGACAGAATCTGCAAGTTGCATCTTCTGACAGTCCCATAAGATTCATGTGCCTATTTAGCCTACAGTGTCCTATTAGGAGACCTACTATTATTCTGATGGCCTTTTTATTCTGGCGTAACAGATCTGCTGTGAATTTAGGCATCCGTCCTTTAATGAATAGCTTTGCCTGTCTCAGTTGTGGCAGATTCCTCTACCATTCTAGAGATTTGTTTCTTATCCATTCCTCCATGGATGTTTTAATGCATGGCTTCGCTATGCCGCAGAAGGGTTCTGGTCCTATGAGGTCTTTTGATGCGCCTTCTCGGGCTAGTGCGTCTGCCTCCTCATTACTTTTGTGCCCCTCGTGCCCAGGTACCCAAACTAGGGTCACTCTATTCTCGTTCCCTAGCTCTTTCAGGGTATTCAGACAGTCCCACACGAGTTTTGACGAAACCTGTGGGGACCCTATTGCCTTTTAAGATATATACAGGGTGGTCTACCGGGAACTGCATCGATCGATTGTAGGAAAACTATAATTGGAAAAAATCTGAAAATTTGGTATTGTACTAATGCCATTGGGAGACATTTGACTAAGATATTTTCAAGATGATGGCACTTCTGGTTATACCAGAAGTAGATGCCAACTTCGTTATTTTAAATGGAACACCCTGTATATTATTACATTTTTAGATTCTAGTACAAATCTAATAGGTTTCGTGTTATAATGTCCTATACCTAAGTCCTAAACGGACAGTTGCAGACCAAAAAATAATTATTAATTTTTCCTGTACGGAAGCCTTTATTATTTCATTTGGGTTTAGTAGTCCCATAAAAAATGCAATTGAAAAAACTCAAAAATCCATTTTATCAAATGGAAAGTCCCTGTTTTTATTTTATCTTATTTAGCATTTAAAATAAAGGTAAGTTTGTATAAGGTTGTATATTATGAAAAAATTTGTAGTTTTCATTCGAGATATTGGCAATTTAACATTTTTCTATAATGTATGAAAGTATTTATTTGTGGCATTGTTTAATTAGTCTTATTTATTTGGATTTGGGTATTATGCCACCACTGAAAAATACAAAAAATAAAAAATTTCATTAATTATTATATTATTATTATATCTGATCTGTCTAATTTTTGTATTTTTCAGTGGTGGCGTAATACCCAAATAAATAAGAGTAATTAACATGTTTCTATTGTAAAAATGCTACACGTCTTTTACGTTGGGTTGTTAGTTGGCCATGATGGCGTTAGAAAACAATCAAGTGCTACAGAAATGTTACTATTACTTGTCATTTGCAAATGGTCAGTAATAATCATGTTGGGACGATTAAATTATTCAAACGAAGATTATTTAAATTTATTTATTATGTATGGAGGATGTGATAAAGTTATTTCAAGAACATGTGATACATTTGCGACCCGATATCCGCAAAAACAGAAACCATCACCAAATACCGTTAAATGAATTATAGGAAACTTCAAAAACTTTGGATCCGTTAGGGGAAAAGCGCAGAGAAATAAACCAGTTGTTAACAGTGAAAATATGGAAATCGCAAATAGGAAATAGAAAAGTTACAAAAATTATTTTAATAAACGTTCAAATTGACGCCCTTGAACCTCCAGACATTTTTCGCACCTAAGCAGCAGTTTTTCATGGGTGGCTCTTCTTATTGACTGGGGATGAAGATGTTCAAAAGCTGTTCTGACTCGCCGCTTGCAGTCTCCCATGGTGGTTACTGTGGTGTTAAAAACTTTGTTTTTGACTGTTCCCCAAATAAAAAAATCGAGTACTGATAGGTCTGGGAAGCGGGCTGGCCAAAGATTTGGTCCATTGTTAGCTATCCATTTATCATAAAACAAGTTTTGCAGATGATTGTTGACTAAATGGCCAATATGCGGAGGTGCCTGATCGTGTTGATAGAATAGGTTTCTATGATCACCCAGCGGCAAGTTGTCTAAATAGTCAACTTTAAAATTGCGCAAGGTATTGAGATAGCGCTCACCTATAAGTTAATAAACGTATTTCATACCTTGAACATTTAAAAAATGCCTAACTTACCATTTAAATTTTCTTGACACAATTCTAGGACCACGATGCTGTCATTTCTTATGGCACAATAAACGTTAAACTGCCAGGATCCCTAAAAATTTGGTTCTCTAAATGTATGTAAATTTGAGTCGCTCCAATAATGGGAATTGTGTCGATTAAAAACCCCAGTTTTTCTAAATTTACTTTCGTCCGTCCAAATATTATTCCAAAAAAAAAAACATTTTCTTGTGACCGAAGTAGGATGAATCACAGAATTTCACTCTTCTTGGAAAATCAGTCTGTTTTAAATGCTGAACTATGGAAAATGGGTATGGATGAAACTTGTGTTTCCATAAAATTCTTACAACTGATGATTTAGATAATCCTGATTCTAATTCTACTTGCCTTGTTGACTAAATTGTTGGATATGCGGCAATATATCTCAAGATTGTGATTTCAATATTTCCATTGTTAACAACTGGTTTATTTTTCTGCGCTTTTGCCCTAACGGATCCAAAGGTTTTGAAGTTTTCTATAATTCGTTTTTAATCTTATTAATAATTATTGTATTGCTGTATTAATAATTATCAAAATATCATACAAAGACTACTAAAATAGGTCCCCTTCGACAAGGAAACTAACCCAAATTCAATAATAAAGACTTCCGTATAGGAAAAATTAATGAATTTTCTGTCTGCAAATGTCATTTTTCACATAAAATTTTAAAATATAAAAAAAACGACGTTGGCATCTACTTCCGGCTTAACTGGAAGTGACATCATCTTGAAAATATTTTATGGTTCTAGTACAGGACCAAATTTTCAGGTTTTTTCTAAGTATAAAAAAAATTCAGATACAAAGATTGATGCATGTTGAATAAAATAACAAATAAAGGAAAATATCCGAGGCTAGTTTTTAAGAAAACTAGTTGATTAAAATTTTTAGGGTTAATATGATTTCTATTGTAAATGTGGCAAATTTTTTTAAAATTTTTGTACTTACAGTTTATTAGGCCTTAAAATTTTTGAGCAGACTATTATTATTACAGTAGAAATTATTTAAGAAAATAATTTAAGCAGAGAAATTAGAAAAAATTAAATGAGAGGAAATATGTTTATTACTTGTTATCTATATTTTGGAGCAGCACTTTCCCCATGACATGTGAAAAGTATAAAATCTAAATATATTAGTGGGCAATATAAATAAAAAGTATTTGTAAACCTATGGTAAAATATGAAAGGTTGAAAATATAAAAGATAATACGTACATCATTTCTTATATCATTTTAATATTTTCCGAGCTTAAATATTCATATTATTTAAACTTAAAGTTTTATTATAACATTGTTTTCTCATATAAAAAATTTAAAACTTTTTTGGATCAAAGTGGTGGAGCGCACTGGCTAATGCCAGGGTCACAAAGAATGTAGTTTTTATGACATGACATGAAAAGATGTGTTGCAGAGGGTGTACATGAGGGTTTTTTAATAGAATTTCAGTGCCACCAAAGATCCTGTGATTTGCAAGCCTTGTTTCGATTGCCTCAACACCCATAGTGATTTTATAAAAAGTTGTCTTGATTTGGAGGAAAAACGAAAACATTTTTGTGACAATGTAGGTGGAACTAATCAACTTGGAGAGTTTTCTGCTCATTTGCCAGTTAAAACCGAAGATATTCAAGTGAAATCTGAAGAAAGTGAAGTAGAAGGGAATGAGTTCTTGATAAAATCTGAAGAAGTTGAAATAAAATCAGAAGATGAACAGGACAGGTAAGGAAATAATGTTAAAATTTGTATTTTGTGTTGTAAAAGTAATGCAGTACTGTGAAAATGGTGCAAGCTTTCTTTGATTTATTTTACTCAAGATTTCTATTTTGTACATTGCCACAATCCTTATTTATTGTGGAATTGCAATGAAGTTGTCACTTTTTCTTACTTGAAGCAAACCAAAACCAATTTGATTCTTTAGTGCATCGTTTCTCAACCTGCGGGTCGCAGACAGGTATAGAGGGGGTCGCAATCTGTCAAAAAAGGCATCTATACGAAAGCTCCTTTTAGTAAATAATAAACTTTAAGTTATAATCATCGTACTAACTACATCATGTAATAAACAAACTAATAACTAAATGTGTGTTAATTTATCACCTGAAAAATATTCCAGTAGCTGAATTTTCAATTCATGTAAATGCCTGATAATATAAAACATGTAGTGACGGGGTCGTAAGACTTTTTATTTTGTTTTTTTTTAGCTTTTTACTAAAAAGGTTAAGAAACGATGCTTAGTGAGTAGTACTGGAAACTCTGTACATTAATTGTAGAGACTTAATCCATTTTGTTTTTTCAGATTGCAGTCATCACAAGATGTCAAGTTAAATAAATTCCATTGTCATAAGAAAAAAATAAATGGTATGAGCACTTTGTTGGTTGACAGTAATTCAGATGTACAACGCTACAACTGTAATTTGTGTGACTATAAGTCAAAGTACAAAACCATTTTGAAGAAGCACACACTGACACATAAGAATCCTTCAGAGATAAAATGTTATAAATGTGATTTATGCAGCTACAAATCAAAGTGGAAAAGTCATTTGAATACTCATATGCTGACACATAAGGATCCTTCAGAAATAAAATGGTATAAATGTGATTTATGCAACTATAAATCACATCGGAAAGATACATTGACGACACATATGGTGACACATAAGGATCCTTCAGAAATAAAATGGTATAAATGTGATTTATGCAACTATAAATCAAAGCACAAAAGCCATTTGAATACTCATATACTGACACATAAGGATCCTTCAGAGATAAAATGGTACAAATGTGATTTATGCGACTATAAAGGAAAACAAAAATGTTCTTTAATATCTCACATGATGACACATAAAGATCCTTCAGAAATAAAATGGTATAAATGTGATTTATGCAACTATAAATCACATCGGAAAGATACATTGACGACACATATGCTGACACATAAGGATCCTTCAGAGATAAAATGGTATAAATGTGATTTATGCAACTATAAATCAAAGCACAAAAGCCATTTGAATACTCATATACTGATACATAAGGATCCTTCAGAGATAAAATGGTACAAATGTGATTTATGCGACTATAAAGGAAAACAAAAATGTTCTTTAATATCTCACATGATGACACATAAAGATCCTTCAGAAATAAAATGGTATAAATGTGATTTATGCAACTATAAATCACATCGGAAAGATACATTGACGACACATATGCTGACACATAAGGATCCTTCAGAGATAAAATGGTATAAATGTGATTTATGCAACTATAAATCAAAGCACAAAAGCCATTTGAATACTCATATACTGACACATAAGGATCCTTCAGAGATAAAATGGTATGAATGTGATTTATGCAGCTACAAATCAAAGTGGAAAAGTCATTTGAATACTCATATGCTGACACATAAGGATTCTTCAGAGATAGAATGGTATAAATGTGATTTATGCAACCATAAGTCAAAGCGGAAAGGCCATTTGAATGCTCATATGCTGACACATAAGGATCCTTCAGAGATAAAATGGTATAAATGTGATTTGTGCAACCATATATCAAAGTACAAAAGCGCTTTCAAGAATCACACACTGACACATAAGGATCCTTCAAAGATAAATGGTATAAATGTGATTTATGCAACTATAAATCAAAGCACAAAAGCCATTTGAATACTCATATACTGACACATAAGGATCCTTCAGAGATAAAATGGTACAAATGTGATTTATGCGACTATAAAGGAAAACAAAAATGTTCTTTAATATCTCACATGATGACACATAAAGATCCTTCAGAAACAAAATGGTATAAATGTGATTTATGCAACTATAAATCACATCGGAAAGAATCATTGACGACACATATGCTGACACATAAGGATCCTTCAGAGATAAAATGGTATAAATGTCATTTATGCAACCATAAATCACATCGGAAAGATACATTGACGACACATATGCTGATACATAAGGATCCTTCAGAAATAAAATGGTATAAATGTGATTTATGCAACTATAAATCACATCGGAAAGATACATTGACGACACATATGCTGACACATAAGGATCCTTCAGAAATAAAATGGTATAAATGTGATTTATGCAACCTTAAATCAAAGCATAAAAGTAATTTGAACAGGCATATGCTGACACATAAGGATCCTTCAGAGATAAAATGGTATAAATGTGATTTATGCAACCATAATGCAAGGTGGAAAGGTGATTTGAAGAAGCACATGTTAAAACACAAAGATCCTTCAAAAATAGAATAGCATGAATAGTATCTGCTCTGCAGTCGCAGATCATTTTTGACACATTGACTTTTACGACATTATGCTTCCCCACTATACGGAGTACTACTTTATTCTTTATGGAAGTTGAAGATGAACTGCTTAAGAGCTCAAGCTCAATGCTCATGTTCCCTGCTCCCACCCCCATTCAGATCGTATATTCAATTCACGAAATCTATTAACATGCCGCCAACGCAAACTGCAAAAAAACAAGTTGTAATATGTGTGACACAGAGGCCGACGGAGGGCAGGTGCTTAGAGGGTTATCCGGTACAGAAATACAATGGTATGAATAATAATATCTCTCTCTACCCCTCATTCTAATCACAAGGATTAGCCCGAAAGTCTGAGACTTGTGTGGGAGAGGGGGCGGCATATTATTATTTCGCGGGCCGCATTTGCGCCTCAGGAACGACTTACGTTGGTAGGCCCTAACCACCCATTCAGTGCTGGAATGAGGGAAACCTGGAAAACCTCATTAGTTAGGGGGACAAGTCAAACATCAACTGATTTTAATCTCTCACATTAACACCAAGTTGACATTCTTCCCATCCTAGGCCATCGCCATGATAGTTGCCAAGCCATCCCTGCGAATAAGCCTTGATCTACGGGCAAACAATTTAATTAAAAATTGTTGGCGGAGTGGGAATTAGAACCCACGACCTCTGGGTTGAGCGATCGAGACGCTAAGCCCTGAGCCACCGGCCCGATGTGAATGTGATTTATGAAACCATAAATCAAAGCAGAAAAGTAGTTTGAAGCGGCACATGTTAACACATGAAGATGCTCCAGAAATACAGTACCGTAAATGTTATTTATGGGAGTATAAGTCAAAGCGCAAAAGCAATTTGAAGAATCACATTCTTGTACATGAAGAAAATTCCCTAGTATGAATGCCATTTTTGTGATTTTAAATTCAAAACTGAAAAGTCTTGAGCGTTCCACCTGCTGATACATGAGAATTATATAAGGATCGGAAATCATTGGCGCAAATGTGATTTATGCGACTATAAAGAAAAACAGGAAGTCGCTTTACTAAGCAACTTATCATCATAAGTAATAACGTCACATGTTGAGGACATATTGGACTTGGTGTATGGCTGCGATCGAGTAAACAGGTGTTTGCTGTTTCTCTGCTAAAAGGGAGTTCTACATTATAAATCAAATTGTACTTCACATTGAATACAGCAATAGTGAAGCTTACATATTGAGTTGATTACATTTAATGGCCAGTATGAATAAGAATTTAAGGTGGAATAAAAAAGTGACAACAGCCAAGAAAAACGAATGCCGAGAGGCTAATTCTCGAATTGGCGAACTAGAAGGATTAATATCGAAGCAGATTAATGTTTTTAGAAATGAAATATCTAGTCTAAAAAAGGTGATACTGGAGAAGGAACTCCATGCAGTTTGGAGGATTTTGAAGTGAGAGTTAATAACTTTGAGGAATTTATGAAGAAAACTATAGACACAATTAAAAAGCAGGTTAGTGAAATTGACCTTGAAGTAGTAATATTAAATAATAAAATTGACAATAATATACAGAAGGTCTATAAAAATTCTCTTATTGTTTATGGAGTTCCTGAAATTGAGTAAGAAGAATTATTTAATGTAATTGTCAATTTAATTAAAGAACATTTAAAGATAAATCTACAAAAAGCAGATGTTTGCGACTGTTATCGCTTTGGAGTAAAAAGTGGACAAAGAAGAAGGCCAGTTGCTATCGAATTTGCTCATGCCTGGAAAAGAAATGAAATTTTCTACAAGAAATCTTCCGTCAAAGGCACGAAATGCGTTCTGTCTGAGAGGCTCACATCGCAGCGTTAGGAGTATACAGGGAGGCGCGTGAAAAAGTCAAGAATGATTACTGGACGAATAATGGCCAGATTGTATTCTTATGGGAAAATAAAAAGCACTATATAACAACCTCGGATCAGTTTAATACTATTATAGGTAAAAATTAATGTACTGTGTTGCATTTATTTGATTTAAATTTTATATACATATATTATAATTGACTTCTCCTTCTTTTGTTTTATTTAATTTTAATTTTAATTTAAATTTTTAATTACCCTTATTTTGTTGAGTCAAGGAGAAATAATTATAAGTTTTTAAATGCCTAGACTTTTTAATAAATTTTTTTTAATAAATGTTGACTTTTGAAATTTATTTTTATTTTTTAATTTTAAATATAAAATAAGTTTTATTTTTAATGTTGGGCGCCAATCTTTTAAATTTATAAAATTCTACGTTGATTTAATGTCAATTTATCAAATTTCCAATTTTAGACTTCAATAATAAAATATAATGCTTACCTTAAATTTGCTTCTCTGCTTTGCTCAGCAATCTTTATATTTTCACTGATTATTATTTTTAATTTTTTTTTTTTTATAAGATTATCTTTTGATTAAAATATTAAAATGAAAATTTATTTTGAAATAATTCTTTTTTAGAGCATGTGAGAAACTATTCCCAGGTTGGGATCTCAAACAGGTCGTTTTTATTTTAATTTAGTGAATTTTCTGTATAAAAACTTTTTTAAAATAAATGATCAATTAATTTACTTTTGAACAAATTTTGTTTATTTTGAAATAGAAAACAATTATTTTTACTATATCTTATCAAAGATTAAATGTTCGTAAATCTAGTAATATTAAATTTCAAAACTTAGATGTAATGTAAGTTGCCTAACTTACTGTTTTCATGGCGTTAATTACAAATATTTGTATGTTATCAATATAATGGACTTGTCCAGTTTCAAATTGAGAAATGAACGTTACAACACTTATATCTAACTAAAACTATTTAAAACTAAAGTGAAATTGTCTGTGGAATAAGTGCTTTTCTTCTCTGGAATTACTGGATACTCTTCCTCCTGCGTTGGCTAGCTTATATGGAATTTTACAAGTACGTACTATGTTTTATTTTAGAAATATTTTCGTATCAATGCAATTGCTATTAAATGTGTCTCTGATCAATTATATCTGCATTAAATATTAAATTTAAAATTATTCTGCCTCCTGGAATCTGCTACTCTCGTTGTTTGATTTTATATTTCTGGTTAAAACAGAATTTTAAATGTGACTTACATTTGAGGTTATCTTTTCAGCTCTTATCTATATTCTGGACACAATTTTATGAATTTTATTTTCTTTTAAACTGGTTTTTTTTACTTTTAAACTTATTATCTCTTCTCAAAAACGACGCTTCTTTTTTCGAAATTTCTATCAACAACTTCTTGTATTCTTGGTAACCAAAGCCATTCATTTTTCTAAGTAACTTCCTTTGATATTGTCTTTCATTAACTTTGTAGCACTTTATAGTTTATTCATGATCACTTAATGCACTGTCCTTATATCTAATTATAATATTTAAAGTCTTTACTCTCTTATTATCTAATTTTCAACAATTTATCTTCCATACAAATATTTTTAATTTTCTTAATTAAAATTCATGTCCTGTTTACATCTCATTCCTGTATCTAGTCGCTATCTGTCACTTGTACTTCATTCCAAATTTAATTTCTCATTTTAATATTTAATATTTATCTTTACATGGTTATAACTAATTTAATATTTAATAAAAACTTTCCAATTTTTATTCAGATAATCTTTAAACTTTTTTAATTGAAAATATATTAATAGCTCTTATTTTAAATTTTACTTTTCTAATGTACTGTCCTAAATATTGTAATGTCTACATCATTTTCATATGTATTAATCATATATTTATCCCTATAATTCTTTTGGTATATTTAGAATGTCTTAATATATATATATATATATATATATATATATATCTTTATACTGAGTACATGCGAGGCCCATAAATGCATGTACAACATACTAAACGAGACCCGTTTTGGACAAGCGAGGCCCGCATGCGGGCCTCGCATTGAAATTCCATGTATATGAAGTTATTTTACTTCCCCTGCCACCCCTAAACCCCACTGTTAATGTTTTTCTATGGACTCACAAGTGATGTGCATATCACCTCTTATACGGTTTTTAGTTCATCCAAATAGTACGTAGGGGTCGCTTCAATAGTTCTGTATATAATTTGCTGTTGACAATGCGAGGCCCCCATAGATACCTTAAATTTACAAAGTAATTGTTAATTCCGAGTCCCTTAAACATGGCAACAGTGCGTTGATTTATGAACGCATAGACCAGGCGTCTTTTTCACGCATTTTCAAGATTTTAATTATTCTTATTATAAATGTATAAGAAAAATTTGTAAAAATTAGAATATTTATAGGATGTTAAAAATAGTTATCCTATTTTTAATATATATGGTTGGTTGTAAGAATATAAATAGCCAAATAACCATTTATTATTATTATTATTATTATTATTATTATTATTATTATTATTATTATTATTATTTGTTGAAATCCAGTCGACCGATTTCCTGGCTCCGATTCTCGGGGTCGGCCGCTGGTGCTTTATTATTATTATTATTATTATTATTATTATTACTATTACTATTACTATTACTATTACTATTACAATTACTATTATCGGCCTCATTATACTTGATGGCATGTATCTCCCAGAATTTTTCTCAAGGAGCCCTTTTTGATCGTTTTGATCTTATTAAATTAGCAAGTCGTAGAGCTACGCATCGAATAATATTTTTACATAAAATTTTAAACAATATAGTGGACTGCCCAGAAATCCTCACATTAATAAGTTTTAAAGTTCCTCCATTACCTGCACGTCACCATAGCTTTTTTAACATTCCATTAGCACGAACTAATATCCTTGTTGCATCTCCTATTCAACAAATGGTCACTTCCTGTGAACTGATGAGGGACAGCATTGATATATTTGTAGTGAAAAACAAATTAAAGCAATTCATCTATAGTTGTTTTATAATAGTTTATTTTAAAATAATATTGCTTTACTTTACTGTTTTTAATGTAGTTGTTTTATTATAGTTTATTTTAAAATATTGCTTTACATTTGCTGTTCTTAGTGAATTATTTCAACACCTTTGTATGTTCTAATCAATTGTATTTTATTGTATTGTTTTGTACTTGCGCCTTCTATAATGTCGTACTTTGTTGCTATAAATTTTTGTTTTATTAAATTATTAGTGTATGTATGTGTCCTGTAATTGGGCCTTATTGTGTCTATAATAATTGTTTTGAAAAAAACAGATCTCATTTAGATGTTTCAGGAAATATATAGAAAACACTCTATATACTAGTATTTCTGCTTTTTATTCCTTTTTCAATAGAGTAAATAATGTCTATTACTAAATATTTCCAAGCGCATTTTTGTTATTTATCTGTTTACGAGTACCTACCCCGATTGATCCTAACATCTGGTAAAGCCCGAGTTTTTAGTATATTTTCTAAGAAGGGCGAAAATGCAAAATCTATTTGATAATTGGTAGTACAAGGATTTCTAATTAAAGATTTTTTAATTTCTAATTGCTCTAACAGATTTAAACGCTTTCCTTTCTTTTCACGATGCAGTACCTTTACATTTTTCAGATCTATAAAATGATTGTTTTCTATACAATGCGTCGAAAATCCTGAATTATTTACGTTATTTAGTATGGATTTTTTATATTCTTTTACTCTAGTTTCAATACTTCTACCGGTTTGACCCACATACACGGCATTATAATCCACGAAGTTAATTTGATATACTCCCGATTGTTTTAATTTATTAACCGTTTCTTTGTTGTTTAACAAAATCCTCCCAATGTTACGCTTGTTGACTCCAATAGTTTTACACCCGTTTCGTTCTAATCTGTGAGCTATTTTTGCACTATAACCTGGGACGTAATTAAATTAATATAACGATAGGTCGCTTCTCTTTCCCGAATATTGTAAAACTCCCGACGAATGCTCTTCCTTTTGTTTTTTATCATGTTATCTATTAGTTGTTCTTTATATCAGTTGTTTCTTGCAATTTGTTTGATTATACTTAATTCTTTTTCAAAATCTGTTTTTTCTGACGGGAACATTAAAAGCCTAAGTAGTAAACTATGGAAAACCGACTTTTTTATTTGCCAGAGCTGCTGCGAATTTGCTGGTCGGATAATAAATGCGTCGGAAGTTATTGGTTTTCTATAAACCGAGAATTTTAATTTATTTTCTACCTTTCTTATTCTGCCCCCCTTAACAAGAAAGTCGTAAGTGCAATTTTTGGCAAAATGAGGTTTTTGGTTTTTTAATAAGCCTGGGATGTCTGATATCGAATAAAATAGGAATTTTATCGAAATTCGTATTTTAAATATAAAAAAAATATGTTTAAAAAATTGTCGTATTGCACATTCTAAGAGTAATTATGCATAATACATAACATAATCAACGCATGTGCACTGTTTTACCGTATGTACAACATTTTGATATAAAAAACATAATATAAACAACGTAAGTATGCACTTGCGTTGTTGTTGTCTAGCAATTTGGCATTATTTATCTCGACGAGACGAGAGCACCCCGTAACTATAAAATACGCTTATAATACTTAAAAGCGATTAAAAACATGTTTCTTTAAATATGATTTTATTTCCGATATTCTAGTTTTATTTTGAATACAGTGTGTTCAGGTGGAAACTAGTAATGTATAAAAAATAAGGTATTTAGTTTAAAAATACAAAATTTTATAGCCATACTTACGTTTTTTATTCCTAGTATAATACAAGAATTACTTAATCAAAATAACGTACCTAAGTGCACCTGTTTTATTAGAAAACGATTTTATTTACAAAGTAAACTACGTTTAACATACGGTATAATATCGCAGTTAAAGTTCTAGAAAAATATTATCCCGTTTTATGTAAAAGAAATAAAGTTATTGTAATTCTTTTATGTCCAGTTCTTTAAACGCCATTTTCTCATAACTAAGCTAAATGCACTTACGACTTTCTTGTTAAGGACGACAGTATTGTTATATCCAAATAATTTAATTGATTGTTTTCCTCCTTTTCCATTGTAAACTGAATATTATCGTTAAGCGAATTTAAAAAATTGGGAAAGCCGCTTAAATTTCTTTCAGTACCAGTCCAAATACAGGTACTAAAAACTTGGGCTTTACCAGATGTTAGGGTCAATCAGAGTAGGTACTCGTAAACAGATAAATAACAAAGATGCGCTTGGAAATATTTAGGGATAGACATTTATTCTATTGAGAAAGGGCTAATAAACCGAAATACTAGTACATAGTGTTTTCTATATATTTCATGAAACATGTAAATGAGATTTGTTTTTTAAAAACAATTATTTTCACGATGTTTCATAAAGAACCATCCGCTTCTAGTATCCACTTTACTTATTGTGTCTGTTGGATGCGAAACTAAATAAACAAAATGAATAAACAATAGTTTTACCCCATTTTCAAATTGCAGGTACGATCCTTTATCTCTGTAACTCAACGAAAATATGAATTACTATAATTGCTCGTGTAAACATTGAAATAATATTTTAAATTACATTCAGAGAAACTGTACAGAAAAAACTTACTTGGATTAAGACTGAAAGCTATTTTCAACATATGTTTTGAACGATTACTCATTTTTATATAAAATCTTCATCGCACACTTACTAGAAATAAAAAGAAATAATACCTACCTAGATAAGTTAGGAATAACCTCAAAATGCACGTGGTTATGTTTTTTTGCGAGAAAATATTAGGCAACGTCGCAGGGACTCGTATATACACTGAAAATATTATTTATAAACAGTGGGCCTCACATGTTAGCAAAATATTATAAAGGGACTCGGATGTACGTTGAAAACTTGTATGTTTTAATTTTGGAAATATCTTACCCCTCAAGAAGGGTTATTGTTAAATGTTATTAGGAGATTACAAAACATCAAAATATATAGTATAAAAATTATTCTTTCAGGTGGGCCTCGGGTGGCCTGTTAGTTATATCGGGCCTCGTTTTTGTCGCTGAATACGTATATATATATATATTAAGACATTCTAAATATACCAAAAGAATTATATGAATAAATATATGATTGATAGATATGAAAAATGATGTAGACATTACAATATTTAGGACAGTACATTAGAAAAGTAAAATTTAAAATAAGAGCTATTAATATATTTTCAATTAAAAAAGTTTAAAGATTATCTGAATAAAAATTGGAAAAGCTTTATCAAACATTAAATTAGTTATCACCATGTAAAGATGAATATTAAATAATAAAATGAGAAATTAAATTTGGAATGAAGTACAAGTGACAGATAGCTACTAGATACAGAAATGAGATGTAAACAGGACATGAATTTTAATTAAGAAAATTAAAAATATTTGTATAGAAGATAAATTGTTTAAAATTAGATAATAAGAGAGTAAAGACTTTAAATATTGTAAGTAGATATAAGGACAGTGCATTAAGTGATCATGAATAAACTATAAAGTGCTACAAAGTTACTGAAAGACAATATCAAAGGAAGTTACTTAGAAAAATGAATGGCTTTGGTTACCAAGAATACAAAAAGGTTGTTGAGAAAAATTTCCAGAAAGAAGCGTCGTTTTGAGAAGAGAAAATAATTTAAAAAGTGAAAAACCCAGTTTAAAAGAAAAGAAAATTCATAAAATTGTGTCCAGAAAATAGATGAGAGCTGAAAAGATAACCTCAAATGTAAGTCACATTTAAAATTCTGTTTTAACCAGAAATAAAAGTCAAACAACGAGAGTAGCAGATTCCAGGAGGCAGAATAATTTTAAATGTAATATTTCATGCAGATATAATAGATCAGAGACAAATTTAATAGCAAATTGCATTGATACGAAAATATTTCTTAAATAAAACATAGTACGTACTTGTAAAATTCCATATAAGCTAGCGAACGCAGGAGGAAGAGTATCCAGTAATTCCAGAGAAGAAAAGCACTTATTTCACAGACAATTTCACTTTAGTTTTAAATAGTTTAGTTAGATATAAGTTTTGTAACGTTCATTTCCCGATTTGAAACTGGACAAGTCCATTATATATTATCATACAAATATTTACAATTTAACGCCACGAAAACATCAAGATAGGCAACTTACTTTACAGCTAGGTGTTTAAAATAATAATATTACATGATTCATGAACAGTTAATCTTTGCTAAGATATATTTAATAATTATTGTGTTTTGTTGCATAATAAACAAAATTTGTTAAAAACTAAATTATTTGATCATTTATTTAAAAAAAAAAGTTTTATAAAGAAAATTCACTAAATTAAAATAAAACGACCTGTTGAGATCCCAACCTGGGAAGAGTTTCTCATATGCTCTAAAAGAGACATTTCAAAATAAGTTTTCATTTTAATATTTTCTAATCAAAAGATCATCTTATTTAAAAAAAAAATTATAATCAATCAGTAAAATAAAATTGAATGGAATAAATAAAAGCAAGTAGTGAAAATATATAAATTGCTGAGCAAAGCAGATAAGCAAATTAAGGTAAGCATAATATTTTGTTATTGAAATCTAAAATTGGAAATTTGATAAATTGACATTAAATCAACGTAGAATTTTATAAATTTAAAAGATTGGCGCCCAACATTAAAACTCATTTTATATTTAAAATTAAAATTAATTACAAAAGTCAACATTTATTAAAATTTACTAAAAAATCGAGTCATTTAAAACTTATAATTATTTCTCCTTGACTCAACAAAATAAGGGTAAAATTAAAAATTAATTAAATAACAAAAGGAGAAGTTAATTATATATATATATATATATATATACACGGTGGGCCATTTTAATCTATGCACCTGAAAAACTCAGTAAGTTCGCATCCTATCAAAAAATGACCTTTATAAAAGTTGTAGGATACAAAGGGGGTCAAACAATAGTGACCTTGAATTTGACCTTCAAGCTGACCTTCAAGGTCAAATCAAGGTCAACTTGAGTTTTTTAAATGGAAACCCCTATTTTTTACACCGGAATCGGAAAGAGTGGGAGATTTTACGTCCGAATATGCTCTCAGATCATCTGACCTCGATGACCTCAAAGGTCAGGTGAAGGTCATAAATACGAAATAATTGGGTCAAAATAAAGGTCACCACTGAATTTCACGTTAAAAATTACTTAAATAATGATCTTTACTTTTTCGGCAATACCCAACTTAAGATTTTTCATAGCCATCCGATTATTTCATATTTATGACCTTCATCTGACCTTTGAGGTCATCGAGGTCAGATGATCTGAGAGCATATTCGGACGTAAAATCTCCCACTCTTTCCGATTCCGGTGTAAAAAATAGCGGTTTCCATTTAAAAAACTCAAGTTGACCTTGATTTGACCTTGAAGGTCACTGCCAAGGTCAAATTTAAGGGCACCTTTGAATTTCTCGTTAAAAATTACTTAAATAATGACCTTTACTTTTTCGGCAATACCCTACCTAAGATTTTTCATAGCCATCCGATTATTTCGTATTTATGACCTTCATCTGACCTTTGAGGTCATCGAGGTCAGATGGCCTGAGAGCATATTCGGACGTAAAATTTCCCGCCCTTTCCGATTCCGGTGTAAAAAATAGGGGTTTCCATTTAAAAAACTCAAGTTGACCTTGATTTGACCTTGAAGGTCAGCTTGAAGGTCAAATTCAAGGTCACTATTGTTTGACCCCCTTTGTATCCTACAACTTTTATAAAGGTCATTTTTTGATAGGATGCGAACTTACTGAGTTTTTCAGGTGCATAGATTAAAATGGCCCACCGTGTATATATATATATATATATATATATATATATATATATATATTTTTTTTTAAAGCTCATATGGAGATTACTAGCATACCTGTTTTCTGTTTGTCTTTTTGTATTTTTCATAACTTGTGATTGTTTTTTTTTACAATTGTTTAATTAACTTTAAATTAAATTAATTTTTTTTTACAGCGGGGTACATTTATTTCATTATATGGTTAATAATGATATAAGGTTCTGTCACGTAAATGTACAGTCTTTGATTGCACATTTTGACAGTTTTGTGGATTATTTTTCTTCGAAAGATTATGACTTTATAGCTTTAAGCGAAACTTGATTAACTTCAAATGTTCCAAGTAATACAGTGCATTTGAATGGATACACATTAGTAAGGAAGGATAGAGAGGGTGATGCGAGAGGTGGTGGAGTGGGCATTTACGTTAGAAATTCTTTTTCTCATAGTATTTTGGATATTAATGAAAATACTGAAAGTGTATGGATCAGTGTCAAGTTGGAAAAACAAAGATTTTTTGTCGGTTGCATATATAGGCATCCTAAATACAACTAGTGAATTCTTAAATAATTTCGAAAGTATGTTAGTTAATTTAATTCCATTCGCGGATAAAGTAATCTGTTTAGGCGATTTTAACATAAACTTATTGAAATTAAATACGTCTAATGTCACAAATTTTGATAATGTTGTAGAAAGTTTAGGACTAAAGCAAATAATTAATACTCCAACTAGAATAACTGTAAATAGTGTTTCTTGATTATTTCAGTATCTAATATTGCAGATCATGAATTAATTTTTGTTTTTATCAATGGAGTGTCGCGTTCGAGTAATCAAGCTAGGCCAGTAACCTACAGAGATATTAAAAATATTGAGGCAGGGTTGCTTTATCAACATTTACAATCAATACCGTGGAACAATAATTATGTTTTAGACAATATTGATGATAAATAATTTTTTTTTTAATGACATTATTACAATTCTGATGGATTTACATGCACCGTTTAAAACTTGTACCTTTGGTAAACCTTATAAACCCTGGATTACTGATGATATTAAAGAATTAATTAAAGTAAAAGATAAAGCACTACAAAAATTTAAAAAGTCCAGGAGAGTACAAAACTGGCATAATTTAAAAAACTTTACTACTACTGCTAGTAGAAGAGAAAAAGAGGCTTATATACGATTTTCTGAAAATAATCTCAATATGATTTGGAAAAAATTAAATCTCCTTAATATTTATAATAAAAAACAGGTCATAGATATTCCATCTGATCTAGCTGATGTAAATTTAATTAATAATTATTTTATAAATTCTATTGCATCTAATAGAACTACACATGATTTTAATCTTTATAATACTGTTAGAGAGAATATTACCTCCACTCTTAAATTTGCACCTTGAAGTTGAAATATCGAAGTATTTGTTTAGAATTAAGTTTAAAGCCAATGGTTCTGATGGAATACATATTGATTTTGTTATTTTATGCTGTTCTTTTATTTTACAATACATTTGTCATTTAGTAAATTTCTGGTTAGATAAGTCAGTATATCCCAAAGCATGGAAAATGTCGCATGTTTTACCTCTTCCAAAAATCGGTACACCTAAAGAATTAAAAGATTTAAGACTCATTAGCATTCTACCAGTTTTATCAAAAATTTTAGAATATACTATCAAAGTTCAAATTACTTACCATTTAAACATTAACAAAATCCTTCCAGATGAACAATCGGCCTTTTCACAAAGGCATAGTTTTATTACGGCGTTGTTAAATATTACAGACCATATTTTCAAATCCATAGACTCCGGTATGTGTTCTGTATTAGTGCTGCTTGATTAGAGCCAGAGGGAAGATCTAATTGGAAAAAATTATACAATTTTAGAACATGTGCTGCACATTTTTCAAACGAAATGTACAAAGATCAGAGAAGGAGAGGATTGACAGCATCTGCTTATCCCACAATATTTGCATTTGAAGATGATGAAAGTTCAATTGGCGTAATTGAACTTTCACACACTAGTAAATGAATATAATAATAATGAAATAGGACTGGCGGGTAGCCTTACAAGTTCATGTTCATATTACAGTCATTTTAATCTTTATTTTTCTTAGCGCTTGAATTATCACTGGTACAAATAAATTTGAGGAGGCTGATGACTTTTTTGGTCAATGCGTGCTTTGTGGTAATTCGTAAGCAAGTTGTTATTTTCACACTTTATTTTAGTGGCTTGCCAGCCAGTTATCGGTGAAGCCAAATCCATGCATGTTGAAACTCTATTTGTCATTGCTGTCGCTGTGAATATGTGTATTAGTCTGTAGTTGACCCAGTAACAGTTTGTCACTAATATCCAAGACTGGAATAAAATGTCTGTAATTTAAGTTTTAATAATAATAATTGTTTCTCAAGATTTTTATTTAATTTTTGAAATAAACATTTTTTATTTCAGATATTTCAGATCAGAAAACCTACTTCTGTAGAATATAGAAGTATTTTAGATCCAAGTTCTGAACCGCCAACAAAAAAATCAAGATTGATAGATTATGCTGTGCCAGGTAGACATAATTTTTACTAATTTTAATTTACATAACTGCTGATTTTATATCATTAACTAGGTATAATCAGTAGTAATACTATAAGTACTTCAAAATAATCTGTTATACATCGATAACTTGTTGCACAATTACAAAGTCGGTTTGACAGTTAAAATGTTAAAATAATCTGACTGCAAACCGGGAGGATTATTCTGTTAAACTGATGATTTGTAACTGTACAGGAAGTTTGATATGTATAACCTTAATTATTTTGGAAGTATCAATTGTATTTGATGCGATTCTTTTTTTGAGTACATTTGAACAGTAGAAACAATTTATTAATTCAAGTACTGTTATTGCGGGCGAAAAAAGTAATCAACGATTTCCCCCTGTAACTATGGTTCTATTCAGCGTCGACACACCAATCATATTATTGTGTTAATGTCACTGTTATATTAAAAATATTTTTATTTATTACTTAATTATGCCCTACATGAATTTAATGAAGCAGAAAAAGGTTTGTCGATAAAACTCAGATGGAGTTAATTGCAGCAAAGGCGCGATACAAAAACTACACCGAAAGTGGAAAGAAACTCATAATCTGAATAGAACATGATAGTGTTGCAGTAGAATGTAGAACATGATATTTACAACAGTTGTAACTATAATATAATTATTATGTTCACTCATTCGTATTTTAGGATCATCTAAAGATATTCAGCATTACAGTGTTCAAGCAGAGGAAGTTTTACAAGGTAATTTTACAATACCTACTGCTTATGAATTTGTTTTTAGTTTTTAATATTTAATGTCTTTCATATACACATCAACAAAAACTATACAGGGTGTCCACCTAGTGCGCGTAAGTCCAATATCTGGGTTAATAAAAGAGATAACTTAATTTTTTTTTCTACAGGGTTGTCTAATATCCCGAGCTGCACAAAATGAAAATATATTTACATATTCAGGGTGTTCAGTTTTTCCTGGACAGGTACCAACTTCGTTTTTCTAAATGGAAATATATATTTTTTATTGCTTTTTCGAACTAAACCCTTGATTTTAGTAGGACTTTCATCAGCCTTCCCTATACCTAACTTAAACTGTTTTTGAAATATTGACGGGTGAATATTGACATTTTTGCAACTTTGACACCCTGTAAAATCTAAACGGTTTGAGATCAAGCAAAACGGTTGGCACATTCCTATCTTAACTTTTCATAAGCTATCGTTTGGTACTAATTTCAGAATTATCCAAAAATTTAAAATTTTCTGAAAATTTTGAAAATTTTCGATTCCTGTATAAATTTGAAATTAGTACCAAACGATAGCTTATGAAAAGTTAAGATAGGAATGTGCCAACCGTTTTGCTTGATCTCAAACCGTTTAGATTTTACAGGGTGTCAAAGTTGCAAAAATGTCAATATTCACCCGTCAATATTTCAAAAACAGTTTAAGTTAGGTATAGGGAAGGCTGATGAAAGTCCTACTAAAATCAAGGGTTTAGTTCGAAAAAGCAATAAAAAATATATATTTCCATTTAGAAAAACGAAGTTGGTACCTGTCCAGGAAAAACTGAACACCCTGAATATGTAAATATATTTTCATTTTGTGCAGCTCGGGATATTAGACAACCCTGTAGAAAAAAAAATTAAGTTATCTCTTTTATTAACCCAGATATTGGACTTACGCGCACTAGGTGGACACCCTGTATATACATTTGCGTATGGATTCATCAACGAGGCCTAACGTTAGTCTGACTAGCAAAGGTTACGCGAAAAATTTGCCTTGTTGCGCGGGTTCAAATAAAAGGTGTAGTCGGCGGTGCAAGGTTTGGTTAGTCCGACTAACGCCTTATGTCCCTTTCATGAATCCGGATGTTAGTGTATAGACGTAGCTACTTAATGCTATTTTGTTTCAGTACTATATAACTTGTAATCAAATATGAGTCTTTAACCTCTTTAAGATTAATTACTATTTCTAAGATTTACATACATTATTCTAGTACATTTTATTATTGTTTATAGAAACATCTACTGTTGAATTCAACCAAGATGAGACTGTGGATATTGATCCAGATGTGTTGGAAGAGGAAGTTATAATTTTACCAGGTAGGTAATTATTTATAAAAGTAAAGTTTTTAATGATTTATACTTAAAACATTTTTAATCTGCGACGCTCTTAAATCGGTTTCTGGTTTATTTCTCGGGTTTCTGCCTTCGGGCGCCACCAAACATGGGTTTAGTGTGGTGAATGGTCCACGCGGACTCTACTCGCTTATGAGTAGAGGCTGGGTAACTACAGTGAAGAAGGCGCATGAATGCGCTGTCCAGAGGGTCAATGTTTCTTAAGCTAGGTAATAAAAGTCACACATATTCAATTCCGAAAATATTTATTTTCAATAAATCGGTCGATGAATAAAGCAGTTAACACCAAAAATGTTATTAGCAATCTATATATATTTAGTCATAGAAGCAGCAATAATAAACAGCGGAAATATATTAGCAACAAATGGTATCAAGTAGCAGTAACTAGACAAGCAATTAAATACAATAATCGGTGCGGAAAATAAGCTATACGGTGAATAAGCAACAAGCAACAACAACCAAAAGAAGCTCAAGCAAAACGTTCTATTATTTAGTAACAGGAAAACCTCAGTAAATATTTATAATCCGGACTGACACTACGGCGGTGGCTAGCGTCTCCAAGCCTTTTGCACCAAGTCTGAACGAGAAATAAGATGCAGCTTTCCACAAGATACAAGTCCCCAAGGCAATCGCACTTATAAAGGAAATGTACTAGTATTCAGCCACAGGTTATTTTCATCCAAACAAGTTACAAATACACACAATGCTACTTCACCCAAGTCAATCGCTCTTAAAGGCGACCGTAACTATGTGTACCTGGAGCTTGCCTCCAACGGCCGGCGGGTCAGAACGGTGTCGGTAGGTATCGAAGCGGTAAATCGGTAAATAATCTCGGTAAATATTTAAAATCTGAACTAACTCTACGGACGTGGCTAGCGTCTCCAAGCCTTTTGCACCACGTCTGAACGAGAAATAAGATGCAGCTTTCCGCAAGATACAAGTCCCCAAGGCAATCGCACTTATAAAGGAAATGTACTAGCATTCAGCCACAGGTTATTTTCATCCAAACAAGTTGCAAATACACACAATACTACTTCGCCTAAGTCAATCGCTCTTAAAGGCGACCGTAGCTATGTGTACCTGGAGCTTGCTCCCCACGGCCGGCGAATCAGAACGATGTCGTTCGGAATCGAATGGTTACTTCCTCCTCCGGGTGATTGCTGGTGCTGGTGCTGTTGCTTGGTGCTGGCGGAAACTATATCTTAAAGAAGATCGGTCGGTCAAAAGAGTCTTAGCCTTTCTAGGCAGTTACAATGCTTTAAATAGTAAATCGGAGACACCACGTGACAGTAAATCATGTGGGAGAATCATCGCGCATTGGTTGCGCGGATATTTTAATTTTTGATTCAAAATCGGTCAGTTTAGTGGTACATGGTACTAATATTGTCAATATATTATTGCTGGCCTAGTCACAGCGTTCAATAATATAAACAAATTACAAAATAGCATTTTGATAAGCTCACGGACTTCTACATTTATTTTAAATAGCATTACCAAAAAGAACGGTTTTAAAACTCCCAGAAATAAATAAATTCACATTATAACACATCCTAAATATGTTATATCTATTTTACAATAGCAAATAATAATAAATAAATAATATCAGCTTATTTAAACAATTTTGGAAAATACAAATTATTCTAAGCTCTGCAAAATAATGTAGAGACCTGAAATTAACTAAAACATTGAAGTAAGGGGCTATAAACTTGGTAAAATAAACAATCTTATAATATTAATAAAAATGTAATTGACGGAATTCTTGTGAGTTTTCTACTTTATATTATTATAACAATTACCTACTACAATAGTTGAATGTTATAAACAATGCGGATAATATAAAAAAACTTGACCCGGCCTGGAGATCGAACTAGGATCTTCCGGGTGAAAAGTCGGTACGCTTTGTACAGCACTACGGAGCTCACTTCCAATAATATATATTTCGGCGGACACTTATACCCATATTAAATTCTATACTCAAAATAATAAATCCAAACTATAAAAAAGGTAACTTCGTTACAAATCCTATAAATAAAATAAAATGTGTGTTTACAGGAGAAGCAGAAGCTCCCTTGGAATCCCCAAGTACTCCAACTTCAAGACCAAGTACTGGTGTTCAAACTCCAAAGTCATTGACATATGGGACTCCAAGAAAAAAGAAATACAAAAAAATAGTGAAAAAATTACGTAATAGACACAGATCTCTGGAACAAAAGATCGCTCGTCTGGAAACAGATACTCAACAGAAACGTGTGGATGATTCTAGAGAAATGTTTGATCATCTCTGTGATAAATATTTAACTCCCCCCCAAGCAAGCTTTGTAAAAATGCAAGCTGATCAGAAAAGTAAAAATGTAATGGGACGCCGACATAACAATAAATTTAAACAACTATGCTTATCCCTATATTTTAAAGGGCCTAAAGCTTATAGAGCATTGTCTAAAACATTTACTTTACCCACAAAACGAACTTTAAGAAGAATGACAGAAAAAAATTACTTTGGACCCTGAATTCACATGAAATTATTCGAAGCAATAAAACCAAAAATAGACAATTTAAACATTTTGGATAGGCACTGTATACTTACTATGGATGAAATGGCACTAAAGTCTCATTTATTTTACAATCTTACTACAGATGAAGTAGTTGGTTTTGAGAACTATGGAGTTGAAAAAAAATTGAAACCAGCCTTAAATGCTACAGTTTTCATGCTTAGAGGAATATCAAGCAATTGGAAGCAACCAATACCTAGGTTATTATTTTGTACACAACACGTGTTCTGCCATTCAATTAAAAATTGCTATTGAAACCATATACAGATATGCCCAAAATGTAGGGTTAAATATTGCTGCAGTAATCAGTGATCAAGGTCTAACTTTGTTCAGTTAGCAAATATTCTTTGTGTTACCTGTAAAAGTCCATATTTTTTTATAGACAATCATAAAATAATTTTGTAACGAAGTTACCCTTTTACAGTTAGGATTTATTATTTGGAGTATAGAATTTAATATGAATTAGTTTCCGCCGAAGTATATTGTAGGTGAGCTCCGTAGCGCTGTGCAAAGCGTGCCGACTTTTCAGCCGGAAGATCCGAGTTCGATCCTCGGCCGGGTCAAGTTTATTGTTATACCGCCGTTGTTAACATTCTACTAATATAGTAGTTAATTGGTAAAATAATTAAATTCCGAGTATGAAGTAGAAAAGTCACTTACAAGTATTCCGTCAATTACATTTTTATTAATATTGTAAGATTGTTTATTTTGCCGAGTTTATATCCCCTTCCTTAAATATATTTTAGTTATTCCAGTTCTCTACATTATTTTGCAGAGCTTAGAATAATTTCTATTTTTCCGAAATAATTTAAATAAGTTGGAAATATTTATTTATTATTGTTTAATGTTGTAGAATATATTTAACTTATTTAGGATGTGTTATAATAAGAATTTAGTTATTTCTTGGAGTTATAAAACCGTTCTTTTTGATAATGATATTTAAAATAAGTGTAGAAGCCCGTAAATCTATCAAAATGTTATTTTGTAATTTGTTTATATTATTTAACGCTGTGACTAGGCTAGCAATAATATATTGAGTAGATTAGTACCGTGTTCCATTAGGTTGTCCGAATTTGAATCAAAAATTAAAATATCCACGCACCCAATGCGCGATGTTTCTCCCACATGATTTACAGTCACGTGGTGTCTCCGATTTACTACTTAAGGCATTGTAACTGCCTAGAAAGTACCTTTTGACCGTCCGATCTTTTGATCTTCTGATCATTTCCACCAGCACCAGCACCAGCAGGAGTAAGTAACCCTTAGTAAGTCCGACCGCCGCCGACAAGCTATCTTCAGGTTCACTTGGCTGCGATCGCTCTATGAGCGTTTGACATGGGCGAAGCAGCTTTATGTGAGCTTGAACACGCTGTTCGACTATACGCTGTTCCTAGTATATACTTCACTAGGTGTACCTCTTGGTAATGGTTCCTCTATGAGCGTTTGACATGGGGAAAGTTGCCTGTTAGAGTGCATTAGTTAAGTGTAGCTGGTTACCGAGTATAGTAAATACTATTAGGCTTGTATTTTGTCTTTGGGAGGGCGTTTCACTAGGTGTATCTCTTGGCAATAATTCCTCTATGAGCGCTTGACATGGGGAAACTTGCTTGCTACAGAACATCAGTTTTACGTACCCAGATTCTGGATACACAAAAGCCTGGTACCCGTATTTCAGTGTCTTAAGTGTTTTATCATAATATGTGCCTTGGCAATGGTTCCTCTATGAGCGTTTGACATGGGGAAAGTTGCTGTTTAGGTACATTGATAGAATACCGTCAGAGGCTGGTACAGTAAACCGATAGACCGAGAACAAGGTATTTTGTTGCATTATTAATTTATTGCGCTTAGCTTTTCTGGTTGCTACCGCTTTGTTGCTAATTATTGATTGCCGAATAGGTTTACCTGAATAATAATTATTGCTTGTCTATTTACTGCTGCTTGCTACCATTTGTTGCTAATATATTTCCGCTTGTTTATTATTACGGCTTCTATGAATAAATATATATACATATATTGCTATTAATATTTTGGTATTAACTGCTTTATTTACCGACCTATTTATTTAAAGTATAAATAAATATTTTAGGAGTTGGAAATGTGTGACTTTTATTACTTAGGTTAAGAAATATTGACCCTCTGGCAAGTGCAGGTATGCACCTTCTTCACTGCAGTTACCCAGCCTTTAAGCGAGTAGAGTCCGCGTGGACCATTCACCACGTGAAACCCATGTTTGGTGGCGCCCAAAGGCAGAAACCCGACCATTAAAATCCGAAACCGATTTAAGAGCGTCACAAATTGACACCCGCGAGCAGGGACAGTCACAAATGGCGCCCTAGAGCAGGGACAGTCACAATTTATCTTTTTGATCCACCCCATTTGTTAAAATCTATAAGAAATAATCTTTTAAAATACTCTTTTCAAATAGAAAATAAAAATGTTTCATGGGAGTACATAAAAACTTTTTAATATATGGACAAAACAAAAAATAACAAATATTGTTGGAAACTTTCCGAATCTCATATAGATAACTTTGAAAAAATGAGAGTTCTTTATGCAGCTCAAGAATTAAGTGCTTCAGTAGCTGTTGGTATGGAGATTTATTTAAGTTGTGCTGAATTGCCAACTGAAGCAAGAGATACCATTGATTTTATTGAGATGATCGATAAGTTGTTTGATGTTTTCAACTCGAGCTCTAAGTAGAAATTTTTCTGTAAGTCATGCAAACCTTGATGAAACATCAATATTTTGTCACTTTAAAGCATATAACACATCCCAGGAGCTCTTTGGAAGTCTGAAAATGCCCCATAACAATTTTGTTACATATATTGAGTGTTTGGAAAAAATATTTTATGATAACTTTGAAAATATTGTCATACAAAAAGCGACCATTTTTCAGTTTGTAAATCTTTATAAAACGGAAGTATTTCAACATCCCTGTAACAATTTTCCTTGTACGTATTTAGTTAAATTATACGCTAGAATGAAACTTTATTATAGTTTAAAATTTATAAATAGGAACTTTAAATACTCAACTGATAAAAAGAAAAGAAAAATGATAATTTGGAAACATTAATTTTAACTTTTAACAAATATATACAGTTTTTTGTTAATGTCATATTTATATTTTTTTTAAGCATAAATAGCATAGTTACTTCAAAAGTAAACTTATAAGTGTTTAGATATTTTCTTAATATATATGTAACTTGGGACGTGCTTCAAGAAATTTGAAATTTGTGACGTATCTTCTCAATATAATGTGTTTTTCTTCAAATGTCAGAAAACTTGACATTTTCCTAAAAATTTCAAGACGTTAAAGCGTCACTTTTCAGGAAAGCGTTGCTAGTGGCAGCGGATATAAAATTGAATATCCATAGTAACGCATATAATAGCGGATGTAAAAGTACTTTTACAACTGCTGGAAGCAAAGTGAATCACGAAATTCAAGATTTTTAATAATTTTTTTTATAACATTAATGTTTGAAGAAAAAATAATGTTTTATTTGAAGTAAAAGTACTTCTTATGACTCGAAGTGAGTCCAACAAATCTACAGACTGGTTACGAAAGTATTACTTCTAATAAAGCAATACCTATACTATTATTGTACTGTATTAGTATATTTATGTAATCGAAACCTTTGTACCATATCTATCGAATGAAGATCATGTGTGTAGGAGGATGAAGGAAATAAATAAAATATTCTGTTACTTTCATTGTATATTCATATTTTGGTTATTATTAACTATTGAAAATAAATTTTACTCGCCTTGGCTATTGTTTTGTATTACAATATCCCTGTCCTAGCTGTATCTTACTAAACTATTATTTAAAAATTGTACTATTAGTTACATCTAAATCTAAGATTAGTGTCATCTAAAGTTATTTATATTGTTATTTACCTGCTTTTAAAATACTGTTGCTTCTACTCTATATCCCGTTTTTTAAATTACCTAATCACACTAGTACAATTAAATATATTGTCCTAATAATTTAGAAAGGGCCAAATTAATTGAATCACCTAATAGGTATTGTTGACTTGGGGATGTATTAATAGAAATAATACCCGTATTAATACTAATTCTGTTGGTTGAAAGAATCTTTTCTTCTTTAATTCTTGAATATGATAAATTATTGTTGAGTGTCATTCTTAGAAAACACACCGGAGAAAAATTATTAAATTTAGCATGAGTATGACATTTTAAACGCTGGTAATTTGTCTGCGGAATAGGTAAAAATAAATGGGTACATATAGGTATAGTGTGGCCTCCGTATTTATTAAAGTAATTTATTGTAGGTATGCAAAAATGTTTGCCTCTGCTTCAGATAAATGGAACATACGTTACTATTTATAGTAAATAGTTTTTGTACTAAACGAGCGACTGTGTGAACGTGTTGCCAAAAAATTGAGTCGATGATAAACCCACCAGGATAATAGGTAGTTAAAAAATATAAAATTTTGAGTAGCAGTCGAAGTTTAGTAGTGCACAAAAATCTAGTTATTTATGCAATTATCTACAAGGTGTCCACCTAGTGCGCGTAAGTCCAATATCTGGGTTAATAAAAGAGATAACTTAATTTTTTTTTCTACAGGGTTGTCTAATATCCCGAGCTGCACAAAATGAAAATATATTTACATATTCAGGGTGTTCAGTTTTTCCTGGACAGGTACCAACTTCGTTTTTCTAAATGGAAATATATATTTTTTATTGCTTTTTCGAACTAAACCTTTGATTTTAGTAGGACTTTCATCAGCCTTCCCTATACCTAACTTAAACTGTTTTTGAAATATTGACGGGTGAATATTGACATTTTTGCAACTTTGACACGCTATAAAATGTAAACGGTTTGAGATCAAGCAAAACGGTTTGCACATTCCTATCTTAACTTTTTATAAGCTATCGTTTGATACTAATTTCAAATGTATCCAGGAATTAAAAATTTTCCGAAAATTTTGAAAATTTTTAATTCTTGGATAAATTTGAAATTAGTATCAAACGATAGCTTATAAAAAGTTAAGATAGGAATGTGCAAATCGTTTTGCTTGATCTCAAACCGTTTAGATTTTATAGGGTGTCAAAGTTGCAAAAATGTCAATATTCACCCGTCAATATTTCAAAAACAGTTTAAGTTAGGTATAGGGAAGGCTGATCAAAGTCCTACTAAAATCAAAGGTTTAGTTCGAAAAAGCAATAAAAAATATATATTTCCATTTAGAAAAACGAAGTTGGTACCTGTCCAGGAAAAACTGAACACCCTGAATATGTAAATATATTTTCATTTTGTGCAGCTCGGGATATTAGACAACCCTGTAGAAAAAAAAATTAAGTTATCTCTTTTATTAACCCAGATATTGGACTTACGCGCACTAGGTGGACACCCTGTATAACCTTATCCTTCCTTACCTCTCTCTGTTGCCCTGCCTCTGTGAAACAAAGTGCAGGTACTATCGATAGGAAGGTGAATCAAGTTTGTGGTAGGTCATTTCACAATAATATAGTAAATTGTAAATGTATCTGGGCATTCAAATATAAGACAGTCCACTAATATGATACCCAACAAGGTATAAATAAAACATAATACCAATATGTAATAAATAACTTTATTACATATTGGTATTTTTTCGACAATAAATTAACTTGTAAAAATGTTAATATTGAATATCTAAATAGTACCACAAATTATGTGTAAAAAAATATTGCACGAGGAACCACAAATGCGCTATATGAGCAATTTATAAAATCTCAATCATTTGATAGCCTTTCAATTTACATATTTAATGTCAAGAACCCTAAACAAAGAAAGACTGATCAATTCATTCATAAAAATTTGAAGGTCATTTTCAACAGATTTCTCGTAACAAGTCAGTGGATCCCCTATTGCCAAATTTGCCTCTAATTGCAATTTCAAAAATTTTCAGTCAAAATATCCAACCCAATATTATTTCAGAGACTGTATTAATACAATCAAATGTGATTTTAAAGTACTTAAATATGTGTATAATTATAACACAAGTGACTTGTGTTATAATTATAGGCTCTACATATCCATCAATACATTATTGAAATTTCTAGCGATATTAAGCGCCGGAAGTGGCAACATTGCCTGGTATTAACCTAATATAGCAAGTAACGCCATTATTTTGAAATCAAAAATTGGTGAAGCCGAGTGTTTTATGTGTTCTTAAACTGTGTTTTTGAACTTAACTTTTGTATATAATTATGTATATTGTAAGCATTTCCGTGATATAGCTTGATACGCCTCTACGCTGATACGATCAGGGACCATCGTGTGTTCATTATGTATTGTTTGTTTATCAACATCCAGTAGGTTGAGGTTACATGTTTACATTATGCTTTGAAATAGGGAATGCGGTCTCCCCTTTATTTATTACTCTGATGATAGTATCCATAATCTGTGGTCACAGAGGAGATTTTATCTCATATATATATAATACTACTATATCGCGGGTAGAGGCCCAAAAATCCCGAAAACAACACGGCGCCGACATACAATCTCTATCCTTATTGAGAGTACCTTAGTCAAATATGCGCATGCGCACGAATTTCGCGACATCCAATAAGCATGCAGCGTAAATACTGCATCTCTGTCTACCGACTTCTTTAAAAAAAAAAAGTTGAAAATTGGAAAGTCTGTCAACCTCAAGGATTGTTAACTGTTTACAGGATTGCTCGATCCCTATGCTACAATGTAATCCATAATTGTGACGTCATCAAAGATCCAAAGATCTCGAACTTGTAGAAATAGGTACACTTTATACTGTTATTACAAACTTTAATAAATAATAATATTAATAATTATTCAAATACGAAAATTCTCTTGCAAATGTGAAATATAACAAACGCAAAATAGGTATATTTTGACAATTCGATTACATATATCTTCGATAACGTCACAAAGGCGGATGACAAAATTGAGCGATCGAGCAATCCTGTAAACAGTTAACAATCCTTGTGTCAGCCTATAGGTTTGTTCCTGTATAGAATCTCTGATAAATCCCTGACAGTCAGGGATTGTGATTTAATGCGCATGTCTGATCTTAGATTAGTTTCTGATTTTTGCTGGAACACCGTATTTTTAGAGAACTTAATAGCAGAAGAAGAAGAGTACAATAAACAATAACCAAATCATTTTTTAACCTATAAATTATGGAGGAATATCATCCGTTTCTGACAAATAATTATTGTTTGTTGTGTTATTATATTAATAATAGACAGCGTACAATAATTGAGGTTAAAGTTGGTAAATGGTTTTGGTTAATGCGCATTGCGCATGCACCGGACTATGAGTTTCCGAAGAATTAGTGAACTTTTCAAACTATCAGCAAACTGCCCTGACTCAAGCTGTAACAGAGGACAAGAAATCCTGTACTGTCGTTCGACTCTTGTTGGAACGCTTAGATTTGTAATGCGCATGCTTCTGACAGTTACTGATAGTTTTGGACTCCTGCAGGAACAAACCTTATAAACAATGTGTCGGCTTCCGTAACCATGGATATCGACAAAATCTGCGCATGCGCAAATCGAACAAAGGGTCTCTGGGACAGTATAGATAGATAGCACTATATCTTTTGTCCTTTAATGTTTTCGGAGAAACCGCTTATGGGCTAACATAGGAAATATGCGATATAGTAGTATCACAGAGGACGTGTCCTCTGTGGTAGTATTATATATATGTTTTATCTATGCAGAGGAGTATAATCTGTGGCAGGGCTGTGCAAGTGTAATAGGTGCTTTAGCAGCATGGATCTTTTGTCGCTGCAACCGAAGTATTAGGTAAGGGGAAGGGGAAGGAAAATTTCTAGTTCTTTTTCATCTTAAAAGTTGGTTAAAATTTGTACACATACACAAAGCTGTCCGGTCCAATCTGGACTGGATTATGTGTTTATCCAAATAAAATGGAGGATATTATTATTATAAATAAAATTAAATTAAAATAAAACATTATTATTACATAAAGGAACCATCCTTTATGATTATTACAATGTAAGTAAAGAAGCTTACGATTTAATTTGTAGATTTTCAATATCTTAGAACCCGTCTAAAATTATTCTTAATGCTTCCGCTGTATTTATGGAGCTTTCCATAAGAATAATAATAATAGTAAAATTAGAAATTAAAATTAGTACCTAGGCTTCTCCATTCTTGTTACTTTTATTCCATTGATATCATTAGGCACATCAAAATGTTTTGGTATTGATTTTTTTGCTATTTCTATTATTCTTATAGCAAGTTTCACGATCCAATCTAATGTATCTTTAATTTCAATTCAATAAATAACTGAAAATATAATTGCATCATTTTGTTTTAACATTTTTTAATGTAATTATAGGTAGATTAAAGGATTGCTAACTGTTTGAGATACTCATATAATACGAAAGGAATAGTTCCAGAAATAATTTACAATTAAGTATGAGTTGTTGCAACATATTGAACAAAATGTTGGAAAAGTAAAAAGACGTCTTTATGAATATCATTTCATCAGTGTAACAGTAGCAAAAATGTCTTCTTGAATGATGTTGAAAACTGTACTAACCTATCGTAGTAAGATATGATTTGATGTGATTTATTTTAACCTACACTGCAATTTACACCGGAAAGAGTGTAACTAATCTTAAGCCGCAAGGACAAAATAAAATATTTTCAGTGTATTGTGTAAAAAGTGTCTCGTTTACTTTCATTGTTTGGAGTTTGTTAGTAGTGTCGTTACATTTATCGTATTGAACATCAGAAGGACATTCATTACATATTGGTAATGACAAAGTGAAATTAGTGGCGTGAAACTAACAATACTTGAAACTTGCCTTTACTACACGTATAAGAAAATATAGACACGTAAGTTCTTATCACTGTTAATAAGTAGGAACCTTATTTGTATATAGAGTAGTAGTTTTTTTAAATGGTTTTATAATGCTAATGTGTTAAAGAATGTTTTGTTTGTAATACCAATTTATATTCTGCAATGGTACATAACTATTTGAAATAATCACTTTTACCTGCTTTCAACTTTTTAACAAGTTAATATGTGTTGTGTATGTTGCATATTGCATATTAACATAAGGCAAACCGTAAACACAAACATTAGTACATTTTTCTAGTCGGAATAATTCTACAATGTCTTTATTATTTGATTGAGAAATCACTACTTAACTATCTAAATCTGTTAGTAGAGAGTTATCAGCAACGAAAACAATGTAATGTTGAAGAAATACAGTAATATTTAGTTCTATACTATGCAAGCAGATAATGTATTTTCTGTATCCATAAATTTCTATTTAGGACGAACTGGATGTTGAGAGCAGAAGTTTCAAAACTTGCTATTAATGTAATACTGGTAGTTAAAGCAAAAGATGTAAAACATATGTTTATACTATTTCAGATAGATAACTTTTAAATTTTTGTAACCCATCATAATCGCCTATATTTTTCACTACTCCTCCGTCATAAAATATCACGTACTTACTTGGCAGATTAGAAAACATTCCAAGCATTATATGTTTGAGTCTAATCTGCCAAATAGTTACTTGACACTTAATGGTAGATGAACGAAATAGAGGCAGTTAGAAAAACTTGTCTATGTACTTTTTGTAATTAAATAAAAATTTTAAATACGTTTGTGATTTTTTTTACTTTTACGTTGATTTATATTGATATTTAAAGGAACAGACACAGTTTTACTTATTAGTAAATTTGTGTTTGTAATTTTAAAAATTTTTGAAAATAAATGGAAATACAACTATTATAAACAATTTATGGGTCATTTAAAGTCACCTTTAAATTAACTCGCTGTCACTGTATTATCTACCGAGTTAGGCACCATGGAACAAAATATTAATTTTAGTACCAATTCTTCCATGGTGCCTGCATCAAGATAGCGCTTTTTAAAAGTCATTGCTGTTTCGATGTTGGTACAAGGAGAATGACCTTCTCATGATACAACTACACAGATATGCCAATCCGCATAGTGACGTCAGTTACGAGGAAAAAACAATTGATAAACACGAAAATAATTATATCACTGCCCATAAGAATTTTCGCATCGAATTACCTTTTTTCCCTCACGAATGACGTCATGCGCAAACAAACGAAAGTTATGAGCATATCTGTGTAGTTGTATCATGCTCACGGATTTCTTAAAATAAACTGGATCGCTAATACATACTGGTGGGTGTAGCTAAAAATAACAACTGATAGGCGGCCGCCATACTGTGCTAACTTCTAGGTATTTTATGAACTAAATGATGGTAACACTGTTGAGTTACCAGCACTGCTTTTATATTTTCTTTTGGTTTTGTGGTTTGTAAATGAAATTCTGTGTGCAAGGTGCAAGTTATTTATTTCTTAATCTGAAGAAAAAACATGCAATTTCATATTTCATCATTTCATCCATTTGGTCGATGATTATTGAATGATGACGAATGATGACGATGAGTATTCAATGTTGAAGGTTGCGAGAAAAGTCTAAAAACGTAGATATCTGTTATCTGAAGAGTCAATCGAAAGGATACAAGGTGAAAAAGGCTGCAGTTTTGGAAAGAGTGCAAATTGAAGAATTTTTGACTAAATCTTGTGATAAAGAATATTTTATGATTAAGGTAATAACTCTTAACTTTTTAGACAATATGTATTAATAATACTTTGAATCATTTTAGGTTGCGCTAGTAATAGGAGTCTCTGGTGCTTGTCGATGCTACGAATTGACGAATTTGAAAATCACTAATGTATAGGACACTGGCGCGTATCTAGTTGTTTCGATACCAGATACCAAGACCGGCATTTCACGAAAGTTTAAAATTATAAATGAAGGATTTTCTATCAACGACGTAGACATGTGTAGAAAATGTATTTCCCTAAGGCTGGTGTGACACTACACTAAAATTGGAACTAATTTTAGCAATAAATTTAGTTCTGAAAATTCTTGTATAGTGTATATAAATTGCACCAATAATTGTTGCAATTTATATATGACACTATACAAGAATTTTCAGAACTAAATTTATTGCTAAAATTAATTCCAATTTTAGTGTAGTGTCACACCAGCCTAAGAGCAAAGAACTTATCACAAAACAGATTCTTTTTATATTATAAGAATCAAAAATGTACTTCTCAGCCTGTTGGAATCAACACATTGGCAAAAGTTCCATCAAAAGTTGCATCGTTTCTGAACTTGGCAAACGCAGAAGCTTATATTGGCCACTATATGAGGGTGCACTTCAATAACTTTATTGGGAAATAAAGGTGCCGACTTTACACCCATCAAGCGGCATGGTGGGTGGAAGAGCCCTGCTGTGGCAGATAGCTATATTGAAGACTCCGTATCTAACAAACTTGGTATTGCAAGGAAAATCCAAGGTTCTTCTCGTTCAAGTCATTCCTCAGGAGAGGAGACATCCAAAATTTGTTGCAAGAAGCAACTACAAGCTTCCTATTAACGGAAACGAAGTGAAATATGAAAAAGCGAAGAACGAAATGTCTATTAATATAAATGTTAATGTTAATTTTAATAAGCAAATTAAATTTGGTTGATTTAAGTTTATATTTTTTTATTATTTGAGTACCTAATGGATAATAGGTTACTTTATATGCTTTATAAGTGTGGATAAAACTCCTATTATAATGTGATTGTGTGTATAAATTATATTTTAAATGTGTTTTTATTAAATTCCTACCATAATCATAATGACTTTGAGTTTTGAAGTTGTTAATGTTATCTTCTAGAAAAGCAGTTATTACCATATTGTGTATTATAAACTTCATGTAATTTTATAACAAAATAACTGATTAACCTATCCCAATTCATTCACAATATTTAATATATCTTAACAGTGTAAAGTATAAATTTGACTAATAACTACTTGACATTACTAATTGTATGATGTCATTCAGTTAAAAAAATATTTTTTTGTTGCAGTTTTTACTGATAAGACGTGCAGCTACTTTCATCGTGGCTTTTTATATATGCAGCTCCTGCCACAATTAAAATAACTACAAACATATGTCTAATTCTTCGATAAATACCTACCTTATATCGATACCTTTTTGCCAAACTATCGTAAGTGACATTTTCCATGAAAATGACTATGGATCTATCGTAAGTATAATATGCAAATACACATTTTGGCAGAGGTAGATAGATCCATAAATATGTAAGCGTATTTAAATGTTTCACGGTTAAATAACTGCATACATTTTATCGTAAGTAACAGAACTGTAATAGGCAGAGTGGCAGAATTGTCGTAAGTGGCCTAAGGTAAAATTTAGTGAGTGATTTACGATATTTTGGCAAAAAGGTATCGATATTAGAATTTCTCAAAACAATATACAAAACTGATCCTAACTAATTTTTATACTGCAATCAGACAAGGTTCAAATACTTGGTTGACAAACCATGTTACTTTAAAGTTTTTTGGGTTAGTTACTAAATTATGTTTAGACAAGTAACTATTATGAACCAGTTATAATTCCGGCTAATGTAAAATTTATAAAAAAAAATGAAGTTGTGACAGGAGAAATAAGGAGTGTCGTCAATGAATTTAATATACATAGGTACCTACCAGACATATCATTGGAAGATTTGTACATGTAGGGAGTGTCTTTACAAGCAGATAAATTTCGACTTTGTCGAAAATCATTTCAAGTCAAATTAAAAAGAGATGATTCCAATTATTTGAAATGCACTCTAAATAGAAAAAAATCATGTGTACCTTTGCTGCACAAATATAACTCTTGAGTCCAGTCCTGTCAATTACCGTCATATCTAATGAACAAATAATACAATTTAATCTTTGATATAACCCTATATTAAGTTAACTTTTTAGACCCGCTGCTAAAGTATTTTTATTACAACAGTGTACATATTTTATACCCATATCCATCCATATAAGTAATATTTAGTTAGTCATATGCCCATATCTCACCAAACTATTTTCAAAATTTCACTCTGTAGATACCTCAACATCATTAGCTGAAAACTAGCCAATGGAATGTTAGCACAGTGTGGCGACCACCTTACAACTGACATAATAATAGTTGGGAATCAGCGATCCAGTTTATTTTAAGAAATCCGTGATCATGCTTCTTCTTAGAAATATTCTATGATCTGTGGTATGGCGGTGTGGCAAAGGGGTTATGTGAATTGTTTAATATTATTGTTATTATTATTAGCATTAGAGTAATAGTATTCTGAAAATGGAAAATATTGTATCAAAGTCTTGCAGGTTGTGCCTTCAACCTATAAACGATGTAAAGTTCAAAGTATTGGAAACATTGACAAAAGACATGTTAGATACTCTTTTGCTAAAGCTGGTAAGTAGATATAAATATTCCCTTGTGGAGCCTTTTTTAATCATTGTAAAATGAAAACGGGGGTCTGTTGTGCAGACTATAGAAACGTTTTCATTAAATTTACCTTGGAATTTATAAAGATAGGTAATAATTGTACATTTCAGAATTTGGACAAGGAGATTAACTACTTGATGTGCAATGATTGTTTTGAGAAAGCATGTGCAGCATTGAAGTTTAAATCCATATGTTTGAAGACTGAGGCTAGTATCTTTCCTTATCTAAATTGTGACGTTATAGATTTGCGACAAATATATTTGAAGAGTAAAGGAAATGAGCAGTTAATAAATGTATTCAGTGATCAACAGATTTGTCGGTTATGTATGCTGTTCGTAAGTGGTGAATATATTCCCTTTGGTGAAGTAGAAAAGTGTATGATCCTGATATATATTCCAGAATTGGTGAGTAGTCTGAGGTTAGCAGCAGTTATAAGGATTACACTATATCACATTCTGAATATGGACCGTAGGAGAGAATTGTCATATTTAGCCAATAATTGATATAAACAATGTTTCCGCGGAAAATTTCAAAAACTGAATTTTGTAGTTTACTACCTTTCATCCAGGTACCTCAAGTAATTTGAAATACCTCTGATAGTAAGAATAAGTTTTAAGATGTATACAGGGTGGTCTACCGGGAATTGCATCGATCGATTGTAGGAAAACTATAATTAGAAAAAAATCTGAAAATTTGGTATTGTACTAAAGCCAGTGGGGGACATTTGACTAAAATATTTTCAAGATGATGGCACTTCTGGTTATACTAGAAGTAGATGCCAACTTCGTTATTTTAAATGGAACACCCTGTATATTATTACATTTTTAGATTCTAGTACAAATCTAATAGGTTTCGTATTATAGTGCCCTATACCTAAGTCTAACCGTTTTTGACATATTTCATATTATATGTCAAAAACGGACAGTTGCAGACCAAAAAATAATTATTAATTTTTCCTGTATGGAAGCCTTTATTATTTCATTTGGGTTTAGTAGTCTCATAAAAAATGCAATTGAAAAAACTCAAAAATCCATTTTATCAAATGGAAACTCCGTGTTTTTATTTTATCTTATTTAACATTTAAAATAACGGTAAGTTTGTATAAGGTTGTCTATTCTGAAAAAATTTGTAGTTTTCATTCGAGATATTGGCAATTTAACATTTTTCTATAATGTATGAAAGTATTTATTTGTGGCATTGTTTAATTAGTCTTATTTATTTGGATTTGGGTATTATACCACCACTGAAAAATACAAAAAATTAAAAATTTCATTAATTATTATATTATTATTATATCTGATCCGTCGGCGCAGAGGTTGATTATTAATTTTTTGTATTTTTCAGTGGTGGCATAATACCCAAATAAATAAGAGTAATTAACATGTTTCTATTGTAAAAATGCTACACATCTTTTATGTTGTGTTTTTAGTTGGCCATAACGGCGTTAGAAAACAATCAAGTGCTACAGAAATGTCACTATTACCTTACTTGTCATTTGCAAATGGTCAGTAATAATCATGTTGGGACGATTAAATTATTCAAACGAAGATTATTTAAATTTATTTATTATGTATGGAGGATGTGATAAAGTTATTTCGAGAACATGTGATACATTTGTGACCCGATATCCGCAATAACTGAAACCTTCAACAAATACCGTTAAATGAATTATAGAAAACTTCAAAAACTTTGGATCGGTTAGGGGAAAAACGCAGAGAAATAAACCAGTTGTTAACAGTGAAAATATGGAAATCGCAAATAGGAAATAGAAAAGTTACAAAAATTATTTTAGTAAACGTTCAAATTGACGCCCTTGAACCTCCAGACATTTTTCGCACCTAAGCAGCAGTTTTTCATGGGTGGCTCTTCTTATTGACTGGGGATTAAGATGTTCACTGACTTGCCGCTTGCAGTCTCCCATGGTGGTTACTGTGGTGTTATAAACTTTGTTTTTGACTGTTCCCTAAATAAAAAAATCGAGTACTGATAGGTCTGGGGAGCGGGCTGGCCAAAGATATTTTTCCATTGTTGGCTATCCATTTATCATAAATCAAGTCTTGCAGATGATGGTTGACTAAATGGCCAATATGCGGAGGTGCCCGATCGTGTTGATAGAATAGGTTACTATGATCACTCAGCGGCAAGTTGTCTAAATAGTCAACTTTAAAATTACACAAGATATTGAGATAGCGCTCACCTATAAGTTAATAAACGTATTTCATACCTTGAACATTTGAAAAATGCCTAACTTACCATTTAAATTTTCTTGACACAATTCTAGGACCACGATGCTGTCATTTCTTATGGCACAATAAACGTTAAACTGCCAGGATCCCTAAAAATTTGGTTCTCTAAATGTATGTAAATTTGAGTCGCTCCAATAATGGGAATTGTGTCGATTAAAAACCCCAGTTTTTCTAAATTTACTTTCGTCCGTCCAAATATTATCCCAAAAAAAAACATTTTCTTGTGACCGAAGTAGGATGAATCACAGAATTTCACTCTTCTTGGAAAATCAGTCTCTTTTAAATGCTGAACTATGGAAAATGGGTATGGATGAAACTTGTGTTTCCATAAAATTCTTACAACTGATGATTTAGATAATCCTGATTATAATTCTACTTTCCTTGTTGACTAAATTGTTGGATATGCGGCAATATATCTCAAGATTGTGATTTCAATATTTCCATTGTTAACAACTGGTTTATTTTTCTGCACTTTTGCCCTAACGGATCCAAAGGTTTTGAAGTTTTCTATAATTGGTTTAAGGGTACCTATTTGGTAATGGTTTCTGTTTTTGCAGATATCGGATCGCAAATCTATCACATGTTATTGAAATAACTAATTCATTCTCCATGAATCATAAATAAATTTAAATATATTTTATTTGAATAATTTAATTGTCCTGGCATGATTTTTACTGACCATTTGCAAATGACAAGTAATAGTGACACTTCTGTAGCACTTGATTGTTTTCTAAAGGTTATTCACGTTAAGTTTAAAGTGACGTTACCTTGTCAAAAAATGTAATTCATATTTTGTAATTAATATTAATAATAATTAATATCATCCATAGATATTTTGTGCTTAAACCCATAGACGCAAACCTAAACTATATTAATTTTATCGCTTGATGGAACTATTCAGCGATCCAGCGGGAAAAATATATGCTTTACCGCTTTGATAAAGCGTTGCAGCGCTTTAATACAGCGTTGCAGCTATTTGAATAAAGCGCTGAAGCGCTGCGGTTCCCTGAATGCGCCCAATAACTAGAAACCATAAATAGAAAATACGCGAGCAAAATTTAAACAGAACCAAACACCAAAAAACCAGCAAACTATAGATAGGCAATATAAATAAATAACAACTTGACAACGCAGAGAAGGGTTGCCAAATATAAAATTCTTTGTAAATGTCAAATGCTATGCTAATTTATTGGTCATTTGTTTATCGAATATTGACAACAATTAATTACTGAAAATTACGTCACTTTAAACTTAACGTGAATGACCTTTAACACCATTATGGCCAACTAATTCCACAACATAAAAGCTATGACGCATTTTTACATTATAGAAACATGTTTCGGAATTGAAAACCTTATACAAACTTACCTTTATTTTTAATCCTAAATAATATAAAGTAACCAAAACAGGGAGTTTCCATTTGAAAAAATTGACTTTTGACAGTTTTTTGAATTGCATTTTTAATCTTATTAATAATTATTGTATTGCTGTATTAATAATTATCAAAATATCATACAAAGACTACTAAAATAGGTCCCCTTCGACAAGGAAACTAACCCAAATTCAATAATAAAGGCTTCCGTATAGGAAAAATTAATTATTTTTCGGTCTGCAAACGTTATTTTTCACATAAAATTTTAAATATGTCAAAAACGGTTAGACTTCGGTATATGACATTATACATGAAATGTATTTCGATTTGTATGTAGAATCTAAAAATGTAATAATATACAGGATATTCCATATAAAAAAACGACGTTGGCATCTACTTCCGGCTTAACTGGAAGTGACATCATCTTGAAAATATTTTATGGTTCTAGTACAGGACAAAATTCATATACAAAGATTGATGCATGTTGAATAAAATAACAAATAAAGAAAAATATCTGAGGCTAGTTTTTAAGAAAACTAGTCGATTAAATTTTTTAGGGTTAATATGATTTCTATTGTAAATGTGCCAAATTTATTTTAAAATTTTTGTACTTACAGTTTATTAGGCCTAAAAATTTTTGAGCAGACTATTATTATTAATTTAAGAAAATAATTTAAGCAGAGAAATTAGAAAAAAATTTAAATGAGAGGAAATATGTTTATTACTTGTTATCTATATTTTGGAGCAGCACTTTTCCAACGACATGTGAAAAGTATAAAATCTAAATATTATTAGTGGGCAATATAAATAAAAAGTATTTGTAAACGTATGGTCAAATATGAAAGGCTGAAAATATAAAATATAATACGTACATAATTTCTTATATCATTTTAATATTTTCCGAGCTTACATATTCATATTAATTAAACTTAAAGTTTTATTATAACATCGTTTTCTCATAAAAAATTTAAAACTTTTTTGGAGCAAAGTGGTGGAGCGCACTGGCTAATGCCAGGGTCACAAAGAATGTAGTTTTTATGACACGAAAAGATCTGTTTTAGAGGGTGTACATAAGTGTGTTTTATAGAATTTCAGTGCCACCAAAGATCCTGTGATTTGCAAGCCTTGTTTCGATTGCCTCAGCACCCATAGTGGTTTTATAAAAAGATGTCTTGATTTGGAGGAAAAACAAAATATTTTTTGTGACAATGGAGGTGGAACTAGTCGACTTGGAGAGTTTTCTACTCGTTTGCCAGTTAAAACCGAAGATATTAAAGTGAAATCTGAAGAAAGTGAAGTAGAAGGGAATGAGTTCTTGATAAAATCTGAAGAAGTTGAAATAAAATCAGAAGATGAACAGGACAGGTAAGGAAATAATGTTAAAATTTGTATATTGTGTTGTAAAAATAATGCAGCACTATAGTGATGGGTCTGTCGTTCATTTTTGGTGTGCCGGCACATTTCGTTCAGCTCATCAAAAAGAGTCGTTCAGAGCGAGTCGTTCATTTGAACGAATTGGGATTACGGAATACGGCACTCAATTCTGGGCATATACCATCCTAAATTAGCCGTATGATAGCCGACTCGGAGCACAACATGAGCATACTCGCTCACACCTATCGAGCTGGGGCTCGGACACGACAACGGTGGCGCGGCGGCGGCACGTTTGTATATTATTTGGTTGCAGCGAGCCGTCTATCGAACACGTGCATCAACAAAAAATTGTTTACAAAACTATTAATCAAATAAAACTTAATATTTATTACCCTTTAAGCGTTCCCTGTCTTATTTTGTTATGATTTTTTTACTAATACTAATAAATAATAAACCCTATAGGTATACCTATACCTACCCCTACCCCAGCTATTTCTTAACAGAAATAAAATTCAAAAATTCAAATTAGTATGTGTTGTAATGCATTGTGGCTCAGTATTATTTTAATATCAATAGCAAACATTTTTTAGTTTCTTTCTGTTAGTGATAGTGTTTTTTGATCTGTGATTTGATTACCTAAAATGAGTCAGTTGTCACAGTCCGTCTCTAAAAAAAGAAGTCTTATTTGGAATTATTTTTCCCAGGAAAACTTGGTGGAGGTGGATGGTTTCCCAGGTGGTGGAACCATAGCGAAATGTAATTTTTGTTCAAAAAAACTTTCATATAAAGGTGGCTCTACTTATAATTTAAATAGACATTTGAAAAGTCAAAATCCTCATAGTAATAGAGCGATAGAACAGGAGCTTACTACTGCCCCTATCGAAACATCTTTAAGGACCGAGACTGAAAATATAAGTCAACCTTCTACTTCTGCACATCCATCTACATCAAAAATATGTTATAAAGGCCAGGCAGAACCTCTTACAAAACGGCAAAAGACTACACTTACATCGTTTTTTCATAAACCTGTCACATCAAAAAAAAAAAAGACGACTTAGATACACTTTTAGCCAAATTAATCGTAAAAAATTATTTACCATTTCATTTAGTCGATAATATTCATTTTAAATACTTTGTTAAAAAATTGAATCCTGGTTATCAATTACCTGTTAGAAAAACGGTATCAAATGTTATAATACCTCAGATGTTCAATTTACTAAAAGAAACAGTGCAAAATGAACTTCAAAGTGTTGATGCTATTTGTCTAACGACTAATGCATGGACATCGCCAACAAATGAAAGTTATATCTCGGTGACAGCTCATTATATTAACAACCAAAATTCTTTGAAATCTTTTTGGTTAGACTGTTATCAATATTCTGAACGACACACAGCAAAAAACCTTGCAGAAGAGATGAAACGAATTTGTGAAGAATGGCAAATTACAACAAAAATTGACTTGAGTGAAGTTACCCATAAAAGTTAGCCATAGAAATTACTATCTGTAGCGGTGAAATAAAAATAATTCTAGTGCCGTTCCCGGTCCCGGACAAGTCATTCTGACTATATAGGACGACAAAGGGCACTTCCCTTGACCACCCAGCATAATTATTTTTTCAAAATTTCCCATAGTTAATTGTTTATAGACTTAGCCATAGAAATTGATATCTCGATCGGTACAATAAAAAAATTCTAGTGCCGCCCCCGGTCCCGGACAAGTCGTTCTGACTATATAGGACGACAAAGGGCACTTCCCTTGACCACCCAGCATGATTTTTTTTTCAAAATTTCCCATAAATAATTGTCCACACACTTAGCCATATAAATTACTATACTGGTCGATAAAATAAAAAAATTCTAGTGCCGCTCCCGGTCCCGGACAAGTCGTTCTGACTATATAGGACGACAAAGGGCACTTCCCTTGACCACCCAGCATGATTTTTTTTTTCAAAATTTCCCATAAATAATTGTTCACAGACTTAGCCATAGAAATTACTATATTTATCGGTACAATAAAAAAATTCTAGTGCCGCCCCCGGTCCCGGACAAGTCGTTCTGACTATATAGGACGACAAAGGGCACTTCCCTTGACCACCCAGCATGATTTTTTTTCAAAATTTCCCATAAATAATTGTTCACAGACTTAGCCATAGAAATTACTATATTTATCGGTACAATAAAAAAATTCTAGTGCCGCCCCCGGTCCCGGACAAGTCGTTCTGACTATATAGGACGACAAAGGGCACTTCCCTTGACCACCCAGCATGATTTTTTTTCAAAATTTCCCATAAATAATTGTTCACAGACTTAGCCATAGAAATTACTATATTTATCGGTACAATAAAAAAATTCTAGTGCCGCCCCCGGTCCCGGACAAGTCGTTCTGACTATATAGGACGACAAAGGGCACTTCCCTTGACCACCCAGCATGATTTTTTTTTCAAAATTTCCCATAAATAATTGTCCACACACTTAGCCATAGAAATTACTATACTGGTCGATAAAATAAAAAAATTCTAGTGCCGCTCCCGGTCCCGGACAAGTCGTTCTGACTATATAGGACGACAAAGGGCACTTCCCTTGACCACCCAGCATGATTTTTTTTTTCAAAATTTCCCATAAATAATTGTTCACAGACTTAGCCATAGAAATTACTATATTTATCGGTACAATAAAAAAATTCTAGTGCCGCCCCCGGTCCCGGACAAGTCGTTCTGACTATATAGGACGACAAAGGGCACTTCCCTTGACCACCCAGCATGATTTTTTTTCAAAATTTCCCATAAATAATTGTTCACAGACTTAGCTATAGAAATTACTATATTTATCGGTACAATTAAAAAATTCTAGTGCCGCCCCCGGTCCCGGACAAGTCGTTCTGACTATATAGGACGACAAAGGGCACTTCCCTTGACCACCCAGCATGATTTTTTTTTCAAAATTTCCCATAAATAATTGTCCACACACTTAGCCATAGAAATTACTATACTGGTCGATAAAATAAAAAAATTCTAGTGCCGCTCCCGGTCCCGGACAAGTCGTTCTGAGTATATACGACAACAAAGGGCACTTCCCTTGATCACCCAGCATGATTTTTTTTTCAAAGTTTCCCATAAATAATTGTTCACAGACTTAGCCATAGAAATTACTACTATATTGACCGGTACAATAAAAAAATTCTAGTGCCGCCCCCGGTCCCGGACAAGTCGTTCTGACTATATAGGACAACAAAGGGCACTTCCCTTTCCCCTCTTAGGAAAAAGGAAGGGCTTTTCCCTTTTATTGTACCGATCAATATAGTAATTTCTATGGCTAAGTCTGTGGACAATTATTTATGGGAAATTTTGAAAAAAAAATCATGCTGGGTGGTCAAGGGAAGTGCCCTTTGTCGTCCTATATAGTCAGAACGACTTGTCCGGGACCGGGGGCGGCACTAGAATTTTTTTATTGTACCGATCGAGATATCAATTTCTATGGCTAAGTCTATAAACAATTAACTATGGGAAATTTTGAAAAAATAATTATGCTGGGTGGTCAAGGGAAGTGCCCTTTGTCGTCCTATATAGTCAGAATGACTTGTCCGGGACCGGGAACGGCACTAGAATTATTTTTATTTCACCGCTACAGATAGTAATTTCTATGGCTAACTTTTATGGGTAACTTCACTCAAGTCAAAAATTGTTGCAATTGTCAGCGATAATGCAGCTAATGTTGTTGCCGCCATTAAGTTAACAAGTTGGAAACATATTCCCTGTTTGGCACATACTGTAAACTTGATTGTACAAGATGGATTAAAAGAAATTAGAACAGTTCAAGTTAAGGTAAAATCCATTGTTGAATTTTTTAAGAGGAGTACGCAAGCTACAGAAAAATTGAAGGCGATGCAAATTCAAATGGGAAGAGATGTCCCTTTAAATGTAAAACAGGATGTAATTACCAGGTGGAATTCGACATACGATATGTTTTCAAGAATATTAGAAATTAAAGAGAGTCTAATGTCTGTTATTGCCATTAACTATCCTGAAATAGAAAATTTAACAAATGACGATATTAAAATATTAGAAAAAAGCTGCGAATTACTGAATATTTTCAAAGAAGTTACCGAGGAAATAAGCAGTGAAAAGCAAGTTACAGTGTCTAAAATAATTCTTTTCAGTGTAGCACTAAAAAAAATTTGTATAAATTTTCTCAGAGACAATGAACTTCCTAGTGCAGTGTATGATATGGCGAATAACCTTTTGAACTCAATTAATAAAAGATTTGCTAACATTGAATCTAATAGGATATTTACAGGTGCCACAATATTAGATCCGAGATTTAAAGAACACGGCTTTTCCGAGAAAAAGTATTTTGATTCAGCCAAGCAAAATTTAATTGTTTATGCGTCAGCAGTATCTTCACAAACTGATGAATCTACTACAGAAAAAGAAGATAAAAACATTCCGCATAAATCCAGTTCAAAAATATGGGCAGATTTTGACAACACTGTTATTGATTTAATTGGTGCATCAAATCCTACAGTTAGCGGAATTATAGAAGTGGATAAATATCTTTCAGAACCTTTAATTTCTCGTTCTGCGGATCCTCTTGTGTGGTGGGAAGAAAGAAAGAAAGTGTATCCACGGTTATATTCACTTATTAAGAAAAGAATGTGTATTGTGGGAACCTCAGTTCCATGTGAAAGCATTTTTTCTAAAGCGGGACAAACTATTACTGAGAGACGAAATAGATTACATGGAAACAAAGTGTCAAAAATTTTATTTCTTAATGCTAATTTGTAATTACAATTAAATATTTTTGATTTTATTTTTTAATGTAGGTACTAGCTAGTTTTCTTTATGAACGAATCAAAACTTATGTTTTTAATATACCTTACATACTTAAAATGTTATTCTACAAAAATAAAATAACTTTATCATTTATATTTATTTTGCGCCTTGTAATATTGTATACTATTAATTACTAATATAAATCATTGAAGGCAAACAAACGACAAACCGCAGACAAAGCACAATATACAATACTAACACTATGTGACTGAAAGAGATACACACACGAAGTCTATCTGTATATCTGTAAGTTAAGTTATACGTTGTCGTTGCATTTGAGGCTGGTTTTATCACTATATAGTATTTCTTCCTATTGCGCTCCTAGCTTAAGCATAATCGGGAGCGCTCCTCGCAATATATGACTAAATAAATTTAGTAACTCATATGGCTCCTCGTGAGTCGAGAGGCTTTGTGGATAATGGCGGAATGAACGAGTCGTTCATTTGAAGCGAGTCGTTCGTTCACGGCACATCAAAAGGAGTCGTTCAAAAGTAACGACTCGTTCATGAACGACACATCACTACAGCACTATGAAAATGGTGCAAGCCTTCTTTGATTTATTTTATTCAAGATTTCTATTTTGTACATTGCCACAATCCTTATTTATTGTGGAATTGCAATGAAGTTGTCACTTTTTCTTACTTGAAGCAAACCAAAACCAATTTGATTCTTTAGTGCATCGTTTCTCAACCTGCGGGTCGCGGACAGGTATAGAGGGGGTCGCAATCTGTCAAAAAAGGCATCTATACGAAAGCTCCTTTTAGTAAATAATAAACTTTAAGTTATAATCATCGTACTAACTACATCATGTAATAAACAAACTAATAACTAAATGTGTGTTAATTTATCACCTGAAAAATATTCCAGTAGCTGAATTTTCAATTCATGTAAATGCCTGATAATATAAAACATGTAGTGACGGGGTCGTAAGACTTTTTATTTTGTTTTTTTTTTAGCTTTTTACTAAAAAGGTTAAGAAACGATGCTTAGTGAGTAGTACTGGAAACTCTGTACATTAATTGTAGAGACTTAATCCATTTTGTTTTTTCAGATTGCAGTCATCACAAGATGTGAAGTTAAATAAATTACATTGTCATAAGAAAAAAATAAATGGTATGAGCACTTTGTTGGTTGACAGTGATTCAGGTATGCAATACAACTGTAATTTGTGTGAGTATAAGTCAAAGTACAAAAGCACTTTGAAGGAGCACACACTAATACATATGGATCCTTCAGAGATAAAATGGTATGAATGTGATTTATGCAGCTACAAATCAAAGTGGAAAAGTCATTTGAATACTCATATGCTGACACATAAGGATTCTTCAGAGATAGAATGGTATAAATGTGATTTATGCAACCATAAGTCAAAGCGGAAAGGCCATTTGAATGCTCATATGCTGACACATAAGGATCCTTCAGAGATAAAATGGTATAAATGTGATTTGTGCAACCATATATCAAAGTACAAAAGCGCTTTCAAGAATCACACACTGACACATAAGGATTCTTCAAAGATAAAATGGTATAAATGTGATTTATGCAACTATAAATCAAAGCACAAAAGCCATTTGAATACTCATATACTGACACATAAGGATCCTTCAGAGATAAAATGGTACAAATGTGATTTATGCGACTATAAAGGAAAACAAAAATGTTCTTTAATATCTCACATGATGACACATAAAGATCCTTCAGAAATAAAATGGTATAAATGTGATTTATGTGACTATAAAGGAAATCATAAAGGTAATTTAATAACTCACATGAAGACACATAAAGATCCTTCAGAAATAAAATGGTATAAATGTGATTTATGCGACTATAAAGGAAATCATAAAGGTAATTTAATAACTCACATGATTACACATAAAAATCCTTCAGAGATAAAAATGTATAAATGTGATTTATGCGAATTCAAAGCAAAGCGAAAAAACCATTTAGACACTCATATGCTGACACATAAGGGTCCTTCTGATATAAAATGGTATAAATGTGATTTATGTGAATATAAGGCAAAGCAGAAAATTACTTTGAAGACTCACACACTGACACATAAGGATCCTTCAGAGATAAAATGGTACAAATGTGATTTATGCGACTATAAAGGAAAACAAAAATGTTCTTTAATATCTCACATGATGACACATAAAGATCCTTCAGAGATAAAAATGTATAAATGTGATTTATGCGAATTCAAAGCAAAGCGAAAAAGCCATTTAGACACTCATATGCTGACACATAAGGGTCCTTCTGATATAAAATGGTATAAATGTGATTTATGCAACTATAAATCAAAGCACAAAAGTAATTTGAATACTCATATGCTGACACATAAGGATCCTTCAGATATAAAATGGTATAAATGCGATTTATGCAACCTTAAATCAAAGCATAAACGTAATTTGAACAGGCATATGCTGACACATAAGGATCCTTCAGAGATAAAATGGTATAAATGTGATTTATGCAACCATAATGCAAGGTGGAAAGGTGATTTGAAGAAGCACATGTTAAAACACAAAGATCCTTCAAAAGTAGAATAGCATGAATAGTATCTGCTCTGCAGTCGCAGATCATTTTTGACACATTGACTTTTACGACATTATGCTTCCCCACTATACGGAGTACTACTTTATTCTTTATGGAAGTTGAAGATGAACTGCTTAAGAGCTCAAGCTCAATGCTCATGGTCCCTGCTCCCACCCCCATTCAGATCGTATATTCAATTCACCAAATCTATTAACAACGCCGCCAACGCAAACTGCAAAAAAACAAGTTAAAGTTGTAATATGTGTGACACAGAGGCCGACGGAGGGCAGGTGCTTAGAGGGTTATCCGGTACAGAAATACAATGGTATGAATGTGATTTATGAAACCATAAATCAAAGCAGAAAAGTAGTTTGAAGCGGCACATGTTAACACATGAAGATGCTCCAGAAATACAGTACCGTAAATGTTATTTATGGGAGTATAAGTCAAAGCGCAAAAGCAATTTGAAGAATCACATTCTTGTACATGAAGAAAATTCCCTAGTATGAATGCCATTTTTGTGATTTTAAATTCAAAACTGAAAAGTCTTGAGCGTTCCACCTGCTGATACATAAGAATTATATAAGGATCGGAAATCATTGGCGCAAATGTGATTTATGCGACTATAAAGAAAAACAGGAAGTCGCTTTACTAAGCAACTTATCATCATAAGTAATAACGTCACATGTTGAGGACATATTGGACTTGGTGTATGGCTGCGATCGAGTAAACAGGTGTTTGCTGTTTCTCTGCTAAAAGGGAGTTCTACATTATAAATCAAATTGTACTTCACATTGAATACAGCAATAGTGAAGCTTACATATTGAGTTGATTACATTTAATGGCCAGTATGAATAAGAATTTAAGGTGGAATAAAAAAGTGACAACAGCCAAGAAAAAAGAATGCCGAGAGGCTAATTCTCGAATTGGCGAACTAGAAGGATTAATATCGAAGCAGATTAATGTTTTTAGAAATGAAATATCTAGTCTGAAAAAAGGTGATACTGGAGAAGGAACTCCATGCAGTTTGGAGGATTTTGAAGTGAGAGTTAATAACTTTGAGGAATTTATGAAGAAAACTATAGACACGATTAAAAAGCAGGTTAGTGAAATTGACCGTGAAGTAGTAATATTAAATAATAAAATTGACAATAATATACAGAAGGTCTATAAAAATTCTCTTATTGTTTATGGAGTTCCTGAAATTGAGTAAGAAGAATTATTTAATGTAATTGTCAATTTAATTAAAGAACATTTAAAGATAAATCTACAAAAAGCAGATGTTTGCGACTGTTATCGCTTTGGAGTAAAAAGTGGACAAAGAAGAAGGCCAGTTGCTATCGAATTTGTTCATGCCTGGAAAAGAAACGAAATTTTCTACAAGAAATCTTCCGTCAAAGGCTCGAAATGCGTTCTGTCTGAGAGGCTCACATCGCAGCGTTAGGAAGTAGACAGGGAGGCACGTGAAAAAGTCAAGAATGATTACTGGACGAAGAATGGCCAGATTGTATTCTTATGGGAAAATAAAAAGCACTATATAACAACCTCGGATCAGTTTAATACTATTATAGGTAAAAATTAATGTACTGTGTTGCATTTATTTGATTTAAATTTTATATACATATATATAAATATATATATTGTAATGAACCTAGTGGAAATTAATTGGCTTTAATCCACCAGGAACTACTGACATTAGCTTCGGCTTAGCTTGTCGGTTAGGTGTCGGTTCGTAGGGAAAAAAAATGTTAATTTTAAGTTATCCTGTTGGAGCGCCATGATAATTTTAAATAGACGATAATAAATAATATGAGTTAATATAAAATAATGAATGTTTGATGAAATTAAACAAGTCGATTAAAATAATTGTATATTACAGTTAAAAAAATAATGATGCAGGATATGTACAATTAATGTGATGAATGTTAAAGAATAATGATCATGTATTAAATATTGATTAAACTACTATATTTGTGGTTGTTACCACACAACAATGAGTTTACAAAAACTTGCTGGTAGCAGATATTGATTTGGTTTACACAAGAACAGATATATTCCTCTGGCCTCGAAGAAATCAGATTAACTCTCACCAAAATATATCCTTAACAATGGTAGATCAGGACTCCAAAGTGCAACAGTTATGCACCTACTGCAGTCTGCAACCAAAATAGATGGGCTAGCTAGCATTTGGTTGGTAGGTTCTGAGACGTTGGATGTCAGCAACTTTGTCCTTTCCAGTTCCTAGTGGTGGAGTTAAAATTTCTGAAGATTACTCTCTTCCAGTAAGCCAAGATGTTCTCATGAAATACAGTAAATGTGTTAAACCAAAATCATAGGATAAATACAAACTCTACTTTAACAAAGTATAATCTAAGTAGACAATCTTGCTGTGATAACAAACACAACTGTGGTATTAAAATTTAAATTAGGTAATGAAAACAATTAAATGAAATAAAAGACAAACAGGAATCACCCTGTATAATTTGCAATAAAATTATCCAAAATTTGCAAATGAAATAATAATAGTTTAATAATAGTAAATAACAAATATACTATGTAGTTAATTAAATACAGGAACTGTTAATTAGTTCCTAAAAGAATTTATGAGGAATTATTTCTTTTACTTATGAAAAAAATTACAATGTGAACAAAAACCTATTAGTGACCTTGCTGGTTGAAAAGGAAATATATAAACATTCACTAACTGCTGGGTTATAAATTAAATATTGTAAATGATTGAATATTAACATATTGTTAAATATTAACAAAAATAAATATTAAAATTGCCTAAACTTTAAACAAATGTATTTTACATCTATGCAATTTTAATTAATAGAAATACAAATCAAATTAATGGCTTTGTGCAACTTGATCAGGAGAGATATTTGTTAATAAAAAAAAATAAACATGAAATTATTTGGGGTTTATTACCTCAGCCTATACTCAGTAAAAAAATAACCTATCTCCAATCAGAGATATAACTGAATGACTTTGAATCCCTTTAATATCACAGATTGACTAACAATTGCCCCGAGTTATAGATTTTCCTGCAAAGCTGGTTAAAACCTTAATAAAAAAAATCGAACTTAAAGGTCAACTGCCTTGTAGTCTTAAACTTGATTTGGACTCCAAAATTAACACAAAATGGTAGTCATAAAGACATGAATTCAAAACGAAATTACAGCGATATTTAGTTATTCAAAGTACTAATATAATATATATAGAAGGCATCAATCAGACACCCTAAAAACTGAAACCAACACGTGGCTTTGAACCTTAATTAAAAACCCTACACGTATCCTTGTGTAAAAGTAGAAAAATACCAAATATAATAACTGAGTAACACTATGCCCTGAATAAACCACAAATATAATAATAGCAAATAATAAATAAAGTAATCAATATATAGAAAATGAAATTCAATAACAGAAGTATCTCACCTGCTAATTTACACCCAAAAAGCCCTGAAATTGGTCTGTCCTTCCAATTTATTGAGTTCCCCCTCTATTTTGCAAGAGTACAATGTGACACCAATGCTTGTTTAAAATATCACCCGCAACTGGTAATACAGAGGTGGAGTCATGGTTGCATATGAGTGAATAGCAAATATAGTACTGTACGTAAATTGTTACAATTTTCGCTACAATATATATATATTTTTTTTAAAGCTCATATGGAGATTACTAGCATACCTGTTTTCTGTTTGTCTTTTTGTATTTTTCATAACTTGTGATTGTTTTTTTTACAATTGTTTAATTAACTTTAAATTAAATTAATTTTTTTTTACAGCGGGGTACATTTATTTCATTATATGGTTAATAATGATATAAGGTTCTGTCACGTAAATGTACAGTCTTTGATTGCACATTTTGACAGTTTTGTGGATTATTTTTTTTCGAACGATTATGACTTTATAGCTTTAAGCGAAACTTGATTAACTTCAAATGTTCCAAGTAATACAGTGCATTTGAATGGATACACATTAGTAAGGAAGGATAGAGAGGGTGATGCGAGAGGTGGTGGAGTGGGCATTTACGTTAGAAATTCTTTTTCTCATAGTATTTTGGATATTAATGAAAATATTGAAAGTGTATGGATCAGTGTCAAGTTGGAAAAACAAAGGTTTTTTGTCGGTTGCATATATAGGCATCCTAAATACAACTGTAGTGAATTCTTAAATAATTTCGAAAGTATGTTAGTTAATTTAATTCCATTCGCGGATAAAGTAATTAGGCGATTTTAACATAAACTTATTGAAATTAAATACGTCTAATGTCACAAATTTTGATAATGTTGTAGAAAGTTTAGGACTAAAGCAAATAATTAATACTCCAACTAGAATAACTGTAAATAGTGTTTCTTGATTATTTCAGTATCTAATATTGCAGATCATGAATTAATTTTTGTTTTTATCAATGGAGTGTCGCGTTCGAGTAATCAAGCTAGGCCAGTAACCTACAGAGATATTAAAAATATTGAGGCAGGGTTGCTTTATCAACATTTACAATCAATACCGTGGAACAGTATTTATGTTTTAGACAATATTGATGACAAATTATTTTTTTTTTAATGACAATATTACAATTCTGATGGATTTACATGCACCGTTTAAAACTTGTACCTTTGGTAAACCTTATAAACCCTGGATTACTGATGATATTAAAGAATTAATTAAAGTAAAAGATAAAGCTCTACAAAAATTTAAAAAGTCCAGGAGGGTACAAAACTGGCATAATTTAAAAAACTTTACTACTACTGCTAGTAGAAGAGAAAAAAAGGCTTATATACGATTTTCTGAAAAATCTCAATATGACTTGGAAAAAATTAAATCTCCTTAATATTTATAATAAAAAACAGGTCATAGATATTCCATCTGATCTAGCTGATGTAAATTTAATTAACAATTATTTTATAAATTCCATTGCATCTAATAGAACTACACATGATTTTAATCTTTATAATACTGTTAGAGAAAATATTACCTCCACTCTTAAATTTGCACCTTGAAGTTGAAATATCGAAGTATTTGTTTAGAATTAAGTTTAAAGCCAATGGTTCTGATGGAATACATATTGATTTTGTTATTTTATGCTGTTCTTTTATTTTACAATACATTTGTCATTTAGTAAATTTCTGTTCAGATAAGTCAGTGTATCCCAAAGCATAGAAAATGTCGCATGTTATACCTCTTCCAAAAATCGGTACACCTAAAGAATTAAAAGATTTGAGACTCATTAGCATTCTACCAGTTTTATCAAAAATTTTAGAATATACTATCAAAGTCCAAATTACTCACCATTTAAACATTAACAAAATCCTTCCAGATGAACAATCGGCCTTTTGAGAAGGGCATAGTTGTATTACGGCGTTGTTAAATATTACAGACCATATTTTCAAATCCATAGACTCCGGTATGTGTTCTGTATTAGTGCTGCTTGATCGTGTCGAGAGCATTTGACACTATTCGACATGACATTTTATTGAAAAATTTTAAAATTTGTTGGCTTCGAGGTCACCGTGGTAAATTTTATTTCTAATTATTTAATAGGTCGACACAAAGGGTTTCCCTAAATAATAGTAATTCTGATGCTATTGATATTCCTTGCGGAGCACCGTAAGGATCTACATTAGGACCTATTCGTTTTTCTATCTACACATCGTCTTTTCCAAAATTTTTATATGATTGTAAAAAAACCGGTGGAAAAACCTTCAAAAAGGCATCAGGCAGGGTCCGCACTGCCGGATAGTGTGGGATTTACCAGCATCGCAGCAGGCCCACTCGCAGATGGGCCCGCCGGGAAACCAGCGACCTCACTAAAAAACCACCTCCCTTTCCCACGCAGAACATCAGGCCGGGACCGCTTTCGCATTACTTCAGCCTGAGTCTTGTTTCTTGCTCTTAGTAGCTCTACCGTTCTGGCTTGCATTGCCTTGTCCTTTCTTTTCTCCTCAGTCTGTCAAGCAGCCATCAACCCTCTTTGTTCGTAGCAGCCTCTGCACGTAGGCAGCCACTCTGTTCCAGCAGTTCTCGTTGGATCCATCGACTGCATACGAAAAACGTATGCTCTGCGTCGTCTCTTTCATGTCCGCAGTATTTGCACTCCGGTAACCTTGCCCATTTTCCACAAATAATGTCGCAAGTAACCGTGCCCGCTGTTCTACACATTTAATCCTAATGATATTCAATATAGTTGTAAAGTTATAAATAATGATCTACAAACACTTCACAATATATTACTTGAACACTGTTTACGTTTAAATCCCACAAAATGTGTGGCAATGTTTTTAGTAAAAAGTCAGAGAGAACGAGGTTGTTGCCAAGTGTGAAAATTAAAATTAATAATGTGAATATTGTGGTAAGGGATGAGGTAGAAGTATTAGGTTTAACTATTGATTCTGATCTTAGATTTAATAAGCATATATCTGATTGCATAAGAAGAGCTATTTTCAAACTAAAAATGTTATACGAATCTAGAGATATTTTAAACATAAAACGCAAAACAATGTTATGTCAAACTTTAAGTCTATCAATTTTCAGTTACGGGGACACAGTGTATGGACCTTGTTTAACAGCTGCAACAGCTCAACGAATTCAAAAAATTCAAAACTATTGTCTCAGATTTGTTTTCGGTATTAAAAACAGCAATTCAGTAAGTTATGAATTAAAGGAAACAAATTGGTTAAATATGAAAAACACTCGCAGTCTTCATTGTGCTGTTATTTACATAAAAATTATTCTAAATTGGACACCCGCTTACCTATACAATAGAATCAGATTTCGGACAGATGTTCATAGTTTAAATGTAATATTTAAAGGTAATTTGACCCCACCCCTACACAAAACTGCACTGTTTGAAAGGTCTTTCAGTTACAATATTGCTAAAATGTATAACTCTCGGGCCTATGCGCACAGCACGGGTCTCTTCCAATAGCTCCCAACTAGCGGCAGGCACAATGGGTCGAAAGACCTGAGTGCTGCGGGTAACCGCGCCGCCTATCAACAACAACAACAACAATGTATAACTCATTTGCAGCGGCTCTCAAATCTTTACCTATTAGTGCTTTCTAAAAGCAGTTTAAACAAATACTTTTCGATGTGCAATATGTATTTATGTTTTTTTTTTCAAAAATCTTTTGTTATTATTTATTTTTATTTATCTATTACTTTTTCACTTGTACCCAAATAACACTGTTTGCAGGAAATTATGTTGAAAATTAGTAATACAATTAAACTTAATATACAGAGTGAGTTTTATGTATGGAACGCCTCAAACGGAAGGATATAAATTATTAAAGATATTACACGTTTCCTGTTGACTTCTACGCACATCACCATATCCTAATATCATTAAAATCTCAATTCGTTCTTTCTCAGATAAACGGTCCATTGTAACTTTCAATAAACACCAACAATAATAGTTTATTAAAACGTCAAAATTGTTTTTGTCGCAGACATAGCCGCCCTGATGTAATATTTTAACTTCGGCGGAGATATTGCAAATGTAGCTGTAACTCCGAAATTATGGCAATTAAGTATAGGGAACATTACATGAAAAATATTCTAAATTTCTTAGAGATTTCAAAAACAAAAAAATATATAGGGTGATCCATTTGAAATAACAAATTTCAGTATATTTCCGGAAAAACGAAAGATCTGACAACAATGTAAATGCCACAATAATATCGGCCATATTACAAAACCCTTATAAACCAAAATTCATAAAAATCGGGCAAGCCGTTTCCGAGATAATTGAGGCGTTCCATACATAAAACTCACTCTGTATATGTACACCTTGTCGGGTTAAGTGGAAGAACAGTATGTTACATGTTGTGCAGCTGAACTTCGCCCTTTCACATATTTATCTTTTTGATTGTATATTTTTTGTCTTATAAAAAATGTGAATAAAGTATATTATGTAGGTTGCACCATCAGCGGAATAGCGGATGGGGTCTGGATGAATAACATCATAATTTGGGCGAAGTCAAAAAATTGATGGATATAACAAAAACAATGAGGCCTCGCGAGCGTGCAACAGGCAGATTACGATTGAACATTGTACAGTGAACATATAAAAAGTATTGTAGCGTTGTATTGCTTGAATAAACTAAATTTGTGAAAGTGCCTGGTTAATTATTAATTTCTAAAAGCTTCTCTTTATCTCAGAAGTGGGATTACCCAAAAGGGCCTTAACCAAATTCCAGTGAAAAGTTAAAGTTAAAAAAAAAATATGCGCCAGTGTAGTGTTTTGATGCGATGGCATACATGAAGGTGATGCGATGGCATATATGAAGGTGGTGTGATGTGATGGCCAATACCTAGAGGAAAATCTGTATAGGACCGACATTTCCAGGAGGACTGAAAATTTTGCGTTTGGGAATAGATGTTTCTAGGTGAAACATGTAGAAAGAAGTTGAATATACATGGCGTCATAATCTTGCAAGATGTTTGATGCATGTTCTTTTATATGTTGACCTTTGGAACATCAGATAAGTAGAATTTTCAAAGTTGCCTGACATTTGATTTTTCAATAAATGTATAATACAAAATGAGTAGTCGTAATAGGTATATGGGAGTTTGTTGAATGAAACTGCACAGTACTTTTGCTTAGGGTATAAACGAATTATTAATGTTTCTAATGTATTAAGTTAAGGCATAGATTTAAGTTTCTAACGCATTCAGGTTGCACGCAGGATAAGATAGTGCGAAGTTAAATGTATATAGGATACCCAGTAAAAACAAATTAGAAAGCAAAGTAAAAAGTAAATTTTATATGCTGGATATGTTAGTACTGATTAATCACGTAACTGGTGTATCGAAGTTTTGAATTTTGGGAAATATTGTGGATTTGAGGAATCTAAAAGATCCTAGTAATGCAGGAGATAAATGATTGCAATAGTTGCTATTATCCATGTTCAAAAGAAAACTTGACAGAATACTCATATGTGGCTTGCGCTTCTTTAGTATCTTTCCATAATTTAGTCCGTACAAAAATGAAGATTGCTTGTTTGTTTCGGTTGTACTTTGGAACAGTAAATATTATTGAAGATGTGTTCAAGTTTAAGTACATGTCAGTTTGCTAGTTAAAAATTGTATGTCAATAATTACCTCATGTTGTATTCTAACATTATTACCAAACATCAGCTATGTAGAAAATTGACTAATCGAAATTGGTTTTGCTTCCGAATGTATCCTAAGTATCGAGTTGCATATAATCATTACGCTTTGAATAAAATACTTACCGATGCAATTTACAAATACGAATACCTTGGTGTTATTTTCACTTACTTTAATAAAAAGCGGTACTATTATAGTATGTGATGAATGCTGTTTTGAAAATTACAAAGTTAAATACTCAGTTAAAAATTATATGTGCAAACTCCAGAAAAATATTTATTCGATAGTGCAATCAATGAAAAGGACATGTGATAATTGTTTGTTGCTACTGCAAAACTGGCTGTTTTGAATTAGTTTAAAGTTGAACCATAAGGAGTCTTGGTTTCTGGTTGTGAAATCTAAAGAGATGGTCACAGTTAGTTAACCAGAACACCTTTCAAAAGAAGTGCCTTATAATTTTGCGGCATAAATAATGATTTATGCTGCAACCTAATGAGGTTCGAGCACAAGTATAAACTATAAAGATATATACAGTAATTTCACTCGGCAAAATCTCTTTGATGTTGGTGTCCTTAAGTTTTGTTTTTTTAACCCCCCAAAAAGACCACTGCGCATACTACCCAAGCACAATCATGCGCATTAGTGACCGTTTTTGGGAGACACGCACAGGCCCGGACTATTATTTTTTGGAATAAAAAAGGTGGCCTAACAGAATTTCGTTTACAAATGAAACAATATTTTGTAGCCATGTTACACACAATACAAAACACTTATCAAAATCACAAACACAAACGCCTAGACACACAAACGTATGCTGATTACCTGTAAAGCAAAAAGCAAATGTGCGCCCATAAAATAACATACGCCGGCCCATTCCTCCCCTTCTACATCTCTACCAACGCGCATACTACCCAAGAGCAGAGATGTGCATTAAAAACTTTTGTACAAAAAATTTAAAGAGTGAAACTACTGTATATATCTTTATACTTGTGGTTCGAGTATGTATCAAACCATAGTATCTATAGAAATTGGCAAAATCGTTATTTTCACATAACTGCCGCAACTGTTGTCACTGTTTTGATCTAACGTTTAAATAAATGGCATAATTGTTATTTGGAAACCTTATTTAAATGTTATAAAGCAAGTAGGTTTACAGTACAGTATATTTATTAAGGTATTAAAATCTTGGATACAATTACAATTAATTAACAAACTTACAAAGGAAAAATGTAAAGTTTGTGTAGAAAAGAACGGATCGACGGCTAGGCGTCCCGTTCTTTGATACCTGATCTCCATACGATGTTGGTTGTTTAAAGTAATAATATAGATGTGTTTTGACTAGACTCGGTTGTTTTACATATTTTGTTATTGTTAATACGATTAGTCATAACCTTTGATTCTCGAATATTGTGGCGTTGGAATAGGAGAGTCAGTATAGATTTAATGCTGTTACAGGTCGAATTTAAGTGGACCTGTAACACATTATTTTCATACCAACTTCATCGAGTCACAGCAAATGTGAGATTTATTTCTGTTGTGCTACACCTATACCCAGGATTTAGTCAAGAACCCTAAACAAAGAAGGACTGATCAATTCATTCATAAAAATTTGAAGGTCATTTTCAACAGATTTCTCGTAACACGTCAGTGGATCCCCTATTGCCAAATTTGCCTCTAATTGCAATTTCAAAAATTTTCAGTCAAAATATCCAACCCAATATTATTTCAGAGACTGTATTAATGCAATCAAATGTGATTTTAAAGTACTTATATATGTGTTTTACGATATATATCTTTCGATTTGAAGTGCGTTGTGCAAAAATCGTTGTCGATTTGACAACTGTGATAACTTGTGTTTTGTTAATCAGTGCACAGATTACTATGATATGATACAGAAATACTTTGATATGATGACATGACTGATGACAGTGATGACATTCCAAAGACAACCGAGACATTCTACATGACAATGTGACATATATAGGTTATGTTAAAAGGTTAAAACTGTCAAATTAAAACAAAGAGGATATTTAAATTTCAAATCTCCCGCTAAAGAGAATCCACTGACGTCACATAAGTGATAAACAAATGTGATTGGCTGTTACTGATTGATCAGTCCTTCTTTGTTTAGGGTTCTTGGGATTTAGTAAGGTTCTGTATTTTTTGTTTTGTTGGGGTTGGCTCTTAGATTAAATTAAATAGTCACTAATTGTGGTAGGCTAGGATTTATCTTAGAGTAAGGGTTGCTTAATTGACAGGTTACGCAAGGGCTCCGAGACTGTTCCCATTTTGTTATAAGACTGAGGAAAAGGTTGAAACTGGCTCACTTTCTTGCGAGGTATGTCCTGGGTATTCTCCAGTACATAGTTTCGAGTTGTTTATAGTCATTGAGACACCTGATAAGTTGGAGAGGTTAGGTAGAATTGTTGTCTATAACCACTTCCCGGTCGAGGGTAAAGGTAGGTTTTAACCTGAGGACTAGGAGTGGATCGGCGTAGTTGTATCTACCTCAGTAGTCTGATACCTGAAATAAAGGGTAGAGAAGGACATTGATAATCAACATTGTAGCTCAAACTTATTATTAGATCATCGACGAGAGGAATACCACAAATTACTGAAACAAGTTCAGTAATTTGTGGAGGAATACCTACCCAACACACTTCCCTAGGGTATATTTTGGGAATTATAGTATAATTTTGTTGCTATTCCACCTTTTTCAATAAGTAGTATTTTCAGTGATGGGTTTTCAGCCGCTAATTATATATTTAGCCAATGCTAATTATATAACTAACTAATATAACTAAAAATATTATAATTAGCCTTTAGCAGAATACAGTTTTTTAATCTTTTACACAAAGGGAATAACTTTTTCGCAATTACTAATAAAATATCTATTTATTCTTACCTACTAAGTAGGTAAGCATAATAGGTATTATTAAGTCATCATCAGTGATGTGCCGGATAATTATCCATTTATAATTAATCAGATAATTATCCGTCGGCTAAAAATCCTTTCAAAATTAACAGGCTAAATATTATAGTGCCAATGGTAAAAATGGCCTCATAGGGAGATTTATTGGAACTTTTATTTATTTTTTAATTTGTACGATTATTTTTATTTTTGATGTACTTAATTCGGAGACTTAATTAAATTATAAGGAATGCGGTATTATAAAATAAAATACAAAATAATGCCTATCTCTAGATTTAATTTCTCCTTATCGATGACTTATAATCAGTGATGGGTTTTTAGCCGCTAATTATATATTTAGCCAATGCTAATTATATAATTAGCATTTAGCGGGCTAAAAATATTATAATTAGCCGTTAGCAGAATATACAGTCTTTTAATTTTTCACACATTAGAATAATTTTTTCGCAATTACCAATAAAATATCTATATATTTATTCTTTCCTACTAGGTAGGTAAGCATAATAGGTATTATTAGGTCATCATATTATAAGTCATCGATAAGGACAAATTAAATCTAGAGATAGCGATTATTTTGTATTTTATTTTATAATACCGCAATCTTCATCATTTAATTAAGTGCAACAAAAATAAAATAATCGTAAAAATTAAAAAATAAAAATATAAAACAAATTAAATTAAATTAAAAAATAAATAAAAGTTCCAATATATCTCCCTATGAGGTAATTTTTTCCACCTCCTTGCATTTAATCATATAATTATATTCATTGAGAGGAATACCACAAATTACTGAAACAAGTTCAGTAATTTGTGGAGGAATGCCTACCCAACACACTTCCCTAGGGTATATTTTGGGAATTATAGTATCATTTTGTTGCTATTCCACCTTTTTCAATAAGTAGTATTTTCAGTGATGGGATTTTAGCCGCTAATTATAATATTTAGCCAATGATAATTATATAATTAGCCGTTAGCAGAATATACATTGTTTTTTTAATTTTTCATACATCAGAAAACTTTTTCACAATTACCAATAAAATATCTATATTCATATACCTATACCTACTAGGTAGGTAGGTATATAAGCATATAATAGATATTATTAGGTCATCACATATATTATAAGTCATAGATAAGGAGAAATTAAATCGAGAGGTACCAATTATTTTGTATTTTATTTCATAATACCGCAATCCTCATCGTTTAGTTAAGTACATGAAAAATAAAAATAATCATACAATACAAATTAAAAAATAAAACAAACCAAATTAAATTAAAAAAATAAATAAAAGTTCCAATTTATCTCCATATATAAGGCCATTATTACTATTGATACTATAATATTTATACCTGCTAATTTTGAAAGGATTTTTAGCCGACGGATAATTATCGATAATTAGCCGGTTAATTATAAATGGATAATTATCCGGCACATCACTGCTTATAATATAATATGATGACACTGTAAACGATTCTTAACAGTAAAATTTAAAGAATCGGAAAGTTGAATCGATTTATGCAAATGAATAGATTTGATTCTTCCGATATATAGTGTTAAAGTATCGATTCGATTCTAAATCGAATCAATTCTTGCAATCCCTTGTCTATGGTAACTAAACGATATCCTGTGGTGATGTAATAACCATCGCCTCCGCGATTATCTTACGGAGTTAAACAGAGTAAATCTAGGCGGCGGTGGTGATAACCATTAACCACATACTTAAAAAACAAGTATGTGGTGATGTGATAGGTCATGATATCATGGTGAATGGTGATACATGATAGAATAAAAGAAGAAATGATATCACGCATGTGGGCGTGGCATATGTGACGTCATTTGGTGCGAATTTCCGCCGCGGGTTTATTTTACCGTTCATAGCAAAGATCTTTTCAAAATAATAGTTTTAAAGGTGTTAAAGCGTTCATTTTTGTGAAAAATGAGGTGTACGATGTATGGTTGTGCTATTGATAATATGTGCAAGGGTTTTGTACGATGGCGGTACCATGTTTTTTAGATTTCCGAAAGACAAGGAAATGCAGGGTATTTGGAAACAGCTGTGTAAATGTAAAGACAGTTTTAATGTTAAATTTGCTCGTGTTTGCGATAAGTATTTTATTAAAAGCGATTATGAACGCAATTTAAAACATGAATTGCTGGGATATAGACCAGTAAGACATCGTCCCTTGACGCCCCTTATATTTTTTTAATTCCTCAATAATTGTCAGAAATAGGTCAGATAATGTTTTCTCTTTAATATTGTTTTAAGATTTTTTGTTTAATCTTGCACAGCTTTCTAAAAAGAGTAAATACTTGTATAACTTTATAATGTAAAAATCTTTAACATTCTTTGACGTGCAACATAAAATATTGCTTTACTTAACTTCATATGTAATTTAAAAAATAAATATGTACTTAAGCTCCATCAGCACATAGGTATACATATATGTTTCTGAATTATAAGGACCTATTATATATTGGGTATTAAAAAATAACCTGTGAAAATTCCACAGGTATTATACAGGGTGTCCCACGGTGGCGATCCATTAAAAGTATCTGGAGAACTAATTAAGCTATTAATTTGAAATTTTAGGTGAAGTCAAAGTGGGCCATGATCTACTTGATGAAAATATTTTGCAGTTTCTACCACTTGTGGTTATACCGAAAGTCGACATTAACTTCGTTATTTTAAATGGGACACTATATATTATTTCATTTCTGAATTCTACGTGAAATTCTAAACACATTTCATGTAGGATGTCGTATACCTATCTTCAACTGTTGAAATGTTGACAAGTGAATATTGACATTTTTCAACTTTGACACCCTGTGAAATCTAAACGGTTTGAGATGAAGCAAAACAGTTTGCACATTTCTATCTTAACTTTTCATAAGCTATCGTTTGACACTAATTTCAGATTTTCTAGAAATTAAAAATTTTCGATTAAACATAATCTCTTGGTTAGATCTGAAATTACTGTCAAACGAAAGCTTATGAAAAGTTAAGATATATAGATAGGTATAGGACATCTTACATGAAATGTGTTTAGAATTTCACGTAGAATCGAAAAATGAAATAATATATAGGGCGTTCCATTCAAAATAACGAAAATAATGTCGACTTACGGTATAACCGGAAGTAGTAGAAACTACAAAATATTTTCATCAAGTAGATCATGGCCCACTTTCACTTCACCTCATATTTCAAATTAATAGCTTAATTGGTTCTCCAGATACTTCTAATAGATCGTTACCGTAGGACACCCGGTATAACTGTTGTATAATTACAATTAAACTTTTATTACATTATAGTTACTTTCATTATATGAATTTAAGTATTATAAGTATACGGAGCCTTTAAAAAATAACTAGAAAAAATGTTACGTATTTTATTACCTAGAATGTACAGGGTCATTCACTTTCGAGTGTGTAACATGGGTATCTCGCTTATTATAAAAGATAGACTGAAGGTTTAAATTCGGCAAAGTTGGGGAATTTTGTGCTCAATAAGTTGTCGCAAACAAAACCCCCATATCTGCTTTTGTTTTTGAGTAAGAGGCAAAAAAATATTTTTTCCAGTTTTCGTTTTCTGGCCATAACTTCTATATTTTTAAAAATATTGGCTTATCGTTTTCACATGATTAGGACACTTTCTTGAGACAAATACGATGCCGTTAACCGTATTTTAAAAAAAATGTAAATTCTATTGTAAATCATCGTCAACTTTATTTTTTCTTATGGGCGCCATATTAATTTTTCTCATATTTGAATAAACCGATTTTTTCTGAATACAACAATATAATATATGTTAATATTTGCCTAAAAAATAAGGGCATTATAAAGGAAAATAGGTATTTTTTTGAAAATGTCTAGTTAGCCATGGCCATGACAGTCAGTTCTTGACAAACCACAAATATCACTTATAATTTTTATAAACTGCATCTGTGGAGTACTTTTTACATTGACTAACGATGTATTCAACTGAAGAGAAACAAGATATAGATATTTATTACAGATGTAACAAAAATTTAAACAGAACAATTGAAGAATATTTAAACACATATCCTGAAAGACGACAACCATGCAAGACATATATTACTAAACTGCAGTGTAATTTAAGACATTATGGCAGATCCATAATCAGAGTAATAAATAAAGGGGAGACCGTTATTTACATTCTAAAGTGAAGCCTTGAGGTAAATGTATTTACAAACATCGGTCCCTGCAACGTCCTTGACATTGATGCCGAAGTTACTTTTTTATTTTTATAGCTAGGTACAGCCGTCATCATTTTCATTGATTAACATGTAAAGATCTACCACATTCTTGACCTCAATCAATTTACAAATTAATTACATTGTAATATGTTTAAGGCTACCCACTATTTTTCTGTGACTTGTGTTATAATTATAGGCTCTCCATATCCATCAATACATTATTGAAATTTCTAGCGATATTAAGCGCCGGAAGTGGCAACATTGCCTGGTATTAACCTAATATAGCAAGTAACGCCATTATTTTGAAATCAAAAATTGGTGAAGCCGAGTGTTTTATGTGTTCTTAAACTGTGTTTTTGAACTTAACTTTTGTATATAATTATGTATATTGTAAGCATTTCCGTGATATAGCTTGATACGCCACTACGCTGATACGATCAGGGACCATCGTGTGTTCATTATGTATTGTTTGTTTATCAACATCCAGTAGGTTGAGGTTACATGTTTACATTATGCTTTGAAATAGGGAATGCGGTCTCCCCTTTATTTATTACTCTGATGATCCATACCTATTTCTTGGTTTAGAAAGACTGCCATAATTTAACACGCATAACAACATATAACGTCATGCGCATATTAACAAATATTAACGAAACTTATGAGCATATCTGTGTAGTTGTATCATGGGTCACAGAGTATAATCTTCTGTGGTATGGTGTATGTATGGTGGTGTGGCCACCATAGAAAAAGGATATTTATATCTTTTTTCTATGGTGGCCACAGATTTAACTGTGGTGTAGCATAGGGGTTATGTGAATTGTTTAATATTATTATTATTAGCATTAGCAGAGTAATAGTGTTCTGAAAATGGAAAATATTGTATCAAAGTCTTGCAGGTTGTGCCTTAAACCTATAAACGATGTAAAGTTCAAAGTATTGGAAACATTGACAAAAGACATGTTAAATATTCTTTTGCTAAAGCTGGTAAGTAGATATAAATCATAGATAAATAGTTATATATAAATATTCCCTTGTGGAGCCTTTTTAATCATTGTAGAATGAAAACGGGAGTCTGTTGTGCAGACTATAGAAACGTTTTCATTAAATTTACCTTGGAATTTGTATAGATAGGTAATAATTGTACATTTCAGAATTTGGACAAGGAGATTAACTACTTGATGTGCAATGATTGTTTTGAGAAAGCAAGTGCAGCATTGAAGTTTAAATCCATATGTTTGGAGACTGAGGCTAGTATCTTTCCTTATCTAAATTGTGACGTTATAGATTTGCGACAGATATATTTGAAGAGTAAAGGAAATGAGCAGTTAATAAATGTATTCAGTGATCAACAGATTTGTCGGTTATGTATGCTGTTCGTAAGTGGTGAATATATTTCCTTTAGTGAAATAGAAAAGTGTATGATCCTGATATATATTCCAGAATTGGTGAGTAGTCTGAGGTTAGCAGCAGTAATAAGGATTACACTATATCACATTCTGAATATGGACCATAGGAGAGAATTGTCATACTTGGCCAATAATTGATATAAACAATATTTCCGCGGAAAATTTCAAAAACCGAATCTTGTAGTTTACTACCTTTCATCCAGGTATCTCAAGTAATTTGAAATACCTCTGATAGTAAGAATCAAGAATTGCATTTTGTCCACAAATATGTAAAAGCGTAAAAGTAATATTTAATGTCTTTAATAAAGTGTCATTATTTCCATACCATCAGTGCAGACTTGAAGTCATCAATAATTACAATTTAGTTTGTTCTTGAGGCTTGATACAATCCAGTTATGTGTGATTCCTACTTAGAAATATCCAAAACTTAAAAAAAATTATAAATAGTAATAAATAAGTTTTAAGATGTATACAGGGTGGTCTACCGGGAACTGCATCGATCGATTGTAGGAAAACTATAATTAGAAAAAAATCTGAAAATTTGGTATTGTACTAAAGCCATTGGGGGACATTTGACTAAAATATTTTCAAGATGATGGTACTGCTGGTTATACCAGAAGTAGATGCCAAATTCGTTAATTTTAAATGGAACACCCTGTATATTATTACATTTTTAGATTCTAGTTCAAATTTAATAGGTTTCGTGTTATAATGTCCTATACCTAAGTCCTAAACGGACAGTTGCAGACCAAAAAATAATTATTAATTTTTCCAGTACGGAAGCCTTTATTATTTAATTTGGGTTTAGTAGTCCCATAAAAAATGCAATTGAAAAAACTCAAAAATCAATTTTTTCAAATGGAAACTCCCTGTTTTTATTTTATTTTATTTAGCATTAAAAATAAGGGTAAGTTTGTATAAGGTTGTCTATTCTGAAAAAATTTGTAGTTTTCATTCGAGATATTGGCAATTTAACATTTTTCTATAATGTATGAAAGTATTTATTTGTGGCATTGTTTAATTAGTCTTATTTATTTGGATTTGGGTATTATGCCACCACTGAAAAATACAAAAAATTAATAATTTCATTAATTACAAGGAGCTCGGTGTCCGAGCGGTTAAGACGTTTGATTTTTAATCGTTCTCCGGAGTTGACGGCGGTTCGAATCTCACCGTGGTCAACTTTTTCTAATAGCTCCAATATTAAATCTGTGTGTATAAGGCTGGTAGCCTTCTTAATATGCAACTAGTACTGCAATATCACTGTATAAATGGCTAACAACCTACTGTACACTTTAATTAATAAGGTTTTCCAGGTTTCCCTTATTCTCATACTAAATGGTAGTTAAAGTTATAACATCGTAAGTCGTTCCTGGGCGCAATCGCGGCCCGCAGAATAATAATATGCCGCTCCCTCTCCCACACAAGTCTCTGACTTCCGGGCTCATCACTAAGATGAGAATGAGGGATAGAGATATTATATTATTATTATTATATTATTATTATACCTATCTGATCTGTCTAATTTTTGTATTTTTCAGTGGTGGCGTAATACCCAAATAAATAAGAGTAATTAACATGTTTCTATTGTAAAAATGCTACACGTCTTTTGTGTTGTGTAATTAGTTGGCCATAACGGTGTTAGAAAACAATCAAGTGCTACAGAAATGTCACTATTACCTTACTTGTCATTTGCAAATGGTCAGTAATAATCATGTTGGGACGATTAAATTATTCAAACGAAGATTATTTAAATTTATTTATTATGTATGGAGAATGTGATAAAGTTATTTCAAGAACATGTGATACATTTGCGACCCGATATCCGCAAAAACAGAAACCATCACCAAATACCGTTAAATGAATTATAGGAAACTTCAAAAACTTTGGATCCGTTAGTTGAAAAGCGCAGAGAAATAAATCAGTTGTTAACAGTGAAAATATTGAAATCGCAAATAGGAAATAGAAAAGTTACAAAAATTATTTTAGTAAACGTTCAAATTGACGCCCTTGAACCTCCAGACATTTTTCGCACCTAAGCAGCAGTTTTTCATGGGTGGCTCTTCTTATTGACTGGGGATGAAGATGTTCAAAAGCTGTTCTGACTCGCCGCTTGCAGTCTCCCATGGTGGTTACTGTGGTGTTATAAACTTGGTTTTTGACTGTTCCCCAAATAAAAAAATCGAGTACTGATAGGTCTGGGGAGCGGGCTGGCCAAAGATTTGGTCCATTGTTAGCTATCATGTAGCTAGCATGTTTATCATAAAACAAGTTTTGCAGATGATTGTTGACTAAATGGCCAATATGCGGAGGTGCCTGATCGTGTTGATAGAATAGGTTTCTATGATCACCCAGCGGCAAGTTGTCTAAATAGTCAACTTTAAAATTGCGCAAGATATTGAGATAGCGCTCACCTATAAGTTAATAAACGTATTTCATACCTAGAACATTTAAAAAATGCCTAACTTACCATTTAAATTTTCTTGATAGAATTCTAGGACCACGATGCTGTCATTTCTTATGGCACAATAAACGTTAAACTGCCAGGATCCCTAAAAATTTGGTTCTCTAAATGTATGTAAATTTGAGTCGCTCCAATAATGGGAATTGTGTCGATTAAAAACCCCAGTTTTTCTAAATTTACTTTCGTCCGTCCAAATATTATCCCAAAAAAAAAAAACATTTTCTTGTGACCGAAGTAGAATGAATCACAGAATTTCACTCTTCTTGGAGAATCAGTCTGTTTTAAATGCTGAACTATGGAAAATGGGTATGGATGAAACTTGTGTTTCAATAAAATTCTTACAACTGATGATTTAGATAATCCTGATTCTAATTCTACTTGCCTTGTTGACTAAATTGTTGGATATGCGGCAATATATCTCAAATTGTGATTTCAATATTTCCATTGTTAACAACTGGTTTATTTTTCTGCACTTTTGCCCTAACGGATCCAAAGGTTTTGAAGTTTTCTATAATTCGTTTAATGGTATTTGGTAATGGTTTCTGTTTTTGCAGATATCGGATCGCAAATCTATCACATGTTATTGAAATAACTTTAATACATTCTCCATGAATCATAAATAAATTTAAATATACTTCATTTGAATAATTTAATTGTCCTGCCATGATTTTTACTGATCATTTGCAAATGACAAGTAATAGTGAGACTTCCGTAGCACTTGATTGTTTTCTAACGCCATTATGGGCAACTAATTATACAACATAAAAGCTGTGAAACATTTTTACAATAGAAACATTGTAAACAATTGCTAATATATCGAAAACTACAAATTTTCGGAATAGAAAACCTTATACAACCTTACCCTTGTTTTTAATCCTAAATAAGATAAAATAAAAAAAACAGGGAGTTTCCATTTGAAAAAATTGACTTTTGACACTTTTTTTTAACTGTATTTTTAATTTTATTAATAATTGTATTGCTGTATTAATAATTATCAAAATATCATACAAAGACTACTAAAATAGGTCCCCTTCTCCAAGGAAACTAACCCAAATTCAATAATAAAGGCTTCCGTATAGGAAAAATTAATTATTTTTCGGCCTTCAAACGTCATTTTTCACATAAAATTTTAAATATGTCAAAAACGGTTAGACTTAGGTATATGACATTATAAATGAAATGTATTTCGATTTGTATGTAGAATCTAAAAATGTAATAATATACAGGATATTCCCTATGGTTCCAGTACAGGACCAAATTTTCAAGTTTTTTCTAAGTATGAAAAAAATTCAGATACAAAGATCGATGCATGTCAAATAAAATAACAAATAAAGAAAAATATCTGCGGCTAGTTTTTAAGAAAACTAGTTGACTAAAATTTTTAGGGTTAATATGATTTCTACGAAGGCGTAGAAGGGCCACACTATTAATTTTTTTCAAATTCCGACTTTAAACTCAGAATTCCGACTTTAAACTCAGAATTCCGACTTTAAAGTCAGAATTCCGACTTTAAAGTCAGAATTCCGACTTTAAAGTCAGAATTCCGACTTTAAAGTCAGAATTCCGACTTTAAAGTCAGAATTCCGACTTTAAAGTCGGAATCCAATTTATTGCACAGGATGTGACTTTTTTAAAGGGCATAGGGTCATATTTGTATAATAACAAATAACCTAGTTCATAGAGATATGAAATCACAAGTAACCAACACCCCTTACCCTCTAGATATCTAGAACTATGGTCATTCGCTCTTCATAACCATTCGGAACCAATCATATTTATTGTTATTATAATTTATAACATTTCTTATTTTAATGATGAATTAGTCTACTGTTTAGGCAGACGCATTTCGAAAAATAGATTAAATAACATAATCCATAAAAACTGGACAGAGATTACAATTTTTGTAGTCTTTGCAAAATATCTCGCTTACTATTAAAGATACACGGACGCTGTTTTCATAATATTGTGCTACTTTTTTGAGGAATGTGTTTTTCCAGTTCCCTCACTACAGAAACAGTTCGAAAGTCCTATAGAAATTTTATGCAATTTGATAGATGTGGTGATAAGATTTAACTCGAAGAACTGCATTGTATACAGCCTGTCCCGTTTTCGTTGTCTTTGGAGAATATCTTGCTTACACACTCTGTTATTTTCTTGAGAAACAAAAGCTGTTACAAAGAGAACTTATACCGTAACAAAGTGTAAATTTCATTTTTACAGATTCAAAGGATTGTATGAGCCTTTATGGATAAAAAATATTATTTTTTTATTGTGGCACAGAAAAAGAACATAAGGTGTGCTTTCTTTCAAAATTAATCAGAACGGTGTTTCTCACCACCACTAACATACCATGCAGATTCCCTTTAGATCATCATGTCGCAACATATGGTTCATCGAGTACACTTGCTATATATTTTCGAATTTCTGATTAATTTTGAAAGAAAGCACATCTTTCAAAATTAATCAGAAATTCGAAAATATATACCAAGTGTACTCGATGAACCATGTTGCGACATGATGATCTAAATCTGCATGGTATATTAGTGGTGGTGAGAAACACCGTAGTGCCATCTTCTGATCTGTGCTAGTACATCATCATTACTACCACTACGACATCGTTCACCGAGTCCACTATCTATGGCACTTTGATGAGCACAGAATAAATGCAAAACCGGTCAGTGTCTGGTGGTATTCGGCATCTCCTTCAAATATATAAATAGGATCGTCTTTCTTAAAAACGATAGAGGTCAAAGTTATAATGATACCTGCAGAGAAGTAGGTCGCTATCTGTTTGTCAATTAGACAATAATTGTTAGACGGATAGAAGCGAAGACCAGAAGAGGGCACTACAGTGTTTCGCACCACTACTAACAAACCAGATGCCCTTTAGACAATCATGTTGCAACATTGTTCATTAAGTCCACTACCTATGGCACTTTGATAAGCACGGAATAAATGCGAAACCGATCAGTGTCTGGTAGATGGTTTTCTACTACTACTAATTTCTTTACAATTTTTTATAATTCTGAATCATTTCTTATGCTTAAAAATTTATAAAGGCGCGCAATCTCTTGTAGGTATGCTTCAAGTTTTTTTAGAAAATGCCAAACATCTCCGAAGCGGCTAGGTTTAGGTTCGTGGTATGCTCTAGCGTTTGAATTTTTAGTTTTACGCTATTTAATAAAATATAAAAATATACAGCACGTTCCATTAAAAAAAATATATTTGCCACTATTAAAGAAACACCCCTGTGCATCCCAAACTAATTTTAGAATGATGTGCAGTTAGTTTCATATAACACCTGTTTTTAATTTTTTTTGTATTTTTAATAACAGATTTCTCGAACATTTTCGCACTATTAGCAGCCTACCCTATATAATAGAAATAGGGTTCGATCCCAGTTTCCGGAACTCGCAAAAACTGCGTTCATGTATCTTTAATAGTAAGCGAGATATTTTGCAAACACAACCAAAATTGTAATCTCTGTAGGTACAGTTTTTATATATTATGTTATTTAATATGTTATCCGGAAATGCGTCTGCCTAAACGGTAGACTAATGCATCATTAAAATAAGAAATGTTATAATTTTAAATACAATAAATATGATTGGCTCCGATTCGTTATGAAGAGCGAATGAACATAGTTCTAGACATCTCGAGCGTGTTGGTACATCGAAACGATTTAATATCTATGAACTGGGTTATTTGTTTTACAAATATCATCCCTATGCCCTTTAAAACAGTCACATCCTGTACAATAAAGTGTATTCCGACTTTAAAGTCGGAATTCTGACTTTAAAGTCGGAATTCCGAGATTAAAGTAGGAATTCCGATATTAAAGTCAGAATTCCGACTTTAAAGTCAGAATTCCGACTTTAAAGTCGGAATTCCGAGTTTAAAGTCAGAATTCCGACTTTAAAGTCGGAATTTGAAAAAATTTAATAGTGTGGCCCTTCTACGCCTTCGTAGATTTCTATTGTAAATGTGCCAAATTTTTTTTAAAATTTTTGTAATTACAGTTTATTAGGCCTTAAAATTTTTGAGCAGACTATTATTACAGTAGAAATTATTTAAGAAAATAATTTAAGCAGAGAAATTAGAAAAAATTGAAATGAGAGGAAATATGTTTATTATTTGTTATCTATATTTTGGAGCAGCACTTTCCCAACGACGTGAAAAGCATAAAATCTAAATATATTAGTGGGCAATATAAATAAAAAGTATTTGTAAACGTAGGGTCAAATATGAAAGGCTGAAAATATAAAATATACTACGTACATCATTTCTTATATTATTTTAATATTTTCCGAGCTAACATATTCATATTATTTAAACTTAAAGTTTTATTATAACATCGTTTTCTCATAAAAAATTTAAAACTTTTTTGGAGCAAAGTGGTGGAGCGCACTGGCTAATGCTAGGGTCACAAATAATGTAGTTTTTATGACATGAAAAGATCTGTTGGGAGAGTGTGTATATGAGGGTTTTTTAATAGAATTTCAGTGCCACCAAAGATCCTGTGATTTGCAAGCCTTGTTTCGATTGCCTCAGCACCCATAGTGGTTTTATAAAAAGATGTCTTGATTTGGAGGAAAAACGAAAATATTTTTGTGACAATGGAGGTGGAACTAGTCAACTTGGAGAGTTTTCTACTCATTTGCCAGTTAAAACCGAAGATATTCAAGTGAAATCTGAAGAAAGTGAAGTAGAAGGGAATGAGTTCTTGATAAAATCTGAAGAAGTTGAAATAAAATCAGAAGATGAACAGGACAGGTACGGAAATAATGTTAAAATTTGTATTTTCTGTTGTAAAAATAATGCAGCGCTATGAAAATGGTGCAAGCCTTCTTTGATTTATTTTACTCAAGATTTCTATTTTGTACATTGCCACAATCCTTATTTATTGTGGAATTGCAAAGAAGTTGTCACTTATTATATCTTATTATAACTTATTATTTATTTGTGAACAAATACTATTTATCGTTATTCGCGTGTATTATCCATATTTATTGAAGAAAGTATCAAGTATGATATATCACCGTGCTTGTAATTTTTTTCTGTATTTAATGAAGTAAAAATCCAATATGGCGCCCATAAGAAATACAAAAGTTGAATATCGTTGCAGAAAAACTGGTAGGCCTAAAACATGTTTTAGTATGGCAATCGAAAGCTTTCATCAAACTATATAAACGTACCAAATTTTAAAACTCTGCATTTATTTCAAGAAAAGTTATTTGATATAAAAGAAATCGGCAAATTTTGTGTATTATTACAAAATATATACAGGGTGTCCACCTAGTGCGCGTAAGTCCAATATTTGGGTTAATAAAAGAGATAACTTAATTTTTTTTTCTACAGGGTTGTCTAATATCCCGAGCTGCACAAAATGAAAATATATTTACATATTCAGGGTGTTCAGTTTTTCCTGAACAGGTACCAACTTCGTTTTTCTAAATGGAAATATATATTTTTTATTGCTTTTTCGAACTAAACCCTTGATTTTAGTAGGACTTTCATCAGTCTTCCCTATACCTAACTTAAACTGTTTTTGAAATATTGACGGGTGAATATTGACATTTTTGCAACTTTGACACCCTGTAAAATCTAAACGGTTTGAGATCAAGCAAAACGGTTTGCACATTCCTATCTTAACTTTTCATAAGCTATCGTTTGGTACTAATTTCAAATTTATACAGGAATAAAAAATTTTCAAAATTTTCAGAAAATTTTAAATTTTTGGATAATATCTGAAATTAGTACCAAACGATAGCTTATGAAAAGTTAAGATAGGAATGTGCAAACCGTTTTGCTTGAACTCAAACCGTTTAGATTTTACAGGGTGTCAAAGTTGCAAAAATGTCAATATTCACCCGTCAATATTTCAAAAACAGTTTAAGTTAGGTATAGGGAAGACTGATGAAAGTCCTACTAAAATCAAGGGTTTAGTTCGAAAAAGCAATAAAAAATATATATTTCCATTTAGAAAAACGAAGTTGGTACCTGTCCAGGAAAACTGAACACCCTGAATATGTAAATATATTTTCATTTTGTGCAGCACGGGATATTAGACAACCCTGTAGAAAAAAAAATAAAGTTATCTCTTTTATTAACCCAGATATTGGACTTACGCGCACTAGGTGGACACCCTGTATATGTATTTGGTATGAAATTGATCATCTTGGCAAGACTAATCCAATGGTGAAACTCAGAAAAAATATAAAAATACTCAGGTCAGTGACGGGTTATTAATGTCCGGTCACTGACCAAAAAATTAATGACCAGTCATTTTTCCAACTCTAGTTAAACCTATTTGTAGCTTGTAGCTCATACTACTCGATATGGAAATAACAAGATTCCATCGTCACAATTTTTATACTTGGTATATGCCATCTACTATCGGAATATCCCAGTATTTTTTGTCAATTTACATATTTATTAACATAATGAATAAAGAATAACCACATATATTTCTATGAAATTAAACCACAGATATTTCTTTGAAATTAACACTGAATGATTGGGCGCTCCCATTTTCCCTTTTCCGGACATTTCACATAGGTGCATGTATATTTCGTAACCATAATGTTTACATTAAATTTGTCAGAAACTTAATTCAGTTTTGCATATTATTGGGATTTTATTTCGTTTTGTAATGTCTGGATCCATTTTGTATTTTTCAGATTGCAATCATCACAAGAGCTGAACTATAATTCACGGAACAAATATTTGAAAAATCACATGTTGACACATAAAGATCCCTCAGAGATAGAATGGTATAAATGTGACTTATGCGGTTACAAGTCGAACTGGAAAAATCATTTGAAACAGCACATGTTGATACATAAGAATCCTTCAGAGATAAAATGGTATAAATGTGATTTATGCAACTATAAATCAAAGCAGAAAGGCCATTTGAATGTTCATATGCTGACACATAAGAATTCTTCAGAGATAAAATGGTATAAATGTGATTTATGTGATCACCAGTCAAAGTATAAAGGCCATTTAAATACTCACATGCTGACACATAAGGATGCTTCAGAGATAGAATGGTATAAATGTAATTTATGCAGCTACAAGTCAAATCGGAAAAGCTCTTTGAAGACTCATATGCTGGCACATAAGGGTCCTTCAGAGATAAAATTCTACGGATGTGATTTATGTGCCTTTAGGTCAAAGTACAAAAGCACTTTAAAGAATCACACACTGACACATAAGGATCCTTCAGAGATCAAATGGTATAAATGTGATTTATGCAACTATAAATCAAAGTATAAAAGGTATTTGAAGACTCATATGTTGACACATAAGGATCCTTCAGAGATAAAATGCTATAGATGTGATTTATGTGACTATAGGTCAAAGCACAAAAGCACTTTAAAGAATCACACACTGACACATAAGGATCCTTCAGAGATAAAATGGTATAAATGTGATTTATGTGATCACAAGTCAAAGCAAAAAAGCCATTTATACACTCATATGATGACACATAAGGATTCTTCAGAGATAGAATGGTATAAATGTGATTTATGCAACCATAAATCAAAGCGGAAAAGCCATTTGAATACTCATATACTGACACATAAGAATCCTTCAGAGGTAAAATGGTATAAATGTGGTGTATGCAACCATAAATCAAAACAGAAAAGCCATTTGAAGACTCATTTACTGACACATAAGAATCCTTCAGAAATAAAATGGTATAAATGTGATTTATGTGAATATAAGGCAAAGCAGAAAATCACTTTGAAGACTCACACACTGACACATAAGGATGCTTCAGAGATAAAATGGTATAAATGTGATTTATGTGACTATAAGGCAAAGCAGAAAATCACTTTGAAGACTCACACACTGACACATAAGGATCCTTCAGAGATAAAATGGTATAAATGTGATTTATGCAACTATAAATCACATCGGAAAGATACATTGACGACACATATGCTGACACATAAGGATCCTTCAGAGATAAAATGGTATAAATGTCATTTATGCAACCATAAATCAAAGCATAAAGGCCATTTGAACACTCATATGCTGACACATAAGGATCCTTCAGAGATAAAATGGTATAAATGTGATTTATGCAACTATAAGTCAAAGTACAAAAGTGTTTTCAAGATTCACACACTGACACATAAGGATCCTTCAAAGATAAAATGGTATAAATGTGATTTATGTAACCATAAATCAAAGCTGAAAAGTCATTTAAAGAGGCACATGTTATCACACAAAGATCCTTCAGAAATTGAATAGCATGAATGCTCTGTATGTGACTTTAAATCAAAATGGAAAAAAATTATTATGATTGTAATATGATTTATAAACAAACGTGTGTGACATAAAGCGAAAAGAAAAAGATGTTTGAAAGTGCAAATCTTGAAACAGAAGTATCCTTCAGATGTACAGGGTATCCCAAACATGATTCACAATCTCTTTATCTCGGAACTTATGAAAGGTAGAGAAAAAGTGTATGAAAGTGTAAAAAGGAAACTTCATTGGTTTTTTATAAAATGAATAGTAAACATATTTCTGCATTAATTAGTATAAAAATATACAAAGGGTACCTTTTGAACTTTTTGTGAAAAATTTACTTCAAAAGTCTGATGTTGGTTCTAGGGTTCCGGATACCCTATATTAAGTAATTTTAAATTTGATGCATGCCGATCAATCTGGACTGTTTTGTGTTCACTATCACCAAAATTCGAAAAATTTGGGATACCCTGTACATTGCTACAAGTGTGATCTATGTGACTCTGTAAAGGTACAGAAATAATTTGAAGAGTAAAATTCTGATGCATAGAGCTGCTTGAGGAATCAGTTTTGATTTACGTGACTATAAGGCAAACCGAAAATCAATACAAAACAATCAAAACATTTTTATAAGTTTTACAAAACATTTTTAAAAATATTATATGGCATATTCTCTGATTCAAAGTAACAAGAAAGATGCATTAACGTCAATTATCATTGGTGCAATATTAGTAACCCTGTTAAGCTCATTTTTGACAAAACACATGGTGTTATAAATAAATCCTTCTAAAATACGTTGGGTGTTTGCGGCTTATTTTCCAGGCGGCATATTCCCAAAAGTCGGAGAGCAAATTCGACTGACCGTCCTGGTGTGCACTAAATGTGAACTGTCGTAGTTCCGCACGTTTGGGTGATTAGCATGCTCCCAGTGTCGATTATTTTGGTGTTCCACTGGGCAGATTCGGCACGTGGGCAGAGCACTTTTCAATTTGACGACTAATTTTGCTCCGTCATGGTGCGGACTTTCTGCTCCGTGATTATACACAGTTTATAAAAAAAACATGACTGAAGATTAGAATGTTATGTTTTTGAATTTATTATTATTCGAATATAGCAGTGAAAGACATATTTATTTGCATGTATAACTTCCAAAAAGAAAAAGGCAAAAATACACCATAATTTTATTGACACCGTTAATAAATATAGGGATGAAGAGGTTAAATATGTGAATATAGTCTCAATGTTGAGTGAACACAAATTTTCTATTGTCTTTTCATTTTCGTCCAAAACAATTTTTTTAAATATTATCTTTTCAGACATCTCATGCAGTCTAATTTTATGTAATTTAAAATTATTAACCAAGTATAAGGAAATTAGGCTTGAACCATATATTTACGTTATAAGCATATATTTTATATTATAAGGATTTAAGACGAAACAAAAGAGTAACAGCATTCTAAATAAGTTCAAAAACAGAAAATGCAAACCAGTTGAACAGATTTTTTAAACCGAACTTGAAAAATTGAATTAAACGCTTAACTAGCTTTTTTCAAAACGTTTCCAGTCAATCTTTGAAGGTTTGAATGATAAAAATTCCTACTGAGGCCGAGTCTAGGATCGAATACATCTGGCAAAATTGCATTCGACATGCAGAAAGAGTAATTACAGATTGGTATGAATGAGAGCAACATATTAACTCTATTGCTAATATTGACGATAATTGGAGTTAATGCATCCTTGTTTCTTTGAATTAGAGAATATGTCATAATATTGTTAAAAATGTTTTGTAAATTTGTTGTCAATACGCTCTTAAAATCAATCCCTAATTACTACTATGCATGGATTTATATTAATTGAATCTAATTTCTCTAATAATTATGGAAATTAGATTAAAGTAAGAATTCTATTTTTCTAACAAATCATCAGATGTTGACTGAATCACAATAATTTGTAGGTATAGCTATCTATGTACCTATGTATAAAATATAAAATGCTGTGTATAAAATTGCTAAGACTATAATAAACATTTTTTAAAGGTTATTTTGTTAATAAAATGAAATATAATAATTATTTAATAGTATACAATCTTCTAAAATCCATCAATTTTGATAATATTGAGACATGCAAAGACAACTTTACAGACTAGTTATTAAATGAAACTCGATAAGAATAAATTATATTTTACCCACTAACTTACGGGGACCACCCATTAAAATATTTCAGAGACTACTTCGATTTGAATTTTGAATATTTGGGATGTTGGGTTTTCGGGCATGTCCTCAAATAAAATAATGGCACCCACATCGCACTTTCGGTTATACCGGATGTCGTCATCAACTTACTTATTTTAAATGGAACGCCTTATATACCTATCGTCGCAATTTGAATTCTACGTAAAATTTTAGGCAGGCTCTCATTAAGTTTCCTTCTTCCTAAAATTAACCGTTTTGGAGATATTTAATTTTTTTCAAAAGATTAAGAGAAACAGTAACTAGCTTATTAAAACCATGTGTATTTTACAGTAAGAGAGATAAAATTTATAGGAGGAATAGCTAAACCCCTAAGCTTCCCACTCATACTTTCAAGGTGGCTTTATTGCATACAGGGTGGTGAAAATTTAATGCCAAGTTAAGTTAACTTCAAACCATCATAAGTTGTTTTTTTCAAATGAAACACCCTGTGTGTTTTTCCATAGTCTGGTGCACAATATATTATTCTCTTTCAAACGGTATCATGGTTCCCTCTTGTGTTTTTAAGTGATCTACACCATAGATAAATAAAAAGAGATAAATCGAAAGATATGCGGCGCTGGCAACAAATACTTCTAGCGCCTCCATGCTCATAGGGAGATGCGCAATGGTTGAGTTTGAGGTTACGTTACGAGTGAACTTGCTGTGCTGTTATACCAAAAGTATATATTTTTACAAATTATAAACAAATACCTACTCTAATCAAACAGCAAAAGTAATACATATGTGAAAATAGATGTATTCTGGCAGAATTTCTATATAATAATAATGTAAGTGATTGAGATTAGATGGATGAAGATGAAGATAACGTTTTTAAGCTGAAATGAAGTCATATACATAATGCATAATATACCTAAGTACCCAGTTAAGGGTAGTTAAGGGTCTTTATCAAGGTAAATTTGCTTGTAAATAGAAAAAACTGCATATTTATATTACTAAAAATTTTAGAAATCATCCAGGGCCTGTTGAATTCAACGTTATGTAGTACAAAGAGTACCTCACAGTCGAGGAGCTAACTGTGAGAACGATGACAATAAAATATTAGATAATTTAGAAGACTTTATTAAAGAGCCTATCAAACCTGCTTTAACATGTATTTCGGACATCGATGAAGAAATAAGAAAAATACATTTTTCTTACAAACAGTGTGAAAAATTAAATCTATCACATTATCCTGCTGCTTCATATGTTTCTGGCTATATCTTTAGAAAAATTAAGTCCCATACGCTGCCGTGTAATAATTGTAAGTTAAATTTGTTATCCGAAAATACGTTCTCACCCCAACATTTATTCACTATGTTCAGGGAGTTTGATGACAGTAAACAAAGACTGTATTATGTCACTGAAATGTTTTTAAAAACTGTAGTAGATATACATGATTGTACCCAACTTTTTTTAAAGGACTATGGACATATTAATAATTTACCTAACATTTTGTACCTGATTTTAGATAAATATATTACCTTTAATTGGTTTACATGTACTGAGCATTTCTACGATGTAAAAAAATCTATTTTAATTCAGACGTCTGATTTCGTAATAAAAAAAATTTTTAAGGAGACATTTAAGAATAAGAAATTGAAATAACTTCTTGTTAGTAAATTTTTTAAAACTCAAAAGAAATATCTGATATTTATGTTATGTATTTATATTGTTTCTGTTGTTTAGATACATGCAGGATGGAAACTTTAATTTTGGCGACTATTGAAAGCTCGAGAACTACAAAATATCCACAGTTGGTTAATCTGTTTGTGAATTGCAGACTAATAATGTTCATGATTTTCCAAATCGATCACGAACAAATACAAAACTTGTAATTATGTGAATAAGGATAACATTTATAAACTTTTAGACCAAAATTAATGCTGCCACCCTGTACATGAAAATATTCCTTGTTTATTTATTAAATATATAATTATTTATTTACTTTTGGTTACATGTTTTATTTTACCGCATTGGCAGACTATGCCATGTATATTGTTGTTATGTTTTTTTTTTGTATATGTCGATATATTTTATAAAGGAGTATTGTTGAAAGTTTAATTTTTATGAAATAAATGTTTATATTTTACATCCATATATTATTTTTTGAGTATACTTTTTCAAGGTCTTACCATGATTTTCCAATGCACCTTAACAAAATAGAGAATTATTTTGTGGAGATGCATTGTAAAATCATGGTGACACCCTTTTCAACAAGAAATGATTCATGTAAGTGGGGACGTTTGAATTTACCGCATTTTTATAGTTCACCCCAGATGCTCTTAGCGGCGCTGTATATTTTTGTTGCCAACATTTAAGCAAGAAATAACTACTCTTCTTTTATATTCTCTCTGGATCTACACTTTTTTGTGTAATCAGCTAAATTCATTTAATTTCTTGCAAGGATGGCTGTGAAATTCTTTGCCGAACATCAAAACAAACAGTTAATCTGTCACTAGTTATTTATTCTCAGTCTAACACCTATAGAGGTGGTTTAATTAAGTATTGTTTATATTTAAAAAAATTATATTAGACATAGAAGATCATGGAATTAGGTTTTGTAGTCGAAATTGTAATAGATTTTGTGGATAATGTAATAAAGTAATAAATGTATATAAAATGTAACAGATTTGTTACAATTGTAATAAACTGGCAACACTGCTTGTCAATTTGTTTCCGTAATTATGGAGATCAACAATATTTGCGCATGCGCAAATCGAATAATAGTCTCTGGAAGAATATAGAACTATATCTTTTGTTCTTTAGCGTTTTTGGAGAAACCCAGAGACAATAACTGCAATAAAAAGATTCTTCAATGATATAGGCAGAATATAAATTTCTCAGGTTCCAACTTGGAGGGCGCTGGAAGCATGGATACCGTGCAGTCCTATATAAAGATATCGGATTTTGAGTGTATTCTGTGGTATTGTGGTGCCGTGCCATGATACTTGTAGTTTTATTTTTTATGGTCCTATAATCATTATTCGATACGACTTACTTTTCTGCAAGTGCTGCATTTACTCAATTATTTCTTTACATTTTTAAAAAGTAAATAATATAGAATATAAGTATAACCTAATAAGTGTGCTAATAAGTAGTGTATACTTCAGTTGATTTTTAAACGTTCCATTTAAATCGAGGGAATATACCCTTGATTTTAATTCGTTTTTTAATTGTGTAATATGGTTTTGCAACTATTATTTTTTTATTTAAGGAATGTTTCATGTAATCTATATGCAGGATATTAGGTCTCATTGAATACATATTTTCTGAAATCGATCCAATGGTTATCGAATCAACCAACCGACCAACCTGACGTCGCATTAGAATAACAAAGTTCTCTATCTGAACATTCAACCATATTGAGAAATCAAAGGCTAAAGTTTGAATAACTTATAATCTATTATAAAATTAATGATATTCAATTGGGATAAATATTATGCAATATTGGGGTAATATTTATCTCAATTGAATATCATTAATTTTATAATAGATTATAAGTTATTCAAACTTTAGCCTTTGATTTCTCAATATGGTTGAATGTTCAGATAGAGAACTTTGTTATTCTAATGCGACGCAATACGAATCATTAAATAAAAGTAAATAAATCTCAAAACTCCCGCGGTTTTTAATATTTCGGGGTTCTGACTTGGAGGGCGCCACAGTGCTTCTTATTGCCAACCGTATAACAGGGTTTTGACTGGTCTCTGGAGAAACCGCTTATGGGCTAACATAGGGACTACATATATGGATTTTGGTTTATTCTTAGAGGTATTCTGTGGGCTTATTAGTGGTCAAGGATTGTTAACTGTTTACAGGATTGCTCGATCGCTCAATTTTGTCATCCGCCTTTGTGACGTCGTCGAAGTTACTTGTAATCGAACTGTCAAAATATATTTTGTGTTTGTTGTTATATTTCACATTTGAAAGAGAATTTTCGTATTTGAATGATTATTATTTATTAAAGTTTGTAATAACAGTATAAATTGTACCTATTTCTACAATTACGAGATCACAAATTGGCCTCTGTGCATTATATAGTATACCTGCGAACAGTATACATGTTGCTTATTGTAAAAAAAAGCAGTTAACATTATTAATTATATATAAAACTAATCATCCTTGTATGTAAGTATCTTTTAACTATTAAGAAGATGGTAAAGATAAGCACTAACAAATTTACGTAAATATACACTTAAAACCGCAAAATATATCTTGAACATCTTACAGCATAATCCAACATCACACTTTCTCCGTTCATATTTCTCTACAGAATCTCTGCTTCCGAATATGTTCATAATTAAAAAAGTATATGCATATGCTTACCTATTTTAATAATATACTCGGATAGTTTGTATCAAAATGTGCATATAATTTCAATTTGTTGGTAGACACAGAATTAAAGAACATAAAGAAACCAAGGAAAATATTATGCAATTACTTATTATAGGTATGCACAGAAACTATTATCAAAGAAGATAAACTAATTCCTCTTTGCTATTACCGACAAATACAAACAACAAAGGTATTAACTAATGATTTGATAATTTTAAATTCAAATTCCCCTTTCGCCTTTGCAGTTTGACTTTGACAGATTGCTTTAAGGGATCTTTGATGACGTCACAATTATGGATTACATTGTAGTATAGGCACAGCTTATTTTGGTAGGCTGTGGTATAGGGATCGAGCAATCCTGTAAACAGTTAACAATCCTTGATTAGTGGTAACCTGCATGATACAACTACAGTGATATGCTCATAATTTGACCAAATTTCGTAAGTTATGAACTTATCTGTGTAGTTGTATCATCAGAGTAATAAATAAAGGGGAGACCGCATTCCCTATTTCAAAGCATAATGTAAACATGTAACCTCAACCTACTGGATGTTGATAAACAAACAATACATAATGAACACACGATGGTCCCTGATCGTATCAGCGTAGTGGCGTATCAAACTATATCACGGAAATGCTTACAATATACATAATTATATACAAAAGTTAAGTTCAAAAACACAGTTTAAGAACACATAAAACACTCGGCTTCACCAATTTTTGATTTCAAAATAATGGCGTTACTTGCTATATTAGGTTAATACCAGGCAATGTTGCCACTTCCGGCGCTTAATATCGCTAGAAATTTCAATAATGTATTGATGGATATGGAAAGCCTATAATTATAACACAAGTCACAAAAAAATAGTGGGTAGCCTTAAACATATTACAATGTAACTAATTTGTAAATTGATTGAGGTCAAGAATGTGGTAGATCTTTACATGTTAATCAATGAAAATGATGACGGCTGTACCTAGCTATAAAAATAAAAAAGTAACTTCGGCATCAATGTCAAGGACGTTGCAGGGACCGATGTTTGTAAATACATTTACCTCAAGGCTTCACTTTAGAATGTAAATAACGGTCTCCCCTTTATTTATTACTCTGATGTTGTATCATGGTCACGGATTTCTTAAAATAAAAATAAGAAATCCTTGATCATGGTAAGTGGTAACCATAGAAAATTAAATATTACAATTATTTAAATGATCTTAACGTAAAACGTAACCATAGATAAAATATATAAACGTATCTAGCGCAGTGATGTGCCGGATAATTTACTGGTTATAATTAACCGGATAATTATCGATAATTAGCCGCCGGCTTAAAACACTCAAAATTAGCAGGCTAAATATCCAACAAGACCATGCAGGGTATGTAGAGGGATAACCTCTTTTGTTGACCTTTTTGTTAGGAAATCCAAATTAGTAAATTAATTAATCTAATCTTGTAATAATCGAGATTATTACAAGATTATTAAAGTAAATTAGTCTCCCGATATTGGTCAATGTAGTAATTAATTAGCATATAATAGTTAACCATATAGTCAGGAATTTGGCAGTGCTTTGAGAAAGGTATATGAATAGGTATAATAGGTATTGTGATCTGATGTGTCAAAAATTAAAAAACAATAATGTATATAGTCGTTATTCTGATAACGGCTAATTATAATATTTTTAGCCGGCTAAATGCTAATTATATAATTAGCATTGACTAAATATATAATTAGCGGCTAAAAACCCATCACTGGTAGAGGGTAAAGATAGGTTTTAACCCACGCCCACGATATACACGTTTTAACCTGAGGACCACAGATATACGCGATTCTTGCTAAGCAATACGCTACATACTGGCGGCACGCACAACTAACGCATTTGGTATTGGTTCATTTTTTCGTATGTATGTCTATTGTGAATTTTGAAATATCCGTTGTTATATTAGTTAATTGGTTTGATTAGATATGAATCATTATTGTTGTGAGCATCATTGTTCCTCTTGTACAATGAAAAACCCCGAGATCAGTTTCATACTTTTCCAAGATCGGGAAAATCTGGAGCTATCGCGGAAACTATAAGTTGAGCATTACAAAGTTACAGCAGACAAGTATGGATAAAGAAGCTAAAGAACGCAGAGTAGAGAGTGTGCTCTTTACCTTTCTCTAAGGATGACTATTTCCATAAAGGTATGCGTAGGTATGCCGTATGCCCAATAAAGAATTTGACATATTTTGGGGTTAAGTTTCATTTTCGGATTGAACGCTCGAAAAATATTGAAATCTATTTTAATTTTATATCACTACTTACCCCTTTCAAAATAGTTTTACTAGCTTTTTACCTGGTTTAAAGTTCTCCACAACAAATCTTTGATGAATAAAATTTCAAACGTCAAGTGTCAGCGAACGTAGGTTAGTATAGGTTACTGCCATTTTGGCCGCTTCGACAGTGTTGCCAATGGCAAATTGTTAAATTACCCATAGCTCTAGCCCAAATTACCCCATTTTACCCGTTGGATTATTTTAAATACCCGATTTTTATCCGCACGACACGAAATTGGCTTTTATTCAAAATTTTCTTGTTTATATTTTGTATCACCGTTGAGTGACGAAGTTTTCTTCGTCACTCAACGGTATCACATAATATGTGTGTGAGAAATATAGATTATAAACCAAAACCTAGGCCTTCAGTAGGACAGTACCAAGGATTGTTAACTGTTTACAGGATTGCTCGATCCCTATACTACAATGTAATCCATAATTGTGACGTCATCAAAGATTCCATAAAGCAATCTGTCAAAGTCAAACTGCAAACGCGAAAGGGGAATTTGAATTTAAAATTATCAAATCATTAGTTAATACCTTTGTTGTTTGTATTTGTGGGTAATAGCAAAGAGGAATTAGTTTATCTTCTTTGATAATAGTTTCTGTGCATACCTATAATAAGTAATTGCATAATATTTTCCTTGGTTTCTTTATGTTCTTTAATTCTGTGTCTACCAACAAATTAAAATTATATGCACATTTTGATACAAACTATCCGAGTATATTATTAAAATAGGTAAGCATATGCATATACTTTTTTAATTATGAACATATTCGGAAGCAGAGATTCTGTAGAGAAATATGAACGGAAAAAGTGAGATGTTGGGTTATGCTGTAAGATGTTCAAGATATATTTTGCGGTTTTAAGTGTATATTTACGTAAATTTGTTAGTGCTTATCTTTACCATCTTCTTAATTGTTAAAAGATACTTACATACAAGGATGATTAGTTTTATATATAATTAATAATGTTAACTGCTTTTTTTTACAATAAGCAACATGTATACTGTTCGCAGGTATACTATATAATGCACAGAGGCCAATTTGTGATCTCGTAATTGTAGAAATAGGTACAATTTATACTGTTATTACAAACTTTAATAAATAATAATCATTCAAATACGAAAATTCTCTTTCAAATGTGAAATATAACAACAAACACAAAATATATTTTGACAGTTCGATTACAAGTATCTTCGACGACGTCACAAAGGCGGATGACAAAATTGAGCGATCGAGCAATCCTGTAAACAGTTAACAATCCTTGGGACAGCCACATCATTAGATGTGGCTTTTTAAGGCTCCTTTTGAAAAAACTTTTTCTGGTGACGTAAAATTTGAATATAATGTTACCACCAGTAGAAATGCAAATAGTAAAAATTTCTTGTCTAGACTAGATAATTGACTTTACCATCAGAGTATTATTTATTACTCTGATACTTTACCTAGGTATCCACAAAATACAAATTTGAAACTTACTAGAATCGGATTAGGGTTAGGCGCAGATTAAATAATTATGAATAAGTGTTGTTACTTGTGGAAGACTGGATTTCACATAAAAAGAAAGGATGCCTCCGATACTTTAAGATTATTTAATGAAAAGAAACTTATGAATACAATACAGTCATCTTGCATTTTCATGGAACATACAAAAATTTTTATAACAGAACACTGTTCTCTTATTAACCATAGACTAAATATAACTAATAGCCATAGACTAAATAACATATGCATAAAATAATTACACCTCAACAATAAGTAACAACAAATTACAGTTAAAATATAAAATTTTAATAACAAAATACCACACAGATAAAAAATATGTAACTAACACATAACAACAATATATTACTTCAATCTACAACATTTACATCTATTACTACATCTATCAAATAGGAGGGAGGGAGGATTACAAATTACCCGAAAATTATCCGCCGAAACGGCGTGTTAGAAAATTACCCCCACAATATCGAAATTACCCGCAAATCGGGTAATTACCCGCTTATTGGTAACACTGGCTTCGATCTTAAAATGAATCGCGTATAGAGACCGAGGACTAAGGAGTGGATCGGCGCAGTTGATTCTACCTCAGTAGTCTGATACCGTAGTACTATATTTTCTATGGTCTGATACCTGATATAAAGGGTAGAGAAGGGCAATGGTAAACAACATTGTAGCTCAAACTTATTATTAGATCATCGATAAGAGGAATACCCACCCAACACACTTCCCTAGGGCATATTTGTTGCTATTCCACCTTTTTCAATAAGTAGTATAAGTTTTTGCCCTTTAAATTGTTAACAATTAATTTTTCAGTGTAAACGATTCTTGGCATTAAAGAATCGGAAAGTTGAATCGATTTATGTAAATGAATCGTTTTGATTCTTCCCATATATCGAGTTAAAAGTATCGATTCGATTCTAAATCAAATCGATTCTGGCCATTCTTATCGCTAACCCTTGCTATGGTAACCAATCGATATCCGATATCCTGTGGTGATAACTGGAATAGGGGTTATGTGCGTGTGCGAATTGTTTAATATTATTATTATTATTAGCATCAGAGACAACCTCTGTTAGCATTATCAGAGTAATAGTATTCTGAAAATGGAAAATATTGTATCAAAGTCTTGCAGGTTGTGCCTTAAACCTATAAACGATGTAAAGTTCAAAGTATTGGAAACATTGACAAAAGACATGTTAGATATTCTTTTGCTAAAGCTGGTAAGTAGATATAAATATTCCCTTGTGGAGCCTTTTTAATCACTGTAGAATGAAAACGGGAGTCTGTTGTGCAGACTATAGAAACGTTTTCATCAAATTTACCTTGGAATTTGTAAAGATAGGTACAAAATTATACATTTCAGAATTTGGACAAGGATATTAACTACCTGATGTGCAATGATTGTTTTGAGAAAGCATGTGCAGCATTGAAGTTTAAATCCATATGTTTGGAGACTGAGGCTAGTATCTTTCCTTATTTAAATTGTGACGTTATAGATTTGCGACAGATATATTTGAAGAGTAAAGGAAATGAGCAATTAATAAATGTATTCAGTGATCAACAAATTTGTCGGTTATGTATGGAGGTGTCTGTTCGTGGTGAATATATTTCCTTTGGTGAAGTGGAAAAGTATATGATCCTGACATATATTCCAGAATTGGTAAGTAGTCTGAGGTTAGCAGCAGTAATAAGGATTCCACTATATCACATTCTGAATATGGACCGTAGGAGAGAATTGTCATATTTAGCCAATAATTGATATAAACAATGTTTCTGCGGAAAATTTCAAAAACCGAATTTTGTAGTTTACTACCTTTTATCCAGGTACCTCAGGTAATTTGAAATACCTCTGATAGTAAGAATCAAGAATTGCAGTTTATCCACAAATATGTAAAAGCGTAAAAGTAGTATTTAATGTTTTTAATAACATGTCATTATTTGCATACCATCAGTGCAGACTTGAAGTCATCAATAATTACAATTTAGTTTGTTCTTGAGGCTTGATACAATCCAGTTATGTGTGATTCCTACTTAGAAATATCCAAAACTTAAAAAAAATTATAAACAGTAATAAATAAGTTTTAAGATATATACAGGGTGGTCTACCGGGAACTGCATCGATCGATTGTAGGAAAACTATAATTAGAAAACAATCTGAAAATTTGGTATTGTACTAAAACTATTGGGGGACATTTGACTAAAATATTTTCAAGATGATGGCACTTCTGATTATACTAGAAGTAGATGCCACCTTCGTTATTTTAAATAGAACACCCTGTATATTATTACATTTTTAGATTCTAGTATAAATCTAATAGGTTACGTATTATAATGTCATATACCTAAGTCTAACCGTTTTTGACATATTTCATATTTTATGTCAAAAACGGACAGTTGCAGACCAAAAAATAATTATAAATTTTTCCTGTACAGAAGCCTTTATTATTTCATTTGGGTTTAGTAGTCCCATAAAAAATGCAATTGAAAAAACTCAAAAATCAATTTTTTCAAATGGAAACTCCGTTTTTATTTTATTTTATTTAGCATTAAAAATAAGGGTAAGTTTGTATAAGGTTGTCTATTCCGAAAAAATTTGTAGTTTTCATTCGAGATATTGGCAATTTAACATGTTTCTATAATGTATGAAAGTATTTATTTGTGGCATTGTTTAATTAGTCTTATTTATTTGGATTTGGGTATTATGCCACCACTGATACAAAAATTAATAATTAATTTAATTATTTAATTAATGAAAAATTACATAATTAATAAAAAAAATACAAAAACTAATAATTTCATTAATTATTATATTATTATTATATCTGATCCGTCGGCACAGAGGTGGATAATTATTTTTTTATATTTTTCAGTGGTGGACGTAATACCCAAATAAATAAGAGTAATTAACATGTTTCTATTGTAAAAATGCTACACATCTTTTATGTTGTGTAATTAGTTGACCATAACGGCGTTAGAAAACAATCAAGTGCTACAGAAATGTCACTATTACTTGTCATTTGCAAATGGTCAGTAATAATCATGTTGGGACGATTAAATTATTCAAACGAAGATTATTTAAATTTATTTATTATGTATGGAAAATGTGATAGTTATTTCAAGAACATCTGATACATTTGCGACTCGATATCCACAAAAACAGACACCTTCACCAAATACCGAAAAATAATTAATTTTTTAAATACCTATGTCAAAAACGGTTAAACTTCGGTATATGACATTATACATGAAATGTATTTCGATTTGTTTGTAGAATCTAAAAATGTAATAATATACAGGATATTCTATATAAAAAAACGACGTTGGCATCATCTACTTCCGGCTTAACTGGAAGTGCCATCATCTTTAAACTATTTTATGGTTCTAGTATAGGACCAAATTTTCAGGTTTTTTCTAAGTATGAAAAAAATTCAGATACAAAGATCGATGCATGTCGAATAAAATAACAAATAAAGAAAAATATCTACGGCTAGTTTTTAAGAAAACTAGTTGATTCCAATTTTTAGGGTTAATATGATTTCTATTGTAAATGTGCCAAATTTTTTTTAAAATTTTTGTACTTACAGTTTATTAGGCCTTAAAATTTTTGAGCAGACTATTATTACAGTAGAAATTATTTAAGAAAATAATTTAAGCAGAGAAATTAGAAAAAATTTAAATGAGAGGAAATATGTTTATTATTTGTTATCTATACTTTGGAGCAGCACTTTCCAAACGACATGTGAAAAGTATAAAATCTAAATATATTAGTGGGCAATATAAATAAAAAGTATTTGTAAACAAACGTATGGTCAAATATGAAAGGCTGAAAATATAAAAGATAATACGTACATCATTTCTTATATCATTTTAATATTTTTCGAGCTAACATATTCATATTATTTAAACTTAAAGTTTTATTATAACATCGTTTTCTCATAAGTAATTTAAAACTTTTTTGGAGTAAAGTGGTGGAGCGCACTGGCTAATGCCAGGGTCACAAATAATGTAGTTTTTATGACATGAAAAGATCTGTTGGAGAGTGTGTACATGAGGGTTTTTTTATAGAATTTCAGTGCCACCAAAGATCCTATGATTTGCAAGCCTTGTTTCGATTGCCTCAGCACCCATAGTGGTTTTATAAAAAGATGTCTTGATTTGGAGGAAAAACGAAAACATTTTTGTGACAATGGAGGTGGAACTAATCAACTTGGAGAGTTTTCTACTCATTTGCCAGTTAAAACCGAAGATATTCAAGTGAAATCTGAAGAAAATGAAGTAGAAGGGAATGAGTTCTTGATAAAATCTGAAGAAGTTGAAATAAAATCAGAAGATGAACAGGACAGGTAAGGAAACAATGTTAAAATTTGTATTTTGTGTTGTAAAAATAATGCAGGACTATGAAAATGGTGCAAGTTTTCTTTGATTTATTTTACTCAAGATTTCTTTTGTACATTGCCACAATCCTTATTTATTGTGGAATTGCAATGAAGTTGTCATTTATTATATCTTATTATAACTTATTATTTATTTGTGAACAAATACTATTTATCGTTATTGGCGTGTATTATCCATATTTATTGAAGAAAGTATCAAGTATGATATATCACCGTGTTTGTAATTTTTTTCTGTATTTAATGAAGTAAAAATCCAATATGGCGCCCATAAGAAATACAAAAGTTGAATATCGTTGCCGAAAACCTGGTAGGCCTAGAACATGTTTTAGTATGGCAATCGAAAGCTCTCATCAAACTATATAAACGTACCAAATTTCAAAACTCTGCATTTATTTCAAGAAAAGTTATTTGATATAAAAGAAATTGGCAAATTTTGTGTTTTCCGGCATAACTCCCGAACGGCCTGGAATATATTAAACTTGTTTACATATTTTGAATCAGCATGAAATTGAGCAACTTTTTCCTAATTTGAGCCACGTTGTATCTGTTACCGTTTCCGAGATACCCATGCTGAACATTAAAATTTTTCCCACCCTGTATTTTTTATTTTTACTAGAGTTCATTTGACATTTTTGTTATTGTTTACTGCTTATGTAAATTTTTAATTTTTACCGCTTAAAATTCTCAACACCAAAATGTTTGTATATTGTTGCGACCAGTGCCTTTTAGGATCTTGTTAATTTTCAGAAAGTAAATGAATACTTATCGGGTGAAAAAAGAAAACATTTTCTACATACCTATAAGTAGCATTATTAAAATTCCCTTTTGTAATTTATTTATTTAACAATATAACTAATATGTTATAACAACTAAGGAAATGAAATAAAAATATGAAATAACAAAAAGAAAAAAAAAACAGTTGATAAGAATCATAGATTTATAAGACAAGGGATATGTAATTGTTTACATTTTAAAGCAATCAGAGAACCCCTCGTTTACTCTTTATCTGGTCAACTGCAAGGTCTACTTTATGATTGTACGAAAAACTGTTGCCAAACTGTCAATTGTGTAATTTATATTTTCACATTTAAACTACCATGATTATGGTTTAAGGTTAAAATATTACATAAAAATATTTTTCCGTTTTCTACTTAAGTAGATAAATCATATTTTCTTAAAAATGTTGCGATAAAAACTAACTTCATGACGCAAAAATGGAATGAACAGGCATCATTGCTCCCTACTCAAATCCGCATGTTCATTCATACCGGTAACAAGGACGTGAATCGTAGTATTTTATAGTATTTCTTTTGTGCGGTGTTGCTGGGAGTCGGAATTTTGCTTTTGTGAATTTTTCAGTGTTTTTCGTAAGGATTTTATTACTATTCTTCAGAAAATGGTGCGTCAGTGTCAAGTGTATGGAAAAGTGAATTCTTTATATTCAAAACTGTCTTTCCACAGGTAAATTTTGCCAAGTTTTGTTTTGTTATTCGGTCGCTATATTTGTCACGCCATGTTTACGGATTTTCAGGGGCGTGCTGGCTGGCTTCCTTATCATTTTACGGAATATAGTATTTATATACTATAGTATATTATGGAATTGCTTTTGTTATTTTTTAAAATATGGCTGATGTGTTAGTTTTTGGAGTTAATTAAATATGGTCAAAACAGGAATCCAAGCAAGAAGCTAAGACATCATTCAGCACTTTGCTGCATAACAAATTAAAAAACCTATAATGTTTGGTAAGTGTGAAGCCAACATGCAACGTTTGCACACAAAAATTAAAATCAGTTGCGTAACCAAGATAATTTTTAAAGGTATCCTTTATACTAATCTAAGAGAAAATCACCATTATCAGGCTTTTAAGAGTTATTTTGAAAACAGTAAGTCAAATAACTTGAAACAAAAAGTTGAATTAAAAACTAACACCATGTACATCTTTCTTATTTTAAATTATATTTCACTTTTAAATGTAATTGAACCCTGTATACAGAGTTTGGGTTTCTTTGATAAAATGAAAAATACTTTTTTACACTACTGTATATATATAAGTTTTTGTAATGTAGTAGGTATACCACCTTTACTTAATTCAGAATTTTAAGTGTTCAAGTTTCAATTTATATTCCCTACATTAAAACTCCGATACTAATTTAATTTCTAATCTCACAAGCTTTTGCTGTTGCAATGTATAGTAGTGATTTTCTTAAAATTCCTTTTTTGATGTTTTATTATCATACCCAACCCTTCCAAAAACAGTACGCCTTTTGGCGTCGGAAGCAAGTTCTCCCAAAACTTTTGGAACGTTGCACGGAGTCGGAATTTTGCCGTTCTTTCTCTTGGTATTCTTTGTCATACACATTGCCAATGATTGATATAAAACAAAAGGTTATTTATGAATGAACCGTGAGGTCTCCTCTTATTAAGTCTATGATAAGAATTTACAAATATCTGTTGTCCTTCAATACAATTGTATGTTAGACTGGTTGCCTACAAGCTTGAGAATATTGGGAGTACTTAGCATCATTCGAATTATGACGAGAAATACAATATTTCATAAAAAGTAGGAAATCATGTTCCATATATATATACAGCCTTATTCAGAACTCATCTGAAAAACTTTGAGGATATGTGCATCCTTAAATAAGAAATTGATATCACCAAAAAAATTGTAATAAAAGTAATTAGGATTTCCCGTAAACAATGTTTAAAGTTATACCATTATAAAGCACTAAGTAGATGGGCAACTGTACTTCAACGAGATCGGATATATCACATTCCGACAAAAAACAGTAAACAAGTTTTTTGTACCTGGAACGTCTATCTATCTTTAAGTTTATTTTAAAGTAAAAACGCTGCAAATCTTTTTTGCGCAGGGTGCGCCGGTTTTTTTCGTACTAGCTAGTTTGCATTGTCAGTCCCAAGATCACTCCATTACAGTGGACCAGTATCCAGCGGCGTGCAATGAAAAATTTTTAAATAGTTTTCAGACCCCGCCAAAAAAATTTCTTTTTGCACTACCACATTTCTACATGTATGTTGAACATCCCCAAACTTTATTTTGGATAGGTTCTGAATAACCCTGTATATACAGATTAACTAAAAAATATTTAGCCGAAATCTAAAGAGGTACGAAGCGATGTAGGTAACAAGTAATAAACAGAGAGTCCTCAGCGAATGGGTGAAAGGCATGCATGGTGTGGTAGACGTAGAGTCACCGCCCAGCTAGGTGGAAGGGTACGACAAACAGCTCGAGCACTCTCTTGACAGGAACGGTTTGCACCGTTCCACGTGCGCCACTTCTTAGCCCCGCCTTTGAGAAGATAACAGCACAGTGGCGAGAGTTTCGAACCGAAATAGGGAAATCACTTCGTGTTGATTATCGATTAAGCCAGCGACGTAGTTATTCTTGCGAATTTATTTTAAGTGTAGTGTTTTGTGTTATTTATTGTGCTTTTTTATTGTTTTGTTTTCTATAGTGTTCCTTTTTTCATTAGTGATAATGAGTAATAGAAAAACAGGAAACATATGTGCAACTAAAAACTGCAATAATAAAAGCTATAATTGTAACAACATCTTTTTTACTTTTCCTAAGCAACCCGATCGGTAAGTAGATAAAAATGAGTTATACATAAATGTAATTTAGTATCTAAGTTAACTTAATTTAGGAAATTCATTCACAGACAGCCAATAATATGGTTTATACAATCACTCAATTTAAGATTTAATGAATTTCGTTTTAAAGTTTGCCAGCTGTTATATTTCAGCTTTAGGAAAAACAAAATTATAGAACAGTCTGCGCAAGTAGTCAAGTGTAAATTTTTTTTGCCAACGTTTTGCGCTGTGTTTAAAAATAATTTTAACTAGTTTTTAAAAATATTAATTTTTTTAAGGGCAAGGATATGGCTAATGAAAACCAATAGGGAAGACCTTTTGGAAAAATTGGACACACTTCATAAAAGCCAAGCCAAGCCTCAATTTTGAAAATTGATATAGGTGGAATGGAAGAACGGCAATGCCGAAATCTTACCGTTTGTGTTTCTTTCTTTCTTTTTTCGTAAAGAACACAATAAAGATTTTTTTATTATTTATTATATGTACCTCATTGTAAAGTATTGTCTATTTTTATTTTTGTAAATAATGAATGTGTAATAAACATATGTACATAATTACTAGGTATCTCAAATTTCTTTTTTAAAACTTTGCCAAATAGGTAGACCTGAATCTCATTAATACTTATTTCTAAATTAGGCATCACCGTTTTATTCATGTCTATTTTAAAAGTTATTTATAAAATGTTTCAAGAGTTTTTAATACGGCACTGTTACCGCGCATTTACAATAACTACAAATATTATACGTCCAACTCTGACTTCTCTTCTCAGTGCGAGAGCGATAGCGAATGTCGGTCGTAAACGGCTACATCAAAGGTGCCGCCGCAGAGGAACCGAGCTGTTTGTTTATTGTGGTTGTACTAGCTGCCGGCTGGTCATCGCGCCCGCCGGAGGGGACAAGACAAAGGCGTGGCCTGGGCCGACCGTACTTTGCCCACCACCGTCGCTGTTCTTGTTTACATCGCTTCGTCTTTCTTTAGATTTGGACTAAAGATTTTCTAGTTAATGTGTATATAAGTTATAGAAGCAGTTCCCACGAGAAACTTACACTCGACCGGACATCGCCGCCGATTCCGCGAACGCAGATAAGCCAGCGTTGTCATCATTTTTACATAACGAAAATTGTAGCTTTATTAAGTTAGTCTGTATTAGATCTTCAACTTGTAACTATCGTTCTAATAAATAAAAACTAATTTTTATTTTGTTTTTAAAAAGGGCCTATTGGCAATATGGCAATCAATAATTTAAGTTATATATATATATGTATATATATATGTATTTGGTATGAAATTGATTGTCTTGGCAAGACTAATCCAATGGTGAAACTCAGAAAAAATATAAAAATACTCGGGTCAGTGACGGGTCAATAATGTCCGGTCAATGACCAAAAAATTAATGACCAGTAATTTTTACAACTCTAGTTAAACCTATTATCACTTGTAGCTGATACTACTTGATATGGAAATAACAAGATTCCATCGTCACAATTTTTATACATGGTATATGCCATCTACTATCTACTATTGGAATATCTTAAGTATTTTTTGACAATTTACATATTTATTAATATAATGAATAAAGAATAACCGCAGATATTTCTTTGAAATTAACACCGAATGATTGGACGCTCCCATTTTCCCTTTTCCGGACATTTCACATAGGTGCATGAATATTTCGTAACCTTAATGTTTACATTAAATTTGTCAGAAACTTAATTCAGTTTTGCATATTATTGGGATTTTATTTCGTTTTGTAATGTCTGGATCCATTTTGTATTTTTCAGATTGCAGTCATCACAAGAGCTGAACTATAATTCACGGAACAAATATTTGAAAAATCACACGTTGACACATAAAGATCCCTCAGAGATAGAATGGTATAAATGTGATTTATGCGGTTACAAGTCGAAGCGGAAAAATCATTTTAAACAGCACATGTTGATACATAAGAATCCTTCAGAGATAAAATGGTATAAATGTGATTTATGCAACTATAAATCAAAGCAGAAAGGCCATTTGAATGTTCATATGCTGACACATAAGGATTCTTCAGAGATAAAATGGTATAAATGTGATTTATGTGATCACCAGTCAAAGTATAAAAGCTGTTTAAATACTCACATGCTGACACATAAGGATGCTTCAGAGATAGAATGGTATAAATGTAATTTATGCAGCTACAAGTCAAATCGGAAAAGCTCTTTGAAGACTCATATGCTGGCACATAAGGGTCCTTCAGAGATAAAATTCTACGGATGTGATTTATGTGTCTTCAGGTCAAAGTACAAAGGCACTTTAAAGAATCACACACTGACACATAAGGATCCTTCAGAGATAAAATGGTATAAATGTGATTTATGCAGCCACAAATCAAGCCGGAAAGACAATATTAACACTCATATGCTGACACATAAGGATCTTTCAGAGATAAAATGCTACAGATGTGATTTATGTGACTATAGGTCAAAGCACAAAAACAGTTTAAAGAATCACACACTGACACATAAGGATCCGTCAGAGATAAAATGGTATAAATGTGATTTATGCAACCATAAATCAAAGCAGAAAGGCCATTTGAAGAGACATATGCTGACACATAAGGATTCTTCAGAGATAAAATGGTATAAGTGTGATTTATGCAACCATAAATCAAAGCGGAAAAGCCATTTGAATACTCATATACTGACACATAAGAATCCTTCAGAGATAAAATGGTATAAATGTGGTGTATGCAACCATAAATCAAAACAGAAAAGCCATTTGAAGACTCATTTACTGACACATAAGAATCCTTCAGAGATAAAATGGTATAAATGTGATTTATGTGACTATAAGGCAAAGCAGAAAATCACTTGGAAGACTCACACACTGACGCATAAGGATGCTTCAGAGATAAAATGGTATAAATGTGATTTATGTGACTATAAGGCAAAGCAGAAAATCAATTTGAAGACTCACACACTGACACATAAGGATCATTCAGAGATAAAATGGTATAAATGTGATTTATGTGACTATAAGGCAAAGCAGCAAGGCGCTTTGAAGAGTCACACATTGACACATAAGGATCCTTCAGAGATAAAATGGTATAAATGTGATTTTTGCAACTATAAGTCAAAGTTTAAATGCCATTTGATTACTCATATGCTGACACATAAAGATCCTTCAGAGATAAAATGGTATAAATGTGATTTATGCAACTATAAGTCAAAGCTTAAATGGCATTTGAATACTCATATTATGCTGACACATAAGGATCCTTCAGAGATAAAATGGTATAAATGTGATTTATGCAACTATAAGTCAAAGCTTAAATGCCATTTGAACACTCATATGCTGACACATAGGGATCCTTCAGGGATAAAATGGTATAAATGTGATTTATGCAACTATAAATCAAAGCATAAAAGTAATTTGAAGGCTCATACACTGACACATAAGGATCCTTCAGAGATAAAATGGTATAAATGTGATTTATGCAACCATAAATCAAAGCTGAAAGGTGATTTGAAGAAGCACATGTTATCACACAAAGATCCTTCAGAAATTGAATAGCATGAATGCTCTGTATGTGACTTTAAATCAAAATGGAAAAATTTATTATGATTATAATATGATTTATAAACAAACATGTGTGTTACATAAAGTGAAAGCAAAAAGAAGTTTGAAAGTGCACATCTTGAAACATAAGGATCCTTCAGATGTACAGGGTATCCCAAACATGATTCACAATCTCCTTATCTCGGAACTTTTGAAAGGTAGAGAAAAAGTATAACTTTGAACTTTTGTGAAAAATTTACTTCAGAAGTCTGATGTTCTAGGGTTCCGGACACCCCATATTAAGTAATTTTAAATTTGATGTATGCCGATCAAACTGGACTGTTTTGTGTTCACTATCACACACGCACTAATATATTATATATATAGTTGGGATACCCTGTACAGGGTGGCCAGTTAAGCGAGGTAAGCGGCTGTATCTTGGAAACTGTTCACCGTACAGCTTTCGGGAAAAAAATTCGTTAGTAAATACGGCCAAGAGAAATCGCTGGAAATTATTTTCAAGTTCGTAAGATAGCCGCCAGGGGGCGTAACAGTAGCAGTGTGTTGGGAAACGGCGATTACTCTAAAATTTGCCTTGACAAGGTCTACTGATAATACTTGGAAACAAATCTCGCATCTATTATGAACAACTTTCCTTACATACATTTTTCTCTAACTCTTCAAATAAAGTGGTGGGGGTAAGGTGAACATTCATTTAGAAAAAATGCAATATCTCAGGAACACCTTGTCAGATAATATTAAAATTTGTACCATTTAAAAGAGTTTTTCTTGTTCTATCAGCTACGTTACAAGCGATGTCTTTGTTATTTTCACTATGGTCGCTAGGTGGCGCTTTTTTAAAAAATGAGGAATTGTGTGATTTTTCTCGAAAAATTTAAATGTAATGGTATAGATATTACACTGATACAAAAAAGAGAACTAAAGGCCAAAGCCAATGGTGAAAACCGCAAGTCCCTATCTTTTTTCTAACCGGAGTTATTAATGGAAAACTATTAAAACAGGTATTCAAATGAAATAAAAAAAGTCACAGGTTTTCTAAATTCTAGGAATACTTTCTATTAGAGATTAAAAAGTGAAATATTTAAAAACTAAATAATTTTAAAGTAATTTTTTTCTAAAACTGCTTTATTCATGGTATTGCAGTCATAGCCCAACTATACTATGTGCGGTGCTATACTGTTCCGTTTTGCGGGTCCTGCGACACGGGAGCCGTTTAACGAGAATTCCTTTTTTGATTCACATAGCTGAGAAAATGCAGCACAAATGTGACAGTGATGATAACACTTAATATACCATCCCCCCGAAAGGCTCTCGTCACGTGGGATTCGCAAAACTGCACTATGACTATTAACTATTAATTCACCGAATATTATACTATAAAACATAGTAGGTTTAGAAACAAAAAAAGAATGTCTGTAATAATAGAAGAAATGTCAAATTATTTTTTTAGTGTTTATTTTATATTTAATTTGAGCATTAAAATGCCTTTTACTAATGACGAAAATGTTGATATGATTGCTGTTTCCAAGATACAGCCGCTTACCTCGCTTAACTGGCCACCTTGTACATTGCTACAAGTATGATCTATGTGATTTTAATTTATTAAAAGAATAATAGCATTATTCTCAGTCTTGAAATGTATTAAAATAATAAATTTTTAGTAGAATACTAACTTGCGAAATATAATTCAGTTTCTTTTGGGATTACACTACCTGTAAAATAACAAAAAGCAAAAAAAGCAGCATACAAATTAAATATTCAAAGTGTAGTAACCTAAATAATAATAACATAAATAGCAATTTTGTATAAAACTGAAAAACCACTGATAAAGTTTAATTAATTTATCAAATATTATTTTATCACACATACAGTGGTTGTTTGGGGCAAACTTTAGAAGTTTGCCTTGTTACTGAATTTTGAATATTTAATTTGTATGCTTCTGGTTTTTGCTTTTTGTTATTTTACAGGTGGTGTAATCCCAAAAGAAACTATGAATCATGAAAACGCACCACAAATAAGTTACAGACATTATTGCCGAAATATATTTGCCAACACGGCTGGACCGTCGGCAATAAAAGAGTTTTTTCATTCTATAATATGTGAAAATCTGAACTCCAAATCAACTAACATAAGAGTCAATATTCAATGCGCACGGTTTCGACTTATTCAATGATGCTTTATCACGATAGCATCGAAGTAATATGAACTTTCATCGCGCAATAATTGGGTTCTAAATCGCACTTTGGATTTAAAAGGAAGAGTAAGGTAAGGTATAATTTTTTATTATTATTACAGTGTCGCCGTACGAGTGACCGACAGGGAGGCGGTTATTTTTTAATTATTTGAGGAAGTGTGGACATTTCCGCAATCGACATTTAAAGCTCTAACGATCGACAATTTGAGCACCCCTGCTCTTAAGTATTTACCAAAATATGTGAGGTTTAAATACTAAATATTATGTTTTACGTAATTCTTCATATAATTCTGACTATGATATACTTATTACCTATTACCAATTTTAGCGAAACCCCTGTAGTTAATGTAAAATCAATAAAATCATTTAATAATCTTTTAGAATTTTTAGAATAAGGCAATTATTACCTATTTTAACACTGGGAAATCAAAATAGGTTCTAAAAGATGAAATAAAACAAATATATCCCAAAACAATTTAAATACTATGTACCACATCAGTAGGGAGATTTTGAACCCCTTAATTTATACCTTATCGTTATCTTAATTGTTATACTGAGCAAGCGTAGTGCCAAAAATACTCTTTTTGGCACTGTGGATGCTCAGGATAATTATTACGATAACTATATACAGACTGTCCAAAATTCGAGTCTCTACATAGGGATCTCAGTTATTATAAAAGATAGGAAAATGCTCAAATGGGGAAAGTTTTAGAGAATTTTATGCTGATTTCAAATCTGCATTGAAAGTTATCGTGAGTCAATTGTTTTTCGAGATATTTGAAAAAAACGAAAAACCGAAGAATTTGTTTTTGGCCAATAACTCGCTAACGGTTAATCTGACACTTCTAAAAATTATACATTATTAGTACAGTTTTTAAAGGCTAACATTTTGGCATAAACAAAAATTACAAGGCACTCTTTGTTTTTCTGTTATGAACCACAACTTTGCTATTTCTTATGGTCGCCATATTGGATTTTTATATCATATTTTAAAGCCAAAAATTCTCTTTCCAACGATGAATCTTAAGCCTATAAAAGAATTTTTAAACTTTTCTTCATTTGAGAAATTGTGAGCCCCATATTTTCATTTAACGCAATTCATAAGTCATTTTGTATGACACTTGTGACAGAACGGGAAATATTTACATTTCATGGCACAGCCAACTTCTAAAGTAAACTTGTAAAAAAATGATTTTTTCAATATTTCACAAATTTTAAAAATTGTTTTATAGGCTTATGATACATCGTTGGAAAGAGAATTTTTGGCTTTAAAGTATGATATAAAAATCCAATATGGCGACCATAAGAAATAGCAAAGTTGTGACAGAGTTGTGAAATACCAAATAGAGACTCGAATTTTGGACAGTCTGTATAAGCCAAAAATTAAGGGGTTCAAAATCCCCTATTCATCACCATGCAAATGACAGTCGATTTCAGAACTGCGCCTACTCCGATGTCCCAAGTAGAAGCTACTCAACGTATATATATACGAGAAAGGATTGCTAGATCTCCTGATCTAACCATTTAACCGTGGTGTTAGGATTCCTAACACCACGCATTTAACCAAGATTAAATTTAATCGAATTTTTTTTATTTCTGGATAAATCTGATATTAGTATCAAGCGATAGCTTATGAAAAGTTAAGATAGGATTGTGCAAACCATTTTGCTTGATCTCAAACCGTTTAGATTTTAAAGGGTGTCAAAGTTGAAAAATGTCAATATTCACCTCTCAATATTTCAAAAACAGTTGAAGATAGGTATAGAATATCCTACATGAAAGGTATTTAAAATTTCACGTAGACTTCAAAATTGCAATAATATATAGGGTGTTCCATTTAAAATAACGAAGATGACATCAACTTCCGGTATAACTGGAAGCGTTAGGTGGACGCCATTATTTTAGGTGAGAACGGCATGCCCGAAAACACTATTGCCCAAATTTTCAAAATCAGAATCCAAGTAGTCTGAAATATGTCTAATGTCTCGTCACCATGGGACACTCTGTAGAGCATGATATTTTACTATCAGTTTCACCTTTATTTGGTTAAAATTATAGTCATGTAAATATTTGTTGAGATTACGATTGAACTAAATGAAAGAACATATATCAGGATTTAAATGTAACTTGTTTAATTGATTTGGTTAATGATTTTTTATTTCACAGTAAACTTTCCAATCGTCAGCATAAAGTAGAAAATTAAAGTAAAGGAGACAAGATGATACATCGTTTAAGTAAATTATAAATAACAAAGGCCCCAAATGAGAACCTTGAGGGACATCGGATGTAGTTACATAAGGAGAACTTGTATAACCCTTAATAGTCACAATTTACGAACTATTGAACAAGTATGAGGTTAACCATCGATGCAGGTCTCCGCATGCGCATGTTATGATTTATTTTGTCAAAAGCTTTACTAAAATCGGTGTGTACGAAGTCGACTTCAGAGGAATGGAGTGATTTAAGAATGCATTCAGAATATGTAATTAAATTTGAATCAATCAATCTTTTCGATAAGAAACCCCGCTGATGTGGCATTGTCCCAGGTTCAACATTCAGCTTTAACGACCGACTATACTAAATTTAAGTGAAAAAGATATCACTATAACAATCTCTAAACCATTAAATATCGAACTAATTAACGAAACAGAAGTAAACTTGACCAACCACGACAATCTAACAATAATGGCGACAATAAAATGTTTGATAACCTGCTCAAACAAAATTTGAAAAACTTGCTTTTATACCATTACAATAAAGAGAAGCGCGAAGGCAATCGAAAGTAGTGCTACAAATATCAAGACATTTCATCATGAAGATATTTCCTATACTCTCACGTACAGAAAGCTAAGTTGAACAAACTTAGAAAATGTAATTATTTCTCTTCACTTGACTTAGCCAAAGGGTTTCACCAAGTAGACATGAACCCTAGTAACATACAAAACACAGCATTCTCGACGGACATAGGACATTACGAATTTAAAAGGATGCCCTTTGGCCTCAAGAACGCCCCTTGTAGTTTCCAGAGAGTCATGAGCAACATTTTGAGAAGTCTACAAAATAAAATTTGAGCTGTTTACTTAGACAATATAATCATATACCTACATCTCTTCTAGAACATATAGAGCGATTAAAATCAGTTTTTCAGAGAATACGCGAATCCAATTTTAAAATCCAACTAGACAAATCCGAATTCTTGAGATGCGAAGTAGCGTACTTAGGACACACCATTACCCCCGATGGTGTAAAACCGAACCCGGATAAAATGTCTGCTGTTAAAAACTTCCCGTTACCCAGAACACCCAAAGATATAAAATCATTTTTGGGCTTAGGTGGCTATTACTGAAAATTCATTAGAGACTTCTCCAAAATAACTAAACTTATGACAAAAATGTTTTAAAAAATTGGATTCTAAAATAGTTCACTCTACTGAGTTCATAAACTCTTTCAACCGCTTAAAAAAAATATTAATAAACGTTTTACTTTTACAATATCCGGATTTTTCGAATCCATTTGTGCTGACCACTGACGCTTCCAATACAGCTATTGGTTGTGTACTTTCTCAAAAGGCACACCTCCTAATGATAAACCTATTGCATATGCATCTAGGATCCTCAGTGACACACAGAAATGAACCTGAGTACGATTGAAAAAGTCTTTTCGTCAATGTTTGGTCTTGCAAAATTCACCGAGCTTACTTATTTGGGAATAAATTCAAAATTTATACGGAGCACCGCCCATTAGTGTGGAAGTTAAAGTTAGAGGAGTACCTCGAACATTTGATAATATTGATCTAGATCTATAATACAGGGTGTCCCCGTTTTTTCGTTCATAAATTTTGGCAAAGCATAAAGCATGTAAAAATAATAGGGTCTTTCGTCTTTCCTATAACATTTTTTTCTAAGACGTTTCGTTCTCGTTCAATTTTTAAAAACAAATTTTATTTTCTTTAATATTTATTAAACCTATAAATATTTTTTGTTGAAACTTGGCCCACACTAATCATGATAAAAAGCTAATATTATGACGTAAAAAACATTTTTCGACTAAAGACAGTGCCGTAGTTATGGGGTTTTGTTAGCTTTTAACCCCCTAAACTTCTACGCCAATGGCGATAAATGATTTTTCGATACAGAAGTTAGTATTTTGATCCTTTGTCTAAAAAAAGCTACTCTTGACAAAAAACGCTAGGAAGCCCCCTTTTTGAGATATCGACTATTTAATAATGGTTAGCTTATGAAATTATTTAAATCTTGGCTAAAAATTAGTGTAAAATTAAGTAGGCATTGCAAGTTTTAATTTGTAACAAAGTATTGACATATGTCATGTTTCATCAGTTTGTTTAAATTAGTGTTGTATGTACCTAGTTTGAGTAATTAGTTGAAATTAGTTAGTTACTCGTTACCCCTAGATTTACTAATCGAGAATACCCAAATATACATTTTGTTTATGGATTTTGTAACGAAAATTCCGTAGCTGCTGCGGCTGAATACCAAAGACGGTTTTCAAATACAAGACATCCATCCCTAGCAGTATTCAGAGGAGTTTATCAGCATCTTTCGTAAAATGGTCCTGCATGTAGGAGAGACCAAAATGGAAATAATAATGTTTTAGTTAGAGGTAGAACTAGACATATTCTTCGGTTATTTGAAGAAACAAGATCTATGAGTGTTCGAAGAGCTACTCGCATTCTTAATATATCTCGTGTTACAATTTCGAAAACTTTGCAAAAAGATCGTCAAAGAGCTTTTCATCTACATCCCATACAAGCTTTACATCCAGAAGATAACGAACGGCGGGAGCTTTCCAATTTTATTATTAATTCCGTGAATAACAACGAACACTATCCGGCAAATAAGTGCTGTCCACAACACTCGTCCTGCTGTGGACAGCAGGACGAGTCCCATTTCATTCGACGGGGCGTTATAAACTTTCGCCATTTAAATTTTTGGGCCCATGAAAACCCGCATGGTATAAGACCGAGAAATTTCCAAGAATTTTGTACCAATGTGCGGGTTGTAATTTTCAACAACAGTATTTTTGGATCGTACATTTTACCAAATAGACTTAATGCCGTTAAATTTCTCCAATTTTTGGAAACGAACCATTTTGTCATGTGGGAGGAAATACCACTCCATGAGAGAAGAAATGCTTGGATGCAATTGGACGGTTGTCCTGCACATTATAGACGGCAAGTTCGAGAGTAGCTAAATACTGTCAATGGGGATAGGTGGATTGGTCACGGTGGTCCAGTTGCTATTTTTGTTTGGTGCTTCTTAAAAAAAAAAAGTATATGCGACCCCCCAGTTTACAATAGAGAAGATTTAATAAATCGTATTCGAATGGCTTGTAATGAAATAAATAATGGCATGCTAATTCGTACAAGACGTTCATTAACAAATCGATGACATCTTTGCAATCCTTTTGAGCATTCATTAGATTAACATTAGTACATTTTTCTAGTCGCAATAATTCTACAATGTCTTTATTATTTGATTGAGAAATCACTACTTAACTATCTAAATCTGTTAGTAGAGTTATCGAGCAACGAAAACAATGTAATGTTGAAGAAATACAGTAATAATTAGTTCTATACTATTAGAGACTTCAAGCAGATAATGTATTTTCATTGAAAATCCATGCCTATCCATAAATGTCTATTTAAGACGAATTGGATGTTGAGAGCAGAAGTTTCAAAACTTATTAATGTAATACTGGTAGTTAAAGCAAAAGATATTAAAACATATATTTATACTATTTCAGATAGGTTTTAAACTTTTGTGACCCATCATAATCGCCTATATCATAAAATATCACGTACGTACATGGCAGATTAGAAAACATTCCAAGCATTATATGTTTGAGTCTAATCTGCCAAAAAGTTACTTCACACTTAATGGTAGATGAAAGAAATGAGGCAGTTAGAAAAACTTGTCTTATGTACTTTTTGTAATTAAAAAAAAATTGAAATACGTTTGTGGTTTTATTTTACTTTTACATTGATATTTAAAGGAACAGACACAGTTTTACTTATTAGTAAATTTGTGTTTATAATTTTAAATATTTTTGTAAATAAATGTAAATATAAGTATTATAAATAATTTACAGGTCGCTTTTAAATTAACTCACTGTATTATCTACGGAGTTAGCACCATCGAACAAAATAAATATTTTAGTTTCAATTCTTCCATGGTCTCTGCAACTAAAGGGCGCTTTTCAAAAGTCGTTGTTTCGATGTTGGTCATAGACTTAGTAACTATAGACCCCGTTTATCCTATTAACACCATTATGTCGATCGGTCCGAGCAGTAGAAAGAGAAACTAGATCTAACCAGTAATTCCCTCTTTCTCCCACATAATAGGAGAAGGGTGTTGGTGTTATTTTGTTTTTGTTTTTATATTCTCTTCAATCTTTTCTCTTTTCCCTCTCGAGAATATGGCGCCGTCTCAAATTGAGGTTTGTTGTCATTTGAATAATTTTCAATGATTAAAATTATTTAAAATACTTAAAATAGTTTTTGTACCTTTACTGGACAAAGTGTAATTGTGTAGATTCTATTGGTTGTGTACAAACATCAAAATTATTACAGTACAATCAAAAATGGAATTATTTTTATGTTACTTAACAGTTCACCTATAATTTCAAAATGTGCCTGTTAGCAAAATACTAGGAATTTGGATATATCTACTTATCAGGATTATCTCTGAGTTATAGGGTTGCATATAAGAAATGTGTTACTTTTATTGACTTGCATTCTATAATCTGTGATATTGCCAATCAATGAAGGGATGTTAGTGGTCAAGATAAAACGAAACATCATCAGTACATGAAGGTTGCAAAGAAAGAATTTAACTGTGTTTATGATTAATCTTTGGGTACAAAGTTATTCTTTTCGGTGCCTACAGTATAGCGCAAAGGAGGAAATTGTGTTGATCTATGGAAAAACCAGTAGGCATTTAAAATTAATTATGATGAATGGAGATTGGGGGTTAACATTTATTTTAAGCCCAATTAAAAATCCTAATAATGATCATTCTGTTATTTTAACCCCACATTTAAGAAGACAATTATGAACTCAATAATTATAAACACTCTTGTGATGTGTTCATTCTCCTTTTAGAGCAACACGGTAAAAAATCAGACTGCTTTGAATGAAAGCTGAATAGACACTGTTCCTAAGTGAAAACTGATTTGATTGATTTTTGGGAAAGTAAAGCTTTAAAGTTTTCCGGTTAATCAGTTCCACGTTAAGCACGAGTCCGATTCCTATACAATAGAATAATAGTCTCAGAATGTTCATCTACCTACTTAGGTATTATATGAACAATATTTTGAGGAATATTCGTCAGTACATGGTTCGGACTGCAGTGATTTTTAGCTATTGTTGACAAGATCATCACAGATATTACTACAATAATATTTGATTCAATGCATATAGAGTAGTAATTGTTGTACCTCAAGTAAGTATAATTGAACATTGATATAGATCATTCAAATTTTTTTAGGGATTCATACTCTAATTGTCTATAAAAGTATTATTAACAGAACAGTACCGAGTTTTATTGAAGTATGTAATATTTTGTTAGTGGCATTATTTGATTATAGCCTCAGTCCATGTTCTGAATCCAGTGTTCACTGCAAAAGTTACTATCTAATCCATATAAAATGTCAATACAGTTTTATATGGACCTCCAAAACTATATTTTTCGTAAAGAAAACAAATTGTAAAATTAAAACCAGTTTTTATAAAATTTTCACTTTAATTTGTTAATACAATTGTTTCGCCACACAGTGGCTTCTTCTAATGTAACTTCAGTATTACAACTGTACAGTTAGTGAGGTATAAAGAAAATGTTATTCAGCAGAATTAAGTGTATACAATAACCTTTCTTACTATGTAACATTAAATACACTGACAATAAAAAACCACCTTGTTATGGATCATAAATTTCTCATATTTGGGATCAGCATCCCTTGAATAAAGTTTATATGAAAGTCTATCTTGGAGATAATTATTGGGAGCACCACCGCCTGGATGGATAATGAGGTAGTCCATCTAGGCAACGGTGATTGGGAACATGCAGCTCTCGAGACTATACTATAGAGGGCAGCTAATTTATTCATGTTAAATAGATAATAAAAAATATGCATTCAAACTACTTCAGTTGAATTCTTGTAAATCGTTAATAATGACTGTATGATTGTTAGGTATAGGTATCTATTTTCAGAGTAATTTATATAAATTTAGGTAATTTTTAAAAAATTGGCTTTGTGTTGTTTAGTCAGTTTTGTTCTATTGTTTAAAACACTTAAATTAAGGTAAATATTGGTAGATCAATTGGCAAAGCGTTAATTTTCCAAAAATATATTTAGCTTATTACTCTTATGTCTTCTACTTTTAGGGAATGGAAATTAAATACCAGCACATTAATTCAAACAGCATTTATTATAAATACATAAAAAGGAATTATTAGCAACTCTTATCAATCTAAATACTAGATTAAAACCCTTCACTGAAATTTTCTAAGATGGATATTTCATATTTCTAATACATCCATTAATACATAGTTGTTTTCTGTATGGTCGATTCTTTTATGATTTTTTATAATATTTACACAATCTCCATTTAGGTATGTTGCTAGATAGATACCTACATTTTAATTAAGTACATAAAATGAAAACAAAACATTTCAAAGCTTAATAACAAATGAATATATAATTTTTATAGTTCAAATGAATTCATAATGTGTATGTAACCATTACAGATTAACTGTTCGTGGGTTTACATGTGATTTCAAAATACTTCACAGGCAGTCAATAGCACATGTCAAAATAAATTGCCATCAAGTGCACATGAAATGCACAAGGGGCAACAAAGAATGGTTTAATAGCAGAAACGGTAATGTTTTTGAAATACAAATTATTGGAAATGTGTCTATTTGTTTATTTATTTAATTTTTTTTATAGCAAAGGTTAAAGTATGCTTTGTCCAACTCAAAACAACAGATCAAGTACCATTTTAACCGGAAGGGTAGATAAAATTAACCTTTAACAGCAAGGATAGATAAATAAGTTTTTCCTGTTGCACCTCATTTTCACACATTTTTATCGCCTTGCGCCGAACACAGTCTAAGACTGGCACTGCACAGATATTTGTGCCTAGGGCCTAGGGCCTAGGGCCATATATGTGTGTGTCTTCACTTTTCTTTATAAAGAATCATCTGCTGAGTTCAATTACTTCTAATAATTTGGATGGTATTGCAGTAGTTGAACCTTGCTGAACTAAAAAGCAAAATGAAACTATAGTTTAGGTGCCTATATCTATTTTATTACACTTTACTGTATAAAGTAGAATAATGTGCCCTCAACACGCATATTAACCCATAAAAATGAAACAAGTAATTTTAAACTTGTTTTGGTTAATTATCGCTTATGACTTATTTGTATATAGCACAGTTGTATATAATTCATCAAAAATTGTTCTGAGAATATGAATATGCCACATATAATCTAAGAAAACAAAAATTATCCAAAAATCCAAGTGCAGTATAAAAGCATATTTTTAATGTTCACTCCAAAATACACTTGGAAATAATGAATTAATGCTATCATTAGAAGAAGGGTAAAATATGACTAGGTTCCGAGAAGCCAGCCTCGTTACTAAAGAGCCCTAGCCTAAAGCAATCCAATGAATAACTACGATGAGTAGAGTTTTAAGATCGTTGGACTTGATTGGATCACAGGAATGTTAACAGACCATGGATATCTCAATAAATCCCTTATGGTGCTAAGTGCCACCAAAAGCAACCTGCATTAAGAAGTGCAGGTTGTACAAACACAATGACGAGGGCTCTGTCATATATACTGTGCACTCTATGTGTCTGTCCGATAGTTGAGATACAAATACCTGCCGGTAGCCTTTTAGCATCTTGAGAAAACGGAACTGTTTCAATGGAACTGGTATTTGCTTCCGCACTTCGCACAAGTCTGTTTAAAACATCCATTAGTGGAAAGTATAATAGGTCGAAAACCATGAGTGCTATGGATATCCACTTTGCTAAATACAACATCTAAATGCTATTAGTGATTTTGAGAAGTGATAGAAATGAAACTGTGATTTAAAAAATGAATTAAATTATAACTTTAAACTTTTCATGTTGTCTTCCCTTCTCATCTTTTTCTTTCTTTATTTTAAAATATAAGTTTGACACTCTAACTTTTTAATTTTGAAATATTAGTTTGTATTTTTATCAGTGAATAAAATCAAAAAACCATTTACCGATGAAGAATCTCATACATAGGTAATCACTTTAAATAGAGAAATTAAAAGAAAAAGGCATGGCTATTGGTTTAATTAATGTGTAAATATTTTATTTGTGTTTCACCACTGGTGGCATTATTTATAGTTAATTTATTAAATAATTGCTCACCCTCATTTCACTAAATACATTTCATGCTGTGATTTTTTGGGTCAACAATTTTCCTTGACACCACGATTGGGGGCCTTTGAATACTTTGTTTTTATTTCACACCTGACATATTCCCAAAGAAAATTTATTTTGCTAGAATAATCTTTTATAATATAATAATGTTTTATTAAATAAAAGAAATAGTATAATAATCTATGCGTTTACTTTAAAATAAAAATTATTTAATAAAGTTCATAAACAGGATATTCGAAAGCTCACAATCACTGACAACATAATATAAAAAATACATACACTTGTTTTGTCAGTGTTCTTGACATTCCTTTTATTATATTGTCATCCATCCTTAAATGATTAATTGTGCATTACATGTTACAATTTCCAATGTAGGTTCCATCTTTAAAATTTCATATTTCATTTTTCAAAACGTAACCATCTGTTTTTTAACTTGGGTTGAATTAGGTATAAATTCTACAAGATTTCTTGCAAGAAATATTTACAAACGTCTCTTTTATCGTACATTACAAACATCGTTATCTTTTTAGTGGATAACAAGTTTTTTGTTTAATTTCTAATCTTATCAATCATTCACGTGAATTAACCGTTACAGTTACTTTGTGGGTGCCCTTTTCCACTTCTTTTTAATACAGGTTTCTCTATGGGTTTTTTAATCGCCAATTAATTTAAGAACATTTGAGTAGTTAGGTAAACTAAAACAATAAGAAACAAAATTAAACCACCTTTAAAATTGAATTACTCTTTATGATTTTAAACTGACCAAGTCATTTTAATTATAATTATTTTTGCTACTTCCTTGCTTAAAATTTCTGATATCCAGACTTAAAATAGAGAATCGTTTATTAAAAAAAATCTTACATAAACTATTATCGAGCTTGCAAGAATTTCCGAAGATATATCTTGATCTATTTTGAATCATTGTTATAATTTCCAGTGAAAATGTGCTTTGCATGTGAAAATGCCCTCCCACAGTTCATTCTGGCAAACATTTTTTGTGCCTTGTCCTATTTATTTATAATAATGCTTCTATATAACGCCCTTCAAAATGCACTGTTATGTGTTAACTTTAGATGCATTATAGGGATGTAAATTTGGATGTTGTTTCAAAAATGTTAACAGATGTCTCTTTTGATATGATTTTCTGGTGAAAAGCAATAATCTGAGTTTTGTATAAATTACGATCAAAAGCCTTCTTGCTGCTAGACATAAGTAGCTATAAGGTTTGATAGTTCATCAATATTAGTAATTAAATCCTATAATAGAAAATATCTACTTATTAACATCACTATTTCCATATAAAAAAAAGGATAAAAACAATAATAAACCACTAGCTTTATACTGTCATTCCGGTGCTAACCATAGGGGTAATAAAAATGTAGTTATGGTCTGAAGTTGATCCATGTGCAACTTTTATAAATTACTAAATTAGATAGGTAATCTACCTGACAAAACTTAGGTCAAATATTAATTTTTTAATAGACCTATTCATATAAACTATACTACCAAAGAGAATTAGTAATTCTCTTGATACTACTTACCATACTACTTACCTAGAGGCAAAGTTTTAGATTTAATTACAAGATGTAATGTAATTTACGAGATTATTCAGGTCGATTACGACTATCATGAGACTAAGATATTTCCAGTATGCATCATAAAACATTCGGAAATTTATAGTGTATGAACTTTGGGTGTATTGGTGTTAATTTACAATTTATTTAGTTCATATTTGATGATATAGGGGAATATATAGGTATATTATGGTATATAAACTTTTGGCATCCCCAGTAGTACATATATGCAACTGCTTTGTTTTCTAATACCCTAGTGTTAGCCAGAAAAAATCCTGCAAAACAAGTATAATAAAAAGTACAGAATACATAATAAGTATAATAAAGAGTAGATTTGAATCTATACATTTTTGTTTAATTTTATAATTTAAAATCAATATACTCAAAAATAAATTACCTGATTTACTATCTATCCACTTTTAATTTAGTAAAAACGTACCAGTTTTCATACAACTAATCAGATTATCTTGTTAAATATTGTATTTGTATTTCTTGATGTAACATGATTGACATGTAACCTCAAAATATATTTTTATGCTTAAATTGTCATATCTGGTTGCCATAGAGACCAAAAGGGGAAGGTAAGCGTTAAGGGGAATATCTCCCACTGCTCGCTGAAAAACTGCGATGGAAAGTCCATTTAGATATATCCATCTCTTACCTTTGCTCGGTCAACAATTGATTCATGGCTGCCGTCTAGGGTTACTAAGTCTATGATGTTGGTACAAGGAGAATGACTTTCTTCATATAGAGATATTCTGTGGTGCTGCGGCTTGAAGAAAATATAAGATTAAAAAGAGATATTAGGCGTTTTTTAATCAGCATACAACAGCTTAAAATTTTATCATGTTTTGTTAGTAGTGGTAAGGATGTTATTTGATGTTAGCTGTAATCCCAATAAAAAGTGATTGAGGTTATGTTTTTTTGATTTTGTCCACATACTTCTATTGTCACACTGAAAAATTAATTATATGTATGTGTAAAATGCACAAGTTAATAAAAACTGTTCTTGTTATCTAATCTACCTGTATTTAAGTGATTGATTATATCCTGACTCTCGTTAACAGTTATTTCTTTGGCATTTATTATAAATTTTAGGTTATAGAGAAAGATAGGAATACTTACCATAACACCTTACCATTCTACAGAACAGTGTTAGCTGTTTTATGTTTTTTTTGCTTAAATCATCTAACAACAGAATGTAACAATTCCCAATCGAATAGCTTAAAATAGCTAACATCTAAAATTTTAAGCTGTTGTAAGTTGATTAAAAAACGCCTATTGTTTTGTTATGTTATATTGTTAATTAATTGTGAAGGCGTCATCGATTTACAAGAGATATATTTTAAGGATAAGGGAAATTGAACAGTTATTAAATATATTCAATAGCCAAAAAATATGTCTGTTATGTATGCTGTTAGTAAGCGGTAAATATATGTCCTTGCATGAAGTGGAAAAATATATGATCCTAATATACATTCCCGAACTGGTAAGTCAGAGGTTAACATCACTAATGGGAAATGGGAACAGAGAACAGACATGTACTAAAATGTTTTCACAAAGTACAAAATTTAAACTTATGTTTCACCCATAGTAAATACTATTTTAATTGATATTTTATTTATGATTATGAATCATTAGTTAAATAGGCCAAGGTTACAAAGAAAGCAGTGTTATGAAGTTAAAAGATCAATTTGGGAAATTTTTACAAGTGTACCTACATAAGTGTGTTTTATAGAATTTCAGTGCCACCAAAGATCCTGTGATTTGCAAGCCGTGTTTCGATTGCCTCGGCATTCATAGCAGTTTTATAAAGTGTTGTCTTGCTTTGGAGGAAAAGCGAAAAAATTTTTCTGACAAAGGAGGTGAGAATAGTCGAATGGAAGGGTGTTCTACTGATTTGCCTATTGAAACTAAATATATTCAACTGAAAAATGAAGAAAGTGAGTCGGAGGGGGATGAGTTCTTGATAAAAGCTGAAGAAGTTGAAATAAAATCAGAAAATGAAGGGGATAGGTAAGGAAAAATGATCAGCGTATTGTAAATATTGTAAGTTTTGTACTCGGTTGCGTATTTACTAGAAAATGTTACTTTTTTTGGTGAGGTTAAAAGTCACAACAAGCCTCTTTTCATTTAAGGTGGCTATAAACGTAATCTTAACTGATGAGATGTAAACTTAATTTCAAAGTAGAAATTGTACACAGCAACTCAGCATTATTAGAAAGTAGCACATTTAATTTAGGTACTGCTGTTAAATTACAAAAAGGGATTATTATTCTGTTAAAAAAATTATCAAAATGGGGCTTTATATACAAATCCAATCTGAATTTCAGAAATATATTTCTTGCATTTAAAATAGAAAAAAATAGGAAAAACGAATATAAACCACTTGAGTGAAGTTAGCCCCCAAAGTTAGCTGCCAATATCTGATTAAAAAAAAATTGTTTTAAACATGTGTAAAGGTACCCACAGGTCCATAAATGATTTTCGCCACCGATATAACTTGTCCGACCCTAGGGTGGAAGCGGCGGCATATTAAGACTTAGCAGCCAATTTACTGTGAAACGGCCATTTCACCCGGACAGGAGAAACTAATTAAAGGAATCAGTTAAGGAGGCGTTATTTAACGTATTTCCCCCATCAAAATGATTTGAATGAAGTTATATTGGTGGTCAAAATCAATTATGGAATAGCAGTGGGTACCTTTACACGTGTTTAAAACAATTTTTTTAATTAGATACTGGCGGCTAACTTCACTCAAGTATATAAACCTTCCCTAAGTTCATCTTTTACTAATATTTCAGTGGAATTACATATTTCATTAGATGGTTAATGGAGAAGAAAGTTACACTTAAAAATAGCTATATTACAGTTTTTGATTATTTCAATTAGTTTTTATGAGTTTTGAAAGAAATGTGCGAAGGGCACCTTAACACGGTGTCCTTAAGAATATTAACTGGTTGTGACCATATACAACTTTAATTTGCTTTACTCAAGATTCAAGAACTTCATTGCAATGAAGTTTCCATTGTTTTTTAAGAAGTAAACCTGAATTCAAAAATAATATGGTTCTTGAATTCACCTATTAGGTTATAAGAGTTTTAGTACTTAATATCTCTACTCTGTTTTTAAACTGCGAGGAGTGAATGAAAAAGCCACACTTGCCCAGGAAAAGTTACTAGAAAATACAATGAAGGATCTTAGAGGTAAATTTGGGTACTAAAGCTAAAGTCGTTTAGAATCAATGATTATAATATGTTACTCATAGGTTACATAACAGATACTTCAAATATCGGAAAGTATGGATCCTGTGAATTTGGCAATAACATAACTAATAAAAAACTAATGTTTATTGGGCGCAAAGTGCAAAATTCAACTCATTCCCACTTTAGAAATGGAGTATTGTAGTTAGTAGTCAAGGTCAAACTCTGGAGTTATGCTTTCCCTTAACCTATGTGTTGGAAATAGTTAACCTATTATCACTTGTAGCTGACACTGCTTGATATGGAAATAACAAAATTCCATCGTCACAATTTTTATACATGGTATATGCCATCTACTATTGGAATATCCCAGTATTTTTTGTCAATTTACATATTTATTAATTTAATGAATAAAGAATAACCACAGATATTTCTTTGAAATTAACACCGAATGATTGGAAGCTCTCATTTACCCTTTTTGGACATTTCAATAGGCGCATGCGTAGACAATAATAAAATTATATATCTATAGGCACATGTATATTTTGTAACCATAATGTTTACATTAAATTTGTCAGTAACTTAATTCAGTCTTGCATATTATTGGGATTTTATTTCGTTTTGTAATGTCTGGATCCATTTTGTATTTTTCAGATTGCAGTCATCACAAGAGCTGAAGTTAAATGAATTCTGTCTTGATAAGGGAAATGGAAATTGTAAGAGCATGTTGTCGGTTGACATTGATTTTGAAATAGAAGAGTACAACTATAATTCACAGAACAAATATTTGAAAAATCACATGTTGACACATAAAGATCCCTTAGAGATAAAATGGTATGAATGTGATTTATGCAGCTACAAGTCAAATCGGAAAAGCATTTTAAAGAAACACACACTGACACATAAGGATCCTTCAGAGATAAAATGGTATAAATGTGATGTATGCAACTATAAATCAAAGCGGAAAAGCCATTTGAATACTCATATGCTGACACATAAGGATCCTTCAGAGATAAAATGGTATAAATGTGATTTATGCAACTATAAATCAAAGCAGAAAGGCCATTTGAATGTTCATATGCTGACACATAAGGATCCTTCAGAAATAAAATGGTATAAGTGTGATTTATGCGGTCACAAGTCAAAGACAAAAGGCGATTGGAATACTCATATGCTGACACATAAGGATCCTTCAGAGATAAATTGGTATAAATGTGATTTGTGCAGTTATAAAGGAAAACAGAAATGTGCTTTAATAACTCACATGATGACACATAAAGATCCTTCAGAGATAAAATGGTATAAATGTAATTTATGCGGTCACAAGTCAAAGAGAAAAGGCGATTGGAACACTCATATGCTGACACATAAGGATCCTTCAGAGATAAAATGGAATAAATGTGATTTATGCAGTTACAAATCAAAGTGGAAAAACCATTTGAACAGTCATATGCTGACACATAAGGATTCTTCAGAAACAAAATGGTATAAATGTGATTTATGCAACCATAAATCAAAGCTGAAAACTTATATGAAGAGGCACATATTATCACACAAAGATCCTTCAGAAATTGAATAGCATGAATGCTCTGTATGTGACTTTAAATCAAAATGGAAAAATTTTTCAGCAATACGATCATATAAATGTGATATATAACATGTGTGTGACATAAAGCGAAAGCAAAAAGAAGTTTGAAAGTGCACATCTTGAAACATAAGGATCCTTCTGATGTACAGGGTATCCCAAATATGATTCACAATCCCTTTATCTCGGAACTTATGAAAGGTAGAGTAAAAAGTGTACGAAAGTGTAACAATACGAAACTTTATTGGTTTTTTATAAAATATTTCAATTAACTAATCTCATATACACAGGATAAAGGTAAATATATTTCTGCATTAATTAGTATAAAAATATACAAGGGGTACCGTTTGAACTTTTTGTGAAAATGTACTTCAAAAGTCTGATGTTGGTTCTAGGATTCCGGACACCCTGTATTAAGTAATTTTAAATTTAATGAATGCCCGTCAACCTGTACTGTTTTGTGTTCACTATCACCAGATTTCAAAAATATATAAGGTGTTGTTACAGAATAAATTCGATTAAAAAATGTACATCTGTCAATTTTTTACAAAAATGGGAGCTATCTTGAAAATATACATTTTTGACAGTTAATACCTTTGTTATGGTAAGCTGTGCTTATAATTAAGAACAAGTTTCTTATGCACGGAAGTATTCTTAGCTAAGAAAGGAATTGATATGACAACACTGTAATATTTAGTGACTTTTAAGTTACACTGGTTGATTTTATATCTCTGGCTCTGATAACGATAACTCTGATAGCGCCTTTTCATTTTAATTTTATAATATAATGGGAAAATAAGATAATAAATAAGAAATATTTTTCGACACGTCGGAATTTAATATTTATTTGACCAATCAAATTAATGTACCATTTCCATACCGCCTCAACAACTAACCTATAAATAAAGTGTTTTTGTTTTGTCAAGTTTAATGTGTAAAATGGTAATCAGAAAGAAACCATATTATTATCTTATTGCTTGGCTCTTCCGGCTCTTCAACTTAATGTGGCTACTTTATGTATGAAGTGGAAAAATCAAAAAGGGAAAAGATGGAATAACCGCAGGTGGTAGGTTCACCCAATTAATCAGAGAAGATTAATTAATGATTCTTGATGTGTAGTCATGGAAATACATATTTAATAATTATAGTAAAAACCATGATACAACTACATCGTGACGTCAGTTACGAGGAAAAAACAATTGATAAACACGAAAATAATTATATCACTGCCCTTAAGAATTTTCGCATCGTATTGCCATTTTTCCCTCACGAATGACGTCATGCGCAGACAAACGAAAGTTATGAGCATATCTGTGTAGTTGTATCTTGTATCATGGTAAAAACGTTCACCACCATATAAGATAGGACTCCTTTATAAACCTTGCAAGATATATAAAGATATGTACCTACTGATAATTTTATTTTGTTTCACTAACACAACTATAGATGAACATAACATAAACTACACGGTTAACAAGTTGTCAGCTGTGATGTAAGCTGTATCTTATATATCTACCCCAGTATCGTAAATGAAAACCCAGTAGATAATCTGTAACTTATTTGTGGTGTATTTTGACGATTCATAATTTGTTTCTTTTGGGATTACACCACCTGTAAAATAACAAAAAGCAGAAAACCAGAAGTAGGTATACAAATTAATTTGAAAGTATACACTTTGAACATTTAATTTGTATAGGTACTTCTGGTTTTCCGCTTTTTGTTATTTTACAGATGGTGTAATCTCAAAAGAAACAAACTATGAATTGAAAATCCAGTATTACCTACTTTTACAAGGGCATGACCACACTTACAAAAAATCATTATCAAATTCTAGCAAAGGTTCAATCTATTGCAGCAGCTGCATAACTTAGGTTTTCTTAGGCAAAATCTCTGAAAAAAAAAATGAGAAATTATCCATTGTTTCAAAATAATTTTTCTTATTATATATTCTTGGAAAACCCCATATCAATGATATCTAGAATATCTAGATCATAATTAAGAAAGATGTCAATGTCATCTTTTGTATCCATTGTGATTTAATTAGTATTTTTTTAATTACTTACCTATTTTACACTTTGAATGAAAACAAGTAAGACATAGGTAACCTCTTTAATCTTGTGCTAAGAACTACTTAAACCCCTTAAGTTGAGAATTATGCAGACTTTAAATTAAGATGTACTTAGAGTGATTTCTTTGACGGTGCATATCAAAAATGAAACTTAAGTCAACTACGCTACTTAGTTTCAAAACGAGGCGACGGTGCATACGGCCATAGTCAGTCTACAAAAGTCTACAGTCCAAATAAAATATTGAGTAATTACATAATAAAGTACATAAAATTAGAAATCTCTTGGCGCAAGTTGAGGCTCAAAAACTTAATTATTAACCTTTCTAGCACGATTTTAATATGGGCTATTTCCTGAAGATAATACTCAATAACTCCGAAACGGCGGGCGTTAGACCCATCATATCATATATCATTGAACTTGTCGATAGAAGGGCTTTCTAGAAATGTAACAATATACAGGGTGTTCCATTTGAAATAATCGTGAAAATTTATGGTTTTCGAAATGTGGCAACACGGTAAAATTTTTTTTATAAGTGGAATATTGAGTAATTACATAATAAAGTACATAAAATTAGAAATCTCTTGGCGCAAGTTGAGGCTCAAAAACTTAATTATTAACCTTTCTAGCACGATTTTAATATGGGCTATTTCCTGAAGATAATACTCAATAACTCCGAAACGGCGGGCGTCAGACCCATCATATCATATATCATTGAACTTGTGGATAGAAGGGCTTTCTAGAAATGTAACAATATACAGGGTGTTCCATTTGAAAAAATCGTGAGAATTTATGGTTTTCCAAATGTGGCAACACATTTCGAATTTTTTTTATAAGTTGAATATTGAGTAATAACATAATAAAGTACATAAAATTAGTAATCTCTTGGCGTAAGTTAAGGCTCAAAAACTTAATTATTAACCTTTCCAGCACGATTTGAATATGGGCTATTTGCTGAAGATAATACTCAATAACTCCGAAACGGCGGGCGTGAGACCCATCATATCATATATCTTTGAACTCGTCTTTAGAAGGGCTTTCTGAAAATGTAATAATATATAGGGTGTGCTATTTAAAAAAAGGAACTTTAGTTCATCGCCCTGTATATAAACAGGTTATAAGTTTGAAAATATAAAAAAATTGAAGATAACTTTGAAAAAAACAATTTGATATAATTTTTTTTTCTGTAGAACTTGTAGTTTCTGAGATAAGGTATAGGCCCATATTAAACGGGCCACCTTATACATATGTTCAATACTTGCGATACTAGATCATAATTTTAACGTTGGAAGAGAAGTGGTTGGTGGAGATGTGCAATGAAATCGTCAAAGCGATGGCATTTTAAAAATAAATATAAAAAAAGAATTATTCTTGGAAAACAGATCTTTTACAGAAAATATTGAACCATGACTCCGAAACTGTGAAATTACCCGAAGTCAGATTTAAAGTACCCAAAAACATTTATAAAGTAAAAAATCTAGCTTAAGTGAAACTAAACAGAAACATGGTTCAAGGTTCAAAAAATAAATATTTTATTAACCCTATGCAAATCTTATTAGGTATTACATTTCATTGAAATTCCTCATATTCCTTTAACCCTGTATATTTTTCATTTATTTCTGGGAACTATTTCCTTATTTGGTTAACAACACATGCTGGTATAATAATCATGTTGTGGCTTCCAATTGTGGTCCAGCCATTTATCCACGAAACGAAATTTTTGTAGGCCAGATGCCGCCAAAGTTTGTTAGAAACAACTTTGTACCTGTCTTGTTTTATTAGTACAGTGTATAATTAAATTATGTCTTACTATATTAGGCCATGAGTAGTTGTATCATGATATTAGGCGAGTCTAAATTTAAAACGATATTCTCAAAACTGTCGTGTAATGTGATGCAACTATTTTCATCTGCGACAATAGTAATTTTATTAATTTCTAAGCAACAAACACATTCCATTTCCTTCGGTATAATTATACAATTTAAACCCTTACACCAGTCTAATGAGAGCAGTCGTTTGGTGCTTTCTACATCAGTTTTTTGCTTCACCATTTCTGTTAGCTTCTTAAGTTCTCCTTTACTATATCACAAGTATAAAGATATATACAGTAATTTCACTCGGCAAAATCTCTTTGATGTTGGTGTCCTTAAGTTTTGTTTTTTTAACCCCCCAAAAAGACCACTGCGCATACTGCCCAAGCACAATCATGCGCATTAGTGACCGTTTTTGGGAGACACGCACAGGCCCGGACTATTATTTTTTGGAGTAAAAAAGGTGGCCTAACAGAATTTCGTTTACAAATGAAACAATATTTTGTAGCCATGTTACACACAATACAAAACACTTATCAAAATCACAAACACAAACGCCTAGACACACAAACGTATGCTGATTACCTGTAAAGCAAAAAGCAAATGTGCGCCCATAAAATAGCATACGCCGGCCCATTCCTCCCCTTCTACATCTGTACCAACGCGCATACTACCCAAGAGCAGACATGTGCATTAAAAACTTTTGTACAAAAAATTTAAAGAGTGAAACTACTGTATATATCTTTATACTTGTGACTATATTTAGGTTCATACCCAAAAGCCATTATTTGTTATATATAAATTGCACTATATACAACGCACTCAATCATAGCACTCAATGATTATTCCACGCGTCACTCTGGCGTTTCGGTATTAACAATGCGACTGCGACTGCGTGAACAACGAAAACCTGTGCGGCGGCAGCACTGAATGCATCGGGCAGCGAAGAAGCGTAGCCGGTGTGACGTCACAGGCCAGACGCTCGCAACTTAAAATCACTGTATCTCCATAACGGTTTGCCGTAGGAAAGTGCAGTTTGAAAATTTGTTCTATTGTGAACTATTGTGAATTTTGAAATATCCGTTGTTATATTAGTTAATTGCTTTGATTAGATATGAATCATTATTGTTGTGAGGTGAGCGTCATTGTTCCTCTTGGACAAAGAAAAACCCCGAAATCAGTTTCATACTTTTCCAAAAGCGGGAAAATCTGGCTCTCGTGCAAACTATAAGTTGGACATTAAAGAGTTACAGGAGACAAATATAGATAAAGAAGCTAAAGAACGCAAAGTAGAGTATGCGCTCTTTACTTTTCTCTAAGAATGACTATTTCCATAAAGGTATGTATGCTGTATGTCCAATAAAGAATTTGAAATATTTTGAGGTTAAGTTTTGGTGCTTCGATCTTAAAATGAATCGCGTATATTTTGTTCGTTAATAGCAAACTCATCCATTAGCAATAATTGTACATACAAATGTATTCATCCATATAATTAATTTAGAATATCATAAATAGTACTTTTTTGTTACATCCCTTTGTATAATAAATATATTTAAAAAATGTTTGCTTTGATTAATTACTACACGGTATAAAAATGTAAAAACCTATATCAGTGAATATTATCCAATATTAAATAATGTAAAAACCCATATATATATGTGTATATCTATTTTTGGATAAGAATTATGTTGGTAAGTATAATAATTTTTTGTCATTTATTAATATTTTTAAATGTTTACATATTTATTTAGATATTTAGCCAAAAAAATTAAGCAACGAGATATTCTTGAAAATTATTTAAATATTATAATTTTGGGAAGTTTCAGTTTTTACTTTTCATTAAAACTCATAATATTTAAATATTGCATTAATAATAAACTCGGTACATATTTTTTTTGCTACATATCTAAATAAGTTGGGGAAGGTAAATTGAGATATTTGAATTTCCCGCTCGCCAAAAAGTGCCAGACAAGAGGGCGCTGCTGACAGTTTGTGTTGCTCCACGGATTTCTTAAAATAAACTTAAGAAATCCGTGTGTTGCTCTTTTCTACAGAAATCTCACTGGGTGCATTCAAGAAAACATAGGACTCCAGTGCTTTACCGCTTCACGTTCGCTGAATCGACATTGTAAACGCAAGCTTAAAGTGACATAATTTCCAGTAATTCATATTTTGTAATTAATAATAATTAATATTATCCATAGATATTTTGTGCGTAAACCCATAGACGTAAACCTAAACTATATTAATTTTATCGCTTGATGGAACTATTCAGCGATCCAGCGGGAAAAATATATGCTTTACCGCTTTAATAAAGCGCTGCAGCCCTTTAATACAGTGCTGCAGCTATTTGAATAAAGCGCTGCGGTTTCCTGAATGCGCCCATTTCTTCATGCATTTCTTCTTTTTCTGTATTGTGCTTTGTGCTGTGGACTCTGTGGTCCTCAATTAGTAATTACTGTGGTTAAGTGTACTGTGACTGTGAACTTCTCAGCCCTAGTGTTAGTGCTTTGAAAATGGAAAATGTTCAAAGAAAGTCTTGCAGATTGTGTTTTAAAACTATAAACTGTATAAACGATGTAAATTTGAAAGTAATGGAAACATTGACAAGAGACATGTTAGATATACTTTTGTTAAAGCTGGTAAGTAGATGTAAATATCTATTGATTGTGTAACTCTAGTAGAAATATTTTTTTTTTCAAGCTTATAATAACACTCACATTATATTACTTAAGTCATACTATAGAAAAGGTCTATTATTTTACTATAAGCAAAATATAGTAAAAACATGAAACAACTACACTGATATACCAATGGTAATGGGGGCGTGGTCTATCGTTTGAGCGTGACGTCAGTTAAGATACAAATTTAAATAAAACAAACAAAGATAACAAAATAAAATAAAACATCGATTATGGAATTATAATCCACGATTTATACAGGAAACCTAAAATAATAGTTGATTAATATCAATCTTGTTTTAATTCAATCCATATTCTGTGTATCTACCTACCTACCGAATATAATTCTAACCTAAATTTTAAAATTTCAAGAGATAATAAGAAGCATGATACAACTACACTGATATGCTTATGCGCATGGGGGCGTGGTCTATCGATGAGCGTGACGTCAGTTTTGATACAAAATTAAATAAAATACGTGTAAACAAAGATAACAAAATAAAATAAACGTCGATTATGGAATTATAATACACGATTCATACAGGAAAACTAAAATAATAGTTGATTAATATCAATCTTTCTCATTTTATTTCAAACCGCATTCTGTGTACCGATCTACCTACCGAATATAATTCTAACCTAAATTTTACAATTTGAAGAGATAATAAGAAGCACTACTGTAAATAAATACCACCCTATAATATAAAAATGACAACCTGATAACCCTCGGGCCTCACAATTATATTAATACGGGAATACAATTAACAAACACGAAAATAATTGTATCACTGACAGTCATGCTGACAGTAAGGTATTTGAATTTTCTCCATTTTTGCATCAAGAATGACGTCGTGCGCAGAACAAACGAAATTTGGTCAAGTTATGAGCATATCAGTGTAGTTGTATCATGATAAGAAGCACTACTGTAAATAAATACCACCCTATGATATAAAAATGACAACTTGATAACCCTTGGGCCTCACAATTATAATAATAGGGGAATACAATCGACAAACACGAAAATAATTATATCACTGGCCTTAAGGTATTTGAATTGTCGCCATTTTTGCATCGAGAATGACGTGCGCAGAACAAATGAAATTTAGTCAAGTTATGAGCATATCAGTGTAGTTGTATCATGTAAAGAAATATTCACGTTTTTGTTCAAAAAAGTGTAACCATAATAAAGGATTAAAAAAGAGTTGTGTAGCCGTTTAGCCAATTATACTCATTTGTCAGAACTGTCAGTTTGACACAACGTTGTGTCAGATCATTTTTTATACAAGCATAAATGTCTGAAGAAATAAGTTTTAATGGGCGCATTCAGGGAACCGCAGCGCTTTATTCAAATAGCTGCAGCACTTTATTAAAGCGGGAAAGCATATATTGTTCCCGCTGGATCGCTGAATAGTTCCATCAAGCGATAAAATTAATATAGTTTAGGTTTACGTCTATGGGTTTACGCACAAAATATCTATGGATAATATTAATTATTATTAATATTAATTACAAAATATGAATTACTAAAAATTATGCCACTTTAAGCTTGCGTTTAAAATGTCGATTCAGCGAACGTGAAGCGGTAAAGCGCTGAAGCGCTTACCGCTTCACCTGAATGCGCCCAATGTTGCCGCTTGAAGAAAAAATAATGTCACTCGGCGGGGTATAAAGCTCTTTAGAGCCTTGGCTAACGCCTCAGCTGTGTAAGGTTCTGGGCTCAACAATAATGTTTGCCTTCTACTCATTATAACATAATATACTATTGTCAAACCTACTTTGGCGTTTATAAAAATTAATGAAACATTTCAGAATTTGGAAAAGGGAACTAAATACTTTATGTGTGATGGTTGTTATGAAAAAGCGTGCGCAGCATTGAATTTTAAGTCCACATGTTTGGACACCGAAGATGCTATCTTTCCTTATGTAAGATGTGACGTCGTTATAGACTTGCGAGATATATATTTGAAGAGTAAAAGAAATGAACAGTCAATAAATGTATTCAGAGACCAACAAATTTGTCGGTTATGTATGCTGTTAGTAAGTGGTGAATATATTTCCTTACGTGAAGTGGAAATGTATATGATCCTAATATACATTCCAGAACTGGTAAGTAGTCAGAAGTTAACATCAGTAATGGGAATTGCACTATCAGAGAACAGACATTATGTACTAAAATGTTTTCACAAAGTACAAAATTTAAATTTATGTTTACCCCGTAGTAAATACTATTTTAATTGATATTTTATTTATGATTATGAATCATTAATTAAATAGGCCACGGTTACAAAGAAAGTGTTTATGAAATTAAAAGATCAATTTGAGAAATTTTTACAAGTGTACATAAGTGTGTCTTATAGAATTTCAGTGCCACCAAAGATCCTGTGGTTTGCAAGCCATGTTTCGATTGCCTCGGCATTCATAGCGGTTTTATAAAGAGTTGTCTTGATTTGGAGGACAAGCGAAAACATTTTTGTGACAATGGAGGTGAAAATAGTAGAATGGAAGGGTGTTCTACTGATTTGCGTATTGTAACTAAATATATTCAACTGAAAAATGAAGAAAGTGAGTCGGAAGGGGATGAGTTTTTGATAAAAGCTGAAGAAGTTGAAATAAAATCAGAAGATGAAGAGGCTAGGTAAGGAAAAATGATCAGTGTATTGTAAATATTGTAAGTTTTGTACTCGGTTGTGTATTTACTACAAAATGCAACTTTTTTTTGGTGAGGTTAAAAGTCATAACAATCCTGTTTTCATTTAAGGTGGCTATAAACGTAATCTTAACTGTTGAGATGTAAACTTAATTTCAAAGTAGAAATTGCAAACAGCAATTCATATTATTAGAAAATAGGAAAAACGAATATAAACCACTTGACTGAAATTACCCCCCAGGAGTAGTAGTGGTATGGGGTGGCCAAGACCTGGCAAGCAGGCCACAAGCGGGCCCTTTTTGCCTACCCTTGTCGTACTTTCCCGACCTTCTAATGTAGGTCAGAATATCGGTCCATTCAAGGGAACTGACCTCTTCCCCTTGTAGCTCCTCGGTCCCCCAGACGTCGTGTCTCAGTCTGCCGAAAGCCGCGCATTCTGCCAAGAAGTGGGAAGGCGTCTCGTCGTCCTCCCCACTCGTTAGGCAGATAATGTCTCCCTCAACATCCATCAATGATAGATGTCTTCTAAGCCTGCAGTGACCCGTTAAAACTTCCACCAATTAGTTTAGAGCCTTTCGGCTACGACAACAGCCAGGCCGTCCTGGTCTTGCTTGGCTCCACTATAAAGTTGTGAGCTTGTCTACAGCTCCTACTCCTTCTCCAGCGTTTACTTAGTGTCTCATGAGCCCAATCATTAAGAGCCATGTTGACCTGTCTTCGTGTAATGCCTAAAATCGGTTCTGGTCCCTGGCTGGGTCCCTGAGATTCGAGTCAGACCCGTTCATGGGCCCTTTCGTTCCCTGGGATTCCGCTATGACCTGGTACCCAAACCAATTTGACCTCATTTCCTCTGGCCAGCTCCTCCAGGGTATCTTCGCACTCTTGAACAAGAGCGGATCTTGGCCTTGGAGATGCTAAAGCCTTAAGTTAGCTGCCAATATCTGATTAAAAAAAAAATTGTTTTAAACACTTGTAAAAGTACCCACTATTATTCCATAATTGATTTTCACCACCAATTATTGAGACTTAGCCGCCAATTTCCGTGAAATGGACATTTCACCCAGACAAGAGAAACTAATTATAGGAATCAGTTAAGGAGGCGATGTTTAATGTATTTCACCCATCAAAATGATTTATTCGACCCTAGGGTCGAAAAGTTATATTGGTGGTGAAAATCAATTATGAAATAACAGTGGGTACCTTTACACGTGTTTCCCTTCCCTAAGTTCATCTTTTACTAATATTTCGGTGGAATCAAATATTGGCTGAGATGGTTAATGGAGAAGAAATTTACACTTAAAAATAGCTATATTACAGTTTTTGATTATTTCAATTAGTTTTTATGGGTTTTGAAAGAAATATGCGAAGGGCACCTTGGCACGGTGTCCTTAACCCTGGAGTAGTCGCGCCTGATGCTCAGACAACACTAGTCGCGCAAAGTCTATTAGACTCTGTATGCGTAAGAGTCACTTCTTAATTTTATTATTGTGATTCTCATAATAAATTATTGAAGAAAATACACAAAAACGTTAACAAAGCTTTATTCAACTATAATAATCAAAATAAAAACTACTTTTTGTTTGTATAAAAATAAAAATCCCACTGAATGTGGCAATGACCTAACAAAAACTAGAGCAACTCACAGAAATAAAACAAATTAAAATCAAAACATCTCGACATGAAAAATTTGTTCCCAGATTCGCATTTGTACACGAAAATCACAACATTTTTGCGTGTTTCAGACAAACAAAAGATTTACATTTCTGGCAATAAAACCTAGACTTATTTTTGTTTTTGCACCCCACGCAATATTTTCTGGTGCCTTCTGGTATCTCCTCTACATTAGAAGCAGACTCAGATGTTCCCGCTACATCTTGTCTCCTTTGATGTACAGTCTGTGGTACATTTTTCTGATGAGAACATCTCTGCAAATGTGGTTCAATCAACGTCAATGCTGTTTGTTTTAGAAACACTCTCTGTTTCAAATCGTTTCTTTGATCGGGGTGATTGGAGACATGAATAACTTGACTGTTTACTCCAGCGATGTTCAATAAGGAGAAGAAAATCACCATAGGCCAGCGTCTGCTAATTCGTGCTACATCATATAGTGAACAAAGCTGGTCTACAGAATCGACACCTCCTTTTGTGCCATTGTAGAAAGTTATCATTTCTGGTTTGTTTTTATCACCAGTGGCAGGGTTAATTTCATCACTGTTCTTCTTTCTTTCCTTTTTTCGGAACGTATGACATTATTGTCATATGTTCCACAAATCCGAACAAGCTTGATGTTATTGGACGATGTTTGACATCTGTAAACTCCTTTGGAATTTCCCTCTTATTTTTCCGAATCGTTCCGACCAATGTAAGTTTATGATCTCTTAGCAATTTTTCGGCCAAGGGCACTGAGGTAAACCAATTATCTGTGGTAAGGTTTCTTGATGTTCCGGAAATGGGGGATACTAGACGCACAACAATACTCATAGCGTCAATTTTTGTTTGGAACGGACCTTCAGGCTGTTGTCCTACGTATAGACGACCGTATACGACTGTATACGTCTACACGTATAGACGTATATATGTGTAGAGTCGACCAATGAGAAAAGTTTCAGCCCATACTTGTTTGGTTTCGAAGGTATGTATTGTCTAAAACTGTATCTGCCACGGAAAGCCAGTAGCATTTCATCTATGGTTACATTTTGTGAGATGGAATAATGCTTTCGACAGTTACTTGTGAACATATCGAAAATTTCTCGGATTGGCGCCAGTTTATCTATTTTCTTCCTCTCTTCCCTCGTAGCGCGATCATCAAATCGTAAATGCCTCAAAAGAAAAACAAACCGTTGCTTACTCATTGTAAGCCAGAAAATTTCCACTCCGGTTCCTTTTCTGTCCCATATTTCATCAACACTCAACTTGGAGCTTTTTAGCAACCGTGACAAATATAGCAAGCCAATCAGGGCTTTTATTTCAGTTTTATCTGTTTCCTTACAGTCCCGATCTCTTTTGTAAATCTGCATTTTTGTTCTTATGTAAGCATTTGTATGTTTTACAATGATATCGATCATTTCGTCGTTCACAAAGAGATTCCAGCAGTCGATGGGACTTTTTGCTTGTTTGGCTACACCTCTTGTACCGGGGCGTTGGTTTATTATGTTCCAGGATCGAGTCCTCACTGCTTGATTGGGAGCATGTTTTTTCCATTTTGTTGTGTTGTCTTTGCCCAAATAAAAAGCTGTTCTAGACATTTTTGCTGGTGCTGTAACGAGACTTGTGTCGTCGTCGTCGGAGGAGCTATCTTCTTGGACGGTATCATCATCATCACAACATCATCCTCTAGATCTGATTCCTCATCAATTGGCGCCTCGTCAAGAGTCTACTTCCTCCCATAGGCGCATCAACCTTTGCTGCTCTTTTTCAAAGTCCATTTTTGTCTAAAAATAACTAATTCTAAAGCCTGGCCGTAATAAATATCAAACCTACTTACCAGTTATCGCAGAAAAAAACACAGCACAAGAGGTCGCGTGGAGTCTGAGAGACTCCAGATCACGTTTGACAGAAACTGACTTTTGCACAACCGCCCACAAACACTTGAAATATTCAACTATCCAATAAATTGAGAAGCTACGTGGACGCGCTAAATGGTCGGCGGAAAAATGCGAAAATGGCCGAAGATATTCGGAGCGCGGAGTCTGTCAGACCTACCGCGATTACTCCAGGGTTAAGAATATTAACTGGTTGTGACCATATACAACTTTAATTTGCTTTACTCAAGATTCAAGAATTTCATTGCAATGAAGGTTCCAGTGTTTCTTTAGAAGTAAACCTGAATTCAAAAATGGTAGGGCTCTTGAATTCACCTATTTATTGGGTTATACGAGTTTTAGCGCTTAATATCTCTACTCTGTTTTTAAACTGAGGAGTGAATGAAAAAGCCACACTTACCCAGGAAATACATAACAGGTACTTAAAATATCAGAAGGTATGGGTCCTGTGAATTTGGCTATAACATAACCAATAAAAAACTAATGTCTATGGTGCGCAAAGTGCAAAATTCAACTCATTCCCACTTTAGAAATGGAGTATTGTAGTTAGTAGTCATGGTCAACTTCGGGGTTATTCTTTTCCTTAACCTACAAGTTGGAAATAGTTAAATCTATTATCACTTGTAGCTGATACTACTTGATGTGGAAATAACAAGATTCCATCGTCACAATTTGTATACATGGTATATGCCATATAGAGATGGGCAAATGGTAAAATACCAGTTGGTTAAAGTACGGAATTTTGAAATGTACTGTAAATAATAAATAAGAAATTCTCAAATTTTCCGCCGATTTTAACCTTCAAACTTCAACATATTTTTTATTAATAATTTAATGTTTCAACTTGCAGAAATAGAATATCGAGCAAAATTAGGGGATTTTTCAAATATATCATTTTGGGATGTATCTAAAGATATACCGGGATATCCAAAAATTATCTTGGTCAAGGGTGGTTGTGGAATGTAAAACGTGCGTCTTATTTTATTTCAGCACAATGACTTGACAGATTCTGACACAACAAAACATATTCAAAAATTTAAAGTAAGACACACGTTTTACATTCGACAACCACCCTTGACCAAGATAATTTAAGATATCCCGGTATGTGCTGTACTATGGTGGAAAGGTTTTTCCCGCAATAATTATTGAAGGAGATTGCAATGCGTCTTCTTAATATCTAGCTGCAACTGTCAGCTGTGAAACAAATTTTAAACATCATGCAAATATCAAAACAAAAAAACGTAATAGACTAACGGTATGTAGAACTGAAAAATTAGTATTCGTCGTTCAGAGGGTAGATCTCTATATTTGTTTGTACAGTGAATTTTTTATATTTTTTTCAGTGAAATGTTAAAATGTTTTGTTTTGCCTCAGTTTTAATCTTATATTATAGTACAGTATTATTGAGTATTGGGTGAGTATTTAGCCCAGGGATCACTTGCACGGTGCATCTTAATTATATCTACCTATCGAGTCACTAACAGAAAAAACTTATGAAAGCTTAATAAATATTACTATTATTTTGTAAAAACCTATGTTTTTGGTATTTTTCTTTGCAAGCTCTTGTCATAATAAAGCCAGTCAAAGCAAAAAAAAAAGTTTGGAAAATTTTGGGAACTTTCGAAGGTAAATTATACTGTTAATTTTGAATTTTCCATAATTTACCCATCTCTATCTACAATTGGAATATCTTAAGTATTTTTTGACAATTTACATATTCATTAATGTAATGAATTAAGAATAACCACAGATATTTCTTTGAAATTAACACCGAATGATTGGACGCTCCCATTTTTCCTTTTCGGGACATTTCAGATAGGTGCATGTATATTTCGTAACCGTAATGTTTACATTAAATTTGTCAGTAACTTAATTCAGTCTTGCATATTATTGGGATTTTATTTCGTTTTATAATGTCTGAATCCATTTTGCATTTTTCAGATTGCAGTCATCACAAGAGCTGAAGTTAAATGAATTCTGTCTCGATAAGAGAAATGGAAATTGTAAGAGCATGTTGTCGGTTAACATTGATTTTGAAATAGAAGAGTACAACTATAATTCACAGAACAAATATTTGAAAAATCACATGTTGACACATAAAGATCCCTCAGAGATAGAATGGTATAAATGTGATTTATGCAACTACAAGTCAAATCGGAAAGGCTCTTTGAAGACTCATATGCTGGCACATAAGGGTCCTTCAGAGAAAAAATTCTACAGATGTGATTTATGTGACTTTAGGTCAAAGTACAAAAGCACTTTAAAGAATCACACACTGACACATAAGGATCCTTCAGAGATAAATTGGTATAAATGTGATTTATGCAACCATAAATCAAAGCAGAAAGGCGATTTGAATATTCATATGCTGACACATAAGGATCCTTCAGTGATAAAATGGTATAAATGTGATTTATGCAACCATAAGTCAAAGTACAAAGGCGCTTTCAAGATTCACACACTGACACATAAGGATCCCTCAGAGATAGAATGGTATGAATGTGATTTATGCAACTATAAATCAAAGCAGAAAGGCAATTTGAAAACCCATATACTGACACATAAGGATCCTTCAGAGATAAAATGGTATAAATGTGATTTATGCAACCATATGTCAAAGTACAAAAGCGCTTTCAAGATTCACACACTGACACATAAGGATCCTTCAAAGATAAAATGGTATAAATGTGATTTTTGCAACTATAAATCAATTCACAAAAATAATTTAAATACTCACATGCTGACACATAAGGATCCTTCAGAGATAAAATGGTATAAATGTGATTTATGCAACCATAAATCAAAGCAGAAAAGCCATTTGAAGAAACATATACTGACACATAAGGATCCTTCAGAGATAAAATGGTATAAATGTGATCTATGCAACCATAAGTCAAAGTACAGAAGTGCTTTCAAGATTCACACACTGACACATAAGGATCCTTCAAAGATAAAATGGTATAAATGTGATTTTTGCAACTATAAATCAATTCAGAAAAATAATTTAAATACTCATATGCTGACACATAAGGATCCTTCAGAGATAAAATGGTATAAATGTGATTTATGCAACCATAAGTCAAAGAATAAAGGCAATTCGAATACTCATATGCTGACACATAAGAATCCTTCAGAGATAAAATGGTATAAATGTGATTTATGCAACCATAAATCAAAGCAGAAAAGCCATTTGAAGAAACATATACTGACACATAAGGATCCTTCAGAGATAAAATGGTATAAATGTGATCTATGCAACCATAAGTCAAAGTACAGAAGCGCTTTCAAGATTCACACACTGACACATAAGGATCCTTCAAAGATAAAATGGTATAAATGTGATTTTTGCAACTATAAATCAATTCAGAAAAATAATTTAAATACTCACATGCTGACACATAAGGATCCTTCAGAGATAAAATGGTATAAATGTGATTTATGCAAGCATAAATCAAAGCAGAAAAGTGATTTGAGGAAGCACATGTTATCACACAAAGATCCTCCAGAAATTGAATAGCATGAATGCTCCGTATGCGCCTTTAAATCAAAGTGGAAACATTCTTCAGCCATACGATCATATAAATGGGATTTATAAACAAACGTGTATGACATAAAGCGAAAGAAAAAGGTTTGAAAGTGCACCTCTTGAAACATAAGGATCCTTCAGATCTACAGGGTATCCCAAATATGATTCACAATCCCCTTATCTCGGAACTTATGAAAGATAGAGAAAAAGTGTACGAAAGTGTAAAAATATGAAACTTTATTGTTTTTTTATATAATATTTCAATTAACTAGTCTCATATACACAGGGTAAAGGTAGTAAACATATTTCTGCATTAATTAGTATAAAAATATTCAAGGGGTACCATTTGAACTTTTTATGAAAATGTACTTCAAAAGTCTGATATTGGTTCTAAGATTCCGGACACCCTGTAGTAAGTAATTTTAAATTTGATGTATGCCAGTTAAACTGAACTGTTTTGTGTTCACTATCACCAAATTTCAAAAACATAAGGTATTGTTATGGAATAAATTCGATTAAAAAATGTCTGTATCGCTCAATTTTTTACAAAAATGGGAAATATCTTGAAAACTATACATTTTTAACAGTTAATACCTTATATAAAACTGATCTAGAATTTTATAGAAAATCCAAAAATGTCATAATATATAGGGCATTCCATTTGAAAAAGTAAAGTTGATATCGGTATCTGAAAAACTGCACATCCTGTGTATATGAGATGAGTTAATTAAAAAAAATAATAAAAAACCAGTAAACTTTCATATTTACACATTTTCTCTATCTTTCATAAGTTCCGTGATAAGGGGGTGGTGAATAATATTTGGGACACCCTGTATATTGCTACAAGTGTGATCTATGTGACTCTGTGAAGGTACAAAAATAATTTGAAGAGTATTCTGATGCTTAGAGCTGCTTGAGAAATCAGTTTCGATTTACGTGACTAAGGCAAAGCGCAAATCAATACAAAACATTCAAAACATAAAAGCTTTACAAAACATTTTTTAAAATATTATATGGCATATTCTCTGATTCAAAGTAACGAGGAGGAAGCATTAACTTCAATTATCATTGCTGCAATATTAGCAACCCAGTGAAGCTCATTTTTGACAAAACACATGGTGTTATAAATAAATCCTAAAATATGTTGGGTGTTTGCGGTTTATTTTCCAGGCGGCATATTCCCAAAAGTCGGAGAGCAAATTCGACTGACCGTCCTGGTGTGCACTAAATGCGAACTGTCATAGTTCCACGTGTTTGGGTGATTAGAGCATGCTCCCAGTATCGATTATTTTCGTGTTCCGCTGGGCAGAATCGGCACGTGGGCACTTTTAAATTTGACTGGACTGATTTTGCTCCCTCAAGATTCAAACTTTCTGCTCCGTGATTATCCACCGGTCTAGCATTCTAGTTTATAAAAAAACATGACGGAAGATTAGGTTATGTTTTTTAAATTTATTATTATTCGAATATAGCAGTGAAAGACTTATTTATTTGCATGTATAACTTCCAAAAAGAAGAGGGCAAAAATACACACCATAATTTTATTGACACCGTTAGTAAATATAGGGATGGAGAGGTTAATTACGTGAATATAGTTTCATTGTTAAGTAAACACAAATTTTCTATTGTCTTTTCATTTTCGTCCAAGACAATTTTTTTAAATATATTTTCAGACATCTCATGCAGTCTAATTTTATGTAATTTTTATTAGCCACGTATAAGGAAATTAGGCTTGAATCATATACTTATGTTATAGGCATATATTTTATATTATAAGGATTTAAAATCAAAATCAAAACAAAAGAAAAACAGCATGGTAAATAAGTTCAAAAATAGAAAATGCAGACCAGTCGAACAGATTTTTTATACCGAACTTGGAAAATCGAATGGTGCGGATGCAGTCACGTGATTGTTACCATCGACTGGGGGCCAGATCAAAAGCAAACCGAAACTTGGTGCGAACAAATGGCCAGTGCTTCTCAGCCGAATTCACTATTATTGAATTATTCAGCTCAACTATACTATAAATAAGCTTTAGCTTTTAGGCTTTAGCCTTTATCACATAACACCTACAAACCTTTATAAGGTAGATAGTTGCTAAATATTACCTTGTAAACAACCATTTATTTATTTACGGATATCCTAAGAAATTATAGCAGACAACAAATTTATTTGAATACAGCGATTTGTAAGGCAGCAACTAATAGAATGGTTCAAGTACTAAACTCTTTTGAATAAACTTGAACAGGGATTGAGTGGCACCTCACGTTATTGTATACCATTACGAAAACCTTCTCTTGTATTTATCAGGTCGCTGATTACACGTAAAAGTAGTAATATTTATTATTCTTATGTGGATAACTTTGTAGTAAATATACATTATGTATCATTGTAGACTTTTTTTTATTACACCACCTGTAAAATAATACAGGAAACCCGAAGTATTAAAATTAAATATTCAAAGTACTGTATCAAGACAAACTTCTAAAGTTTGCACCAAAAACCACTGTAAATAAGCAATAAAATAAATTGACTGAATTTCATTCACAGGGTTTTTTTTTCAGTTTTATACAAAATTGTGTATCAAAAATATTACAAATCATATTTCGTATTATGTCTAAATCAAATAATTATTATAATAAAATTTAAAAGAAATTAAACGCTAAACTAGCTTTTTTCTAATCATTATCAGTTAACGCTTGAAGGTTTGAATGATAAAAATTTCTACTGAGGCCGAGTCTAGGATCGAATACATCTGGGAAAATTGCATTCGACATACAGAAACAATAATTGCAGATTGGTATGAATGAGAGCAACATATTAACTGTGTTTCTAATATTGAACCAACGATAATTGATCCTTGTTTCTTTGAATCAGAGAATATGTCGTATAATATTGTTAAAAATGTTTTGTAAATTTGTTTTCAACACACTACAGCTCTTTTAAAATCAATCCCTAATTACTACTATTCATGGATGTATGTTAATTGAATCTAATTTGAGTAATAATTATGGAAATTAGATTAAAGTAAGAATACTATTTTTCTAACAAATCGATCAGCAGATGTTAACTGAATCACAATAATTTGTAGGTATAGCTATGTATGTATAAAATATAAAATGCTGTGTATAAAATTGCTAAAACTTTAATAAACATTTTTTTAAGGTTATTTTGTTCAGAAAATAAAATATAATAATTACTTAATAGTATACAATCTTCTAAAATCTATCTATTTCGATAATATTGAGACATCACTGACGTAGTTTTCCACATAACACCAAAACACTAAACTGTACTCGACCCCCCACGTTTCACCAACTTGGTTGGAAAAACGCGCGTCGAGTGCAGTTTAGTGTTTTAGTGTTATATGGAAAACCACGTCACTGATATCTTCACACCAAAGGTTCCAACCCCCTTCAAGAATATTGAGACATGCAAAGACGACTACAATAGTTTGGAAAATTTGGAGGTATCTTTGCATATTTGAATTATCCGCGTAGATAAGGTAACGAACTTCAGTGGCTTTAACTAAACAGAAAACGTTAACACTAAGTTTATTTTGAAAATTTGTCATGAATGACATGAGGATTTTCAGAAGCCCAAAAGTGAAGATTACGCCTGTTGAAAATACCTTTTCTGCTCAATTTTGATTCATCTGTCCAAATGGTTCTACGCAAAAAATCAGGTTCTTGTGTTCTAGTAAAAATCATTTCACAAAGTTGTACACATTGTTCAGCATCTCCTGGTGGAAGTGCAGAAACAAGGTTGAACTTGAATATATGGAGAGCATTACTTTTTAAAATCCTTTGGATAGAAGATCTGAAATGCCTAAATCCTGTTCTGCAGCACGAATTGAGGATTCGGGATGGGCATGAAAATACGCCAAAACATTGATTACCTCTATCCTTCATCTGAGATTAGACTTTGGCAAAACCCTTAGCTGCAGAAATCCGACCATTTTCTAACTGATTTCTTAAAATTTTTCTTAATATCTTTCTACTCATTGTTGGTAAATTAGGGTATCGCTCACTAAATACTTTGCAAGTTCTATTCAGTATCTTGTTACATTCGCCATGAATAAATAATTAATTTAGTGTCAGCATTTGAATGTCAGTGTTTTCATTTTCCATTTTTTAAATATAAACAATACTTAATTAAACCACCTCTATAGGTGTTAGTGACAGATTAACTGTTTGTTTTGATATTCGGCAAAGAATTTCACAGCCATCCTCGCAAGAAATTAATTTTAGGTAATTACACAAAAAACAGTAGATCACTTATAAACTAGAAGAGATAGGTAGGGAATCATGATACCGTTCGAAAGCGAATAATATTGTTCACCAGACTATGGAAAAACATACAGGGTTCCATTTGAAAAAACTAACTTATGATGGTTTGAAGTTAACTTAACTCGCATTAAATTTCCACCACGCTGTTGCAATTAAGCCATCTTGAAAGTATGGGTGGGAAGCTTAGGGGTTTAGCTATCCCTCCTATAAATATTGTCGCTTTATCTTTCTTACTGTAAAATACACACAGTTTTAAGCTAGTTATTGTTTCTCTTAATTTTTTTGAAAAAAAAAATAAATAAATATCTCGCAAACAATTAATTTTAGGAAGAAGGAAACTTGATGAAAGTCCACCTAAAATTTTAAGTACAATCCAAAATTGCAATAATATATGTATAGGGTGTTTCATTTAAAATAAGCAAGTTGATGGCGACTTCCGGTATAAACGGAAGAGCTATGTGGGTACCATTATTTTATTTGATTAAGATATACCCGAAAACCTGATATCCCAAATTTTCTAAATTCAAATCGAAGTAGTCTGAAATATTATTATGAGTGGTCACCGTGAGACAATATGTACTTGTACGAATTTCGGGAGAACGGTACAAGATAGAGTAAAATTGCACATATACTATTTTGTAGAGCACAAAATATATTAAAAGAAAGACTAATGGGAGGGTATTATATGCACAAAGATAAACAAAGCACAAGGTTTAAAAATGTGGAGTTTTATTAATGCAGTCAAAATTGTATTCTTTTTTTCTTAACCAGTTTAATTTATTTACTTTTTATATATCAGTACCTAATGCTTGCATAAAATCAATCAATCTTCAAGTAAAAAAATATCCTTATATCTAACCAAAACCTTACGTTTAAAGGATTGGAAAGTAACGTCCATAAAATATATCAAATATGCCAAAATAATGGCTTACCCAAAATTTAAAAAATATTTACATATGCTAGTTTATTATTGTCCATAGTATTCGGACTTTTATATTTAAAAAACCTCATAATATTAAGGTTACTAATATTTAATTTTAAATAATTTAAATTAGACAAGTTCACCAATTTATTAACATTTTCCTGGATTGTTACACCGTTCTAGACGGTATTTACAAGACACACAATTTAAAGTAGGTACACAATCTACAGTCTGAGTCACCCAGACAGCTCACCCACTTTTCAATGTCTTATTTTTATTTTAGAAAAAAATTAACATATGGGTACGAAATGGTTTGTTATTGGCTAAAATTTAGACACATTAATTTATGTCCACGGTGTTTTAATTTCTGGTGACATTAAAGTCGGCATTTTTTTTAAATGGAGATGCATAGTTTTTTTTTAATTATCAGAAATCGCATGAAGAGAGCTTTCCAAAAATATAATATAGTTGCTATCTGCTTCCATCCATTTTTTAATTATAGCTACTTAAATTTTGAAAAATTAGCCATGCTATTCATATTTTTCGCACAAGTTACAGACTGTAGATACATAAAAATACAACACATAATTATAAAAAGTATGATATCCAATTCCAATCCTTTAAACGTAAGGTTTTAGTTAGATAAGGATACTTTTTACTTGGAGATTGTTTGATTTTATGCAAGCATTAGGTATTGATATTTAAAAAGTAAATAAATTAAACTGGTTAAGAAAAAAAAAAGAATAAAATTTTGACTGCATTAATAATAATATCTCTACCCCTCATTCTAATCACAAGGATTAGCCCTGAAGTCTGAGACTTGTGTGGGAGAGGGGGCGGCATATTATTATTTCGCGGGCCGCATTTGCGCCTCAGGAACGACTTACGTTGGTAGGCCCTAACCACCATTCAGTGCTGGAATGAGGGAAACCTGGAAAACCTCATTAATTAGGGGGACAAGTCAAACATCAACTGATTTTAATCTCTCACATTAACACCAAGTTGACATTCTTCCCATCCTAGGCCATCGCCAGGATGATTGCCAAGCCATCCCTGCGAATAAGCCTTGATCTACGAGAAAACAATTTAATGAAAAATTGTTGGCGGAATGGGAATTAGAACCCACGACCTCTGGGTTGAGCGATCGAGACGCTAAGCCCTGAGCCACCGACCCGATATTATATAATAAAACCCCACATTTTTAAACCTTGTGTTGTGTATTCTTTGTGCATGTAATACCCTCCCATAGTCTTGTAGTACATTTTGTGCTCTACAAAATAATCTTGTACCGTTCTCTTGAAATTTGTAATGAAAACCTAGAGGAACAAATTTCGCAGTAAGAATAATGTATTTAATAGCTCAGCTTCGCGAAATTGAAACATTTTATAGTTTGAAGTTATAAAACGAATCTTAACGAACACCTTTTGTTTGAGATTTGTTTTGTAATTGTAAGAATAGGTACTGTTACAGACGAAAAACGCACAAAATGGGCGCCCGTAATGAAAAGCACTCTGAGAGTGACGTCATGCGCGCGGCAGACGAAAACGACACTGAGGATTCGGCCTTGGTTTATGATTACTTCGACTATTAGGCAATCCACTTCTCACTTCGCGAGTTCTTAGATCACAGCAATCACAGTTTACCATAACACATAAATATGTTTTATGTGCTTACTAGTACGTCAAACCCGCTATTTTTTGATAGCAGCTATTGCTGCTACTGCTAATTTTATTTGGAATTTAAAAATAGCTGCTATTTTATTAGCAGCGTTGGCATTGTTGTTAATTTGGTTAAACGGGGCTATATTCACCATGATTACGATTGCAGATTCCAGCCATAAATAAAGTTTAACTATTAATTTATGTTTTACCTTTCGGATCAAAATAAATGTTTACATTTCAAGTTCTGACATGATTTTTAAATTATATAAAAATATTAATTCATGTTTGATAAATAGAAAATCAGGTAGGTATATGTTGTTCATCTCAAACGAACTACTTACTAGGTATGAAATAATGTTTACCTTCTGTTTATTATTCATTACTTCGATAACACCTACAATTTTTTTGCTAAAGGGTGTATAATTCTGTGCTAAAAGTAATAAAAACATTGCCTGACGCCTCACCTTGTTCTTCACTTGCACTCGGCTCGATTAGCCTGGCGATCCGCATAAACTTGGCGTATGGCATAGCGTTTAGCAGCAGCGAAGCGATTAACATACAACAACAACTGCTAAATAATTAGCAGCTATTTTTCTTGAGCTAATAGCAGCTGTTACTGCTACTATCATTTAGCAGTTAAAAAATAGCAGACTGCTATTTAGCTGTGACCTGTGACTAAAAATAATGTATTTGCAATCTTCCTGAGAAAAACTTCAAACTACAACGATAGTTTTAGTAAGAAAAAGGCATTACTTATATAAATTGATATCGTGTGGAAAGGGAAAGTATATTTTTGTTGACAGAAAATCAATTGCAGAATAAACCATGCACTTTTTGCTTAATAGTTGGAAAATGGTGTAACCCTGATTTACGGCATTTCAGGTCCTTATATTCAGGGAAACACAGAGCACAGCTGCGGGTCCGCCATTGCCGGTGCCGAGGACATCACATAAAACATTAATTTAATTTGTTTTTCTTCAACGGTGAACGAGTACCTATATTTGAATTTAATAGTTGGGCTTTGTACCGTATTGAAAACTCAAAATGCCCCGAAGAAACAAGAAAAGACAAGGGGTAAGTAAGTATTTTCGCTGTTAAAAAAATTTTAAAATCTGAAATGTGGGGTCATTTAAAGCTTTGAAAAACTAGTTGCTTCAAGTTTCACGTTCATTTATTTTTGTATAGTTTGCACATTTGAAACATCTGTTATCAGTGACAGAAATATACTTGGTTATATCTATAAAAAGAATGGTAAACTCCATATTATGGTATTTGGTGCCACTGAATTTTTAGAATATTAAGCCAGAATGCTTTTAATAAAGAAAAAGACGTTATTATAAATATCTTAAGGGCGAATAATTGTCCTATTGACTTTGTTGAATAAACATTTATAAAAATTTCAAATGGACAAAATACTAATATTCCCAGAATAAATAGGGAAAATCCAATAATAACTATTACCGTTCCATATATTACGGAAATATCTGTAAGACTCAAAAAACTTGGTAATAATTTTAATATAAGAACAACATTTAAAATGAAAAACACTTTAAGATCAATACTTACAAAAACAAAACCAATTAATAATGATTAAAATTCAAAAAATTGTATTTACCAGATTTCTATGAGATTGTGGTAAATATATTGGTGAGACATCTAGACCACTACAAATAAGGGTCCGTGATCATGAAAATTTTGTTAAGGATTACCAAGTTGATAGGTATACATTAGTAAAACATGTATAGAACAACGGTCACCGAGTTGATTGGACAGGCTAAAATTATACAAAAAGAAAAATCAGTTGATAACTGTATCTTATCAGAAATAATATTCTTGGGTCAAATGGGCGGCTTCCTCTTCCTCTACTCCAGAAGGATGTTACCAGTTGACCAATTAATAATAACATAGTGACCAGTGCATGTGATGACATTTTGAATTAAAAATGTCAATCTAGTTTTTTATCATACAAACTTTCTACTGTTGAGTCGAGGATCGACTGGAAACTTTTAGAAAAAAGCTAATTAAGTGTTTAATTTCTTTTAAATTTTATTATAATTATTTTATTTAGACAATTAATAATAATAAAGTTTTATTGAACCAATATACAATCACAATGAGATAATCTAAACTTACTGTATCTTACAAAGTTAAATAAAACGCAGAATCACAGAAGATGTCTTGGTGAAACAGTTTGTATGTGAGAAAAAAATAAAAAATTTATTTTTTAAAATTTTTTTTCTTATATAAATTTAACCCTGTATTTTGTTAATAAATTATTTGTTCATTAAAGTAAACAAAAGGAAAGAGAAAGGTATATTAAATATTATATTTTTGAAATCAGAAAAAATAAGCTTTTTATTGATACAACACCCAACTATGGTTGCCGTTAAAAAAAACATAACTTTTTTTTTTTCTCAAAAACTAAGATGCCCGTAAAATTTTCAATATCACCGCTGAATTTCACGTAAAAAACACTATCACACAGTATTTTTATATTATTTGTATCTTCTATAGTTTTCGATATTCGAGTTTAAAAATATTGTCGATTTTCAGTTTTTCCAAAATATCTCGAAAAGTTGAAAATTAAAATGAAATCTGAAGGAGGCACTGAATTCCTTTTGTAATTCTGCCCAATTTTGCTTATTTAACCAATTCTCTATCTCCACTATTAACAAAGTTAGCCATGTCAGGAGATAGATAATGGGCACCCTGTATAGTTTTTTTTTATTTATGCAGTTAAGGATATCCTTTGTCATCCATTCATTTTTATATTTTATTTTGTCCCTTCTTGTAATTGTTTTTGTATTTCTTACTGTTGCCTTAGGGGCGTTCATTTCAGAATAAGCATCAAAAATAAGTTTATAGTTTATGTATTTTTTAGTAATCCATGTAATATTTCTTTGATTCATATTGATATTTTTTAAATTGATGTGAAATTCAAAATATGACATGTAATATTACACAATTTTGTATAAAACTGAAAAACCACTAATTAATTTATCAAATATTTATTTAATCGCATATATCGCATAAACAGTGGTTTTTTGAGGCAAACTTTAGAAGATTGCCTTGAAGACAATGAATTAAGCCAAAATCTGCAAGATCACTAGATCACAAGTACGGTGTTATCATTTTTGCCGGTAGCACGATTTAGTCAATAATGATTAAGCCATTGGATAACTCCATTTATAGTCTGCTAGCCCTACTCTATTTTTGGCTATTTTTCCACAAAGAAACAAACAATGATGGTCACTAGTCCATTAAAAATATGAAAATCCATAACATAATGGATTTTCTTATAGGGCGGATTTGATGCGACTTTTATACTGTTACTTCTTCAGGGGTTCTAAAGATAAATGAGACTTTTATGCAACAGTAAAAATCTTTATTCAACACTTCAAACACAATACAACACGTCTTGTACAATATCTAAATAATTACACATGGAAAACACTTCGAAAACCGCATTCATTTTACTTAAGTATTGCTTCTTCTCTTGATCGCTGTTCTATTAAGACTGACTTCTTCGCCGGCACACCGCGGCCTTTATATAGGTAGGTAAACTAGGCTTCTAGATCCTCGTAGAAATTTCCATTGAATACACGAGTAATCCGCATACTAGGGCAGTTCAATAAATAATCGACAGCCAAGTTATACGAGGTATATTCGATGAGTATTGCTAGTGACATCCAGGAAATGTGGGCAAATGGCCTATCTCCCTTATTTGAAGGCCTAGAGGGTTGAGACTTCGCCCTTGGGGGGTGTCCCTGACACCCCCAGGGGCAGTGTTGCCAGATTGTGCATAATTTCCCTAAGGTTGAGGAAAACGTAGATTTGGCAACGTCGCACTTGGGCTACTAGTAGATAAAAAATCTACTTTTTTATCTACTACTAAGTACTACTAAAATCTATATAAAGAAAATACTTTTAGAAATAATAAAAATTAATTAATTATATATCTAGGCATTACTTGGAAAATAGTAGCAGCCTATATCCAGGGTTTTTTAATGCAACTCTTCTTCAGAAACGTGAGATGAACAACATTGTTTTTTTTCCAGAAGAAAAAAACTCACAATTCCCAAATGACAAAGAATAAAACCCCAGCAGCAACATCTAAAATGGAGACAAAGCCTGTGGAAGCTTCTACAGATCCCGAAAACAATATTACCCATTTTATGTCTTCAGTTATAAATTCCGAGCAGACCGAAAGTCAGTATTCAGCTCTTGATATTCCAACCGAGTCTGATACTTTTAACACTGTACCTTATGAGCTAAGCGGAGACTTCACTGATAGTAACTGCATATTTTCTTCAAATAATTCAGCAGAAGGTGAAATATATGCGGCAGATGTGCCGTCTAAACAGTTGACAAATAAAGAAAATCTGTTGATTTTCTTTACTATAATTGAAAAGTTGGCCAAATTGCTAAAGTCAGGAAATGGAAGTCGATTAATTACAATTTTTGAGAAAGTTTTACATGTAACGGAAGATGAAAACGCTGAAAAAGTGTAAGTATTAGCTTCACATTTTATTTTAAAAGGGTGAAGAAGTATCCCCCTTCCCCCGTCAACTTTTTAACTGATTGTGAATGGAGAGGTCGATTAATTTACCTAAAATGAACACCGTGTGCCTAAATGGTGGATAGGATGTCGAGGATTATTGCCTCAGTAGCCGGCCCTCTCACCGGATCTCTATCTCTTGGACTTTTTTTAGAAGTTACTTTAAATACAAGAGCCATTTTAAATTTGAGGTGTAACTCGGTAAAAAAGTCCAAGGGACCCTTATGTTTACCTAATATGTCTATGTTTGTTTTCAGCAATAAGATATTTGAAATAATGCATACATGTATGACAAATATAGAAGATTGTAATTTAGAGTATTTACTACATTTCCAGGAAACGCTAAAAGGTATGATAAGTATTTCGATAAGGAACGATATATAAATCTAATAATATTGTAGGAATAACTTTTCCAAGGGAATTGAGGAAATTGTTTATAGACAAATCTATGATAACAGACCTATGGGTTCGGTTAGGTAATATGATACACTGTTTATTACATTTTTTAATTCTATTGTTGACTTAATGGGAGTTTTATAAGGATTTCTTATACCCAAGTGTATCTTTTCCTTTTCTTTTTCTTTTCCAAAATATTTAGATTTTTGTAGAAAAAAATATCTGCACTCATCTGTTTGAAATTGTCAAATTATTCGAATCATATATTATTTGGAAATATTTCTGTCTGCTCTTTATTACAGTAAATTTTTCAGGGGAAGGTGCCTTTGGTGAGGTGACTATAGGATGTTTAAACAAATCCAATGATTCAGTGGTTAAGGTGGCTATAAAGCAAACGACTCGTATGAGTTTTGAGAACGTGCTTATGCAGGAGGCACGAGTCATGTCGCAATTGGACCACGAAGATCTCATAAAACTGTTGGCAGTTACGAAAAGTGACGGATCGACCAGACTTATCCTGGAACTCATGGATTGCGGAGATATCTGGCAAGCTATATTTGAGGTATGTAAAAAATGTTTATAAATACTCTTTTATTGATTTACATTTTGTAGATATAATTTTGTGGCATACAAATTTAATAAAATAATGCGCAAGAATGAAAAAAAAAATAGTAATCATTAAATTGTGACAGTTAAACAAATTATATCAAATATAAACTAGGAATGCCGACGGGTACCCTATAACAATTCGGTACCCGGTTCCCATTTTAGTACCCGATAACCTGTTAAAATACCCGATAATGCTCTAAGCACATTATATACACTTACCACAAGAAGCCAAACTTCAATAACGGTTATTTTTTAATATATTTTTCTTTTAATCTGATTCAGTTATTGTTATTAATATTAGTTAATACTAATTATTACCCTAAAATATTAATATTTGCTATGTTGAATGCTGAGTTGATCTCGCGTAATAGGTCAATAACGGGTAATTGACGGGTATACTGGGTTATTAACGGGTAGCAAGTAATTAACGGGTAGAGGGTAGTAAAATTAACGGGTATCGGTATACCCGTTATATAGTGTGTAATATAAAAGTGTTAGTAAACATTTGATAGTAGCCTATACAGGAGTGTAATGACGAGCGACAGTAGATACAAATCTCAATCTAATTTAGATTTCATATTTTTGTTTCAGTCTCATATGTCACCTTAGATATTAATAATAATAATATTTTTCTTTACACCTCCTTCTAATCACAAGAATTAGCGCGGAAATCTGAGACTTGTGTGTAAGATGAGGCGGCATATTATTATTTAGTAGGCCGCATTTGTGTCTCAGGAATGACATACGTTGGTAAGCCCTAACCACCATTCAGTGCTGAAATAAGGAAACCTCATCACTTAAGGGAATAGTCGACATCAACTGATGTAAATTTTTCACACTAACACCAGGCTGACGTTCTTCTCATCCAAGGAATCCTACGAATTGTCTGATCGAATGGGGATTCGAAACCACAACCTCTGGGTTAAGCAATTAACACACTAAATTCTAAGCTACACAGACCCGATATTAAAAAAATGCCATATTTTATTAGAATATACACCGGGTTTCCCATGTCATCTGACTAATAGCAATTAGCATGGGTGATTACTTCATTGAATTTTATATTGCCAAGGCACACTATAAGAAATATTGCTAACATAATCGATAGTAATCATCGCCAAACACTTCTGATTATCAAAATGCTGAAGCGAAATGCTTCTTTAATTAAAATATCTTCCAAAATTAATTTTAGGTTAATTATAACAGTTTACATAGCTGTTTTAGCGCACTAAATTTGGAGTCCCATGGTGGCTTAATGGTAGGAGACGCGGGCTTCAGGCAATCGAGGTAACATTTTTTTTAATATTACTTTTTGATTAAGTGTTTGCTTATTCGAATAAATATGAACTAATTTTTAAAAAAACTCATAATTTTAGAATTATAGTTCCAATTAAACGAACCAATTAAAAACATGTTTTATTTATTTTTTTGATAAGTAAATATTGTAACTTTAAAGATAAATATAATAACAACTAGGTACTGAGAATAAACGATGTTTATTCGAATAAGTAAACACTAATAATTTGTAATTAATTAAAAAGTAAATTAAAAAAAGTTGTCTCTGGTGGGATTTGAACCTGCAAAATTTGAAAGACTGCCGCCCAACCAGTTAGTCTACCAGACAATTTAAAGTGCGAGCGCTAACACACTTATGTAAACTACATCTATTAACTTAAAACGAATTTTTACTGATATTTTAGTTTTTTTGGTAATCAGAAGTGTTTGACAGCCAGTACTATCGATTCCGTTAGCAATATTTCTCATAGTGTGCCCTGGGAATTAAAATTCAATAAAATGCAATAGCCCATGTTAATTGCCATTAGTCAAATGAAATGGGAGAGCCGGTATAGTATAACCCGTTATACTATACTTCATTTAGAACAAGGTGTAGTGGAGGATACAAGATAAAAAACTTGATACAGAACAAGAATAAAATATACATAATTCATTCATTATGAAATCTTGGATTTTTTTAAATTTTCATTTAGAAACTATTAGGGACTCTCTACAGCGACCACGTGATCTGTTGTGACTCGTGCCTAATAATATTTTACAAAACTGATCCAAGCTCTTAATGAAGTTTATCATATTATTCGATTCAGAACGTGTTCAGATCCTCTCTGGTAGAAGTTGTGTTGTTGTTGGTAGGCGGCGCGGTTACCCGCAGCACTCAGGTCTTTCGCGGCAGCCATTGTGGCTGCCGCTAGTCGGGAGCTATTGGAAGAGACCCGTGCTATGCGCATATGCGTGCGCATATGCATGCGTGCTATGACCCGTTCCAAAGGAAGCTCTCTAATATCCTGGGGCAGGAGAAATGCTGCACCCAGATGTTTGTGTCTCTTGACCATAAAGCAGGCACAGCGACAGAAGATGTGAATGGAGTCCTCGTCATCGTGTCCGCAAAACCTGCACCCTCTAGTGTCACTAAGGCCGATAGTGTTAAGGTGCTTGTTAAGATGTCCGTGACCCGTCAGCAGTCCTGTGACAATCCTTATGCTGTTACGACTTAGCGCAAGTATTGATCGAGTTGCGTTTGACCAAGGCCCTTTAATTAAGAGCCTGGCATGTCGCAGCCCAGTCCCGTTTGTCCGTTCTTCCTCTGATCTATCCTTGATCCAGTTACCAATAGACCTTGCTACATAACTAGGCGGAAGCCCCAGCACTGGTTCGGGCCCTGTAAACTGTCTGGTAGAAGTTATCCTTTGCAAAATATCGAGTACCTTATCCTTTCCCCATCTGGACGGGTACATAAAATGTTTTTTGTCTTTCTATCAGTTCATCATCCTCAAAATACAGTGCCACTCTCACTGTGGCATCATCTGCTTGTATAGATGATATTTTAACAGCAATGCTCCGTATTGAAGCGCCTTTCTTGGTATATACCTAGCAAGCCCCAGTTCCTGTCCGATTATTGATGGGGAGCGAAGAGATTTTAAACATTTTAACTAACTGGTACACCGAACAACAATAGATCACAGGGTGGTGGTAGAGGATTTTAGTTCTAAGATTATTCACGTTCGAATGTAACTGATACTCCTGTTTCTTTTAGGATCTCGTAATACTGAACGCAACGGACTTGCTTCTGATCATCCACGATGTCGTTTCTGGAATGGAATACCTTGCCAGTAAACAATATGTACACAGGGACCTGAGATGTAAAAACGTCTTCATTAATACAAAAAAGAAATGCAAAATAGGTGATTTCGGCCTCTGTAAATATGTAGGAGACTCTGGAGGTGTATATAGGGAGACGGTAAGGCCAAATCTAAATTCTATATCAAATTAGTAGTGGTGAGAAACACACCGTAGTGCCCTCTTTGGGTCTTTGCTGCTATCTGTCTGACAATTATTGCCAAATTGACAGACAGATAACGACCTGCAGCCGGATTCACATTCCTCGATTCGATACTTGTCGAATAGAAATCGATATATACTTTATCTGTGCAGAAATCGAGGAGGTAGCGATTCACAATGGTTATCGACCTCTCGACATATCGAGAATATTTGTCAATTCTGCTCGACAAGCAAATAGGTGTCGAACGCTTATGTTAGAGAACCATAACCCCATTTTCTTTACGGTAGCTTTGTGAATTTTGCTCTCATCACTTTTTTCTTAAAAAATGTTGCCTATTTTTGATATAATTCACAGAAGAAATCAAATACGCGATTTAAGGAGAGAAAGACGTATTTTGTTTAGAATTTACACAAGATAGTCTACCGGTGGCAAATTCTCTGTGTGCTTCCATAAAATCTACCAAACATACTAAATGTTCTTCCCTCATTTTAAAAACCATGGCGATTCCGAATATATTTAAAAAACATAAAACATAAAACCAACCTCCAAAAGTCCAAACTATATTTACAAACAAGGAAACAAGTTCGACTATGACTATAGATTAATAATTTATAATAATACATAACCCACAAAATGATATAACAGTTCGACAATCGACTCTTACGAACAAATGCTACGTCGATGCTACGATTCTGATCGATATAGATTGGGAATTACGATGTAATGCAATGCCAGTTGGGGCATATTGACCGTGGAGTAGTTGTTTTCGGCATCTCCTTCAAATAAATCTATATCAAATTGTTAATATCAGCTATGGATAATTGTGCTGATTTCTTATTTTATGTTGTGTCCTTGTTATAAAGGGTCTCCCATGTTATCTGGGTAATGAGAATTAGCATGGGCTATTACATTTCATTGAATTTTATATTCCCAAGGTACACTATGAGAAATATTACTAAAGGAACTAATAGAACTGATTGCCAAATACTTCTGATTAGAAAAATACTGAAGTGAAATGTTTTTTTATTTAAAATAATCAGTAAAAATTCGTTTCAAGTTAATACAGACACTTTAAATAGTTTTCTAAGAGCACGAGACGACGTGTTGTGTGTGTGTGGTCTAGAACCAAAAGTTCCTGGTCCTTAAACTGAAAGTTGCTGTTTCTCAAACTAAATGTAAAAAATGCTAGTTCAAATGCCAGTATAGAGGCAACTTTTTTTTTATTTTTTAATTAATTATAATTATTATAGATAATGAAACATATTTCTTCAATTGAACTAATAATAGTAATTAATAAACAAATTCAATAAACAAAAGATGCTTCTCATGGGGCTCGAAGTACCGAAATTTTCTATCTCCATTTAAGAAGCAGCATCTTTCACCTCTAGACCACACACAAACCATCGTCACGCGCTCTTAGACAAGTATTTAAAGTGTCTATTATACAATTTAATTAAAAAAGTATTTCACTTCAATATTTTGGTTATCAGAGGTGTTTGACAATCAGTTCTATTGGTTCCGTTGGGAATATTTCTGACAGTGTGCTTTGGGAATATAAGATTCAATGAAATGTAATAACCCATATTAATTCTCATTAGTTAGATGACATGGGATATCTCTTATAATGAAAAGAGTCATGTACACCTGTGGATAAAATGTTAATAAACTTCTAACACCAGGGGTCCGATTCTCAAGTCGTGCAAATACATTCGTATAGTATGTGAAAAAGACATCGTTTTTTTGACAGTTATCTAGCTATTAAGAACTATCTACCTGTGCCATTAAAATAATTTAAAAAAATAAAAGTCATTAAAAAAATACTGTTACAGTGCAAAATAATGGTATGAAAATTAACCAAGCTAGTGGTGGTTACATGAAAGTTTTTATGCATTAATTAAGAATGTGTATAAAATATAAAATACTTTTCAAAATTTAATTGAATTTTAACGGAGTAAATTAATAATTAATATTGTTATTCCTACCGGGGTTCGAAAGATAAGAGATACTTTTAAGAACAACAACAAAGAAACCTTTATTAAACATTTCAGACACAATACAACATTTCTTGTACAATACCTAAATCAATACACACCGAAAACACTTCGGAAATCGCAGTTATTTCACTAAAGTATTGTTTCTTCACTCTTGACCGCTGCCTGATTAAGACTAACTATGTAATCTATGACTAACTTCCTCGCCGGCACGCCGCGGCCTTTATATAGGTCAACTAGGCTTATAGATCCTTGTACAAATTTCCATCGAATACTCACGAATAATCCACATCAGAGTACTACAAACTGATGAGTAGCGACAGCGGAGATTCCAATTTTTAGAGCGCATGTGCAAAATACGATTGCCAACTGTCAACAGTGTTTTATTTCTTACTCGTTGTATTTTCAAAAAAATATTATGCGGGGTATTTCTTGTGCGTATCACCCTTGTTTAACAAAGTCAGGCGATGGAAAATCCTTGTTTACATTTCCTAAAGATTATGAGCGGTAAGTACAATGGGCGCATTCAGGGAAACATGGCACTTCAGCGCTTTACCGCTTCACGTTCGCTGAATCGACATTTTAAACGCAAGCTTAAAGTGACATAATTTTCAGTAATTCATATTTTGTAATTAATATTAATAATTACTATTATCCATAGATATTTTGTGCGTAAACCCATAGACGTAAACCTAAACTATATTAATTTTATCGCTTGATGGAACTATTCAGCGATCCAGCGGGAAAAATATATGCTTTACCGCTTTAATAATATAGCGGTGAAGTGCTGCGATTCCCTGAATGCGGCCATTGACACATGCACTATATAGTTTTAGCTGTGTATTACGATGTTTAGCTGTCAACGCCTTTAGGCGAAATTGGATCACTCCACATCAAAGGTGCCGACGGTTTATGTCGCTACTCTATAGTTTGTAGTACTCTGATCCACATGCCAGGTCAGTTCAATAAATAATCAACGGCCAAGTTATACAAGGGGTATTCGATAAGTACCACTAGTGACATTCAGAAAATGTGGACAAAAGGGCCTATCTCCCTTCCTAGAGGATTGAGACTTCGCCCTTGGGGGTTGTCCCAGGTACCCCCACAGGCAGTGTTTCCAGATTGTGCACAATTTCCCTAGCTGGCTGGGGAAAAAGTAGACACTCGAAAACTGTCTCGGTGATTTTGTAACAATATAAAATCATTTGTAGAAGTGGACACTAAATGGATACCACGTAGCTCCTGAATCAAAGACTACAAATAAATTTACCACAAAAAGCGATGTATGGGCTATGGGCACGTTAATTTGGGAACTGTATTCTGGGAGTAAGGAAGGCCACAGTGTGGATAGACTGTTATTTACAATGTCGTTTATGGCCAACAAATTCCCCTCTCTAAACAGGTAAGTGAAAAATTCGAATGTAGGTATCAACACATATTTTTTTATATTATTTATTGGAGTAGTTGCTAATTTATTATTAACTGTTTACAAATTTATTTATAGGAATTAAGTCAAAAAATAAACTAGAAATATATGAATAATGAAATTCTTCAAATACCTATCATGATTCAATGAAGTTCCTTGTTACCTATAACCTAGATACACAAAGTGCCAAATATCTTCATTATTTGAAGGAACATGTCATAAACACATAACACTTTAGAAATATATGAATAATGAAATTCTTCAAATACCTATCATGATTCAATTAGGCAATCCAACGACCTGTCAAATTTTTAAGCAATATGGCGCTGAGGGCAAACAAGTTATGTTTACATTGAGAATACATTGAAATCAGCCCAGCAGCTTTCAGTTAAAAGTGTTTAATACGAGTTTTTTGTAAGGAATTTTTCATGTATTTTATGTAAGGAAGTGTTGAACAGTGTTAACTCGTCTTTTATTAGAATCGTGTCGCGACGATAATATTTATTAATGCCGGTAACGTGCATAGTTGTTGTGGTTTGTGGATGTCGTAAAAATCGAGACCAAGTTAAGTTTTGTTGTATACCCGACGTAGTGAGTTCTAACTATTTTCCGATTTTAAATGATTTATCGAGAAAACGGCGGCAAACATGGATACTTAGCTGCAATTAAAAAGAATGACCTAACACCTTCGATATTAAGAAACCAGAGGGTTTCCAGTAGGCATTTTATTACTATTAAATATATATTACTAGTTTATTACTATTTTATTTATTAATATTAGTTAAAAACAAACTTTTAACCAAGTACCCACAAAGTTATATAATATAACTCAAACCATAGACTTGTCTATGACTCAAACGTCAAATGAATGTTTGCCCTCCACGCCATATTGATTTGGACACGTGGTTTGGATTGCTCAATGAAGTTCCTTGTTACCTATAACCTAGATACGCAAAGTGCCAAATATCCTCATTATTTGAAGGAACATGTCATAAACACATACCACTTTAAGTGTTATGTGTTTATGACACTACATTTTGCAACTTTGACACCTTGTAAAATCTAAACAGTTTAAGATCAAGTAAAACGGTTTGCACGTTCCTAATCTTAACTTTCTATAAGATATTGTTTGACTCTAATTTTAGATTTAACTAAGAGATTAAATTTAATCGAAATACTCCTCTATTAGCTACTTTCTGAAGTACTTTCACCTGGAAAATATTTTCCATAAATAGATCTTATCGCAAAATGCAGGTTGCCAAATTTTCAGATCAAAGTAATTTTCCGTTCTCGAGATGCCAGACACCCAAAAAAAATCACCCTGTATTTTTGTAGAATTTTATTGCTTCATAAGTATTTTTTTTAGAATAACGCAAATCAAGGTATAGTTTGATTACCTCACCCATTGGAAATTTGTTTTGTAGTTCCCATTATACAAGAATGTTTGCATTGTGTGCATATGTAATTAATTTAACAAGATATATCTCTTCGAATCGGGAGTATATAAATTTATTTTACTCTATGATTTCTTTTTCAGCTTGCCACTTATACGAGGATGTCCAATAGATTTACACAAATATACAGTGGAGAAAATTCTAAATGAAAACCCAAATACACGTCCAGAATTTAAAAACATAAAGGCAAAAGTTACTGACATTTTAAAAAGCAAAAAGTAGATATAGTTACCTATTTCTTCTACAATACTAACTGGTTAAATATTGAGATATTTTATAATTAACCACGTATTAATTAACCAATAAATATATTTTTTAACTTGTATATTGTCAAAAACACCCTTAGCTAAAAATATTTATTAAAATGTGGTGTATACTGGAAGACCACTATGTATATTGATTCCTATGTGTGCGGCAGAAATCTCTAGTGTGTATACGCCTACTACCTTTTGAAAATATCTTGCACTACTACAATATTAATATAGACCTTACCGGGTCTATCTCTTCACAAGAAGAGAGACATACCCAACAGTGTGCCATAAATGCAATGAGTTGGTATGATAAAACCTTCATCCTCACCTTCGTGGTATTGCTTTTATGGCACACGCTTTTGGGCATATCATGTTTATATATTAGTGATAGACCCCATCAAATCCTAATATTAATTGGCGATTCCAAAAGTGAATGAAAAGTCTGTTTGAAAATATTTGAACCTATTTATAATTTTGGAGGATTATTGCTGATATAATGAGATATAACCCGTTTTTGGCTTTGTTTAACGTAATAATTTAGTGGTGTAACCGTAATGATTTAGTGGTGCTTGTGGCTAGTATTTGTACATCTTTATTTTTACATTTTAAAATGGAATTCAAAACAAAAGTTCCTCACTCCATTTCTCCAAAAGGCATGTAACGATTTAATAACGAGAAACACGTTTATTTATACTACAACATAACCAGAGACATAATCACTTTGTTGCAGTATGTGAAAACAGAATATATTTTAATTTAAACATAATTATTTAATAAAAAACCAAGCACTAATATAGCATCACCATACACTTTTTCTTAGTGATAAGAAAAACGGTTCCTCATCAGTAACATTCCTGGCGTTACCGTTCCACAATTGGAACGTTCCAAAATAACCGTTACTTTGGAACGAATTGTCGCCTGGCACTGCTTTCTGTTCCAAAGACCATGGCCCCAGAGTTCTCGCTGTCTCCACTTAACTATATCTAAGTTATTAGATATAGTTCAGTGGGTGTCTCACGTTTCATGTTACCTACATTTGTAATAGTAATAAATCAATGCTAAATCTAGAAGAAGAAATATAGTCCATTTCTAAAAGAGACGTTCTACATCTATTATCTATAATTCAATCTAATTTCACTTAATTGCGGTCCTGAGATGTCATGAATTACAGACCGATATCATCTGATGATGCTATGCTTTATTTTAAGAAATCCGTGTGCTATGCATACTAGAGGTATGTTGCGATTTCACTATCTGCGATTTTGTCACTGCGACTGTGTTGTCGCAGTAGCAAACTGATCCAAGATGGTAAAAGTAGCAGTGCCGGCTGGAGCAGCAGTCGCCAGTCGACACGTCGGACGTCGAGGTACTTTCAGCGCGTTTACTTACAACGTAATATAGTTTGAATAGTTTGGTAGCAGTAGCAGTTGGGATAGCAGTAGCACTTGCACCGCTGGCTGGCTAAGTTGGAATCTGAGGTTGCGTTGCGGTATTAGGACGTGATGGTGGGAGGGCTATACTCCCCCCACGCGTAGCGCGTAGGCTATCGATATGACGTAGTCGCAGTTATTTTGACACTGCTATTTTGTCACTGCGATCTTACTGGAGCAGTCGCAGTAGTCGCTGCTTCACAAAAATCGCAGTTTAGCACATCACTAATACATACATAAACCTGTAGACCACAGACCAATCTCAATCTATGCCACAGACCACTAAGTTTCTACGACCAGGAATCCTAACCTAAGTGCTGTATATAATTAAATTAAGTATGATTTATTAATAATTACTCTATTCAGCGATTAAATAGTAGATAAAAGAAAATTTGTATCACATGGACCAGGTTGAGAAACAGTATCTGGAGAAACAGTGGTGGCAGGCTTTGCCGAAATACGTTAAACTGATAATTTCGAGGTAATATAAGGAGTTACAAGATATATTGTAGATGTTATGCTAAAACTGGCGAATGCTCAAATATATCAATAAGTAGAGTGATAGTGATACATTAACAAATGTATTGTACTTACATGTAATCTGATCAAATACAAGTAAAGTGGAAATACAAGTAATGTACAGCAATGCAGCATCTGTTCTGTAAAGCTACGTGCACTGTTAGAATTTAAGTCGACATGTATCTATACTGACAACACTATCATTCCGTATGTAGATTGTGCAGAAACGTTTTCAGTATATTTGAAAAAGATTTATCTAAAGTCAAGAGGATAACAATTAACCAATATGGAGGAAGATCGGATGGTATGTCGATTATGCATGCAGCTAGTAAATGATGAATTTAGGTCATTGAAAGAAGTGCAGGTTGACTTAATTGAAAATTACATTCCAGAAATGGTAAGTAAATAAGTGTTTAATATTGTGACTTTTCGATTGACATGTATCAGGTCATAACAAATTACAGTTTCTCATTTTGAATGAAACTAGATAATTTTCGGTTTTGTAATTAATATATTTCTCGTGCATTTCCTAGTGTTCAATTTGCTTAGTAATTAAAGAAATTACGAGAAGAGAGTACTAGTATTTATGTCAATAAAAAGCCCTGTTGCTATTACACTGCCAATGAATACGGTCATTATAGAGACCTCAGGATAATATTTCACTGGAATTCTTAAAAAGCTAGAGATTTTATTGGTTATCATTGGTTAAGAGCTAGTACTTTAGGAATTAGAATATCGTGCATTTCCTAGTGTTTAATTTGCTTAGTAATTAAAGAAATTACGGTCATAAGACAGTTTTTATCAGATATGATGAATCGTATCTGGTTAGAACTGCATCTAAGACCATGTCCTGTAGAATTTTAGTGTCACTAAGGATCCCGTCATTTGCAAATCCTGTTTCCATTCTCTTGGCACACATAGCAAGTTCGTAAAGAGCTGTCTGGATGTGGAGGTAAAACAAGAACATTTTCCTGTTGAGGGAGGTGTAATTAGTCATCCCGAAGAGCTATCCACTGATGTGTGTATTAAAACTGAATTCAAAGACAGTGAAGGGGAGCAATATGAGCACTTGATCAAAATTGAAGAAGTTGAAATAAAATTAGAGGAAAGTGAACAGGATGATGGGTAAGGAAATACTGATGAAATTTAGAATATCTTGGTTCCAATCTACCTCTCAAGTTTACATGTGATCAGTGTCATGTGATCATGTGTCATGATCATACCACAAAAAGTATAAAAGTTACTGAAAAGTCCAAATTACAGGGTAATTTTGAAATTTTGCTTGTTTCAACAGGCCTGAATCTTATTTTAGTACCCGATAATCCTCTAAGCACCTACACCAGGGTCCGTACTCGCTACATATTTTAAGAAAAGCTACATATTTTTGCTGTATTGCGTATTTATTTCATAATTTTGTAATAGTTTTCATAAAATTACATATTTTTATCGGTAGCGCGTAATGTATATTCGAACTTTTCTATACTGAAAATGTTTAAAATATTGTAATTTTGGGCCCAATATATGGCAACCTTAATAATACATCTGTTTACTTTTTTTTGGTCTAATACCTATAATTAAATATGTAAACAATTTGACTCCAATAGTCAAGATAAAAATATACCCCTTAGATTTTTTGTCTGGTCTTCTGGATTTTAATTGTAAGTGGAAAAATCCAACACATCTTCTATTCTTTCTGGCTTGATTCATTTTGTATTTTTTAGATGCCTGTCATCACCAGGTATGGAGCTAAATGAAGCTTGCTCTGATAAAGTAAAAACCAATGATGAATTAAGAATACACAATTTGTCACATAAGGATTCTTCAGAAAAACAGTGGCATAAATGTGACAGGTGTAATTATAAATCAATTTGGAAAACTAATTTGAGAACTCATATGTTGAAACATAAAAATCCATCAGAAATACGATGGTATAAATGTGATTTATGTAACTATAAGGCAAAGCAATCCTACAATTTGAAGAAACATATTATGATCAGGCATACAGATCCTTCAGAAAAACAGTATTATAAATGTGATATGTGCGACTATAAGTCAATTCGAAAATTCTGTTTGAAGAACCACATGTTCAGACATAAACCTCCTTCAGAAATACAGTGGTATGAATGCAATTTATGTAACTATAAGTCTAATCAGAATCGCTATTTGAAGAAACATATGTTGATACATAAAAATCTTTCAGAAATACAGTGGTATGAATGCAGTTTGTGTGACTATAAGTCAAAACAGAAAAGCGATTTGAAGAAACATATGTTGATACATACTCCTTCAGAAATACACTGGTATGAATGTGACTCGTGTGAATATAAGTCATTTCGGAAACACCATTTAAAGGCTCACATGTTAATACATAAAAGTCCTTCAGAAATACAGTGGTATGAATGTGATTTATGTGACTATAAGTCAAAGTTCAAGAGCACTTTGAACAAACATATACTGATGCATAAGGATCCTTCAGAAATTCAGTGGCATCAATGTGATTTGTGTGACTATAAGTCAAAGCAGAAAAGGTATATGATGAAACATATGTTGATACATAAACATCCTTCAGAAATTCAATGGTATGAATGTAGTTTATGTGACTATAAGTCAAAGCGAAAAAGCGATTTGAAGGATCACATGCTGACACATAGGAACCCTTCAGAAATACGGTGGTATGAATGTTATTTATGTGGCTGTAAGTCGAAGCAAAAAAGCTATTTAAAGACTCACATGTTGAAACATAAAACTCCTTCAGAAATACAGTGGTATAAGTGTGATGTATGTGACTATAAGTCAACTGTCAAGAGTAGATTGAAGACACACATATTGATACATAAGGATCCTTCAGAAATACAGTGGCATCAATGCAATTTGTGTTACTATAAGTCAAAACAGAAAAAAGGTTTGAAGAAACATATGTTGACGCATAAACATCCATCAGAAATACAGTAGTATGAACGTGATTTATGTGACCGTAAGATAAAGCACTTAAAGAGTTTGAGGAGGCATATACTGAGAGACATAAACATCCTCGGTAAATAGAATAGTGTGAGTGTTATCTGTATCACTATAAATTTAAATACAAGCATGAGTTGAAACTGCAAATGCTGACTCATTTGTAAACTTAATAGTGTGAATACCATTGTGTGATTTTAGTCAATATACTAAATATTTTTTAAACGCCCTTTGACTTTAATTAAAAATCTTTCACAATTACTCATTGTTGGAGCAATGCTCAGTGGACTGACTCATTGAGCATTACTCTTTGATCGATGTGTTGAAAGTACAATAATTAAATATATAAAGATACATTCAAAAGATGTAACTATGTTGTTATTATTAGATGTAGAAAAGTTATTGAAGTTTGTGCCCCACTCCTATAGAACTGTTAGATAGTTAATCCCACGTTTTATCTCTTTAATTTACATAATTCTATATTAGTCGTTAGAAAGGCGAGGCTCAAAGGGTTTGTAAACATACTCTAGAGATTGATTGCAGTTGAAAATATATATTTTATTACCCCTATTGTACACATGAACTTGACTTACTGTTACTGGTTTTACTCTTTGATTGTATATAGATGGTTTACTGATCTAGAACATTAACATATGTAAAATTAATTAATGAATCACATAACCAGATTGAATGATAAACATAAAATGTTCAACTGTCCTCTATTTATTTATCTTTTACTGTTCACATTGATGTAGTTATATGTATGTTTTGTATGTACACTTTTATTCCTCTCATTCTAGAGAATTCTGCAAAAAGTTAGTAGACGGCCATTTGTCCTATTACTTTTTACATTAAATGGTCATTTAAGAACATGATCAAATGATCTTTTACAATAAGTAATTTAAATTCATCATTGTTTTTGGCACTTTCAGTGCAAAATTATAGAGTATGTGCATTGTATGTTCTTCATAAATAGTATCAGAGAACTTTTACTATTGCCAATTCTGATTGACTGCTTTAGAGCACTGTAACAGTGATCTAGCCATAACCAGCATGTTCAATTGGCATGTGTGGCTGCTGTTTCTTAGAACTTTTAAAATCCGAACAAAATCACTCGTCTGCTCTAAAAAACATTGTGGGAGCAATTAGGCATTCCAACGACCTGTTTCGATATGGCGGCAAACAAACAAATAAACAGTAAGAATATTGTACTTGCAGTTGATTATTTGGTGTATTTGGTGGTTGATTACGAGAGCACTATTGACAGCAGCTATCAAACGAGATGATCTCGCAGAGTAAAAACTGAAGAACCAGATTGTCTGCAGTAAACATTTCATTACAAGTAGGTAGTCTCTCAGACTCCAAATTATTTTCTACTCCGTTTGTTTTTGTTTACGGGTGGCGTCCTTCCCTTTTTCACCATTCTCGCTCCCTTTCACTCTGTTATGTATGATATCCTCCCACACGTGCGTTGTGGCGAGAATCTTGCACCAAGACAACGCAATGAGGAATTGCTTATACATTTTGTCAAATAAAATTGGAAGAATATATTTTGTGCAGGGTGTTGAGAAAAATTATTCACCATAGAAAAACTGATAGTTCAATCTGAACAGCTTACTTTTGGTTCAAAGAAAATAGCAGATCTTGAAAGAAAGGTGGATATTTCACCATTTGAACTTAGGTGTAACACCATTGATGATGAAAAATGGACGTATTAAACTGGTTTTTAATACCATTGTAGATTTTATTATATTGAAGGTTATAGAAAATAATTATCACCACAAGTACTTTTGCTCTCACTAGATTAAATTAGGGATTCCTAAACACGTGATAAAAAATGGCTTCCGTGGGCCAAACAAAGTACATTTTTGTGGTTTTTAGTAAGAATATCTCATTCAGAAATTAGAAAACCAGTTTTTATTTTCAAATAATATTAAGGAATTGTAGAATTCAGAAATATTAATGGGAATGAGTTTTATATGGTAAATTTTGATAAAAAAAGAAATCTTTCAAAATATACAGGTAAAAAGCCCTTTCATGAATTTATAAGATGTGTCCTTTGGCAGTTAAAATAAGTTTGTAAATAGACTTGGAGGCATCGCTATTCTTCCTCACACACGTTTATGCATTTTGTTTCACCCATGACGGCCGCTTTTGACAGGTCTTTGGAATGCCTAGTCAGCTTCTAACCCTTATAAAATTAAGATAAAATTTACATTTTCAAGGCTTGGCGTACCATAATTATATTTTACAGTTTTATACTTATTTTAGATTTTATATTATCTCACACTATGAACACTATATTTGTACATTGTTTTTTGTCATTGCATTGTATTTGTAATTACTTATAGTAATTTGACATGTAAATAAAATAAAAAAAATTTATTACTAAAATAAAAGCATACCTGCATTGTTGAATTAAGTAAACAATTTTCTTTACCCTTATACCATGTCAAGTACGGGTACCATTTTATTTTTAAATTACATAGTATATTTTTTTATGTTCATTTATTGTTTTAAGACATCTCTTGAAAAGCAGTTTTGACACGGAAGCAGATGCTGATGTTTCCAATTGTTATATTTTTATAAAATATCAGTACCAGTGTACTAGTAAATAAATAAATTTTTATATTGTGTTTTTATATCTTTATTTATAAACATATTCATTTGAAAAAGTTTAAAAATAAAAGCAGAAATTTACATGGATAAATTCGGAAAATATTTTCGAGCGTTGACTTTCAGGCAAAGAAAGTAAAAAAATTTTAAAATGAACCAGTTTTCAAGATATTGACTACAAATGCCCGGGATTGATGTCTGCGCAAATACTAATAATGGAATGTTTTTTGAGCAACTCAATTGTGTAAATGTCTGATTGAATACACACCATCGCACCTAAAATTTAGTAGCTTGAGAAATTTATACTGAAGAGATTCAATGCTGTCAATATGTACATTGTAAAAACGATATGATCGATAAGTGTGGTGTAGTAAATTACTTAATTGCTGCTAGAAAAGGTTAAATATACTTTAGGTATATATTGTAAATATAATAGTTTTGTTGTGTACTAAACGAGTGAGTACTAAATCTGGTGAGTGAAACTAAATAAGATAACTACTGATTAAATCTGTCTCAACAAATATACAAATTCAATAATATATTAATGAATGAATATTAACAATGAAGCTCAAAAATTAAAGTTATATATTTAATTAGTTAGAGGACTGTAATGCTGGTCCTTTAACTAATTAAATATCAGCATGTTAGTTTTATAGTATTGGCGTGATTTATACCACAAGCCACAAGTATTGTACTTGTGTTTATATATTGCATAGTATAGTGACTAATGTTCATATTGAAATTTACAAAATTTTCGTTACACTGTTTCAATTTGTTTTAATACATTTATTAAAGATAAATGTACCTATTGTTTAGTTTTCAACACTTAACTTGGATACAATTCTTTCTATTTATGTTGAGTACAGTCACTAACCTTTGTAGGGTTTTTGTTAACTTCAAATCAGAAAGTAATAGATTTAATTTTCTATGACTAAAATGTAGGATTATTGATGTCAAAAATGTTTACATGGGTTTTACATCAGAGTAATAAATAAAGGGGAGACCGTTATTTACATTCTAAAGTGAAGCCAGGGCCTGGGCACTCCCACGGAAAAGTCAAACCTCAATATTAGTTCAACTACGCATCACGAGTGGCGCTAGCATCTGCACTTACTAATGTTCCGTGATTGTTCTCGTTATCTCGTTTAGTTTTGTTTTAGTCGTCGGTCGTCGGTCGTTGTTGTTGAATAACACAACCTCACACCAATCTGTTATTGAATAATTTTTGTGTCCTTTTGAAAGATTTTTTATTTAATAGTTCTTGTTAAATAAGTTAATAGTTCAAGCCTTATACTGTGATTTAAGTTTGTAGTGTTCCTGGATGTACCAATGTACAAGGTGAATGTTAGTTTTGCTTAAAAATCTTGAGGTAAGTTTCATGTACTTTTTAATTGTTCGTCAATTCTTTATAAATTTCTATCTGTAGCACGAGCTTTTTTCTAATGCTACTTATTAAATTGCATGCAAGTCGTTTTAGAGAAAAGCGAAAAACAGGATTTAGTTTTCTTACTTCAATTCCAACGTGTTGAATACTTAAGTTTTTTTTTATACAAGAAGTATTTATTTTTAACCGTTAATTCTTTTGACTGAACTCAGATAAATGCATAAAAAATTAAAAAATTGCAACGTGAAATATTAATTGAAGGTTGTTCTCCTTCATTTCTCCCAGACTTATGTTGAGATACCTAGTAAAAGCATTTTGAATTATAAAAAAGAAGATCTTTTAGAAAATTTTATGCACCAAGTTAAAGTACATGATTGTACCATCACTTGATGAGTACAAACTTTTTGTTTATGTAGTTATATGAATAATGGTTTAACAAACAATATAAGCATTGTAACAAATGTACTGCAGTGTCTATTATTAGTTCACAAGAAAGAAAAACTTCAATTATAGTCAGATATATAAAATCAATCAAGAAATATACCTGTCATCTTAACATTTATTAAAACTTATATTTAATAGGTTTTGTTATTAAGGTAATCACACTGCTTACCACATAATATTTTAATTTTCAGATGCGTAGGAAATGGTGTGTGAACATCCAACAACTGTATTCGATGAATTTCTCCGACAAACATATTTGAGATCTATCGAAAGCAAACTTACAGGTTATTAATTGCTGTTTAAACATTTTATGTGTCTCGTAAGTTTATGTTATATAATTTAACAATTATTTGGTCATATGTTTAAATGTACTTTTTATTAATAAATTTTATTTTACATTGAATTATTTTTTTAAATACATTACTTCACGTCAGAACACCTTCACAATATTATTAATCACATTTTGAAAACAGTTTGGTAAAATGTATTCACTATTATACACATCTTTTTATAATAAAACTTGATGTGTAAAATAGTGAATATATTTTATTAAATTGTTTTCAAAATGTGAAATTTGAATAAATAATTAAAAAGTATCTAGGGTAGGCAACCAGCGCAGCTCCGGTAGTTCAACTACGCATCACGAGCGGCGCTATTAACGGTTTTGGCGGGAGAGGGAGAGTGGCCCATCTATAGTATCTATAATCTGTGAGTGAAGCCTTGAGGTAAATGTATTTACAAACATCGGTCCCTGCAACGTCCTTGACATTGATGCCGAAGTTACTTTTTTATTTTTATAGCTAGGTACAGCCGTCATCATTTTCATTGATTAACATGTAAAGATCTACCACATTCTTGACCTCAATCAATTTACAAATTAGTTACATTGTAATATGTTTAAGGCTACCCACTATTTTTTTGTGACTTGTGTTATAATTATAGGCTCTCCATATCCATCAATACATTATTGAAATTTCTAGCGATATTAAGCGCGGGAAGTGGCAACATTGCCTGGTATTAACCTAATATAGCAAGTAACGCCATTATTTTGAAATCAAAAATTGGTGAAGCCGAGTGTTTTATGTGTTCTTAAACTATGTTTTTGAACTTAACTTTTGTATATAATTATGTATATTGTAAGCATTTCCGTGATATAGCTTGATACGCCACTACGCTGATACGATCAGGGACCATCGTGTGTTCATTATGTATTGTTTGTTTATCAACATCCAGTAGGTTGAGGTTACATGTTTACATTATGCTTTGAAGTAGGGAATGCGGTCTCCCCTTTATTTATTACTCTGATGGTTTTACATCAACATCCTTAGTTGATGCAACAGTGGGGGATTTTACTTTCAATACCTATACTTGTCAATGGTTGTAGTGATACTCACAAAATAGTTAAAAGAGTGATACTAAATTGGAAATTTTGACGTCTTTCATTATAAAAGGTGTAAGTATGTACCTGCATATCTACTTTTCTTTATAATAAATTAAAAGTATTTCAATTAATTGTCCTTAAATAATCTTAAAATGTCACATAAATACCTATCTTGCATTAATTTTTACATGCGCAAACATCTACCTACACGAAAATTCCCCGTCAATGAACCGGTGCTGCGAGGTTACTCCCTTCTTCCCTTATCTCAAACTCATATGGTGGGTGGAATAAAAGAGCAAAAGGCGCGTAATGTTAAGTATAGGGTACCTCTACCCCAAAGATTGTTAAAAATCCTTGCCTCTACCCTCCATAGAATATATGGAAAGCGATCTCTATTCTATTTCTATTCCAACTCTCATAGGAGGTCTGTATTCTATTCCAAATCCAACGCTATTGTCTATACCATAGACTTAATAAGAGGAGATCTCACGGTTCATTCATAAATAACCTTTTGTTTTGTATCAATCATTGGCAATGTGTATGACAAAGAATACCGAGAGAAAGAACGGCAAAATTCCGACCCGTGCAACGTTGCAAAAGTTTTGGGAGAACTTGCTTCCGACGCCAAAGGCGTACTGTTTTTGGAAGGGTTGGGTATGATAATAAAACATCAAAAAAGGAATTTTAAGAAAATCAGTACTATACATTGCAACAGCAAAAGCTTGTGAGATTAGAAATTAAATTAGTATCGGAGTTTTAATGTAGGGAATATGAATTGAAACTTGAACACTTAAAATTCTGAATTAAGTAAAGGTGGTACACCTACTACATTACAAAAACTTATATATACAGTAGTGTAATACTTTTTTACACTACTGTATATATAAGTTTCTCAGGTTTTCAAAGATACCCAAACTCTGTATACAAGGTTCGATTACATTTAAAAGTGAAATATAATTTAAAATAAGAAAGATGTACATGGTGTTAATTTTTAATTCAACTTTTTGTTTCAAGTTATTTGACTTACTGTTTTCAAAATAACTCTTTAAAAGCCTGATAATGGTGATTTTCTCTTAGATTAGTATAAAGGATACCTTTAAAAATTACCTTGGTTACGCAACTGATTTTAATTTTTGTGTGCAAACGTTGCATGTTGGCTTCACACTTACCAAACATAGGTTTTTTAATTTGTTATGCAGCAAAGTGCTGAATCATGCCTTAGCTTCTTGCTTGGATTCTTGTTTTGATCGTATTTAAGTATGTGTGTAGGTAACTCCAAAAACTAACACATCAGCCATATTTTAAAAAATAACAAAAGCAATTCCATAATATAATATAGTATATATATACTATATTCCGTAAAATGATAAGGAAGCCAGCCAGCACGCCCCTGAAAATCCGTAAATATGGCGTGACAAATATAGCGACCGAATAACCAAACAAAACTTGGCAAAATTTACCTGTGGAAAGACAGTTTTGAATATAAAGAATTCATTTTTCCATACACTTGACACTGACGCACCATTTTCTGAAGAATAGTAATAAAATCCTTACGAAAAACACTGAAAAATTCACAAAAGCAAAATTCCGACTGCCAGCAACACCGCACAAAAGAAATACTATAAAATACTACGATTCACGTGCATCAATGGACATGCGGATTGGAGTAGGGAGCAATGATGCCTGTTCATTCCATTTTTGCGTTATGAAGTTAGTTTTTATCGCAACGTTTTTAACAAAATATGATTTATCTGCTTAACTAGGAAACGGGAAAATATTTTTATGTAATATTTTAACCTTAACCCATAATCATGGTAGTTTAAATGTGAAAATATAAATTACACAATTGACAGTTTGGCAACAGTTTTTCGTACAATCATAAAGTAGACCTTGCAGTTGACCAGATAAAGAGTAAACAAGGGGATCTCTGATTACTTTAAAATGTAAACAATTACATCTCCCTTGTCTAATAAATCTATGGTCTATACTTACTTTTCTAATCTGGTTGTTGTGCTGTGGTTTGAAATCTTGGGAATCACACAGAAAATATTTCTGTGGAATCCCATAATCAATATATCTCTGACGCATGCTCAGTACTTATTTTATTATATTAGTCATAATTTTCATACTTCTAAATTGGTATGTACTCTGTGCTTCTATTATATGGATGCAAAGATTATCTACTCTCTAATCTTTGTATGGATGGTCATCATAATTGCCCACTCCCACAGAATTACTAACTATTAACTATATTGTGGTGCGTTTGATATACGTTGTAAGGCGTATAATTGCCCGTTTCTTTTTCCTAATTTGGTGATTTTGTCAACGTATTGCATCCAAATTGCATCAACTTTCATGTTTTTAAGATAAACAGTAACAGTTGTATTTATAGATATTCTGTGGTTGTATTTGCATCGTAGTCTTACTAAAAACTATTTTTAAAGTATTTAATCTTTAGCAAAAATGCCTTCACAAGGAAAGAAGAGGAATGCTGTAAGTTATTCTTTCGATTATACTTTTTACTACTAACTATAACACGTTTTAAATTGTCATTATAAGCTTAATTGCTAAATATTATTATATTTATTCATAAGTATATACCTTATTTTTATTACCAAGTTTAAACATGCACAAACAAAATTTATAATCTTTCGTTTCATTTCCTTGTATAATCTCGCCAAGTCTGCCTATTTCTGACTAATATGGGTCTGAGAGATGATACAACAATACTGCAGTATTGATTTTACGAAAGAATTAACTATATACTTCAGCTCTAATTCAAATTAAACAACCCTAGACTAATAAGAAGTTTAAAAAATATACTATTTAATGTTGGTCTTTCAAGAGTTGGGTTAGATAAATAAGAAAACCAACTGAATGTATCACAAGCATCAACTTGTGTGTATTTTCAGACAGTGACAAAAATGATTGATTCACTGTTGCAATTTATCAGTTTTTTATTAACCATTTTAAACTTTTTTAAGTTTCTATTTTTTTGTTTTCATGCGATTCATCTAATTTTTTTTAATCCTTCGTTTTCAACAGTTAATATTTTATTACAGAGAAAGAAGAAACAGTATAGAAGAACAAACAAAAGCACCGAAAATAAAACTGTACATATCGAGAAAATACAGTCAAATGAACAACCTAGAATAAAAATCACAAAGAACCTTAAACAGAAGCCTGCTCTTAATAAAAATGAATGTCTTGATCTTTTAGAAAAGGTTGTTAATAAGTTAAGAGTAGAAGACGGTACAAAATTACTCGGTATTTTGGAAGGAATCATTTCGATTTTTAATAGTGACCCCCAGAAAAGGTAATTTGCTTAAATTAATATGTTTGATCCTCTCGTTTACACATTTGGTAACTGACAAGTAAGAATATTATAATATAAAACTAAAATAAAGCAGATTTTATTCACACTATAACAGCTTTATAGGAACCATGAATATTTACGGCATCGTTCATTATCTGTATTTGTATATTTTTATAAGTTCCACTGCATAATTTAGGTATTAAACAATGCCATAAACAACATAACAGCAATTTTACAGTTTAAACATATCTCCAGGTATTAATGTGCGAGATTACAATGTAGTGGAGTAACCACAAACTGTTTGAAAAAGACACTCCTTTTTCGAAAAAAAAATGTTTTGGAGTATAACCAAAGCAGACCAACATAAACATAGTCTTATTTTGTAAATTATTGGCTATATGGAATGCCCAATAACGACATTTTTTTGGGCATTTTTTTTTTTAATGAAATAAAAAAAATAGACAGATAGATATTAACAAAAATAGATGTAATCACTCAATATATTGTTAACCAATTGATGTAGCGACATGATTTTTTTTTTATTTTGAAGTAGAAAAGTGAGCGATCATTATGATGTAATACATATTTCTAAAAATACATTAGTTTTATCGTAAAAAGGATGTTAATATAAGAAATCATTGTTATGCAGCCTAATTTTGGCTAAGTGAGAAAAGTTTTTATTTTAAGAAATTTTTGTGTACATGCAGGGAGTGAAATGAAGGTAAGAAACTAAAAAAGTTTTTAAAACAAAAAAAATGTCGCACGAAGTTGATTGATTTCCAAATAAATAATTTTTAAATTTAAGCACTGCGCCACTTATCAACCCAGTCGGGATGTATACAAAATAAAAAGCAACGGCACGATTTTAGCACAATCAAAATTAAAATGTTATGGCTAGCACCAAGAAAATATTTCAGATGAGACAACTTCTACAGAATATCCTTCAGGTTGCGTTGATGATATAAATACATATTTTATCTCTTCTAGCCAAATTGTAAGTAATGCTCTAACCTACTGTTTTCTTTTCTAAGAAATAATATAAAACCTAGTGCAGTTAATTTTCATTTTTCGACAGTATCTGAGGAAGAAGTCTACAAAATGCTTCTTTCAATAACCATCTAAAACGTGCGGTTCGGATCATATTTCGTTTGATCATAAATTGATTTCCATACATCTTGTATAAAAAATTAAACAAGTACCCAAAACACGAATAACTTCCTATGTGTCAACACTAAATAGGCACCAATATCCATACTAGCAACGTCTGGTACAGAATCCAAAGTAAATTTTAAATCGGCGTCACAAGAGTAAACGGGTGCACGTTGTTGATAACAGATATTTTATTCAAATATCTTGCCACTACATCTCCTTGACGTGTTAATAAGTCTCTTAGATATCACTTTATCCAGCCATGGCAAAGTTTTTAACACGTCACAAGATCCACTTAACAGCAATATAAATTATAAAACAATACTAAACTTATATAAACAGTTGTTCTATTTGACCCGCGGCAGGCATATTGGTTACGTGTTCTGGAATGCCTAATAGCAAATAAACTGTATTTTACTTATTTTTCCCTTATTCCCAACGGTAAAAATATCCTCATCCCTTGGTAGTTATGCAACTGTATTTCAGGCAGAAATCTATGCCATCGAATTGTGTGTACAGAAGCTGGAACAAACGCAACTTACACGCAAATCGATAAAAATCTCAGACACCCAAGCAGCTCTTTAAGTTCTTAGTTCCTACCGTTGAAACTCAAAAACGGTATGGAGCTGCCAGCAGGCGCTCGCTCAATTGAGCAGAAAAAATAGAGTAACTCTGGTCTGGGTCCCAGGCCATTCTCGACATGAAGGGAAAGAAGCAGCCGACTCTCTAGCCATGGAGGGTGCTGCTTCTGAGTTTGTCGGACCAGAACCGGTGCTTGGCATATCCTCAAGTACTGCTAAAGCAACTCTCTTGATTTGGGCTGAGGGGCATATCCTCCAGTACTGGCAAGAACTCAAGATTAGTTAATTCGAAGCCGTTCATAATAAACGTTTCAAAAACCAGAACTAAAAAACTTTTAGTGTTGCAGGTTGCACCTATGAACTTTAATTGGCCTATATACGGGTCACTGCCGTTTAAAATATCATCTGTGCAAATTCGGACTAGCAGAAGATGCTGAGTTCCGCTTGTGCTTAGAAGATGATGAAACGGCAGAACACATATGCACCTGCCCCGCTGGGTAAAGGATCAGATACTCATTATTTGGCAAAGGACAACTTCTGCCAGAGGATCTGAATAAGTTCTCACCCCATAAGGTGATCAGCTACATTAAGAAGCTGGACCTGTTGGGTGAAATAAAGGGTTTTTCAATAGGAACGCTCGATGTTTGGCAACAGCGTATGACGAAGTCGGTAGTCAGACAGGTTGTATCTTTGACGGACGTATTCAGTTAGTCTTTACATTTCATTATGGAACGCTATACGATTCAACAACGCCTCGTAACGGTTAAAACTTATTATCAAAATCAATGTTCTATTCGGCAAACGTTTCGTGCACTTCGGCCAATTTATGGTTTCGATGGTCGTCCTTCAGAGTCCACAATTCGCCGTCTAATAAATAAATTTGAAGCAACCTGGTCGCTGTTAGATCAGACAACGCCTGTAGGTCAACGAAGCGCAAGATCCGTTGAAAATATTATGCAGTCCGGGAAAGTGTGCGTCACAGTCCATAACAATCCATTCCACGTCGTGCTCAAGAACTTGGCCTTTCTTCGACGTCAGTTTGGCGAATCTTACATAAGGACTTAGGATTTCACCCTTATAAAGTGAAATTAACCCAAGAACTAAAGCCCAACGATCATAGACAGCCGCTTACATTCGCTGAGTGGGCGCTAGAGCAGTTGGAGGTTGATCCTAATTTTGGACGAAAAATAATCATGCGATTTAACGCCACTGAATTTTTTTCTCTGAGGCTTTGTGAAATCTCGTGTCTATGCCGACAAACCACAGACGGTTGCCGCCTTAAAGGCCAACATCAGACGCGTCATTGGTGAAATTGAGCCACTTCTATGCGATAACGTCATCGAAAATTGGATCTCCAGGATTCGAGTCACCAGGCGAAGCCGCGGCGAACATTTAGCTGATATAATTTTTAAAACATAATGTGCTCACATATGTTTTAAAATAAAAATAAAAACATGTCAGTTTAACTTACACAATTTGTTTTATTACATTACAAAGATCGAGCGTTCCTATTGAAAAACCCTTTATAAGTAGGTATGAGCCACAATAGACTACATTGGTTGCGGTGGAGGGTCTGGCTTTCGGCCCACTCACTTTTAAACCTAACCTACTTATTCTTGTCTAACTGACTATTATCATATTATTTACTTATGAATGGACCCGATGCGACACCTATAATTATGGACACAAGTTTCTAGCTTTGGTGATCAACCTAAATAAAAAAAATTACTAATCTTCTTGTTTTAGATATGCGAGGCTTCTGCTAATAAGCAAGGTGCTGTCAAATGTCAAGAAATATGGTAGGGGAGACCTCAATGATTTAAAAAATAGGCTGAATTGTAAGTAATTTTTTGGTGAGAGTATTTTTTAGAGTTCTAACAAACTGAATGAATACATTCCTTGACCTGTTTCATTTAAATTTCCTTTTGTTCACTTGAATCCAGAGGAACGATGCAGAAATGTAAGTCGATTTGAGGGAATATCCTCTCAAAATCCTCTAACCTTTTCGATCGCCATTACTAGGCCCCTTTTAAACATTCCACATTGTCATATCACAATTACTTTTTTGTTATTATTATTATTTACTGTAATTTCAGCTGTATTTTTCCCAAAGGAACTAAAGGAACTGATGGTTAATGCTAATGATTTAGTAGAAAGCACCGATCTTTTTACATTTTTAGGTAAGTAGTTACTTATTACTAAATATTCACAATACCAGCAGAGTAGCCTTTGATATGAAATCAAATTCGATAATTTTGCGACCGACATAGTTTCATCCCATACCGGGTTTCCCGTGTCATCTGACTAATGGCAATTAGCATAGGCGATTACATTTCATTGAATTTTATATTCCCAAGGCACACTATGATAAATATTGGTAACATAATCTATAGTACTGATCGTCAAACACTTCTGATTATCAAAATACTGAAGCAAAATGCTTCTTTAATGAAAGTATTAAAAATTAATTTTAGGTTAACTATAACAGTTTACATAGCTGTCTTAGCGCAAGAAAGTTGGAGTGGCAAGGTGGCCTAGTGGTACGAGACGGGCTCCAAAACCAAACTTCAAATATTCGCAAGTTTGAATCAAAATCGATTTTTTTTATTTTACTTTTTGATTAATTACAATTACAAGTGTTTGCTTATTCGAATAAATATGAACATATTTTAAAAAAGCTTATAATTTTAGAATAAAGGTTTTTTATTAAAAAAAAACCTATTACTATTCACGACAGTTCCTCTGTAACTGTTTAACTCAATATCCAGCTTGAGGTATAATATGTAGTAACTATTAGCAGAGATAAGTACCCTATTAGTAAAAGCACAGTGCATGTAATAAATAAAAAATATGTTGCTTGTTGATTACTTATTTTATAAGATAGCAGCTTTAGCTAAAGATAAAGGAAACGAACCAATTAAAATCATGTTTGATTTTATTTTATTTTTTTTTTTGATAAGTAAATATTGGGACTTTAAATATTAGCTTCAAAAATTATAATTACATACTGACAATGAACCATATTTATTCGAATAAGTAAACACTAATAATTTGTAATTAATTAAAAAGTAAAAAAAAAGTTGTCTCTGGCAGGATTGAAACCTGCAAAATTTCGCGGTTCAGTTTCAAACACTGCCGCTCAACCAACTAGTCCACCAGATGCCATAAAATTATATCGCTAAAACAGTTATGTAAACTACACCTTTTAACTTAAAACGATGTTTTATTGATATTTTAATTAAAAAAGCATTTCCCTTTAGTATTTTGGTAATCAGAAGTGTTTGACAGTCAGTACTATCGATTCCGTTAGCAATATTTCCCATAGTGTGCCCTGGGAATATAAAATTCAAACGAAATGTAATAGCCCATGTTAATTGCCATTAGTCAAATGAAATGAGAAACCCGGTATATACTAGACAAGATAAGATACCGTGAGTGCAAGCTGTATGTTTGGTGAGAAATAGACCCTACTGATTTGATATCGTGAAATAAATAGCGGTGTTGGACAGGGGAATATATACACTATCCTTCTTAAAATATTCCATTTATAAAGAAGTAGTATCTTACATTGTAAGTAAGCTTCTTTGTTGTTTATTTGAAAAAGGTTGGAGGTCCTAAGCGCAAGAATCAATAAATAACCAGAGGCTTATTTCCCTATTACGTGCTCTATGAGGATGCTCGGTTAGCCTGAGATTCTATCATAAAACGGGCACTGATGTAGCGTCTCAAGTGTTAGTATCTTCGCAGTGAATTGTTTCTTACGCATTGGGTTTACTAAGACATTTTATCTAGTTTTTTAATTATAGTGCCTTAGTTCAGTTAATTTTAGTTACTCGGATTTCGTTTGTAGTTAAAACCGAATTGCCGAAACGATTTTGTAAGGTATTTTGCAGGGCATTTAATAAAAAAATGTCTGCATAACATACTTATTGCGTTATTTTTGAACAATATTCTAAAGCCCACTAAAATTTGGATGAATCGGCTTTATTTTGCTACTATAAACCTTACGAAAATGCCAATTTGGATTTATTTGGCAATTTAAATAAGCCTCGAGAGAATGGATAACTCGATTGTCATTTTGCAAAAACGAGAATGTAGAGAATTGAATTAATTACCTTTTAAATGAGGTGCAACAAGGCACACTTTGCTATTTAAAAAAATTGAGTTGATAGGGCCCGTGGCGTCATCTTTGAATTTGAAGAATCGACTTTATAGTCAGAATCATCTTCATTTTATGTGATTTACCCTGTATTTTGTTAAAACTCTCCAACTCGATTCATTCAAAAGTTAGCATGATGGGGTGTTACTTTAAGGACAGACTGTATATGTATTTCTCAAATAGTTATACACCACGAGATAGTAACTACACCACAAGATTTGTAGAATTGGGGTCCATTGATATCCCACTATTTAGAGAAAGTTAAACCAACGAAATATCTTTTATTTTGGTTCTAAATTATATAATTTGTTACCTGTTCATATAAAAAGCTTATAAAAATTTAACAAGTACAAAGCTGAAGTAAAGGAATTTATTTTGATTTACAATCAATCAAAAAACTTTTAGATTACCTTTACTTCTCTAAATATAAATAACTATTAATTAATAGTTATTTATATTTATTTAGAGAAGTAAAGCTAATCTAAAAGTTTTTTAATTGATTGTATAAATAAATTCAATAATTTTGTTTGGCCTGTGTATTAATGGTCTGGCCTAATTGGGACAGAACACCCAAGTAAAATTGACCTGGGTACCGGGTCATCACAACATAACAGGAAATGAGGAAGCTGATGCACTGGCTAAAAGAGGCTCAAGTATACAGTTTACAGGGCCCGTAGCAGTGCTCGGGCTTCCGCCTGGTTATATAACAAGGTCTATTGGAAACTGGATCAAGGAAAGATCAGAGGAAGAATGGTCGAATGGGACTGGGCTGCGACAAGCTAGGCTCTTGATTGAAGAGCCTTGGTCAAACGCAACTCGATCAATACTTGCGCTAAATCGTGACAGCATAAGGATTGTCACAGGACTGCTGACAGGTCACGGACATCTCAACAAGCACCTTAACACTACTGGCCTTAGTGACACTAAAGTTCAGGTTTTGCGGACATGATGTGGACTCCATTCACATCCTCTGTCGCTGTGCCTGCCTCATGGTCAAGAGACACAAACATCTGGGTGCAGCATTTCTCCTGCCCCAGGACATTACAGAGCTTCCCCTAGAACAGGCGTTGGTCTATGCGCATAGCACGGGTCTCTTCCAATAGCTCTCGACTAGCATAGGCTCAATGGGTCGAAAGACCTGAGTGCTGCAGGTAACCGTGCCGCCTTCCAACAACAACAACATTGGCCTGTTTACAACTACAATGATAATTTTTGAAAAAGTGCGTTTATTCCACACTCTGCCTTATCTTGTCATCCTGCCCTGAATTATTTTATTTTTTGTGAATTATTTGATACTGTATAATGACTAAAGTGTACATCGTACCATCTGGGTGGATATGGGATGCACAGGACAAGCGTCTACGCTTAGGTATACTCGTGTCTACCTGGGGGTCTTTTGTGCTTATATTATTATTATTATTATTATTATTATTATTATTATTATTATTACAAATTCAGTAAGGGCAGAGGACAGATGTCCTATAATGCCCCAAATAAAATATAATTTGATAACAAGAACATATTATACCTAGTAAATAAAGACCTAGTCTGTAGAAAAGAGGTATTGTCAATTTTATTTTTGAACAAGTTCACCGATTGCGCATTAATCACATCATTTGGCAGGTTGTTCCAAACTCCAAAGATTCTATTACTCAGGAAATGCTGCCTGGTCCTTGTCTTGAAATTTTCTTTCTTGAGTTTCAAGGGGTGTCCTCGAAGCCGATGATCAGAATTTAGCGGAAAAATCGAAGCTAAGTCACCAAAATTATATTTTATGATGCAAAAAGTTAGAATTAAGTCACCACGAAGGCGCCGCTGCTGGAATGTCATGAGATTAGCCATTGACCAAACGAGAGTCTTGTTGCGCTACGTTGCACTCTTTCCAGCATATTCTGGTCACGAGCTAGATCTGAACACCACACTGGTCCAGCGTATTCGAGTATCGGGCGAACATACGACTTGTAAAGTTTACAGGAGGTTTCGAAAGACACTTTTGAGAATGTTTTTTTAATTAGAAACAGTCTGGTATTTGCACGTTTGCATACCGCGGCGATATGATCACTCCAGGTAAGGCTTGTGTTCACTATGACACCGAGATCATTATGTGACGTCACTGAATTTAAGGACCGTCCATTTATAAAATATGGTAAATTAGGATTGTCTTTACCGATATGAAGAATGACACACTTATCTACATTCAGCGGAAGGAGCCAGTCAGAGCACCATCGTTGCAAGGAATCGAGGTCACCTTGAAGGCTGTGATAGTCAGTGACGGGATCAGCAAATATTTTGGTATCATCAGCGTAGAACGAAATGGAGTTGGAAATATGAAGTTGAATGTCACTCGCATAGATAATAAACAACAAGGGGCCGAGAACTGAACCCTGTGGAATATAATATAATATAATATATACTTATTATTTTACCGCAGTGACTTGTAAAATGTTATTGTTGCTAATGTGATAATAATAAATTAAATTGAATTGAATCTGTCCAGGTCCGTTACTTTCAACATATATGGTTACCTTTTCTAACATATTTTATTTAAATATTCAAGATGTAATTTTTCCTATTTTAAATTGGCCTGTAAAACCCTATCATACTGCTTGCATTTAGTGTGTCGTTTTAAAGAGGACTGGACTATTCCTTAAAAAAGAAATCATTAGAAAAATACACTTTTTAAAAACCGTCGTTAGGTAGCTCAATAATAATATTTCTGTATGTAAAAGCTGTCATAAAATATAAATTTTTTACACTTCCCATATAACCATGCCTTTCATAAATATCAATTAAATTCTCTTGTAGTATTGGGCTGTTTTGGTGGATTACCAGTAGGCTATTTGAGGAAAGGTCGACGCATCAAAGTAACAATAAAACAGGCCAATCGTAGTGATGATGATATATGTATAATACAAGAAGCGAAATTATTGTCACAATTAAATCACGAAAACATAATAAAGATATTGGCTTTCGATAAAATGAAACCTAGGTTCGCCATGGAACATATGAAGCTGGGCAATCTAAGTGAAGCTTTAGAGGTATGCTTTTTGCCTATTTTGCGAAAGTTTGTCCCGGTAGGCGGATATATTGAAATGTTTGAGCGTGGAGTCCCTTCCAAAAATGCAAGCATGAGGTCTCCACCAGTGTGCAAGGCCGTGTATGAACGGCCAATATCAAGGGACGTCAGGCTCTTTGAAGGGCCTTCAATGGCATTGGCGGCAGATTTGAAACATCAAAGTGTTAAATCTGTTTTTCTTTTTAAATTAAAATATTTGGCAGAAACACCCGATGTCAATGGAAAAAAGACAATAATAAAATATTCAAATTAAACTGAATCAATATTTGAATCACTTTTATTAATATCTACAGATAAATATGTAAACAGACAATAATAATTTGATGTTGGTTCCTCAATTGATGGTAATTTTTACAAAAAATTCTTGAGAGCCAAAGAAAACTACAAATAAGTATCTCGGAAAAGTTATATCATCACACCAAGGAATTTATATACATGGAACGATTATAGACGACTGCGCATCCAATTTTGTGTGGAACCATGAGAGCCGCCATTTTGATGTCACACTGCTCCCAACTTCTACATTTTGTATTGGTACACCTGACCAAAACCCTAGAATTCTAGTGTCTTTTTTTTTCTATTCATAGAATTCAATGGTTCAAATCTTCATAACACGGCAACAGTGGTATGGGTAAATTTGGTAAATAGTGTTTGTTTTGTATTTTTGGCGTCTTGTTGGTTTATTTTATTGTGATTCTCTCGGTTTGATTTTGTTTGTGTGTTTATTATTTTGATCCTTTGATTTATAGACTTTGAGTACAATATTTGAGTATTGGACTTTCATAATTATTCCAGGTAAATTCGGATTTTATAAGAAGAATTGAAAGTCTTAAGAGACCTGCAATCATAGTTCCTAGCTAATATAATAGTAAATTATGAAAACTGTGAACATAAACAATACAAAAAATAAGCCAGAATAGTTAAAGTAAGGTAAAGCAGGATAGTTAAATTTTATATGCATAATGCATTTTAAATATTTACTTTTCTAAACGGCTAATGGTGTATTTTACATAAATAATGTGAACAAAATGTACATAGGTAGGTACACAAAATATTTCATTTGTACCTTTATCAATTTTACAAGAAAGTTTGGTGATAATATATTTTATTTTTCACAAATAATTGTAATTAAACTATAAAATATTTGAACATTTCTTAGACCTATTTAGAATTTTTCTTAGCCTCACAAGTTTTACTTGCTGCTTTCTGTGGTTTTTATTTGTTATTGCTATCTAATTGAAGAGGCTAGGTTAATACTGTTAAATTTCCCACCAATTTTCAGACATCAAAATGGCCGATTCAAAATTGGAATACTCGCGCAGCTTTGATAATCGTTCCATGTATATAAATTCCTTGCATCGCACCTTTCGTATCTGTACAAAAAAAAAAACAAATTTAATTTTCTTGGCAATAGAATTATAGGAAAGGACTATACAGCATGACTTTCCTTCTAACCTTCTAATTTTTTCCAATACAAGTGAAGTTAGAAAAGGCAAAACGAAATAAGACCGATCGGAGAACGTTAATATTTATAGTTTAAAATTACTTATAATTTATTTATATTTATGTGTAAACTTTTATGTACTGATGCCCCAGCTTGAGTTTTTGGTGTACCTACAATTTATTTTCATATACATACATGCATAGTTCTCTTAATTACAGTGATTTTACACTTTTTAGGAATTCAATTTTTCCAATGACAAATTGATAAGCATTCTGAAAGACGTAACTTCTGGAATGATGTACCTTGCAGAAATGGACTATGTGCTTAGGAACTTGAAAAGTCGAAACATACTTCTGGACGCTTATGGGAAATGTAAGATCAGCAATTTTCAGTATTGCCAGTATGTCGGTGATTCTGATGGGATCTATATAGATCAGGTAACTTAAACAACTAATCAGGATAAAGGGGTAGAGAAAGCATAACGATACGAGTAAATAAATAACCGGAAGCGTATCTCTCTATTACGTGTAGTGATGTAAAGGGGAGAAGTTCCCTTCGTGCTGTGGAGAATATTCGCGGAACGTTCGCGCACGATAAATCGTTCGCGCGCGCATGATAGATCGATCTCTGCGAATGTTCTCCACAGAGCACACTCAGCACGAAAGAGAATTTTCAGCACGATTCCGGCCAATCAGCGCGCTTCATCTGCGTGCATTGCATCGTGGTGCCTCTGTGTATCCCCTTGTTTTATTTTGTTATTTGATTTAGTTCACATTCGATTCGATTATTTGCATAAATTCAGCGAGTGTGGAGCGAGTGTGTTTAGGTTAGATTAATGTTAAATTTTTTTATACCTATATTTAGCAGAGATATTTAAGTACTTCAGTTTGATTGAATATCGAGTTGAATATACTTTAATCAATATGCCCAGAAGAAAATGCGAGGCATTTGATTTCTTTTTTTGTAAAAAACGAAATGGTAAAGACGTCTATTCGTGCAAATTTAGTAATGATGAATATAGCCGGCATGCCACACGGTTGGAAATCATTTAATAAAATGTGAAATGTCCCGAATCTGTAATAGGTCAATTAATAACAATAAGTAAGTACCTGTATTTTATAAACATTTTATTACGTAGTGCAACGAAATATTAAATTTTACAAATTTAATTTATAAATTGTGTCTAAGATAAGGATATCTATCGGTCAACGTTAAACGCTTAAATTGAATAGTGGATCTGTTTGTACCGGGATATCAAAAATTATCTTGGTCAAGGGTGGTTGTGGAATGTAAAACGTGTGTCTTACTTTAAATTTGAAATAATTATGTCACTGTCACACTGACATCATCAATAACCTACAAATTTCATACCTATTTATTTCAGTTGTAAAATAATAATGAACTACAAATTATGAAATAACGGTTTTAGTAACAAGAAAAACTAAATTACAGTAATTGTTGGAAATGTCCCCCGTTTTGTTCGATGCACAAGTTGACGCGCCTCCTCATGCTGTGAAAAGCGTTTTGCAGCATTTCTGGCGTTATAGTTGCACATTCCTGAATAATTCTTTGTTGCAGTTCTTGCAAATTATTTACCGGAGTTGCGAAAATCTTGTTTTTTAAGTAAGGAAATATAAAATAGTCCATAATTGTCAAACAAGGTGATCTCGGAGGAAATCAACTTCTGTATGCAAACTTATCAGCTGGTCATCAAAAAACTCGCGGAGGAAAGCAATATTTTCTCGTGTAGTATGTGCTGTTGCACCGTCATGCTGGAAATAACCGTACCGAAGTTCATCATCGTTTAACCGTTGCACAAATTCAGCCAAAAAGTTGTGTCTGTACCTTTCTGCGTTGACGGTGAAATCGAAAAAAATTGGCCCAATTATTCTTCTGCGAGAAACTGCCATCCAAACACCAATTTTTTGAGCATGTAGTGGCGATTCAGTAAAAACATGAGGGTTATTATTGCTCCACATTCGCATATTTTGAGAATTGATGTATCTCGAAAGGTGGAACCACGCTTCGTCAGAAAAAAAAGTTAGTCCAGAAGATCGTCATTCATTAAATTATTGACAAACCAATGGCAGTAAGCAAGGCATCTGGGGTGGTCTGCGGGCAGAAGAGCTTGATGTGCTTGCATCTTATAATGATGCATGTTCAGGACTTTCTTTAAAATCTTATGACATGTTCCATAAGAAAGTCCAATTTCCTGAGAAAGACGTTTCAAAGGTTTTGCAGGCTCCTCTTCCATACGTTGACGAACGTCATTGACAACTTCTTCTGTACGAACTCTTGGTCTAACGTTGACTGTATTGCCAATTTCCATTAACTAGCGCACCCGTTCGAAAATAGGCTTCAATCATGAAAATTTTGTGCTGTGTGGTAAGACACATGATTCAAAAACTGGATTAGAAAATTTCATCACAATGACTTGACACATTCTGACACAACAAAACATATTCAAAAATTTAAAGTAAGACACACGTTTTACATTTCACAACCATCCTTGACCAAGATAATTTTTGATAGCCCGGTATATAACATTTAAAACAAACTAAAACGGAATTATCTATGCACTTTAGAAGATAAAAAAATAATTTAAAAGTTTCAGAAACTTGACCGGGACAATTTTACAAATTATGGTCGTCAGTTTGCCAGGAAAATACAAATGAAATGTCAACGGCAGATTGAGATTGCAATTTGATTTTTCTTATGTAAAGTTTTTTTAAATAAAAAAATATTTTATATTTAAGTTATAATCTACTATGTCAAAGCTATATTTATCTTACTCTATGTTTGTACATGTTTCCTTACTTAAGTTTTGCTATTTTTTTTTTACTTAATATATATTTTTCTGATGTTACTGTATTATTTTGAACTTTGATTACTGTATTATTTGGAACACATAATATGAATACACTCTTATTTTCATATGAAGCATTTTGAGAATTTTGAGCATTTTCAGAAAGAACCACGAAAAGTAAATTTCTAAATACTTCACTACACCCCAAATATAAATTCTAGGGTTTTTTCGATTGTGCTCGTTTATTCTCGTTCATGCTCGTTCGTGCTCGGGGAATATTCTCCAAAAATATGTGCTCGAGAATTTTACATCACTAATTACATGCTCTATTCCTTCCCATCACCTCGATGCTCAGTTAACCTCACATTCTATTGATACTGTAGCTTCTCTAATGCTAGTATGTTCAGAGCGAATTGTTTCTTACGCATTGGGTTTGATAAGACATTTTATCTAGTTTTTTTAATTATTATAGTGCCTTAGTTTCCTTAAGTTTATTTACTCAGTTTGTTTGTAGTTAAAAGCCGTATTGTGGAAACAGCATGTTAATAACGAATTTTGTGAGGTATTTTACAGGGTGTGTAAGCAAAAAATGTCTCCCAAAACATACTTGCAATGTTTGTGTGAGATATTTTAAAATCCACCAAGATTTCGATGAATCGGCTTTATTTTGCTACTACAAAGCTTACAAAAATGCCAATTTGTAATTTACGAAATATTTCATAAATCATATTCACAGAATTTGAAAAGCCAACTTAAATTATTTTTTCACCGGCCTCAGTTTGATACACATATAGAGCATTTTCAAATTTTTAGGATGACGGTTATGATAGCGACTTTTCGGCTCCTGAGGTACGGAAGTCACATCAATTTTCGACAAAGTCCGATGTATGGGATATGGCTTTAGTAGCTTGGGAAATTTACTATATAAATCCACAACATACATTCCTGTCTTTTTTTGAATCTAAACTCATGCAATACCACATACTAGAAGTTTTCATCGACAGTGGAGAGTAAGTACTACCTATCTTATCAATTTATTTAGATTTTGCCCACAAAGTATATAAGTAACTTTTAGCGAGATACCAGGTTCAAAGTGGTAACGGCAGTTCAGTTACTGGCGGATTTTTGCGGTAACGAAGGGGAAGGTGTTGTGACGTCGCAAAATTTATAACTGGGTTCAACCGCAATCACCACCGGTTATGAGGATTGGCGATAACGGTCACGTCTGACAATCGACAGTAGTTAACAAAGAAACGGGACATAAACATAATTTATAATAATAAAATTTGCCATGTACTGTACCCACGACACAAATAAAATATTTTGGATGCAAAACAATCAAAACATGTTTTGTATACAAGCGAATATTCGAGGTTAGAATGTAGAGTACAAAACCGTCAAGGTTAGTTTCCGTTTTTGCAAATGGAGTACTTCAACGAAATTTCAGGAAAGTGGGGGGAATTACCACCTTTAACCAGTGGTTGACCACGGAATCTCGCTAAAAATTACTAGATGTGTTTGGCAGTCCCAAGCCATACTATCAAAAAATGAACAAATTGTTTGTTATTGAAACATTAGCAAATAGATCATTACTAGGGCTGGTACAATGGTGCCGCGGGACATGGGCGTACGCAACATAATAAGGGTAATAAAATAAATTATGTAGGAACAGAAGCAAATAAATTAGTACAATTTATAACAATGTATTCAAAACTCGCCCTATTATCTAGCTCGATGTACTGGGTTGGTTGTCCCTGTTATCTTAAACTGGAGAAACTGTAATATCGGGTAAGTTTCTATGCTTGGCTCCACGAGTGATGTTCGCTGTGGTGAAAAAATATGCATATACCGGGCGGCTTAGAGTGGATGGCCTATTAGATGTATCTCGAGAATGAATATATGCATTTTTCTGAAATTTTGGCTGTGGACATAACCTCGAAAGTTCTATAAAAGCAAAATATTTTTCAGGGTGTGGCACTTCCGGTTATACCGGAAGTCGACAGGTGAATATTGACATTTTCAACTTTGACACCCTGTAAAATCTAAACGGTTTGAGATCAAGCACAACGGTTTGCACATTCCTATCTTAACTTTTCATAAGCTATCGTTTGACTCTAATTTCAAATTTCACCAAGAGATTCAATTTAATCGAAAATTTTAAATTTATGGCTAAATCAGAAATTAGTATCAAACTATAGCTTATGAAAAGGTAACATAGTAACATAGGAATGTGCAAACCATTTTGCTTGATCTCAAACCGTTTAGATTTTACAGGGTGTCAAAGTTGCAAAATGTCAATATTCACCTGTCAATATTTCAAAAACAGTTGAAGATAGGTATAGAATATCCTTCGTGAAATGTGTTTAGACTTTTACGTAAAATCCATAAATGAAATAACATATAGGGTGTTCCATTTAAAATAAGCAAGTTGATGTCGACTTCCGGTATAACCGAAAGTGCCACAGCCTTGAAAATATTTTGTTTTTATAGAACTTTCGAGGTTATGTCCATAGCCAAAATTTCAGAAATATGCATTAATTCACTCTCGAAATACGTCTAATAGGCCATCCACTTGTAAGCCACTCCGTATTTTGAGAACGACCGTTCCACATCTATTGAGGCAAGTGACATCCTTGTTTTTGAAGAGAACGGCCGACAAAACGCATTGTCGCGGCACCATGGGTGACAAACATTAATACTTGACTTGTTGATATTCCAAATTTTTCTAACGTTTCCAATACCACCCGCATAATGGACCTTTTCCACATCTTTTTTTTATTCGCTTATTATAAAATATATACTGAGTTATGCCTAAAAAGTATTTTTTTAAATTTTTTTCTTCGCCAGATATATTTTGAAAAAATTGTTAAAATTACCATATATTTCAAATAACGCGCCATTGACGTCATACTCCAGTTCCTTGTTGTTTGTTGGCTGCCCTGCATTTTGTGTTCTGTCAAGTGAAGTTTGCTTAACCTAACTTTCGTTTTGTGTTTTGATTAATTTGATTTAAAATGAATAAAATTGAAGAGGGATATCTTAAGGCTGATTCAGACAATCTTCCAAGAGTTGACAGTGAAATCGTTAACGATTTTTACGTCACAAATATGAACTTTCTTAAGTGCTGATTAAGACAAGAAGGTTAGGTTTTATAACCTAAGTTATCAAATAATCATTTTGTTGATTCTTGCATAGATTGTGCAGTGTTGTCACCTTTAGCGAAAAATACCTAAAAATTATTTTGCTCAAGGGATAAATTGTAAAATAATCATGTTGATTTGCTTTAGTAATAATTTATGGAGAATATTTCACGTAAAAATACATATTTTCATTTCAAAATTACCATTTCACCTAAAAATACATAATATTTTCATTTCAAAATTACCAGAATATAAATTTAATCGTTGCCAAGAAAAAAGTAAAATTATATGTGGCAACGTGGAGCCTTTCTTTAACTTATCTACATTTTATTGGATACTGGAGTGTGATGTCAGCAAACCGCGCAGTTTGAAATGATTCATGAAGACCGGTCACTTTGTACTTGGATATCTTCGCTTAATTACAATTCTTTAATAAATTGGGTTGATTCTACCTTCACTTATGTACCAGTATAACGTTTGATATTAATAAAATAGTAAAATTCAATTTAGTGGAAAAGGCCCATTGTTTGGCCAGTACACTCAGTTAGTCTTTTGCTAATTACTAACAGTGGAAATGTATGTTTCAGAGGGCCCAGTACACGTACTATTACATTCACAACGGAATTTTTTTTACAGTCTGTTGTCTCGTCTTCACATAGCCACAGCCGTGTATTTTTTAATACACATTTGATTTTGCTTACAATGTCTCACATGCAGTTGGTACATATTTGTGTAACACTGTACGACTTGATAACGGCACCTGAGGATTGTATTTATTCGAGAAGCCGGGACTTCTGGAATAAATGGAATGGTTGTTTATTGAGTATACACAACGGAATGTTGCAAGCATTCAACATTAACAGTAAATTTAACATAAACTGTTCTGTCAAAGGCACACCACTCTTTTTATTTTTATGTTCTACACTGATTACGTGACGCCTACAATCTCGTGTGTCCCAGCATATCAGGTCTCTGAATAAATCCGGGAATTCGTGGATAAATTTATTCACTGTCAGTGTATGGCCGCTTTTACCCTTCCCTACGGGTGACATACTTTATTATTATTTATTAAAAAGCAACAAATAAAGTTGTCTACAATACACATATCGCTCGCACGTGTCCCTGTTGACCCAGTTTACACGCCATTGAATCGTGGCTCGCTGTGCCAACCCTAATCATTACTACAGAGCCTTCATAAATGTCCACAAGTAACATGTCCGCATGTATATCAACGAACATTGCAATGATTGGCAAAGATTAACTGAAAACTCGCTAGATTCAGTGTAGTCCTCTCGAGACTGTTAAGGTGCAGTTAACTAAAAATTAAATTAAAGAATTAATTTTTTTTATTTTTATTTTGTTAATCAACTGTATTAAAAGGGTCATTCTAAAAGACTTCACAACTTTTAATAGGAGTAAACAAAATTATATTCTAAATGGCTTTAAAGATAATATTTTTTAAAAACATTTTGCAGCTGTCAGTCAGTTATATTGTTAATTTCTCGAATAATCGCTGTTTCTAATTCTTCGATATTATGTATTCCAGTCTTAAAAACGTTATTCTTTAAATGTCCAAACAAACAATAATCTAAATGAGTTAAGTCCGGTGACCTAGCTGGCCACAATTCTCGCCCGATTAGTCTATTACCATAAAACTAAAAACTGAATTATCACTCTTGAGGTATGTGAAGTTGACCAACCGCTTGTCGTAACATAGAACCTTGTCTTTTAATGTAATCTTCAACTCATTGTTTTTTAATTCCTTAAAAAGTTGCTAGTATTCTGAAGATGCTACTAGCCAAGATGAAGAAAGTAAATTTACTATTTCAAGAATGGTTACTGTTCACGTGGCTTGTGGGTATTTATCAGGGTATGCTCCCGGTGTTCAGTTTTCGTCTGCCACGTGCATGACGTCACTCACAGAGTGCTTTTCATTACGGGGATGGCCATTTTGTCTTTTTTTCTTTGTAACGTGATCATTTTTACAGTTACAAAAAAAAAATCTCAAACAAATGATGTTCGTTATGCTTTGTTTTATAACTTAAAAATATAAAATGTCTCAATTTTGCGAAGCTGGGTTGTTAAACACATTATTATTACTGCGAAATTTGTTCCTTTAAGGTTTTCACCACGAATTTCGGGAGAACGGTACAAGATAGAGCAAAATTGCACATACACTATTTTGTAGAGCACAAAATATACTACAAGAAAGACTATGGAAGGGTATTATATGCAGAAAGATAAATACAACACGAGGTTTAAAAATGTGGGGTTTTATTAATGCAGTAAAAATTTAATTTTATTTTTTTTTTTTTTGTTAACCAGTTTAATTTATTTACTTTTTATATATCAATACTTAATGCTTGCATAAAGTCAAACAATCTTCAAGGAAAAAGTATCCTTTTCTAACCAAAACCTTACGTTTAAAGGATTGGAATCGGATCATCATACTTTCTAATTATGTGTTGTATGTTGTTGTATGTGTATGTAATACTTTAAATTGCGTGTTTTGTAAATACCGTCAAGAACGGTGTAACAATCCAGGAAAATGTTAATAAATTGGTGAACTTGTCATGTGATTATAAATTATTTAAAATTAAATATTGGTAAGTTTAAGATCATGAGGTTTTTTAAATATAAAAGTTCAAATACTATGGTTAAAATTTGGGTAAGCCATCATTTTGGCATATTTGATATATTTTATTGTTGTTACTTTCCAATCCTTTAAACGTAAGGTTTTGGTTAGATAAGGATACTTTTTACTTGGAGATTGTTTGATTTTATGCAAGCATTAAGTGTTGATATATAAAAAGTAAATAAATTAAACTGGTTAAGAAAAAAAGAATACAATTTTGACTGCATTAATAAAACCCCACATTTTTAAACCTTGTGTTGTGTTTATTTTTGTGCATATAATACCCTCCCATAGTCTTTTTTGTAGTATAATTTGTGCTCTACAAAATAGTGTATGTGCAATTTTACTCCATCTTGTACCATTTTCCCGAAATTTGTGGCGAAAACCTTAGAGCAACAAATTTCGCAATAAGAATAACATGTTTAATAGCTCAGCTTCACGAAATTAAGACATATTATATTTTTAAGTTATAAAATGAACCATAATTAACATCTTTTGTTTGAGATTTTTTTTGTAACTGTAAAAATAATCACGTTACAGACGAAAAACACACAAAATGTGCATCCCGTAATGAAAAGCACTCTCTAAGTGACGTCACGTGTCATATTAAGGACCGCCCACTTGGGCACAACATCCTATCTTCTGTGTGTATATCGTGGGTATTTATGAGGGCTCTGTACGTATTGTTAATGACATAACATGTTACATAATACCAAACATCAAGCACTTCTGCCACCAGCCGCTGATTACTGAATCTCAGTTGTAAATTGGGATGTGATGTTGCCACGTCTAGATATAATATATTACATCAAATCATGGACTATGGTCCATTCGCATCAGTTTTCAGTTATATTTTCTGTTCTTACGATCATTTTCAGATTGCATAAGCCTGATAGATTCCCGATAGTCTTATGGGCACATTTCAAGTTGCTGCTCCTAAACAAAAATTCAGATATGCGACCGACATTTGTTGATATTATGAAACTCTTAGAAAAGCACTGAACTATATAAAGGGACAGTTATGATGTTAACCTATTATCTTTAGTTTTTTATAAATATATTTATGTTTGCAGAATTTTATAATGCTAGTTTTTTAAATTTTTATAAGTGTTATTTACAATAAACAGTAATTATTAAGTAAATGTTGTCATCATTTTGTGTGTCAATGGAGATAATGGCTGCTTTCTTTCAACTTTGAATTTTAAATTGGGTTCGAAGTAAGCCACTCATGTTTATTTTAAAAAATGCACCAGTACTATTGCAAATAACAGCAGCTTTTGTTAGTCCATAATAAAAAAATGTACTAATTTTTAGATATAGATCTAAATAAATAAAAATAAAAGAAAAAAAAAGAAAAAAGAAAAAAAAATTAAATGTACAAATGTTATCACTTTGGTAAATTCTCAATTTATCATTCAATTATGATTAATAATGCAGGTTGCTTGCACTTAAAGATGAGGTAAGTAATAAGTCTAGAGTCCGGCTTTTTCTCCCAGTAACAGGGTCGTATTGTCGTGCTCTGCCAGTGGATTAGAGCCAGCTTAGAGAAAAGCATTAATATCCACTATTATGGCACAAGCGGTCATAGGCTGCCCACAGGAGGGTGTATTATCCCCACTACTCTGGTTGGTCCTCCAATCAAGTTAGCCTTGACATTTTTCAGCCATTATGTTAGTCCTCTGATTACGCAAGTTTGTCCCCATTTAACCGACTTTGTATCTCTTACCATTTCCGAGATACCCATGCATAGACCTGAATTTGAATCAGCCCTTATAGAGGGTTATTCAGAACTTATCCATAATAAAATTTGGGGATGTTCAACATACATGTACAAATGTGTTAGTGCAATAGTCTTAAAACTATTTAAAAATTTTTCATTGCACGCCGCTGGATACTGGTTCACTGTAATGGAGTGACCTTGGGACTGACAATGCAAACAGGCTAGCACAAAAAAACTTCGGAAGATCTGAGAGTATACCGACACCCGGCGCAAAAAAGATTTGCAGCGTTTTTACTTTAAAATAAACTTAGATAGATAGATCTGACCAAAGTGACTTGTCTTTAAAATGAATAAAATTTTGTTACACTAATTTTGAAGAATTGCGCTACTTGATTAGTAGGTATTAGAAACGTGAAATTTAGGTATAAAAATGTGCACATACCTTGTTACAAAAGCTTTTCGAAATAATATTCCTCGACTTGTACACAATTTTGGGCACGCCTTATCCAATTTTGCCGCACTAAACCGAATGTTCCTCCTGGTTGCTGATCTTGTAAACGCAAATTATTAAGTAAATTGGGGATTTTCAGCATTTTGTTGCAACAACCACTCGCAAAACCTAACTGTCGATGTGTCGGTGTGTCGATTTGGAAATCGTTCCGCATACAAGCGCGAAGCTGCCAATGAATTTTGTCCAACTTCGCCATAAATAAGAATCATGTCCATTAACTCAGCAATACTGTACACATGAGCCATTTTTAAAATTTTACAGTTTAACACTCGATAAATAAAACACCCGCACAGAGACAGCGACACAGAAAGACTGATGACTGCATAGACAATAAGAGATATTATCCCCACTCCAACTGTATTTGCCAGGCGTTCGCCAGGTACAAAAACTGTTGTTTACTGTTTTTTGAAGGAATGTAGCTACGTAGTCCTTTATAATGGTATGACTTTAAACATTGTTTATGGGAAATCCTAAGCCTTTTATTATAAATTTTTTTGGTGATATCGATTTCTTATCGAAGGATGCACATATCCTCAAAGTTTTAGAGATGAGTTCTGAATAACCCTGTATACATATACATATTAAAATGGATTCAGCAGTGTTCACCAGTTTTCGTTGAAGAGAATCTATATCTGTTGTATTTTATGATAAGAACCTATAATATAATGTTAAGGAGAACCATAGTACTATTTCATGTTGAACAAGCGGCAAATTGAAGTGAAACTGATTAAATAGAATACCTATTATAAAATTAATTTTAATCATTAAAATCACCAGAGTACCTATTCATTTCGCTTTAATCTCTCAACAAAAACTTTGACTCAACATTTTTGGTTATTCTAATCTGATTTTAGTGATTTTCATTAACTCTATAATCTGTGGTTTTCATCTAGGTTAAATAAAATAATGTGAAATGACAAAGTAGGAAATTCCTGATTTGTCAAGTCGTGCGAAAATACATTCGTATGTGAAAATGTGAAATTACTTTTTTTTTAAATTACGCATGCCAATAGATATTTTTGTATCAAGATCAAGATATCTGTTAAACCACAGAATATCTAATAAGTATCAAACTCTGTCATATTCGCATACGAATCTTTCCACACAAATCAAGAATCGGACTCTGGTAAAGTGTGGTGCAAAAAATATATACCTAACTAACGTGTGGTGGGTGAAGTGAAAAAATGCAACTTTGAATAATAATACTTTATTTTCCTTTAAAGACAAATACATTTGTATAGGAATAGTCAAAACTAACTCTAAATTCTACATTCTACAGACATGAGCACATGAATTCATCAAAGGTATAAAACGACTTTGATATTAAAAAAGCAATTAATATATTTTTAAATTCAGACAAACATTTTGCCCTTCTTATATCCGGAGGAAGCCTGTTAAATGTACGCAGACCCAGGTAAAAACGTGAACTAGATGATATTTTATACTTACAAAAAGGAATGTGAATTTCTTTTACCTTGCCGAGTGCTTCGATTGTGCACTTTCAGTCAAAGGAAACTTACGTTGATTCTTAAAAACATATGTATAGACAATTCTAAAATCAACAACGATACAAGAGTTAAAATATTAAAATCCTTAAGAAAATGTTTACATGACTGAGTACTAGGTATCCCAGTTAGCGCGCTCTCTCACGGTTCGACGTGACATTGGTACGGTAACAACGCGGCAATTGTCGAAATGATGTGCGCAATTTGTGCTCACACGTGACTTTAAATTTATATCAGATACCCAATGGCTCCAAAAAGATGTGGTCGATTTAAAAATTATAAGACGAAGAAAGAAAAAATATTGGATTCATCCTTATCTTGAAAGAAACATAAACTGCAGACTACATTAACTGCAGCAATTATAAAGGCACTCATACTTTTCGACCTCCAATACAAAATTTAGTTCAGTATGCCGACAGAAAATATGCCGATACGCGGTATCCCGCAAGCATACAGAGTCGAGACCGCGCCGTGTCTACCCGTGTGCGGTCGGCAATTTGAATACATGGAAGAGACATTGGCTCTGCATACCGAACCGATGTCGAGCTGACCCGTGAGAGAAGGGCCTTATACATCTTAAAATTCGTTTCTGTACCAAAAAACATCCGGTACCAAGGTAGAGGTCCCCCAAAAAATTATCCTATAGGTACCTTAACCTCGAACTCACTTGTGCATAATAGATCATAATTAGTTGTTCCACTAATAAAACCGACTTTAAATTTCTCATCAAATAGCAGACAGAATTTAATTTTGGTATCAACTGTTTACAGTGAGCTTTCCAGTTAAGACATTCGTCAATTGTTACTCCCAGAAATTTAATTTCTTTTACACATGGCAGTGTATCACTCGAGCCATAAATGTTAATTTCAATGTATGCAGTTTTTTTGTCTGTTATGAAACCTCATAACTTACGTTTTTTCAGTGTTGAGAAAAAGAGAATTATGATCATACCAGTCACATATGTCATTCAATAGAGCATTAGCCCTCATTTTCAATGAATGGTCAGAATCACCAGACACAAACAATGACGTATCATCCGCGTACATAACAAAAGATGCATCAGATGTTTACTGCTCAAACTCATTGATATACAGGGTTATTCAGAACTTATCCATAATAAAATTTGAGGATGTTCAACATACATGTAGAAATGTGGTAGTGCAAAAAAAAATTTTTTTGGCGGGGTCTGAAAACTATTTAAAAAATTTTCATTGCAGGCCGCTGGATAGTGGTCCACTGTAATGGAGTGACCTTGGGACTGACAATGCAAACTGGCTAGCATGAAAAAAACTTCGGAAATTCTGAGAGTATATCGACACCCGGCGCAAAAAAGATTTGCAGCGTTTTTACTTTAAAATAAAAAAGATAGATAGATGTGACCAAAGTGACGTGTCTTTAAAATGAATAAAATTTTGTTACACTAATTTTGAAGAATTGCGCTACTTGATTACTAGGTATTAGAAACGTGAAATTTTTGTATTAAAAATTTGCACATACCTTGTTACAAAAGCTTTTCCAAATAATATTCCTCGACTTGTACACAATTTTGGGCACGCCTATCCAATTTTGCCGCACTAAACCGAATGTTCCTCCTGGTTGCTGATCTTATAAACGCAAATTATTAAGTAAATTGGGGATTTTCAGCATTTTGCTGCAACAACCACTCACAAAACCTAACTGTCAATGTGTCGGTGTGTCTATTGGGAAATCGTTCCGCATACAAGCGCCAAGCTGCCAATGAATTTTGTCCAACTTCGCCATAAATAAGGATCATGTCCATTAACTCAGCATTACTGTTCACATGAGCCATTTTGAAAATTTTACAGTTTAACACTCCTAAGATAAATAGAACACCCGCGAGAGCGACACACATAGACAAGAGATATTATCCCCACTCCAACTTTATTCATTCAGTCGGTTTTAACCAGGCATTCCCTGGCAAAACGTGTTTACTTTTTTTATCACATTCTTAGGAATGTGGTAGAAAAGTATCAGATGTGTTGAAGTACAGTTGCCCAGCTACGTAGTCCTTTATAATGGTATAACTTTAAACATTGTTTACGGGAAATCCTAAGCCTTTTATTATAAATTTTTTTGGTGATATCGATTTCTTATTTAAGGATGCATATATCCTCAAAGTTTTAGAGATAAGTTCTGAATAAGGCTGTATATTAAAAATAAGATAGGGCCAAGAATGGATCCCTGAGGAACTCCTATCCTGACATCAAGACGATCTGAATTTATTTGAGTTGATACACTACCATCTGAATATGTCAAACTCATATATTGACTACGTCCCTCTAAAAAAGATGGAACCCAGTCATTCGTTACTCCTCGAATACCGTATGAATACAGTTTTGAGAGCAATTTATCGTGACTGACGCAGTCAAACGCCGTACTAACATCACAAAAAATTCCAACAGGGCACTCCCCTGCCTCGATATATTCGATTAATTTCTGATAAAATGATAGCAAAGTAGTACCTGCTGATCTATTTGAACGAAAGCCATGTTGATGTTCAGTAAAAATATTGTGCTTATTAATAAATCTCAATAGGCGATCTAAGAAATACAAAATAATCGCTATCTCTAAATTTAATTTCTCCTTATATCTATGACTTATAATATGATGACCTAATAATACCTATTATGTTTACCTACCTAGTAGATAGGTATATGAATATGATTAGATATTTTATTGGTAATTGCGAAAAAGTTATTCTGATGTGTGAAAAATGAAAAAACTGTATATTATGCTAACGGCTAATTATAAATATTTTTAGCCGGCTAAATGCTAAGTTATATAATTAGCATTGGCTAAATATATAATTAGCGGCTAAAAACTCATCACTGCATTGTACAGTGAATATCGTTCCGAGGAATGAATCCGCAGGACTCGATTCACATCCGGATTGGAACGGGAATGAACGAGTCCGCAAAAATATCGAAACTTCCCACCACTAGCACAGTAATAGCTTGCACCGCCAGTGAGGAATTTACCACATACACCGCCGGTTTCCCTCACGAATCGCCAAGCCTACTAATAACTGTGATTTGTCTGTGATTTGAAGTCACATTTAGATCATTTTATCTTTGAAGAATCCTTATGTTTCAATATGTGCCTTCTCAAATTATATTTATGCTTTGATTTATATTGACACAAATTGCATTCATACCATTGTAACTGAGAAGGGCATTTATGACTCAACATGTGACGTATCAAATTACATTTGTGCTTCGATTTGTAGTTGCATAAATCACATTTATACAATTTTAGGTGGGACGGCTCTTTATGTGTCCACATGTGCCTTGTCAAACAACTTTTCTGCTTTGATTTATAGTTGCATAAATCACATTCATACCATTGTATGTGGGACGGGTCTTTATGTATCAACATGTGCCTCGTCAAACTATTTTTGCGCTTTAATTTATGGTTGCATACATCACATTTATGCCATTGTATGTGGGAAGGATCTTTATGTGTCAACATGTGAGTCTTCAAACTTCCTTTGTGTTTTGACTTAAAGTCACAAAAATCACATCCATGGGCTTGTATTTTCGAAAGATCCTTATGTGTCAGCTGGTGCTTGACCATATCGTCTTTGTATTTGGATCTATATTCGCATAAATCACACTTATACCATTGTAGGTAGGAAGTTCTGTAGTTTGATGTAAAATTACATAAATGACATTTTAATCGACCCAGATGTGGATCTTTGTGCATCGGCATGTGTGGATCAAAGTCACTTGCACGGTTCGCTTTGTAATCACGAAGGCTATGCTTGGGTAGTTCATCTCCACTTAAATTGTCCGGATGACGAAAACTGAAAAATACATAATCAATTTAAAGCTGACCTACAACTTTCAATTTTAAATAAACAAGAATGGGCTCATACTTTTTGCGCCAATATTTTTCTTCATTCATGAGCCCGGAAGTCAGAGACTTGTGTGGGAGACGGAGTGAAATATTACTATTTTGTGGGAATTAAAACGTTAAGAATGTTTTGAGTTTTGACTGATTTAATTTAAAGTTCAATATTTGCCGCACGAGGGTGCATGCTCCAATTAGTAATTGTATTCTGGTATTCATTTTCCTATGAGTGAGATACTTTCAATGTACCTCTTTGTATAATAATGTCAACTACGTACAGATAAACAAAGAATTTTCATACAAGGTTTTACAAACTGAAATATCTGTCACCATTTAAGGTTATGTGTCATTTAGTTTGTTAGAGAGGTCTGTAACTTCCCTTTATTCTTTAGACTTGCTATAATGTAACGGAGGATAGTGGAAAGGAAAACAATATTAATTTAATTGTTTCTGTTTACAGAAGGAACGTTAATATACAGTGAAGTGACACAGTAAACACACAACGCACCACACAATGCACCTTATCTGAAAAAATTTTACCCGACCCTCATCGGCATTCTATACTGTAATTCTATCTTTTTTTCAGACAACACTGTCTTTTACCACTTTCAAAACTTATCGTTTTGTTAACTAGGTTTACCAACGGAATACATTCTTAATATGTCTTAGAAATTTAAGCTGTTATAATTATTTATAACATTACACTTTATTCCTGTCATCCCAACTGTCACAATTTACAATGAAATAGGTTAAAGGTATATTCTAAAAAGAAAACAACCGAAATCATACTTTATCAAAAACTCAGTTGTATCAAAATCTATATTATTCTTCAACATATGAAAAAAGTTGGTTAATACGCAATTAATAACAAATGAATACATTCACTAAAAAATGGCATTAAAACAAACACACTTGTGTGCCAACAATCGCCATGGTGTCAACGTCACATTGGAATGCCTAATTGTAAAGGCGTATATTCTAATAACTCTATGACTAACTCTAATAATGTTGTGCCAAAACAATTAATTAAGAATTAAAAGTATTTAATGCTTACCAACGAGACTTATCCTGAGACTTTACTGCTTTAGTTTTAATGTGAACATTGTTATTTTCATTTACAATTTTAGGTTCCTTATTCTTGGCCGTATCACTTGCTGTTGAATTTAACTCATTTGAATTCGTAACTGTGCCCCATGTCATTTTTGTGTTAAATTCCACTGCTTTGGACAAGGCTATCTGGCCATTTTTATCAGTTCCATTTACACTGCAATAGTTCTCTATCCCTCTCTCAACTTCTACACATTTATCCATAAAACTGTTGTAGTCATTAAGGCCACCGATACATGATTTGCAAATAACAGCATTCTTAGTATTGTTCACGTTCTAAAAAAAAAATAAATTCAATGTTGCAGGTAACTAAATAATTACGGCTGCTAGTTTCAAGATTAATATTGAAAATGCATAAAATAAGGTACACAAAATTTAATGAGAATCTGTAAGCTTAATCTGTGCGGAATGGTTTTAGTGGAATGGGTATTACAAATGTTTATAAATTAAAAGTATATTTACCACTTCAGGAATGCACCTCTTGATCATATCTTTTACTAAGGTAACATCTAAACCTTTTATATTTAAAGATATATATCCAGTATTAGTAAGCGTCAGGCACAATCTGCATAGTTTCTCCTCAGGTAAAATGTGAATGGGGTGTTTGCCACTACTTTCATCTAAAAGGACTTCTATCAAATCGATTTGATTCAACATCTCTGGATCCACAAAAGGAGAAATGAAATCTTCTGTATATAGACATGTAGATTTAAATTCAAATAAAGTTGAGACTTTTTTTGAACAGTAGTGGCACATTAGGGGTCTCTTGCTTATATTCATATTCTACAAATATAAAATTAAACTTTAAATAGGTAAATAATATTTAAAGGCAACTTTCTTTTTGCTTTAAACTATTTTTGGGTTAACCAATTTACGAATAGCTTTCTCATAAATATCTTACCATATTTATTAAAAGTACATCACAAATTTCCAAATGAAGTTCTCGCATTTCTTCAAAATTGGAGTATGAACTTTTGATACAGCACAATCTACATATTTTTAATTTTTTATTCATTTTAAAACGAAGCGAAGCACACAAAGACACACAAAATTCGAATTAAAGAATATTTAATATTTTGTTTGCCATTTATTGTATGCATTGAAGAAAATAGAAAAAGAATAACTATTTGTATCATGATTAGATATAGTTCAGTGTTCAGTGGATGTATGGTTGTATCATATATATGTAAATAATACTACTATTACTGCATTCTTTTCAATGGCTTGGGCAGCTTAGAGGAACTCGGAGCTGTTCCGCAGCATGTTCTTTTAACCGAGTGCGCGACGCCCTCCACTGCTTTCCCCTTTCCCCTCGAGCACTACCATTTTTGCTGGGGTTTGGCGCTCCAAAATATTAGTGAGGTTAGATTAGATCGGTAGAAACGTAGAAACATCAACAAACTACTGAATTATACTGAAAATAGAAAATAATCACAGTAGGTATCAGAATTTCATACATATAGAGTAAAAACGTAATTACTATTTTACTATTTTCAGTATTTTCATTTTGTATTTAGGTTAAATAAACAAACTGGCAAATATCCCCTAAATTCATGTTCTTTTCAAGGGCTCTCTATGGTCCGCCACGAGTTTGACGCCCTGGGGCGCGGCGATCTTGAAAAGAAAACGGTGTATATCGCGTATTACCTATGTTAGCCCATAAGCGGTTTCTTCGAAAACATTAAAGGACAAAAGATATAGTGCTATACTGTTCCAGAGACCCTTTGTTCGATTTGCGCATGCGCAGATTTTGTCGATATCCATGGTTACGGAAACTGACACCACGGTCTTTAAATATTAGTTTAAAGACCGTGAACTGACACATTGCTTATAGGTTGACAGACTTTCCAATTTTCAACTTTTTTTTGAAAGAAGTCGGTAGACAGAGATGCAGTATTTATGCTGCATGCTTATTGGATGTCGCGAAATTCGTGCGCATGTGCGAATTTGACTAAGGTACTCTCGATAAGGATAGAGATTGTATGTCGGCGCCGTGATGTTTTCGGAATTTTTGGGCCTCTACCCGCGATATAGTAGTATTATATTTCTCACTTACCTTCCAGCCTCCGATGTACATCATATGTTTCTGTCATTTTATATGTAAATCCATTATAAAAATAGCTTCTTTCGTCCTTTGACGTACCCGCCATTTTCATAGGGTATCAGGGTATGTTCTATGGTCATTAACAAAACAACTGATAAACGCAAACATTAAAATTTTATGTTTGCAAAAATGGCGACCGTTTACTGAACAGGCTTTAAATCAATATAAGTGTTCACCGGAACAAACATAAATAGTTTGCTAACGTTTGCAATCGTTGGGACCGGGTGAATGCAGCCAATGTTTAAATACATAATTTGTAGCGGAGAACGGTAAAATTCTGATCATACGATTTGTGACAGAGAATAGCAGAAATTTTGGGTTGGCCACACTGCGTTCTGTGTTAACGTTTTATATTCGAAATAACTTTTTTGAGTCACCCGTTTATTTTTACGGATGTAGACGATACTAGCTTGTAAATCCCATAAATAATTGCTTCTGAGAATCGGTTTTATCTCAGATTTCAGTATCGCAATCACGTTCAAATTGCTTCGTGTGCATATTTTGCATTAAAACTTCAACGCATGAAGATAGTGCAACGTAGCTGAGTAACTACCTAGTTATTTTTATAGGTGTATCAAATTCTACAAATCTCTTTGTGCCAAGCCAAAGTACATTTTCAAATTTCAAAGGATGGTAAGTAAGCAGCTGCATATGTGTAACTTATTTGGTACATTTAAAAATTTAAAGATAGACTTTTTACTTTCGTACGCGTTTTTAAACACGGACAATGGACAACATAAGCAATTGAAACTTTTAATAGGTATGAATAAAAGCGTCGTTTGATGCGTCGACGTTTGCACGTTTTACCTTTTGTATGATGATAGGTACTTGCTAAATATAAAATAATATATAGGAGGGGCAGAAGCTATGATTTAGATCTCTGCTCAAATTTAGATAATTCAACCAAGGAAAGAATTTTTAATATTTCTGCATATTTTTATCAAATACATTTGTTAACTAAGGTACTAAATATCTTTGTATTATATTTAGGTGTAACTATATAACACATACAAGCTATAACGAATATGCATACATCTATATAGCACCAGAAATATATTACTAGGATTGGTTTGAGGTTTTATTATTCATAGATAATACTTATCTTATATAAGTGAGTTCAGAAAGTACCACATAAATTCATTATTTCAAAAACAGTAAAGTTTTTGAAAAATCGCTCGGACATGTTGATTTTCTTTTATTTTTGCACTTGTTTTACATGTATTAAATTTTTTACAGGGCGACTCAATGAAGCTACGTCGATATAAACTTTAATATTTTAAATGGAACACCCACTACTGTTTTACATATTTGAAAAGAACTTACAAATACGGTCATTATAAGGTTTTATGGGTCTACCTCTAATAATAAGGGAGATATGCCTTTGGAAAGAATTCGTAAGAGTTCTTTCCAAATATGTAAAACAGTACTGGGTGTTTCATTTAAAATATTAAAGTTTATATCGACGTAGCTTCATTGAGTCGCCCTGTAAAAAGAGAAAATCGACGTGTACCAGCAATTTCTTCAAAAACTTTACCAGTTCCAAAATAATGAATGTATGCGGGACTTTATGGACTCACTGTATAATTTGTCTATGTTATTATTTACGTTTATTATTTAATACAACTATTTATATGCTGTTGCCGTTGAATTCATTACCTCATTCTAACGATTACACATTATTTTCACAGCTATTTAACACTGTTGACAATTGTTTCAGTATTTAAATAAATGGTGTCACTTGAATATAACAGCGCAAATTAAATCTAATTCAAAATCCATATTTTATGAAATAAATCCATTTCGATGAAGTTGTTGGGCCTTTTACCATTTGTAGGGTAGGAATGCAAGTACCAAGGAAACGTATGACGTTCCCTGTTGTCATGTTAACTATTGAACAGTGCTAATGCTTAACTTTATAAAGAACATCGTTTACTATAAAAATTTATGCTGGCGTTCTAGGGTTGACGCATACCTTTGTCGTCTGAGATTAACGTTATTAGGTCCCCTTTGTAACTTATTTTTCAAATATTCCAGGCCGATTCAAAAACCAGTAGACCCACACCATCAACCTCTGGTGTAAAAGTATCTAAAAATGATGCGAAGGTTACCACCCAGCCTCCACCAAATGATGAAGAGGACGACCTTACGTTAAGGTCATTAGATATTATTTCAAAAATCTCGGTAATGTTAAAAACCGAATCTAATTCATTTATTACCATATTAGAAAAAGTACTGGCTCTTGTCGAGGGGGACAAGATCCAAAAGAAGTAAGTTTTAAGTGCCTATATTCAGGTTATTGTATTAAATTTGCGATAATTTCTTAGGAAACTGATTTACAGTTTGGTAGAAAATGTCATGTCTAACATTTTAGAAGCCGATATGGAAGAACTTGACTCTGCAAAACAACATTTTGAAAGTAAGTAGTATTTGGTTATTGCATATAACTTTTATAACAAATACATGCACACAAAGAAGTAATAGTTTATTCCAATTTCTCGTTTAAATCAGGAATTTAGTTTTTCCATAGTCGACAATCTTCATATACATCAAGAGATCAAAATTATCAATATAAACAAACATGGATAAACATCATATAATCAGAAATATACAATACTGAAATAAAAAAAATATTGCTTACCTATAAACATTAACAAATTTAACAAAAACGAGAAAGTTATGGTATATTATAACAGCGAATAATATGCTCCATATGCCCACCATTTTGTTGGATGCGTAGCTGAAGGCAGTTTGGAAGGTTTCGTACCACGTTTTGATATAAATGTAGGTTGGTGTAAAGTTCGGAAGAAGCGAATAATTGCCGTTCTCAATTCCGAAATTGTAGTGGGTGGATCGTTTTGAAAAATTGCCTTTTCATCATGCCCCAGATGAAGGATAATTAAAGTCTATTTTTCGGGAAATGACTCAGAAATTATCCCTATTGATTCTCAACGATTAACTAGCAGTGTGACTCAGGCCGCCCTCTTGCTGAAACCACTGTCTACGCAGCAACAGATTTTTTGCTCTACAGAAGCGTCTTGGGTCCTATACAAAATGTATCACAACTTGCTGCTGATATCTTCCACTATTGACGGTGGCAGTACGAGCTGCATTTCCCATTTCCAGAAACTGAACACTATACAGTCACTTTCTTTATGAAAAGGTGTTTCTATTAATTCCTCAAGGGGTGTAAACCCAATGAATCTAAAAGACTGTCGATTAATGTGGCCAGAAAGTAACATGGGATTCGTCTGAAAACCAGACATTACTCGAACACGTCTTTTTCTGCCTTACTCGCTTTTCATTGTTTGTTAACATTGCCAGTAGTCTTAAATTTTTTAACAACGTACAAAATTACACCGATGGTTTAGGCTTTTGAAACTTGAGATCCAACCCACTTAAAGCTGGGTTCATTATTTCTGCCAAACTTTTATGAATTTATACGCTTCACATACAAACATTTTTTCTTCGGTTGTAAGCATCTCGTGTTCACTGCCAATGTTGTATAATCTGACAGATAACAAGTTAATGTTTGTTTATAATAAGTTTGACGTCAATGTCACCTCCACGGCAACTCGGATTAGAGTTACAATTTCGGTACTGTAATATATTAGAAATAAATATATACAGAAATATTTCAAATGTTTTTGAAATTCACAGATTGGTTTACATCTATCGCTAGAAAGTTATCACTCTTTTATATCACTATCAAATCTTTATTACCAAAAAAATTGTAGGTACAGGGTATTCGCGTATATTTTGACCCCTATCTACAGAGGTTATTAAGAAATTAGAAAAAAAGTTTAAATACAAAAGTTGTTTGGTTTTTCAAGTATTATCTTTTGGCTAGGTCGAAAAAAAAATTACACGTAACTTTGAAGAAACCAAGTGAACATAATACTTTTAAATGGGACACCCTGTATAATTTTAGACGCTTGGGAAAAACATTTTTCTCTGATTTGAAAAATATATATTTTGTTGACATTTGCACAGTTTTCGAAATATTTAATATTTAATGTTTACAATAAATTATAAAAAAATATTAAAAAATGAAAATATTAGAAAATGTTTAAATAACTAAGGAGGTTACATCGAAAGACGTTAAATATTTTTTATTACTATTGGTTTCTAATGTTAAATATTTTTAGTTCTTTGTATTTTTTGTATTTTTTTATGGTACTCGCTGTCGAATATTTCGAAAACTGTCAGTGCAAATGTCAACAAAATATATATTTTTGAAATCAGGAAAAAAATGTTTCCCTAAGCGTGTAAAATTATAGAGTGTGTCTCATTTAAAAATATTATGTTCATTTGGTTTTCCCAACTTTACTACATGCAATTTTTTTTCCGACCTAGGTAAAAGACAATACGTGAAAAACCAAACAACTTTTGTATTCAAATTTTTTTTCTAACTTTCTTAATAACCCCTGTAGGTAGGGGTCAAAATATACGCGAATGCCCTGTACATGGGTTTTCATGAGGGCAATAAATTATTAACAATGCATAAAATTTTCATTTTGATTAGTGATTGTTCCGCAATTTATTTTATTTATCCCTGGTTAGGTGGACTACTAAACGAAATAAAACAATTTTTCGTACTATATCATTCCACCAATTATTGTTACTATTAGCCAAATAGGCATTCCAATGGCCTGTCAAAACTGGCCGCCTTGTGTCAAACAAAATTTTATTTATAAACATACACTTTAATTCCTAGAGGTAGAATATATGTTATAAATACATGAAAGTGATTTTTGGCTGCATATTTTGTTATATTTTCCTTTTTTTTTTTTTTACAGCCGGATGAAAACTGACTATAAAACTCATTCCAATCAATATTTCTGAATTGTACCAAAAGATTAATTGTCTTTAATGTTATTATATCATTTTAGGATTGCTAAATATGAGATACTCTTTAAAAAATCACAGAAACTTACTTTGTTTGACCCAAGGAAGCCACTTTTTTGTCACGTGGTTTGGAATGCCAAATGGCCTAATAGTTCACATGTTGAGAGGTAATACATCTTGCAATAATGTTGACTGTTTCCATTGTACTTTGAATCAGTATAAACGATAGTTAACTCAACTTAGAAACTGATTTCTTAATTCTAGTTTTAAGAATTTATTTAATAATTACTCTTTTATGTTACCTAATTCTTAACATAGGGAATTCTCCTTTGTTCTTTATGTATGTGTTTTTGAAGAGGATACTCCCGTTAATAAATAAATAAATATTTGATTTTTAAATGTATTCACTCCTTGTGAATATATTTTTACGTAAAAGTTAACAAATAATAAATGTTTGGTACTGAGAATCTACGTTTGATGTCAAAAAAACATATATCAAATTCTTAAACAACATCTCACTACCTTTTATCACTATAGGTACTTAAAACGAAAGTATCCTTATACAGGGTGTCCACCTAGTGCGCGTAAGTCCAATATCTGGGTTAATAAAAGAGATAACTTAATTTTTTTTCTACAGGGTTGTCTAATATCCCGAGCTGCACAAAATGAAAATATATTTACATATTCAGGGTGTTCAGTTTTTCCTGGACAGGTACCAACTTCGTTTTTCTAAATGGAAATATATATTTTTTATTGCTTTTTCGAACTAAACCCTTGATTTTAGTAGGACTTTCATCAGCCTTCCCTATACCTAACTTAAACTGTTTTTGAAATATTGACGGGTGAATATTGACATTTTTGCAACTTTGACACCCTGTAAAATCTAAACGGTTTGAGATCAAGCAAAACGGTTTGCACATTCCTATCTAAACTTTTCATAAGCTATCGTTTGGTACTAATTTCAAATTTATACAGGAATAAAAAATTTTCAAAATTTTCAGAAAATTTTTTATTTTTTGATAATTCTGAAATTAGTACCAAACGATAGCTTATGAAAAGGTAAGATAGGAATGTGCAAACCGTTTTGCTTGATCTCAAACCGTTTAGATTTTACAGGGTGTCAAAGTTGCAAAAATGTCAATATTCACCCGTCAATATTTCAAAAACAGTTTAAGTTAGGTATAGGGAAGGCTGATGAAAGTCCTACTAAAATCAAGGGTTTAGTTCGAAAATTATCAAAAAATTAAAAATTTTCAGAAAATTTTTAATTTTTTGATAATTCTGAAATTAGTACCAAACGATAGCTTATGAAAAGTTAAGATAGGAATGTGCAAACCGTTTTGCTTGATCTCAAACCGTTTAGATTTTACAGGGTGTCAAAGTTGCAAAAATGTCAATATTCACCCGTCAATATTTCAAAAACAGTTTAAGTTAGGTATAGGGAAGGCTGATGAAAGTCCTACTAAAATCAAGGGTTTAGTTCGAAAAAGCAATAAAAAATATATATTTCCATTTAGAAAAACGAAGTTGGTACCTGTCCAGGAAAAACTGAACACCCTGAATATGTAAATATATTTTCATTTTGTGCAGCTCGGGATATTAGACAACCCTGTAGAAAAAAAAATTAAGTTATCTCTTTTATTAACCCAGATATTGGACTTACGCGCACTAGGTGGACACCCTGTATATATAAACACTTTATAATTTGACCTTATAGGCCGGAGGACTTTGTACTTCTTACAAAACATACTGAGTGTGCTTACAATATGATTTATTTATCTGTGGCACTTTCAATACCAGATTGGTTTCTGTGTCAATGATTCTAAATTTCCTGTAAAATTCTGTTTACATCATTGAAAAATGACTTCATTTTGAAAAAAGTTTGTTGAATACCCTATTCACACTCCATTTTAATTGAGGAAAAGTTTTTCCATTTCAAGTTTTTGTAGCAAACAAGTACCTGAATCAGTACTTGAACCTGAATCTTGAACTTGAACCTGAATCATGAAGTACTTAACTAATCACAGATTAGGTGTAACTGTTCAGTGACAAAATATCTCACTCAACGGTGAATCTAATCTTTCACAAAAAGAAAAAATGGTCAACAGATTCAATAGACAAGGCACAAGCACAGCATATAAAGCAATACCAGTTTTTGTTGCTTTAAAATAGTTTCGGGCTAATTCATTTTATGGTTCCATATTTAACGGACGCTATATTTTCCAAGTAATCTGTAGAGTGTAGACTTCTATCACTAATATATTGATATTGCTTCAACGAATTTTTCTTAAACGAAAAAAAAAATAGTTTTTAGGCTTATTTGTTTGTTTACTTGATTTCTACAAAAGCAAAGAAGAGCCTCGTCGGTAATTTTTTTTAAACTTAGACTAAATTCTTAATTTACACTTTAAACTAAGAATTTTGAATTTAAATTCCAAAATAAATCTATGTTTCTCTATCAATATGGCACTTCGCTTGTACTACATCTAGATGTTTCATCTCAAAAGAAATCCATATTCAGCTGTGTTTTTTTATTGATTTGACTAACTATCTACTTTATCTACACTCACATGCAAAAAAACGCAACAAATTAATATTTGGTAAAATTTGAGGTCTCATAATTTTTTTATTTTTAATTCAATTTTCATATTTTTTTTTTTTTTAGCGAACTGTAAATAAAATGACTAATTTCAACATGTATACCCAGTCTTTTGTAAAATGCTGATGTTTTAGTCATTATACAGGGTTAATTAAAAGGTTGTTGTATAGCCCTAATTTTGAAAATACCCTGTAGAATAATTTCATAATCAAATTCTTTAAAAATGTTCTTTAATTCTTTTTTGTAAAGACCATTCCTTTCCTACATTTTGTTTTTTAGTTCATGTCTTTAGGTGCATCGGTTCATTTTTAAATGCAAAATGAACTTGTCACCAACCAACTTTGATTCTACTTTAAGAAATGTTATTTTTTGACTAGGTGGCTTTGCTTGTTGCTGCCCTAATGTCAGTTTGACAGTTTAGTTTATGAGCCTAGCAATGAAAAGGCATCAATACAATGTTTAGTTTTAATAAGCAATGATTGCAACTTACATAAAAAAATATGAAAATTTCAAAATCGAACTTCAAAACAAACCAAGTTCAGTTGTAACTTAATTAACCTAAAGAAACGTACTTTTTACAACAAATTTAGCTTAATATTTAGTATTACCACCTTTAGCTCTTATAACTGCCTGCATATGTCAGTTCATACTGTCAATAAGGTCAGTTCATACTGTCAATAGGTTGCATGTCCCTATACATCTTTATGGGGTTGAGAACACACGGGATCACATGAACATGCTGGCCAGTTCAAGCAGCCTCGTCAAAAAATAATATTTCTTAAAGTAAACTGTTGGTGACAAGTTCATTTTGCTCTTCAAAATGAACCAATGCACCTAAAGACTTGAACTAAAAAACAAAATGTAGGAAAGGAATGGTTCTTTACGAAAATTGGTATTTTAAAAGAATTTGGTAATAAAATTATTCCACAGGGTGTTTTAAAATTAGGGTTTTCAACAACCTTTTAATTAACCTTGTATAATGACTTAAACGTCAGCATTTTACAAAAGACTGGATATGCAAGTTGAAGTTAGTCATTTTATCTACTGTTTGAAAAAAAAAAAAATGAAAATTGAACTAAAAATAAAAAAATCATGAGACCTTAAATTTTACCAAATATTAACTTGTTGCTAATGTCTGTAACTTATTTGTGACGTATTTTTTGTTTCTTTTGGGATTACACCACCTGTAAAATAACAAAAAGCAGAAAACCAGAAGTATACAAACTTTTCATCTTGAAATCACTCAATACGTGTTTAATTTATTTTTAAATTTTATTATAACTATTTTATTTGGACATATTTTAGAATATGACATATAATATTATAGAATTTTGTATAAAACTGAAAAACCACTGATAAAATTTAGTCAATATATCTAATATTATTTTATCACAAGTTATACAGTGGTTTTTTGAGGCAAACTTTAGAAGTTTGCCTTGTTACTACACTCTGAATATTTAATTTGTATACTTTTGGTTTTCTGCTTTTTGTTATTTTACAGGTGGTGTAATCCCAAAAGAAACAAACTATGAATTAACTTTTTGCGTTATTTTTTGTGTGTGAGTATTTACCTAATAATTACTCTTGATACAGATTGTTTTTCTTGGGTATATCGGTCACTTAATTACTTATAAAAAAGGTTACATTTTTTTTATACATATATATATATTTCTGACGTTTCGGCTTTATTAGGCCATCTTCAGAGATTCTGCAGAAGATTACATTTTACATTATTTGTTTAATATTTTTGTGATATATTATACTTACATTTATAGGATGTTTCATGTATTGTAACTAACTAAATTATAATAATTTTAAATTGTTTGAAACGATTATTGCGTTATTTTGCTGCATACATGTTGTTTGAGGGCTTTGATGCGACTGAGTTTTAAAGTGGTTTGGGTTCAGTTTTGTACATGCAATTACAATTACATCTATTATTTTATTTAATAATAGATCATTTATGGGGAAAAACAAAAAAAAAAAATTTTTACATCTCACAAAAAATACTAAATTAAGTAAATTTAGTTTGTAATTTAAACATGTCGAAACAAATATTATTTTTAAGTTTCAATAATTATACCTCTACCTAATGCATGTATATGAATATTATCAGCAAATCTGTCAGCTTGGAAACAAAACTGAACCCAAACCACTTTAAAACTCAGTCGCGTCAAAGCCCTCAAACAACATGTATGCAGCAAAATAACGCAATAATCGTTTCAAACAATTTAAAATTATTATAATTTAGTTAGTTACAATACATGAAACATCCTATAAATGTAAGTATAATATATCTCAAAAATATTAAACAAATAATGTAAAATGTAATCTTCTGCAGAATCTCTGAAGATGGCCTAATAAAGCGGAAACGTCAGAAATATATATATATATATGTATAAAAAAAATGTAACCTTTTTTATAAGTAATTAAGCGACCGATATACCCAAGAAAAACAATCTGTGTTAAATCTCTAACGGTCAAGAAAAGAAAAGTTAAATTACTCTTGATGTTTAAATATTTAAAAATGTTTGTTCTATTCAATATACAAGTCAATATAGAAACAAATAGAATAATTCAATCAGACTGTACAGTTCGAATAAAGAGTTTATTATCAAGTCTAAATTTAAAAAAACTACCTGGTTCTTCTACACTTGTAGATTTAATTGGAAATCCTAGAAATACTGAAAGCCAATTCCAAGGAAGTACGAAATCCTCAGGCCTTTGTTTATAACGAAATATAAAACATACTGACACTTTTTTTTGCAGAAATTTTTTCACAAAAGAAATGTAATGATCTGTTGATTCACGAAAAGCATATTCTACGGTTACATCCTTTGGGTAAGTTATTCACATGCATTTTTTTAACAACTTTCTTTTTTACAGTCCCTAAAGATAAATATATTAATTAAAGAATTCAATTTTTGAGGGGGGATATTTATAGTAGATGTAAATTTGTAGCATTTGTCAAAATATAAATTTGTTCCACAGGTCAAGGAGGATTCAGTTACGTGTCACTAGGCTTATTACGCCTGCCTAACACAACTGAGAAGAAAGTAGCTATAAAGAGAGCAAAAATAATGCAATATACCCAAATAATAGAGAATGAAGCAGTTATGCTGCAAAAACTTAAACATAAGAACATTATAAAAATGTACGGCAAGCACCACTTATGGCCGGAAATTATTTTAGAGTTGATGGATTTGGGAAACCTACTATCTGCAGTAGACGTAAGCACTTTATATTATTCTCTTATGTCAGTGTTCAAATTCTTCTCTTTTTCTACACACAGTCCATCCCTAAAGTAACTCCCGCCTTAACTTTTGAACGAATTGAGATATTGAAATCAAACAAAATGTAGGATGAATGGTATCAAATATCGGAATTGTGATAACAGATAGATGGCGCAGGGTCGCCAGGCAAAGGCAAGGGCTCGAGCGCTTGAGCTATCGTACTCGTAATGACACAGTCCACATTACTGAATCACCACAACACAGTGCACAGTGAGCAAAGCATCACAGCTTCGTGGCCGCATTTTGAGTTGCGGCCCAAGTAACTATGGCAACCGACCTGATCTCCTTTTTGACTAGACTCGTTAGATGCTTTCCATATGCTTATATTACACAGATTTGGCCGAAATTATTTCGTGCCACTCCGCGAACATTATTAAACCTTATAACATATTTTTAACATTATTAAAATAGTTATTTAATTTTTGTGAAAAGACAATTTTATATATTACTTAACATGAATACTGTTAGTAGTATAATTAGAGCTAATTTTGCAAATCTTCCACTGGAAAATAAAGTATAAATAAAAGAATTGGGCGTTGCCTTCCCAATAAATAATTTCGATGAAAAAGTTATGGAAAAATTTATTTCTATGGAAGACCGTAGAGCTGATTTCAATTTTAGAAAGTGAGTGCACCCGTGCATAAATAACTGTATGAAGTTTATTTACCTACGTAATAATTTAATGTGTCGTTTGATAACTGTGAATTGAGTAACTAAAATACTTTTGAGTTTGTGATTGTGCCATATCGTTTTTAATTAACGGATATCTAAAAACTAAAAATAGTTATGTTCCTGCTTATTCCTGAATTCTCGTTTTCAGCTTTTTGAAGGTAACATATATGTACATTTTTGATATCTAAATATTAATTACCTATTTAAATATTGTTTTAAATAATTTTTGTTGAGATTTCCATCAATCGTATTAAAAAGGAGGATATTTGTCTAATGAAAGTTATTTATTCAAGCAAATATTTTTGCTCTGCGAATTTCTAATTTCTAATTTTAAGGGGTTTGATCTTGAAATATGCAAAATTTTCGCCTGCTGCATATTTTTTTTATTTATGCGCCCCCCCCCCCCTATATCCAAATCTCACCAGCCGCCACTGGTGCTACAGTTTTTGAGTTTATTTATCGTTTTTATAGTAGTTGTTTATCGTTTATTATCGTGTGCTTAGTTATCATTCTATGGTTTATTTTTTCAACAACTGCTGTGATGAGAATTGAAATAACTTTCAAATGATGTGCAACATGGCCTACTATGCAATTTAAAGAAAAGATACGAACAGCAATATTCGAGGTCGAAATCTCAACTCGTTCAAAAGTTACGGCGGGGGAGGGTTACTTTAGGGACAGACTGTATATGGACAAATTTATAACTGTACAGTGTGAGTCAACCATAGAGTAAAGTTCATTATCTCATTTGTTTAGAGAATTACGAAAAAACGTTAAATACAAAAGTTTTATAGAATATTAAGGTGCACAGTTTAAAATTATTTTTGAGTATACAGGGTGATTCAAAAAAGCGTGGCGAATATAATATAAGTTTTTTTAAATGGAACACCCTATTTTTTAATTTATTTTTAGATTTTACATGAAATTCTATAACTTTTTTGTTATAGAATTCAAAAATTTCAATTTTTTTAAATGGCACACCCTGTATATTATTATTTTTTCTGATAGATTTTACAAAACCCTTCAACTTTTATTGAGTATGTCATATACCTAGTTTTCATAATTTGCGAGTTATTTTGATTTTATTCTTTTTTACACTTACCTACGCTATTGTGGAAACATAAACTAATATAACTAATAATAATTTCCCTACTAACTACCTTACTTTTAATTATTATGGAGTAATCAATGATCAAAAATATGCCCGTCTACTTAGATACACATGTTTAGTCTTGTTACTATATTTTCTTGCATGTTCCATAGCATAAAGGATGTTTATTGTCCTCCAGGTATCTCGTATCCTATTTTCGATATCTTCTGGTGTTGTAGGGGAATTCACATAAACACGATCTTTAAAGTGGTCTAACAAAAAGAAATCTGAAGGTGTTAAGTCACATGATCGAGGGGGCCACCCAATGAATCCGTTAGTGTAATAAAAACAAGTGTAAAAATGAATAAAATCAAAATAACTCGCAAATTATGAAAACTAGGTATATGACATACTCAATAAAAGTTGAAGGCTTTTGTAAAATCTATCAGAAAAAATAATAATATACAGGGTGTGCCATTTAAAAAAATTGAAATTTTTGAAGTAAAAATAGTCGAAATGTATAAATTTATTTTGAAGGCCGTGTAGCATTTAACTCAAATTTATTTACATATACCTTTTTTGTCATCCTTATAGAACGTTTGTACCAAATTTGAGTATTCCACCTTCAGAAACAATGGCGGTACTGTCAGTTTCTTATAAGAGTAAAAACTAATATTTTTCTAAAAAAATTAAAATATTAGAAAAACTACTGGGTTTAGGTATATGACATTATTAACAAAAAAGTTATAGAATTTCATGTAAAATCTAAAAATAAATTAAAAAATAAGGTGTTCCATTTAAAAAAACTTATGTTATATTCGCCACGCTTTTTTAAACCACCCTGTATACTCAAAAATAATTTTAAACTGTGCACCTTAATATTCTATAAAACTTTTGTATTTAATGTTTTTTCGTAATTCTCGAAACAAATGAGATAATGAACTTTACTCTATGGTTGACTCACCCTGTACAATAATAGGGAAGGATTTTGGATGTGCACAGTTTGCACTTGTCCAAATCTCTATGTTATAAATTTAAAATATTCTCATCATTTCTATTTTATTCATACTAAATTTTTGGTACCTCAAATGAGGAAAACTGTCGTACGAATTTTTTTCAAGTAAGTGTTGTTGGAAGAGATGTGCTAAGTCGCGAATTTTTGTTAATAGTTGCGATTGCGAATGCGATTTGCTGTGAATATAAACTGTGATTGCTAACTGGAATAGAATGCTATTTCATATATATATATGTAGTGCCTCATATCGTTAGCGTTTAGTGTACTTCACTCTGGTCTGTCGATTTGGCCCAATTTGGGTACAGGGGTCTGCAATTAATTTCGTGGTTGTCATGGAGATTTGTCGTCACCACATTGTAGCGCTGAGAACTACAAAGTGTCGATATGGCATACTCTATCTGTCAAATGTTGACAGTGACACTAGTGACAGGAGGTCCACTTTACGGCACTATAAAACAAAACTCGTAGAACTAACAAAAAATTTAAAACATACATAACGACAAAATAATCAAAAATAATGAAGATAATTCGGATAGCATCAAAACAATCACGAAAACTGTAGCAGATACTTTTGACAGCTGTCAGGCTGTCACAAATAAACTGAACCCTACATTCTGCCGATGCTGATAATTGCGAAGAAGCAGCGAAACAGGCTAGTATAAGGAGTAAGGAACAGGCGACTTGATTTATACAATTTCGATTATTTGCAACACAACCTACCTACATTTTTTTATGTTATGATTGTATTTTATTTGGTGTCTTGATTTTATTCATATATTGCATTTTATCTATGCTGACTTTATCCTGACTTTGTTTCAACACACTTTTGTATTAGACTGTGTAGCTCGTATTATTATTATTATCATAAATGAAATTTGTTGGACAGGCAGCTAGTAGCCTTCTTTACTTTTATACTAATCATTTTGTTATACTTTCTTACTGATAGAGGCAGGCCCATGAAATTTAAAAGAGATTTCGATGGCTTGATATTATGTTCTGCACATTGTGGAACATCCTCTTTGAGCCTAATAATTCTTTGTACATGTTTCAGACTGTAAGTTTCTCAAGAGAAAACCTTGTCAAACTGTTGGGTGATGTTGCTTTGGCAATGGAATATGTTTCACGGAAAAAGTACCTGCACCGAGATATTGCTTGCCGAAACGTGTTTCTTAATAAGAAGAAACAGTGCAAGTTGGGAGACTTCGGATTTGCTGTATATGTGGGAGACACTGATGGAGTGTACATCGAAAGGGTAATTTTTATCTTTAGGAATCACTGCGAGTATGAAAGAAAATGAAATTGGTTGTACTTGGATAGTCAAATAGAAAAAAATGTCGAACTGTTACAATTGATTCACAAAACAAGATTCTGCAAACTATTTCTAAAACTAAAAACAATGTACAGGGTGACCCATTCGTCTGGGATTCCTTTATTTCTCCACTATTATCAACTTTAGCAAAAAATTTCTAATACGAAAGTTTTCAGAAATAATAAGGGCTACAATTTAAAATTAGTTACAGATATACAGGGTGTTCGCATCCTTCCAAACCTATAAAAATTTTCTTATTTTAAACGGAACACCCTGTATATTATTAGCTCATTGGATTCCTCATCGCAAGTGCTTTCAGTCCATATAACATTTGTTATAGCTAAACTTTATAGTTTCGAAGATATTTAATATTTTGTGTAAAAAATGACAAATGCAGACTTTGGTGAAAATAACAGTATCTTCCTTAGTTTTTACATTTCGATAATAAATATTGGTATTCGTTTAGTATAAGCCATGGCGAATATTTTGCTGTATATAAATGTTTTATAAATTATACAGGGTGTTAATAATCTCGTAGCAAAGTTGGAAAACTGTAAGGGCCAATATCTCGTTTATTTTAAATGGAACACCCTGTATATTTTTAATGGATCAGATTCAGAATTGAAAACTCTATCGATCCATATTAGTATGTTATATACCCAAAGATAATAGTTTTCGAGTTATTTTGAAATTTAAAATATTTTACTCTTTGGTTACAAGTAAACATAAATTATGAGTAAGTGTTTAAAGGTTAACAAATTTCATCCCTACAAGATTAAGTTACATCAAGCTCTATGTCCAAATTACTTTGAAAAACGACTACAATGTTGCGAACAGATGTTGGAAATAATAAACAATGAAGAAATATTTCTAAATTTTGTAATGTTCAGCGACGAAGAAACGTTTCATATAAATGGAAATGTGAGTCGTTGCAATTTTCATTTTTATTCAACAGAACAACCAAAATTTTTGAGAGTATAAATTGCTGGGGAGCAATTTGAGGAGAGCACATAATAGGTCCATATTTTTTTGAAAATCCACTTACAGGAGAGACATATTTAGATTTTTTACAAAATTACCTTTTGGAATGTCTATCTATTGGATGATATTCCCTTAAATATCTTACCAAGACTATGGCTTCAGCAGGATGGTCCCCCCGCGCACTATAGCGTTAATGCAAGGAATTTTTTGAACGGACATTTTCCAAATAGATGGATTGGTCGAGGGGGTCCAGTAAATTGGCCTGCGCGTTCTCTAGACCTTACATGTCTGAATTTTTTCTATGGGGATACGTCAAAGATAGAGTATACAGCATGTCTCCGACAGCGGAAGATATGAAAGAAAGAATTAGACATTGCTTCCGAAACATTACACCAGATATCCTAAGAAATGTGCAAGTTTCATTTCGAACAAGACTTGAATTGTGCATTCAGCAACAGGGTGGACTGTTTGAAATGAAATAAAATAAAATTTAACGAGACTGTTAGTGTCTAAGCGTATACGTTAATCTTTAGTAGGGTTGAGCAAAATCTCATTTATATTAAAAAAATCAAAAATTTATTTTTATTACATTGTACTGATAACTTTTAAAAATATCATGTTACGTTAGTTATTTATTTGAATAAAAAAAAATATTACAAGAGTTTGATTTAAATCATGATTTTAATTATGATTTAAATTCACTTGATAAATTTTGTTTTCCAAGGCTCATAATTTATGTTTACTTGTAACCAAAGAGTAAAATATTTTAAATTTCAAAATAACTCGAAAACTATTATCTTTGGGTATATAACATACTAATATGGATCGATAGAGTTTTCAATTCTGAATCGGATCCATTAAAAATATACAGGGTGTTCCATTTAAAATAAACGAGATATTGGCCCTTACAGTTTTCCAACTTTGCTACGAGATTATTAACACCCTGTATAATTTATAAAACATTTATATACAGCAAAATATTCGCCATGGCTTATACTAAACGAATACCAATATTCATTATCGAAATTTAAAAACTAAGGAAGATACTGTTATTTTCACCAAAGTCTGCATTTGTCATTTTTTACACAAAATATTAAATATCTTTGAAACTATAAAGTTTAGCTATAACAAATGTTATATGGACTGAAAGCACTTGCGATGAGGAATCCAATGAGCTAATAATATACAGGGTGTTCCATTTAAAATAAGAAATTTTTTATAGGTTTGGAAGGACGTGAACGCCCTGTATATCTGTAACTAATTTTAAATTGTAGCCCTTATTATTTCTGAAAACTTTTGTCATAGATATTTTTTCTAAAGTTGGTAATAGTGGAGAAATAAAGGAATCCCAGACGAATGGGTCACCCTGTACACAGAAAAACAAACCAAAATAACTTTTAGTAGATATACTCTATAAATAAATTTCAGTTCTTTTTTATAAAAAGCAGAATGGCTTAAATTTTGTTGGAATAAACTATTGACTACCGAAAAAATCGTAGAACGAGGTACAAGTTTTTTCTGTAGAAATCCAAAAAAAGGGTTAACATGATATACTGCAAGCATAACGTTCTAGGATAGATTCACTGAAAACCTCTTTTTCCTACATATGTTTAGGAATAAATTTTACCGCATACAAATTGAGTGTGATCAATTCCCGCTTTAGTAAGGGAATGTGACAAATCAAAAATATAGGGAGTAGGTAATCGTACTTAGTTTTTATTAATGTTAATTCCTCAAAATAAGCAACAAACAATGTTTCCGAGTAACCGTACACCTTCTTTTGGCATAACATTTTATACATTTTTCATACATTTCCTTATATCTGAATCTTGGCTTTTCCAGTAATAAATTCAATGTTGCCCAGTCAGTATTATTGGGAACCCTGAACATGTAATTCATTTTATTTTTTGGCACTGTTGATTAATATTTTTCTGTAATTGACTTTAGTTCATTTAACACGCGCTATATTACACATATTTACAAATTTCAATTGGAATATATTGGCGGTATGGGGTTACCTATTTATGACTTGTACTTAACTAGTCGGGCCTGGGGAGGCAGCCATGTTATTGCTATATTTAGACACATTAGCGCACTAGTTTTCTATATGATGATACTTATAATATTCTGGTCATACTAGCTTATCATACTGTCATGGAGTATTTGCACCTTCTGGAAAAGACGCACATAAATTTTATATTTCCCCATTTCTCAAACTGCACGACTTTACTTAAAAAAGTGGCAATGCCGCCCAACATGTTGGGAGTGGATAAAACGTTCAACTCACTGACAATGCTTTGTGTCTCTTACTCGTTTCATTCACCGCCTGTGTAGAGTTCAAGTGCTTAGCACGATTTGGGTACTTTGTATAACAACAATTATAGTTATTTAGCATGATATAATAAGTAGAAGGTATGACATTCGTGAGTACGAAAATGCGTCCGCTGTGCGCATTACGTCACCAAGAGCGCAGAATGATCGCTAAATACAAATGTTATATACGATTTCAATGGAAACATCAAAACTTTCATATAATTGGCACAAAACAGTGTCCCGAATAGGAAAATATTGGGAAATTTAACCAGTGTCCTTAAATGTGTTCTTTAATAATCATAAGCACAGATTAGATTTACTCCATATGGTAGGTACCTATCATATACAAAATGCCCTGGTAATCCCTGGTGGTTTAAAATTGGCTCTTTTAATTTCTTACCTACTTCAATAATAATAACTGTTATCGGTGATTATTGCAATTTTTATTATAAGTAATTAGTTATTCTGATTCGTGCGTAAAATGATTAGTAGGTACTTAAATATAGGATAAACGCTTTATAAACATAGGATGTGGGCAACAAGTTAACTTTAATACATATATGTATTTCGCCGTTCGCTTTACACCTACGACTAAAAGTGAAAATTGTTCTTTACGCTCGGTTAAGATTCTAAATTGATTGTATTATTAAATGTAATCATTTTTTTTTATCATCATTATTCGAAAATTTTAAATGTTTCTCATTTTTTTTATTTAATGACCACATTACAGAACCATATCTATTACAGGTTATATAATTTATTACAGGCTTTAAATTTCTCTCATAATCATCATCGGTGAAGTGTTTGGAACATATTCTGGCAGTATGTACATTAAACTTCTCTGCTCGACAGCAAGCTACCACCCATAGTTTCTTTATTACCTCATCCCGTGGAAACGTGAAAAACCTTGTAACGTAATAGATAATGCAATGTTTACATTGTCTAAATATCGTAGCAATATAATTACCTAATATTATTTAGATTATTGGGCTCTTGGTTGCGATTGTCACTATTACACAAGCACACAGCACAACGCATTTTTATTGCACTTTTAGTTTAGGTACGTGTTAATATAAAATTAACTTTAACTATACTCACATATGATTATAATTAGTATACACTAGAATTATGCAAATACTCTGCCAAAAAAAAAAATGAATTTAGAGGACAAAATGTAGTAAAAACCACGAAACTTTCACACCTTTACATGTGTAAACACAGTAAAATGTCAAATTTGCGCTCTCGGTGACGACACGGATGTGGGAGGGGTATGCGCAATGCCATACCTTTCTTTATTGTATCATGGTTATTTAGTGTTTATTTTTCTTACATGCATGATGTAATGCGCAAGTATTAATACATTTTTTAGTGATGTGGATTTGCCGTCTAAAAATATTTTTAGCTTTCTTAGCCAATTTTTAACTGACAAAAAAATAAGGGGTTTAAAATCTCCCTAATGTCTCAAGGTTCAGTTTTGGCGGGAATTTCGGATTAAAACTGTTTTTAGCCAGCAAAAATGTACTTTTCTTAGACCTGGTTTTTCAATTGGAAGTTATAAACTACGAGTTAACTCTAAAGTATATTTGAACGTGTTTTTTAATAACAATATATGCTTGAGTTAATAAACTTGTTTGCGAAAAAAATTATTGAAGTTGGCATGAGTTTCTCGGGATTTTGTAGTATTTTCGGGGTTCTCTTGTGATTTTTCAGTTTGTCATCTGTCATTTGCAGAAAAATGTCAAATTAAAAGTATTATGATAAACCTTTCCATTTGAATAAGGTTGAATATGTCTTTGTGTAAGTATTAATAGATACATTTTGATATTTAATGATTTGTTACTAAAAATGAATAATGTAGGTAGATAAAAAAACATTGAAAAAAGTTTCATTTTCAAAACAATCAATTAATAGACGATAGATAGTTGAAAAGAAAACTAAAACCTAAAAAATGAAATGGAATGGAAAAAAAATGGAAAAAATTGAATGCTGAAAACAAAAGAAACCAGTTTTAATCACAAATTGCAACTATCCACATAAATAAATGTTGATAGTATAGTAAATACAATATCTTGTATCTTTTCTATAAAATTTTCGACAGTATAAACGCGTACACAAAATCATACCGAACCCATTCTTCAAAATAGTTTCATATAGGTACGTTTAAATATTTCCAGTCTTCTAACATTCTCATCACTACTGTATGTATTTATTTCATAATCTATTACAAGAATTTTATATAGAAAATACACAGACTTACTCACCATTAAACGCAAGACCTATTTAGTTATGTTTAACTTTGACATTTTTAACTCTACCTTCATGTGCTAGTTAATTTAACTCTAAGTTAACGTGAAGCTAGAAGGTAACTTGCGAGTTAACTTTATATTGAAAAACCGGGCCTTAGTTGGCTAAAAGCTGAAAATGGAAATATTTCCAGTGGAAAAATCCTCACATCGCTACATTTTAGGTTCAAGAGCCTAATGGATACAACATCTCGCCCGAGTCGCTTTTTACCAAGGCATTTACGGTGGCCAATGATGTGTGGGCTGTGGGAATATTGTGCTGGGAGCTTTTTTATATAACTGAACATTCGAGGAAGACAGAACACACGAATATAACTGGCAAAAAAAATCATATAGAATTATTTCTTAGGACGAAAGAACCGTAAGTTTTGTTTTTTTTTTTTTTTTTAGTTATAGCTTAGTACAGTTATTTGAAGTATACAGTGTCTAATCTTCTACAGTGTCTGCCAAAAAGTCTGTATGAAATGGAGGGCTTGATGTGAATACAAGTAACTTTTTCCGATAACATTTTTCGTTGGTTTAACAAATAACGGCAGTTTTGAGGAATCAAAAGTGCTAGCACCAATATTGTTGGCCCTTTCTTGGTTGTAATTAATACTAACAAAACAGATACTATCACTGAAAACCATTTTTTAAAGTCTTCCATAATACAGAGTTCCAGAATGATTGTCCGTGCCGTTTCATAATGATTTTATTTATATGCCGCCTTTCTATTTTTAGTATCTGCACTAGAATCATGAGCGCAGGCAAGGGAATTTACTGGTTTCATTTGATTTGTTCCATGCCATGGTACGTCAGTAAATATAGGTTATGTTAAAAATAAAATAAAATTAATTTGTTAAAAATAATAGTTATTATTTTGTATTATTCTATTCCTATTATCACCAGGATAACCTATTCAAACTGTGAATTGTGGTGCGTTAAAAAACATTAGTTTATGGTTCTTATACGCGATTCATTTTAAGATCGAAGCGCCAAAATGGCAGTAACCTATACTAACCTACGCTCACTGACACTGACGTTTGAAATCTTATTCATCAAAGATTTGTTGTCGAGAACTTTAAACCAGGTAAAAAGCTTGTAAAACTATTTTGAAAGGGGTAAGTAGTGATATAAAATTAAAATAGATTTCAATATTTGTCGAGCGTTCAATCTGAAAATGAAACTTAACCTCAAAATATGTCAAATTCTTTATTGGGCATACGGCATACATACCTTTATGGAAATAGTCATCCTTAGAGATAGGTAAAGAGCACACTCTCTACTCTGCGTTCTTTACCTTCTTTATCCATACTTGTCTCCTGTAACTCTGTAATGCTCAACTTATAGTTTCCGCGATAGCTCCAGATTTTCCCGCTTTTGGAAAAGTATGAAACTGATCTCGGGGTTTTTCTTTGTACAAGAGGAACAATGACGCTCACAACAATAATGACTCATCTAATCAAAGCAATTAACTAATATAACAAAGGATATTTCAAAATTCACAATAGACATACATACGCAAAACTGAACGAATACCACATGCATTAGTTGTGCGTGCCGCCAGTAGGTAGCGTATTGCTTAGCAAGAATCGACATTAATTTCAATATTAAGAAATACAAAATTACCAACCTGATTTAGGACTCTCTGAAACTGTATAGTATTGAAAAATACTCTTTTAAATGCAAATGATACTTCAGTAAAACACTTTAAACACGAAAAATACTAAACGTCACTGAGTCAAACGTCAATGCTGTCAAATATGAAAATTTTCAAATTGACAGTTAAAAAAAAAGTAATTTTAGCAAATGGAAATAAATTTTGATTATATTCAGGATAGGCTGCATTCCCATACCGAACAATCATTCTGGAACTCTCTGTATGTAGACTTTTTGATGGATTACGCAAAAAAACTTTCATAGATGGCGCTACAATAATTCACATATTTTGGCGGGAGCCAGTTAGCAGTCAAAACTAAGCAGATTTTTATAAGAGTATGTGTTGAATATACTTTCAATTATTTAAAATTGTCAATGTCGTTTAAAATTCCGCCTGTTCAGGTCAAATTAATGGACATTTTCAATGTTGACTGCAGACTAACATACAAAGAGTAATGTTTTTTAGTATTTTTCCAATTTTTCCACTTCACAGTTTCTTATGCTTAGGAAATAAGTAAAGGAAAATACTTTCTGAAGCGTAATTATTGCACCGAGGCACTGAGCTATATCTTCTAACGTTGGATTGTAATTTAGATGGTCTGATATATTATAATGGGGTGTTTTCCTATTTTTTTTTACATCGGCAATGGAAAGTAGTTGGAAAAAGAAGAGATACGTATTTCTGGAATTTTAATATTGGGTTCATTTAAGTCCATAAATTATTTTTTTATTGTACGCGATATCTATGTGACGTCACTAAGCGAAAATTCAAAATTTGCGCCATTTTTTAGTGATTTCTAGGATATTTTCATTTGTGTGGTTGGTGTCACTGTGTGACAACTTTACTTTTGTTTATGTTTGAATTGTTTGGTTAGGGTAAACATCATGGTAAACATGAGATATTGTTTTTAGTTTATATTTTTACCTGTGAATTGTTGTCTCTGCCTGTGACTGATTACAAGTGTATTTATTAGTAATAGAAAAAAATCGTAATTTGTAAAGGTAATTTTTGAATATATTTAATCGACTTTGCAGTAATACGTCAAGTTAAATACTAACCTTACAATTTTCATCCCTTTTATTTCTGAAAGGATCTATAGGATATTTATCATAAAAGGATTTATAACTGGTAAATTGTCGGACTTAGCCTCTACAAAACCTTGCTCCATGTTTAATAAAAGTTTACTTCACAAGAAAACAACAATACAACACGTCAAGTTGTCAAGCCAAACACAAACAGGAAATGTCAAATGTCAATTATCAAAGTGTCGACTGTCGTTTTTCATCGTTACAAATTGAAACTAGCCACATATTATCAGTGTGGCCTCTTTATAGATACATATGCCCTAGTTTTCGCTTAGGGACGTCACGAATATAGAATAAAATTTCAAAATTGAATTAAAAATTTTCTACCGATTCAATCTTAATAATTTTTATCCTAATAAATATAAAAAAATATATATTTTATAATAATACAGGTTTCCACTTTCATTTCGATTGAAGGAAAATACCCAATTGTCAATGTCTTTTAAAATTCTGCGTGTTCAGGTCGAATCGATAGACATTTTCACATATGTCGGTGTTAGACAAAGGCCAATTGTAGAAATTATTCCACAAAATGTTAACTGCACAATAACATACAAAGAGTAATGTTTTCGTATTTATATGGTTACTTACCGAATTCATTAGGGAGTTGTTGAACCCCTTAAATTTTAGCACGTCGTTATCGTTTTCGTTATTCTGAGCATATGCAGTTCCAAAAATAGTATCATTTTTGGCACTGGGCGTGCTCAGTATAACGATTGTGATAACGATAAGTTAAAAAATTAACGTGTTCAAAATCTCTATTATAAAAGGCAAAGTTAATGCTTATCACGGGCGGATTTACCATAAATCCAAGTTTTACATTAGCAAAATACAAAAACGTAATTAGTTGAGAAAATATATAAACGCACTTCACTTAAGGGTGTTTTATTAAAGCACTATTTTAGCACTTCTATTTGCTAATTCATGTTTGTCCAAAGAAAAACGTACCTATCTAAATGTACAGATTAAATTTATAATTTCATAACATTTTTAAAAATGTGGTTCTTTGAGACCGGTGTGAAACTAGCAGCTTAGGAGATGCTCCCCCATGTTGAAAAGCTAAATCCACCCTTGATTGCTTATTAACACACAACAATCTTGACACAAGAGATGTTTGCAGGTTACCTAAATCGAAACTCTGTCCAGATGACTTGTATGTATACATCATGAACGGTTTGTTAAATTTTGATCCAAAGAAGCGTCCGAATTTTACCGATATACGGATCAAAATCAACGAAATTGCCTCTAAACAGACTAGTTAAGAAGTTGGTTCATTTATTTTATGATTAAGTATATCAACTTTTATTTTATCTTATATATTCTTATTATGAGTGTTTTATCTTTTTTGTGATTTTTTGTTATTTTCTATATTTACTATATATTTTTATACTAGAGTATCAAAGATTGATTTATATTTTATATATTTACGTGAATGATTTTAAAGTTTATTTTTGTTGTATAATCAGTATTATAATAGTAATAAATACTCTGTTTTATACTTTTGTTTTATTATAAAATTCACAAGAAAATACTATTTGTAGTGGTTCAAAATATTTATTCATACTCATACTCATACTCATGTTTATTTGACTACGTAAGATATACAATGGTACATTTGTAGCAAGTCAAAGAGAGAACAAATGATATTTGCCATATAACAAGCAAATATGATAAGATGTACATATTACTTAGATATGTTAAGTCTAGTTACATAAATAACAATGTAAACAATAGCACAATGTAAACATACATTTACATTTTCCACACCAACACACGGTATCGGTCAAGACATGGTGTCTGCAATTCGCAAAAAGTCGTTTAAAGAATAGAAACAGTATCTCAATAAAAAACTCTTAATTTTGTTTTTAAATAGTCTGAGGTCAAGGGACTTTATAGTGGCTGGGACCCCATTGTAAATATGAATATTTAAGGAATTTCTTTGAGATTTTGCCAGTCTGAAACAACGTGTTCTTAACAAGTTACTACCTCTTGTAGAATAATTATGAAAGTCTGACTGGGTTCTATAATTATTAAGATTTTTATGCACTTCTATTAGAGTGTGGTAAATATATAATGTTGGCAGTGGCATTATACCTAAACTAATAAATAGAGGCTGACAGTGTTCGTTAATATCAGCACCAGTAATTATACGAATTACTTTTTTTTGTACCACAAACGCTCTTTGAGCATATGATGAGTTTCCCCATAATATTACAGCGTAAGAGATGTGCGAATGGAACAATGCAAAGTAGGTAGATTTCAGAGTACCCATGCTTAGAACAGGCTTTAAGCGACGAAATATAAAAACAACACTAGACAGTTTTTTGCACAGCTTTTCTACATGACTAGACCAATTTAAGTTGTCATCAAGGGTAACTCCCAATAGTTCAACGCTACTGCCATTGGTCAGTTGTACATTTGATGACAATAATATATTTTGTGTTTTGTCAGAATTTAATTTGAGCTTGTTAGCTGTGAACCATTTTTCCGCTTTTAGTTCAATGGTTTTAGAGGTACATACCAAATTGTTAATATCATTTCCACTGGATATCAGTGTGGTGTCATCAGCGAAGAGTACACACTTGTTTGGAAGCAAGAAATTATACAAGTCATTTATGTCCAAAATAAATAATAAAGGTCCAAGGACTGAACCTTGGGGTACTCCATGTTTTATAGCAGTCAGTTCGGAACTTGTATTACGTATATTAACGTATTGTTTTCGATTGTTCAAATAGGATTTGAATAACAGGTGGGAAACCCCTCTAAAACCATAATGTGACATTTTTTCTAATAGAATTTTATGCGAAACACAATCAAATGCCTTTGTGAGGTCACATAAGGTAACCATAGAATGGCACCCCTTTTCTAGGCCATCAACCACATCACTTACAATTTTTAAAACTGCCTGAGTGGTTGAGCAATTTTTGCGAAAACCATATTGGTACGGACAAAGAAGACAATTTTCGTTGATGTACCGAGTTATCCTAGAAGCTAAAATTTTCTCCATTATTTTTGAAAAAACAGGAAGTATCGAAATTGAGCGATAGTTGCCTGTAATATTCCTGTCGCCTTTTTTAAAGGTAGGTATAATTTTTGAGATTTTGAACGCTTCTGGGAATTGTCCAGATAGAAAACAATTGTTTATAAGCATTGTAAGTGGTAAAGCCACTATGTCTGAGGTTTCTTTTACAATTTTACTACTTATTTCATAAGCGTCAATAGAAGGATAATTTTTTAATGCTTTTATTGTGTCTTTAACCTCTATTACAGTACAAGGTTGAAGAAAAAATGAGGAAGAGGGAGTATTCACACTATTCTTTTTCTCACACGGTTTAGTGGCTTAAATCTTAAATGTATGTCTTTTAATCACTTCTGGATTCAGTCAAGAGCTAGAGACAATGTAACGTACGTGTCCACAGTTTTTTGTGCTAAATAAAACTAAGAATGGATATACAGTTGCTGCAATCTTTAACAAGAAATGAGCGGCAAACATGTGAATATTCAATTTGCTCGACAGGAATGCAAACTCACTCGTAAAGTATTCGTGGGACGAACTTCCTTTGAATTGTGCCGCATCCAGAGTTTTTTGCGCTAAATAAACGTAAGAATGGATATACAGTTGCTGCATTCTTTAACAAGAAATGAGCGGCAAAACGTGAATATTCAATTTGCTTGACAAAGGAATGCAAACTCACTCGTGAAGTATTTGTGGGACGAACTTCCTTTGAATTGTCCCACATAATTTTGTGTTCAACATCGCATTTCTATAACGCAAGTACTATAACTAAAGATTATCACCATAGGTATATGCTTTACTTTATTTATTTTGTCTTTAATTTTCATAACAAGATAATTCATAATATATAACAAATATTAACGTATATAAACAACATATATGCATAAAAATAAATTAACAATTTAGACGAATATTATTTTACATTGGAAATGTGATTAAACTATGTAAAATTACAAACAACTTTGCACTTTTATGATTTTACTTTAATAACGATGACAAAGGGTCTTCATCTGGTTCTATATTTTCTAATTTCCTCGTTGCTGAGGGTTTTTGGCTTCTTTTTTCTACAGTCTTATGTAAATTTTCTGAAAATCGGAAGCATTCATTAAGGTTACCATTTCACAATGGGCTGTTTTCCTATTTTTTTTTTTACATCGGCAATGGAAAGTAGTTGGAAAAAGAAGAGATACGTATTTCTGGAATTTTAATATTGGGTTCATTTAAGTCCATAAATTATTTTTTTATTGTGCGCGATGTCTATGTGACGTCACTAAGCGAAAATTCAAAATTTGCGCCATTTTTTAGTGATTTCTAGGATATTTTCATTTGTGTGGTTGGTGTCACTGCGTGACAACTTTACTTTTGTTTATGTTTGAATTGTTTGGTTAGGGTAAACATGAGACATTGTTTTTAGTTTATATTTTTACCTGCGAATTGTTGTCTCTGCCTGCGATTGATTACAACTGTATTTATTAGTAATAGAAAAACATCGTAATTTGTAAAGGTAATTTTTGAATATATTTAATCGACTTTGCAGTAATACTGTTAAGTTAAATACTAACCTTACATTTATCATCCCTTTTATTTCTGAAAGGATTTATAGGATCTTTATCATAAAAGGATCTATAACCGGTAAATTGTCGGACTTGGCCTCTAAAAACCTTGCTCCATGTTTAATAAAAGTTTACTTCACAAGAAAACAACAATACAACACGTCAAGTTGTCAAGCCAAACACAAACAGGAAATTTCAAATGTCAATTATCGAAATGTCGACTGTCGTTTGTCGTCGTTACAAACTGAATCTAGCCACACATTATCAGTGTGGCCTCTTTATAGATACATATTCCCTAGTTTTCGCTTAGTGACGTCACGAATATAGAATAAAATTTCAAAATTGAATTAAAAATTTTCTACTGATTCAATCTTAATAATTTTTATCCTAATAAATATAAAAAAAAATATATTTTATAAAAATACAGGTTTCCACTTTCATTTGGATTGAAGGAAAATACCCCATAGTAAAATCTATTTCTCGGGAATAAATTAGGTGGGATTATTAGTTGCTAAATAAAGGGGTTTACGAAAACAACTAGCAATTAAATATTAAAAACTGGCTTCTAAGTCAGCCAATTTTTCAATTGATAAATTGATGATTTCTAAAATTGAGTAAGAAAAAAAGTTATTCTACTACTTTGTTAATTGTCAATTTATAAAAGCTTTGAAAAATACTTTCACTATCCATATCCGATGTTTTTTATTTCTGGTTTAGATATATTACTTACCGTGGAAGTTTGTGTTTAATTAATAGATTCGTTTACTAAAAAGAGTAATTATATGCTAAAGCATGGCTACTTTTATTTTAATTATTATGTGTCAGAATTTTACCCCCGTTTGTAATTTCTCCCACTTCAATAGACAAAAACGAAAGGTAAAAATAAAAGAATAAGGGTAAAGGGTCAAGGGTAAAAATTTGTGTCGAGTTAAAAAGCATTACTAATGTCAGATTTGAAAAACATGGCTTTTTGGTAATATGAATAACGATTGTAATAAAATGTACCTTGTATTTGGTCTTTCTATTTCAAGTTTTCGTTGAAAGACCCTGAATACTATATTTAAAATTATAAATGCGCAAAGTGGGTCAACATTTAACAAATTTTTTGTCTTTACGTCATTTTCTATAAAATTAAATATTGTATATGAAAACAAAATAGAAACCTCCTGGTAGATTTCATAGACACACTTGGCTTACACGATAACGATACACGATAAATACTTTAAAATATTCAGTAATAAACCTTTAAGAATAAAGTCACACTAAACTAAAACACTGCAAACAAATTCAAACGGCATATTTGACATTTCGTTCAATGTACAGATTGTTCTTAAGTGTAAACTTAACAACTTACCTTTTCTTCTCGAAGCACTGCTGCTAGTTGCTGAAAACAGATCCTCATCACTAGAACTGTCATTGAAGAGGGATTTTTTCTTAGCGTTCTGGGCTTTCTTGCCCTTACTGTCTGTTTTCACCTCTTTTATCCCTGCACGGCCGAAGAATTCGCTGTCGGAGTCATCTGATCCGAAAATTGAACCCTTGGGCTTGGATTTTTCCTCGAGATCAACGGTTTTCCCTGGTGGAGGAGCAGAAGGAAACAGACTGCTGCCAGAGTTTCCGGAATCTTCAAAAAAGTCGGGTGCCGTGGAGGTTTTAGGGAAGAGACCGGCGTCGTCATTTCTAATATCATCGAAGATGCCCGCGTTTGACTGAGTTTGAAACAGTGATGTTTTGATTTCCTCAGATGAGGGAGGTAAGTCGGTTAAGTTTGATTTTAGACATTCTGAAATGTTTAAACAAGTAGTAGTTGTTTAGTTGATTAGACTAAGATTTAGTTGAATTAAAATATAAAAAAACATATTTTTTTGTGACACATGATGGTGACATAAGTCATTCAATAACTTTGATAAAACACAGTTTCAAGCTCATGAATACTGGGCATAAAACATTGTTTTGCTAATATTCAGATTCATCGAATAACTTTTTGTATAAATTTATGTCAAATGATGCTAAATTTGAATGATGGTTAGTTTACTAGTTTTACAGGGACAATTTAATTTATATATAAAAAATCACATATGCCACAGTGCAATTGTCACTTTGACAGCGACAAAAGTTACCTGCAACTTTTACAGCGACAATTGCAATAGTGGTATTTTCACTTATTCATTTTTTAATCAATTATCGCGGTGTCCGTTGCCAAAATAAATAGTTTGACATTTCTGTCAACAAGTTATTGAATTATTAAACACTAACAATAAATCGATTCGGTCATGCTCAAATAAAAATATGTTTATTTTTAGTGTTTCATAAATAAAGTTTGCATTGATATGTTTCTAAATTTCTTATTCATTAAATTGTCCTGCCGAATTAAACTCGATGTTTGTATTGATACCGGATAAATTTGTATTGTTTAAATTCTAAACTGTTTCCTTTCAGCAATTTGATTAAAAAAACTGTCAATCTAAAAACGTTCCACGTTCGGTGTCGCATTTTTAATAGTTGACAGTTTTTCTCGTCTAATTGCTTGGCAACAGTTTCTCATTAAACAATCCAAATTTATCCGGTAAAATACAAACCTTTTGTGCAATTATAAGTGAAAATTAACACATTAAATTTTATGTTTTAAACAACTTAAGGACGGAAGTTTATCACTGACCACCAGTATAAAAAATAAATGCTTATAAATAGTGAACTGGTATAAATACTGGTCAAAATTCCGGGCACTTACGGTCCCTTTTAGACTAAGGGCCGGTCTTTCCATCTCCTTATAAACATCATAAATTTTTATCTTCCTTGTAACTACAAAATGGGTCTCTTCACTGTGTTTTAAATTAAATCCTGTCTTTAAAGTTCTCTATCTGCTCTTTAACTTATCGGTCACTTTTACTGGCATATAAGTTGTTACAAAGAGATTTCTAACCTCAGAAATTTTACAATTTGAGTGTTAGTGAACAATTTGATTAATAAAACATCAAAAAATATATTTTTATAATGGAAAACATTATTGATTTTGAAGAAGAAATATTATTAGATCATGAAATTTTATAAACAGGGTAGATATTGCAAATTGCGAACGAAAAATGGATACTGTAAGGCCTCATATAGACAATTTAAACATCTGGGATTATGAAGAATTTATGAGGAGATTTCGTGTATAAAAAATAACGGCGTTAAATATTCTAGAAGAAATGGAGCAACATTTACGGCATCACACTAACAGGTTAATAATAAAAAAGAAATTATATTTACGTATTTGTTAGATTTTATGACATGTTTTATTGAAACATATTTTCAACGGAGGACTGAACTGCTACGATTTGTGCTAGTAAGGGTCTCAAATTCTTGGGCAATTTGGTTCCAAGTTTTTTACTGTATCATCCTAGGAAGACATTTTTACACTTTTGAATATTAAATTTAAACTAGAGATCCCAGAAACGACTAGAACTTAAAAAAGTTATAGTTGGTTATAGCCACAGTATGTTATAGTTAGGTAATGTTGTCATGATTGACATATTTTGTTGATTATGGTTGACGCATTTCATCTGTCTGATTTTATTATATGGTCTTTCTTATTTAATCAGTATTGCCAATATCATAAAACAGTCTTTTTACAAAAGAGCAGTTAAATTGTGTTGAAAAGACGCAATTTTTTAACTGCCAGTTAAATTCACCTGTTAACTTTAAGTTTCTTTTAGTTAAGAGCAACTTTATAAAGAGATGGAAAGACCGGCCCTAAGATTAAAATAATACTAAATGAATCGTCTCGTCAAGAGCTTCACTATACATCAAATACTGTATATTTATGCTTTGATAGAACCTTTCAATTTATTAAAAACAAAAAACTTGTTTTATAGTTTTTTCATGGTATTACACATATTGTAATATGATATTAACAACACTTTGTGCATTTCGTCAACTGTTTTACCATCTTTGTCATATACACATACTTCAAGCTGCAGAAAATGCAAATAGCACAATTTTTGCCACTTTCAATTATCGTTTTTGTAGAATATTTCCAAATAATGGAGTCTGATTTCACAATTTTTGTTCGGCGAACAAGCAGAACATCTATAGTTGAAACACGTAATCAAATTATTATAGGTTATGTTAGAACGGTGCCATTTTGGTGGTAACTTCTAAAAGTGACCGACCACTTTAAAAAAGTATCGGGACATTTTAACGGTCACTTTGAGCATTTTTATAAATAACACTACACTACTAACAGTCTAACACTACTTATAATATCAACAATATTATGTTAGATACACATACCATCTTGCGCCACTGGTTCTATTTGTTTGGATCTTATTTCAGCAGTAGATAACTCTCCTGCTGCTGAGGGCATGGCGTCATCTTCTCCACCTGCCAAAGTGAAATCAGACGTGGAATTCCGGATTGCCTGCTGGCGCCCTCTTCTGGTCGATGGTCGCCTTTTTATGGGAATTTTAGCTCGATCCTAGGAAGAATTTCGAATGTGTTGTAAGATGTCATGCGATTATGTATCATTTTAATTCAAGGGTCAAGAGAAATGTTTGGGATGCACGATAGGCCTCAGTGTTTTGGTATTCGCTCAGAGAAACTGACAAGAAGAAGAGAAATGTAAGAAAGTCTTCAAGAGAATCAAACTTCCATGGATTTAAGACGGAACGGCACAAAGTCCACTTGGAATATTTTACATAAGAGACAAATGAACCATATAAAAACTCCTGTTGTACCATATTTTCTACCTGATTCACCCAATTTTGTAATATCACAAATAAACTATATTAAAATATTAAAACAGATTATCTTGGTTAAATGTAAATATGCCCTCTTTATGGCTTTGCTGTCAAGCTCTGTGCTATACAGACATCATCGATAACACTCTGTAACACACACAATGTTTGTCACACTTCTTTTAACCTAAAATGTATGTAAAAAACTAATGGGGTGTTTCCTATTTTTTTTTTACATCGGCAATGGAAGGTAGTTTGGAAAAAGAAGAGATACGTATTTCTGGAATTTTAATATTGGATTCATTGAAGTCCATAAATTATTTTTTTCTGTGCGCGATATCTATGTGACGTCACTAAGCGAACATTCAAAATTTGCGTCATTTTTTAGTGATTTCTAGGATATTTTCATTTGTGTGGTTGGCGTCACTGCGTGACAACTTTACTTTTGTTTATGTTTCAATTGTTTGGTTAGGGTAAACATGAGACACATGTTTTTAGTTTATATTTTTACCTGCGAATTGTTGTCTCTGCCTGTGACTGATTACAAGTGTATTTATTAGTAATAGAAAAACATCGTAATTTGTAAAGGTAATTTTTGAATATATTTAATCGACTTTGCAGGCACTACTGTTAAGTTAAATACTAACCTTACATTTTTCATCCCTTTTATTTCTGAAAGGATCTACAGGATCTTTATCATAAAAGGATCTATAACCGGTAAATTGTCGGGCTTAGCCTCTACAAAACCTTGCTCCATGTTTAATAAAAGTTTACTTCACAAGAAAACAACAATACAACACGTCAAGTTGTCAAGCCAAACACAAACAGGAAATTTCAAATGTCAATTATTGAAATGTTGACTGTCATTTTTGTCGTTACAACTGCCACATATTATCAGTGTGGTCTCTTTATAGATACATATTCCCTAGTTTTCGCTTAGTGACGTCACAAATATAGTATAAAATTTCAAAATTGAATTAAAAATTTTCTACCGATTCAATCTTAATAATTTTTATCCTAATATAAAAAAAAATATATTTTAGAAAAATACAGGTTTGCACTTTCATTTCGATTGAAGGAAAATACCCCATTCTTAATATCTCGGTACTTATATCTTTAAAATAATTCTTTATTATCTGCAGATGTAAAAGATAGAAATCATACTATTTATAGTGATAAAAATACAGTAAATGTCTATGAACAGATATCAACATTGACAAAGAAAAACGGGAGACAAAAACTCAGGCTGGAGCGTCAGTACAAAAGTTTTCTACACATCATTATATGTAGTCTCAAACACAAATAATATTACAAGCTTATTTTGTTTCCTCTTCTAAATTTTAATAACTTCACTTGGATTTGGAAAAATTATAGGTTGTTGTTGTTGTTGTTGGAAGGCGGCGCGGTTACCTGCAGCACTAAGGTCTTTCGACTTATTGTGCTTGTCGCTAGTCGAGAGCTATTGGAAGAGAGCCATGCTATGCGCATAGGCCAACACCCGTTCCAGAGGAAGCTCTCTAATGTCCTGGGGCAGGAGAATTGCTGCACCCAGATTTTTGTCTCTTGACCATGAGGCAGGCACAGCGACAGAGGATGTGAATGGAGTCCTCGTCATCGTGTCCGCAAAACCTGCACCTTCTAGTGTCACTAAGGCCTATAGTATTAAGGTACTTGTCGAGATATCCGTGGCCTGTCAGCAGTCCTGTGACAAGTCTTATGCTGTTACCACTTAGCGCAAGTATTGATCAAGTTGCGTTCGACCAAGGCCTTTCAATTAAGAAAAAAAAATTGAAGGTTATAAGGAGAGTATAACATCAGAACAAGCCACGCTGTTTAGTCCATTGCAATAACTACAATTTTGTGAATGGGGTGATTTCCTATTTTTTTTTACATCGGCAATGGAAAGTAGTTGAAAAAAGAAGAGATACATATTTCTGGAACTTTAATATTGGGTTCATTTAAGTCCATAAATAATTTTTTTATTGTGCGCGATATCTATGTGACGTCACTAAGCGAAAATTCAAAATTTGCGCCATTTTTTAGTGATTTCTAGGATATTTTCATTTGTGTGGTTGGTGTCACTGCGTGACAACTTTACTTTTGTTTATGTTTGAATTGTTTGGTTAGGGTAAACATCATGGTAAACATGAGACACATGTTTTTAGTTTATATTTTTACCTGCGAATTGTTGTCTCTGCCTGTGACTGATTACAAGTGTATTTATTAGTAATTGAAAAACATCGTAATTTGTAAAGGTAATTTTTGAATATAGTTAATCGACTTTGCAGTAATACTGTTAAGTTAAATACTAACCTTACATTTTTCATCCCTTTTATTTCTGAAAGGATCTATAGGATCTTTTTCATAAAAGGATCTATAACCGGTAAATTGTCGGACTTAGCCTCTACAAAACCTTGCTCCATGTTTATTAATAAAAGTTTACTTCACAAGAAAACAACAATACAGCACGTCAAGTTGTCAAGCCAAACACAAACAGGAAATTTCAAATGTGAATTATCGAAATGTCGTTTGTGGTCGTTACAAACTGAATCTAGCCACATATTATCAGTGTGGCCTCTTTATAGATACATATTCCTTAGTTTTCGCTTAGTGACGTCACGAATATAGTACAAAATTTCAAAATGGAATTAAAAATTTTCTACCGATTCAATCTTATAATTTTTATCCTAATAAATATAAAAAAAATATATTTTATAAAAATACAGGTTTCCACTTTCATTTCGATTGAAGGAAAATACCCCATTGTTCGTACCTTTGTGACACTCTGAAGCACTTCAACTTTCTCAATTGCATCTTCAAAAGTAACCGCCCTTTTGAAACTGGTATTCGACACGTCTCTAGTGGCACTGGAGACGGCGGGTGTGAAGAATCCCGCGTCGGAGGTGGACAGATACGGTGGTGTAGCCGACTCGCCTTTGGGAAGATCCAGGCTATGCGATTTAGTCAACTCTCTCATTTTCGGAGGCGTCGAGCCCGGCATTAGGGCGCTAACGTTGATATTGAGGTTATGTTTCAGTTTACCTGGTGAACCTGGGAACACACATTATTGGTATATAGGTGTAGTTCATTAAGGCATGCCGGAAGGTATGCCCTAATGCAAGAAATGAACTAATTGTCGTAATATACTCGTATGCCATAAAAATTTTATACCGACATTTATTAATACCCGATATGGTCAAGGAATTTATATACATGGAACAATTATAGTCGACTGCGCATCCAATTTTGTGTTGAAACATGGGAACCGCCATTTTGATGTCACACTGCTCCCAACTTCTACATTTTGTATTGGTACACCTGACCAAGACCCTAGAATTCTAGTGTCTTTTTCTTTCTAATCTAAGAATTCAATGGTTCAAATCTTCCTAACACGGCAACAGTGGTATGGGTAAATTTGGTAAATAGTGTTTGTTTTGCATTTTTGGCGTCTTGTTGGTTTATTTTATTGTGATTCTCTCGATTTGATTCTGTTTGTGTTTATTATTGTGTTCCTTTGATTTATAGACTTCGAGTGACAATATTTGAGTATTGGACTTCCGTAATTATTCCAGATAAATTCGGATTTTATAACAAGAATTGAAAGTCTTAAGAGACATGCAATCATAGTTCCTAGCTAATATAATAGTAAATTATGAAAACTGCGAACATAAACAATACAAAAAATAAGCCAGGATAGTTAAAGCAAGGTAAAGGATAATTAAATTTTATATGCATAATGCATTTTAAATATTTACTTTTCTAAACGGCTAATGGTGTATTTTACATAAATAATGTGAACAAAAGATACATAGGTAGGTACACAAAATATTTCGTTTGTACCTTCATCAATTTTACAAGAAAGTTTGGTGACGATATATTTAATTTTTCACAAATAATTGTAATTAAACTATAAAATATTGAACATTTCTTATACCTATTTAGAATTTTTCTTAGCCTCAAAAGTTTTACTTGCTGCTTTCTGTGGTTTTTATTTGTTATTGCTATCTAATTGAAGAGGCTAGGTTAATACTGTTAAATTTCCCACAAATTTTCAGACATCAAAACGGCGGATTCAAAATTGGAATACTCGCGCAGCTTTGATAATCGTTCCATGTATATAAATTACTTGGATATGGTACAGATATTTTATGTGATCAAAAAAAATGTTGTATTTTAACTAATAAAGTATCATACACTTATGTTAGTAACATAGTAACCAAGTCAACAATTTGATTCTGATTTGACTCCATTTTTCCCCCATTTGATCAAGAATTATACATCGAAAAAGAGATGGACATTGACGAGAACGACAAATTTGTATAGCCGAATGTTTCGAAGGTTGCAGAAAAGTAAAGATGGAATAACTACCACCCAAGACAAAAAACTGCATGAGAAGATATATCAGGAGTTTGTCTTACGATGTAGAAGTAAATAATTAAAGATACGCCTTAGGGCGTAAAAGGTTTTATGCCCGAAAAGGTCATGTACCTTAACACTCGATCGTACGTAAAATATTTTATAGCCTCAAAACAAGGAGTAAAAGAAGTATTTACTCCCATATATGATTTAGAATGGCTATTAAAATAAATCAAACAGTACATCAACATTTTTATTAAGCTAAATGGTCGACGGTAGGATTAGTTTTGGTTGGTCCTTTTTGTGAGACAAGTACCTGGGAGGGAAACAATTCAAACAATTAATTTAACTCAAATTAAAATCCGACTACTAAAAACAGGATTTTATTGTATAATCATTGTCCGCAAAATCACGCAACCCACGAAAATTCTTATCTGTTCTATTGACCTGTTTTAATCGTTAGTTTTTGTTTTTGGTAAATCGACTTTTCTAACAACTAACAACTTTCGAAACTGTTTACGTTCTGACAAAGGGTTCAATCAACTGACTTATCTTCCATCCCACAAAATAATACTATACCACCTCCTCCCCCACACAAGTCTCGGACTAGAATGAGAGAGGACTAGAATGTATTATTTATTATCCTTTAAGGCTTTTATCGTTCATTTTTAATGATTAATAGGCGCATCAGCTTTGACTTTCACGTGACGCCCTTAAGAATATATACAATAGTTACCTCTTGGCGATTTTGTTGCTTCTTTCCCCTTGATGCTAGGTCCAGCCACATTTTGTTCTTGCGTTTTTTCGTGCAATTTATTTTTTTTCGTATCTGCATCTTCCTTTCTATTTGCATTTTCCCGTTTTATGTTCGTCTCCTCGTTAGTCGATTTACTTATTTTCATAGAATCTTCTGCTTTCTCCATCTCACTTGGATTTTCTTCTATTACGTTCTTCGCGTCTTCAGACAATCCACCAGTTTTAGTACCATCTATGTCCTTACCACTTTTATTTTCTAGGGTCGTATTCCCTCCACCTTTTGATAATCTATTGGTTTTCGTTGGAACTTCCGGAGGAGAATCTGCCTTTGCACTTCCCGGCGTCTCAATTTTGATCGACGTTTTATCAATCCCTGCACTGTCCTCCGTGGAATCCGAGTTCTTACTTCCACTTGTACTCCCCTTTATTACATTCTCCTCTAAAACGTCTCCAATATTGTCGAAGAGGGACAACCGCTTATCAGAGAGTTTCGGCAGATTTCTGCTCTTGGAAAGAGATGAAAACAAGTCCTCGGTATCTGTCGAGTCATCAAATACATCGTCGAACAACGAAATAGTCTTCTTGGATGAACTAGTCGGGTGGTCCTGGGAGTTTTCTTGAAACACAGAACTGACGTCGGTGGCCGAGCTGCTCCCTATACCAAAATAATTATGAAACAAAGTTCACAAGTCTAGAGAACTAAATTCTGTAATAGCAAATTAGATTTAAAGAACTAGAATATAACTCTCACTATTAATCGTGAATGTTTCATATAAAAAATATAAGCCTACTGGTCATTTGACCTACTTCAGTATTTAATCTAACAGTGTTTGTGGACAAATGAAATGCAGAACAAATTTTAATTCACCAAATTACCGAAAATCAACATACCCTTGGAATATTCAAAGTCCTCCAAGTTGCCACTAGGAGTTATGTCTAGGTTGCTGGATGTGCCTGCTTCGGGTATTTCATCCAAAGGCTGGGGAATACTGACGGATTCCGTCTTGTTTTTGGTGACGAAGAAACTATCTTGCAACTGCTGATCGCTGAATACGTCCGAGGAGAGTCTCCTCGACGATGAGGCGTAAGGATTGAAAGAAGATTCGTCGGCGTCCAACCTAAGGTAATAGATTTTGTAAGAAACTAGTTCATATAAATTGATACTTATGACTAGAGCTGTCGTAGTGTGAGCAATTTCAGTGGCGTTACCGTTACCAAGTAAATATCTTTTAGATTTTAGGAGGAAAAAGTATTTTATACACCTTCACCCAACTTTTTTATTTATGTACACATGATAAATATGACTAATTATATTTTCATTTCAGGTTGGCAATACGGTGTCAAGTGCCTTATCAGTTGATATTGGGGTGCCCCAGGGAAGTGTTCTTGGGCCACTTCTTTTCATTATTTACCTCAATGATATATGTATGTCCATTAACTGTGATTTTGTTAACCTGTTTGCAGATGACACACTCATTGCTATTTATCACGAGGATGTCAATATTGCCATTGATAAAATGAATGTGGAATTGGAAAAACTGTCTACTTTCCTGAGTGCTAATAAGTTAAAACTAAACACAAATAAAACTAAAGCAATGATTTGTACAAAAAAATATAATTGTTTAAAATTAAATAGAAATGAGATTAACATAAAAATTAATAATAACAAATTAGAAGTGGTGACAGAAATCAAATACTTAGGTTTTGTTATCAGCAATGACTTAAGTTTAAAAAATCATTTTATATATGTACAAAAGAAGATTTCAAAAAAACTATTCTTTTTTTCTAGAGTGTCACAACACCTCACTATGACAACTCGCATTAGAGTCTTTCATTGCATAATTCAACCGCATTTCGATTATTGTGCCAGCATATTAAACTTTCTTGATAATAACAGTATTAACATGTTGCAAAAATTACAAAATAGAGGTATGAGGATTATACTAGAGTGTGGTAAATATACGCCGATTGTGTTGATGTTAGAAGTATTAAACTGGCTTAGTGTAAAACGTTTACAATTTTGTACCCTGATTTTTATTTTTAAAATATTGCATGGTCGGGCACCATCCTATTTTGATCAGTTTGTTCAGTATAACTATGAAATCCATGATCATGGAACTAGAGCTAATGATCAGTTATATATTGAGAGGAAAAATTCCACCAAGTATATGCGTTATTTGTTTTCTGATGGTTTTAGGGAATATAACTTATTGCCAAAAAATATTAGGGAGTGTAACACTATTTGTGCATTTAAAAAGCATCTACTTGAAAATTTGAAAAATGGTCATGTTGACAGATAATGTCGTATAGTTGGTGCTACCATGTGTCTGTGATGTTGTGTTTGTATATGTACAATTTGTAATAATTGGTATGTTGGATGCTTAAGTAGATGTATTTGTATATTAATTGAGTAAATGTATATGTATATTAGGTAATGCCTATTTCAATAAACTATTATTAAATTTATTAAATTTAACATAAGGAAAGCTCCCAGTGTTCAGATGTATTTTGTAACTAATACCTACCTACGACTACTAAATTCATATCACATCATCTAGCAATTTAGCATTCAACTGCCATAAATATAGTTACTTCATGTGCTAGTTAGGGTGAAATAAAGGATAAAAAGAGTGGTAAAAGCAGTCATAAGTGCTTCATTGCTAATTATATGAATTTTTTGGGTTGAAACAGGTACCCTAGTTTTTGTTTACTTACATTTTAGGCTAAAATAAGTGTGATAAACTGTACGGTGATACCATATTAGTACTTGTTTTTTGTTAAATAATGTTTAAATTAAAATATATTCTGTTTTTATAAGACTAATAATGGAAAAGTATAGACAAACTGCAACAGAGTGGTTATGTTGTGTAAATAAACGTGTTCCCTGTTAATAAATTGTTAAGTACATGCCTTTTGGAGAAATGAGTGAAAAACAGTTTCTTATACTATAGGGCCAAACTTCTACCTATCTTCTATCTTAAACACTTCTATTGACAGGTTTTGCGTAATGACACCCATAAACACGGCAGCACGGCAGTTTGTGTTGTGCTGATTTCTTTTGAATGCCATTTTAAAATGTAAAAATAAAGATGTACAAATACTAACCGCGTCGTTTTTAACTTTGTAATACCAAAAAATCACAAGCACCACTAAATTATTACGTTAAACAAACCCAAATACGTGTTATTTATCATTATATCAGCAATAAGCCTCCAAAAATTACTTTTAAGTAGGTTCAAATATTTTCCAGCAGAGGGCGCATTCATTTTTGGAATCGCCAATAGGCTGTCAACAATTTATACACAACTGTTGTGGCTGAGTGAACGATGGCTGACATAAAAATCTTCTAGATGAATTGTTTCACTTAACGAATCTCTAACAGTGGGTCATTTTATAGAACATTAACTTACCTGGTCACGTTCTGATCCCGGACTATGCCGCTGGACTCATTCGGACCAAGCGACGGCGGCTCGTTGTCGAACAAACTGGACCCCGCCGTATTGTAGTTAGTAGGATACGAGAAATGTTCCTCGTCGGAAAAATGATCGGATTTAGTATCCCAGTCATCGTCGTCGGGAGGCGGGGACGATCCGAAGAGGTTCACCGCTATTTTAGGCTTGGGAGGGTTTTTGGTAACATCAGACTCTTCTGGCCTCGGGTTGGTCGTTGTAGGTTGATCTTGGTGGGGTGCAGTACTTACATTTTCAGTGGTGCTTGCGTCTGAAAGTATAAGTTCTGTTCAGCGATGCAAGGTAGATTTCTTTAAGGACACGTTATCACCGCCTTTTAATTTTGTCACTTACAAAATCATTGTTCTTAAAAACAAAACGTTGAAATTGTTATTACTCTCGGCGTTATTAACGAAACACATACTTGAATATACCGATAAGTTTTCTTTGTTGAAAGTTCTCTAATAATATTTTCCAAAAATGATGTGCTACGACTAGAACATTCAACACGCACTGTATTTTAGACAATTTTATGGAATGCAATGAAGATTTACATAAGAACTATGTCCCTTCAGAGCCAATTGTTTAAATTACATAATCTAAGAAAAAAAATAGAGTTTCTTGCAAATTCTTCCTAAACAATGCGAAAAAGTCAATTAACAACAAGGGAGATTTCTTGCTTTGGACATAATTGCGTAATAGTTTCTGCTAGACGAGACTGCTGTCAAAAAGTAACTAAATTATTTCGGGATATTTTGTGTTTCGTGCAATACTGTAGAGGGCAGGGTTTAGCTATTTCAGAGTGAGTAAAAACTAAAAATATATTGGAAACTGACCTAATCATTCTCTGGCAATTGTAAATTTAATAATGGAACTCATTGACTGTTTCATATAAGGCTACTAAATTTGTGACGTGCAACATAAAAATCCCTAAATGCAGTCGACCAGTATGGTTATACGTGATTCTTGCTAAGCAATACGCTACCTACTGGCGGCACGCACAACTAACGCATGGGCCTTTCGTTCAGTTTTGCGTATGTTGTGACGTTCCCTACTCGAGGGTGTCGATTTGTGACGCTCTTAAATCGGTTTCGGATTTTAATGGTCGGGTTTCTGCCTTCGGGCGCCACCAAACATGGGTTTCACGTGGTGAATGGTCCACGCGGACTCTACTTGCTTATGAGTAAATGCTGGGTAACTGCAGTGAAGAAGGTGCATACCTGCACTTGCCAGAGGGTCAATGTTTCTTAACCTAAGTAATAAAAGTCACACATTTCCAACTCCTAAAATATTTATTTATACTTTAAATAAATCGGTCGGTAAATAAAGCAGTTAATACCAAAATATTAATAGCAATATATGTATATATATTTATTCATAGAAGCGGTAATAATAAACAAGTGGAAATATATTAGCAACAAATGGTAGCAAGCAGCAGTAAATAGACAAGCAATAATTATTATTCAGGTAAACCTATTCGGCAATCAATAATTAGCAACAAAGCGGTAGGAACCAGAAAAGCTAAGCGCAATAAATTAATAATGCAACAAAATACCTTGTTCTCGGTCTATCGGTTTACTGTACCAGCCTCTGACGGTATTCTATCAATGTACCTAAACAGCAACTTTCCCCATGTCAAACGCTCATAGAGGAACCATTGCCAAGGCACATATTATGATAAAACACTTAAGACACTGAAATACGGGTACCAGGCTTTTGTGTATCCGGAATCTGGGTACGTAAAACTGATGTTCTCTAGCAAGCAACTTTCCCCATGTCAAGCGCTCATAGAGGAATCATTGCCAAGAGATACACCTAGTGAAACGCCCTCCCAAAGACAAAATACAAGCCTAATATTATTTACTATACTCGGTAACCAGCTACACTTAACTAATGCACTCTAACAGGCAACTTTCCCCATGTCAAACGCTCATAGAGGAACCATTACCAAGAGGTACACCTAGTGAAGTATATACTAGGAACAGCGTACAGTCGAACAGCGTCTTCAAGCTCACACAAAGCTGCTTCGCCCATGTCAAACGCTCATAGAGCGATCGCAGCCAAGTGAACCTGAAGATAGCGTGTCGGCGGCGGTCGGACTTACTAAGGGTTACTTACTCCTGCTGGTGCTGGTGCTGGCGGAAATGATCAGAAGATCAAAAGATCGGACGGTCAAAAGGCACTTTCTAGGCAGTTACAATGCCTTAAGTAGTAAATCGGAGACACCACGTGACTGTAAATCATGTGGGAGAAACATCGCGCATGGGTGCGCGGATATTTTAATTTTTAATTCAAATTCGGCCAACCTAATGGTACACGGTACTAATCTACTCAATATATTATTGCTAGCCTAGTCACAGCGTTACTAGTTGTTGGATGAATGGATGTTTCTAGACGTTAAATATAAAATTGATTAAATTGATATGAAAGCAGTCAAAAGAGCAAATATTGTATGCGTACTTAAAAATGCAAAAGTTTACCTATTACATAGGATTGCTTTGTAATATACACGTATTTCATATCAAAATAAGAAAGTAATAAATTAAGAAAATACAACACATTACACCTAACCTCAAATAGCAAACTACAAAGGCGCTATTACACTTTGATGCCTCAAAAAAGGATAAAGCTATCGCTTTAGGCTGTAGATTTTATACGTAGGCTTCACATATGCACAAAAACATATAAGTTTTAGACATAATATACATGAAAAGTCTTAATTTTTCTATTATTACTACAGAAATCGTTTTTCAATCTATGACAATGTTTATTTCGTCAATTTCAAATCCGATTGAAAGTAAAGCCGCTTAAAACCGAATCCCAATCCTGATTGTTTATCTCGTAGGAATAAAGAAGGGATTGAATCCCCTGTTCAATCCTACTTGAAGCCGTATTCCTGCGCTTGTGTGCTTTATATACGCAGGTAACGACCTAACCTCAAAATTAAGTATTGTTTGTTGTATTAATAATACAGTGAGGACATAAAGTCCGTCCCCCCCCCCCTCTAACTTTTGAATCACTGGGTAGATTGTGATGAAATTTGGAACGATAATATATGACTAAATTCTGCATTTTTTGACATATCAATGACAGCTTTGAATGACAAAGTGACAGCTGGGCGCGCAATAGGAATATTTTTTTAAATGGAAATGGGGGTCGAGTGGGGACTCATTTTGAAGCTATTTTTATGCTCAAAACATCCCCCAATTTTGAGAACATTTGGTTCAGTAATTTCCAAATAAAAACCAGTAATATCAGTTTATAACATAATCGTTTTACCACATAATCTTTATAATATAACTTACCCATGGAACATTTATTTGTCAGGAGGTTGATGGAGGTCATTTTCAACACCTTTTGAAGTAACACTCGTTTTCTAAATTTGTTTCTGCCTCTACGGTTAATTTAAATTATTTAATAATTTTTTAATTTAGGTTATTTTAGGTTGGGGATGGTTTATTGTTATTTGTTTACTCTTAATTCTTGTTTTGCTTTGAATAATTTACAATAATTTATAATAGGGGAAAGTGGTACACATTCGGCCATAGGGAACATTCGGCTACCCCCATTAAATCCGAATTGCGTTTGAATTTGGCGCTCAAACCAACCCAAGCTGTGAGAAAAAACCGTGTTAGGTCTTGGCAGTGTGTAAGCAGTTGTGATTTAAAGACGTTATTCATTTTGTTTATATTGTGATTTATTTCGTATCTAAGGTAAGTTTTTTGAGTATAATTGTTTGTTTGATTTACAAGTCTTTTTTTCATAAAAAAAATGCAAATCAATATGCATATGATAAGAAATTAAGTACTTTTTATTATCCTGGCAAAACATAACCTTCAAACAGTCCCTACTGTTTGAATTTTAATTCTATTATTTTCTGAGCAGGTGGGGAAGTTTCGGCTATCTGTTATGGTGAAGATTCGGCTGGCAGCCGAATGTTCCCCATGTAAATTTTTAATATATATTAATCTTTTTCATCTCCAAGAAAGTTAAATTATTTGTTTTAGATGCCAAAGAATTACATAAAAAAGACCAATCGCTGTGATATTAGTGAAAAAAATATAAATCTGGCCATTAAAGCTATATTGACAGGCACTTTAAGTCAGTACAAAGCTGCCCAAGAATACCAGGTTAAAAGACAAACCCTACAGTCTAGAATCAAGATCCTTTTAAAGAAAAAATCAAAAGAAGAGCTTCTGGCTAGCTGGGCCGATTCAGGCAATGAAAGTGAAGAGGAGGTTTCTTATTCAAGCAAATATACATCTCGTCAAGTGTTCACTACAAATCAGGAATTAGAGCTTGTAACTTACATAAAGAAATGCTCCAACTTAAACTACGGCCTAAACTATAAGCAGATAAGGAAACTGGCCTACGATTTTGCTAGTGCTTTACCTGATTATAAAGCACCGCACAGTTGGGAGTTGAATAAAATGGCAGGTTTGTTTATTTTTTTGTTACTGTAAATCCAAGCATTAAAAAAAAATTTTTTTAGGTCTTGATTGGCTACGTGGCTTCATGAAACGATATCGCAATGACCTATCGCTCCGAAAACCCGAAAATACGAGTATAAGTCGGTCTATGGCTTTCAATAAACCAGTGATTGAAGACTTTTTCGTTAAGTATGCTTGCGTCCTGGAAAGATATAAGTTCAAGCCAGAACAGATCTGGAATCTGGACGAAACAGGAATAACGACAGTTATGCCACCTGCTAAAGTTGTTGCCCCAAAGGGCAAAAAACAAGTAGCTCATATCTCTTCACAGGAGAGAGGTGAACTTGTGACATTTGTAGGGATGATTAGTGCAGCTGGAGGAGTAGTACCACCGGTCTTTGTGTATCCTAGAGTGAGAAACCCTGAAGAATATTTAGGTGATGAATATCCAATGTCCGCCATTGCCCTTGGGAATAAGAAAGGGTGGATGACATCTGATCTTTTTCCAAAAGTACTTCAACACTTCGCAAGCACTGTTAAATGTTCTGTGGAAAACAAGGTACTTCTTCTCTCAGATAACCACGAGTCACACATATCTGTGGAAGCCATTAAATTGTGCCGAGAAAAAGGGATCATTTTACTTTCTTTTCCACCTCATACGACGCACAGAACTCAGCCTCTAGATGTAGGGGTGTTTGGACCCTTTAAGTCATATCTAGCTACAGCTCAGCATGACTGGTTGCTCTCACATCCAGCAAAAGCCCTTACAATTCGACATTTGGCGCGTTTGGCTAAGCAAGCATATGAATGTGCGTTCACAATTAAAAATATAACAAGCTCGTTTAAAAACACTGGTCTGTGGCCGATGAATCGGCTTGTATTCAGTGATGCAGATTTTATGGCAAGCGAAGTAACTGACCAACCATTGACAGAAAATAAAGACGTTAGTTCTATTGGCGCCTCACAGACGGAATTGGAGACTATCAGACCCATCTCACCAATTCCTTCAACATCAAGCCATGCACCAGAAATTATACACAAAACACCTCCAGCCTCTCCTCAAACTTCCACATTGTGTCAAATTAGGCCATATCCAAAGGTGCAATTTGAAGAAAAGAAAAAAACCAAAAAGAGAAAAGCACAATCAACAATATATACAGACACGCCAGAATACGAAAAAAGACAAAGCTTAGAAGCAGAACGGAAAAGAAAACTAACTTTAAAACAGAAGAAGGCATCAGTCAAAAAAGATTTGATCACAGTGGGTAAAAAACGAAATATTTCTACATCAAGCGAGTCGAGTACTGAAGTTGTATTGCAAGATTGCTCGTCAGACGACGACGAAGATTTTGAAGACCTAAGATTCATCTCCGACGGCGAGAATATTGACATAGGAAACTTTGTCCTTGTAAAGTTTCTGGTTTCCAAGAAAGAAATTTTTTATGTGGGTCAAATAACTTCTCTCCAAAATGAGGAATATGAGATCAAATTTCTGCGCCGTAAACCTGATACAAATAGTTTTCTATTTCCCACTGTCGAAGACATTTCAGTAGTACAAAAAAAAGATATTGCAGCTGTTTTGCCTTTTTCTTCCAATCATGGAACTGCAAGAACCTCGAGTGTTTTTAAATTTAATGTTAACTTTTCGAATCTAAATGTAAGATAGGATAATATTCATGGGAGAATATAGATAACTGGTTCAACGTAGTTTTTGTTTGAATGTTATAAGATATTTTAATGTATAGCCGAATGTTCCCCTTCATATAGCTGAAACTACCCCCTCAGTGGGGTACTTTCAGCCATTTGTCAAACAAAAATAAATAAAAAAATTGTTAGCTTACTTTCTGAATCTAGACTTTCTATCGCTTGAGACAAGTTCCTAATAAAGCACAGTTTCATTCAAAATTATTAGTTTTTGAATAATGTTACCACTTTTCCCAAATTTGACTTTTAAAGGCTAATATGCCGAATGTGGACCACTTTCCCCTATGTATGCAAAAAAATGATGTAACAGAAATCGATATTACTGGTGTTTATTTGGAAATTACTGAACCAAATGTTCTCAAAATTGGGGGATGTTTTGAGCATAAAAACAGCTTCAAAATGAGTTATTACTTGACCCCCATTTCCATTTAAAAAAATGTTCCTATTGCGTGCTCAGCTGTCACTTTGACATTCAGAGCCGTCATTGATGTGTCAAAAAATGCAGAATTTAGTCATATATTATCGTTCCAAATTTCATCACACTATACCCAGTGGTTCAAAAATTAGAGGGGGGTTGGACTTTATGTCCTCACTGTATATTATAACCGTTGAGTTTACTTTTTAGTTTTCACAGGATCACTAAAGAAGTATTTCATTCGTCACACTGACGAAATAAACATAGTCTATAATTGACATGTGCTTATCGATTAAAATAACCGAATCAATTAATTCTTACCAGTTTCCAAACCTCGATTTTCTCCAAACAGATCAGGCTTGTCCTGCGTCTTTTTCCCACCGGCTTCCATGAATATATCCTCCGTATCACTCCCTTCACTGCTGCCATCAAACAGATGCTTCACAGTCTTCTTTTCGCTAGATATTTTTTCTGCTCCTATCACTTGTCTCTTCGGCAATTCCCCAACAGTTTTGGCCACCCCTCTGTCTACCTCATCGCTCATATTGGTTTTTCGATCCGAAATGACAGCATTCTCGGTAATTTCGCTATAACTAGCTGCTTCGACTTTACTAGGTTCGTCTGAGTTCTTGGGTATGATAGGCGTTTTGCTAAACAGTCTGTCTTCTTCAAAATCACTGAACAAATCAAGCTTTTTCTTTAGTGTCTCTGTACTTCTTTGCTCCGTTTTAATTTTATCAATAGATCTGTTTTTGCCGCCAGTTAGATCGCTGAATAAATCCACTTTGAGACTTTGATCGTTTTTGTCGATATTAGTAGAAAAAAGATCCTCGACGCCCTTCTCAATGTCGTCGAACAAATCTGTGGTTAGTTTTTTTGTGGCGAGGCCGGAGAATAGGCCTTCTTTGAAGATATCGTCCTCATCATCAAAGAGACTGGTCGTCTTTGGTTTTACGGCCGGCTGCAGATTCTTATCTTCATCATCGTCAAAAAGAGTGATTTTTTTCGGTTTACTAGAAATAGTTGCAACTTTATCGTCTTTTTTTTCTTTATCAAACAAGCTTGGCCTATTAGATGTGACATTTTCTTCGCTGCTTTTAGCAGACCGTACCGTTTGCCGACTTTCGTCATCTCTTGTTTTGGTTTCGGTTTTGTTATCACTAGAGGTTTGTCGAGATTTTAATATATTCTCTACATTTTCCCCGGAAAATAGGTTGGCTTTTCCAAAAATTGACACTCCTCCAACGGGTTTCTAAAAAAATTTCAATACTGAACTTGATATACAGAGTATCGAGTTTTAATGCCAGGAACTTAAGTGTTAAAGAAACAGTGATTTTAACAATGTACAGTTTGTGCCTAAAGTAACCCCTCCCACCTTAACTTTTTGAACGAGTTGAGATATCGACCTCAAACAACAAAATGTAGGATGACTGGTATAAAAAATACTACTTTCTACCAGCAAACGGAATTTTGATAACCGACAGGTAGTGCCAGAGCCGCTGTCGACACCTTTTTTTTAATAGGATAGTAGGCCTTGTCACATATCGTTTGAAAGATATTTCAATTGTTTTCAAATTAGTTGTTAAAAAATTAAAATTGAGCCATCTGTTTTCGAGTTACAAGCATTTCTGTGTCTGTCGGCAGAAAAAAAATTATAAAATATTTAACAATAATCTAAAACCGGTTAAGAAATTATCAAAAAAAAAAAAAAAAAGTTTCAATTGGGTGTTTTCCTATTTTTTCTTACATCGGCAATGGAAAGTAGTTGGAAAAAGAAGAGATACGTTTTTCTGGAATTTTAATATTGGGTTCATTTAAGTCCATAAATTATTTTTTTATTGTGCGCGATATCTATGTGACGTCACTAAGCGAAAATTCAAAATTTGTGCCATTCTTTAGTGATTTCTAGGATATTTTCATTTGTGTGGTTGGTATCACTGCGTGACAACTTTACTTTTGTTTATGTTTGAATTGTGTGGTTAGGGTAAACATGAGACATTGTTTTTAGTTTATATTTTTACCTGCGAATTGTTGTCTCTGCTTGTGACTGATTACAAGTGTATTTATTAATAATAGAAAAACATCGTAATTTGTAAAGGTAATTTTTAAATATATTTAATCGACTTTGCAGTAATACTGTTAAGTTACATACTAACCTTACATTTTTCATCCCTTTTATTTCTGAAGGGATCTATAGGATCTTTATCATAAAAGGATCTATAACCAGTAAATTGTCGGACCTAGACTCTACAAAACCTTGCTCCATGTTTAATAAAAGTTTACTTCACAAGAAAACAACAATACAACACGTCAAGTTGTCAAGCCAAACACAAACAGGAAATTTCAAATGTCAATTATCGAAATGTCAACTGTCGTTTGTCGTCGTTACAAACTGAAACTAGCCACATATTATCAGTGTGGCCTCTTTATAGATACATATTCCCTAGTTTTCGCTTAGTGACGTCACGAATATAGAATAAAATTTCAAAATTCAATTAAAAATTTTCTACCGATTCAATCTTAATAATTTTTATCCTAATATAAAAAAAATATATATTTTATGAAAATACATGTTTCCACTTTCATTTCGATTGAAGGAAAATACCCCATTGCCTCCAGAATATCAACTTATTATACCATACAATAGTATTTTTTTTTCAATATGGACATTGGTACGTTAATAAACTTCTTGCCTTTCAAACTGCCCGATTTAGTCCTCTGAAATTTGCACCCCCTGTATACAGCTCACTTACCTTTTTTGACGTTTCTTCTGTTAGTTTCTTGGGAACGTCCAATTCTGGTGGCTCCTCGTCAAATAGTGGAGCAGCTGTAGTGTACGGTTGCAGAAAGGGTTGCTTCGCTACCTGCTTCTGTTTGGCTGAGAATATATCATCGTCGCTATCGCTATCGAATAGCCCTTTACTAACCTTGAAAGGGATAGTGACGGCTTATTTTTTATTTACAATATATTGTGTATATTCAATTATTGTAACAGGATAAATGAGCCAAATAATAAATATATAAAATATACAAATTCGAATTTACTACTGGAAGATGTTAATTATGATACCGTTCGGTTTTGCTTTCTATTTAAATCAAGAGAAATTTTAAAAGAAATACACATACAACTGCAAAAACCCTAAACAAAGAAGGACTGATCAATTTATTCATAAAAATTTTAAGGTCATTTTCAACAGATTTCTTGTAACACGTCAGTGGATCGCTTATTCCCAAGTTTGAACAATTTATCTGATTAAGAGAACTATTATGCAATTTCAAAAATTGTAAAATCCAGTCAAAATATCCGCAGCCCAATATTATTTCAGAGACGGTGCATTAATGCAATCAAATGTGATTTTAAAGTACTTATATATGTGTTTTATCTTACGATTTGAAGTGCGTTGTGCAAAAATCGTTTGTCGATTTGGCAACTGTGATAACTTGTGTTGTGTTGATCAGTGCACAGATTACTATGATACGATACAGAAATACTTTGATATGATGACATGACTGATGACAGTGATGACATTCCAAAGACAACCAAGACATTCTACATGGCAATGTGACATATATCGGTTATGTTAAAATGTTAAAGCTGTCAAATTAAAACAAAGATTTTAAATTTCAATATTTTAAATCTCCCGCTAAAGGGGATCCACTGACATCACATGAGTGATAAACAAATTTGATTGGCTGTTACTGATTAATCAGTCCTTCTTTGTTTAGGGTTCTTGTTACAAATGTACAGGCTGTTTCACGGTGACCACCCATTAGAATATGTCAGAGACTACTTAGATTTGAAGAGTGAAAATTTGGACACTAGGATTTTTGAGTATGCTCTCCTCAAATAAAATAATGGCGTCCTCGTGACACTTCACGTTATACCGGAAGTTGCCCATAACTTTCATATTTTAAATGGAATACCATCCGACCAAATATTATATAGACAAATAATAGCAACACAGTTTTGTGACCAACAATATTTAAAACAAAAGCTTTTTGTTTACATTAGTGCCCAAGCATTTGGTCCAATCAAAAAATGTCATTTGAATTTACCGCCTAAATTGTTAGGGATTTTGTGACTGTCACCAACGGGCGTGGTTTACACAGGCAAGTAGCCATGCATAAACGTAGAATCGGCGATCGCGAGAGGGATCGTCAATGATTTTACAATTGTTTTTTAATAGTAAATATTAAATACTATTATAAATAGTGTAGTAAATATTATGCACATATGTGTATAAATTGTTGTTCTTGAATATGTAAATCTTAAACTTTGTATTTACTAAAATAAAATATTCTAATTTGTACTTGTAGTTTTATAATTATTATTTTCACCCCTTAAAACATAGCCGCCCATGCCGTTGGGCACTGTGACAGGTAATTTCATGAAATTGAGGTTATGTTTTTTGTTATTCTTGGTCACATTATTTTATATACTGACAAATAGGCGATTACTTATCTATCCATATTTGATCGGAGGGAATACCCCATATATTATTGCATTTTCTTATTCTGCGCGCTATTTTAGGACTTTCATAAAACTTCCCTATACGAATTCTCAGCCATTGTTTAAACAATTATTTTTTTTTAAAAGATTTGTAAAATTCCCTACCTAACTTAAAAATTATTATTTCTCTATAAAATTTTAACAAATGTTGTTGAATGTCTAAGCTTTCTACCTGTACCTTAACAGTTGTTTAAATGTATACAGCAGGAGTGCTAAGACTTGTACTATCGGCGGTCCACCGCAAAAAAATTGAGCGGCAAGCGATTCACAAAAAAATAGGGGGGTTAAACATGACAGTTGGTGAGCGTCTCGCTGTTTCGACCTATTTAAATATATATTCGATATTTAAAAATGTTCCTTAAATGAATAATAGCTAAATTGAATGATACTAATTTATTCAGATACTTATGATTAAAATATCAACTCGTGTTCTGAAAATAAATTTTTAGTAGAATACTAGGTCACCGAAATATATTTGACAACATGGCTGGACAATCGGCAATATAAGAGTTTTTTCATTCTATAATATTATATGAAAAGATCTATATGCTAAACTAGACAACTAAATCTGAACTCCAATTCAACTAACATAAGAGTCAATATTCAATGCACACGATTTCGACTTATTTAATGATGCTAATCACAATAGCATCACAAGTATAAAAATATATATCTTTATACTTGTGATAGTATCGAAGTAATATGAACTTTCATCGCGCAATAATTGGGTTCTAAATCGCACTCCGGATTTAAAAGAAAGAGTAAGATTAAGGTATCATTTTTTATTATTATTACAGTGTCGCCGTACGAGTGACCGACGGGGAGGCGGTTATTTTTTAATTACTTGAGGGAATGTGGACATATTTACGCGGTCTACTTTTAAAGCTCTCACGACTGACCAGTCGATCACGATCGACAGTTTGAGCACCCCTGATATACAGGGTGCTGAAAATTTAGGAGCAAATTTCATCAACCTCAAGCCAAGAAAAGTAGATTTGTTATAATAGGACACCCTGTATATTATAGCATATTATGATGTAGAATTTTATTCTCTGCCAATCTGTATCACACTTCCCTGTTTTACTCTTTTTGTTTCTATGCTATTAAGACTCGTAATTACAATAACAAAAATATTTATATTTCTTGCAAAGCAAAGATGGCTATAAATTAATAGCAGTATTCAGTAACAACAAACAATTAACCAATGACAGATAAGTAGTTTATTTTGATATATGATGATTCTATTTAAAAATTTTTACTAAAAAAAAAAGGTACACTTGGTGTGTATCGATAGAACGCATGTTTTCGAGCAAAATTGCTTTAATTATTTACATGCGAGATGTATATAACCTTCCTTTTTTATGAAACTTTTCCCTGGTTTTGTCATTAAAATATGAAATTTCATTCAGAGTTTTCTACATAAAAAAAGTACTCTTGTTGAACATCGATAAAATACACTGTTTTTAAATTTTAAGGAAGCATTTTTCGACCCATAATAAAATATTGCACACTATTGCACACCCTGTATAGTACATTTACCAAAAAATCCTGCAACTTATATTTGTAACGTTTCACTCAGAAATTAAACGTATATGGTAAGTTTCCTCTTTTAGAAAGATATTCCCAAAATATATTGCACAGTTTGGTTTGAAATTGCCGCCAAAAATTCATAACCTATAATAGTTGTTTGGCAATTAAATCAAAAGGATTATACATATTGATAACCAATGACTTATACCTTTTACACCTCTTACTCCAGCATAAATATAACTTACAAAGTTGTGATAAAATATAGAAGTTTCTGCGAATGAGAAATGGAGAAAACCTGGTAAAACTATTTCTTGTAACTCACCCGAGAAGATTCCGGCAACAAAGTGACGGGGGTGGCCACTTTCTCGCCAGCTGTCACAACGGATTGCTTACTATCGGCAATACCGTCTGAAGTTTTAACACTAGGCAATTTGTTCGGTTGACCCCAGAAGGGCTCATCTTCGTTGTCACTGAACAGACCCTTGCCGCCAGAAAACAGGCCTTCCTGAGCACTCCTTGGCAAGATCGTGTCTTCTAGATCGTCCAAGGGAGGGGGTTCATCGGGAAATAAGTTCCCTAAAAGGAATCACCCCCAAAATAGTAAATCAATGAGGTATTAATATCAAAAGTTTGTTGAAAAAAAATTAAATACATATACTATTTTCTGTATTTAATAGGTTCTTTCGCAATGGCAATTCTCTTATCGTCCGCAACCAGTAACAGAACCATTTATAGCGACTGCGCGAAAAATGTCAGTGAAATTACCGTCAGTTCTGCAATAATTGTTTTGAAAGGATTTATCACAGGTTCATTGTTCACGTATATTTCTCACTGTCAGCTGTCACTTGTAGAGTGGTTTATAGGTTAGTTGTTCAGTTGTTTTGCTTGTGTAGCCGTTTTGTTTATTTGTATGTATATAAAAAATAAAAATTCAATTAAAGTCATGGAAGAATTGGAACTGGTACATTTATACGATTCTACAGATTCTTCAGATGAGGATAAAAATAAAACTGCGCATGCCTGTTCAGGATTATTACTAGCGATTCTTGCTTGAAACCAAGAACCGTTGGAACCGTAATTTCATGGTTCTCAAAGTAATATCGAAAGGCAAACTAAAATATAATTTTCAGTTCAAGAACTGACAAAATACGCATTTCGAACGATATTTCGTTATTGCGCATACTCTTCCGTTCGGTTATAGGAAATTATCACTATTGCGAAAGAACATAAAATACATAAATGTAACGAAAGCAACAACAAAATAACAAAATATTTCATTTTTAAAACAAAAACACAACTCTTTAAAATATAGTATCCTTCCGTGTGTACATATACTAACTTGGGTTGATTGAACATAGCACAAAAATTCGCCTCACTACAGCATGAACGTTACTATACGCCTCCACCAAGTAAACTAAATCAAGAATTGTAAAAACAAAATTATCGGAAATAGAGGGCATTTATTATACAGAATTCTGAAATTAAATACGGATGTTAGTTCTAACTAAAAACAGCGGCAATGTTTACGGATTCAAAAGCAGGCTTTTATCTCTTGCCGCCACGCCGTACAATACACACAAATTGCCAATGCCGAGATAAAAAAAAAGACTATTGATAAGAGGGACTTTATATTTGGTCATTTCGGACCCGGCAATTTGGTACTTTTTATCCGAAATACAAAATAACAAAGTCCGTTATAAAAATTATTTTTCTATTGAATGTTCATAATGACGGACTGTACTTTTTATTTGTTACGTTATAAGCGTAGGTTCGTAATAAGCGTGTACGTTATAAATGAGTTTTACTGTATTTTACAATTTAAAAATCTTTTAGAGCCATCAAACTAATATTAGACATTCTAGAAGACGTTACAAAAATGGCTTCCCTGGGTCAAACAAAGTTTTTGTGATTTTTTAAAGAGTAACATATATTCAGAAATTTTAAAACAATTTTTTATCTTCGAATAACATTAAACGCGACAAACCTTTTGCTAGAATTCTGAAATATTGACTGGAAAGAGTTTTATGGTCAGTTTACATTCATCTGTCAGAAAAAAAAGAAGACAACAAAACATGCAGATAAAAAACACTTTCTTGTATTTGAAAGACATATCCTACCTCTAGGAACTAAACTGTACATTTGTAAATAAAATTGAAGGCACTATAGATATTATTCTTCCTTATACAAATTTACACAATTTGTTTGACCCAAAGTGTCCATTTTGACAGTCATTTTGTGACTTCACGCCGATTTTCTAGTCACATCCGATATTTTGGAATTATACTAATGACTTTGTCTACAAATTGGTCTAAAATGCTAGACATTTCTTTAGCTCCTACTTTAAGCCACCTCCGAAGGTGCCCTAAACTAGTTTAAGACCGTGCCGTACATTTGTGTCCATAATTGTTTTCTGTATTTTTTCATACTTAAGAGTAAAATATGGCTTTTGTACCTCATTTGCTATTTCTTGTTGAACACAAAAGGCGAAGATATGATATAAGGGAATGAAACGTGTACAGGAGACATTTAAGAGACAACAATAATTTTTTTGACCTGAGGGCCTTAGAATTTCAGCGCCTTTTTCGTGTAGACAAGGACACTGCACGATATTTAATAAATAGATTGACCCCCGGCTTCGGGTCTACAAATCTGATGGATTAGCACCACAAGTAAAGGCGAGTAAAATAAATGAAGCTAACATTTCTCAAATATACACTCAAACACTGGTTTATAACTTGTTTTTTTTGAATGCACAAACATTAACGTTAGATTCCTTTTAAAGTGTGGTTAGATTATGTTTTCTTCCTTCTTTTCCAACTAAAAATATGAATGACTGCGACGTTGCCATATTGTGGGGGCTAAAACTTCCTTTAAGTCCATGTTAATTATAGACGGTCTTAAAGGAATAATAGTGTAATACAAGGAGTCTATAATTTTGGTGGCTGAAAATGAATTAGCCTGTCTTTTGTCGTCAGTTTAAGACAATTAGTGTAATAACCCTGCTGATATTATGTGTGCATTTGTCAGAGCTTCACATGATCTGTGAAATAATTTTCCTAAGAATCTACAATGTTTAATTTTTGTTTAACATTTTTTTTTAACAATTGTTTGACCATTTGAAGCACTTTTTTCATCTTATTTTATGTAAATAGACTTGATGAAGTAGGGGAAACGATCAGCTGGCTCTAGCGTATAGTATTTGTTCTCAAAACCAAAATCCTCCGTAAAAGAAACAATATTTTTAGCATTGAAATTATTTTTAAGCCCTGGGCTAAACGTATAACCTCCAAACACGTTTATTTTAATACTAATAAGGGCAACGAAAACGTCAATTTAATCATAGGTAACATACGAGAGATACACAATATTGCATTACGTAAAACCAAATAATATAAAAACTTACAGAAAGGAAAATGTTTGTTACCTGCAAACTTGCTATTCTGCGCTGGCTGGATTGGTTTCCTATTGATTTCTTCTGTCGAGACGTCCTCCCGTTCGCTAATGACATCGCCTAGTTTGGCCGCAAGCTGTTCTGCGAAGCTTTTACTTGAAATAGGCGTCTACAAAAAAAAATGTCATATTATTTTTAATATATTACATATTTCATGTTATTATTATGAAGGTATTATTTCTTATAGACAATGAAACATATTTTTTCAAATAAGTAAACACTAATTGTAATAATGGGGAATTTTCCTTCAATTGAAGTGAAAGTGGAAACCTGTATTTTTATAAAATATATATTTTTTTATATTTTTTAGGATAAAAATTATTAAGATTGAATTGGTAGAAAATTTTTAATTCAATTTTGAAATTTTATTCTATATTCGTGACGTCACTAAGCGAAAACTAGGGAATATGTATCTATAAATAGGCCACACTGATAATATGTGGCTAGTTTCAGTTTGTAACGACGACAAACGACAGTCGACATTTCGATAATTGACATTTGAAATTTCCTGTTTGTGTTTGGCTTGACAACTTGACGTGTTGTATTGTTGTTTTCTTGTGAAGTAAACTTTTATTAAACATGGAGCAAGGTTTTGTAGAGGCCAAGTCCGACAATTTACCGGTTATAGATCCTTTTATGATAAAGATCCTATAGATCCTTTCAGAAATAAAAGGGATGAAAAATGTAAGGTTAGTATTTAACTTAACAGTATTACTGCAAAGTCGATTAAATATATTCAAAAATTACCTTTACAAATTACGATGTTTTTCTATTACTAATAAATACATTTGTAATCAGTCACAGGCAGAGACAACAATTCACAGGTAAAAATATAAACTAAAAACAATGTCTCATGTTGACCATGATGTTTACCATTACCAAACAATTCAAACATAAACAAAAGTAAAGTTGTCACGCAGTGACACCAACCACACAAAGATGCATTTAAGATGCAGCCACTTTCACTTCTAGACTACACGCAACCAGTCATCGCACGCTCTTAGACAAATATGTAAAGTGTCTCTATTCACCTGGAACGAATATTTACCGATATTTTAATTAAAAAAAGCATTTCTCTTCAATATTTTGGTTATCAGAAGTGTTTGGCAATCAGTTCTATTGGTTGCGTTAGCAATATTTCGCATAGTGTGTCATGGGAATAAAAAAAATAATGAAATGTAATAACCCATGTTAATTCTCATTTCTCAGATGATATGGGAGACCCGGTATGTATTTTTTTTACAAGGAATTAAGCATTTCAGAACACATGACAAAAAATGGCTTCCGTGTGTCAAAAAAGTAAGTTTTTGTGATTTTTTAAAGAGTACTACATATCCAGAAATTCTAAAACTTTTTTTATGTTGAAACAACAATAAAGACGTTAACATTATCTTGCTAGAATTCAGAAATATTGATTGAAATAAGTTTTATGGTCAGTTTTCATCCATCTGTCAAAAAATGGAAAAAACAACAAAATATGCAGATAAAAAGCACTTTCATGTGTTTATACAGAGAGTTCCAGAATGATTGTCCGTGCCGCTTCATAATGATTTTTTATGTGCCGCCTTTCTATTTTTAGTATCTGCACTAGAATCATGAGCGTAGGCAAGGGAATTTACTGGCTTGATTTGATTTGTTCGATGCCATGGTACGTCAGTAAATAATAGGTTATGTTAAAAATAACATAAAGACAATTTATTAAAAATAATATAGTTATTATTTTGTATTATTCTATCACCAGTATAACCTATTCAAACTGTGAATTGTGGAGCGTTAAAAAACAGTAATTTATGGTTCTTATATTAATTTCAATATTAGTTTCAATATTAAGAAATACAAAATTACCAACCTGATTTAGGACTCTCTGAAACTGTATACTCGTAGTATTGAAAAATACTCTTTTAAACGCAAATGATACTTCAGTAAAACAATTTAAACACGAAAAATGCTATACGCCACTGAGTCAAACGTCAAATGCTGTCAAATATGAAAATTGACAGTTAAAAAGAAAGTAATTTTAGCAAATGGAAATAAATTTTGATTATATTCAGCATAGGCTGCGTTCCCGTACTCAGCAATTAAAAAATATATGTTTGTAAATAAAATTGGAACCACTATTATTTTTCCTTATACAAATTAACCGGTTTTGCATGGATAAATATCCTACGTTTCGTCCGAGTTTTCGGACTTTTTTCAAGGCAACCTAATAGCTAAAAATAATGGTTTTACATAAGTTTTAAATTAGATTAGTGACAGAAGACTTATACAAAAAAGTGTTTTCTTACCTAATATCAACTTCTATTTTAATTTTATTATATAGGTTGGTTTGATTTTCGTTTTCATCTTTTTTTATTTAAATAGATTATAGGTTAAGATATAGATGTAGGCGATTCAAATTTAGAAATTTTGGCAAAAAATTAACCATCGACTGTAAACAATGGAAAATTTAATGAAAATGTCAACCAGTTCTATCAACACAATTATGATAGCAAATTCAAAATTTTATCATCTGAAAATTCCCAAAACTTTTTGGAAACTTTAAATTTTATTAACTTTCCTAAAAAAAATATTTTTTCTGCCCATCTTTAATTTACAATTGCCGATAAATGAAGATATATCACTAAAAACATGGGGTGCACACTCACCTTAACCGGGAAGGACCCCTGCTCCTCGCTGTCGTCGTCAGACTCAAAATTATTCGACTTTCTCGCCGACTCCTTGAAAGTCGAGTTGGCTGCTGGCCTATTTTCACTTGCTTGACTAGAGAAATCCAACTCGGAACTCGTCTCTGAACCCTTCATCTGGAAGAAGAAGAAAAGGATATTCCCCATATCACAGAAATTACTTCTAATACACTAAACCCAAAAAAACTATTTCCCACAGCCAACTAGAGCTTGACTCCTCTACACCTCGCAGAAAAGTGACAGTGGACCATGAAATGAAATAAACAAAACAATCACTGAATTATAATTAAGAGTGTGGAAGATTACCCAAGCATGTGACGGTACACTGTGGCACAAACAAAATTGCAGAATTTAATTTTTTTCTTCAATAAAAAAAACCAAAAGAAAATCTTTTTATCCTTTTATTTTTGGAGGACTTTCAGCTCATTTTTTCACATTGATACCTTCTCCGACGTTTCGTCCGAGTTTTCGGACTTCTTCACAGGTTACTTAAATACTGAAAATAATGTTTTTACATGAATAATTAGATTAGATTAGTGACAGAATATTTATCCAAAAGAGTGTTTTCTTACCTACTAGAATCTTTCCATTTTAACTACCTACTACATTGTGGTTTTATTTTATTTTTATATCTACGTTTGCTCGATGATTTGAGCAGTGATCTGACCGTTTTAGGTGTCGCCGTCGATGTGTTTCTTTTTGAAAGCAGGTACCTAATTAAGTCAAGTGTGTATGTTAGTGGTTCAGATAGCCTAATATTGATGGTCTGAATGACAGAGTTATTATGAACATTTTCACGACTCGAGAGTGCTATTGAGAAGAGGTTTCGCAGTTTGTTCATCTACTGGGTGTTTGAAAGTTGTGTAATTTATTTATGGCGTGTTCAGTTAATGCCGTGCTACATGAATTAGGCGTTGCTATAGAATTTCTAATTGATAACGTCGTAAATAAATTACACAACTTTAATTTTCCGAATACAACTATACTACATAAAGAAATACCAAACGTTTTTGGGAAATGGCAGAAATACAAAACAACAAAAAAACAGTTAATTATCAAACGGATATAGAGAATCTGAGTAGCATATATCGCAATCTCATACAATAGTAAATTGCTTTTCAAACACCCAGTAGATGAACAAACTGCGAAACCTTGTTCTCAATGTAGCACTCTCGAACTCTCGAGTCGTGAAAATGTTTATAATAACTCTGTCATTCAGACCATCAATATTAGGCTATTCGTACCACTAACATACGTACTTTACGTAATTAGGTAGGTACCTGCTTTCAAAAAGAAACACATCGACGGCGACACCTAAAACGGTTATTTCACTGCTCAAAGCATCGAGCAAACGTACATATATAAAAATAAAATAAAACCACAATGTAGTAGGTAGTTAAAATAGGAAGATTCTAGTAGGTAAGAAAACACTCTTTTGGATAAATATTCTGTCACTAACCTGCTAATTTAATTATTCATGTAAAAACATTATTTTCAGTATTTAAGTAACCTGTGAAGAAGTCCGAAAACTCGGACGTAACGTCGGAGAAGGTATCAATGTAAAAAAATGAGCTGAAAGACCTCCAAAAATAAAAAGATAAAAAGATTCTCTTTTGGTTTTTTTTATTGAAGAAATAAATTCAACTATAACAGCCAACAACTTGTCTAGTATCATTTGCAGAATTTATGTATATTTTTAAATATTTATTTGTGATATTTATTCTTCCTATGTGAACTTTTTGTATGTTTTTTGCAATCAGCACTGTACTGCTTTAAATTTATTGAACGGTGGCATTCGTCAAATTATGAGTGTTGAAAAATACCTAATTAATTGCTCTTTATTGATATTATTGAAACAGAGCTACAAAAAAAGTTGGATTATATTTATTTCAACCTAGACAAAACGAAAACAAAGGGAGCAAAAATAATATCAAGTTTTCTGTGAATTTTATAATAAAGACTAATTACAGCCAACAGAACTGAAACGAGAACATAGAGTTTTTATTTCAAGAAAAATAATCAATCTTTTACTCTTTTGCCATGTTACAGCACAAGTATAAAGACATACAGTAATTTCAGTCGGCAAAATCTTTTCGATGTTAGTGTCTTTAAGTTTTGTTTTTTAAGCACCCCAAGAAGACGACTGCGCATACTGCCTAGGCACAGTCATGCGCATTAGAGACCGTTTTGCATAGTTCTAAATACAACCTTTGTAGATGCGCACAGGTCCGGATTATTATTTTTTAAAGAGTCAAAAGGGTGGCCTATAACAAAAAGTTATGTTGCCCACTTATTGAACTGATTTAAACAAATATAAAGTAAAGTCTTAAAATATTTCTAACAACAAGATGGAAGCAGGTTACCTTTCGTCCTCCTTAGCAAACCTGAAGAAACTGAGAAATGGATTTCTCTCAGATTTTCGTTTACAAATGAAACAATATTTTGTAGCCATGTTACGCACGATACAAAACACTTATCAAAATCACAAACACAAACGCCTAGACAAATGAAACTGACATAAACGTATGCGGGTTACCTGTAAACATACAGGGTTATTCAGAACTCATCTGAAAAACTTTGAGGATATGTGCATCCTTCAATAAGAAATCGATATCACCAAAAAAATTGTAATAAAAGTAATTAGGATTTCCCGTAAACAATATTTAAAGTTATACCATTATAAAGGACTACGTAGCTGGGCAACTGTACATCAACGACATCGGATATACCACATTCCGACAAAAAACAGTAAACAAGTTTTTTGTACCTGGAACGCCTATCTATCTTTAAGTTTATTTTAAAGTAAAAAAGGCTGCAAATCTTTTTTGTGCCGGGCGCGCCGGTTTCTTTCGTGCTAGCTAGTTTGCATTGTCAGTCCCAAGGTCACTCCATTACAGTGGACCAGTATCCAGCGGCGTGCAATGAAAAATTTTTAAATAGTTTTCAGACTCCGCCAAAAAAATTTCTTTTTGCACTACCACATTTCTACATGTATGTTGAACATCCCCAAATTTTATTTTCGATAGGTTCTGAATAACCCTGTATATAAAATATTGGCAAAGGAAACGTGCGCTCACAGAATAGCATGCGCCGGCCCATTCTTCCCCTTCCACATCTCTACCAACGCGCATACTACCCAGGAGCAGACATGCGCATTAAAAACTTTTGTACAAAAAATTTAAAGAGTGAAATTACTGTATAGATCTCTATACATGTGGATACAAAGATTAGGGATTTTTTTTCTATTTGTAATTAATTATGAGGCATGATACTTAAATGGATGACTTTTTTCTGTTTTTGTCTAGTCACAGAATGTGGCCAATTACACCTTTTCTGTGAAATAATTGGCATAATTTTCTTTTATATTACCCGTAGCGCCAAAATCTTCTCTTCCTCCCTATTATATTTAAATCTTTTAAAGATATATCTGTACAAGGCATCATTACAGTATTTAAAAATTATGTTATTAATTTAGGGTTAATCATTTTCAAACTTCACCAAGTATACATTTTTTATTTGCAGCAGCAGCAGTAGCCTTAAGTCAATCAACTTTCGTAAACACGTTTCGTTACTTCCACAATTTTAAAAGATAGTTGTGTTTTTACTCAGTTATCTTATAAGATACTTAACTTTCATATAGAAAGACTAACAATTACAGAAAACATGTAAACTATTTTTTGGGCCATGGTGTATATTAAGATTTGCTTTAAGACTGCCCAGGCGTGTAATACTATGCTAAAAGGCGTATAAATTTGTGTAATGATCGCCGAAACAGTTTTAAAAAAGATTTGTTTGGTTAACAAATTAAAGAACACTTCCTTTGCAGGTATTTGACTTCAACTAGTTAGCATTAACAAGACTATCCAACAAAATTGGGTCGACAATCCTTGCATATAAATTAGTTTTGAGAAAGAAAGTACTTTACTATAATTTCAATGTAAATGTTTAACAAGAGACAAACTTGTTTTTAGAATCTGGGGGTCAATTTTTGACCATTAGCAACTTTCTATATATTTGGAAGAGCGTTTTGGAAATATTTTTCATATTTTATATCAAAGTATCACTTTTATAACTTGTAACCACATTATACTTTTATACTGTACACTATACCCAAGACTATAACATATATTATGTTGTTGTTGTTAGAAGGCGGCACGGTTACCCGCAACACTCAGGCCCTTCGACCCATTGTGCCTGCCGCTAGTAAAGAGCCATTGGAAGAGACCTGTGCTATACGTATAGGCCAACACCAGTTCTAGTGGAAGCTCTCTAATGTCCTGGGGCAGGAGAAATGCTGCACCCAGATGTTGTGTCTCTTGACCATGAGGTAGGCACAGCGACAGAGGAATGTGAATGGAGTCCTCGTCATCGCGTCCACAAAACCTGCATCTTCTAGTGTCATTAAGGCCAATAGTATTAAGGTGCTTGTTGAGATGTCCGTGACGTGTTAACAGTCCTGTGACAATCCTTATGCTGTTAAGACTTAGCGCAAGTATTGATCGAGTTGCGTTCGACCAAGGTCCTTCAATTAAGGGCCTGGCTTGTCGCAACCCAGTTCCGTTTGACCATTCTTCCTCTGATCTTTCCTTGATCCAGTTTTCAATAGACTTTGTTACATAACTAGGCGGAAGTCCGAGTACTCCTATAAACTGTATACTTGAACTTCTTTTGACCCAGTGCATCGGCCTCCTCATTTCCTGTTATGTTGTGATGACCCGGTACCCAGGTCAATTTTACTTGCGTTATTCGGTCCCAATTGGGACAGACATAACATATATTATATACATGATACATTTTTTTTGTAAAGAATCACTTCAACTCAATTAAAATAATTCATATTCCTAATCATGAAATTTCAGTTTTAAGTAAATGCATCTAATAAGGTACAATTTACAGCTGTGTTTGTGATGAAAATTAATGTTTGTGGTGTGGTGGTCATTTTTTAATGCTGCATTCGATAAAGTGACACAAAGTGAACCTTCACAGTATATCACAGTAAATAGGGGTACTAATAATGTCAAGTGCAGCACTAAATATTGGGGAGAGGACACAAGTACATTCGACCTTCTATAGGACTTGCAAGCTGTAATATTTTTTATGAACCGTGAAATTTAGTAAAAAAATAAAGTATCTAAATATTTTTACGTTACCTACTTCACATTAAAAGTGAATAACAAATAATAATCTACTCACCAAACCCTTGGGTAGGTCATCACCTGACTCGGAATCGCTGTAAGTCTCAGATACCTTCTCGGATTCACTTTCACTAGATGAATCAGCCAAGGCTACATTCAATTTCTTGTACCACTCTTCAGTACCAATAACCAAAGGGAGGGGGCGATCAGCGTAAAGATCTTTAGGCCGTAGTATGTAACTAAAAAAATTATTTTCAAGTACACATATATCGGAAAATTACTAGTTACAGTCGAATCTACTCTAATTTGTAAATATAATGTTTGTAAACATGACTTGTTTTTTTAAGTTAATTATACAGGGTGTGTCATTAGTGGGTAATTGTTGGATTACTCACAAACGGTACATTATATCAAAAAACTTTTTACATGTAAGTTTTTTGGCACTAAAAGTGCATATTGTAAAAATATTTTCAATTACACAGGGTGTTCCAAAAAGTCGGGACAAGGTGCAAGTTGGTTATTTCAAATGTGACACCCTATATATTATTATATTTTTGAAATCTAGGGATCACTAGGAACATATTTGTATTAAGGTTCCCTATAGCTATCTCTTTCCGTTTTCGAAATATTTAACAGTTAATGGAAAAAAACCTCGTAACACTGCATTGGAAAATAAATAAAATTCCCTCTATGACACAATGTGAAAAGGAAAAAAATGTAGTGTCAGTTAGCACAAGGGATACCTTAAATATTGCACTTGAAATTATTTGGCCATTTTATACAGGGTGATTTTTATCGTCATTTATATTTCACAATGTTAAATTGCCTAAATCTCATTTTTTTTAAATGGAACACAGTATCTAGGACGGTAGACAGGCAGCATAGGTGGAGATTAAATGTATAGGGGGATTCTAGGCGACAAGGTGGTTGGACCATATTTTTTTGAACCGACTGTCAATGGAGAAACTTATTTGCATTTTTTGCAAAATCAACTTTTAAATTATCTTGAAGATATTCCTCTGAACCTTTTAGCAGGGATGCGGTTGCAGCATGACGGTTGCCCTCCACATTACAGCGGTTCAGTAAGGAGATTTTTAAATAGGGAGTACCTACACTAGTAGGTGGATAGGAAGGGAGGACCTATCTCATGGTCTCCTCGGTACCCGAACCTTACAAAATTAGATTTGTTTTATGGGGATACACAAAAGATTTAGTTTACCGCACACCATCAACCATACGAGAAAACATAATGAACAGAATTCGTGGTGTTTCTGAGAGCATTTTGGAATAGTGCATCTTGCATATAAAATGTACAGATTACACAAAATCGAATATTTATTTGACAGTTAAATAATTTCCACAACAAATTAAATTGTTTTCATAACTTACTTGACTATAATTTGTAATTATCAGTTATGGAAGCTAAATTTTCAAAAAATCGTGAATATCTCGAAACCGGTCAACTTTTCGTATAGGACATCCTAATACCATTTGAAAGGTAATTAAATTCTACATCTAATGCCATAAAAAAATTCGGGGTGTTCTATTTAAAAAAAATGAGATTTAGGCAATTTAGCATTGTGAAATATAAATGACGATAAAAATCACCCTGTATAAAGTGGCCAAATAATTTCAAGTGCAATATTTAAGGTATCCCTTGTGCTAACTGACACTACCTTTTTTTCCTTTTCACATTGTGTCATAGAGGAAATTTTATTTATTTTCCAATGCAGTGTTACGAGGTTTTTTTCCATTAACTGTTAAATATTTCGAAAACGAAAAGAGATAGCTATAGGGAACCTTAATACAAATATGTTCCTAGTGATCCCTAGATTTCAAAAATATAATAATATATAGGGTGTCGTATTTGAAATAACCAACTTTCACGCTGTCCCGACTTTTTGGAACACCCTGTGTAATTGAAAATATTTTTACAATATGCACTTTTAGTGCCAAAAAACTTACATGTAAAAAGTTTTTTGATATAATGAACCGTTTGTGAGTAATCGAACAATTACCCACTAATGACACACCCTGTACATATGTAAACCTCGTAACCACGCAAAGTCACACTAAACCACAATGGTGTTGAATGAGGATTCATTTTCATTCATACAAGCTTATTAATTGATTTACTAATATTCATTATACAGCCTGTTACGGGTTTAACTGCCATTGCGTCAGCATAAGATAGATTGATCACAAATGAACAAAAAAGTTGTCTATTACATAAGCGTAAGTTAAACCGTTTTTAAAATACGTTGAGTAATAACATCAAAGAATTTTATTACAATTTGGCAACAGTGTCGAATACACTGGACCTTTCTTGAACAGCTGAAAGCTTAGCTGGCCAGCGCGCGCGGCAACTTGTTTTTTAAGTGGATGACAAAAAATCCAAATGTAAACAATAACAGTCGTGAATAATTAAGTGAAGACATTTAGATGATAATTATTTTGGATTTAATTTTGAATAGAATCGTACAATAATGAATAATGAATTTTTAAATATGGAGGTAGTCTTGTAATTGTTTCAATTTTAGTAATTTGTAAACATTCAAAACAGGAACATAACTTTAATAGATTATATGAATTTGAAAAATATGCAACAAAAACATCTAAGAAGACACGTCGCACAATTATTTATAAGTATTAAAAACAAGAATGTACACTCGCTGAACATCAAAATACAGTCATTTTTACACAATACAGTACACAATAAACTACAGCAAATGTTCAAAATGTCCACTGTTGTTTTCAATACACGCACGACATCTCCGAATCCAAGTTTCACAATTCTCCATAAATTATTAACATGTCGCGATACTCGTGTGCTAAACATTTTAAGAATGATTTTTTAGAACGACAAACGAAATAGTGGTAAGGCCAACAGGTTTCAACTACTAACAGATACGAATTTCAAACACCAGCTTGTTTAATCACTGGTGTCCGGCAGCTAGTCAAATTTTATTTACGATTTATTTGCGCTGTTGTCATATTGCGTGATAAGTAATTTATCGAAATTTTATTGATCAAGAAACAAGTTATTCTACTAAAACTAAGAGTAAATAAATTCATAGAAGTTGTAAAAATTCTATTTCATAATATCTTATGCAGACAATTACGTACAGATTCCGTAAATAACTGAAGTTTTGCATGTTAAATCGGATATTTTGATAAATTTTTTCTCGAAAATGGTCGAGTTTTGGACCCATGTTATATAGGGTTTTTTTGTTTATTTTGATGTATACTACCGCCTGTTAAAATAATGGCAGTCAAACTTCTAACAGCCTGTATATACAACTAAAAACTTTTTACTGAAGGCGGTTTAATTAAAACGTTATAATAATTTATTAATTAATGTTACAGTACAGTGTGATTCACTTTCGAGTGTGTAACATGGGTATCTCGCTTATTATAAAAGGTAGACTGTAGGTTTAAATTTGGCAAAGTTGCGGAATTTTGTGCTCAATAAGTTGTCGCAAACAAAACCCCCATATCTGCTTTTGTTTTTGAGTAAGAGGCAAAAAAAATTTTTTTCCAGTTTTCGTTTTCTGGCCATAACTTCTATATTTTTGAAAATATTGGCTTATCGTTTTCACATTATTAGGACACTTTGTTGAGACAAATACGATGCCGTTAACCGTTTTTTAAAAAAATGTCACTTCTATTGTAAATCATCGTCAACTTTATTTTTTCTTATGGGCGCCATATTAGTTTTTCTCATATTTGAATAAACCGATTTTTTCTGAATACAACAATATAATATATGTTAATATTTGCCTAAAAAATAAGGGCATTATGAAGGAAAATAGGTATTTTTTTGAAAATGTCTAGTTAGCCATGGCCATGACAGTCAGTTCTTGACAAACCACAAATGTCACTGATAATTGTTATAAACTGCATCTGTGGAGTACTTTTTACATTGACTAACGATGTATTCAACCGAAGAGAAACAAGATATTATAGATATTTATTACAGATGTAACAAAAATTTAAACAGAACAATTGAAGAATATTTAAACACATATCCTAAAATACGACAACCATGCAAGACATATATTACTAAACTGCACTGTAATTTAAGAAATTATGGCAGTCTTTCTAAACCAAGAAATAGGTATGGATCTGCCGTAATGTCTGCAGTTTAGTAATATATGTCTTGCATGGTTGTTGTCTTTCAGGATATGTGTTTAAATATTCTTCAATTGTTCTGTTTAAATTTTTGTTACATCTGTAATAAATATCTATATCTTGTTTCTCTTCGGTTTGTATACATCGTTAGTCAATGTAAAAAGTACTCCACAGATGCAGTTTATAACAATTATCAGTGACATTTGTGGTTTGTCAAGAACTGACTGTCATGGCCATGGGTAACTAGACATTTTCAAAAAAATACCTATTTTCCTTCATAATGCCCTTATTTTTAGGCAAATATTAACATATATTATATTGCTGTATTCAGAAAAAATCGGTTTATTCAAATATGAGAAAAACTAATATGGCGCCCATAAGAAAAAATAAAGTTGACGATGATTTACAATAGAAGTGGCATTTTTTTAAAAAACGGTTTACGGCATCGTATTTGTCTCAAGAAAGTGTCCTAATAATGTGAAAACGATAAGCCAATATTTTCAAAAATATAGAAGTTATGGCCAGAAAACGAAAACCGGAAAAAATATTTTTTTGCCTCTTACTCAAAAACAAAAGCAGATATGGGGGTTTTCTTTATGCCAACTTATTGACCACAAAATTCCGCAACTTTGCCGAATTTAAACCTATAGTCTATCTTTTATAATAAGCAAGATACCCATGTTACACACTCGAAAGTGAATCACCCTGTACATTGAACATTTTTTATTATTTCAAATTAGTTTATAGTTAAAACCTTATAAAACAGTAAAATAATTAAACATGTTTCACTCCGGAACCTCAGGAGGAGTACAAATTGGGGTCAGAAGTGAAGGATAGGTGAGTGAAGATTTCGAGTTTCATGGTTAATACACGTTCAACGAATTACGACAACATGGCGGATTTAAAGGAATCGATGGAAATGCTTAAACAAAAACAAGAGGATGAAAGAAGACAAGAAGATGAAAGAAAAAGACAAGAAGAATGGCAAGAAGACAATACGACAATAATTTTAAGTACGATAAAAGAATATAACAAATTCTTCGAAACTAAGTAAGAATTCTTCAAGTGGAATACCCAACGAACCAGTGATGAAACTCCCTAGGAAGACGCATTATATCTAAGTTTAGGGGGTACTTTTTACATTAATATAAAAATATTATAAACACGCATTGGAAAGAGACCGGATTAACTACCTATAACTTAGATACTACACCATTTACCAGATACTAATGTCAATTGGAAAGCCTTGTAAAGAACAATGGATGCGTCTAAAGTTGCCACGATGCTGTAAACACATGTAAGCAACTTGCTGCTCGACGTTTGATGCTTTCGCTCAAATAAAGCAGCTCTTTTGAACGGTAAACATAAAAATAATTTGCCTGGGCTCGAATAAACATTCAATTTGCTCATATGCGGCAATGGCGATTTGGTTATGACAGTGAGGGAAGATTAAAGTCATAATTAAAAAATAATTTATCAAAATATCATTTCATTACGTAATTTTGGAGGTCCACACAACCTGCATTTATCCTCGTTAACATTAATCCTGTACTTGATATTATATTTGTATTGCCATTTTCACAAAATACCGAAAATAGTAACGAATCCACGCTTTGTATTATTTTGTAAAGGTATAGGTTATGTTTATTGTTTATCTATTCCCTTAGACAAATCCATTCCAAAACATCTAACGTACCACGAATGCTCTTAGAAAATGCTGCAGGCAAGGTGCTCGCAAAGCTTGGTAGCTTTAGACGATAGCAATGTCAAGCAATAATAGACATTACCTCACTTCAGACTCTTCATCCTCGCTATCACTTATAGAAACCTCCACTTTCTCAAAATATTCATCCATGACTCGAAGCCCTTCTAGAACAGACTCTCTGAGAAGTTTTTCCTTTTCTTCTTCAGAGGGTACCTCCTCTGGCTACAAAAGAACAAAAACAATGTAAGATTTTAGATATTTCAAAGACATATACAGCTAATCCCAGTTTCTTAGAATCCACTTAAAATTAACATCCATAAGGAAAAAATCTCCAAATAAATACTACACAAAAAAGGCTAATATAAGGACCTACAATTAAAAGCTAACTGGCGGGTATGTTCTATGAGGCTATATCTTAATAATTGGAAAAGGAAAATCCAAGGCCCAGTTTTACTCACCTTTATATCCTCTTTAAAGTTTTCCAGTGTCTCATCATCTTCGTAAACCCTGCTCTCAATAAACTGAGTATTCCGAAGGCTCTGGAACTGATTCTGCGATATATCCAGTTTCAAACCAACTTCATCCAAATTATGCAACAGGTTGTCGACATTATCACTAAGGCTAACAGTCCTGGAGAAAAGATTCTGAAAAAAATTTAATAAAGGCGCTTTGTATAAATTTATATACGGTTTAAACATTCACATCAAGAGTACTATTGAAAAGTTATTACATAAAAGACTGTATGTGTGTCAAAATTCTAAATCCCACTTTACTATTACTAGGTATAGGATAATGTGGAACAAATATAGTGGAGTGACACCCATAGGTCATGTAGAACATGTAAGTAATTTTAGTTTCCTTGTAGCAAAGAAGCAATCAAACTGAAGAATGACCCTAGAAGCCTCTGTTTCACTGTGAATAATTTTCAAAGTATGGAGTCAAAACTTTTAAAATGCTTAATACTTCTGAATATAAACATACTTCTGAATAGGCTTTGAGGGTATTTAAAACGGCCACATCCCCTGCTAGTGACCATTTTTCGGCGTTTTCTATCATTTCTTCCATCGACCATGGTCTGTTCCATTTTTTCTCAAAACCACTAGCCATTATAAATGTAAACTATATGTAACACAGATTAACACTTCCTCTGTTTTAAGTAATAAAATATAGGTAATATCACAATTGTAAACTGTTTAATACGTAAAACTACTTGAATTCACTAAACTATTTCTCACGTGTATTTCTTATAAACTTTTTTTGGAACATAAACATAGAAAAAGGATTTATTTATATCTTTTTTCTATGCAACATAAATAAATATAAACGTTTTGTGCTGTGATACAAACAAAAATTATATATTTTATGAACAAAAACAAACATAAATCATAGATAAAATACTGAAAAAATTGAATATCTAAACCAGGGCCTAGTCACTTACATTGCCCTATTGTTTCTTTATTTTTTCGCAGCGGACTTCTCAACAGATGGCGCTGCTTACCACTTTTCCAACTTTTCCAGGTAGCACTGAAACCAACAGAACTCCTTACGTCAAAACAGAAATGACCTGTCTTGTCTCTCTCTTATCTCTGGTCTTGTCAGTTGTCAAATCAACATTTGACAGTAATTTGGCGGTAATTGTAATTGGCAGTAGTGACTCGGTGAATCATAGATTATTTACACGTGGTGATTTGATTTTATTATATTCCGTTAATTATTTTGTGAGGTGATTTATTTAATTATTATTCTGGTAAGTAAATAAGCATGTTAAGCTGTATATTAAAGTGATGTAGATGATGTGCATTGAAAATAAAATTTAACAAACTCACCGTCTCATATACGTTGTAATACCTATACTATAATATATCACCTATCTTCTGTTCATTTTTTTAACACGAAACACGCCACAAAGTTTATTATACAGCATTGCATAGCCATCATTTTCCTCTAAATAATGTAAAATACAGTGTAAAATAAACAAATAATCAATTTTAGACTTTCATCATGGTTAAAACTGGATACTGTTCTGTAGCTCAATGTAAGGATCGGGAGTCTACTAGACACCGCTTTCCCGATCCAAATACTAACCCGGCTTTATTTAAAAAATGGTTGCAAGCTTGTGGAAATGAAAAATTGTTGTCTATGACACCTGAACAAGTACACAAGACACGTAAGGTGTGTCACTTACATTTTACTCCTGAAGACAGATCTACAAACATGTATCTGAAAAAGGGTGCTTACCCTGTTCTGCATTTACCTTCAGCGATATCTGCCCCTATTGCAGAAGCAGGTATGTTTCAATTTTTATTGTTACGATTTAAAAAATGTTTACAATATTTTCATGGAAGTAAGTATTCATAATATTTTTACTATTTTTTTAGGGCCACTAAAAGAGACAGTTATCCCTGAACCAACAACTTTTCCCATTGCAAAACAATGTTTTGAAGAGATGCCTTCAACATCGTATTCTATTAGTACTCAATCTGCAAGTGAGGAGCAAAGACAAGATATAGTATGTACACCGGTACATTTCATGCATACCGAAAGTGATAGTATAAGTAAGTTACCACAAGTTATTATATAATAATAATAATAATAATAGGGGTCATTCACTGACTAATTTGCATTAGTATGGAAGTCATTATATTATAGACTTGAGCAGCAATGCTCTACATACAAATACAATAAACATATTAAACAATAACAAGATTTATAGTTCACTCTATACACAACCAAAAACATAATATATATAAAGACTTCAATAATGTCCATAAACATTATATAAAGACATGTGATCTATTTAAGGTAAAACATCTGCACTTTTAAAAGACGTAGGTGTTACAAGAGAAATTCACTTAACCCCCAAGGCCAGAAAATTATACAAAAGAGCAACCACTTTAACAAAAACATTGAGGACGTTAAAAAGCCGTAGATCGAAGTTACACAAGAGGCGATTGTATAAAGAATTTTCTAAAGATGAAATGCTGGATCAGATAATCTCTCCAATGCTTAATTCTGTTGCAACATTTGTGCGATGTCAAATAAATCAGAGCACTAGAAAACCTCATGGCAGAAGATACACTTTGGATGAAAAAATACTGGGCTTGATTTTACACAAACAAAGTGGTAGGGCTTATAGAACTATGGAGAAGATGTTTTACCTTCCATCTCGAAGAACATTATCAATATTGTTAAGTCGCATACCTATTACTGCTGGAATTAATGAATCTATATTTGACAATCTAAAGGCAAATGTCATGTTACTGCAACCTAGGGATCGATTATGCACATTGATGTTCGATGAGATGGCATTAGAGCCTCACATAAATTTAAATGTACATACTTCACAGTTTGAGGGATTTGAAGACACAGGTGATGATGAGATGACAGGGAACATAGCAGATCACGTTCTTCTATTTATGTTAAAGGGCATTACAAAATCCTGGAAGCAACCAATTGTGTACACATTTTGTAAATCTTCTACTAAAACTATAGATCTAGTTCGGTTACTAAAAACAATAATCTATCAATGTCAGCAAGCCGGTCTCAAAATTCTGGCAACAGTAAGCGATCAAGGGACTACCAATTGTGCTGCTGTAAATTACCTAACGAAGTACAACTCTATAAGTGATAATTTCTCGGATGATCTAAAAATTTTCCAGGTAAATGAGCAAAGAATTATTCACATATATGATCCACCACATCTTCTAAAAGGCATTAGGAATAACGTTCTAAATAAACACTTAGTATGGAAGAAAAATGGTATTCTACATACAGCCAAGTGGGATCATATTATAAATGTTTATAAATTTGATAATGCTTCTGGGAATTTAAGATTATTACCAAGACTAACTGATAGCCATGTGATTCCCGATAAGTTAAAAAAGATGAAGGTCTCATATGCAGCCCAAGTATTTAGCTATTCTGTAGCATCTGTGATGCAGCTTTTGTCATCTGTAAAAGGTAGGTATTATTAATATTTAGTCTTGCACAATGTAGGTAATGCAATTTTTTTCAGATTCCGGTTTGGATAAGTCGGCCACTGAGACAGCAGGAATACTTGCTTTTTTTGATAAACTATTTGACAGTGTCAATGGAAATAGCTTATTATGTAATACAAAAGAACTAAAATGTGCTGTTACTGGTTCGTCTGGACATATCGAGTACTGGAAAAACACAAGAAAGGCATTAAAAAACATGTATTTTATAAAACCAGAGACAAACGAAAAAGTAATTCCGCCATCTATTAGGAATTGGATCTACACACTTGCAGGAATGGAAGAACTACAAAAAATGCTTAAAGCAAATGATGTATCTTTTTTCAAACCAAGATTTATAAATCAAGACCCTGTTGAAAATTTTTTTGGTCAACTAAGGCAACATGGTGGTCGAAATACAAATCCAACGGTTCAAAATTTTAAACAATTCTTTAAAACATTACTGTTAAATAATTTTGTTACCAGGCATTCCTTGTCTGCAAACTGTGAAATAGATCAATCTGTTAATATCATATCGTCAGTAAAGCGGTTTGTAACACAAGGGGTGCCTGAAGAAATCGAATACACATCAGAAGAGTTCGATGCTTTACTTGTGAATATATATATTTCAGAAATGCCACTCACATATGTAGACACTATGAGTGTTGGATATGTAAGCGGTTTTATATCAAAAAAAATTAAATCATTGAACAGCTGTATGATTTGTAAAAATAATGTACTTTGTAGGGACAAATTGAATCAGTGGCATGATCTTTGTGTAGCAAAGGAATTCAAGAGTAGTGTTCCAAATAAATTACGATATTGCACTCCAAATTTTGTTAGAGCAATTGCTCAAATTTATAATTTTTTCAAATTGTTAGTTTTAAAATTTTATAGAAAAAGATATTTTCTAAACATTTTAATTTATTTCTTAAAAAAAAATGTAGATTTTTCATTCCAAGAGTGTGAACATAGCGAGGACACGAAAGCGGCAATTATTAAGCATTTTGCAACTTTATGTTGCCATAATTGGGCAGAGGGCATAAACAGAATATTACGGGGAACTGACACAAGGTATAGGGGCACCGATATGGTTTATAAGGCTGCAATGGAATATTATAATAAAAGAAAAAAGAATAAAGAAAAATAAGTTATTGTCTTTATATATAGTAAATTTAATTATGGTACCTACTCCTAAAGTCAGAGTTGCAATTCATTAATTTTTTTGTATAAGTCACTAAAAATTTGGATTTGATGTGTTGTTTTATAAATTTTATGTACTTATTTAAGTTTTTAATACAAGTGAATTTTATTTTAAGGTCAGTAAATTTAACTTGAATTTTCATTATCTTGATGTGTTTTATTACTTATATACAATATTGTTTATACATTTTGTCCTAAGTGATGTAGAATTATGTAAACTTTGTAATGTAGTAAATATAAATTTATTCTTAATAACCAATTTATCTAAAAAAATTTGGTAACCTAATTAATTTTCCAATTTTATTATTGTAACCCTTTCTGACTATTTGTATATTCTAAATTAATTTATATTGTACAGGGTGGACCACATAAGATGACCCTGTACCTTATCTCAGAAACTGTTTAAGATAGAAAAAGTTTTATACAAAAGTTATATATACACGGCAATTCAAAAGTAGTGAATCATACCAAACTTATGGTTTTTTAAATGGAATGCTTTATATTGTCTTATACCATTATATGTTTCTCTTTATATGTCTTATACCACTTTATCTAATGCTTTATATGGTTTTATACCATTCTATCTTTTGTTTTTGAAAATCCGTTGTCAAGTTATTGTAATTAACCCTTTCGGGACGGTTGACGTATAAGAACGGCTTTGGTATGTATCACTACTTTTGAATCACCCTGTATATATAAAAGTATAAAAAATAAAAAATCTACTTCAATGCAAACAACTTTTGTTGCATAAAACATTTTTTTCTGTCTAACAGTTTCTGAGATAAGGTACAGGGTCATCTTATGTGGGCCACTCTGTACATATTTCTGAAAATAATCCTTTGTGCATTTTTTCAGTATCAATTAATTTAAATATATACAATTAGAAAAAGTATTAGGCCGGGTTTCATAATACAAAATAATGGATAATTAGTTAAAGTTGCTTTTAAATACCTTGGATACTATTATTGACACTATTATGTCTCAATAATAGTATCTAACGTATTTAAAAGCAACTTTAACTAAATCTCCTTTATTTTTTATTATGAAATCCGGCCTAATAATAATTGCAGTAAAATTTTAAACAATCCTGAACCCTCCGCGCAGTATAAACAGGAGCGGATTTCTCGGCAGATAGCGCTAAATGCAGTATCAAGTCATATAATGGGAGTTGCCTATCTAAACCCTCTATTATCTATGATCTAAACTAAAGTGTATATAAGTATATATCTTAATACTACCACAGGTCCTCTGTGATACTATAACAAACTCTAGAGGTGGGTAACGCAGTGTTGAGTTACGCTATTGCGCTGAAGCAGTACCGCTGCGCTTAGTGCGCTGATGCAGTGGCACTGTTGTATCAACTCATCAACTCATTTCATTTGTGACTTGAGTCACTGGTTGGCTGAGTTAACGCGCCGTCGCGCTGTGCCGTGTGTTGAACGTTGAATGTATGAGAATGAGCGAATGAGTCGAGTGTCAATGTAAATGCTGCGCTGCGTTGCCTTGCACTTGCAATGTCGGACATTGCATTCCATTGCGCTATTGCGCAATCCTCAGCTCAGGCTCAGAAGTGAAAACCACATCACAGGGGAACGGAATAACTCGCAGCGCAAGCGCACCTGTTGATAGCGGCAGCGCAGTATTCAGTATTCTCGTAATGAAACGAAGCAAGACAAGCTCTTGTGAGTCCTGCGTGGTAGTTAACTCAATTGCGCTGTGGCGCAATTGAGTTAACTCACTGCGTTGATACACTTACCTGCGCTTGAGTTAGTGTATCAACACACGAAATTTTGCTGCGTTACCCATCTCTAACAAACTCAAGATTCTTTATGAATTTTTTACTTTATCTGTCAAGCATTCTGTCAAGTCAAATGTCAAACATTCAACCCATCAGCCGATCAGCCGCAGCCGGTCTATCATAGAAAAATATTTATATCTTTTTTCTATGGCCGGTCTATTCCAAAGAACAAAAAAAATACCTTAGTCGGTAATTAATCTATGGTCATAGATAAAATATATAGGTATAGGGCAAGAACCCTAAACAAAGAAGGACTGATCAATCAGTAACAGCCAATCACATTTGTTTATCACTTATGTGACGTCAGTGGATTCCCTTTAGCGGGAAATTTGAAATTTAAATATCCTCTTTGTTTTAATTTGACAGCTTTAACCTTTTAACATAACCTATATATGTCACATTGTCATGTAGAATGTCTCGGTTGTCTTTGGAATGTCATCACTGTCATCAGTCATGTCATCATATCAAAGTATTTCTGTATCATATCATAGTAATCTGTGCACTGATTAACAAAACACAAGTTATCACAGTTGTCACATCGACAACGATTTTTGCACAACGCACTTCAAATCGTAAGATATATATCGTAAAACACATATATAAGTACTTTAAAATCACATTTGATTGCATTAATACAGTCTCTGAAATAATATTGGGTTGGATATTTTGACTGAAAATTTTTGAAATTGCAATTAGAGGCGAATTTGGCAATAGGGGATCCACTGACGTGTTACGAGAAATCTGTTGAAAATGACCTTCAAATTTTTATGAATGAATTGATCAGTCCTTCTTTGTTTAGGGTTCTTGAGTATAGGGGTCTATTCCATGATTCAATGAAATATTTAGAATAGAGGTTATTTGAATCTATTCTGTGATTGGTTATTAGCAGAGTACTTATTAAATTTTTTTTTCTACTGTCATACTTAATCTGTGGCGTGTAATACCCTATATATATTCTTTGATACATAGATAATAGAAGAAAAGTGTAATAGTTCTTAAGAATCTATAGGCGTTTTTTAATCAACTTACAACAGCTTAAAATTTTAGATGTTAGCTATTTTAAGCTATTCGATTGGAAATTGTTACATTCTGTTGTTAGATGATTTAAGCAAAAAAAACATAAAACAGCTAACACTGTTCTGTAGAATGGTAAGGTGTTATGGTAAGTATTCCTATCTTTCTCTATAACCTAAAATTTATAATAAATGCCAAAGAAATAACTGTTAACGAGAGTCAGGATATAATCAATCACTTAAATACAGGTAGATTAGATAACAAGAACAGTTTTTATTAACTTGTGCATTTTACACATACATATAATTAATTTTTCAGTGTGACAATAGAAGTATGTGGACAAAATCAAAAAAAACATAACCTCAATCACTTTTTATTGGGATTACAGCTAACATCAAATAACATCCTTACCACTACTAACAAAACATGATAAAATTTTAAGCTGTTGTATGCTGATTAAAAAACGCCTTATGTAATCTATGTTCTTAAGTACTTATTTCGAAAATGGAAAATATTGTATACAAGTCTTGCAGGTTGTGCTTTAAACCTATAAGCGATGTAAAGTTCAGAGTAATGGAAACATTGACAAGAGAGATGTTAGATATACTTTTGTTAAAGCTGGTAAGTAGATATAAATATCCCCTCGTCTCCTGGACAGTCCTGGAGCCTTTTTAGTCATTGCAGGATGAAAACGAAAGTCTGTTGGGCAGGCTGTAGAAACGTTTTTCAAATTTACCTTGGAATTTGTAATTCTATTTGATATTCTATTTCAGAATTTGGACGTGGGGATTAAGTACTTGATATGTAATTGTTGTTTTGAGAAAGCCTGTGCAGCATTGAAGTTTAAATCCATATGTTTGGACACTGAAGATATTATCTTTCCTTATGTAAATTGTGACGTTATAGATTTGCGGGAGATATATTTGAAGAGTAAAGGAAATAAACAATTAATAAATGTATTCAGTGACCAACAAATTTGTCGGTTATGTATGTTGTTCGTAAGTGGTGAATATATTTCCTTTAATGAAGTAGAAAAGTATATGATCCAGATATACATTCCAGAACTGGTGAGTAGTCTGAGGTTAGAAGCAGTAATAAGGATTACACTATACCACATTCTGAATATGGACCATATAGGATATAATTGCCATATTTAGCTAATAATTAATATAAACGGTTTATGCGGAGAAATAAAAAAATTGTACAGTAAGAAAATATGTTTATTGTAGGTAGGTATATTATATGCATTTGTAATTGTTTGCCTATCCAAAATTACTTAAATTGGTGGTAGCCGAATTTGGTAGCTTACTGCCATTCACCTACCTCAAGTAATTTGAAATACCTCTGATAGTAAGAATCATGAATTGCATGTTATCCACAAATATGAGTAAAAATCCTGTTTAATTAACTTATTCACATTTTTTTTTTATTTAGTAAAAAGTAATATTAAAAACGTAACAGTAATATTTAATGTATTTAATAACAGGTCATTATTTGCACCGATAGTTGCACACTATCGGTGCAGACTTGAAGTTATCGATAATTACAATTTAGTTTATGTATTTGAGATGTGATACAATCCAGTTATTTTTTTTTTCTTCTAAAACTAAAAGGTCCTAATGTGATTCAGTTGCCAGAATTTGAAGTGAACAACAAATGGTTTAATTAATATTTTATTTATGAATGATTATGAATCGTTACTAATATAACCATATATAATTATTATTATTACATTAATAATAACTACCTGTTTGTTTACTTTTGATTTTGACGATGATAATTAGTTAAATTAGCCAGGGTCACAAAGAAAGTATTTTTTATAATATGAAAAGGTTGGTTGGAGAGTGTGTACATAAGTATTTTATAGAATTTCAGTGCCACCAAAGATCCTGTGATTTGCAAGCCATGTTTCGACTGTCTCGGCACCCATAGTGCTTTTATAAAAAGCTGTCTTGATTTGGAGGAAAAACAAACACATTTTTGTGACAATGGAGGTGGAACTACTCCACTTGGAGAGTTTTCTACTCATTTGCCAGTTGAGACCAAAGATATTCAAGTGAAATTTGAAGAAAGTGAACTAGAAGGGAACGAGTTCTTGATAAAAGCTGACGAAGTTGAAATAAAATCAGAAGATGAACAGGACAGGTAAGGAAATAATGTTTACCTACATCGATGTCATTATTGACACATAATGACATTCAATTTGAGTGCTGTTAAGAAGCTCATAACAGCCAAGGATTGTTAACTGTTTACAGGATTGCTCGATCGCTCAATTTTGTCATCCGCCTTTCTGACGTCATCGAAGATCTATGTAATCGAATTGTCGAAATATACCTATTTTCTGTTTGTTATATTTCACATTTGCAAAAGAATTTTCGTATTTGAATGATTATTAATATTATTATTTATTAGAGTTTGTAATAACAGTATAAAGTGTACCTATTTCTACAAGTTCGAGATCTTTGGATCTTTGAAGACGTCATAATTATGGATTACATTGTAGTATAGGGATCGAGCAATCCTGTAAACTGTTAACAATCCTTGCATAACAGCAACCTTTTTTCATAACAACACCCTTTTTTCATAACAACACCCTTTTCTCATAACAACACCCTTTTTTTCATAACAGCACTGTTGCCATTTTAAATTAGAAATGAAAGATAAAACTATATTTATAAATTAAAACTTATATTCACCGATGAAGGTAAACTATTGCACGATACACGTTTGTTTATGGGTTTAACTCAACTCATTTGACTGCACATCTCTCGGCTCATCACCTCGTTCTGTGCAATCAAACTCGTTGCGTTAAACGTCCCATAAACAAACTTGTGTCGTTAATGTCTATAAAGTTTGTATATTGTGTTGTAAACCAAATGTACATGGGTTTGTACTTACTATGAAAATAGTGCAACTTTATGAAAATGGTACAGGTTTATTGATTTATTTTACTCAATATTTCTACTTTGTACTTTGCCATAATCCTTATTTATTGTGGAATTACAATGAAGTTGCCACTTTTTATTAGAAGCAAACCCAGACCAAAACCAATTTAATTCTTTACTGAGTGGTACTGGAGACTTGATAGATTAATTATTGTAGAGACTTAATCCATTTTGTATTTTTCAGATTGCAGTCATCCCAAGATGTGAAGTTAAATAAATTCCATTGTGATAAGAGAAAAATAAATGGTAAGAGCATATTGTTGGTTAACAGTGATTCAGATATACCACGCTACAACTGTAATTTGTGTGACTATAGGTCAAAGTACAAAAGCACTTTGAAGAAGCACACACTGACACATAAGAATCCTTCAGAGATAAAAAGGTATAAATGTGATTTATGCAGCTACAAATCAAAGAGAAAAAGCGATTGGAACACTCATATAGTGACACATAAGGATGCCTCAGAGATAAAATGGTATAAATGTGATTTATGCAGCTACAAATCAAAGTGGAAAAACAATTTGAACAGTCATATGCTGACACATAAGGATTCTTCAGAGATAAAATGGAATAAATGTGATTTATGCGGCTACAAATCAAAGCGAAAAAGCTGTTTGAACACTCATATGCTGAAACATAAGAATCCTTCAGAGTTAAATTGGTATAAATGTTATTTATGTTGCTACAAATCAAAGCGGAAAAGCTATTTGAACTCTCATATGCTGACTCATAACCATCCTTCAGAGATAAAATGGTATAAATGTGATTTATGCAGCTACAAATCAAAGTGGAAAAATTATATGAGCAGGCATAGGCTGACACATAAGGATTCTTCAGAGATAAATTGGTATAAATGTGATTTATGCAGCTACAAATCAAAGTGGAAAAACCATTCGAACACTCATATGCTGACACATAAAGATCCTTCAGAGATAAATTGGTATCAATGTGATTTATGCAGCTACAAATCAAAGTGGAAAAACTATATGAACAGTCATATGCTGACACATAAGGATTCTTCAGAGATAAATTGGTATAAATGTGATTTATGCAGCTACAAATCAAAGTGGAAAAACCATTTGAACACTCATATGCTGACACATAAAGATCCTTCAGAGTTAAATTGGTATAAATGTGATTTATGCAGCTACAAATCAAAGTGGAAAAACAATTTGAACAGTCATATCCTGACACATAAGGATTCTTCAGAGATAAAATGGTATAAATGTGATTTATGCGGCCATAAATTAAAGAGAAAAAACGACTGGAACATTCATATACTGACACATAAGGATTCATCAGAGATAAAATGGTATAAATGTGATTTATGTTGCTACAAATCAAAGCGGAAAAGCTATTTGAACTCTCATATGCTGACTCATAACCATCCTTCAGAGATAAAATGGTATAAATGTGATTTATGCAGCTACAAATCAAAGTGGAAAAATTATATGAGCAGGCATAGGCTGACACATAAGGATTCTTCAGAGATAAATTGGTATAAATGTGATTTATGCAGCTACAAATCAAAGTGGAAAAACCATTTGAACACTCATGCTGACACATAAAGATCCTTCAGAGATAAATTGGTATAAATGTGATTTATGCAGCTACAAATCAAAGTGGAAAAACAATTTGAACAGTCATATCCTGACACATAAGGATTCTTCAGAGATAAAATGGTATAAATGTGATTTATGCGGCCATAAATTAAAGAGAAAAAACGACTGGAATATTCATATACTGACACATAAGGATTCATCAGAGATAAAATGGTATAAATGTGATTTATGTTGCTACAAATCAAAGCGGAAAAGCTATTTGAACTCTCATATGCTGACTCATAACCATCCTTCGGAGATAAAATGGTATAAATGTGATTTATGCGGCCATAAATTAAAGAGAAAAAACGACTGGAACATTCATATACTGACACATAAGGATTCATCAGAGATAAAATGGTATAAATGTGATTTATGCAGCTACAAATCAAAGTGGAAAAACCATTTGAACACTCATGCTGACACATAAAGATCCTTCAGAGATAAATTGGTATAAATGTGATTTATGCAGCTACAAATCAAAGTGGAAAAACAATTTGAACAGTCATATCCTGACACATAAGGATTCTTCAGAGATAAAATGGTATAAATGTGATTTATGCGGCCATAAATTAAAGAGAAAAAACGACTGGAATATTCATATACTGACACATAAGGATTCATCAGAGATAAAATGGTATAAATGTGATTTATGTTGCTACAAATCAAAGCGGAAAAGCTATTTGAACTCTCATATGCTGACTCATAACCATCCTTCGGAGATAAAATGGTATAAATGTGATTTATGCAGCTACAAATCAAAGTGGAAAAATTATATGAGCAGGCATAGGCTGACACATAAGGATTCTTCAGAGATAAATTGGTATAAATGTGATTTGTGCAGCTACAAATCAAAGTGGAAAAACTATTTGAACACTCATATGCTGACACATAAAGATCCTTCAGAGTTAAATTGGTATAAATGTGATTTATGCAGCTACAAATCAAAGTGGAAAAACTATATGAACAGTCATATGCTGACACATAAGGATTCTTCAGAGATAAATTGGTATAAATGTGATTTATGCAGCTACAAATCAAAGTGGAAAAACCATTTGAACACTCATATGCTGACACATAAAGATCCTTCAGAGTTAAATTGGTATAAATGTGATTTATGCAGCTACAAATCAAAGTGGAAAAACTATTTGAACACTCATATGCTGACACATAAAGATCCTTCAGAGATAAATTGGTATAAATGTGATTTATGCAACTATAAATCAAAACAAAAGGGTAATTTGAAGAGTCACATCTTAACACATAAACATTCATGAGAAATAAAGTATTATAAATGTGATTATGTGACTATAAGTCAAAGTACAAAAGCAATTTGAAGAGTCACACAGTGACACATAAGCATCCTACAAGGCATGAATGTGGTTTATGTGACTATAAAGGAAAACAAAAAGAAGCTTTAACGACTCCCATGATGACCCATAGGACTGTTAATTTAATTTTCCTATTACTATAAAGTAAATCATCGGGGATATTGCTGTACAATTTCACTTATAACCGACATTTTCAGTTAGATGTCGCACTGTGTAAGAATTTACATTTATTTGAATGAAGAAGATACACCGCCAGTGGGCCAAAAAGCCACACTGTCATAAATAGTGTCAGCCTGCCGTGATTAATTTCATAATCTTGTATGTAAGCATTACACCCAGGAATAATGAATGCACATGTGCAGGGTGTTTAAAAAAATTAGGCGGGAGTTAATAAATTTTTTTAGAAAATAATAATTGTAGGCTTCTTATTTCACAAAGTAAAATATACTTATATGAAATTAGTTCAACAATTTTTTTCTAAAATTACACTTAGTAAACGATTTATTACCCAATAAAAAATACAATTTTTCTTAACTTTGAGTATCAAGTTAACGACTCCCTAATTTTTTTAATTAATTTATGTTGTTACACTAAAGTGGGCCACTGCCTACCTTAAACGAAAAAAAACAAATTTTAAAATTCTTTATACAAGGTGTCTCACTGTAACTAACTATTAGAATACCTACCTATTTCAGACAACTTTCATTGAAGCAATGAAAATTTATATACTCTATTGGAGTATATCTGCTGCACTGTAAAGTAATCGTTGTAGCTTTATTTTGCATTTTCTGCAGAGTCTCGATCTCATTGTTATTTAAAAACCAAGAAAATTGTGGAACAGTACTTAAAATGTGGTGCAATCATCATTTTTAAATCGTCAGTCTCGTGAAAAATGAAAAATTTTTACGATATTCTCATCAAGAAATTGATTTTTTCGACAACTTTTTTAACAACGTACACAGTATGCTGTTTAAAACTTATACATCCATCCAGCATCACACCTAGATACTTTATTTGATCTACTTTTTGTAAATTTTCATTATTTAACTTAATACAGTCTTCTATCAATAATTTATTTAAAGTATATTTTTCCCTAATATTAACCATTTACATTTATCAATATTTACTTTCAATTATTATCACAGAACCATGCATATTTTCTCCAAACATATAGAGAATTGTGTCATCCTAACCTTCGTACCTCAGAAGTAAATTAATTTTCAGAAGTAATTTGCACTCAGTCAATGTACGCAATACAGGTATACTTTCTCTTTCAAAATATCGTACATCCATGTTTCTTAGATCTTTTACTTATAATGCTGCAATTATCTATAACAGTCTGAATAAGAATCTTAAGAATTTGTCAATTGCTAACTTCCGTAAATCAGTCAAACTGTATTTCTTAGAGAAGTAATGATTTTGTATTTGTGCTCTCTCTATCTTATGTTTTGTTTTATCTTACTTGCTATATTATTGTGTTTCGCCGTGACTACTTACACTTATACACTAATTTTATAATGTATCTATTGCTGTTTCAAATTGTGTATCTAATTTTGTAAATGTTTCTATATTGGATACTTTTTGTGCATGGCAGTTTTAGTTTTTGTGATATATTAAATTTTTGTTTATTAAGGTTGAGTAGAGTAGCCTTTGGCTCGACTCCGCCTTGTGTTATGTGAAATCGTTTTTATACAATTTTCAAAATAAAGACATTATTATTATTATTATTATCTGCATTAGATGCATTTTGTAATTAGTTACACTACAAAGAATGTCATTAATGAAAATAACAAACAATATAGGACCCAACACTGAGCCTTGTTGTACTTCATGTTTAGTTTCCTTTCTTCCAGACAAACTCTCTCCATATTTTGATCTTTGCCCACTTATTGTTATGTAAGATGAGAACCACTTTAAAACATTCCCTACTACTCCAATACTTCGCAATTTTGTGATAAGAAGACCTCGCGGTCAATGGTTTCAAATGACTGCTTAAAGTCCAGGAATACAGCTACAACTATATTTTGTCATTGTTTAGAGCGGTAAAAACTTGAATATAAAACATTTTTTTCTAAAAATTTTCACTTGTAATCTCCCTATAGCGATCCCTAGTTTCTTAAAATATTCATGACCGAGGAAAAATTTCCTGTATTAATTCAATCAAAAGGGGGATTCGGTAAGAAAATTTCGAATCTGTTAAAATTTTAGAAATATTTGACATATTTTTATAACGAATGAAAAAAATTCAAACCCAAATAAAAATAATTAATAATTTAAAAAGTTCAGTTTTCACTCCTGTTTATTCCCCACTGAAACAAGAAGAATTCTTATTTATAATTTCAAAACTAGTTAAATTCAGTTACCTATTGAAATTTGTTCCTGTTCTGTAAACATTAAATAAAATAAATTTATATTTGTAAGCAATATATATTAGCATTAACACATTACTTTGTGCACCAAATGTGCTTTTTTGCGTTGACGAATTACTGTAAAATCAAAAGTTACTCTGTTATTCCCGCCTCATTATTGTGACATTTAAAATGACAGAAAAATTTCCAATGTAATTGGCTGATAAGTTGAAGGACAGTGAATATTTCTGGAAATTTTTTTCATTGCCAAGGTGATGATTGGAAATGAAAGTGTGTGATTAGAAAAAAATTTTGTTTTAAAATCTAAAATCATTTTTCCCCTGAATCCCAGCAACTGAAAATTGTTTTGGAATGCTGTTTTTATATTCTTAAAAAACAGCAACTTTTTTAATTTAGCCCATTTTGTATCTCTTCGAGTTACGGAGATAGCAATAGTGGACTTAAAATGAACAGCTTGTATACAGGGTGAGTCACCTAAGATGTCTCGGTCCATTACTCAGTAGCTATAGAATATACGTTTTTCTTTTCCTTTTAGAGCAATATGTACAGGGTGTCCAAAATAAGATCCTCTATCCTCTTATCTCAGAAAGTATAAAAGGTAGAGAAAAAAGTTAAATATGAAAGTTTTTTGCTTTTACCTGAATTTTTCATGTTTATAACTTTCTTGAATACAGGTTGTTCAGTTTCTCTGATCCAGGCATCAACTTTCTTTTTTTAAATGGGACACCCTATATTCAATTACGTTTTTGAACTCTACTTAAAATTCTAGGTCGACTTTGTTAAGAGTACCCTATACCTATCATTTACCGTTATGAAGATATTAGCATTCAAAGAAAAAAATCTGTAAAAAACACCTGCTTAAAAATCTCGGCAAAACAAATAAGACATCCAAAAAAAAAGGTAAATAGGGTTTATTTCGTAGACAATTAGACTCAGAAATTACTTCTATGAATCGATTTTACCTGATTAATATACAGGGTGTTTTTGACAGATGGCTCAAACATGTATATCTTCAAACTCCAGAAAATTGAAAATCTCTTATGAAACACCCTGTGTATTATTATATTTTTGGATTCTCTATTAAATTTTAACCTTACTGCATATAACATTCCCTATTCTTATTTTGCTTCGTTTTCGAGATATTGACGAAAATGTGGAAAAAATGTCAGCTAAAATCATTATCGGCTATTATTAAAAATATATCTACTATTATTTGGTATATTATAGTTAGTGTGCCTTAATACTGATTAAGAATATATTATTTTATTAAAAACTAATATTTTTTAAATTATTTCATTAATTTACTAATATAAACGAATCTATGTTTGTAACTTGAACCACAAATAAGTAACAATAATCAACAAATAACAGTAAAAATAATAAATTAAATCAAGTGTCCTATAATATGTCCTCAATTTTCAGCTATGCATGTTGTGTATATAAGTGCTAGTTTTCTTACAACGCAATCACTTTGATTGAGCGCTTCAATTTCCATCCCGATTTTAATCTTTAAATCATCAACATTATTACTCTGAATTTGATAAACTCAGGCTTTCAATGTACCCCATAAAAAGTTATCAAGTGGAGTTAAATCTGGAATCCTCGGCGGCCATGGGATATTCCCGTTTGGCCCTATCCATTCCACAAAATAGTTGTTAATAAAATTCTTTACAACTGCAGTATTGTGGCATGGAACTCCATTCATCTGATAGATGATCTGATTGGCATCTTCTTCGGCAGCCAATAAAGGTAAAATGCAAGTTTGTAATGAATGCCATTTGCTGATATTTTACCTAAGGTACCTGGGACCATTTAAATATTGGCCAAGAAAGACAGGGCCTAAAATGTGTCTCTTATAAATAGCGCACCAAACATTTTCGTCAATATCTTGAAAACTAAGCAAAATAAGAATAGGGAACGTTATATAGAGTAAGGTTAAAATTTAATAGAGAATCCAAAAATATAATAATACACAGGGTGTTCCATAAGAGATTTTCGATTTTCTGGAGTTTTAAGATATACATGTTTGAGCCATCTGTCAAAAACGCTCTGTATATTAATCCGGTAAAATCGAATCATAGAAGTAATTTCTGAGTTTAATTGTCTACGATATAAACCCTATTTACCTTTTTTTTGGATGTCTTATTTGTTTTGCCGAGATTTTTTGAGCAGGTGTTTTTTACAGATTTTTTTTCTTTAAATGCTAATATCTTCATAACGGTAAATGATAGGTATAGGGTACTCTTAACAATGTCGATCTAGAATTTTAAGTAGAGTTCAAAAACGTAATTGAATATAGGGTGTCCCATTTAAAAAAAGAAAGTTGATGCCTGGATCAGAGAAACTGAACAACCTGTATTCAAGAAAGTTATAAAAATGAAAAATTCAGGTAAAAACAAAAAACTTTCGTATTTAACTTTTTTCTCTACCTTTTATACTTTCTGAGATAAGGGGATAGAGGATCTTATCTTGGACACCCTGTACAGAGTGTCCAGTTTTTGTTGTCTGACTGATATCTCGCTTATTAATAAAAATACAGGGTTGCAGATGACACAAACAGAATTTCCACACAGAACAATACTTTAGCATTGTTTATCAACTGTCTCTAATTTTAAGTTTAGTTTATTAGGCATTATAAATTTTTGGAATTTAAGTTTCTTAATAGTCTGGGTTTGTTTATTAGTCCGGGGGAGCAGTGCCTACAGGTACTGCTTGCTTGAACACCACACAGTGATTTTCCATTACTGTTTTTTTTTTGTATAGTGTATATACTGTACTAGATTACTTTTTTATGGAAAATAAATGTATTATTATTATTATTATTATACTGTGCTATGCATTGCATCCAGAGACACTATATCTATGATTGCATCAGGACCGGATGCTCCCCAGTTTTCGTATACCGCGCGCATGACGTCACTCTCAGAGTGCTTTTCATTATAAGGATGAGCATTTTGTGTGTTTTTCATCTGCAACGTGATTATTTTTACAGTTACAAAAAAAATCTCAAACAAAAGTTGTTCGTTATGATCATTTTATAACTTAAAAATATAAAATGTCTCAATTTCGCGAAGCTGAGCTGTTAAACACATTATTCTTACTGCGAAATTTGTTCCTTTAAAGTTTTCGCCACGAATTTCGGGAGAATGGTACAAGATAAGGGTATTATATGCACAAAGATAAACAACACAAGATTAAAAATATAGGGTTTTATTAATTTTGTGAAGTTTCAGTGTTTACTTTTCATTAAAACCCATAATATTTAAATATTGCATTAATAATAAACTCGGTACATATTTTTTTTTGCTACATATATAAATAAGTAGAAGGGGGAAGGTAAATTCTGATATTTAAATTTCCCGCGCGCCAAAAAGTGCCAGGCAAGAGGGCACTACTGACAGTTTGTGTTGCCCTCCTTTTCTACAGAAATCTCATTTCTTTTTCTGTTTTGAGGTTGTAAGTCTATGGTTCTTTTGCTGTTTTGTGTATGTTGAGTGTCTATGGTTGTTTAAATTGTTTGTAATCCATTTGTAATTTGTAATCAATCACAAAATAAATTTACAAGACGAGGTTGTTTGTTGTTTACTGTTTGGAAAATGGAAAATATAGAAAGAAAGTCTTGCTGGTTGTGTTTTAAAACTATAAATGATATAAATTTCAAAGTAATAGAAACATTGGCAAGAGACATTTTAGATGTACTTTTACTACCGCTGGTAAGTAAATATAAATGCCCCCTTCAACTTATGGAGCCTTTGTAATCGGTACATTGGAGAAGTTTTGCAGGCTCTGTAGAAATGTATTTGGCAAATCTACTTTGACGTTTATAAAAATGAATCGTACATATAAAAATGTAATCCTACATTTCAGAATTTGGAAAATGAAACTAAATACTTTATGTGCGATGGTTGTTATGAAAAAGCGTGTGCAGCATTGAAATTTAAGTCCACATGTTTGGACACTGAAGATTTTATCTTTCCTCATGTAAATTGTGAAGGCGTCATCGATTTGCGAGAGATATATTTTAAGGATAAGGGAAGTGAACAGAAACAGTTAATAAATGTATTAAATGACCAAATAATATGTCGGTTGTGTATGCTGTTAATAACTGGTGAATATAGTTCGTTTGGTGAAGTGGAAAAGTACATGACCCTAATGTACATGCCAGAACTGGTAAGTGACCTGATGTTACCAGAAGTAATAGGGTTACACTATACCTACCTGATCCTGAATATGAACCACAGGCGAGAAATGCCATATTTTGCCAATAATAATTGTAACAACAATATTTCCATAAATAATACAAAATTTTATTTTACAAATTTTCTTCGTTCTACAGGGTGTCCATCTAGTGCGCGTAAGTCCAATATCTGGGTTAATAAAAGAGATAACTTAATTTTTTTTTCTACAGGGTTGTCTAATATCCCGAGCTGCACAAAATGAAAATATATTTACATATTCAGGGTGTTCAGTTTTTCCTGGACAGGTACCAACTTCGTTTTTCTAAATGGAAATATATATTTTTTATTGCTTTTTCGAACTAAATCCTTGATTTTAGTAGGACTTTCATCAGCCTTCCCTATACCTAACTTAAACTGTTTTTGAAATATTGACGGGTGAATATTGACATTTTTGCAACTTTGACACCCTGTAAAATCTAAACGGTTTGAGATCAAGCAAAACGGTTTGCACATTCCTATCTTAACTTTTCATAAGCTATCGTTTGGTACTAATTTCAGAATTATCCAAAAATTTAAAATTTTCTGAAAATTTTGAAAATTTTTTATTCCTGTATAAATTTGAAATTAGTATCAAACGATAGCTTATGAAAAGTTAAGATAGGAATGTGCAAACCGTTTTGCTTGATCTCAAACCGTTTAGATTTTACAGGGTGTCAAAGTTGCAAAAATGTCAATATTCACCCGTCAATATTTCAAAAACAGTTTAAGTTAGGTATAGGGAAGGCTGATGAAAGTCCTACTAAAATCAAGGGGTTAGTTCGAAAAAGCAATAAAAAATATATATTTCCATTTAGAAAAACGAAGTTGGTACCTGTCCAGGAAAAACTGAACACCCTGAATATGTAAATATATTTTCATTTTGTGCAGCTCGGGATATTAGACAACCCTGTGGAAAAAAAAATTAAGTTATCTCTTTTATTAACCCAGATATTGGACTTACGCGCACTAGGTGGACACCCTGTATATGGATTTGAAAATGTTGGCCCACACAGATATTGCTTGAATCGGTGGTAGTCGATGGTAGATGATTTTGTAGGTTATTGTTTCACCGAGTGTTTCACCTACCTCTCACAGTAAGAACTAAGAATGGCATTTTATCCACAGATTTGTGTGTAAATATCCTATTTAATTTTGTTCTTCCACTGCTTGTTTTGTAATTTAATGTAACGGAAACTATTTGTCTCGCAATTAAATTACATGAAAGTAGTATCATGTATATTTAGTAACAGGTTGTTATTTTCTGACCATCAATGGAGAATTGATGTCATCAATTAATTATTACAATTCAGTGTTCTTGATTTTATGTGTAACTCCTGTTAGAAACATCCAAAGTGTAAACGGATTAATAATGTGTAGTACAAATACTAATCGAAAAATAATAAATACATTTAAGGTACCGGGATATCAAAAATTATCTTGGTCAAGGATGCTTGTGGAATGTAAAACGTGTGTCTTTCTTTAAATTTGAAATAATTATGTCACTGTCACACTGACAGCATCAATAACCTACAAATTTCATACCTATTTATTTCAGTTGTAAAACAATAATGAACTACAAATTATGAAATAACTGTTTTAGTAACAAGAAAAACTAAATTACAGTAATTGTTGGAAATGTCCCCCGTTTTGTTCAATGCACAAGTTGACGCACCTCCTCATGCTGTGAAAAGCGTTTTGCAGCATTTCTGGCGTTATGGTTGCACATTGCTGAACAATTCTTTGTTGCAGTTCTTGCAAATTATTTACCGGAGTTGCGAAAATCTTGTTTTTTAAGTAAGGAAATATAAAATAGTCCATAATTGTCAAACAAGGTGATCTCGGAGGAAACTCAACTTCTGTATGCAAACTTATCAGCCGGTCATCAAAAAACTCGCGGAGGAAAGCAATATTTTCTCGTGTAGTATGTGCTGTTGCACCGTCATGCTGGAAATAACCGTACCGAAGTTCATCATCGTTTAACTGTTGCACAAATTCAACCAAAAAGTTGTGTCTGTACCTTTCTGCGTTGACGGTGAAATCGAAAAAATTTGGCCCAGTTATTCTTCTACGAGAAACTGCCATCCAAACACCAATTTTTTTAGCATGTAGTGGCGATTCAGTAAAAACATGAGGGTTATCATTGGTCCACATTCGCATATTTTGAGAATTGATGTATCCCGAAAGGTGGAACCACGCTTCGTCAGAAAAAAAAGTTAAGTCCAGAAGATTGTCATTCATTAAATTATTGACAAACCAATGTAAGTAAGCAAGGCGTCTGGGGTGGTCTGCGGGCAGAAGAGCTTGATGTGCTTGCATCTTATATGGATGCATGTTCAAGTCTTTCTTTAAAATCTTATGACATGTTCCATAAGAAAGTCCAATTTCATGAGAAAGACGTTTCAAAGGTTTTGCAGGCTCCTCTTCCATACGTTGACGAACGTCATTGACAACTTCTTCTGTACGAACTCTTGGTCTACCAGCACCTTTTTTATGAGTCACACAACCAGTTTCACGAAACACTTCAACACAATTTGTAAGGCACGCATAAAAATTGTCCGGTAATATTGCCACGTTTGGGAAGTGCTCTGGAAAATTGTCCAAACACAAACGTTGACTGTATTGCCAATTTCCATTAACTAGCGCACCCGTTCGAAAATAGGCTTCAATCATGAAAATTTTGTGCTGTGTCGTAAGAGGCATGATTCAAAAACTGGATTAGAAAATTTCAGCACAATTACTAGACAGATTCTGACACAACAAAACATATTCAAAAATTTAAAGTAAGACACACGTTTTACATTCCACAACCACCCTTGACCAAGATAATTTTTGATATCCCGGTACATTAATACCGGATTTATGATAAGAATAATTCTTTAAAATATTAGTTAAGTTAAAATGTAATAATGTTACTTTTAATTGAACAGACATACTATAACATTTTAACAAATTACAAAAATTTAAACTAATATTTTCACCTATAACAAATATTTTAATTGATATTTAGTTATGATTAAGAATCATTAGTTAAATAGGCCAAGGTTACAAAGAGAGTAGTTATTATGAAATAAAAATATCAATTAGATATTTTTAAAAGTCTACCTATATAAGTAAGTGTGTTTTATAGAATTTCAGTGCCACCAAAGATCCTGTGATTTGCAAGCCATGTTTTGATTGCCTCGGCACCCATAGTGGTTTTATAAAAAGCTGTCTTGATTTGATGGAAAAACGAAAACAGTTTTGTGACAATGGAGGTGGACGTAGTGAATTTGAAGGGTCTTCTATTTATTTGCCAATTGAAACCCAAGATATTCAACTGAAATCCGAAGAGACTGAACAAGAGTGGAACGAGTTCTTTATAAAATCTGAACAAGTTGAAATAAAAGACGAACTGGACAGGTAAGGAAAAGTGATCAAAAGTTATTATTACTGTAAGTTTTGTACATGGTTTTGTAATTGTTTTGAAAAATATTGCAAATCATCTTGGTTTAGTGGGGTGAAAAGTCACGATGATCCTTATTGAAGGTGGCCATACACGTAACCTAAACTGATGAGATGTTACCTTTATTTCAAAGTTAAAAATTTGAGGGTAAACAGTGCAGGAAAGCAATATTGCAAAAACGGTTTATGCTGTTAAGGAAATGATCAAAATTTGACTTTTAACATGGGAAGCCAACATGAATTTCAAAAATTTATTTCTCACATTAAAAATAGAAAAAAAAGAATATTAAACTTTTATAAGTTCCTCTTTTACCCATATTTCAGTGGAGTTAAATATTGCATTAGATGGTAAATAGAAAAGAAAGTTAACCTTAAAAATCGTTATAGATTTTAATTATTTCAATTAGTTTTTATAGATTTTAAAAGAAATGGGTGAAGGGCACCTTGACACGATGCCCTTAAGAATATTAACATGTTCTGACCATTATAACTTTGATTTGTTTTACCCAAGATTCCAATTTTGTGCATTGCCACCAAATCTTAGGCTCTTTGGAATAGCAATGAAGCTTTTCTTCACTAGAAACAAACCTAAATCACAGTTAATGTAGATCTAGTTATTTACCGCAATGTATTATTTTGAAGCTCTCCGAATGGACCCCAAAATCTATGTGGGTAAAATCACGTTAGACGCAAACTGATACCGTTCTGCAAAAGAGTGAGAGAGTATGCTTCAAGGCGGAGTTTGTAAAGAATGATCTGACGAATCTATCAAAGCCGGTTTCGAATCTGTTTTCCTACATATAAAAAAACGACATAACAATGTGGTGAGAGCGAAATTGAGATTCTTTTAAATTACATATTTGTTCTATCAGATTAACAGATCACTGTTTCAATAACAGGCCTAACAAGAAGTGTTCATAATCGAGAAAATAAATGTAATTTTTTTAATTGTGAAAATCCGTTGGACGGATTTTCACAATCAATCTTTACGGATCAATCTTTATAAATTTCCATCAGATCCAGTAATGTCACAGAAGTGAATTATTAAGTCAGGTACAAAATTAAATAGGATATCCAGCAACCTGAAAAAGTTAGGGAATTTAGTATGTATCAAAATGTAAATATTGAAGGTGGATATTTCGGGATCATCTGAATTTGCTTTGGACGATGGCAGCATAGTGTCGGTAGACACAGATTTCCAAGTATGTAGAAAGTTCCAGAGCCGTATTTAAAAAATTTAAACTGATTATGACCCTGGAAAGACAAAAGTTTTATGAAAAATATGACTACGCCATTCGATAGAGCACAAAAAGTTGCTGTGAAGAAATGTTCTTTCTTCAGTATATACTCAAATAAAGTTGGAATAAAATAAAACCGAATTTCCAAAATTTCAAATTTTTCATTAACCAATAGTTAGCGTTGACATTTTTCAGCTATTATGTTGGTCCCCTGATGCGAAACTTTGCCCTCATCTAACCGACTTCATATCTCTTACCATTTCCGAGATTCCCATGGAAAAACCCGACTTTTGAATCAGCCTGTATATGTATACCTCAAAATCAACCTGTCGACCTATCTACGAAACTATTTCTGTCCCAGGATAGATAGTCACAATATAAATCCTTTTAATGAAATAAATTTAAGTTGTAAGTTTAAATTTGTCAATAGTGGTTTTTGTTTTAGGAATTTTCTCTATTTTTCTGTTCTATATTCTTGGAGTATAAGAAATTAAAGAATTAGATAGATTAAAAAGAGAATGGGCAGACTTAATGAAACGTTGTAGATAATCAAAATATTTTCCAGCTTTGTTACGGGGATGTAAAAATGGCAAGGTTAAAGTGCTGTTAGTTCTTCTAGACTTGATCTTCAAATGCTGCCAAAAATGTTAAATTGAAAGTTACTTTTTTTCGAAAAAACTCAAACAAATTACAATTGCAAAACAACAACAATTAAAAATTAATCTAATGTGTTGACACTAATCGTTTTACACCCGTTTCGTTCTGTTAACAAGCGTACTATTGGGAGGATTTTGAAAAACAACAAAGAAAGAGTTAATAAACTAAAAGAATCGGGGGTATACCAAATTGACTGCGGGGATTGTAATGCCGTGTATGTGGGTCAAACCGGTAGAAGCATTGAAACTAGAGTAAAAGAACATAAAAAATCCATATTAAATAACGCAAAAAAATCAGGATTTTCGACACATTGTACATAAAACAATCATTTTATAGATCAGAAAAAATGTAAAGGTACTGCATCGTGAAAAGAAAGAAAAGCGCTTAGATCTGTTAGAGCAATTAGAAATTAAAAAATCTTTAATTATAAATCCTTATACTACGAATGATCAGATAGATTTTTACAATTTCGGCCTTAGAAAAGGTCCTAAAAACTCGGGCTTTACCAGATGGTGGGATCAATCGGGGGTAGGTGCTTGTAAACAAATAAAGAAAACGCACTTGGAAACATTTAGTAATAGACATTACTCTATTGAAAAAGGCCTAATAAGCCGAAATACTAGTATACACGGTGCCCATTATCTATCTCCTTACATGGCTAACTTTGTTAATTGTGGAGCTGGAGAATTGGTTAAATTAGCAAAATGGGCAGAATTACAAGAGGGATTCAGTGCCTCCTTCAGATTTAATTTTAATTTTCAACTTTTCGAGATATTTTGAAAAAACTGAAAATCGCCAAAATTTTTAAACTCGAATATCTCGAAAACTATAAAAGGTACAAATAATATAAAAATACTGTGTGATAGTGAGTTTTACGTCGAATTACGTTGAAAATTTCACGGGTATCTTAGTTTTTGAGAAAAAAAATAAAGTTATGTTTTTTTAAATGGCAACCATAGTTGGCTATGGTATCAATGAAAAGCTTATTTTTTCCTGATTTCAAAAATATAATATTTAATATACCTTTCTCTTTTCTATTGTTTACTATAATGAACAAATAATTTATTAACATAGTAAGCTATGAAAAACAAACGTAGATCAGTAAACAACAATAAAATACAAATGTCAGATCACAATAAAGTCTCATTATACACGTCAAAATTAAGCGTTCTTGTTAAAATAGTTATTGTGAAATGTATACAAACGAAGAAAAAAATGATTTATTAAATATTATATTTTTGAAATCAGAAAAAAATAAGCTTTCCATTGATAGCTATTTTTGATAGCATTGAATAGCTAACTATGGTTGCCATTTAAAAAACAACTTTATTTTTTTTTCTCAAAAACCAAGATACCCATGAAAATTTCAATATCACCGCTGAATTCCACGTAAAAAACACTATCACATAGTATTTTTATATTATTTGTATCTTTTATAGTTTTCGAGATATTCGAGTTTAAAAATTTTGCCGATTTTTCAGTTTTTTCAAAATATCTCGAAAAGTTGAAAATTAAAATTAAATCTGAAGGAGGCACTGAATTCCTCTTCTAATTCTGCCCAATTTTGCTAATTTAACTAATTCTCTATCTCCACCATTAACAAAGTTAGCCATGTAAGGAGATAGATAATGGGGACCCTGTATAGAGTGTTTTCTATATATTTCTTGGAACATCTAAATGAGATCAATGTTTTTTTCAAAACAATTATTTTCACGATGTTTCATAAAGAACCATCCGCTTCGAGTATCCACTTTATCAAAAACTTAGTTCAGTTTTAGCGTGTAGGTAGATTTTGCCATTTTAGTCCGATTTGTAATGACTGGATCAATTTTTGAATTTTTCAGATTGCAGTCATCACAGGAGCTGAAGTCAAATGAATTCTATCTTGATAAGAAAGAAATACACATAAATTCAAAACATAGATCATCTTTGAGAAAACACATGGTGTTACACAAAAATACTTCTGTAATAAGGTGGCATAAATGCGATATATGCAACTATAAGGCTAATGAAAAAAGTTATTTAAAGAAACATATGTTGATACACAATAGTCATTCAGAAATTCAGGGGTATCAATGTGGCTTATGTGACTATAAAGGAAAAAACAAAAGTACTTTGAAAATTCACTTGATGACACATTCTTCAGAGATAAATTGGTATAAATGTGATTTATGCCAATATAAATCAAAGCATAAAGGAAGTTTGAAGATTCACATGCTGACACACAAACATTCATCAGAAATACAATGGCACAAATGTGATTTATGCAATTATAAATCAAAGCATATTTCAAATTTGAAGACTCACATGTTAACGCACAAACACTCATCAGAAATACAATGGCATAAATGTGATTTATGCAACTATAAATCAAAGCGGATAGGACATTTGCATATTCACATGCTGACACACAAACACTCATTAGAAATACAATGGCATAAATGTGATTTATGCAATTATAAAGCAAAGCGGAAAGGACATTTGAAGACTCACATGCTAACACACAAAAATTCAACAGAAATACAATGGTATAAATGTGATTTATGCAATTTTAAATCAAAGCGGAAAGGAAGTTTGAATATTCACATGCTGACACACAAAGATTCATCAGAAATACAATGGCATAAATGTGATTTATGCAATTTTAAATCAAAGCGGAAAGGAAGTTTGAAGATTCACATGCTGACACACAAACATTCATCGGAAATACAATGGTATAAATGTGATTTATGCAACTATAAATCAAAGCATAAAGGAAGTTTGAAGATTCACATGCTGACACACAAACATTCATCAGAAATACAATGGTATAAATGTGATTTATGCAACCATAAATCAAAGAACAAAAGTAATTTGAAGTCTCATATTCTGACACACAAACATTCATCAGAAATACTGTGGTATAAATGTGATTTATGCCACTATAAATCAAAGCAGAAAGGAAGTTTGAAGATTCACATGCTGACACACAAACGTTGATAAGAAATTCAATGGCATAAATGTGATTTATGCAACTATAAATCAAAGCAGAAGGGAAGTTTGATGATGCATATGATGCTGATACACAAACTATCAGAAATACAATGAAAACCGTCTGAAACGTTGAAAATGATGGATTTTTGCATATTTGCTTATGTAAATATTCATCTCAGATTGAAAAATCCAGCCGATGGACTGAAATCGTGTCTCTAGGGTAAACTGGGCACGCAGATTCCATTTCTGTCATCGGAACTGACATAAAGCTATCATATTTCGAAAACGACAAACACTGCTAAGAAACTGGTGGAATAAATGAATTCTGCGTCTCCGATTTACCCAAGAAGCCCCTAATTCAAAGCTATCGGGGAAAATTCGACAAAAAAGTTTAGTGTCGACTGAAGGTATTAGTACCTACATAATAACGATGGAATTTTACACATTTTAGATTCCATTTCTGGCATCAGAATTGACATTGAGGCAAATGTGATTTATGCAACCATAAATCGAAGTGAAATTAAAATTTGATTAAGCACATGTTAAATACACAAAGATCTTTCGTAATTACAGTATGTAATATAAATGTTATTAATGCCGCTATAAGTCAAGTCAAAGCCAGTTTGGGCATCACACACTTATACACAAGGATCCTTCAGAAGTACAGTGATATGAATGTAATGGATAATGTATGATGAATTTATTTTATGATTACAAAGATCCTTTGGAAATATAAAACTAAATGTGATTTATGCAACTATGGCAATATTCAAAAGTGATGTGAAGAGCGGCACATGCTGGCACACAAAGATACAATACCATTTTTAGAATTGCTTTAGACCATATGATAAATAAAACATTTTGTTCTAGCTATGTTGGTTTTAAAAGTAGTTATAAGAAAAATATAAGTTAAAGTGATTTTTAGCATTACATCTACATTAGTTTAATTTCAAAAACAGGGCTGAGGGGAGAGTAAAGTTCATCAGCTTTTATGGAATCCAAAGATAACAAAAATGAAATAAAAAATCCATGTCCGTATTTAAAAAAAATAAGTAGATGCTTTCTGGAAGACAAAACGTCAGATTTCAAATTTGACAGCACCATCTTGCAGAGAATAAAAAGCAATGACGAAGTGTTATTCGTTTTAAAATTTGTTTCCAAATAACGTAAAAAAAATTTTAAAAACCAAAATTTCGTTTTTTCCGGATATTTCTGAAAGTATTTGAAATTTTCTAAATTGCAACTGAGCATTTTCATAAACATCACGTATATGTATGTAACAGTTATTTTTTATGTAAATTTTGTTGATTTATTTTTTGTAAAATACACAGAATTTCAACTGTGGTGTATTGGTGCAATACTCACCATTCACCTGAGACTTAGTGTTACCTCTAGGTATTCTAAAATTATTAGTTTTTACTCAACAGTACTAGTTATGAAGTGAAGATCTCATTCCCTCACTCACATTTATCACTTAATTTACGATATCAGTTCACTGTGAAGTGTTGGAAATTAAAAGGATAAAATGAAAGCTATGGATTATTCCAGATTTGTCAGTAAAAAAAATTTCCATGGAAGTATTTTATTTAAAAAGTAATGCCTTTTGTGGTAGCCACTATATACAAGATTTGAATTTGTAAATGTGCAAAGTGGTGAAAAATCGAGTTTTTCAATAAAATTACTAGAATACCTATTACCATTGTACTGTACCAATTACTAAAGTTCCTGAAGGAGTGGGGGGGGAAAAGTGTTGGTATGAGTGGTAGTAGTTAGAATATGCGGTTATAACTAATCTTTTTTCTGTGGTAATATAATAAAACAATTTACAAGGGACTTGTAAATTATTTTTAAAGTTTGTATTAACATTGATGTTAAAAAATATTTAAAATAACACAAATTTAATATTGAAGTATTTAAAATTTTTATTTAATTACAAGAAAATATTTTGTCAATTTTTCTAACTCTGCTTCTATTTTTTCATCTTAATATAGTAACCGTTATCTTAACATAAATTAATTGTCATTGTATGGCCACATTCCAAATAAGCACCTAGGTACGTGTACCGTACACTCCAGTACATGTACTGTACTCGTTTAAATGGAACACTGTTGTAGAAATGGTACAGTTGTAGAACATGTCTACGCGCTAACTGGAACGCGGTACACGTGTAATTTAAGTGCACGGTGCTTAATTGGAAAGTGGCCTATTATGTGCCGAGTTAGTTTCCATGTGATGACCTACATTACACTACCAACTGTTTAATTGCCACCATAGAAATAGAAATTGTTTCAAGGATTTTTGTGGACGGTATACATATACATAGTTACCAATAACAGTAGTAATATTGCGTATTTTTTTAATTTTTTATATGTTGGAAAATAATTAAATGGAGTGTACAGTAGGGGAAGTATGGCGAAAACAATAAAATTACAATTTTCTCCCCTTGTAATTGGTTGAAAGCATTTTTGTCAACAGTATCTGGTTAGCAATAACAGTAATAATATTGCACATTTTTAAAAATATTTTGTATGTTGCGAAATTGGAAATTTCTGCCCTGTTAATTGGTTGCAAGATTTTGCGATACATCACATTTATGCCATTGTATTTCTGATAAGTGTTGGTGTATTAGCATGTGAGTCTTCAAATTTGAAATGTGCTTTGATTTATAATTGCATAAATCACATTTGTGCCATTGTAATATTGTGTATTTTTTAAAATTTTTTGTATGTTGGAAAATAGATAAATGTTGTGTCATTGGTTATAATTTAGCCACCCACCTAGAAGTTCTCCTTTTAATCAGAGGTAAAATAAGTTAAATATAAAAGTTGTAGAAAATCAAGTGTAGTTTATTCTAGAATGTAATATCGTTATACAGGGTGTCTCGAAAACTCGTGATGTCTGCTTTCTTTTGTCAGCTGCTTTCACAACAGTATACATTGCCTCAAGGGCCGTGTGACTGGTATACATCTTGACACGGAACTCTATCTCACTGAAATAGAATAGTCCTGACCTACTCCATTTTGGTAACTTCCTTGTGAAAAAAAAGTAAGTGCAACCATAATCTAAAAACACCATTATTCCTATAGTTTGTTAGCTAAATAGTATACTCATGGCACCTACTAACTTTTTAGGAATAAAAATTCTTTCTCTTTAGCCATCAGGTAAATGAGGCGCTAAATTTACGACATCATACTCCTCCATACCCCTCGGCAGTCGATAAATGCTTCCAAATTAATTTTCGAATTTAATTAAAATTAAATAATTAATTTTAATAGAGGATTTAATTAATCTATGTAGAGGATCACTTACATCCCTTAATTGCATCTTTATAATTATATTTATTCCTAGAAGGGTAATAAATGAATAACTTTATACCTCAGACTACTCTACTTCGCTCTTTCCGTACCTCTCGCCCTCGTTAATAACTGTCTCAATTAATAATACAAAAAGTCTGCCGAAATTCCGACTTTTCGCGGGACCCCCTCGACCCCTTTTATAAACCTTACGGCTGCAGGAACCGCTTCACGCGAAATTTCCGTCTGTTCGCTAATCCTTTGAGATTTTTTTTGGAGACCGTACGTCGACCAATAAATTTCTTGGTAGTAAGTATAGGTGTCTCAATTAATAATACAAAAAGTCTATCGATATATATTAAAACACGTCGATTCTGTCTCGCTCTAAATTCCGTCACCGAATCGACAAACTTTCTAAGCTGTCTCCTCCGAGCCTTTCTCCTATGCGTAGTCATATTTTCGTCCCGTTTTCTACGTCTTTTCCCAATTTAACTCCTTTTCAAAAACCTCTGGAAAATTTTCGTCGATCGCCGTTCGGAGAGAAAGATGCGGCTAGCAACGGCGTTTGTCCTCGCGCCTAATGGTCCCGTCACGCCTGCCGAAATTCCGACTTTTCGCGGGACCCCCTCGACCCCTTTTATAAACCTTACGGCTGCAGGAACCGCTTCACGCGAAATTTCCGTCTTTTCGCTAATCCTTTGAGATTTTTTTTGGAGACCGTACATCGACCAATAAATTTCTTGGTAGTAAGTATAGGTGCACAGAATGCGGTTTGAATTAAAATAAGAAAGTATGATATTTAATCAACTATATTTTAGTTTTCCTGTATGAATCGTGTATTATAATATAATTCCACAATCAACGTTTATTTTATTTTGTTATTTTTGTTTATAAGTATTTTATTTAATTTTTCATCGTAACTGACATCACGCTCAATCGATTGACCACGTCCCCATGCGCATTGGCATATCAGTGTAGTTGAAAATAAATAATGTTAGACTGTCGCTCGCGACAGTAAATCCAACCAATCATGAGTTGTATTCCCCTGATTCTTCTTCCCCATTTTCTGTTGCTGGCTACTGCTGCCTTGAAGTTCAAAATTCTTAACTACACGCGACAGACTTTATTTTTTGTGAGATCATGTTGGTCAACCATAAAAGAGTCAATTTCATGGTGTTTTGCTGTGCTAGTTTTTAGTTTTAAAAAACACGACACATGAAGACAAGGTGGTGGGGAGCCGTCGTGGGCGACAGTTTTAGTTCTGTGTACCCGGCTATAAACTGATATTACTGGTTTTTATTTGGAAATTACTGAACCAAATGTTCTCAAATTTGGGGGATGTTTTGAGCATAAAAATAGCTTCAAAATGAGTCCCCACTCGACCCCCATTTCCATTTGAAAAAAATTTCCTATTGCGCGCCCAGCTGTCACTTTGACATTTAGAGCTGTCATTGATGTGTCAAAAAATGCAGAATTTAGTCATATGGCCACTTTCCAATTAAGCACCGTGCACTTAAATTACACGTGTCTCGCGTTCCAATAAGTAAGTTAGCGCGTACACATGTTCTACAACTGTACCATATGTGTTCTCGAACTGCACCTATGTGCCGGACCGGACACTTGTGAAACCGCGTAACATAATCTCACTAAAAGAAAGAGTGTTCCATTTAAACGAGTACAGTACATGTACTGGAGTGTACGGTACACGCAAGGATTTTTAACTTATATAGGATTGCTCGATCCATAGAATTTATAAGCCGTATCACGTGATTGGGTCTTGCGGCTACATCATCGGATTGATATACAAAATATATGAGTTAGATAGTGATAGTGATTTGTCAACGCGTCATAGATAAGAAATCGTACAATACAGAGAGAGAAAGAGTATCCGAGTCTCGTAGTGACGTCACCAAATCGGACAACATTGAGGAATGTTGTTGTTGATAGGCGGCGCGGTTACCCGCAGCACTCAGGTCTTTCGACCCATTGTGCCTGCCGCTAGTTGGGAGTTATTGGAAGAGACCCGTGCTGTGCGCATAGGTCAACACCCGTTGTAGGGGAAGCTCCCTAATGTCCTGAGGCAGAAGAAATGCTGCGCCCAGGTGTTTGTGTCTCTTGACCATGAGGCAGGCACAGCGACAGAGGATGTGAATGGACTCCTCGTCATCGTGTCCGCAAAACCTGCACCTTCTAGTGTCACTAAGACCGATAGTGTTAAGGTGCTTGTTAAGATGTCCGTGACCTGTCAACAATCCTGTGACAATCCTTATGCTGTTACGACTTAGCGCAAGTATTGATTGAGTTGCGTTCGACCAAGGCCCTTCAATTAAGAGCCTGGCTTGTCGCAGCCCATTCACGTTTGACCATTCTTCCTTTGATCTTACCTTGATCCAGTTTCCAATGGACCTTGCTACATAACTAGGCGGAAACCCCAGCACTGGTTCGGGCCCTGTAAACTGTATACTTGAGCCTCTCTTAGCCAGTGCATCGGCCTCCTCATTTCCTGTTATATTATGATGACCCGGTACCCAGGTCAATTTTACCTGGTTGTTCTGTCCCAATTGGGTCAGACCATTAACACACTCTAGGACCGTCCTGGAGGTGATCCTGTAGGAGATCAAGGCACGTAAAGCCGCCTGACTGTCGGTGAATATCTGGATATGCTGATTAGAATATCTCCTTTTGAGATTTTCCTGAACACATGCAGAGATAGCAAACACTTCCGCCTGAAAGACCGTGGCATACTTTCCCAAGGAGAAGGATAGTCTCGCCCTCGGGCGCACGCCCCGGACTCCCGCCCCTGAGCCCTGGTCTGTCTTGGACCCATCCGTAAACCAGACGAGCCCATTCGAGACCTGAGCATCAGGATTTTCGAGCCAAGCTTCCCTGTCCGGTATCTCTACTGTGTAAGGTTTGAGAAACACATAAGTGGGAGATATCCTGTCACTGGGTGCGTCCAGTAGACTGTCTCCTCCCACAAGTTCCCCAAGAATACTTGTGTGTCCACCATCGTGGCTTTTACCTAGCCACCGCCTCCACTGCTTGACCCTATAAGAGGCCCTCCTTGCCTCTCCCTCAACCACTATATGCAGTTTAGGGAGAGACAGGAGAGCCTCTGTGGGAGCCGTGCATATCGCTCCTGTCGTGCTTACACACGCCAGGCGTTGTAGTTGATTTAGCCGTTGCTTGATGGTAACCCGCCGGACGGCTGGCCACCATACAATCGACGCGTATAGAAAGGAGGGTCTAATAACCGAGGTATAGAGCCATAAGGTGGCTCTTGGATTAAGCCCCCACATTTTTCCAAAGAGCCTCTTACACGTCCAGAAAGACGCGGTGGCTCTCTGTATTTGTCTGTCTATGTGGGGTACCCATGACAACTTTTCGTCTAGGATAACTCCCAGAAATTTGACCATCTTTGAACGCTGGATGGTCTTATTGAAAATGGTTGGTGCTTTAAAACCATCCAACTTCCTTTTCTTAGTGAAGAGGACTAGATCGACCTTAGAGGGGTTAACTCTCAGCCCTTGTCCTATACACCATTCTTCTACGATTCTTAGGGCCCTTTGAGTGAGCTCACTAACTGTATTTGCAGATTTCCCCGCGATTAAGACCGTAAGGTCGTCTGCGTATGCTTGAGTCATAATCCCTTCCTCATTAAGCCTGCGAAGAAGACCGTCGAGCACAAGGCTCCATAGCAAGGGGGAAAGAACCCCCCCCTGCGGGCACCCTCGGCCCACAGTTGCTCTAACTGTGACTTCATTGAGAGAGGTAGAAATCGGGCGGTTTGAAAGCATGGAATAAATCCACCTAGCTATGGATTATCAAATGCCCCAGCTATGTCCATGAAGGTCCCGATAGCGAGCTCCTTCTGGCTAATCGTTTTCTCTATTTTGTAGACCACGGAGTGCAATGCTGTTTCCGTAGATCTACCCGTTTGGTAGGCGTGCTGTGAACTATGTAATGGTATAGTCACTAGCGGGCCCTCTTTCAGAAATCTCTCTATGAGCCTTGTAGTTTCAGTAGAAACGATGTTAGGCAGATCGGTCTAAAGGCCTTCGCTTCATCATAAGAAGCTCTACCTGCTTTAGGAATGAAAACCACTCTCGCTGCTCTCCAGGGTTTTGGAATATATCCTAGAGCCAATGTTGCTATGTATAGATCACGCAGATGCTGGATGATGTATTCTGACCCTTGTTGAAAAAGAGCCGGAAATATTCCATCCATACCCGCACTCTTATATGGGGCAAAAGTGTTTATGGCCCATCTAATTCGCTCCACCGTGGCAACATTCGAGGCCATCCTCCAATCCATAGCTGCAACCTCTATGTGGGGAGTCCTCTGGTGTTGGATAGAGCTGGAACTTTTGGCAGAACCAGGAAAGTGGAAATCCACGAGGTGCTCCAACGCCTCCTTGGTGGTGCACGTATATGTACCATTAGGAAGCCTAAGAACATCGATCCTAGATTCGTGGTTATATTTCATGATTTTATAAATCCTAGATGTGGCAGGGGTGTCTTCAATGCTTTTGCAGAAGTCTTTCCATGCCTGTCTCTTACTTCTTCGAGTACAGCTCTTAAATCGACGTTGAGCCATTCTATATTGGTCCCAATCAAAGTTCGATTTTGTGTTCATGGCCCTATTAAAGAGCCTGCGTGCTTCTTTCCTTGTTTCTTGGAGCTCAGAGTTCCACCATGGGACTGTATGTTTACTCCTAGTAACTTTTAGCGGGCAACTTTGTTCATATGCTCGGACAATGGCCCGGCTAAGAATATCATTGCTTTCCTCTATCTGATAGTTTGTGCGAGGCCTAGAATGAGGTCTCACATTAGCCGACAGACTTTCTTTGTAGATACCCCTATCTGTGAGTTTTGGGTTTCTATACTCTTGTGTCGTAGGGATTGTGTCTATCTCTAGACTAAAGCAGATGTGGCGATGGTCGGACATGGACACCTCCGATGAAACATGCCAGTTTTTGACCCAGTGCGAAGCCCAAGATGAGCTGACAGTGATGTCTATAACCTCTTGCCTAGCTCTTGTAACAAAGGTAGGTTTCGAGCCTCTATTGAGCGTGTCCAACTCATTAGAGTTGATGTACTCAAAAATTGCCGTGCCTCTAAAAATTGGTGTCGCTGCTCCCCCAACATGTGTGGTGAGCATTTGCGTCACACCCAATAATCAGCGGTAGACCTTGATTCTTGCACCACGTGACGAGATCCATGAACTGTCTAGATGGTGGATTTTGTGCTTCATATGGTAAGTATGCGGAGCCAACGATGAAGCTCCTACCTCCTATGTTCACTCTGATGACTACCATGTCCCTGTAACAGAAATTGGTTAGTTGAATGGCATTAACATGCTTAGCAGTATATATACAGGCTCTTGGGGTTTCCGCGTCGGAGCTCACAAATATGCGTCCCCATTTACGACTAAGACCCTTAATAGAGCCTTTGGTCACCCAAGGTTCCTGTATCATTACAATATCTGTATGCCCCACCGCGAGCTGCTGACTTATAATAGAAGTCGCAGCGATGCAGTGTTGCAAGTTGCTCTGCGTAAAACGTAGTAGTTTGGGGTCACAATTTACCTGTGTACCCATTTTGTTTCCGGTTGAGGGTCACTCCGAAGCCCCAGATTCCGCCCGGACCTCCGCGGAAGCGGAAGCCTCAGGCGGCTCAGCGGCCTCAGAGTTTCCCCTTTGGAACTTAGGGTCCCAAAAAGAGACCCTCGCCATACCAGCATGACCCATAAAGTTGATCCTCCGCATGGTCAAGGCTGACGCCTCATCCACCCCGAGAATCAACCTAGAGCCTTTGCCAGGTACCTCGATCATCTGTCTTATCTTCCAGAGCCCCGTTTGGAGCTCTGGAGTAGACCGCTCGATGCGTCGAAGAATGTTGCCCTCGTCCACAGGCGCGCCCGGCACGAAGGCAACAATCTTCCTTAACTTAGGGAGGGCCGCTCCCTCCAAAGTTTGAAGGGTAGTCCCCTGTAAGGGAGACAGCCTTCTCACTTCAGAGGTGAGCCACTCCCTAGATACATCGTCGTGGCAGGTGACCATTATGATCCCCTGCTCCGTCAACATAAATTCGTCGAAGCGTGGCAGAGAGCCCTCTAATGGGAGAGCGTCAATACCGCGCGCCAACGGAATCTCCAGACTGTTCCGTAACTCGGTCGAGAGCCTCGTAGCCGGGAAATCCTCCCCGGCTATCGCTACTCTCAAGGCCGAGTTAACAGCCTGGCTGTATGTGGCCCTAGCACGGGCCTTTTTAAAGGCTTGCTGAGCTGGAGATGGGGTCCCCCCGCCTCGCGAGACCTTTTCAGGCCCCCTTTGGCGTAGGAGCTCCCCTGCTCAGCTTGCTTCTTTAAGGGGGAAGCCCCCGATGAGGAGGGACCCGCCCCTCCTTTGGCAGTTGTCAGCCTGGCCTTGCGAGCCTTCTTTTTCTCAGACCCCGAGCGATTACGTCGCCCAGAGCCCGAGGTGAGAAGAGCCCGCGCCTCGGCCGTAGGAGGAGCATCCACAATTTCCCCCTCTCTAGTGGGAGCCCTTGAGGAGGGCCCCGGATTGCTATTTGAGGAGGCCCCTTCAGAGGAGCTCTCCGTAGATGTTTATTTTATAACTGGTTCCATAAAAGTCCCACGAGTACCGGGGTTATAAAGGTCCACCCCTGTAGAGCCCCGCGTGCAGGGGTAAGGCTATTTACAACAGGGTGTCGCCTGGTGCCCTGAGGGTACCGTGCAAGATACTCTTACCCTCGTATCATTCAGCCCTCGCCACGGTGACTAACAGCTTAGCTTGGGGGAGTGTTTTTCGACCTTCCGGTCTAGATCCGCCGAGTTTGGTTTCAACAGGTCCACCTCGTGAAGGATGCAGTCCAAGACTACATATCCTTGGTCTTTTGCCAAAGATACCCAGCGGTCTTGGGAGTATATGATTATAGAGTGTGCAATGATCAAAGATCTCTCTGTGCTAAATCCAAACTCCCCTGAGAGTCTCAGCTTTATGCTGATGGGAATTAATTCGCCTCTCTAATAGACCCACATTGAGGAATAGGAATCGAGCAATCCTATATAAGTTAAAAATCCTTGCGGTACACGTACCTAGGTCCTTATTTGGAATGTGGCCTAGTCGTCCCAAATTTCATCACAATCTACCCAGTGGTTCAAAAATTAGTGTGAGGGGGGACGGACTTTATGTCTTCACTGTATATAATAGTAGGGAGCACGATTCTGCAAAATAGATCGATTTTCTGGATCGATGTAGATCGAGTGGCTTAGGCTCGATTCCTCAAAAATCGTAATAGTAAAGGTCGGTTTTTAAAGAGGGACACAGATCATACATACATAGTAGAGTATGTAGAGACCTTTTCTTGGTGATGCTCGCTAAATGTTCAATGGACGAAGGCCAATAAGAAAACAAGAAGAAGAGGACCTTTTTCTGTTCTGTGGTAGAGACAAAAGTTAGTGATATAGAGGTTATTTGAATACTGGGACTGGGTTTATTATAAATTATAATTATTAACAGACTAATAATATTCCGAAAATGGAAAATATTGTATCCAAATCTTGCAGGTTGTGCTTTAAACCTATAAGCGATGTAAAGTTCAAAGTAATGGAAACATTGACAAGAGATATGTTAGATATAATTTTGCTAAAACTGGTAAGTAGATATAAATATCCCCTTATAGAACCTTTTTAATCATTGCAGGATGAAAACGGTAGACTGTAGAAACGTTTTTATCAAATTTACCTTGGAATTTGTAAAGATAATTGTACGTTTCAGAATTTGGACATGAGGATTCAATACTTAATGTGTAATGGTTGTTTTGAGAAAGCGTGTGCAGCATTGAAGTTTAAATCCATATGTTTGGACACTGAAGATGCTATCTTTCCTTATGTAAATTGTGACGTCGTTATAGATTTGCGTGAGATATATTTGAAGAGTAAAGGAAATGAACAGTCTATAAATGTATTCAGTGACCAACAAATTTGTCGGTTATGTATGCTGTTAGTAAGTGGAGAATATATTTCCTTTGGTGAAGTGAAAAAGTATATGATCCAAATATACATTCCAGAACTGGTGAGTAGTCTGAGGTTAGCAGCGGTAATAATGATTACACAATCACTATACCACATCCTGAACATGGATCATAGGAGAAAATTGCCATATTTAACTAATTATTGATATAAATACTGTTTATGCAGAAAAAAATAACAAATAAAGTAAGAAAATATGTTTATTGTAGGTATATTATATGGATTTGTAAATGTTTGCCTTTCCAAATTTGCTTACATAAGTGGAAGCCGAATTTTGTACGTTACTGCCTTTCACCTACCTCAAGTAATTCGAAATACATCTGATACTAAGAATAAATAATTACATGTTAGCCACAAATATGTGTAAAAATCCTGTTTAATTAACTTATTCACATTTTTTTATTTAGTAAAAGTAATATTAAAAGCGTAAAAGTAATATTTAATGTATTTAACAACAGTTCATTATTTGCATAGACTTGGAAGTTATCAATCATAATTTAGTTTGTTTTTGAGGTGTGATACGAAGTTATACTTCGTTCCTCAAAATATTAACTAATATGATACAAATCTGCTGTGAATACACAACTTATAATAATTGATAAACAATAATATATTAACTGTTCTTTGTATCTGGTAACTGGTTGTTAAGTTTTATAGGATTTTATCGAAACTTGTTTGCAATTCAAAAAATTATAGTATTACAGCTGCATATTTTCTACTCGTACCACTCTTAAAAGAATTAAAAAACCTTAAATTTTAAAATTTGTCTAATACACTGCGTAATGAACAATAAAAAAGCAACAAAAATATTTTACAAAACAAGAAGAATTTGAAAAAGAAAAATATTTACAAGTAATGTTCAAAATACCGCCCCTTTTGTTCGAAACAAGCTTATATTCTTTTGTTTACAGTAGCACGACGGATTTCATAATGACTTATTCGTTGAAATGCGAAAGATAAAAATCTAATAGGGTAATGTCAGGAGATCTTGGACGCCATCTTAAGAGTCCCCCGTATGAAAATCATCTATCTTCAAATTGACCTACCAACTCCTCATAAACTTCTCTGGTATTATGTGGGCCACAACCGTCCGTTTGATAATATAAAGAACTAAGAACTGTAAATATTAATTGGTAAGTTATCGGTAAAGTTGGCAACAACCCCTCTCAAAATTTTCACATACTTTTGACTAGTTAAATTCTCCTTGTAAAGATAATACTCGATTTGATCGTCCATTAATACACAGAAAATGTTAAAACTAAACTTATTTTAGAAATTTGATTCTCTTATTTCATGAGAATTTTCTTGTGCCCAGTAGTGTAAATTCAGTCTTATTATCAATTCCTTTAGAAAATTTGGCATCATCAGTCCAAATAATCATTTTTAAAAAGTTAGGATCTTGAATATTTATTAAAATTCGTTCACAGAATTCTTCCCTAATCGCAAAATCTTGAAGTTTTAATGATTGCATTTTTTGATACGAATAATTATGCATTCTTGTTTATTCAAAATTCTTCGAACAGAAGAATATGATAAACCTAAGTCATTACTGGCAACTAGGAATTGATGCTTGTAGATTTGCATGAAAGTAACCAAGTACGTTTACTTCATTATTTATAACTGGCTTCGGAATCGATTCTCCTGCTTTCACTTTACCAAAACTAAGAAAGTTAGAGTTAATTCTTCGGAACTTATTATTGATCATATGTGGTGTATTTGGGTACTTCTTATAGAACTTTCTGCATGTTCTGCTAATAATTTGTTCTCTCGATAAATAGCAAATAAATCCAATATTAAATTTTTTTCATAAGCAACCATAACTTTATGAAGAAAACACCATGCATAAAAAAATTGAAAAATTGATACTGACATTTGTACTCGTAATGTCAGAATATCAAAGATCAGAAACAATTGTTCATTGCCTACTATTTATAATAAATTACACTGTGAAATACTTGTAATAACCGCTTTACACTTGTGAATTTCTTCGTGAATTAATTAATGTATTTCTTCATGAAGTTCTTCCTAACAAGCTGTGCCTTACATTGCGTGAATTTTGTTTTGTTTGATGGTCTTTGAAGTAGTGCTGCCAATCTACCTTTTCAATCTACATTTTAAGGGTTATGTTTAATCCTTTAATCTCAGATTAGCCATGTAAAAGATAAGTAACAGCAATACCCAAAGCATTAATATGCCTGTCCATCTAATAAACAACCATTTACGAAAGGGGGGAGTGTTTATTTAACTGTTTGTAAATAGCTACCAGTGGCGGCCAGTATTTCTCAAAATAAGAGGGTTTATTAATGTTTTTAAAGGTGTTTCTAACAACGTAAAGTACCTACTGCCTCACGATTAAAAAAAAAACACCTAACATCTACAAAAACTAATGTGTAGGTAGCTATATAACATAATACGCAATACATACTTTACTTTATTTAGCTATTTTCCTAAAATTCAGAAAATACTAATAAAAAAGTAAGAAAATAAACCTCTGCACCGAAGAATCTGTTAGAGTTTTTTCTTAAATATAGATACATAAATATCATAGAACACAATACATTCTTCTGACAGTGAAGTTTCCGAAATGTTAGTCCTATTTTAACTTAAAGTGTGTACTATGTTTTATGATATTTATAGATACATTTTTCAGTATGAGAACTGATTAGTCAAATTAGAAAAAAACTTTAATGGGTCTTTTAGCGAGGAGTACGTATTGTTTACTCAAAATTTTATTAATTTGTTCAGAATTGTGGCCAAATACCTAAATAAAGCAGCAATATAATATAAAGATATTGATAATACTTTATACCTACTAAAAACCTGAAGTGAAATAAGAATACATTTTTTTTGGTACGGAATTCCATTCTAAATGAAAACTACATCTAATACTCTTATCTATATTTTAAATTATTCGAGTTTTTTTTTTCAAAGAGGGGTAAACATTTGAAATTTTCCTTATTTCATTATTAACCTTCACCAGACATAAAATTATCGGAAAGAAAAACGATAAAAATTTAATTGTCTCCAAATAATTTTATGAGGATCAGAAACTATTATCCATGGAAAATATACAATATAAAACTACAATATTATCTATATTACTTATATTACCCATGAACATTATACGTAAGTTGAATTCCTAACGAATGATACGTCTATGGTCAGCATTGTTTACTTATCGGTGGAACGATCTCCCATCACCTTTTTTGCCCGATTTATGGAAAACTATGCATTTAATAGTCATTTCACTGCCCACAAAGATTTTCCACAAACTAAAAATCTATAACACAGCCTAGATTATTAACTGATGACCATGATGATATCACATAAAATACTTAAATAAATTTACGTTCACAAAACTTCAAAACAAATATGAAGTCAGGAGTCGTTGTGTCGTGTATTTTCGGCATATCTCGGTCTGTCAAAAACTGTAACGAACCAATGGCATGCAGTGGGATTTGTTTATTTAATTATATTTCATTTTGTGGACATTTTTCTCTCGCTGTTATTTATCTTGTATATGGTTAATCTGAGCCTTTAATATTAACTTAACCGTTTTGTTTTATTTTTATAGAAAGTATTCTTTACATCATATAAAACAGGATGTCTATGGTACATTTCACTCAATGAGAAATTTGCTCCTTGAATAAGGTTATGTCCATAACATAACCTTACTTTCAATTTTTTGTATAGTTGGTGTTCCTGAACTTCACGAAAATTAGAACACGCTCTATTTCCGTGAAGAAATTCACGACGGTGACCTTGAATTTATTTGATATCGAAGTTTTGTATTACACTTGTCAAACTTTTTCAAGAAGCTACTTCGTGGTTAAATTCACGAAGAAATTTACAAGTGTAAAGCAGCTTTTATAAATCTTCAAGATCTCAACTTTTAAAAAGGATTATTTGGTATAGGGAATGCTAAATACATACAAAGAACAGTAAATATGTTATTATTGTTATTGTTTATTAATTATTATAAGCTGTGTATTCACGGCTATCTATGCAGATTTGTGTAATTTTAGATAATATTTTCAGGAATGTCTTATAACTTCAAAATTATGAATTTTAGGGATAGGGAATGCTAATACCAATCGACTCAGAATTCATTTCTACATCTTATAGTGAACAAAAATACAGGGTGTTCCATTTGAAATTGACGCAATATTGGGCATTGAACTTTTATTTAGTGTACAGCATATTTTACACACTCGATACATATTTAGGAAAACACTTAACCTATCGTCGGGAGCTGAAGGCTTCCTTATTAATCAGTTAAAATTTCAATAAAAGTTGTTTTATACAGAGCGAGATATTATTTTTCAAAGATTTTTTATAAGAACAATAAATATCTCGAAAACAGCCAAGTAAGTTTTCAAATCAGAGCATATAATGAAACATCTGAAATTGACTGTGGAATTTAAATATGCAATAATATACAGGGTGTTCCATTTGAAATGACAAAGTTGTGGTCTACTTCCGGTATAACCGGAAGTGATGCAAACCTGAAAATATTTTAACTGGGTTGGAAATAATCATCGAACTCCCCCATAAAAAAACCCCAGATTTTTATCATTAACCGAACCCCAAAAACGTCTAATACCCACTTTGCGTGAATATCCCTGTATATATTAATAGACAATTCTATATCAGGATAATAGTTTCTTCACAAACTAAATGGTCCTAATATGATTCAGTAGCCAAAATTTAAAGTGAACAACAAATGTTTTAATTAATGTTTTATTTATGATTATGAATCGTTACTAATATAACAATATATACAATGAGCCCATAAAGTCCCGCATAAATTCATTATTTTGAAAATGGTAAAGTTTTTGAAAAATCGCTCGGCCCTTCGATTTTGTTTTCTTTATACACTCGTTTTACATATATTAAATTTTTTACAGGGCGACGTACTGAAGCTACGTCGATATAAACTTTAATATTTTAAATGGAACACCCTGTTCTACAGATTTGAAAGAACTTTTTTTTAAGAATACAGTCATAAAAAATGGTATGGATCTATCTCTAATAATAAGGGAGATATGCCCAAAAAAGTATGTCATAAAAAGCAATGTGTTGGAGAAAGACTGTGCCTAGCAACGAATCGATATTCTCTTTCTAGCACATTATTCATAGGGAACACTCTTTTATGTAAGTATATTTCCCTTATTATTAGAGATAAACCCATAAAACCTTATATGACCGTTTTCATAAAAAAGAGTTCTTCCCAAATATGTAAAACAGTACTGGGTGTACCATTTAAAATATTAAAGTTTAAATCGATATAGCTTCATTGAGTCTCCCTGTTAAAAATTTAATATTATATGTAAACCAGGTATTAAAAGAAAAGAAAATCGACGGGTCTGAGCAATTTTTCAAAAACTTTACCCATTTCAACCTAATAAATTTACGCGGGACTTTATGGATTCACTGTATAATTATTATATAAATAATAACTACCTGTTTGTTTACTTTTGGTTTTGTTGATGATAATTAGTTAAATTAGCCAGGGTCACAAAGAAAGTAGTTTTTATGATATGAAAAGATCGGTTGAAGAGTGTGTATATAAGTGTGTTTTATAGAATTTCAGTGCCACCAAAGATCCGGTGATTTGCAAGCCATGTTTCGATTGCCTCGGCACCCATAGTGGTTTTATAAAAAGCTGTCTTGATTTGGGGGCAAAACAAAAACATTTTTGTAACAATGGAGGTGGAACTAATCGACTTGGAGAGGTTTCTGCTCATTTGCCAGTTGAGACCGAAGATATTCAAGTGAAATCTGAAGAAAGTGAACTAGAAGGGAATGAGTTCTTGATAAAAGCTGAAGAAGTTGAAATAAAATCAGAAGATGAACAGGACAGGTATGGAAATAATGTTAAACTTTGTATATTCTGTTGTAAACCAAATGTACACGGTGTTGCGATTAGTTGATGAAACGTAACTAGTGTGGACTGTATTATAGGTTGGTTTCAATGTTTCAATGACGCATTCGACGACGCTGGACTTGGTGAAATAAAGCAAATCTCACGCTGTATTTCAAAGATATATTTTAACTAAAAAATACACTGTTTTTGATGTGACGCGGCGAGGAGCATTTACAATATTGACATGACATTGACATTTTTTTTTTGTCCCGCCAGCTTCCCCATTCCTCACATGTCACATGCGACCAATCAATAACGCCATAATTCATACAGAGGTAAAGGACAAACACACAATAATCAGAGACTGAGTTTGGAAGCCCAAACATACTCCCCCCCGTTGAAAATTTAATTTTTTTTTAACCTCAAGGTCAAGGTAGAGGACATAACTTAGTTATGGGTCGCGTATAGGTGCTTGTTTTTCTTTTTAGTTTTACAACTCTTGGGTTAGGTTAGGTTCAAAAGTGAGTGGGCCGAAAACCAGACCCTTGAACCTAACCTATTGTGGCTCACACCTACTTATATTTCACCCAACAGGTCCAGCTTCTTAATGTAGCTGATCACCTTATTGGGTGAGAGTTTGTTCAGATCCTCTGGCAGAAGTTGTCCTTTGCCAAATAATGAGTATCTGATCCTTTCCCCAGCAGGGCAGGTGCACAATATGTGTTCTGCCGTTTCATCATCTTCTAAGCATAGGCAGCACTCAGCATCTTCTGCTAGGCCGAATTTGCACAGATGATATTTTAAACGGCAGTGGCCCGTATATAGGCCAATTAGAGTTCGTAGGTGAAACCTGCTTAACTCTAGAAGTTTTTTAGTTCTTGTTTTTGAAGGGTTTATTATAAACGCCTTCGAATGAACTAATCGTGGTAGTTCCTGCCAGTACTGGAGGATTTGCTCCTCAGCCCGGGTCAAGAGCGTTGCTTTGGCAGTACTCGAGGATATGCCAAGCACCGGTTCTGGTCCGACAAATTCAGAAGTAGCACCCTCCCTAGCTAGAGAGTCGGCTGCCTCATTCCCTTCATGGCCAGAATGGCCTGGGACCCAGACCAGAGTTATTCAATTTTTTCTGCTCAATTGAGCAAGTGCCTGCTGGCAGCTCCATACCGTTTTTGAGTTGCAACGGTAGGAACCAAGAGCTTTAAGAGCTGCTTGGCTGTCTGAGAAGATTTTTATCGATTTGCGTGTAAGTTGCCTTTGTTCCAGCCTCTATACACACAATTCGATGGCATAAATTTCTGTCTGAAATATAGTTGCATAACTGCCAAGGGATGAGGATATTTTCACCGTTGGGTTGCAACTATATACTCCGGCTCCAACTCCCATGGGTGTTTTGGATCCGTCTGTAAACCAACAACTATCTGCCCTTAATAGGTCAGCCTTATTCCGATCCCACTCATCTCTTCCTGGGAAGAGAATGTGAAAGGGCAGTTCAAGGTTGGTCTTTGCAGGCATGACATCTGAAATCATCTCCAGGATACTGTGACTTTCCATGTCATCCAGCAGCCTATTGCGCTCCATGGTGTCAGACTGCGGCATGTTAAAAGCTGCCTGCTTTAGTCTGTATGTTGCCCATCTGGCCTCTCTCTCCAAATATATATGAAGAGGAGGTAGGTCCAGTAGGATTTCCAGAGCTGCTGACGGTGTGGAGCTAATTGCTCCAGTTATTTACAACTCTTACTCGGCCATCGCCTCCGGGAAAAACCTTAATTACACGAGCCAAGGGCCACTGTAAAGGAGGTACATTATCTTCCCTTAAAATGACGATCGATCCTTCGTCAATATTTGGATTATCTTTAAACCACTTTGGACGATTTTGTAACTGATTTAAATAATCCCAACTCCAGCGTTTCCAAAATTGTTGTCGAATTCGGGAACATAATTGCCAAAATTTAAACCGGTTAATAGGGGTTGTGTAGTATCTTGTTCTGGAGGACTAGTCAACGGAGCGTTTATTAGAAAAAAATGTCCAGGACTTAAGAATGTAAAGTTGTTAGGGTCATTTGACGTACCGCAAATAGGTCTTGAGTTTAATACCCCTTCAATTTGAGTGAGAACTGTTGCCAGTTCCTCATAAGTCAGAGTTGAAATGCCGACTACTCTTTTTAGGTGATACTTAGCGGATTTAATGCCTGCCTCCCAAATACCTCCCCAATGGGGACTGTGAGTAGTCCGTTATTACTGTAAATGATAGATGGTTTTCCACGCCTAGAAAGGAATCTTTTTAAAGCTAACATAAACGTTTCTGTTGTCATGTCCGACACAAGTTCAATGTATATGGCCTTGGTAATCATGCACACTGAGATAGTTGACTTATGTCTAAGACAGATTACGCACTTATTTATGATTTTCTTTACTTGACGCTTGCCGTTCAGGGGCCAATAACGCAATCTTAAATGTGCTAGCGTGGTATTTACACCAGAGTGCAACAAAATTAAGTGCGCTTGATTTATAATAAGATTTGTAATATGATTACCTGATGGAAGAATTGTGGATATTTTTGTTCATACCGAATGTCCGCATTGGTTAATCTACTACTTATTCATAATAATCCCTTGTTATCCACAAAAGGATTCAATGTCTTTAATGGACCTTCCGTTAAATTGTTATTTCCCAGTAATTTAATTTCGTTAGAAAAACGTTGTTGCAAATTTCGAATGATGATATCGTGCGCCTCGTTTAATTCATGTATTGATAATTTTCCAGTACGTTTTATATTTTTTGAACGAGTATTATTTGCAAATCGAAGGCAATAGGCTATAGCCCTTTGGAGCCTGCCAAATTTTGAAAACCTTTCAAATCCGTTTATATGTGCGAATGAAACATTACAAACAGCATCAACTGACTTTCGTAATTCTGGCGTAGAGTTCAACTTAGGTATTTCTTTATTATCAAAATTTAGATCATAATTTTCGAGCCAACAAGGCCCGTTCCACCAAAGTGAGGAACTTTTTAGTGAAAATGCGTCCGTTCTGCGTGACTAGAGATCACTGGGATTGTCCCCTGTCATGACGTGACGCCAATGTTAATTATGAGTGAGCTCTTGGATTTCGCTTACGCGATTTTCAACGAAAGTTGTCCAATGCATTGATGGGGCCTTAATCCAATGGAGGACTATGCTAGAATCTGTCCACAGATACACATTTGAAATTTGAATGCTTAACATTTTGAGTACACGATCCACTAAACGTGCCAATAGAAGTGCACCGCACAGTTCCAAACGCGGTAGTATAAGTACTTTAAGAGAGGCAACTCTGGATTTAACACATATTAGTCTAGTACTGACTGATTTATCAAAATATAACCCTCGCAAATATATACTGCAAGCTGAAATATATAATTTCAGCTTGCATTACTGGCTTACCCGTATATAACCAACGTGGTATGGGTAACGTTCGCAATTGTGAAACAGTTTTTTGAAAGGCCAACCACTGCTTTAGTAAGTTGGGTGGGAATTCTTCGTCCCAGTTTAATTTGAGTAACCACATTTGTTGCAATAGAATTTTTTTCTTGGGCTACGATAGGTCCCACCAATCCCATGGGATCGAATATTTTTCCGATATATGATAGAATGCTACGCTTTGTGCAATCGCTTGATATAACTTCATCATGAGAGCTAAAGTAAAAACTATCTGTCGATGGTTTCCAAATAAGACCTACTGTTTTAATAGATAGATTATTGTCAGTTATATTAATTTGAGACAGATTTATGTTATCAATGTTTTCTAAACAAGGACTCTTAAGTTCGCAAAGTTCCGCAGTACTTTCTGTACCAGTGAGTATGTCATCAATGTATGCGTTTAAAAGTAAAGCCTTCGAGGCTAATGGAAAATTACATGTATCATCATTTGCTAGCTTTACCAGCCAGCGTGTTGCCAAAAATGGGGCCGCGCTAGTTCCATAAGTGACCGTCAATAATCTTATACATCGCACGCTTTCCGTAACGTTGTCCCGCCATAAAATTTGTTGGAGGTCAGTATCTTGATCCGCACTCGCACACCTCGATACATTTTCTCAATGTCAGCTGTCAGAACGCATCGATGAGTTCTAAATCTACATAAAATATCGAATAATTCCGACTGTACTGTCGCACCTGTTAACAAAATATCATTTAATGAATAACCCGTTGTGGTCTTAGCCGAGCCATCGAAAAAGACCCGCAACTTAGTAGATAGGCTAGCTTCTTTTATTACCGGGTGATGAGGCAAAAATACCCATCAGTATTATCATTTTTTAACACAGAAATATCAACTTGATTATATTCAGCATGCCCGAGATTAATATATTCATGAATGAATTTTTTATAATTCGTATATAAATTTGTGTCATTTATTAAACGTTTTTCAAGAGCATCTTTTTAGAGCTGTGTTAAAAGATCCGCCTAATAGTGATCGCGCATTGTCATGAATGAATGGTAACCGTACCGTGTATTTACCATTTTCCAGCAAAGTATTATCTATGAATAAATTTTCGCAAAGACGTTGTTGTGACCCAAGTGTAGGTATTGCAGTGGCCTCTTCCAATTGCCAAAAACGACACAGAGAACTGTCTATACTACTTTCAGTTGTGGTACATAGTGCATTTGCAATATGAAATGAATGGGCAGTTGGCGCTTGACCTGACATTATGTAACCTAATATAGTATTCTGAAGAATAGGTAAATTTGCTCCCAGATTTATTTTTTCAGCTAGCAATATTTCGAAAAACAGTTGAGCGCCTGGTAATAAATCAATCGGGGCTGGTTTGTCATAATGTGGATCAGCTAAACTTATTATATTATGTGGAATGTTAATTTTACTCGTATCAACAGTACACTGAGGTAAATTGGACCTTCCCTTGTCTAAGATTGCGCATGAAATATTCGCCCTGTAATTTGTTTTAAGAGACTGTATGCTTATATTTATCATTTTATTTACGTTGACTGCATTAGACGATAATCCAAAAATTTTAACATTTTTGTGATATGCGGGTAAATTTAACTTTTTAAATAAATGAGTACTAATAAAACAAGTTTGACTACCGGAGTCCAGGAACGCCCTGGCTTTTATTAGATCTCCGTTAGGACATATCACTTGCACTTGTGCCGTGGTCAACAAAATTTGCGAATGATTATTGTTATGGGTTACCAATGTAGTAGAATTATTTACCTTCGTTACTTGGTCTTCATGACTAGTGATTTGATTTGTGTCAGAAGAAGAAGACGACGTAGATTGATCTCCCTTTTGACTGTTTCTTTCAAAGTGGTTGTGCAATGTGCAATAACGTGTGATGACGTTTTTTACATAGTCTGCAATCAATCGATTGACATTGTGCCGCATAGTGACCCTTTTTTAGGCAATTATGACACAAAGCATTTTTATTGACAACATAAATTTTCTGTGAAAATGATAAATTTTTAAATTTTAAACACTGATATAGCGAATGAGAATTATTATTATAATATATACATTTTTTCTCTTCTGCTTGAGTGTCTATCTTACCCTCGGATCTGTTTATGAAAGAATGTTGAATTTTAGATTTAGGTTGATAAGTAATAGGAGCAGATGCCTTTTCCAAGGTCATGCAATGTTTTTCTAAAATGTCAAGCAGTTCAGAATTGTTGGTGTAGAAGTTTTAGCCTTTTCTAACTCATAAGCTTTACGAGTTTGAAAATCCAGTTTTTTCGTAAGTATACAAACTAATATTACGTCCCAGTCGTCAACTGGTTGATTTAGTGCACGTAAAGAATTCAAATGTTGACGAATACTTGTTAAAAACGTTCTTAAATTGTAGGCATTCCCTTTAGCGATGGCTGGAGTTTCTAAAATGGCTGTAACATGCGAGTCTATTATCTCTGTGACATTATCGTATCGAAACGTTTTTCAAGTATATTTAATGCGACCTCATAATTCTCAGAAGTGCAATTTAAATTGTTTATCAAATTTAACGGTTCGTTTTTTAAAAAACCTTTCAGATATATAATCGCTGTACATCGGAAAGACTGTCATTATTATGAATAAGAGAGAGGTAAACAAGTCTATAAAAGAACGCCATTCTTCTACCTTTCCCGTATATTCCCCAATAAGGTGATCAGCTACATTAAGAAGCTGGACCTGTTGGGTGAAATATAAGTAGGTGTGAGCCACAATAGACCACATGGTCGCGGTGGAGGGTCTGGTTTTCGGCCCACTCACTTTTGAACCTAACCTAACCTAACCTTTCCCGTAAATACTGGAATGTGTACGTTGGGAAGTCTGATTGATCTTTCAAAACTCGTACTGCCACCTGCATTGCTAACTGGAACTGGTATTACTGATTTGTAAGATCGATTTAATTGATGCTAAAGTTGAAAAATACGTGGTCTCTACTTCAATGCGATCATCGCCTTGTGATTCGTCCTTTTCTTCTCTCTGCTCCTGAATTGCTACTTATTTTTGATAATTTTTAATAAACTCATCCTGTCTAACTTCTGGTTCGTTTCTAAATTGTGTATGTAAGTGATCTAACACATACTCATTAATGCGCGTTAAAGCAGATTTTATATTTTTACGTTTTTGCAAAAGTTTTTCCTTTTTAAATTTTCAAATATAATTTGTACCTAGTGAACCGTCAGCAATGCAAGTAATTTCACAATTTTATCAGCAGTATAATCTAAGGACACTATGTACAGGGTGTCCAAAATAAGATCCTCTATCCCCTTATCTTAGAAAGTATAAAAGGTAGAGAAAAAAGTTAAATACGAAAGTTTTTTGTTTTTACCTGAATTTTTCATTTTTATAACTTTCTTGAATACAAGTTGTTCAGTTTCTCTGATCCAGGTATCAACTGTCTTTTTTTTAAATGGGACACCATATATTCATTTACATTTTTGAACTCTCACTAAAATTCTAGGTCGACATTGTTAAGAGTACCCTATACCTATCATTTACCGTTTAGAAGATATTAGCATTTAAAAAAAGAAATCTGTAAAAAACACCTGCTCAAAAATCTCGGCAAAACAAATAAGACATCCAAAAAAAAGGTAAATATGGTTTATTTCGTAGACAATTAGACTCGTAAATTACTTCAATAAATCGATATTACCAAGCAAAATAAGAATAGGGAACGTTATATAGAGTAAGGTTAAAATTTAAGAGAATCCAAAAATATAATAATACACAGGGTGTTCCATAAGAGATTTTCGATTTTCTGGAGTTTTAACATATACATGTTTGAGCCATCTGTCAAAAACACCCTGTATATTAATCAAGTAATATCGATTCATTGAAGTAATTTCTGAGTCTAATTGTCTACGAAATAAACCCTATTTACCTTTTTTTTGGATGTCTTATTTGTTATGCCGAGATTTTTTGAGCAGGTGTTTTTTACAGATTTTTTTCTTTAACTGCTCAGAGAAACTGAACAACCTGTATTCAAGAAAGTTATAAAAATGAAAAATTCAGGTAAAAACAAAAAAATTTCGTATTTAACATTTTTCTCTACCTTTTATACTTTCTGAGATAAGGGGATACAGGATCTTATTTTGGACACCCTGTACACAATTTGGATAATTTTTTACAAGATATTGTTTAGTTATTTTACATTGATTAAATTTGTCAAGTTGTATCAAAGGGTTGCCGCAAGTATATTATGCAAGTACAACTCGTTTAATTTTTAGAAATGTTTTGTTTTAAATTGTTTGTCTTACCGAGCTGGCGGTTGTCCTCCTCTTTTGTACTACCTGTCTTACTCACTCTCACTGCCCCCGAACTGCTTTTTCACTATGCACTCCCAACACTACACGTTAACAGCTGGGCTGGAACGGCGAAGCGTCGACAGATAGAGAGATGAAATTTCGGGTAGACACTGGTGCTGGGCTGAATGACCTTGACCTTAATTCTTCGGCCAGGTGTTGTTGGTCTAAACTGAAGTAGTTTTTCAACGTTAATTTTCCTTAAATGCCACTGTCCGAGCTCCCACTGTACGTAGAAATACTGGATAGCAGGTGTAATTGTAGATTTTTGTTTAGTTGGCTCTCCGCTAGGCCGCTTCTTTGTGTTTGACTTTATTGAAAGTCGATGGACACTTTATTTCGATTATTGTTTTATCCAGATCGCACTACTTGCATCCGGCTCGAAGGTACCAAAAATGTTGCGATTAGTTCATGAAAGGTAACTAGTGTGGACTGTATTATAGGTTGGTTTCTATGTTTCAATGATGCATTCGATAATACAAGACTTGGTGAAATAAAGCAAATCTCACGCTGTATTTCAAAGATATATTTTAACTAAAAAATACACTGTTTTTGATGTGACGCGGCGAGGAACATTTACAATATTGACATGACATTAACATTTTTTTTTTGTCCCACCAGCTTCCCCATTCCTCACATGTCACATGCGACCAATCAATAACGCCATAATTCATACAGAGGTAAAGGACAAACAGACAATAATCAGAGACTGAGTTTGGAAGCCCAAACACACGGGTTTGTACTTAATAGTGCAACTCTATGAAAATGGTGCAGCCTGCTTTGATTTATTTTACTCAATACACAACCCTTATTGTGAAATTTCAATGAAGTTGTCACTTTTTCTTACTGGAAACAAACCAAAACCAATTTAATTCTTTAGTGAGTAGTACTGGAGCAAGGATTTTTAACCTATATAGGATTGCTCGATTCCGCCGTATCACGTGGTTGGGTCTTGCGGCTACATCATCGGATTGATATATACAAAATATATATGAGTTAGATAGTGACAGTGACTTGTCTACGCGTCATAGGTAAGTAATCGCACAATACAGAGAAAGAAAGAGTATCGGGTCTCGCAGTGATGTCACTAAAATCGGACAACATTGAGGGATAGGGATCGAGCAATCCTATATAAGTTAAAAATCCTTGGTACTGGAGACTTGATACATTAATTGTAGAGACTTAATCAATTTTGTTTTTCAGATTGCAGTCATCAGAAGATGTGAAGTTAAATAAATTCCATTGTCATAAGAGAAAAATAAATGGTAAGACCACGTTGTTGGTTGACAGTGATTCAGATATACAATGCTACAACTGTAATTTGTGTGACTATAAGTCAAAGTACAAAAGCACTTTGAAGAAGCACACACTGACACATAAGAATCCTTCAGCGATAAAATGGTATAAATGTGATTTATGCAACTATAAATCAAAGCAGAAAGGCCATTTGAATGTTCATATGCTGACACATAAGAATCCTTCAGAGATAAAATGGTATAAATGTGATTTATGCAACTATAAATCAAAACTGAAAAGTAATTTGAAGAATCACACACTGACACATAAGAATCCTTCAGAGATAAAATGGTATAAATGTGATTTATGCAGCTACAAATCGAAGAGAAAAAACGATTGGAACATTCATATAGTGACACATAAGGATCCTTCAGAGATAAAATGGTATAAATGTGATTTATGCAACCATAAGTCAAAGCTGAAAAGCCATTTGCATACTCATATGCTGACACATAAGGACCCTTCAGAGATAAAATGGTATAAATGTGATTTATGCAACCATAAATCAAAGCGTAAAACCCATTTGAATACTCATATTATGCTGACACATAAGGATCCTTCAGAGATAAAATGGTATAAATGTGATTTATGCAACCATAAGTCAAAGCAGAAAAGCCATTTGAATACTCATATGCTGACACATAAGGACCCTTCAGAGATAAAATGGTATAAATGTGATTTATGCAAGTATAAATCAAAGCGTAAAACCCATTTGAATACTCATATTATGCTGACACATAAGGATCCTTCAGAGATAAAATGGTATAAATGTGATTTATGCAACTATGAATCAAAGCATAAAAGTAGTTTGACGACACATATGCTGACACATAAGGATCACTCAGAGATAAAATGGTATAAATGTGATTTATGCAACCATAAGTCAAAGCTGAAAAGCCATTTGCATACTCATATGCTGACACATAAGGACCCTTCAGAGATAAAATGGTATAAATGTGATTTATGCAACCATAAATCAAAGCGTAAAACCCATTTGAATACTCATATTATGCTGACACATAAGGATCCTTCAGAGATAAAATGGTATAAATGTGATTTATGCAACCATAAGTCAAAGCAGAAAAGCCATTTGAATACTCATATGCTGACACATAAGGACCCTTCAGAGATAAAATGGTATAAATGTGATTTATGCAAGTATAAATCAAAGCGTAAAACCCATTTGAATACTCATATTATGCTGACACATAAGGATCCTTCAGAGATAAAATGGTATAAATGTGATTTATGCAACTATGAATCAAAGCATAAAAGTAGTTTGACGACACATATGCTGACACATAAGGATTCTTCAGAGATAAAATGGTATAAATGTGATTTATGCAGCTATAAAGGAAAACAGAAAAGTTCTTTAATAACTCACATGATGAGACATAAAGATCCTTCAGAGATAAAATGGTATAAATGTGATTTATGTGACTATAAAGGAAAACAGAAAAGTTATTTAATAACTCACATGATGACACATAAAGATCCTTCAGAGATAAAATGGTATAAATGTGGCTTATGCAACCATCAATCAAAGCAGAAAAGCTATTTGAAGAGACATATACTGACACATAAGGATCCTTCAGAGATAAAATGGTATAAATGTGATTTTTGCAGCTACAAATCAAAGAAAAAAAGCTATTTGAACACTCATATAATGACACATAAGGATCCATCAAAGATAAAATGGTATAAATGTAACTTATGCTGTTACAAATCAAAGCGGAAAAGCCATTTGAATACTCATATGCTGACACATAAGGATCCTTCAGAGATAAAATGGTATCAATGTGATTTATGCAGCTACAAATCAAAGTGGAAAAACTATATGAACAGTCATATGCTGACACATAAGGATTCTTCAGAGATAAATTGGTATAAATGTGATTTATGCAGCTACAAATCAAAGTGGAAAAACGATTTGAACACTCATATGCTGACACATAAGGATCCTTCAGAGATAAAATGGTATCAATGTGATTTATGCAGCTACAAATCAAAGTGGAAAAACTATATGAACAGTCATATGCTGACACATAAGGATCCTTCAGAGATAAAATGGTATAAATGTGATTTATGCAACTATAAGTCAAAGCTTAAATGCCATTTGAATACTCATATGCTGACACATAAGGATCGTTCAGAGATAAAATGGTATAAATGTGATTTATGCGACTATAAATCAAAACAAAAGGGTAATTTGAAGAGTCACATCTTAACACATAAACATTCATGAGAACTACAGTATTATAAATGTGATTATGTGACTATAAGTCAAAGTATAAAAGCAGTTTGAAGAGTCATACAATGACACATAAGGATCCTACAGGGCATGAATGTGGTTTATGTGACTATAAAGGAAAGCAAAAAGAAGCTTTAACGACTCCCATGATGACACGTAGAAATCCTTCAGAGATAAAATGGTATGTGACTATAAAAGAAAACGAAGTTGGTTTAATAACTCACATGATGACACATAAGTAGGGCTTTTATAAACGCGACGCGGGACGTGGGCGTACGCATCCTAATAAACGTAATAAAATAAATTACGTAGGAACAGAAGCAATAAACTAGTGCATGGTTTATTGTTCGATTATTATGCTTATTAATGTATCATCGTTCTACAGGAAATGATGATTTGACCATCTCTAAAAAGCGACTAAATTTTAAATTTTACCATTCACCTGAAATTAGTTGTTGTTTCTCGATATTCGAAAATCACCAGTCCTTTCGACTTGGCAGTATCAGTTATGAAGGGACGACTTCACTCCGTTACTGATGTCCATCACTTCATTTGCGGTATCGGTTCACTGTGAAGTGGTATGTGACATTGCAATGGTAGAATGAAAGCCTAATAACCTTTAAATAACCTGGTGTAACGAAGTCACTATTTTCCGATGATAATATTGGCTATATGTAGGTTTTAGTTGTTTATTTTTATTATGTGACCGTTGCCGTCCAATAGAACAATATAGACAAGTTATTTTATTGTTATAAGCCGTTTATTTAGTTCAAAATCATTTTTGTGGAATTTAATTATTTTAGTATAATGTATTTATTTTGAGGTCCACCATGTATATAGAAATACATTTAAGTTCTCTTGTAAAGTTTAAATATTTCATAGTTGCAGTTAGCAATAAAAAATACATAGATTCATTTATAAACCTATCTATCGAAATTGCAGACCGCTATTTTTATAGTTTCACCGACTTTTTGTTACCGCCGCTAAATGTGTAAAATGCCTAGTTTGAGATATCTTAAAATTATGTTTAATGTAGTGAAGATTTAAAGTATTTTATTTAAATAGCACTTAAAAATATTTATGCAACCGATATGTGGCATTTGATGTACTTTGAGATAGCGCATTTAATGATGAATGATAGGGCAAAATTTGATTTAGCCAATTCTTCTCGAAACTGCACAAAGTGCATTTATTTGATTCACATTCTTTTATACATTTGTAGCTTTCAACATTTATTTCTACTGTGAGAAATATGTTTATAAAATCTTGTTAATTTTATTATTTATCCCTATTGACCAGTGTTAGTATATTTATGTCTATGTATATATACATTTATTACATTAAAATAAGTATGCAGTTGGATTAAAGTGAAGGAATTATTATTTAATTATTGATTATTCCCAGCTACCCTATACAAGGTGTCCACCTAGTGCGCGTAAGTCCAATATCTGGGTTAATAAAAGAGATAACTTAATTTTTTTTTCTACAGGGTTGTCTAATATCCCGAGCTGCACAAAATGAAAATATATTTACATATTCAGGGTGTTCAGTTTTTCCTGGACAGGTACCAACTTCGTTTTTCTAAATGGAAATATATATTTTTTATTGCTTTTTCGAACTAAACCCTTGATTATAGTAGGACTTTCATCAGCCTTCCCTATACCTAACTTAAACTGTTTTTGAAATATTGATGGGTGAATATTGACATTTTTGCTAGTTATTTTATAAGCTATCGTTTGATACTAATTTCAAATGTATCCAGGAATTAAAAATTTTCCGAAAATTTTGAAAATTTTTAATTCTTGGATAAATTTGAAATTAGTATCAAACGATAGCTTATAAAAAGTTAAGATAGGAATGTGCAAACCGTTTTGCTTGATCTCAAACCGTTTAGATTTTACAGGGTGTCAAAGTTGCAAAAATGTCAATATTCACCCGTCAATATTTCAAAAACAGTTTAAGTTAGGTATAGGGAAGGCTGATGAAAGTCCTACTAAAATCAAGGGTTTAGTTCGAAAAAGCAATAAAAAATATATATTTCCATTTAGAAAAACGAAGTTGGTACCTGTCCAGGAAAAACTGAACACCCTGAATATGTAAATATATTTTCATTTTGTGCAGCTCGGGATATTAGACAACCCTGTAGAAAAAAAAATTAAGTTATCTCTTTTATTAACCCAGATATTGGACTTACGCGCACTAGGTGGACACCCTGTATATGATTTCTAGTTTCCAGAAAATAACAATTGTAAGTTAGAAGTTAATTTCAACTGTCTAATATTAATTAATGAATTACTTTTACTGTTTTCGAGAAAATACATTGAGTAGTTGAATTAAATCCGCTACTTTGATTGGCCAAGCCAGGCCCGATCGGGACATAAAAGCCATGGTATCATTAGTACGAGTCTCTTGTTCTCTGCATTTCTCCTCCGCCGGCATTAATTGTTAGTTTTGAGTTTTGAAAGAAGCTGCCGACACAGCAGGAGTGTTACATTATTTTACTGTATTGCTTGTTTAATATTCTTGCTATTTACCGTATTATTATTTATGTGTATTCACCGACCGTTTTATTATTAACTTAGTAATAATAGCTACTAAGTATAATTGCTTATTATTTAATTTTGTTGCTAGTTATCTATTTAATAACTGCTACCGAATATAAATACTATTTTAATAATTTATTCCCTTGTTGCTTGATGACTGCTTTAGTTATTTACTGTTTATTATTTAATTTTTGTGGCTATTTGTCAGTTTACTATTTACTTATGCCCATTTGCACCACCTCTGCTTAGCTAGTTTAAGTATAGCTTAATTTAAATGACAGATTAGACTGTGATTATATGTAGGATATAAGACCGAAGACCTCACAGTCTATCTGACGCTTAAATTAAGCCAAGCTTAAGGAGAGGTGATGCAAACGGGCATTAGTCTTAGTAATAATTTCTAGCAAACATAATTATTTAGGTACTTGAATGATTTGGTTGCCTGTATATCCACTGCTGCATTGTTACCTGCTCACAATACTATTGTTAATATTTCTGCTTGTATATTAATATTTAATTGCTCGCCTATTTACGACAGCTTCGTCACCTGCTTAATAAATATATTGCTATTAATATTTTATGCTGGTTTATTGTTGCTACTTTATTCACCAACCGATTTATTTTAAATATAAATAAATATCTTAGTATTTGGAATTGTTTGACTCTTATTACTTAGATTAAGAAACAGCGACCCCCTGGCATGTGCATTCACGCACCTTCTTCACCACAGAATATCTTTCTTCACTGAAGTTACCCAGCCTCTATTTATCTGCCAGTAGAGTCTGTGTGGTATTCACCACAAAACCTATAAGAGGTGGCGCAAATATAAAAACAGGATAAACTGATCGACCGTTTAGTACTAATGGCACTAAACCCAAAAATAAATTTAGGAACCGTCATAATTTGGCATCCTAGAATAAAATAAGTTAAAAAAAGCTTTAGACTGCTTACATGTTTATTTAGAAGTATTCAGCCTAAAAACAAATTAAGATGATATTTATAACATTAAAATATTGTGATTTGAACGATTAATCAAGTACTTCATTGAATCGTAATGATATTTATAACCAGTGATGGTTTTTAGCCGCTAATTATATATTTAGCCAATGCTAATTATATAACTAGCATTTAGCCGGCTAAAAATATAATTAGCCGTTAACAGAATATACATTGTTTTTTTAATTTTTGACACATCAGTATAACTTTTTCACAATTACCAATAAAATATCTATTCATATACCTATCTACTATAGGTAGGTAAGCATAATAGGTATTATTAGGTCATCATATTATAAGCCATAGATAAGGAGAAATTAAATCTAGAGGGAGCGATTTGTGTTTTATTTTATAATACCGCAATCCTCATTATTTAATTATGTAGGTACATCAAAAATATAATAATCATACAAGTTAAAAAATAAAAAATAAAACAAACTAAAAATTAAATTAAAAAAATAAATAAAAGTTCCAATATATCTCCCTATGAGGCCATTATTAACCACTGGCACTATAATATTTAGCCCAGTAATGTGCCGGATAATTATCCATTTATAATTAACCGGCTAATTATCGATAATTATCCCTCGGCTAAAAATTCTTTCAAAATTAGCAGGCCAAATATTATAGTGCCAGTTTTCAGTATATATATATTTTATCTATGGTGCCAGTGGAAAAAATGGCCTCATAGGGAGATATATTGGAACTTTTATTTATTTTTTAATTTATTTGGTTTGTTTTATATTTTTATTTTTTAATTTGTACGATTATTTTTATTTTTGATGCACTTAATTAAATGATGAAGATTGCAGTATTATAAAATAAAATGCAAAATAATCGCTATCTCTAGATTTAATTTCTCCTTATCGATGACTTATAATATGATGACCTAATAATACCTATTATGCTTACCTACCTTGTAGGTAAGAATAAATAGATATTTTATTGGTAATTGCGAAAAAATTATTCTAATGTGTGAAAAATTAAAAAACTATATTCTGCTAACAGCTAATTATAACATTTTTAGCCAGCTAAATGCTATTTATAAAAAAAGCATTGGCTAAATATATAATTAGCGGCTAAAAACCCATCACTGATTTTTCCTGCTAATTTTGAAAGGATTTTTAGCCGACGGATAATTATCCGGTTAATTATAAACGGATAATTATCCGGCACATCACTGTTTATAACATCAGAATATTGTGATTTGAACGATTAATCAAGTACTCATTGAATCATAAGCAAATCCATATGCATCTGAGATCATAAGTTCGAAAACCTGCTATTACTGTAATAGGTACTGGTATTTCAGATGGCTTTTAAACTTTTGTGACCCAATATTACAATTATATTTTTGATTTTAATATATATGAGAATTATGAGATTAATTAACTAATTAATTATTTGAAAGAAATCAGTGATCATCATACAAAATTTCAATTTTGATGCCCGTTTGCTTCACCTCTCTTAAGCTTAAGCGTCAGATAGACTGTGAGGTGTTGGGTCTTATATCCTATAGATATAATCCCAGTCTAATCTGTCATTTAAATTAAGCTATACTTAAAATCGCTAAGCAGAGGTGGTGCAAATGGGCATGGAAGAGTCAACATTGGTATTCGATTCTACAAATATCGATTCTTCACAGAATCGAATCGATACACAGTTTCGATGCTTTGGAGTATCACCCAATACCAAGGATTGTTAACTTTTTACAGGATTTCTCGATCCCTATACTACAATGTAATCCATAATTGGGACGTCACCAAAGATCCAAAGATTTCGAACTTGTAGAAATAGGTACACTTTATACTGTTATTACAAACTTTAATAAATAATAATGTTAATAATCATTCAAATACGAAAATTCTCTTGCAAATGTGAAATATAACAAACACAAAATAGGTATATTTTGAAAATTCGATTACATATATCTTCGATGACGTCACAAAGGCGGATGACAAAATTGAGCGATCGAGCAATCCTGTAAACAGTTAACAATCCTTGACCCAATACTACCACAGTATAATGCTATAGCAATATACTGTGATACTACCGTACTTTTGGTGTTACGTTTTTTTTTTCTTTATCGCTAAGAAGAAGAAGAGCCACACATTGGTAGGATGAGGAAGAAGAATGTTTTAAAACAAACGTAACCATAGATTAATTACCAATGATTACCCATAGATTTGAATGATTTGATTACTAATTATAACCTCAAAAAGGGGAATTGTACTTACAATCGTACGTTGTTTGTTTTTTCGGAGATATAGAGTTCTTTTCTTATTTCAATGTAAAAATGGCAGATAGACTGACTCAACTTCAGGACTGCATTAATCAGGTCAGTAAAAGTGCCGGATATAAAATTTCCTGTTATAATATTCCTTCTATTTTAGCAAGCTGAACATTTTTGTAATAGTATCGGTATACTCCAACAATTTGCCCCACCGAGTAAATTCCCCAATTTTGATAGAAGCGGTTCTCTAACGCCACAACAGCAGCAAACACAAGAGGATTATGTTCAGCTATTTACAACTCTGATAGCTCGATGTGCCAAGGACATTGACACTTTAATCGAGTCACTACCCAGTGAAGAAAATTCTACAGAGTTACAAGTAAGTGGTTAAAGGCTCACATATTTAATATGTGGCAAGACAAAAACTGCCCTTTTTATATTATTTTGATCAATATAGTTGCTATTTTTTTTGTAGGATCTTTCATAAATGGTTTCTTTCCTCTTAACACATGAGCTTTCGTCAGCTCCCAACCTTGAAAAGTATCAAATGTAGTTGGTTTGATTCTCATTATATAAGTATTTTTGAGTAATTCTCTTTTGTGCTGATTCTTGTATTTGTTAGGTGGAGAACACTTATTTCTGTTGCCGAATTGTTTGCTTATTTATCTTATTTGCTATATTTAGACTTTTATTTTGTCATAATACAACTCGTAGACAAGATACATGTCATAATTATTATAATGGGAACATTCTGAATTTCAGCTTGAAAGCTTGAGAGTGCTCGAAAAAGAGAACCAGGATGCAGCGCAACGTTTAGAAGCTGTAGTCAGAAATGGTCAGGATTTGTTAGAGAAAATCCAGGCCGCACTGAGTGATATCGCACAAGCACAACTTGACATGCAACACCTTACCAAGGCTGTGACTGGAGGTAGAGAATGATCTGGGACACATTAGATTTTAATAAAAATTATAAAATGTTATGCATAGTCTGTTTAAAAACGCAGATTAGAACACCTACATTTCATACTTCAATGTAGTTTCCTAAACTAAAAGTCTTGGTCTTAGTGTGAGGTCTTATTAGCATTGTCAAAGGTTTGTGCGACTTTTAAAGGAAAAATTCAAATCACAAAATGACAGACAGATATTAATTTAAGTTTTGTATAATTTTTGACATTTGTATTCTATAAGTATTTGATTATAATGAAGATAAAATAATTAAAATGTTTTGTTAGATTTATGATTTAAATTTTTGTCTGGCACTGTTGCCCCGCAAGAATTCTATACTAATACTATGATACTAATAATACTACTACCTGCCACAATACCCTGGGGTTAGACATCAAAAGTCATAATTTGATTGGAAAATAAAGAAAGGTACCTAAAGCTTACAATTTAATTTAAGTCCATTGCATTTCAGTTATTAAACATTGTAAAAGTATAAAAAACAGTTACGAATATCTCCACAGATTCTTTCATTCATTATGATGCAGATCAGATTGCCAACTATACCTAAATAACAATTTGTAGAGGCAAGTATTTGATAAAGTGGGATTCCCTAAAAGACTAGAATACACTATACACTAGATGGCTATATTTCTTTTTTAAACAAACATTTATTCTGACTATATTATTGCAGGAAAATATAATTCTGTTTAAGACCCTTGACCCTCCTAGATTAATTGCAATGGTCCATACTAACTATAGATAAATAGTTATAAAATACTAACCCTTAAAAAATTGAGTCGGTGTTAACCAATAAAAGTGGTGGTAGTGCTAAAACTAGTTTTTCAAAAGGTATCATCAGATAGTATGTATAATTAACACGGAGTTTACCCATTTATGAATGTTCATGTTCATTTCATCTGTGTGAACATAAGTCCAAATTTTTTATTCTTCAATTAAATATGAATTATTATATTGTTCATAAAAAGTTACGCCTGGTGAACATTCTTTCTACAAAAAAACTTGTACACTCGCAGAAAATCGATGAAATGACTGAGTTTGATTAAATGGTTCTATTAAGAGACCACTGCGCCTTTAGATATACAAATATTTTAAACCAAAAGCTTTCAAAACTAATTTTCTATTATATAATATATAACTCGCCATTAAAAAATACATATTTATTGATAACTATATAAAATTATAGGTAAATTTTTCGTAGAAGATTTCTCAAAATCTCAACCTTGTAAAATCACATTTAAGGTGGATTTTTAATAGGTTTGTTCCTGCAGGAGTCCAAAACTGTCAGTAACTGTCAGAAGCATGCGCATTACAAATCTAAGCGTTCCAGCAAGAGTTGAACGACAGTCCAGGATTTCTTGTCCTCTGTTCCAGCTTGAGTCAGGGCAGTTTGCTGATAGTTTGAAAAGTTCACTGATTCTTCGGAAACTCATAGTCCGGTGCATGCGCAATGCGCATTAATCAAAACCATTTACCAACTTTAACTTCAATTATTGTACGCTGTCTATTATTAATATTATAACTCAACAAATAATAATTATTTGTCAGAAATGGATGATATTCCATGGATATTCCTCCATAATTTACAGGTTCAAAATTATTTGATTATTGTTTATTGTACTTTTCTTCTTCTGCTATCAAGTTCTCTAAAAATCCGGTGTTCCAGCAAAAATCAGAAACTAATCTAAGTTCAGACATGCGCATTAAATCACAATCCCTGACTGTCAGGGATTTATCAGAGATTCTATGCAGGATGCAGGAACAAACCTAATATTATCATTCAAAATATCAAAACATCTAACTGCGTTCACCACAGAAATAGAAACTGTTTTTATGAAATAGACAGTTTACGAAATAACGAATATTTGTTTCCGAAAAAACGGGTCTCAAATGGGAACTTTTAGGCATCGGGATCGGTCAGTATCACAGATTATTAAAGAGATTGTCAGTATATATATATATTTTTTATCTTATGGAACGGTCTCCCTCCGTCATGCTTCAAATTCGAGACATCCCCCCATAAAAGTCGGCAACCCTCTTGGCAGTAATGGAAGAAGAAGAAGAAAAATTTAGGCGTTTCTTCGTCAATAATTTATCTATGGTTAATAAATTCTAATTTTATTTATCTGCTGAGGTTATGTTTTCAGTATTAGGCAATCCAAGGACCTGTCAAATTTTTAAGTAATATGGCGCTGAGGGCAAACAAGTTATGTTTACATTGAGAATGCATTGAAATCAGCCCAGCAGCTTTCAGTTAAAAGTGTTTAATCCGAGTTTTTTGTAAGGAATTTTTCATGTATTTTATGTAAGGAAGTGTTGAACAGTGTTAACTCGTCTTAATTAGAATTGTGTCGCGACGATAATATTTATTAATGCCGGTAACGTACATAGTTGTTGTGGTTTGTGGATGTCGTAAAAATCGAGACCAAGTTAAGTTTTGTTGTATACCCGACGTAGTGAGTTCTAACTATTTTTCGATTTTAAATGATTTATCGAGAAAACGGCGGCAAACATGGATACTTAGGTGCAATTAAAAAGAATGACCTAACACCTTCGATATTAAGAAACCTGAGGGTTTGCAGTAGGCATTTCATTACTATTAAATATATATTATTAGTTTATTACTATTTTATTTATTAATATTAGTTAAAAACAAACTTTTAACCAAGTACCCACAAAGTTATATAACTCAAACCATAGACTTGTCTATGACTTAAACGTCAAATGAATGTTTGCCCTCCACGCCATATTGATTTGGACACGTGGTTTGGATTGCTCAATCTATGGGTTATGTTTGTTGTTTGTTTATTGATGCTTTGTTCTTGTGGTTTGTGCTGTGCAGCTTTGTGCTTTTAAGATTGTTCTTATTGTCATTACCATAGAAAATTAAATATTAACATTATTAACCGTCATTACTGATGTATATGGACAGAAGTATGTATAAAGATATATAATGGACAAAGTTGAGAAACAGTTCTACTTTGCCGAAGTATTTTAAACAAAGAAAATTTCGAGGTAATAGATGGGCTTAAAAGAGATGTTTTAGATGTTATGCTAAAGCTTGTAAGTGCTCAAATATAATGTAGAGTGATAGTGATATATTAATGAGAATTATCGAGCTTACCTATAATCTGACAAGATACAAACAAGTAAGGTGAAGATCATATTTTATGTTCTAGACATTTAAAATGGTGAGAGTAGTAAACGAGTAATGTGTAGCGTTTGTTCTATAAAGCTACATGCAGCATTGGAATTTAATTCGACATGTATGTATACTGACAACTCTATCATTCCGTATTAGATTGTACAGAAACGTTTCAAGTAGATTTAAAAGAAATTTATCTAAAGGAAAGAGTGTAAACAGTTAACCAATATGGAGAAAGTTCAGATAGTATGTCGATTATGCATGCAGCTAGTGAATGGTGAATTTAGGTCATTGAAGGAAGTGAAGGCTGACTTAATTGAAAATTACATTCCAAAAGTGGTAAGTAAATAAGCGTTTACTGTGCCTTTTTGATTGACATGTACTAGTTAGTACCAGGTGATAACAAATTAATATTTCTCATTTTGGTAATTATGTATTTACTATAAAGGACGACACTTCGTCAATTTTTCTGAAATTTTGCCTGCCTCCCCCCCCCCCCTCTTCTCGGTTGTGAACACGAATTTGACAATAATATTTTCTTGCGGTCGAGCCTAGGTTTTAAGAAAAAAATTAAACAAAGTACATATAGATCACACTCAGTTATTTTCATTTTTGAAAAGGTCATGAAGGTCGTTGGCCTTCATGACGTTGTGTGACATCACACAACGATGTGGTTGAACAATAATAAACTGATAAGGACGGAGAATGATTGTTTAAATAAATTCCTGCTACATTTTTTCATGTAATTACTGAATTTTTTCTTTTACATACTTAACTAAAAGCTATCTAGGGCGTATTGGGCTGTAAATGTGCGAGAACTAAATTAACTCTGCCTGCGTTGGTCCCTACGTGTGTACCTACCTGTCGAGTTAGGGATTTTATTGGCATTTATTGGTTAAGAGCTTGTACTTTATTTAGGAATTAGATTATCATGCATTCCCTAGTGTTTAATTTGCTTAATAATTAAAGAAATTGCGTTCATAAAACTGTTTTTTTATCAGATATGATTAATCATATCTGCTTAGAAGTGAATCTAAGACTGTCCTGTAGAATTCTAGTGACACTAAGGATCCCGTCATTTGCAAATCCTGTTTCGATTCTCTTGGAACGCATAGTGTAAAGAGCTGTCTGGATGTGGAGATAAAACAAGAACATTTTCGCGTTGAGGAAGGTGTAAGTAGTCATCGCGAAGGGCCATCCACTGAGGTGTGTATTAAAACAGAATTCAAAGGCAGTGAAGGGGAGCAATATGAGGGCTTGATGAAAACTGAAGAAGTGGAAATAAAATCAGAGGAAAATGAACAGGACGAAGGGTAAGGAAATATTGATAAAATTCAGGATATCTTTGGAAGATAATTTTCTTTTTTTGGCTTGAAGTTAATCAAACTTGATACTAAATGTTCAGCATCCTGTTTATATTTAAAGAACTGTTAAAGTACAGCTAGAAAGCTTAGATATTCAACAACTTATATAACAACTTAACAAACATTTAAAAAACTACAATAAAGGTTCAAATTGCCGCCCATTTTGCTTAGTATTATAAAAATATAAATAAAACTTAAGAAAATGTTAAGAAACGAACAAAAATATTTTTATTGTTAATTTAAAGTGGACATATATATAAATTTAAATATACTCACACTATTATACATTGTTATAATCAGGAAGAAAAGATACTTTCAAGTAAGGAATGATATAGAGGGTGTCCCTTTTACAAACCCAAGTTTATTCCTTAGCCCAAAAACAAAAGTAGATTAAAAAAATATGACTACTCCACTGCATTCATCTTTAGTACTTTTAAAAATTTATCATTTGCACTTTTTCTATATCTCTCAAAATAAGAAAGATACAGGACCTTGTTGAAACAGGCAAAATTTCATAATCAGCCTGTAATTCGAAAATATGTGACAATAGAATTGATCTGATACCACCATCGAACTGGCTTTGAAAAAGTAGATCTAGACTGCGCAATTATTTAGTACCCGGATTCCCATGAAAAATAGAATGTTTTAAAATATCGTAGTTTTTAACCCCAAATATGGCAACCTTAATAACATATGTTAATTTTGTTTTTCTAATACCTATAATTGCATATACCAAGGAGATTTTTTATCTAGTGTTCTGTATTTTATATTATAAGTGGAAAAAATTCAACACCCCTCCTATTTTTCCTGACTTGATTCATTTTGAATTTTTTAGATGCCTGTCACCACCAGATATGGAGCTAAATGAAGCTTGCGCTGTTAAAATAGAAAGCAATGATGACTCGAGATTATTCAATTTGGCACATAAGGATTCTTCAGGAGTACAATGGCATAAATGTGACATGTGCAACTATATGTCAATTCGGAAAAACAATTTGATGAAACATATGTTGAAACATAAAAATCCTTTAGAAATACAGTGGCATCAATGTGATTTGTGCGAGTATAAGTCGAAACACAAAAACGATTTGATGAAACATATGTTGAAACATAAACATCCTTCAGAAATACAGTGGCATCAATGCGATTTGTGTGACTATAAGTCGAAACACAAAAATGTTTTGAAGAGACATACGTTGACACATAAACATCCATCAGAAATACCATGGTATGAATGTGATTTATGTGACTATAAATCAAAGCAAAAATGCTATTTGAAAATTCACATGTTGAAGCATAAAAGTCCTTCAGAAATACAATCGTTGTATGAATGTGATTTCTGTGTCTATAAGTCAAAACTTAAAAGGAATTTAAGGAAACATATATTGGTGCATACAAATCCTTCAAAAATACAGTGGTATAAATGTGATTTATGTGACTACAAGTCAAATTACGATTGGTATTTGAAGAGGCATGTGTTGATCCATAAAACTCCATCAGAAATACAGTGGCATCATTGCGATTTATGTGAATTTAAAGCAAAGCAGAAAAGCTGTTTGAAGTCTCATTTGTTGATACATAAAAGTCCTTCAGAAATTCAATGGTATGAATGCAATTTATGTGACCATAAGTCAAAGCGAAAAGGCTGTTTGAAGAGGCACATGCTGACACATAAGGATACTTCAGAAATACAGTGGTATGAATGTGACTTATGCAACTACAAGTCATTTCGGAAATACTATTTGAAGAAGCATATGTTGATACATAAAAATCCTTCAGAAATAGTGTGGTATAGATGTGACTTTTGTGACTATGAGACAGTTAAGAAACGGTATTTGAAGTCTCATATGTTGATACATAAAAATCCTTCAGAAATTCAATGGTATGAATGTGATTTATGTGACTATAAGTCAAATCAGGGTTGCAATTTGAAGAAACATATGTTGATACATAAAGATCCTTCAGAAATAGAGTGGTATAGATGTGACTTTTGTGACTATAAGGCGATTAAGAAATGGTATTTGAGGTCTCATATGTTGATACATAAAAATCCTTCAGAAATTCAATGGTACGAATGTTATTTATGTGGCTTTAAGTCGAAGCAGAAAAACAACTTGAAGAAACATTTGTTGAGACATAAAAATCCTTCAGAGACAAATTGATACGAAGGCGATTTATGTGGCTATAAGTCAAAGCAAGTACAGCGTCTGAGGAGGCATATGCTGATACATCGACATCCTCTTTAAATACAGTGGTACTGTTATAGTTATAGTATCGGAAAAAACCACGAAAAAGGAAATCAAATTGTTCAAAACGACGTATAAATTCGCACATGGCAGGGGCCATTTCAAATATCAAAAAATCTCGACGCTATCGCAGAACTAGCGATTAGCCCGCTGTTTTACTCACAGCAGCATATATGTATGTTGCCAAGTGCTCGGCAGTCAGAACCAGTCCGGATACCGAACCTGATATGTTTATAATTCTTACTCAGAACTCTATTTAATACTTCTTAAATACAGTTAATTCTTTGAACGTATAACAAGACCGGTATGAGGTGCAATGTATGTGACTTCAGCGCTAGGCCTTCTGAGCGTTTAGCAATGGGCTTTGCCTATTAATTATAGTGCATGATTTAACTTTTCTTTTCTACTCGCTTTATATCATCCCGATTGTCGGCCCGTAAACTAATAAATAATGTTTTTTCTATAGCGAATGTGAAAGTTGCCTTTTATCTACTAAAATCGTAGATAAAATAGTGCTTTAACCGCAAGGGTAAATAAAATAATCCAAAAATCAATTTCCATAGAAACCAATTGTAACGATTAAACAGTTTTCTTATTTTAGAATACCTTCAGATAATTCTTAAATTTTCTTCATCCTAAACGCGTCCATATTTGATATTTGGGATATAGAAAAAACCGTTGTTTTACACACGATGATGAAATTCCATTATCGTCTCCCGAAATTAATTCACTCACGGTTTTATCGCTCGTGAATTTTTTTTTTTTTTCAGTCGGTAAAATACCATTTTATCGACCATTAATACCGTTATTAAAATCACTTTTAGGAAAGGGAAAAATCTAGTTTAAAAAATGACTAAAGTTGCTATTAAAAAAAGCTTGAATATACCATAGTCCTAAAATCCTATTTCTTACAAAGAACTTATATCAGAATAAAATTTTTGAACATCAAAAAGAAACTGAACATTAATTTAAAAAGAAAGAGTTCCGTATTACATACACAAACTGCAAAGAAAATGAAAACACATATCCTAGAATCATTATTTATTATTTATACCTAATTTCCTTTGGCATCTTTTTATAAACTTATGCTTCCCAGAAATTTATAACGTTACATTACTAATAAAATTTGTTTAATTATATATTCTACATTTTTTTTTTTTTTTTTTAATTAAATTGCTTTAAATATTATACAGGTATTGAAATTGAAATATTGTGGCCTGGCGATGACGTATTGGTCAGAGCACAGATGAGGTAACCATTGTAGTATATGGACCGTGGGTATGTATTTGTGAACTAAAAACATATTTTCTAATCGTTGAGTGACCAAACTTGATCACTCAACGTTTCAAATCCTTCAACAATAAAAGTTTATTGTTTTCACCTACCAGACTTATTTCGTAGGACGTCTAGGATTTTGCCCATGATATTGTGTAACCTATATTTGTTGACTCACTTTTCTATAATTATTTTAATAAAAAATTATGACAATGTTAAACCTTGTTTTTTTTCCTGCCTGCAATTTTAGTTATTGCATTCTACGAAAATTATATTGTCTCTGTACTGATTTCTAGGGTATCCCTGGGTGGCCTACACTTTCAACTTTCAAACAACAAACTTTAAAAAAAAAAAATGAATTATTGTCGGTACTTATTTAAAATAATTATTTTTATTGGTGCCCCATTGTACCTATTTAAAGCACGCCTGAGTGTGTTTAAATTGAACTTTCAAACACTTATTTCTTCGATTTAGGTTGGTAAGTTGGTATCCCTGAATTTAACAAATATTTTATGAAAAATAAAAATTAGGACCTGCGCGAGCGAAAAGTTTATAAATCACTGGAAAAACTGAATTTTATGCTAAATAAATAGGGTTACCAACCGTACTCTTTAAAGAGAACATGTACTCTTTTGAGTTAATAAGTAATCTTACTTTTTGGCTGAAGGGGACATTATTTTGTATCCACCATATTGCTAAATAATGGATATACGGTTTTTAACTTTCTGGAAACATTAAATCAAATACAAAACTTTCGAAAGCAAATATGAGTATCAAATTGTTGCAGCTACAAGTTATTTCCCTTGTAAAGCCACAAAAACCAAAACAAAAAAAATAAATATATTTGTATGATTATATAAATTATTTGTAAATTTAAAAACATATTTATCAAACAAAAAATAGAAATAAACTGTAGCTATTACCATAACTTTTTATAATAATAATAAATAAACGCCTGAAATTACTTTATTTTTTATAAAAGTTCGAAATACGTTTTGCTTAGTTGCTTACATTGATTGTGTCAGTGTGTGAGCATTGTGAGCACCTCCTGGCGGGTAGATGTGTTAACATAAACTTGGGCATCTGTCCGATAGATTGCGCCGCATGATAACCTCTTCTTCTACTTCTAAACATTGATCAAAAACCACAATGAAGGGGAGGCGCGCAGTGACTTTGTCTCACGCAGCTATTTCGTGAAAGACTGCAGCGGTGTGCGCCGTTATTTTTAAGAGTGCATTTATGGCCCTCAGTTTTCGTAACAAGAATTAAATTAATTTTATGCAACTAAATACATATACATTTTGTTATACAGGGTTATTCAGAACTTATCCATAATAAAATTTGGGGATGTTCAACATACACGTACAAATGTGATAGTGAAAAAAAAAATTATTGGCGGGGTCTTCAAACTATTTAAAAATTTTTCATTGCACGCCGCTCGATACTGGTCCACTGTAATGGAATGACCTTGGGACTGACAATGCAAACTGGCTAGCGCAAAAAAAACTTCGGAAGTTTTTTATTCGGTCGGTTTTAACCAGACGTCCCAGACAAAAACGTGTTTACTTTTTTTATCACAATCTTAGGAATGTGGTAGAAAAGTATCAAATGTGTTGAAGTACAGTTGCCCAGCTACGTAGTCCTTTATAATGGTATCACTTTAAACATTGTTTACGGGAAATCCTAAGCTTTTATTATAAATTTTTTTGGTGATATCGATTTCTTATTTAAGGATGCACATTTTGCACATATCCTCAAAGTTTTAGGGATAAGTTCTGAATAAGGCTGTATAAGAAAGTAACAGATGTCTCTGGCTGTATCAGAAGCAATAAAATATTCAGAATAGTAAACCAGATAAATATTGTCTGTGAAGCTTTTAAATTTTGTATAAAAAATAAGCGGTCGACTTTGTGGCCAAGTGGCCGTTTATTTTGCGGCTGATTTAAAAAAAAGGGTTTGCCAATTTATGGCAATGCTACAGTCTGGTAGTCTTCGGTAATTTCAGTTTCAGTTTTCAGTTTCAGTTTGTTGTTCTGCGACCGCGACTGTGTTCTTTTCTTATGATTTGTTTTTTGTTTGTGTATTCTTTATAACTTTTTCGTTGTGTGTGATAAATACTGATAATTATTATTGTGTTCTATAATAAACTAGACCATGTATTTGTGTTGTTTGTTAATTTTCCTACTGGTAAGTATTGAATGCTTTATTATACCTACACATGTAGAATACCGAATACCTTACGAGTTGCGTTTCGCCAGTTCGAACGTCCAACGTAATTGAGTTTAGAACTGACTAATGAATAACCAGGGCAGGACGCTGTTTTTTTTATTTAGAACTTTATTCATTCATGTTTATGATTATTTGGCTAATCAAATGATTCCGTCAAAGGACCATTAACTTCATAAATAGTATTATATCGGTAGATAGAAATATATGTTCTACGATTTATCACTTATCAGGAATAAATGAACTAAGTCTCTGTCTCTACAAACTTTTGTTATACAGGATATAAATTTTTTAAAACAGGGCCCCAAGAATGCAGATTGCACGACACTGGCTAGCCCTATTGAGCTAAATTTTTTTGTGGAAGTAAAGATTCACGGTAGTATTTACCAATTATAATTTGAAAACAATTGGTTTATTACTGTCAGAGATATAAATAAAAAAAATTTTTTTTTTTCAACTTCAACACCCTGTATCTCAGAAACGGTACGGATTTGAAAATAAGTTTATATAACAAAGTCCCATTATTTTTACCGGTTCTACATGTTCCCGAATTTTTTCAGCTTAAAAATGGGACACCCTGTATAAACACGATAGGTATATTTTATTTCATGACAAAATATTACAACAAAAGTTTGTAGAGACAGCGACTTAGTTCATTATTTATTCCTGATAAGTGATAAATCGTAAAACATATATATTTCTATCTACTGATATAATACTATTTATGAAGTTAATGGTCCTTTGACGGAATCATTTGATTAGCCAAATAATCATAAACATGAATGCATAAAGTTTTAAATAAAAAAAAACAGCGTCCTGCCCTGGTTATTCATTAGTCAGTTCTAAACTCAATTACGTTGGACGTTCGAACTGGCGAAACGGCGAAGGCGAAACGCAACTCGTAAGGTATTCGGTATTCTACATGTGTAGGTATAATAAAGCATTCAAGACTTACCAGTAGGAAAATTGACAAACAACACAAATAAATGGTCTAGTTTATTATAGAACACAATAATAATTATCAGTATTTATCACACATCACACACAACAAAAAAGTTATAAAGAACACACAAACAAAAAACAAATCACAAGAAAAGAATACAGTCGCAGTCACAGAACAACAAACTGAAACTCAAATTACCGAAAACTACCGCACTGTAGCATTGTCATAAATCGGCAAACCCTTTTTTTTTTAAATCAGCCGCAAAAAAAGCGGCCACTTGGCCACAAAGTCGACCGCTTACTTTTTATACAAAATTTAGAAGCTTCACAGACAATATTTATCTGGTTTACTATTCAGAATATTTTATTGCTTCTGATACAGCCAGAGACATCTGTTACTTTCTTATATAACAAAATGTATATTTAGTTCCATAAAATTAATTTAGTTCTTGTTACGAAAACTGAGGGCCATAAATGCCCTCTGAAGTACCCAAATGTACTCTTTTCTGGGCAAAGGTAACATCTTTATAGTAAACTACAAAAAAAATGTCACTATTATCCAGACAAAATATTTATTGTTTCCTGTATTATCTACTTTATACTTTTACTTTCGGTCACTTCACTATCTCACTCATAGGTAGTGCTATATATCCGCCCATGTTTTGGGTAGTTTACAGTTTATATTCGGTAAACTGTAATGCTCGTATATTCATCTACTAAAATCAATAAATATCTTGCCGAAAGTCGATATTTTTGTATAAACGGATCTTACATTAAAATACCGAAGTGCCAGGAAAATTCGTGACCTTGAAAATTTTACAAAATTTTCGCCTGTGGCGCTATTTTTCCCTACGGCGCCGCAGGCACCAGAAGTCTCGGCACTAATTGTGAGTAATCCGGCATTCTGGATCTGGCAGAGAATTTGTACTCTTTTTTGAATGGCATGAGTTGGTAACCCTATAAATAAACCAAATGTCCTTTTTAATTATGAAATACCCAACATTTTGGACTAAAATAAGTGTGGTAAACTGATGGCTGATGGTGATACCATATTAGTGGTTGTTTTTTGTTAAATAATGTGAAATACCTGAAACATGCGTTTTACAACAGAAATAAAAACTATACAGATTATCACATATTCGCACCGAACCGTTTCAACTGAAAATATTTAAATTAGACAAAAATAAAATTTGCATGTGATATGATGCAATAATAAAATAAACAACCGGCTACGCCTCACAACACGACTGTTAATATGATAATTATATTTGCAGTATAATTATTATATTTATTTTTATAATTATTATTTGAACATAATTATTATGCTCAAATTTCCTTACAGGTCAGATAAGTTATTGATCTAATAATTAGAAAAATAAAAAATAATAGTATATTGAAAATGAAGCTACGTCTATGAAAAGTTAGGTTATGTGATCTAATTGGAAAAGTTAAAATGAACGCTATCGCCACAGTATAAGCTAAAGAAAAGCATTATACTGTGCTATCGCCGTCTAAACTCTAAACGACGTCAATCTAGGCGACGGTGGTGTAGACTGTAGATTGAGCTTTACCTTAATGACGAGAAGATAGAGATACCTGAAAAGGATACCAATCGCTAAAATCTTTACGTACCAACATCCTATAATGAATATAACTAATTACATTACATTGAATCTAACCTAACCTATTTTATATTTATCTAGTATTTAATTCTGAGGATTATTATAGAATGGCATTAATTTGTTATTGATCTGAGTTTTTGTGAAATGATAGTATTTTCCAGTCTACATAATTGAAGAAATATTGTTAAGAGCGCAGTGACATTGCTGTCAATGTTTTGTTTTTTTTTTGATCTCTGAAAAATGTAAATAAATAGGTACATCAATTTGCATTTATTCTAAAATTACGAAATTCAACATGATAATTTCACGACTACGGTCTCCAAAATTAACGGTACGGAACTTGAGCAACCTGCGAACGTACTACAATGTGAAAAGAAAACCTGTCAAAGAAGAGAACTATCTTCCGAAGCACATCCATCAGAAAATTAGAGTGAAAGGACCATTGACAGTAGCTGACTACATGAAGGAAGTGTTAACAAATCCCATTGCTGGATATTACATGCACAAAGACATGTTTGGAGACGCCGGAGACTTTGTTACGTCCCCAGAAATAACTCAAATGTTTGGAGAAATAATTGCTGTGTGGTTTCTCAATGAGTGGCAGAAGATGGGATCTCCGAGGCCAGTTCAAATTGTGGAGTTAGGGCCAGGTGTGATATGCCATCATCTTTTTACACACTTTTAATTGGCAGTATTTTTCCAGGTAGAGGGACCTTATCCAATGATATTTTGAGAGTTTTTAGCCATTTTAGAGCTTTGCATAAGGCTAGCCTTCATTTAGTTGAGGTCAGCCCTACTTTGAGTGATATACAAGCCAAGCAGTTATGTCCAGAGACAACTCCTAGCTCTGAAAATTCTGCTATATACAGGAGAGGTACATAGTATTAAAAAATATACTCACTTTAAGTAAGTAGGTAGATATATTAATATAGGAACCAGTGTGAAATTGTTGATGTATGTTTTCTTATTCACGATTCACCTACTTAACTCAAAGAATTGGAGATTCTTAAATTTTTATGATTGTATATGTCAACCGTCAACATCAAATTAATGACTCAAAAATAAACAATTGTCTTCCCCTTTTGGTCGTGTGACTGATTTCCGTAAGTTTCCAGTTTTTATTCTTGGACTTATTGTATTTAAGTGATTTTGATTTGTTTCTATTGAGTTGCGTATTTCAATTATTATGCCAAGTTTTCCTCACCTCTATAATTCTAGGAATGAGCCATCACGGCATCCCCGTCTTTTGGCACAAACAGTTGGAGGACGTTCCTCATTCTTTCAGCCTGATTGTGGCACACGAGTTTTTTGATGCTCTCCCCATACACAAATTTCACAAGACCTTCAATGGATACAAGGAAGTACTAGTAGATATTGATCATTCCGACAGTGACAGTAAAGAACCGAAATTTAGGTAGGTACCCATTATCTACCTCGTCTAAATTTCATATAAAAACCGAAATATTGAAAGAATGTATTCGCATTTATATTATATTTAAATATTGTCCGTTTAGTTTAAAATGCAGATTTGGAATTTAATTAAATACCAAATCTTGAGTTTTCCTGAAGTATGTGGTTATCCTCTACCACTTTCAGATACACTCTAGCCCGTAACGAGACGCCCATGAGCAAGGTACTCCTCAAGCCCAACGAGACACGAGAGCACATTGAAGTGTCGCCCGATGGCCTCGCCATCTGCCGGTCAATCTGCGATAGAGTCAAATCGTCGGGCGGCATCGCTCTTATCTGTGATTACGGGCATGATGGCACAGGTACTGATACCTTCAGAGCATTCAAGAAGCACCAGCAAGTGGACCCGTTGGTGATGCCAGGGACGGCGGATCTAACGGCTGATGTGGACTTCAGATTGATAAGGGAGGTAAGTGTGAGTGTATTTAGGAATTTGAGAGATGGTGTAATGTATTGGGTGGGCCCAAGGGTTTTTAGAGTAGGTTGAGTTGATGTTTTATGAAATACCGGGATATCAAAAATTATCTTGGTCAAGGGTGGTTGTGGAATGTAAAACGTGTGTCTTACTTTAAATTGGAAATAATTATGTCACTGTCACACTGGCATCCATAACCTACAAATTTCATACCTATTTATTTTAGTTTTAAAACAATAATGAACTACAAATTATGAAATAACGGTTTTAGTAACAAGAAAAACTAATTGTTGGAAATGTTCCCCGTTTTGTTCGATGCACAAGTTGACACACCTCCTCATGCTGTGAAAAGCGTTTTGCAGCATTTCTGGCGTTATAGTTGCACATTGCTGAACAATTCTTTGTTCAGTTCTTGAAAATTATTTACCGGAGTTGCAAAAATCTTGTTTTTTAAGTAAGGAAATATAAAATAGTCCATAATTGTCAAACAAGGTGATCTCGGAGGAAACTCAACTTCTGTATGCAAACTTATCAGCCGGTTATTAAAAAACTCGCGGAGGAAAGCAATATTTTCTCGTGTAGTATGTGCTGTTGCACCGTCATGCTGGAAATAACCGTACCGAAGTTAATCATCGTTTAACTGTTGCACAAATTCAGCCAAAAAGTTGTGTCTGTACCTTTCTGCGTTGACGGTGAAATCGAAAAAAATTGGCCCAATTATTCTTCTGCGAGAAACTGCCATCCAACCACCAATTTTTTGAGCATGTAGTGGAGATTCAGTAAAAACATGAGGGTTATCATTGCTCCACATTCGCATATTTTGAGAATTGATGTATCCCGAAAGGTGGAACCACACTTCGTCAGAAAAAAAAGTTAAGTCCAGAAGATCGTCATTCATTAAATTATTGACAAACCAATGGCAGTAAGCAAGGCGTCTGGGGTGGTCTGCGGGCAGAAGAGCTTGACGTGCTTGCATCTTATATGGATGCATGTTCAAGTCTTTCTTTAAAATCTTATGACATGTTCCATAAGAAAGTCCAATTTCCTGAGAAAGACGTTTCAAAGGTTTTGCAGGCTCCTCTTGCATACGTTGACGAACGTCATTGACAACTTCTTCTGTACGAACTCTTGGTCTACCAGCATCTTTTTTATGAGTCACACAACCAGTTTCGCGAAACACTTCAACACAATTTGTCAGGCACGCATAAAAATTGTCCGGTAATATTGCCACGTTTGGGAAGTGCTCTCGAAAATTGTAACGTTGACTGTATTGCCAATTTCCATTAACTAGCGCACCCGTTCGAAAATAGGCTTCAATCATGAAAATTTTGTGCTGTGTGGTAAGAGGCATGATTCAAGAACTGGATTAGAAAATTTCAGCACAATGACTTGACAGATTCTGATACAACAAAACATATTCAAAAATTTAAAGTAAGACACACGTTTTACATTCCACAACCACCCTAGACCAAGATAATTTTTGATATCCCGTTATATGGAATGATGAAAAATGATGGAGAAACATAGATTTTACAATAGTGAATATGCGGAGTGCTGCATCCTGTATAAAAATCATGTTTTCAATTCCTTCGTGCTCCTTTGGTAATAGTTACAGATACGGCCTCTCAACTCTGTATCTCTTCAAAAAAGTATGGTCCAATGATAAAATTAGATGTGAAACCGCACCAAACGGTGACTTTCTTGCATGAACACCCTCCTGAACGATTTCATGTGGATTATCTGTAGGTCCTATTCGACAGTTTTGAGTATTGACTCCACCATTTAGAGAGAAATGGGCCTCATCTGTCGATAAAATACGGGATAACCATTCGGGTTCAATTTCCATCTGAGCCAATAGGTGTAAAGAAAAATCATACCTGATAGGAAAATCTGCATCATTTAATTTAAACAGCAGTTTAAGTTTATAGGGATACATTTTTAGGATTTTCCGTAAAATTTTCCAAACCGTGTCGTATGGCATTTGCAATCGTTTTGATATCGAATTCCCACTATTGATTGCTAACGGATTAGTGTTGGCTACATGATACAATAAAGGATATATCATGTGTTGGCTATGTTTTGATTTTTCCGAAGAACTTCTGCAACTTGGACATCACTAATCCTTGGTCTTCCTGGTCTCAGTAGGTCAGTTACAGACCCTGATCTTTCAAATTTGCTAATCAAATTACGGTACGCTTTCATTTGACAGGGCTCTGCTCTCAAACTGATTTTCGTACGAAATCTGTAATCCAGCAGTGTAATTTCTGCCGCATTCGTAATAACATTGTAATTCTTGTTTGTAGATCCATGCTATTAAAGTTTAAATCGTTTCAATTTACGTTTACTTGAGTTTTATTTTGAGAACAATGGGGTATTTTCCTTCAATCGAAATGAAAGTGGAAACCTGTATTTTTATAAAATATATTTTTTTAAATATTTATTAGGATAAAAAATTATTAAGATTGAATCGGTAGAAAATTTTTAATTCAATTTTAAAATTTTATTCTATATTCGTGACGTCACTAAGCGAAAACTAGGGAATATGTATCTATAAAGAGGCCACACTGATAATATGTGGCTAGTTTCAGTTTGTAACGACGAGAAACGACAGCCGACATTTCGATAATTGACATTTGAAATTTCCTGTTTGTGTTTGACTTGACAACTTGACGTGTTGTATTGTTGTTTTCTTGTAAAGTAAACTTTTATTAAACATGGAGCAAGGTTTTGTAGAGACTAAGTTCGACAATTTACTGGTTATAGACCCTTTTAAGATAAAGATCCTATAGATCCTTTCACAAATAAAAGGGATGAAAAATGTAAGGTTAGTATTTAACTTAACAGTATTACTGCAAAGTCGATTAAATATATTCAAAAATTACCTTTACAAATTACGATGTTTTTCTATTACTAATAAATACGCTTGTAATCAGTCACAGGCAGAGGCAACAATTCACAGGTAAAAATATAAACTAAAAACACCCATGTTTACCATGATGTTTACCCTAACCAAACAATTCAAACATAAACAAAAGTAAAGTTGTCATGCAGTGACACCAACTACACAAATGAAAATATCCTAGAAATCACTAAAAAGTGGCGCAAATTTTGAATTTTCGCTTAGTGACGTCACATAGATATCGCGCACAATAAAAAATAATTTATGGACTTAAATGAACCCAATATTAAAATTCCAGAAATACGTATCTCTTCCTTTTCCAACTACTTTCCATTGCCGATGTAAAAAAAAAATAGGAAAACACCCCATTCTCTAAATCGCAATGATTACGTTTGACACTTGTACCAGTAGTTGACACGACAACTCTTTTATTTTCCATAGATACAGTAAAATTCAATTGTTGAAGCAACTAGATTCCATTTACTTTTTGCTACTAGCTTGATTTCTTAAAATTATGTAAGACTTTAAAGACCCTTACTTTATGATGATCCCATACTTCAGATTTTAAAATGTTTTTTTTTTCAAAATTATTCGGCAAACTACAACTGATAGTAATCGTAATCTTAAGGTTGCCAACGAAGTGGGAGGTGTGATAACATTGGGCCCCACCACTCAGAAAAATTTCCTTTTGAAGACCGGACTGGAGTACCGATTTAAAAGTTTGGCGAAGAACCTGCAGGACAAGAATCAGCTGGAAAATCTGACGGAGTGCTATAATTTCCTGATAGACGAGGATAAGATGGGTGAGAGGTTTAAGTTTTGCGCCCTTTTCCCTGAAACGGCCAGAAAGATTCTGAATAAACTGTCTGTGGTTGGTTTTTCTTGGGGTAATTGCTAGAATGGAATAGCGATAACCTACGTGATATTGTTAACTGGTTTGTTTGTTAATTGTACATGTTATATAAAAAGCTGTGATGCGTTATTTCGAAAATAAAAATAATTTATTAACAAAGTAAGTAATGATTATTTTTTACAGAAGGTTCAAGCAAATAAACTCTCAATAGGGAATATTTTGGGGGTGGAGTTTTGACGAAATATTCCTTCAGGGAATGTTAACATTTTCAAAACTGGAATACCCTCAAACATTGTAAAATAATACAGCCTGTCCCTAAGCAATCCCCCCACCTTAATTTTTTAATAAGTTGAGATATTGACCTGAAACAAAATGTAAATACTACTTTCTACCGCAAACGGAATTTTGAACAAATCGAATAGATTCTATTGGCGCCGGCATATTTTTTTTAAATAGCGTAGTAGGCCATGTCGTATATTGTTTCAAAGGTATTTCAATCCTCTTCACACCAGTTGTTGAAAGAATAAAATCGAGTCATCCGTTTTCGAGTTACAAGCGTTTGTTTCTGTGTCTCATTAGAGTAAAAGGACCTTCGTTCACTCTAGATATTTTAATGTTTTAGCTGAAGAATCTTAATACAGTGAGGACATAAAGTCCGTTCGTCCCCCTCTAACTTTTGAACCACTGGGTAGATTGTGATGAAATTTAGAACGATAATATATGACTAAATTCTGCATTTTTTGACATATCAATGACAGCTCTGAATGTCAAAGTGACAGCTGTGCGCGCAATAGGAACATTTTTTTAAATGGAAATGGGGGTCGAGTGGGGACTCATTTTGAAGCTATTTTTATGCTCAAAACATCCCCCAATTTTGAGAACATTTGGTTCAGTAATTTCCAAATAAAAACCAATAATATCAGTTTATAACATAATCTTTTCACCACATATAATCTTTATAATAAAACTTACCCATGGAACATTTATTTGTCAGAAGGTTCATGGAGGTCATTTTCAACATCTTTTGAAGTAACACGTGTTTTCTAAATTTGTTTCTGCCTCTACGTTTAATTTAAATTATTTCATAATTTTTTAATTTAGGTTAGGGACGGTTTATTGTTATTTGTTTACTTTTAATTTTTGTTTTGCTTTGAATAATTTACAATGATTTGTAATATGTATACAAAAAAATGATATAACAAATCGATATTATTGGTTTTTATTTGGAAATTACTGAACCAAATGTTCTCAAATTTGGGGGATGTTTTGAGCATAAAAATAGCTTCAAAATGAGTTCCCACTCGACCCCCATTTCCATTTAAAAAAATGTTCCTATTGTGTGCCCAGCTGTCACTTTGACATTCAGAGCTGTCATTGATGTGTCAAAAAATGCGGAATTTAGTCGGAATTAGAGGGTGGGGGACGGACTTTATGTCCTCACTGTATAATGTAATCTAAGAAGTTTACATTCTCAAAAAAATTGTATCTATAGTTGTTAAATCGGAGGAATGTGTTGGCTTTCAATTAACTTCTAACAGCAAAAGCATGTTTTTCAATAGTACGCATTTTGAATCGAAAACCACAAAAAATAAATAAATAAACAAATAAATACAATAATCAATAAATGGTAACAAATTAATGATAGAAAGATAACTAAGCAAACGATAATAAACGATAAATAACCTCAAAATTATAGTTAGTAAAATAAATTAATTGTGAAACTAGCGACTTCTCGATGACATTTTGTAAATAAATCTACTTATGTTTAGAGTAGGAACAACTCGATTTTTATTTATAAAATAAGACAATGTAGAGAATTGATTCACCTACCTTTCAAGTATTAAAATGATTGAAAGCCAACACAATCCCCTGATTTAACACCTATAGATACATTTTTTTTTTTGAGGATTCAGACCTCTTAAATTACATTACATTAACATTCTTCCGTTAAAATATTTAAAGATTTAGAGTGAACTTCTAGAGGTCTTAGTCTAGAGGTCTTTTCACTCGCCGAATGAAACACAAAACCGCTTATAACTTGAAAATAGATAACTCGATTTTAATTTTTCAACTGGTGTGAACAGAATTGTGATCCCTTTCAGACGATGTGCGACACAGCCTACTATGCTATTTAAAAAAAGTGTGCCGACGGCGATTCTGGCGCCACCTATCAGTTGTCAAAATTCTGTTTGTGGGTAGAAAGTAGTATTTTTATACCATCCATACAACATTTTGTTCGAGGTCGATATCTCAACTCGGTCAACAGTTAAGATGGGAGAGATTACTTTAGGGACGGACTGTATAATAAATAAAATAAATATCCAATGTTATTAAATGAATTATTGGAAATATCAAGCAAACTTAGTTAAAGAAGTAGGAAATAGACGACGTGTAGTGAACAAGAAGTTTTTCTTAACAGTAACCCGTACGTTGAGCAAACGTCAAATACTTCATTTTCGTATCTTACGGAAGTTATTCTTAAAGGTTTATTACAAAATCAAGCTTCTTCTTGTGCCTGTGAACGTACACGTCATACCACAAATTCTGTTCCCTTTTTATCTATAGATGTGGGGGAAATTACAGACTGTGGTAAAAAATCTGATGAGACCCATTTGTACAGGGTGATTCACTTTCGAGTGTGTAACATGGGTATCTCGCTTATTATAGAAGGTAGACTGTAGGTTTAAATTTGGCAAAGTTGCGGAATTTTGTGCTCAATAAGTTGGCGCAAAGAAAACTCCCATATCTGCTTTTGTTTTAGAGTAAGAGGCAAAAACAAATTTTTTCTTGTTTTCGTTTTCTGGCCATAACTTATTTTTTGGCCATATTTTTGAAAATATTGACTTATTGTTTTGACATTATTAGGACACTTTCTTGAGACAAATACGATGCCGCAAACCGTTTTTTTAAAAAATGTCACTTCTATTGTAAATCGTCGTCAACTTTATTTTTTCTTATGGGCGCCATATTAATTTTTCTCATATTTGAATAAACCGATTATTTCTGAATACAACAATATAATATTTGTTAATATTTGTCTAAAAAATAAGGGCATTATGAAGGAAAATAGGTATTTTTTTGAAAATGTCTATAGTTAGCCATGGCATGATAGTCAATTCTTGACAAACCACAAATGTCACTTATAATTTTTATAAACTGCATCTGTGGAGTACTTTTTACATTGACTAACGATGTATTCAACCGAAGAGAAACAAGATTATAGATATTTATTACAGATGTAATAAAAATTTAAACAGAACAGTTGAAGAATATTTAAACACATATCCTGAAAGACAACAACCATGAAGGACATATATTACTAAACTGCACTGTAATATAGGAAATTATGGCAGTTACCTAATATATGTCTTGCATGGTTATATTACTAAACTGCACTGTAATCTAAGAAATTATAGCAGTTAATATATGTCTTGCATGGTTGTCGTCTTTCAGGATATGTGTTTCATATATATAGGATATATAGGATAGGATATATTATTCAACTGTTCTGTTTAAATTTTTGTTACATCTGTAATAAATATCTATAATATATTGTATTTCTTCGGTTCAATACATCGTTTGTCAATGTAAAAAGTACTCCACAGATGCAGTTTATAAAAATTATAAGTGACATTTGTGGTTTGTCAAGAATTGACTATCATGGCCACGGCTAACTAGATATTTTCAAAAAAATACCTATTTTCCTTCATAATGCCCTTATTTTTTAGGCAAATATTAACAAATATTATATTGTTGTATTCAGAAAAAATCGGTTTATTCAAATATGAGAAAAATTAATATGGCGCCCATAAGAAAAAATAAAGTTGACAATGATTTACAATAGAAGTGACATTTTAAAAAAAAACGGTTTGCGGCATCGTATTTGTCTCAAGAAAGTGTCCTAATAATGTCAAAACGATAAGTCAATATTTTCAAAAATATGGAAGTTATGGCCAGAAAACGAAAACAAGAAAAAATTTGTTTTTGCCTCTTACTCTAAAACAAAAGCAGATATGGGAGTTTTCTTTGCGCCAACTTATTGAGCACAAAATTCCGCAACTTTGCCAAATTTAAACCTACAGTCTACCTTTTATAATAAGCGAGATACCCATGTTACACACTCGAAAGTGAATCACTCTGTACAGGGTATTCGCGTATATTTTGACCTCTACCTACAGGGGTTATTAAGAAAGTTAGGAAAAAAGTTTAAATACAAAAGTTGTTTGGTTTTTCACGTATTATCTTTTGGCTAGGTCGAAAAAAAAAATTGCATGTCGTAAATTTGAGGAAACCAATTGGACATAATATTTTTAAATAGGACACCCTGTATAATTTCACACGCTTGGGGAAAAATTTTTTTCCTGATTTCAAAAATATATATTGTTGACATTTGCACTGACAGTTTTCGAAATATTCGACAGCGAGTACCATAAAAAAATACAAAAAAAGAACTAAAAATATTTAACAGTAGAAACCAACAGTAATAAAAAATATTTTACGATTTTCGATGTAACCTACTTAGTTAATTAAACATTTTCTAATATTTTCATTTTTTAATATTTTTTTTATGATTTATTGCATTCATTAAATATTAAAGATTTCGAAAACTGTCAGTGCAAATGTCAACAAAATATATATTTTTGAAATCAGGAAAAAAATGTTTACCCAAGCGTGTAAAATTATACAGGGTGTCCCATTTAAAAATATTATGTTCAACTGGTTTTGTCAAATTTACGACATGCAATTTTTTTTGCGACCTAGCTAAAAGATAATACGTGAATAACCAAACAACTTTTGTATTTAAACTTTTTTTCTAACTTTCTTAATAACCCCTGTAGGTAAGGGTCAAAATAGACGCGAATACCCTGTACATATTGCTCGTAAGGCTGTTTTCTAACGGTAGATTTGTTACTGTCATTTGAATCCACTGGGGCTTTCACAAGAAAAAAAAATGCCACATTTTCTTCTAGTTATTTTATTGATTATAAAATAAATTTCATATTATACAATTGTGCGTAACCTTACTTATTTATTTACTTTTACATTACAAGAAAATAATTTGATGTTTTTACAAAATTTTATACTAGGATTCCAATCTCATTCAGTTTCATTTGGTTCAGCTCTTATTTTTGAAGTCTGTATACAAAAAAGTACCAAGTTTCATAAAGCAAACGTAGGGCGACTAAAATACGTATCAGGCTGACCAATTTTTCATAATTCTTTTGATTATCTGTATTGCATTGATTGCCAGCAGAAATAAGTCACCTAAAACGTTTTTATCACCATGTTTAAGAGGTTTTCGTCCGTTCTGCTTAAAAAAGCCTAAATCAAAATCAGTAACATATACCTAACCATTCTTCTAATGATTATTTTAAAACAAACTATATATTTAGGGCTCCTTGTGGTCATTCGTGAATTAGTCCAATTAAAAGGATAATTCTAAATATTAAAGTGATGTAAATAGATTTACAAACTACAATGAAAACCGGTCCACGATTTTCCTACCCATCTAATTTTGTGTCCACATTGACAGATTTGACATTTGAAAATTGAATTTGTAGTTTCCAATGGCAGAACATGTTGGCACTACTTATCCGGTCTCTAAAGCTACGAGATAAACAATTACAGACTCCTGTATGCAAATTGCTCGATTCAATTGTCAACAGACAAGTAATCAAAGCCAACTGGACTGCCAGCTAGCAGCTTATGCTATAAGTATTTCCTGTATCTATTCATAGATTCTAAGCTTTTAAAATTCAACTTTTGATTCTTATTTGTTTTAAAATATTGTATAATTAAATTTATATCTCAAATAATACAGACAATGCCAGCATTAGAGACATGAGAGTCGGTGGCTCAGAGTTTAGTGTATTGATTAGATTTAGTGTATGTTTTATCCCTGAATCCAAATTCCCATTCTGCCGGAGAATTTTTAATTAAATTGTTTACTCAGGATGGAAAGAAAGTCGGCAAATGTGAGAAATTAACACTGGTTGATGTTTGACGGTCCTTCTAACAGATGAGGTTTTCCAGGTTTCCTTCATTCCAGCACTGAATGGTTGTTAGGAAGTACCAACGTAAGTCGTTTCTGAGGCACAAATGCGGCCTGCGAAATAATAATATGCCGCCCCTCTCCCACACAAGTCTCAGACTTTTGGCCTAACCGTTGTGATTAGAATGTGAGGTAGAGATATTATTATTGCCTTATACCCAAAACACCTGGTATTTTTACAACCAGAACGAAATTGTATAAACAAGGAGACAATATTTTTCATAATTTTACACAATGATAAAAATATAATTCGTATGGGCATAATTGCTACAAAATATTTAAACATTTTGGATGACTTATTTTTCTTGGCAATCTAAATAAATAGTTCTTTTTCTCTTAAATAAAAAATGTAGATAGGTAATTATTGCACATCTGATCTTTTAGCTCAAGTATATATCTTTATACTTGTGCTTTTAGTAAGAGTATTATCAAATACGAGTATATTTAACATTCTGTTGAAATCACAATTGCATCATTTCAACGTTACTAACTTCCGTGAAACTAATTGTTTCACTCCGATGGTTCTTCGTGATCGTGAACATTATTTCTAACCAAATTATTTGTCGTTACCACCATCTTGCTGACAGTAAACAGTTCGATGGGCACCTCCTTTACATAATCCTCAAAACTATTCTGGTGTGCATTGTTAGTGGTCTGTTTGAAAGACGAGTCCCTGCTCAGAATATTGTTACTGTTACTTTCGTCTGTCAGCCGAGAGTTCCCAGAATCTAAAATTAATTAAACAATTAGATATATTAAACATATATTGGTTAAATTTTAACCAGTGGTCATATTAGTAATATTATTAATATTGTCAATAAATTTCATTTGCATGTGCAATGATTTGTAATCAACGCATAGAGGTGTGTAAACAGTCACAAGCAGGAAAAGTAACATTCGACAAAATTATTTTAGTGCAGTCGCAAAGACGTTAAATAATTCGATAACCAGGTTAAGTCGCAGGATTTCAACATCGTAATGTTGAATTTTGCAAGTTTTTTTTAAATTTTTTAATTCCAATTATTTATTAGTATTATTAGTGTTATTCTTTCTGCAGGTAAAGTTTGGAATTAATTCGTTCCTTTTGGCAGTCTGTAAAATTCATCATTTTAGCTTACAAAAGTAAATATCTTCTACAATATTAATTTGTTCCAACAATTATGACAGCAATATATTTTTTAACGCCACCGTTACAACCTTTTCGAAGGGCGGGCAGGACACCAAACAGTAGCGGAGGACCCCATTGATAAAATTGTTTACTAAAAAATGAATTCTACTTTCAGCACTTAAAAAATAATGATGTGTTACCATCAAGAATAGAGTACCCTTACAATTCATCAAAATATTATTAAGAAAAATCGTTTAGTATAATTACGTCATCATTCCAGATACAAAATTTCATCTTTCTGTCTCTAAATTTATTATTTCATATAGAAGGGATTATCTCAAATTTCTTTAATATGTATTTTCTTAAAAATAATATTGTTCTAGATGCTTTTTGGACACCCGGTAGGGCTAGAAATGATAACGAATTTCTAGTATTTAAAATAAAATGGAAATAATATATTATTTTGTGAAAAAATCCACCATCATACTTTGTTTTACATGTTTTTGTTGACGGTAAATTTAGTCATTACTTCTTTCTATGTTGCCAAAGGGTACTTTGGCGGGTATTCTTTTCGCAGGGTGATATAAAAAACTTCCTACCACTATTGAAGATTAGAATAGTGAATATATTTGGAACAATTACACCACAAGTGATGCTTTTTCGAAGCAAAGACACAGACATACGTTGACGAGATGGTCAATTTCGAGCATGTTTTGTAAAATTTAAGTTAAATTTTGTTCCGTGTTAATTTGTTTAAAATTTCTTTAATATTAATCGTTATGCTTCATTCCGTTATTGATTACGCTTTATTTATTTCCCTAAATTATACTTTTGTATGTATACGTAATTTTCCTTATATTTTTTTTATTTTACTTTAAATTTAACATACAATTAAAATAAATTCTGTCATTGGAAGCAAAACTAATACCCCAACCACTGACAATGAAATATACAAGGTGTGGCCTTTGTAATTCTATACACTTTTTGTATTAAACTTTTTTCCCCAAATAACTACAAAATACAATTTTAAATGACCGAGTTATGGCACGTAATGACTCAAGCTCGGTAAATAAATTAAATCAATTTGGATTTCAGAAGGTACGCTTAAGCTATTTAGTTTACTCTAAACAAACAAAATTCGATTTTCTTATAATGTACGTACTCATGGAGCTTCGCCGCAGGATTTTCTCAAAGTTAGGGACTTCCAACCCTCCTGGATTTTTTGCTAACGACCAGTTCAAGACATTCTGTAATGCAACATCTCTAGCAATAGCGTTATTTTTCTGTTCCTCATTCGTGTGATCGTCCTGTGCATTGTTCCTTGAAAAGGTCCGTTGATTGTACATCCCTTTAAAAAATATATATGTAACTATATAGAATACTATATTTTCCTACGAGTATATCAGTTAAGGCAATTTGTCGATTGTAAGCCACATTTTATATACACTCACATGCAAGAAAAACGCAACAAGTTAATATTTGGTAAAGTTTGAGGTACAATTTATGTAGGTGGCATAAACCGAGGTTTGGTGGCAAAATTCCATTCATTCGGACTAATTTGTGGCAAAGCCACAACTTTTTCTTATTTTTTTATGTAAGTTGCAATAATTGCTTATTAAAACTAAACTATCTTGCCTTTTTATTGCTAGACTCGTAAACTAAACTGTCAAACTGACATTAGGGCAACAACGGGAAAAGCCTCCTCGTCAAAAAATAACATTTCTTAAGATAAACTGTTGATGACAAGTTCATTTTGCTCTTAAAAATGAACCAATGCACCTAAAGACATGAACTAAAAAACAAATGTAGGAAAGGAATGGTTCTTTACAAAAATTGGTATTTTGAAAGAAATTGGTTACGAAATTATTCCACAGGGGTGTTTTAAAATTCGGGTTATACGCGATTCATTTTAAGATCGAAGCGCCCAAATGGCAGTAACCTATACTAACCTACGGTCCCTGACACTGCCATTTGAAATTATATTCATCAAAGATTTGTTGTCGAGAACTTAAACCAGGTAAAAAGCTTGTAAAACTATTTTGAAAGGGGTAAGTAGTGATATAAAATTAAAATAGATTTCAATATTTTTCGAGCGTTCAATCTGAAAATGAAACTTAACCTCAAAATATGTCAAATACTTTATTGGACATACGCCATACATACCTTTATGGAAATAGTCATTCTTAGAGAAAAGTAAAGAGCACACACTCTACTTTGCGTTCTTTGGCTTCTTTATCCATACTTGTCTCCTGTAACTCTTTAATGCCCAACTTATAGTTTGCACGATAGCTCCAGATTTTCCCGCTTTTGGAAACGTATGAAACTGATCTCGGAGTTTTTCTTTGTACAAGAAGAACAATGACCTCACAACAATAATGATTCATATCTAATCAAAGCAATTAACTAATACGTATAACAACGGATATTTCAAAATTCACAATAGACATACATACGCAAAACTGAACCAAATTCGCACGCGTTAGTTGTGCGTACCGCCAGTAGGTAGCGTATTGCTTAGCAAGAATTGCGTATACAACTTTTAGGGTTATATAAACGTCAGCATTTTACAAAAGACTGGATATGCAAGTTGAAATTAGTCATTTTATATAAAATTTGCTAAAAAAATATGAAAATTGAACTAAAAATAAAAGAGTTATGAGACCACAAATTTTACCAAATATTAACCTGTTCGTTTTTTGCATGTGAGTGTATTTAAACAAAACACCATCCTTACAATGGAACACTTACCCTCATGATTTCTACATTAAACGTAATTGCTTCCTAAATCACTATAACCTAGGTTCATATCATAAAAAAACATAAGTAGAAAAAATTTTCAAATAGTCATTATCCCGAATCCGCTAGGGTTTACCTTCGAAAATTTCCTCAGTTCTCCTGGTCAACGGAATGATAACGGTCTGCTCTCGAAGTCCGGTCGAAGGCTCATAGACGTGGTGGCCGAACTGCTCGATGGTACTTGTACCGACATTGCCCGTTACCTCCATAATGCCTATCTGCGTGGTCCTTACATGGTAGGGAAAATTCTTGTTGGCTACTGATGGCATTGTTAGTATCTATATAAAAATCACTGTATTAAAATGAAGCGAGAACAACAAGTTGACAAGCGCTTCTTAATTTTGGTATTATTGTCATTGAGTCAGTAATACTTAGACTGTGTTCGTGTATTGCAATTTTGAAGGGGAATACACTTTATAAGATGTACTTTATAAGATGTAGCGTAAATACTGACAAATAGCATGGACATAAATGTCAAGTAATTAATACTATACAGAGTGCCCATTATCTATCTCCTTACATGGCTAACTTTGTTAATAGTGGAGCTGGAGAATTGGTTAAATTAGCAAAATTGGGCAGAATTACAAGAGGAATCCAGTGCCTCCTTCAGATTTAATTTTAATTTTCAACTTTTCGAGATATTTTTCGCCAAAATTTTTAAACTCTAATATCTCGAAAACTATAAAAGATACAAATAATATAAAAATACTGTGATAGTGTTTTTTACGTGGAATTAAGCGGTGATATTGAAAATTTCACAGGCATCTTAGTTTTTGAGAAAAAAAATAAAGTTATGTTTTTTTAAATGACAACCATAGTTCGCTGTGGTTTCAGAAAATATATTTTCAGATTAAATATAATATTTAATATACCTTTCTCTTTTCTTTTTTATATTTTGAACAAAAAATAGTTTACTGTAATGAACAAATAATTTATTAACATAGTAGGTAAGCTATGAAAACAAACGTAGATCAGTAAACAACAATAAAATACAAATGTCAGATCACACTAAAGTCACATTATACACTTCAAAATTAAACATTCATGTTAAAATCGTTATTGTGAAATGTACAGAGACTAAGAAAAAGAAAACGATTTATTAAATATATTTTTGAAATCAGAAAAAAATAAGCTTTTTATTGATACCATAGCCAAATATGGTTGCCATTTAGAAAAACATAATTTAATTTTTATTTCTTAAAAACTAAGATACCCGTGAAATTTTAAATATCACTGCTGAATTCCACATAAAAAACACTATCACAGACTATTTTTATATTATTTGTATCTTTTATATTTTTTGAGCTATTCGAATTTAAAAATTTTGTCGATTTTCAGTTTTTTCAAAATATCTCGGAAGTTGAAAATTAAAATTACATCTGAACGAGGCTCTTGTAATTCTGCTCAATTTTGCTAATTGAACCAATTCTCTATCTCGACTATTAACAAAGTTAGCCGTGTAAGGAGATAGATAATGAGGACCCTGTATACTTTGGGTTTTTAGACATGAGATCTTTCTATTGCTGGAATCTCATTAGAGCAAATCATTTTTCTCACTAGTAGTATACGATGATATACAAAGTTGTCTAGATTACAAAAATGGTAATGTGTATACAAAGTCTAATTTGGAATCAAAGGCCCTTGAAATCAATGTTAGATTTGATAGTGTGTTTGCAATTTTGATTCCAGGTAGTAGGTATGGTAAGAAGACGATGTTAGCATCCTTTTCGCATTCGTAAAACGTGTTCACTGAGCGTTGTTAAACGTAGTAAGAATATGGCTGGACCAAAGTAATAATTTGAACTAATAAACATGATACAGACGTAAAAAATATGTTTATTGTATATTGTATAATCACAGTGATAGTTCAGTGTGTCAAGTGCTGGGTGATAGCTTGTGACTAACAGAATGGTATATTATGCCGTGAATTCAAATCTCGTCAAGGGAGAAATACTTTTCCCCGAGAGAGGGAGTACCTCTCCCGGAGAATGGTTGGATGTCTGCATTTTTTCATGTGTACCCTCCCTCTACACAAGTCTGAGGCTTTCAGAAGGGAGGTTGTTTATTTCTGTGGTGTATTTTTTCATGTCAATTACAATATATTTTTATACTTGTATGTTTAATCGCCCATTTATCCATCCGTCTTGGAAGGATGGCTATTTGAATAACCAATGACTGGCCTATTTGAAAAACATCAAAGTTGCCGACAGGAGCTTAATTTACTGGTTATTCTTTATACTACAGTAACATCCTTGACACTCGATACATAACCTTAGAGACCCGGCTGTTATTATTTTAATTAAATATCAAATTTTCATAGAGTGTACCAGTTTTACATGAAACATGCAATTGTGTAACTTACAAGAAACATCAGATGGCCCCCGAAGCTTATAAACAGAAGTACAGCGCACACCACTGACTCCCTCACCCACTTGTCTATGTAGGTGTTTGCGGACAAGATGAATGCTGGTCCCGCAATGAACCAGACGGTCCCAAATATGTTAAACGGGTAGTAAAAGTTGCCCTGGAATGTAAAATGTGGTGATGAACAGTATACTTTCCTAAATATTTTTTAATACACAAAAAAGGTGTGTCTGATGTGACGCTCTCGACAATTCTTATTTTTAACAATCTGCATGTCTTAGCAATAAAATTTTAGATAAAGAACAAAACAATATAAAAAGAGAACTTAAAGAATCCGCGAAAATTTTATTAAATGGAGACGAATGTAAATCCAGTATATCTGTAAATTTTGATAGCTGTTGGTTATCAAACTGTTTTGATCTCGAAAATGCATAAGTTTTCGAAACGTAAACTTCTTAAGTGATGTGTTTACTGCTATACAGTGTGTCCAAGATAAAGATGGGATAGCATTGGGATCTTGGAAACGGTAAGAGCTACAAAGTTGGTTAAATTATGAAAAAGTAGAGCAGTTTGAATACCTTTTACATGGACTTTGCAAAAATAAGTTATCTTTTTTTGATTTCGAAATATTTGGAAAAACATTTTTTTTGCCATATTAGTTTTTATTTATTTCTGGCGTTATTTTAACAGCTATCAAAAAATAAAAAATACTTTTCCATTGTCACTTTTTGAGCTTAACAAGATGGCATTCATCAAGTTTTTGTCCGACGTTTCGTTTCCGAGAAATCATCATCAACTTCTTTTTTTTAAATATGGTCCTGAATTTTTAAATAGAAATTTTGATACAATGGTTTAATTACGTTTTTAGCTTGTTTTTGCCACCATTAAAAATTAACGAGGAAAAGCCTCCTGAGTTTATAACAAATAAACAAGTAAAATAATTATTTATCTTAATTATTTATTAGCATGTTAATAACAAAAGATGTTCCAACAAAAGACCATTATTTTCTATGTAACATTTTAACATGTCGAACTTTTCTTCAAAAGAATAATTTCTATTCATTTTTAAGCAAATTATAAAACGATGTTTATTATTAACCGTATTGTAACTCTGCCAAATTGTCAACAATGACATTTTCACGGATGTTTTGTTTTCAAAGCCTACTACTGTTGTGATAGGTGCATAGAAAAATCGTACTGTTTTTACTGTACATGTATATTCCTGCATCTAAACTTATCTAAAAAAAATATCTTCAAGCATTCAGAGCCGCATTCTTTTATCTTAGGGGCTACATAAAAAACTGTGTACCACGTAATTTTCAAACAGAGGAAGAATTACGCGAATTGGTACTATGTAGAAGCGTTTTAAACTATTACGCTAGATGTTTTGGAAGCTACAGTTAAACGATGTTACCTATGCTTAGAAAATAATGGTCTTTTGTTCGAACATCTTTTGTAATTAATATGCTAATAAATAATTAACATAAATAATTATTTTACATGTTTATTTGTTATAAACTCAGGAGGCTTTTTCTCGTTAATTTTTAATGGTGGCAAAAACAAGCTAAAAACGTAATTAAACCATTACTTGTGATGCATCATTGAATGGAGAATAAAAAATGGTTTTAAAATTTCTATTTAAAAATACAGGACCATATTTAAAAAAAAGAAGTTGATGATGATTTCTCGGAAACGAAACGTCGGACAAAAACTTGATGAATGCCATCTTGTTAAGCTCAAAAAGTGACAATGGAAAAGTATTTTTTATTTTTTGATAGCTCTTAAAATAACGCCAGAAATAAATAAAAACAAATATCGCAAAAAAATGTTTTTCCAAATATTTCGAAATCAAAAAAAGATAACTTATTTTTGCAAAGTCCTTGTAAAAGGTATTCAAACTGCTCTACTTTTTCATAATTTAACCAACTTTGTAGCTCTTACCGTTTCCAAGATCCCAATGCTATCCCATCTTTATCTTGGACACACTGTATATTGTTAATCTGCTTTTTAGTGTGATATTTCTTGATTAGGCAAACATATTTTTCAAAAAACCAACCTTTGACTAATCTGTCGGCGCAGAGGTTGATTTATTCATTTTTTGTGTTTTCAGTGGTGGCATAACACCCAAATAAGTAAGAGTAATCAAACAATGCCACAAATAAATACTTTCATACATCATCATAATTTATAATATAGAATTTTACATCAAATTAAAAACCACTGATGAAATAATTTAGTTAATTTGTCAAATATTTCTTTTTATTGCATATATTATACAGTGGTTTTTTGGGGCAAACTTTAGAAGTTTGCCTTGATACTATACACTTTCAATCTATATGTTGAATGATACTGGTTTCCTGTTTTTATTATTTTACAGTTGGTGTAATCCCAAAAGAAAATAAATGAATGTATTTATATATTTATCATATCATATTCACATGTAATTTGATAAAAACAATTCTTTGAATTTCGATCATTGTTAATGGATTTTGTTTTTGTCAGATTAAATCTTAAAGTGTTTTGAGTCTAAATGTTTTGCTTGTAAACGTTTCTTAACATTACAAAGTCTTACAGGTTTTCTTAGAAATGTATGGAAGCATACTGATTATTATCTAATTTTGGTCGAACGCAACCCGATCCGGGTCTAAAACGAGTGTTGGCCTATGTGCGTAGCACGGGTATCTTCTAATAGCTCTCGACTAGTGGCAGGCACAATAGGTCGGAAGGCCTGAGTGCTGCTGGTAACCGCGCCGCCTTCCAACAACATTATCCAATTTTCTCTATGTGTTCATTCTTAGATTATTCTTACTCACAAATTTACAATTTTTATAGATCTTTGGTAAACAAAATCTGCTGGATAACCATTTTCTTTTAAAATATTTTTAATCGCAATATTTTCTTTAATAAAAGTCTGAGAATTTCATGATGATGAATTTGTGTTAATGTATTGTTACTACATTCAAATTTACTAATAAATTATTTCAATTAATTTTGATGCTTTTTATTTTTCCTAAAGTCAGCTGTACTTTTGATTAATGTGTCGTTGTCTTTCTTGATAAGAGATTTATGATATTCAGTTACATTTTGCAAGATACTAACATTGGGAAACCAATAGAACTGACTGAACATGTTTTATATATCTTAGTTTCACTTTTTCCAATGTCTTTTATTATTTTATTGATGCAGCCCTGCTACAATTTTTTATTTTCAATTTGACTGCAATGTGTTGACTGATAATTTTAAAACAACCCAACCGTTTTAAGATATCTTATATTATTCTTACCTTTTCTGGGTAGCGTTTGAGAGTAAATATTGTGGAATAAATAAACATACACCACGCAAACACCCGAAGCATGATTAAACCATATCCTGCGGGAGATTCGTACAAATACAACACCTCCCCTGGGTCAAATACCTAAAAACAAATCATCCTCGACTGCATTATTTATTGTAATATACAGTGTGACACCGATTCATGGATCTCATTCAGATCACACTCTCTCCGCCCTAATTTTTTATTTGTTTCCGCTAGAAAAAACAGATTTTGGAAAAGAAATACTAATAGATAACATGATAGAAAACCAAAGGAGGAAATTAATTCGTCGAGAGTTTTACAATATTCGAGAAAAAGAAGCCACCTATAGTTCTATTAATTACGTACCAGGAAGAAATAGCTCGCAGATTAGAACGAAATGGGTGTAAAGCGATTAGTATCAATAAACGTAATATAGGGAGGATTTTGATAAACAACAAAGAAAGGGTTAATAAATTAAAACTATCGGGGGTATACCAAATTAACTGCGAGGATTGTAATGCCGGGTATATTGGTCAAACCGGTAGAAGTAGTGGAACTAGAGTAAAAGAACATAAAAAATCCATACTAAATAGCGTAAAAAATTCAGGATTATCGACACATTGTATAGAAAACAATCATTTTATAGATCTGAAAAACGTAAAGGTATTGCATCGGGAAAAGAAAGGAAAGAGCTTAGATCTGTTAGAGCAATTAGAAATTAAAAAATCTTTAATTAGAAATCCTTGTACTACGAATGATCAGATAGATTTTACACTTTCGCCCCTCTTAGAAAAGGTACTAAAAACTTGGGCTTTACCAGAAGGTGAAGGATCAATCGGGGTAGGTAAATAGATAAATAACTAAAATGCGTTTGGAAATATTTAGTAATAGACATTTACTCTATTGAGAAAGGCCTAACAAGCCGAAATACTAGTATATAGAGTGTTTTCTATACAGGGTTATTCAGAACTCATCTCTAAAACTTAAATTTCTTAAATAAGAAATCGATATCACCAAAAAAATTTTAACATTAGTATTAGGATTTCCCGTAAACAATGTTTAAAGTTATACCATTATAAAGGACTACGAAGCTGGGCAACTGTACTTCAACAAATCTGATACTTTTCTACCACATTCCTAAGAATGTGATAAAAAAAGTAAACACGTTTTTATCTGGAACGCCTGGTTAAAATCGACCGAATAAAGAACTTCCGAAGTTTTTTTTGTGCTAGCCAGTTTGCATTGTCAGTCCCAAGGTCACTCCATTACAGTGGACCAGTATCCAGCGGCGTGCAATGAAAAATTTTTAAATAGTTTTAAGACCCCGCCAAAAAAAATTTTTTTTGCACTACCACATTTGTACATGTATGTTGAACATCCCCAAATTTTATTATGGATAGGTTCTGAATAACCCTGTATATTTTTTGAAACATCTAAATGAAACTTATTTTCTGAATCCAACGATATAACATTTCAACTGTCAAATTACTTTTTGGACTCTATTTTACTTTTGAATTTGTGCCTTCTCTCTCAACTATAACTTCCGTTCTGTTGATCCCACAGATAGAATACGTCCAATGGGTAGATTCTTTATTATTTGTACTTTCTAATGGTATCTTAGTACTATTTTGGTACTATTTAAAAAACTAGTTACAGCTTTAACCACTTTGAAGAATTTTAATGCCCTGTAAGTACAGAAATGAGTACTTTTGATGTCAACTCTATTTTTCTACGGTTGCTATGGTTCATTAGAATTAATCGGAGATGATCAAGGCACTGCCACTTCCGCCATGCCAAATCTAGAAAAATAAGGAGGGCAAGAGAGGTATACCATGAACCGGTGTTATACTGTATACATTTACATATAAATCAATTAGTATTAAAAAATATACTGGTGCTTGTGCCAAAAAATACAGAAATTGCTTGTGTCATCGCCAAGACTTGAATTTTAAGATATTTTGCTGAAATTTTGACAGTAATTAAATAAAAACAGAAACCAAAAAATGATACATAGAAAAAATATGCATGCATGTGTTTTAAACGATGATATCGCGATAAACACTATATTTACCTTCGCTTCATAGATAAAAATTGTTATGTAAGTAACGACGTAGATACACATGAAGATTGTCAGCTTGACACTGGCACCTAGGGGTAGTCGGCCCCTGGTTATCGTAAAACCCTTTGCCAGTAAGAGGAGAAGCAACATAAAACAGGTCTCGGAGGCGCTCATCAACACCATTCCTAAAATTCAAATTTAAATGACGAATGTTTTGGAATTTACATGATTCTGATACTTCATAATTTTAACAACCAGAGGAGAACATCCGTGTGTTTGTAGTATAGCACAGATTCTATCCGAATTTATAAATATACGCACTGTAGTTTTTAATTTGTCGAATATGTAGGTTACATATTCGACAAATTAAATAAGTTTCGTTTAGTTGTGTTAAAAAAATTAGTTTGGCATTATCGTAAATACAAATGCGTAAGCCTCGTATTTCCCAGATATATCACAGACCCACACCAGTGATTTGTTAACGTCAATTAAACTATTTCTAAGATAATTAAATTACAGAAACTCTATAAAGTCCGTCCCTAAAGTAAGCCAACTCATTCCCCCGATTTAACACCTATAGATACATTTTTTTGAGAATGCAAACCTCTATTAGATTACATATGATATTAGAAAAGTTGTTGGCTGTTAAAAAAGAATTTATTTCTTTACTAAAAAACAAAAAAGAGGACTTTCAGCCAGATACATATACAAATATCCTATTTTTTGAAGGTACCTAATCGAGCTAAAAATACAATGGTTTTACATAAGTATTAAATTAGATTAGTGACAGAATAAATATCCAAAAAAGTGTTTTCTTACCTAAATCTTTACTATTGACTATTTTTTATATTTTGTTTCACGTCTTTTTTATTGTTTAAAAATGCAATGTACGTGTAGTTTGAACAGAGAATGCATTCTTAAACAATAGAAAAGATGATAAACAAAATAAAAACAACACATACAATAAAATTAAAGTAGGAAATTGATGTTAGGTAAGAAAACACTTTTTTGGATATTTATTCTGTCACTAATCCATTTTAATACTTATGTAAAACCATTATTTTTAGCTATTAGGTAACCTTGAAAAAGTCTGAAAACTCGGACGAAACGTAGGATATTTGTCCATGTTTCTGGCTGAAAGTCCTCTTTTTGGTTTTTATTGAAGAAATAAACTCTTACATTACATACATTAACCTTCTTCTCTTCAGTTAAAATATTTATATCTTTAGAATCATCGATGGTCTTTTCATTTGCCGAATGAGACACAGAAATGCTTGTAACACGAAAACGGATGACTCGATTTAAATTTTTCAACAACTGATGTGAAGAGAAATTAAATACCTTTCAAACGATGTATGGAACGGCCTACTATGCTATTTAAGGAAAATGTGCTGGCAGCAACTCTGACGCAATCTATCACTTGTTCGTTTGCCTGTAGAAGGTAGTATTTTTTATACGATTCTACTATATTCTGTTTGTGGTCGATATCTCAACTCATTCAAAACTTAAGGTGGAGGCGGTTACTTTAAGAACGGACTGTATATTGCAATTAATTATTTTTTAAATGAAAATTCGCTGTAAATTATAAATAATCATTACAAATGAATTTAGATGATTCCAAAAGCAAACCAAACAGCACAACATTACCATTATGAATAGACATTTGAAGTATTCTCCCAAAATTTGGGTCAAATTAGATTATTAATTACCTACAGCATGATTCAGGTTGGGTTGGATACCTACGGATATGCATGTACCGACAAACTAATCAGCTTTATCAGCTTCTTAAAGATTATTTTGTCATCCGTTGATATATTGTTAAGTCATCGTTAAGATCTAGCCTCAGATATTAGATGATCCCCATTTATAAGCCTGTCAATCACTTACCGAATCTCTTCACTTGCATGGCCTGCAGGCCACTAACGGCGTATTTCAAATAGCAGACACTCACGAACAGAATTCCAAACAGTTGTAGAACCACCGATAGCACAAATATTTTGTAAGTGGTGTGCAACAGCTGCCTGGATCTCAGTTCTATGGAGCACATGATAATGCCCAGCATGAGGAAGGAGTAGGCTATGGAAAACGCCATCAGCACTGGCAGTATGTCTGTAAAATAGAAAAGCTCTTGTAGCACGTATAACCACATGGAAGACAAGACTGTAGTAACACGTGGATTCGGCATGGGCGTCAAGTGATTTTTCAGATTTTTTTATATAATTTTGGGCTACTAAAGAAAATATTTTCCATTGTGAAATTTTCATGGTATGAGCCTACTGGGTGATATTGAAAGTTGGACACAAAAATTGAGTGAGATTTATTGTTCAAAAATATACAGGGTGCCCATTATCTATATCCTTACATGGCTAACTTTGTTAATAGTGGAGATAGAGAATTGGTTAAATTAGAAAAATTGGGCAGAATTACAAGAGGAATTCAGTGCCTCCTTCAAATTTAATTTTGATTTTCAACTTTTCGAGATATTTTGATAAAACTGAAAATCGCCAAAATTTTTAAAATTGAATATCTCGAAAACTATAAATGATACAAATAAAATAAAAATACTGTGTGATAGTGTTTTTTACCTGGCATTAAGCGGTACTATTGAAAATTTCACGGGCATCTTAGTTTTTCAGAAAAAAAAATGGTAATTTTTTTTAAATGGCAACCATAGTTGGCTATGGTATCAATAAAAAGCTTATTTTTTTCTGATTTCAAAAATATAATATTTAATAAATCGTATTTTTATTCATTTGTGTACATTTCACAATAACTATTATAAGATGAATGTTTAATTTTGACGTTTATAATGTGACTTTAGTGAGATCTGACATTTATATTTTATTGTTGTTTACTGATTTACGTTTGTTTTTCATAGCTTACTATGTTAATAAATTATTTGTTCATTACAGTAAACAAAAGAAAAGAGAAAGGTATATTAAATATTATATTTATGAAATCAGAAAAAAATAAGCTTTTTACTGAGATCATAGCCAACTATGGTTGCCATTTAAAAAAACATAACTTTATATTTTTTCTCAAAAACTAAGATCCCCGTGAACTTTCAATATCACCGCTGAATTCCATGTAAAAAACACTATTACACGGTATTTTTATATTATTTGTATCTTTTATAGTTTTCGAGATATTCGAGTTTAGAAATTTTGGGAATTTTCAGTTTTTTCAAAATATCTCGAAAAGTTGAAAATTAAAATTAAATCCGAAGGAGGCACTGAATTCCTCTTGTAATTCTGCCCAATTTTGTTAATTTAAACAATTCTCTATCTCCACTTTCAACAAAGTTAGCCATGTAAGGAGATAGATAATGGGCACCTTGTATATTTTTAAATAGATTTTTTACTTGACAATTTAATTTATATATAAGAAATCGTATATACCACAATGCAATTGTCACTTTGACAGCGACAAAAGTTATCTGCAACTTTTACAGTGATAAATTAACTCCTATATAAAATAGTCTATTTGGCAGTGACATTTTTGTCACTTTGACAGCGATAAAAAAGGTGCATCGTTTTTTATCACCGATAAAAATGCCTGTTCCTCAAAAGCAGAGTACATCTAGTAGTCGCACGTCACTTTAAAATCTGTCCTGTCAGCTATAATTTTTAAGTATTGTGGAAAGTGGAAACTATACTGTACAATATGAGTCGTTTTGGGAAAATTTCGACTAAACAAATTACAGAAAACATAGAAAAATCAATTCCGCAATCCACAAAAAACACGAAATCGTCAATATGGAGACAATTTATGGAGTTTTGTCAAATCCGAAATTACGAACTGTCAGAAATAACTCCACTACAATGTATAGCCGATATGTTAAAGGATTGGGCATATAATATGAAAAAGAAAACCGGTGAAGATTACAAGGAATATGCAGTTAAAACAATCTGGAATTCAACTGCGAAGATGATTCAAGAAAAATATTTCAGTGAGTACAATATTAAATTTGATCCGTTTACCGACATAACTTTTAAAGAAGCACGTGATGCAAGAAATAGTAAACGGAAAGAATTACAAGCTGTTCCAGAGAAAAGAAAGGTATGTTCTGTAGCAATAGACAAGAAAGATATACTTAACATGGCAAAATTGTGGAATATAGACGAACCAGAGGGATTACAAAAAAGATTCTTTCATATAGCTTCATATGAATTAGCTTGGAGAGGAGGAGAAGCAGTAAACTGTAAAATTTACTATTTTAATGAAGAAAAAAATCAAGATGGAACTCCAACAGGGAGAATTGAATATAATTCAATTTTTTCGAAGACGGCACAAGGTGGGTCTAAAAAATTAGCAGACAGCAAATGGATGACAAAAAATGACACGGATAAAAACATTTGTCCCGTTACATTGTTAAAATTACTCTTAGAAAAAAGAAACAAAAATATAACATCGAAACGACTTTTTTTAACTCCAAATCCCTTTTGGAAAAACACAGATTCTAAAGGTTGGTATAAAAATGTTCCACTGGGAATTAATACGATATCTACTTGGACTAAAAATTCTGCAGCTAAAATTGGACTGGACATCACAAATAATAAAATTACCAATCATTCAAACCGTGCCAGTACAGTTTCCCATTTAGCTAAAGCAGGGGTAAGTGACCAACAACTTATAAAGATAACCGGGCACTCATCATCATCATCAATTAAACCCTACCTCCAAATTGACCCTGAACATCACGAAAATCTTGTTAGTAACTTACGGACCTCGAATGAAATAAGTCAAAATGAATATTCAGCATGTGTGGAAACTAGAGAAGAAAATATTGAAATTAGTACACCCAATCAAACAATTTATAACAACTGTATTTTTAATAACTGTTGCTTCAAATAATTGTACAAATGAAGATAAATATTATTGTTGTTCTTTGTTTACATATTTTGTCGTTAATTTATCTTGCCAAAAAACACTCGAGCTTTATTTTTATGGATAAATTTCTTTTTAACTCAAAATTTTTCCATTCAGTAATTTTGCTCGAAAAACTGACATTTGACAAAATCGCTCGACCTCCGGTCTCGCGATTTTTTCATGTCAGTTTTTCTCATAAAATAACTGATTGGCAAAATTATTTCGTTACAAAGAGAAATTTATCCGATAAAAAAAAAGCTCTTGTGGTTTTACTGTTGACAAATGCACTAGTGGTTTTTTCACTTATTCATTTTTTAATCAATTATCGCGGTGTCCATTGCCAAAATAAATAGTTTGACATTTTTGTCAACGATTTATTGAATTATTAAATACTAACAATGAGTCGATTCGGTGAGTCTACGAACAACGAAATTAGTCAAATTGTTAATACCTGTGTGCCTGCTAATACAGTTGCGACTCAATCATCAATCTGGCGACAATTTTCTACTTTTCGCGATGCGAAAGGATATAAATTTGAGCCAGATACTTTCATCGAGAAATTGAATATAATATTGCAAGATTTGGCTTTTAACATGCGAAAATGTGACTGAAAAAACTACAAAGAAGCGGTATAGTTAAAACCATTTGGAATACCACCACTAAAATGTTAGTAATAATAATAATAATAATAATAATAATATGTCTTTATTAACCAACAATGGAATAACAAAAATAGAAGTACTCATACAATTTTCCAACTTCAAAATATAATTTGTCGGTTAAAAGGCGTCTGATCAGCATAGCTGTTCTACCTCAGGAGCCCAAACTTAATCTTAAATTCATTATATATCAAACCACCCTTCCCCCTAATATAATATAGAAACAAGTACATAATTCATTCAGTATAACCCTATCACGGACAACAAACCACAACAAACAAATAAGGTACATACTTAGTGTAGTGATTTAGTGAACCTATTAGAAAAAAATCAACATGAAACTATTTCAGTGACTGCTCCTCAAATAATACATCAAATAACTTACTTTTAAAATTTTTCATTGATAAGCCCTTCAAATCATTTGCAAGATCATTATAATTTTTTAAAATAGAATACCGAAAAGACCTCTGGAAAATTGATGTCTTATGTTGAGGAATAGTTATATAGTATTTTTGTCTAATATTTATGCTGTGAATATCAGATCTATATCGGATTCTGTCCATAATATAAGGGGGTATTCCGGTATTAATTATTTTATGTATTAAGGACAGAGAATGCAATTTCCTTCTATTAGCCATAGATAACCAGTGAACAGTACGTAAGGTATGACTGATCCTCTCATATTTACATATACCAAAAATATATCGTAAACAAGAGTTTTGTAATTTTTGTAAACGGGCCCTGTCAGTTGCTGTTAAGCACGAATCATAGACAAAATCACAGTATTACCTATAAGTATAAGTAAATACCTATTACAAAGAATTCAATATTGTATTTGACCCATTCACCAACGTAGGTACAGTTTAATTCATCACGAGCTGCTTGCAACAATTGCTAAATGTAAAATCCTGCAATTGCATTGATATGTTTCTAAATTTCTTATTCATTAAATTGTCCTGCCGAATTACACTCGATGTTTGTATTGATACCGGATAAACGCCTAAAAACGCTCCACCTTTGGTGTCACGTTTTTAATAGTAAAGTTTTTCTCGTCTAATTGCTAGGCAACAGTTTCTCATTAAACAATCCAAATTTATCCGGTAAAATACAAACCTCTTGTGGAATTATAAGTGAAAATAAAAGAGGGATGTCTAAAAGTACTTTTATACATTGTGTATGTGAAAGACATACCAATATGTAAGAAAGGTACCTTTAAGTATTATAAATTGTGGGCATTTAATTCATATGATTCATCGGTAGAGTTCGGTTCGGAGTTGACAGTAATTTGAATCAGTTTTCATGTAGAGGGAGAAAATATTACAATCATTATGCTTTAAAAACATGAAAATCACATTATAATTTCAAGTCACAAGCAATAATTCATGTTTTTACAAAAGCTTTGCCCACATTTAAAATATAGACAACAACTAAATTATTAATGCAATCTTCGTGCTTGAAATACTTACAAAATTCATCAGCTGATAGTTGTTCATGCCAGTAGTCTCCTGGGGGGCCATTAGTCATCAGCAATCTATATTTTATATCAATTCCCTGCAATATAAAATATATGTACAGTTTTAAGTGACATCATAACATACGCTATTTCAAAGTTTCTCCAGAAATTGGAGAAAGTGATTGTACGTGGAAAAGTACGGAAAATTTTACTATAAATACATTTCTCAGATCTGCAAATGCTTTCACAAGAAGCTTTCAAAGATCTGCAAAGATCAAAAGATCTGCAAATGCTTTCAAAAGAAGAACACATTTTTTCATCGGTAAAATTCTTCGATGTGGTTTGAGAGCTGAAACTACTTTTTTAAGTAGTACCATAATGGTACTAAGGTACCATTAGAAAGTACAATTAATGGGCAATCTACCCTTACCCTTATTTTATCTGTGGGGAGTGGGGCCAACAGAACTGAAATTACAGTTGAGAGAAGGCTGTCTAAATTCAAAAGCAAGATAAAAGTCCAAAAAATTATGTAACAGCTGAAATGTCGTTGGATTTAGAAAATGACATAAATTCCAAAAATATAATGATATACAGGGTGTTTTACATAAAAATCGAGGGTTGGTATTTCTTCCTGCAAAACCGGAAGTGATAAAAAGGTATTTTTTTATCCAAAAAGTTACCATTAATAAGTTCTTCCGTCATGCCAAATTTGCAAATTGTCTCTTAAAAAATAAGGATTGAAAGGGGTATACGGTCATAGGCCAATATTAATATTTTAATATTTTATTTAAAAATTTAAATATCACATCTATTTGAAAAGATACAGAAAACGACAGTATCTAGCACTGAAAAATAAAGCTTTACCTTGGTGCCGTTGCAGTTGCTGATAGCTATAAACCACCATCTTTCTCTAGAACTTCGGAACCTTCTGGCATTGTGACAAGACACCATCCTGCCGTTCCTGAGGATCTTCTGAGCTTGAGGCTTATTGGTAGGTGAGGGTAAGGATCTCTTCTTTATCGGAGACTTCTTGTAATACTCTGACGTTGTAAGCAACTAAAAAAACAATGAGTCTTACAAACAAACAATCAAAACAAAACAATTAAATTTTTTATTTCTAAACTTTGATATAATTTATTTGATGACAACTAGAAAACAAAAAAACCAAGAAAACAATTTTCTATACAAAAAAAATGATTTTTTCGAAACATACGAAAAGTATGAACGCATCTTTTGTCTCGAGAAATAGGTATATATTTAGGTTAGGTTAGGTTCAAAAGTGAGTGGGCCGAAAACCAGACCCTCCACCAGGACCATGTGGTGTATTGTGGCTCACACCTACTTATATTTCACCCAACAGGTCCAGCCTCTTAATGAAGCTGATCACGTTATTGGGTGAGAATTTATTCAGATCTTCTAGCAGAAGGTGTCCTTTGCCAAATAATTAGTATCTGATCCTTTCCCCAGCGGGGCAGGTGCATAATATGTTTTCTGCCGTTTCATCATCTACTAAGCATAAGCGGCACTCAGCATCTTCTGCTACACCGAATTTGTACAGATGATATTTTAAATGGCAGTGACCAGTATAAAGGCCAATTAAAGTTCGTAGGTGCAACCTGCTTAACTCTAAAAGTTGTTTAGTTCTTGTTTTTGAAGGGTTTATTATGAACGCCTTCGAATGAACAAACCTTGGTAGTTCTTGCCAGTACTGGAGGATTTGCCCCTCAGCCCAGGTCAAGAGCGTTGCTTTGGCAGTACTCGAGGATATGCCAAGCACCGGTTCTGGTCCGACAAATTCAGAATCGGCACCCTCCCTGGTTAGAGAGTCGGCTCCTTCATTCCTTTCATTGCCACAATGGCCTGGGACCCAAACCAGAGTTACTGTATTTTTCCTGCTCAAATGAGCGAGTGCCTGCTTTACAAAACAACTCCATGCCGTTTTTGAGTTACAACAGTAGGAACTAAGAGCTTTAAGAGCTGCTTAGCTGTCTGAGATTTTTATCCATTTGCGTGTAAGTTGCGTTTGTTCCAGCCTCTGTACACACAATTCGACGGCATAGATTTCTGCCTGAAATATAGGTGCATAACTACCAAGGGATGAGGATATTTTTACCGTTGGGTTGCAACACTCCCTTGCAACCTGTTGCAACATACAAGTATATATTTATCCTGTGCATTTTGTCTAAGAATGTTAAAGCTACCACCAGGCTGAAGGTAAATGATAATGCTTATTACGTACCGTAAAATAATCCTCTTCAGTAACTGACACATGGCCGGTTTCTGTAGAGCTTTCTGTGCTAAAAATATTGCTATTTAACAAATTTTCAGTCGGAATAGACTCAGATGTAAAATCGGTAGATGAAATTATATCCCTGTAAGAAGAGGTGCTGAATAAAGTAGTTGTATATTCGGTTGTACTTATACTCTCATGCATTGCTGACGTAGTTTCCGGATTTATAATTGTTGTTGTTAATTTTATTACCCCTAAAATAAAAAAAAATCAATATGCACTACTTTAATATAAATAAAAATTCATATCAATAACATGGTGTGTTTATTTTACCTTTTTTCTTGGCAATTTTGCTGGATGGCAAAGTTGGCACATGTATCGTATATTTAGGAATAGGTGTAGTTCTGTAGTTCTCTAAGAAAGAGCATCCTGCTAGGTCCCGGTAGGAGTATAGTCGAGCAGTAAGATTAACTATTTGGTTCTGCCTTATATTGAGAACTGCTTCCTTTTCTTCACAAGTCTATATAAAAGATTTAAATAAAACATAATGGTGCCCAATTTTCTTGACGTTATGCAACCAGCAGTACAAGTGAGCGTACTGTTGGTTACCTATTATTAACTGAATATTTTATGAAATGTTACCTAAATAATCATATAATCAATTCTCAAGTGAATGCAACCAATATTACACATCGTCAGTGTGGGTTGCAAATAATTTGTTGAATTTGACTGCGTGATGCAAAACCAATAATTGTTTAGGATTATATTTGGATTTGGGTTAAATAAAATAAATATTTTTATAAATAACTCATCGGCACCTTGTTCGATTTATATACTGCTGGCCACTGGTCTTCTGTGTCATAATATAGCAATAAATTTGGATCTCCCTGATCTTCATTGTATTCTATATCGTACTCAAACTGTCCTTCCTCAGACAAAAAACAAAATCTCGCCAAAAAAGCCCAACTCTACAAAATATATTATTTAAACGTTTAAAACAACTCAATTATTTATTAATAATCAGATAGCTAGGTACATACGTCTCTTGTTTTCAAAACTCCTTCTACATATTTGGCATCTGCCCAATATGAAAAAGTAACTATTAAAATAACTAAAATTATTGTTTCACCCATACTTAAGACTATTAAAATCGACTTGGTATATACAATTTATTTTACAAAAATATATTTGAGGCTGTTGTAATGCCAGAGTAAATCAATGTACTGCCTATGTTTCTATGGCAACTTGATGCAAACATATTGTTAAATATTAATCCCGGTACAATGTCTATGCGGTACATACATTTTATTTTATCATGATTTTATCCATATTTCATGCATTATGTTTAATGTCTATAGATAAAAAACAAAATTGAAAATTGCTCTTGTCTGTTTCTAATCTACTAAATCGTAGTCTATATGTAGTCTATATTGTCTATGTGAAAAGGTAGCGTGATTTAACCGATAATGCGTGCGTATATTCATTTTAATTATTTAGCAGGTAAATATTGCTAGGAATAATTTTAAGTTCAAAAAGGATATGTACGTACCGCCTTATTTAATTCATAAATAAAAGGGTAAAATAAATAAACATAGGAAACCTGAAGTATTCAAAATAAAGACAGAAAGAGTCGTGAATAATTCTGAAAATAAAGTCAACACTTAAAATAATTGATAATATGAAAATGGATGAAATATACCTATTAGCCGCCAAAATTTTGTTTAATTTAGTAAATAAGAGTTTAAAGAAAACTGTTTATCATTGTCCCGATTATCCGGTATCTATGAATGGTTAAGTAAATTAAGAGCACATTGTATACAGATGACTATTCCATGATTCGAAGCATTCTAGCAATATCTTATAGATGGCGCCGGACGAATTCTCATTAAAAATCTGTTTTATCGACAATGAAAGCAAAACTCATTTTAGGGTGGGGTTTTGTAATATTTCATTCGTATTTGTTGTGATATTTTTTATAAAATAAGTTAAAAAGAAACTCATTAGTAGCTATATAAACAATTACCAAACAGCCCTAATCGAAATTGTGATGAAGGGGAGGTTGAAAATGATCGGTTATCGACTGAGAGTGGCAAATTTGAGGTTAACAGAGTGTCTTCATTTGTGACAGATCAGTCCTTGTTGGAAAATTGTTTTTATAATAAATTTATATTAAAACCCCCTGCATAACAAGCTTTAATGTGAATCAAGTGATTGTTAGATACTCTGAGCGATCATCCTGAGAAATAATGAAAAATGTGCCGCGTTTGACGGAAAAGTGACAAAAAGTGAATTTAGGAAATTAAAAATCGGCAGCCATTTTATTTTCATCGGCAGTAATTGTAAGTTTTTCTTAGTTATTTTCATTAATCTTTAGTACTAATGAACCAATCGCAGTAACTGCAGTTTCTTTCCCCAACCATAACTATTTCAATTTATGTGTAACAAAATTTTCCTTGTGTTTTTTTTAATGTAACATTGACGAACTTAATTTGTGACAATGTCAGTAGGCGATTTAATAACAAATGAATTAATAATCGGAAACAAAATACAGTCTGTGCCGATTTACCTCGTTAGGAACGAAATGTGGAGTCGCACGCCTTGTAAATTATTCAGTATCACCGTTGTTTACCTAAAATTAAAATTACTGATATCTTATTCAGTAGTTATATCAGTTTACATTTTTGTTGGGTTTATCATCAATTGATAAATACTACTTCCTTGGATACGGCTTATCTCGTTACCGACACACTTTTTTGCAAGTGAGTGTGCTCTGAATTTTGTCTACACTGTACAGTGTTGGTCAATTGTTTAAATTAAATGCTTTTTAAATTATTTTCCTTTGATATTTCCTTGGAATATTGTTGATAATACACATTTTGGAACATGCTTTTATTCAGTACATTGCTTTTTATACTGTTTGAATTCAGTGGAGGGACTGTATTGTTGAATATAGCTTACAGGTATTGATTTTTGAAAAACATGATTGGATATTTTTTGTATGTTAGATAGTTAAATGAGTGTGCTCTGAATTTTGTCTACACCGCACAGCGTTATTCAATTGTTTAAATTAAATGCTTTAAATTATTTTCCTTTGGCATTTCCTTGGAATAGTGTTTCCTTGGAATCAAATAATAATGTTGATATGATTTTAACTTTAGTTATGTAAGAGAATAATAGGTATCCATAATAAGGAAATTTGGAAAAATTGAATTGTTTCTATTTTACACTGAGGAGGGCCATAATTTTTACTTCGTTCTTTGATACGACAATGCTTGTTACTTTATAAATTGACGAGTAAAACTCCTTACATACTGCTTAAAAGTGTTTAGCTGGTGGCACAGTTATGCAGCTCATATCTCAATTTTTACAAAATCAGGATTAAACATAAAAATGCATCTGACACGTTTTCAACGAATAATGCCGTGCACAAAACCTTAAAGCTGGGCGATTTAATTTTCCAGTGAAATGCCAGCAGTATAGCGACTGTAATCGAAGCGATGGCGCCCGTCCCCCGGCCGGGCAGCCTGCGGGACCCGGAGATCGCCGACCTCTTCTTCAAGCACGACCCCGAGAAGATCTTCGAGGACCTGCGAGAGATCGGCCACGGCAGCTTCGGGGCAGTCTACTACGCTCGATGCCTGCTCACCAGGGAGATCGTGGCCATCAAGAAGATGTCCTATCTGGGCAAGCAGAGCCTGGAGAAGTGGCAGGACATCTTGAAGGAGATCAGGTACGTTATTTTTAGGATTAAACTAGCAGTTCACGCTTGAAGTTTACGTTTAAAGTAAGTTAAGTGTACCATGATGTTTAGAGCTAGCTTTAGAACATCGTAAACTATGATTGAGGCTGTTGAATAATAAAACTATATAAAATTCTTAACAATTTTGTTTTGTTTTTCTATCAGTTACTTCAGCAGGCAAGGAGTTTTTCTGCCGGTTTCACAGTTTGTCAGAGTTATTAAGATTTTAAAGGAGCTATAAAATTGATAATAAAAATACAAGGTTATCATAAAGTAAGGGATATATTTCAGTTTTATTATGAATTTTTAACAAATTTAGGGCCGGTCTTTCCATCTTTATAAAGTTGCTTTTAACTAAAAGAAACAAAGTTAACTGCTCTTTTGTAAAAAGACTGTTTAATGACATTGGCAATACTGATTAAATAAGAAAGTCTATATAATAAAGTGAGACAGATGAAATCCGTCAAGCATAATCGACAAAATATATCAATCTTGACATTACCTAGCTATAACATTCTGTGGCTATAACCAACTATAACTTTTTTTAAGATTTAGTCGTTTCTGGGATCTCTAGTTTAAATTTAATATTCAGAAGTGTAAAAACGTCTTCCCAGGATGATACAGTAAAAAACTTGGAACCAAATTGTTCAAGAATTTGAGGCCCTTACTAGTTCAAATCATAGCAGTTCAGTCCTCCGTTCAAAATATAATTCAGTAAAACATGTCATATAAGTAATCTAACAAATATGTAGATATCATTTCATTTTATTATTAACCTGTTAGTGTGATGCCGTAAATGTTGCTCGATTCCTTCTAGAATATTTAGCACTGTTATTTTTGATACATGAAATCTCCTCATAAATTGTTCATCATCCCAAATGTTTAAATTATCTATATGAGGCCTTACAGTATATATTTTTCGTTCGCGATTTGCAATATTTACCATGTTTATAATTTCATGATCTAATAATATTTCTTCTTCAAAATCAATAATGTTTTCCATATAAAAATATATTTTTTGACGTTTTATTAATCAAATTGTTTACTAACACTCAAATTGTAACATTTCTGAGGTTAGAAATCCCTTTGTAACAACTTATAGGCCAGTAAAAATGACCGATAAGTTAAAGAGCCGATAGAAAACTTTAAAGACAGGGATCTAATTTAAAACACAGTGAAGAGACCCATTTTGTAGTTACAAGGAAGATAAATTTAAAATGATGTTTATAAGGAGATGAAAAGAGCGGCCCTAAGTTATTAACAGGATGTGAAAGAAATTCGACTGCTTAAACGGTGGGATTTCTTATGTCCAACAGTGGTTAACGCAAATGTTCGATATGTCGTGCATTTTGCTGCTGTACAATCACCAACCGTTTCTCCAAATTGTACACGTCTATTCAGCATTTCTGGTTGAAAAGCAGCCATTTGCTTTCTAATAGTCTTTTAATTCTTCCACCGTTGTTGGTCGTGTTCTAAACACCAAATTTTTTAAATCACCCCACAGCCAGTGATCCACTGGGTTAAGATTAGGTGATCTTGGAGGCCATGAATTTACAAAATGTGAACAATTCTCTAAATCGCAATGATTACGTTTAACACTTGTCTCAGCAGTTGACACGAAAACTCTTGTTTTCCATAGATACAGTACAATCCAACTATCCAATTAGATTCCATTTACTTTTTGCTACTAGCTTGATTTCTTAAAATTATATAAGACTTTAAAGTAGACCCCTTACTTTATGATGACCCCAAATATAATTTTGTTCCCTTAACACTGTTCCCCTAATAATGTGATTTATACAGGGAGATCCAGGACAATTGACCGGATTCTAAACACACCCTGTCCCAGTTGCTATCAAATCTGGTTTCCGTTTGCTAAAATTACTTTCATTTCTATTTGTAATTGTTCGATTTCGAAAATCGATCAGTTGACAATAGAAAATAAAGTAATATGAACAAATGGAAACTAGTTTTCATATCAGTTAGAACCAGGTGCGTTCAGAATCCAGTGGATATCTATAATGAATATATAAAATATATATAATCTGTATAATGAATAAATAGATACAGGAAATTGTCATCTAGCCCAAACTGATTGATGTCTTACTACTACAATTAAGAAGAAAGTAAACTAGAAGACATTTAGCTGCAAACTATAACTGTAGTTATAAAACGACTGTGATGCCTTTATGTCTTTTTGCAATTGTTTAAAATGCTGTAATGCTTTTGAAGCATGTAGGCCTTTTGAAGCATTAGAGAGAACTAGAATGAATTTGTAATACGTTTTATCAAATTCATTACATCATCATAATAGTTCAATCCTCTTTACCCACGTGTATTGGCGATTCCAAAAATGAATGCGCCCTCTGTATGAAAATATTTGAACCTACTTAAAAAGTAATTTTTGGAGGCTTATTGCTAATATAATTATAAATAACATGTATTTGGGTTTGTTTAACGTAATAATTTAGTGGTGCTTGTGACTTTTGGTATTACAAAGTCAAAAACGACATGGTTAATATTTGTACATCTTTATTTTTACAATTTAAAATGGGATTTAAAAGAAATCAGCACAACACAAACTGCCGTGTTTATGGGTGGTATTCCACAAAATGTGTCAATAGAAGTGTTTAAGATAGAAGATAGGTAGAAGTTTGGCCCCAGTAGGTAAAAGAAACTGTTTCTCACTTATTTCTCCAAAAGGCATGTAACAATTTAATAACAGGGAACAAGTTTATTTACACAACATAACCACTTTGTTGCAGTTTGCCTATACTTTTACATTATTAGTCTTATGAAAACAGAATATATTTTAATTTTAACATTATTCAACAAAAAACAAGCACTAATATGGTATCACCATACAGTTTATCACACTTATTTTAGTCTTAAATGTAAGTAAACAAAAACTAGGGTGCCTGTTTCAACCCAAAAAATTCATATAATTAGCAAAGAAGCGCTTATGGGACGTACTACTGCTTTTACCACTCTTTTTATCCTTTATTTCACCCTAACTAGCACATGAAGTCACTATATTTATAGCAGTTGAATGCCAAATTGCTAGATGATGTGATATGAAATGCAAAATTTTTACTCGTTTCCTCCATATTTGTTTACAATTTGCAGCGCCCTCATCAGTAATCTGAATTGCCAATTGTAATGAGATATAATTTCAGATATAAATTGCTACTTTTCTCTTGCTGTCTTTTGACCCATTCCAATTTTTGTCTGCCATTTGCAGTATCGATTTCACAAAGGTATTACCTATTATTCTTGCCCTTTACCTTCTAAGTATTGCTTCCAGTTGATTTAGCCTCTCACAAGCTTTTTAACTTGTCTTCTTCAATTTAAACTAAATGCTCGACCTATATGAACGGTTCATTTTCTTTGGTTTATTTTCTTAACTTGTATATTTCTTTCTGTATTTCTCTTTCCGTGAACTAATACTGGTAGATAATATATTTATTTCTCATGGATATCTTTGTCCTCTTCGCTAATTTCGGCCTGTATTGTTCCATTTAATCTATCGCATATGTTTCAAGCTATGCTTCGTAACTAACACATTCTTCACAAGTTATTCGATGGATTTGCTGCCAATTATAATTCTCGTATATGATTTGTTATTGCCAATCACCATTGTTTTAATTTTTTGTATATTCAGGCCATAGACTTAATAAGAGGAGACCTCACGGTTCATTCATAAATAACGGAGACCTCACGATTCATTCGATACTTTTAAAAATGACCTTTGTTATGCAACTGATTTTAATTTTTGTGTGCAAACGTTGCATGTTGGCTTCACACTTACCAAACATTATAGGTTTTTTAATTTGTTATGCAGCAAAGTGCTGAATGATGTCTTAGCTTCTTGCTCGGATTCTTGTTTTGACCATATTTAAGTATGTGCGTAGGTAACTCCAAAAACTAACACATCAGCCATATTTTAAAAAATAACAAAAGCAATTCCATAATATAATATAGTATATTATATGTACATACTATATTCCGTAAAATAATAAGGAAGCCAGCCAAACACGCCCCTGAAAATTCGTAAATATGGCGCGACAAATATAGCGACCGAATAACAAAACAAAACTTGGCAAAATTTACCTGTGGAAAGACAGTTTTGAATACAAAAGAATTCACTTTTCCATACACTTGACACTGAAGCACCATTTTCTGAAGAATAGTAATAAAATCCTTACGAAAAACACTGAAAAATTCACAAAAGCATAATTCCGACTGCCAGCAACACCGCACAAAAGAAATACTATAAAATACTACGATTCACGTGCTTGTTACCGGTATCAATGAACATGCGGATTTGAGTAGGGAGCAATGATGCCTGTTCATTCCATTTTTGCGTTATGAAGTTAGTTTTTATCGCAACGTTTTTAACAAAATATGATTTATCTACTTAACTAGGAAACGGAAAAATATTTTTATGTAATATTTTAACCTTAACCCATAATCATGGTAGTTTAAATGTGAAAATATAAATTACACAATTGACAGTTTGGCAACAGTTTTTCGTACAATCATAAAGTAGACCTTGCAGTTGACCAGATAAAGAGTAAACAAGGGGTTCTCTGATTGCTTTAAAATGTAAACAATTACATCTCCCTTGTCTTATAAATCTATGATTCAGGCATAAATTTAGTGCTTCTAAAACCATTCATTTATATTTAAATTTTTTAAAGATTCTTCTACAGTCCGTCCCTAAAGCAACAAATTCAGTTTGATTGTTTAGGAGTTGTATTTTGCTTATTTCTTCATGTTATTATTTATAAACATTTTCTCATAGAGCAAGCACTAGACATAATAACGTGATTCCTCCAACATTCTTGCGTGCCTTCCATCTTATATACCGGTAAAATGGTTTTACCCGGCTAGAAATATTTGTAGCAAGATGTCTTAATCCACCGAACTATTCAAACCACAAACATCACTATCACCGATACGCCGAACTATCCTAATCCAGCCCAATTATTTCAGATTCCTAAAACAGTTGAAGCATCCGAACACCATCGAATACAAGGGATGCTACCTCCGAGACAACACCGCCTGGCTGGTCATGGAGTACTGCCTGGGCTCCGCCTCGGACATCATAGAGGTGCACAAGAGGCCGCTGAAGGAAGATGAGATTGCCGCAATCTGCAACGGGGTGTTGCACGGGCTGAGCTACTTGCACGAATACGGCAGAATTCACAGGTGGGGTATCGAATTGTTGATCGGTAATTTAAATGATAGGAAAATGTGTAAAATGAAAGAACAAGGTAATTGGATCGTTTTAACATAAAACCATTCAAACATAGAGCCATGTTGATCAATAATTGCTTTTCTTCTGATTGAAAAATGAAGTTGATGATGGTTCTGAAGAGATGAAACGTTACTTAAAAAACTACGCTATTCGATAGAGCGTAAAGAGCAGGTAGCTATAAGAAAGTGTTCTTTTTATTTCAGTTCCTTTTCAAACACCTTTTACATTTTTTACAAAATTTTACAAAAACGAATTTCCAAATTTTTTTCAAATATCTGACAAACTAATTGGCTTTGATTTCTTTGAGGCATATTATTGGTCACCAAATCACGCAACTTTGCCCCGATGGAGTATTTTCCTTCAATCGAAATAAAGGTGGAAACCTGTATTTTTATAAAATATATATTTTTTTATATTTTTTAAGATAGAACTGGTAGAAAATTTTTAATTCAATTTTGCAATTTTATTCTATATTCGTGACGTCACTAAGCGAAAACTAGGGAATATGTATCTATAAAGAGGCCACACTGATGATATGTGGCTAGATTCAGTTTGTAACGACCACAAACGACAGTTGACATTTCCTGTTTGTGTTTGGTTTGACAACTTGGCTCGTTGTATTGTTGTTTTCTTGTGAAATACACTTTTATTAAACATGGAGCAAGGTTTTGTAGAGGCCAAGTCCGACAATTTACCGGTTATAGATCCTTTTATGATAAATATCCTATAGATCCTTTCAGAAATAAAAGGGATGGAAAAATGTAAGGTTAGTATTTAACTTAACAGTATTACTGCAAAGTCGATTAAATATATTCAAAAATTACCTTTACAAATTACGATGTTTTTCTATTACTAATAAATACACTTGTAATCAGTCACAGGCAGAGACAACAATTCACAGGTAAAAATATAAACTAAAAACAATGTCTCGTGTTTCCCATGATGTTTACCCTAACCAAACAATTCAAACATAAACAAAAGTAAAGTTGTCACGCAGTGACACCAACCACACAAATGAAAATATCCTAGAAATCACTAAAAAATGGCGCAAATTTTGAATTTTCGCTTAGTGACGTCACATAGATATCGCGCACAATAAAAAAATAATTTATGGACTTAAATGAACCCAATATTAAAATTCCAGAAATACGTATCTTTTCTTTTTCCAACTACTTTCCATTGCTGATGTAAAAAAAAAAATAGGAAAACACCCCATTCAAGTCTTTCCAAAATCTGCCAAGTTGTTGTTTTTTTAAGCCCTAACTCTTTAACACGATGGGGAATTGATAAATTTGGATCCTCTGCAACACTAGCTCTTTTATTAGCAATATTCTCAACAGTTCTCGCATTTCGACGACTTGCTGGTGTTTTTACATCATGAAGAGTAAAATTATTTTCAAATTTCTCAACGATGCGATGAATAGCAAGCAAAGAAGGTCTGACGTATTTGGATCAAAGTTTTCGCGAAGTGAGCGATAAGCATTCACAAAAAAATGTCTATTTTCATAAAATCTTTGGATAATAATCAAACGTTCTTGAAGCACGTATTTAGCCATAATAAATAATTGTTAGAGTATACTGAACATAAATGACAACTAATGACAAGTATAACTTTATTACTATGGTTACCATATCATTTCAAAATCATATCATTCTTATTGAAGAACCTATTAGTTAGAGATGGGTCGTTATTTCAGTAACGTTATTTTGGAACGTTACATTTTCATAACGGAACGGAACTTTATTAATTCACAGCAAAGTCATTACTTTTTGGAACGGCGTTCCTCGGCGATAATGGTTCGGCCGGCCGCCGGCAGGTCTGTCGCGGCGAACGTAAACACGGAAACACCCGGTCGGCCATCGAGAACGAAGCGATAGAGTCAACTGAAAAGGCAACGTTATCTCATATTCATACATCTGGCTCTCTGGCTTGCAGTTACTCGTTATTCGTTATTTTGCTTGAAAGGTTTCTAGCCTCACTCAGTTCGTGCCGTTCCGTTATTTTATTATAGCAAAAGGTATGTACAAAAATAAACAAAAAAACGAAATATCTATATTCTAATATAGATCGATGTGTATCAATCTATCAATTATCAATTATTTAAACCGGAACGATTAAGTTAAATAAATTAACAATAACTAACGTGAGTCTGTGAATGTGATACATGCGAGTTGTGTAGTTGCGAAACGAAACGAGAAGCGCACAGTTAGCAACAACAGCAGTTACTCACGTTTCTAGTTACTAGTTATAAATGTACGCATAACGTTCCAAAAAATAACGTTATTTTGGAACGTTATTTATTAGGAACGTTTCAATTTATAACGTTCCACATCAGTAACAGTTATTCCCATCTCTACTATTAGTACTTCAAACATATTTTTTAGTAGGATAATTAACAGTAAAACTATTAAAACAGCATCAAACACAAACCAGACACATATTTTTTGTCGTGTCTTTGACTGGTTTTTTGAATGGAATTCTTTTCGTGTTACGGATAAATGTGGATATACTTAAATAGTAATAAAAGATTGTAATAATCTTATGAAAATTTTCAGGTCTTACACGTTTCTATTTTATATTTCAGGGACGTAAAGGCAGGCAACATCCTGCTGACGGAGAACGGTACTGTGAAACTAGCAGATTTCGGTAGCGCGTCGATAAAATGCCCTGCGAATTCGTTTGTCGGAACACCTTACTGGATGGCGCCTGAGGTAAGTACTTGTTTTTCATGCTACAACTCCTGCTATTTCAAATGAACACAGCAGTGTCGCCACAAGAATAAATAAAGAACCACAAGGATATCTTGCAGGCAGGCGACACCTTTCTCTGGTTACTGATGGATTCGTGACCTTGGTTGCAAAAGGGAGACATATTTTCGAGGATATTTTATTGCTTTTCCATAAACGTACCTGATTAATTTATATTTTACAGTTTTGTTTTGAAAAAATATGTTTTAATATCGTAATAATCACAATTTTTTAGCAAACAACACTGATGTAGTTTTCCACATAACACCAAAACGCTATACTGCACTGGACGCGCGTTTCACCAACCAAGTTGGCATCATCTCGAGATGAATAAAACTAAACCTATGCTAACATTGTGTCCTATTTATACCTAAACTATTTCTACGGTTCAGTGAACCATGCATTACTATAGTAATTCTTAATAGTCGTTAATTGCTATTATCTATTTTATGGTTGTTCTCAAACGCATGTTGGGCGACACTTGACTTATCTGATCTGTTCTACCATTTTGAGAAGAGCCATATGTTCCTTGAATCCAATTTGAATTGACCTTCTAGTTTGTCCAACATACTTTTGATTACAGAGATGTACCATCTCTAGCACTAGAGACGGTACAGCACTGGCCGTTTCAGGATAGAATCTCGGATTAATCGAGTATCCAGGTTACGGGAAGGAATAAAACATGTAATAGAGAGATATGCTTGTCGTTATTTATTTATGCTTGTGGCAGTACTTCGAAACCAAATAGACGAACTTGTGGAAAAGGAAAGAGGAAAAATTGTGTGTATTCAACTTAATAGTTGTCTGTATATCGTAAATGTTTGTTTATCTCGCAGGCTAAAAATATTTTCATATTTCGTCTTGATTATATTTGATATACAGTGGATTTTTAAGTGTGGGTCATATTTTTTCTAAGGATAATAATAATAATACTAGTCATTCGAAATACTATTCCTAAATAACATTTTTGGAATTTACGATAATATAAACACAACAATTTGGAAAATTTTAAAATTCAAAACATTAATTTAGATGAAATTATAAATGCAATTAAATCATTGAAGCCGCAAGCTGCGGTCGGAGTAGATGGACTACCTTCCTATCTATATAAAGCTTATGCTGATGTGCTTGCTTTACCTCTGCAAATTGTATTCAATAAAGCATTGAAAACTAACATTTTTCCAGAAAAACTAAAAATTGGACGAATAACTCCTATACCAAAATCGGGGAATACTAGTTATATCATAAACTATCGACCAATTACGGTTTTACCATCATTATCTAAGATTCTTGAGCGAGTGATCTACAATAGAATATATTTCCATGTTTCGCCAATTCTTTTAGAGGAGCAACACGGTTTTGTGAATAAAAAATCTACCTTAACAAATTTGTGTGTTTTCAGTGACTACATTGCAAAAAATATAAACAACTCTCAGATTGATACTGTATACACCGACCTAGCAAAGGCGTTCGATAGAGTTAACCACAATATCATGTTGGAAAAATTGCATTCCTTTTCCTTTAATGACAACTTGATACAGTTTTTAAGATCCTATCTCACCAATCGATCTAATTTTGTCAAATTTAATAATAGCAAGTCAGATACCTTTGTTACTACTTCAGGGGTTCCCCAGGGTTCTATACTCGGGCCATTGCTATTTGTAATGTTTATTAACAATATATCCGATTACATTAAGTATGCTAAATTCCTGCTTTATGCAGATGACTTAAAAATCTATCTTTCAATAAGATCAAATCACGATATTGATAAGCTGAAGACTGATGTTGAAGCCATTTCTGATTTTTGTGAGGATAATGATCTGGCCCTGAATGAAACAAAATGTAAAGTGGTATCATACAACAGAAGGAAAAGTACTTTGGTAGGAGCATATACTGTAAATGGTGTCGAAATTGAGGTACTGAATGAAATTAAAGACCTTGGTGTGCTCTTTACAAAACACTTTTCATTCAATCAACACATCTTGCAGTTAACAGCAGAGTGTTATAGAAAACTTGGTTTTGTTTTAAGAGCCAGTCATGATTTTAGACCTGACATAACTGTAACTCTATTTAATTCATATGTACGTTCTAAACTCGAATACTGTTGTGTTATATGGAACCCTAGAACTCTGATATACACTGAAATGTTGGAAAAAATCCAGAAAAGATTTCTAAGATCTTTGTACTTAAAGCGACATGGGACTTATCCATTTTTAATATCATATGAGTACCAAAGAACTGATTTTAATATATGTCCTTTAAGCAAGCGTCGTGAAAATGCTCAAATTTTATTTATTTTTAATATATTGCATAATCGAATGGTGGTACCTGACATACTGTTGGCTATAAATATTAATGTACCCGATATTAGATTGAGAATTAGAAATAATATTTTTAAGATAACTAATATAGATTCTCCCATCGAAAGCTGTTTGTCGGCTATTAATAATCTTCTCGGAAATCATGATGTTGACATTTTTAATATAAGTAAAAATAGGCTACTTTCTTGCCTTTGATGTTCACTGATATTTGTGTGTATGGTATGTGTGTGTGTTTTATACATTTGATTATTTCCTTTTTAATCTGTATTTTATTGCATTAACCATGTGTTTTTATGTTTTATTGAATTTTTGTGTTTCTGTATTGTATTGCAATAGGAATAGGTAGTGCGTATGTATAATTGGATTTTGTCTGTTCGTACGCACTGGATAAATAAATAAATAAATAAATAAATAATAGCCGTTGTATACTATAAAATTTTACAATTAAAATTTTAATCCAGTGATGTGCAGAGTTGCCTTCTGAGTAAATTGTCAAAATTAAATCAATGTGGCTGTACAGATATAATTATACAGTGAGGTTCAAAACTCTGGAACGCCCCAAATAACTTTCAAAATATTGTTTTTTTGCAAAAATGCTCAGACACGTCAATTTTTCATTCTACTTTTCTGTATTTTTGAGGTATTGATTTATTTGCACAGTGACGTATCACTGAGGTGCAAAAAAAATTTTTTTTTTAAATGGCAACCCCAATTTTTTATTCAGAATTCATGAAAAACACATTTTTTTACGTATCTTTGACTAAAACTTACAGAAAAAAACCTTTATAGGGTTACAGAAGAAATTTTTCGATATAAATGCAATGCAATTTATTGAAACAAAATATCAAAAATTAGGTTACTTACAATAATATTACAATTAAATCAAATGCTCAAATTGTTGTCCATTGACTGCTTGACAATGAGCTACGTTAAAGGTCTAGTGTATGAGAGTAGGCCAGAAAATATCGATGAATTAAAAAACAGAATTCAGCAAGTAATAGAAGACATTCCGCCTGATTTTATCAATAATGTTCAAAATGAATTCATCTCGTTTAGCAGTCAATGGACAACAATTTGAGCATTTGATTTAATTGTAATATTATTGTAAGTAACCTAATTTTTGATATTTTGTTTCAATAAATTGCATTGCATTTATATCGAAAAATTTGTTCTGTAACCCTATAAAGGTTTTTTCTGTAAAGTTTTAGTCAAATATACGTAAAAAAATGTATTTTTCATGAATTCCGAATTAAAAAAAATTGGGGTTGCCAATTTCGGTTGTCAAAAATACAGAAAAGTAGAATAAAAAATTGACGTGTTTGAGTATTTTTGCAAAAAAACAATATTTTGAAAGTTATTTGGGGCGTTCCAGAGTTTTGAACCTCACTGTATAAGCTTAATAAGCAGCCTACTTTCTATTTATGTTATTTTTTGACTTTTTCTTCCAGTAATAGACTCTTCAACAGGTAGATAATAGAAAGCATAGGCGAAAAATCTCGTGTAAAAATGATATGAATTTTTGTCATTGAACTACTGTTTAGTGATTCACATACTTGCTGTAGTTTTTCATTTTTGCAGTATTCACTGGCCCTGGCTTTGCACTGGTCCTAATTTTTTTATTTGCTAACAACGTACGCCACTTATACGTTTGTTTTTAAACAGAATGCAGTGGCGTAAAAAAATTTTGAGTAACTTGATACAATTTTGAGTTATGACAAAAACATATTATGGTATGTTTTTAAATGAAATTCACAGTCGGCTATGATTTAGTTAGAAAAATAATTTTTTTCTCTTTTCAACAATATACAAAATATGTGTAGTTTATTTATTCATCTAGACTATTTTTTATAGATTCTTTATTTTGAGGGTTACTATCTCAGATTAACCATGTAAAAGATAAGTAACAGCAATACCCCAAGCATTAATATGCCTGTCCATCTAATAAACAACCATTTACGAAAGGGGGGAGTGTTTATTTAACTGTTTGTAAATAGCTACCAGTGGCGGCCAGTATTTCTCAAAATATAAGAGGGTTTATTAATGTTTTTAAAGGTGTTTCTAACAACGTAAAGTACCTATTGCCTCACGATTTAAAAAAAAAACGCCTAACATCTACAAAAACTAATGTGTAGGTAGCTATATAACATAATACGCAATACATACTTTCCTTTATTTAACTATTTTCCTAAAATTCAGAAAAAACTAATAAAAAAGTAAGAAAATAAACCTCTGCACCGAAGAGTCTGTTAGAGTTTTCTCTTAAATATAGATACATAAATATCATAGAACACAATACATTCTTCTGACAGTGAAGTTTCCGAAATGTTAGTGCTATTTTAACTTAAAGTGTGTATTATGTTTTATGATATTTATACATTTTTCAGTATGAGAACTGATTAGTCAAATTAAAAAAAAAAACTTTAATGGGTCTTTTAGCGCGGAGTACGTATTGTTTACTCAAAATTTTATTAATTTGTTTAGAATTGTGGCCAAATACCCAAATAAAGTAGCGATATAATATAAAGATATTCATAATACTTTATACCTACTAAAAACCTGAAAGTGAAATAAGAAAATACATTTTTTTCAGTTCGGAATTCACTTCCCATTCTAAATCAAAACTACATCTAATACTCTTATCTATATTTTAAATTATTCGAGTTTTTTTTTCAAAGAGGGGTAAACATTTGAAATTTTCCTTATTTCATTATTAACCTTCACCAGACATAAAATTATTGGAAAGAAAAACGATAAAAATTTCATTGTCTCCAAATAATTTTATGAGGATCAGAAACTATTATCCATAGAAAATATACTATATAAAACTACAATATTATCTATATTACTTATATTACCCATGAACATTATACGTAAGTTGAATTCCTAACGAATGATACGTCTATGGTCAGCTTTGTTTACTTACCGGTGGAACGATCTCCCATCACCTTTTTTGCCTGATTTATGGAAAACTATGCATTTAATAGTCATTTCACTGTCCACAAAGATTTTCCACAAACTAAAAATCTATAACACAGCCTAGATTATTGACTGATTACCACTTATATCACATAAAATACTTAAATAAATTTACGTTCACAAAACTTCAAAACAAATATGAAGTCACGAATCGTTGTGTCGTGTATTTCCGGCATATCTCGGTCCGCCAAAAACTGTAACGAACCAATGGCATGCAGTGGGATTTGTTTATCTAATTATATTTCATTTCGTGGACATTTTTCTCTCGCTGTTATTTATCTTGTATATGGTTAATCTGAGGTTACTATACCTTCCACTTCATATTCGCATACGATTATGATTTTCATTAAAAAACATATATGACTCGAAATTTTACATATTAAAAATTTGTTTACGCCACTGCATTCTATTTGAAATACTGTCTATAATATAAGAACGTATCATTTTTTTCCCCCTAATAGCTAAAATAATTGAGATTTGCGCAGATACCGAAAATTTTAAAATTCAAATTTTTGCCAATAACTTGAAAGCAAAAGAAGATAGACCATTTTCCATTTGGCATTAAGTTTGTCTGCGAAAAAGAGATCAAGACAAGAGGGTATTTATTTGTATCTCGCTTAGTTCAAGAGTTGTAGCAAGCAAATATGGTTCACACATTCAAGTTAACGGATAAAAATTTCATATAACGTACTTTAAAAGTAGTTCTGTGAATGTGTGTAACATCATAGTTTTATTTATTATATCAAGAGGTGCTATAGAAAGCTTGATTAAATTCTTCTATTTTCTCTTTAATTGTGACGTTTGGTAAATAGAAATTTCATAGTTTATAATCGCTCGGCTGCTTTGAACTTTGACTAAAATTATAAATATATCCCGCACGTAAAAATACACCCTGTATGAAACCTGACTAATAATCGAACAAATATTTTAACCTAGCATAGTCGGAGATGTTGGATTTTCTAACACCACTAGGAAACTCTACGTCACTTTCTGTGGTCTTTACGTTTTAAAATGTGTTCCTCTTCTTAGGTTATCCTGGCCATGGACGAGGGCCAATACGATGGCAAGGTGGACGTCTGGTCTCTGGGCATAACCTGCATAGAGTTGGCGGAACGCAAGCCGCCCTACTTCAACATGAACGCCATGTCTGCCCTGTACCACATTGCTCAAAACGAATCGCCCACCCTCTCCTCTTCCGAGTGGTCCGACTTGTTCAAGCACTTTGTAGAAGCTTGCTTACAGGTATGTCCCTTTTGAAAATGACTTTCTGTTTGCCTTTGACATTATTAAACTGTTCATGGAGGTATGTATGCATATATGTATGTATGTACGTATGTAACGGAGCTCCGTGGTCGAGCGGTTAAAGACACGATTAAGACACGAAGGTTGTTATTCATAATAACGGACGGGACTTTTTATTTGGTACGTTATAACTGTGGGTTCATAATAAACGGATACGTTAAGTGAGTTTTACAATAACATCAAGTTTACTAATGACCACTAACCGCATTCTTAAATCAATCTAAGTAGTTCATATTAATAATTAAATATTTATAGACAAATAACTAACAGCATGCTAAATAAGAAGTTAATGTGACAACATCTCATTCTATACATTGAGCTAATTTCACTGTAAAATCTAACCTACATTTACAAACATTTATGCAAAGTGACAAGACTGTGAAGTGTCTTGCGTCAAGACTGTTTTGTGTTAATAAGCAATCAAGGGCGGATTTAGCTTTTCAACACGGGGAGTATCTCAAAGAACCACATTTTTAAAAAATGTTGTGAAATTATAAATTATCTGTGCATTTAGATAGGTACGTTTTTCTTTGGACAAACATGAAATAGCAAATAGAAGCGTTTAATAAGATATAATTAAGTGAAGTACGTTTATATTTTTTTTAACTAATTATGTTTTTGCTTTTTGCTAATGTAAAATTTGAATTCATGAGGTTTGTTCCAACTAAAATTCAGAATGATTCCGAATTGTAATGCGTCTGCACATTTTAATTTTCGTGTTCCAACACAAATTCAGAACCATTACTGATTTTTTGAGGATCCAATTCGCCGTTCCAACATGATTTTTGAACCAGTTAGGAACGATTCAAATAGTTCTGGGATTTTACGAGAATTTGTAATTCTGACCATGCGCGTTAAGCGTTTTGACTTCATAAAACTTAACTTCTAAAAGACTGCTGGTAACCCTTATATATGTTCCCTGCTGGTAACCTCATTGTTTTGAAAAAGTTTGATTTTGAAGAAAGTGATTTTGATTTATCTAGTTCATATTAAAATTACAACTAGAATAGTTGTAATTTTAAAAATTCATCTACATCTACAAAAATTTACTAATTAGTTGATGTAAATAAAAGGTGTGCCAAATATGTCATACCTATATTCATTGAAGGGCCTTGGCTATGATCCATTGTATTAAATGTAGATAATAGAACGGAGTCATATGGGAAATATTAAATTTAAAGGGTAAACTTGGGCCTGTATTGTTTAGGTTATGTACGTACAAGTATGGTACAAGTTTATGCCACACAATATCAACAAGGGACAAGGGTTTATGTTGTGATCTTTCCGAATCCATCGTTAATAATTTTATATTCCGTGGTTGATTCGAATTCTCAAAAAGCGTTCCAACAAAGTACCAAATTCTGAACCGATTCCAATTGACACATGCGTATTTATTAAATCCGGAACCAAGTTACGAACTATCTTGAATTCTGTGTTGGAACAAACCTATGGTATATCCGCCCTTGATAAGCATTAATTTTGCCTTTTATAATAGGGAGATGTTGAACCCCTTAAATTTTTACTTGATCGTTATCGCAATTGTTATACTGAGCACGCGCGGTGCCAAAAATGATACTCTTTTTGGAACTGCACATGCTCAGAATAACGATAACTGTAACGACGTGCTAAAATTTAAGGGCCTCAAAAACTCCCTAATGAATTCGATAAGTAACCGTGCCATAATAAAATTTTATATAATTATTGAGGTTACTGACATATAAATACGGAAAAAGTCGCATTAAATTATTTAAGATTTCAGAAAAACGTTCTCGATCTGTAAATTGGGAGGGAAAAGAAAAACTGCTGCCGTTTTTGTCAAACTTTTAGGTTAACTTTAACTTATTGTAAAACATACCCAAACTGATAACTAGTGATTTAACATCATTCTAGTGTTAAAGTGCATTTAAATGGTATTATTAATGCAGTTTTCACTAATTACATTCTAGTCACGTCTTGGAACATTCTAAATTTTATTATTAATAAGGCTGATAGTGTTTTGTTTGTCTACTGATTGTATTTGTTTTGACAAAGATAGACACAAGTATAGAGATATATACACTAATTTCACTCTTTAAATTTTTTGTACAAAAGTTTTTAATGCACATGTCTGCTCCTGGGTAGTATGCGCGTTAGTAGAGATGCGAAAGGGGAAGAATGGGCCGGCGTACGCTATTCTGTGGGCGCACGCATAGGTAATAAAACGTGCACTTTCCTTTACAGGTATTTTATCTATTTTACAGGTAATCCGCATATTTTTGTGTCAGTTTAATTTGTCTACACGTTTGTGTTTGTGATTTTGATGTGTTTTGTATCGTGTGTAACATGGCTCCAAAATATTATTTCATTTGTAAACGAAATTCTGAGAAAATCCATTTCTCAGTTTCTTCAGGTTTCCTAAGGAGGAAGAAAGGTAACCTGCTTCCATCTTGTTATCAGCAATGTTTTAAGACTTTATATTTGTTTAAAGCAGTTCAATAAGCTGCCAACATAACTTTTGGTTATAGGCCACCCTTTTACCTCTTCAAAAAATAATAATCGGACCTGTGCGTATCTACCAAGGTTGTATTTAAAACTATGCAAAACGGTCACTAATGCGCATGACTATACCTGGGGAGTATGCGCAGTTGTCTTTTTGGGGTGCCTAAAAAACAAAACTTAAGGACACTAACATCAAAGAGATTTTGCCGACTGAAATTACTGTATATATCTCTCTACTTGTGATAGAGATGCTTCAAAAATAAAATCCATTGACCATTTCACTGAAATCGGAAGTTAGCGGTTTTTCTTGTCTGTTTCAATGGGCACACTCAGGGAACCGCAGCGTTTCAGCGCTTTATTAAAGCGTTAAAGCATATATTTTTCCCGCTGGATCGCTGAATAGTTCCATCAAGCGATAAAATTAATATAGTTTAGGTTTACGTCTATGGGTTTACGCACAAAATATCTATGGATAATAGTAATTATTAATATTAATTACAAAATATGAATTACTGAAAATTATGTCACTTTAAGCTTGCGTTTAAAATGTTGATTCAGCGAACGGGAAGCGGTAAAGCGCTGAAGCGCTAAAGTGCTATGTTTCCCTGAATGCGCCCATTATTATTTCATCTATAACGTACCATGTTGAAGTGATGCCGACTTTTTCTCCAGAAATCTCCTGGTCAGCGCCCGACGTCGTCGAAGCTGCTCACTCACCAGTTCGTGACGAGGAACCGCTCCCCCAACGTTCTCATAGATCTAATTCAGCGTACGAAGGCCGCCGTCAGGGACCTGGATAACTTAAATTATAGGAAAATGAAGAAGATACTGATGATTGAAAACTGCGAAACGGAGAGTACTATAGGTAAGGTATTTACCTTTTTCAAAGTAGTTCGTCGGAGAAAAATTGCAGGTTTCACTTTCGTGTATTATAAATATACTTCGTACAGCGCGGAGTCTAACAGAGTCGTATTCAGTTCACTGGCCTTGCCAGCTGACTGACAGTCCGTAAATAACTTTTAGTTATTTACGGAACGTTGTAATAATCTGTCGGTGACGCATAAATAAACTTCCCTTTTACGTTCTAGCGTGCTCGTATTCGCCGTGTATACTATAAACGTTTACTGATATTATTATCAATAACTATTAATGAGAGAAGTAAATCAAGTAAGATGCCAAAGGAGAGAAGAAATAGACGTGAAGTATTTCAAATGTGGTTTGACAGTGATCCTGAATATTACAAGGACATACGCATTAAAGAAAGTGACTTGTTTTGTACTGTGTGTGATCGCATTATAAATTCTTCTGACAAAACTAAAGTGAATAGACATTTGAAGAGCCATGCCTCGACCAGCGCTGATAACTCGGAATTTTTCTATGAACTTACAGAAGCCTTTCTTGCAAGTAATATTCCGTTAAGCAAACTAGAGAACACTAAATTACGTACGTTTTTAGAAAAATATACTGACCGAAAACTGCCACATGAAAGCACGTTAAGATTAAGATATGTCGATCGGGTTTACAACGATGTAGTGACATCAATTCGTGAAGACATTGCGGACAATTTTGTGTATTTTATTATAGACGAAGCAACTGATGCTTGTGGGCGTTCAGTCGCCAACTTTTTAATTGGTGCGTTAAAAGGTGACATTGCTAGTGATAGCCACCTATTGGCTTCTAAGGTGCTGGACAAAACCAATCATGAGACCATTATAAGTTTTGTTATTGATTGTTTTGAACATATGTGGCCCGATCAAGATTCTTCAGATAAAGTCCTTGTCATGTTAAGTGACGCAGCCGCATACATGTTAAAAGCAGGACAGATTTTATCCCAAAAATATAAGAAAATGGTTCATTTTACATGTGCTGCTCATGCACTCAATCGGGTAGCAGAGAAAATAAGGGAAAGTTTCCCTTTAGTAAATACTTTCATATCAACCGTCAAAAAGGTTTTCATTAAGGCGACTATACGAAGGGATGTTTTTAGGGAGGTTCTACCAGACATATCTCTGCCTCCTGAACCAGTTATAACTACATGGGGTACTTGGTTAGAAGCCGTAGGGTATTATGCCAAACATTTCGATGGTATAAAAGATGTTATTTGTAGATTTAATCCAAATGAAAGCAGCGCCATACACAGACTCCATGACATACTAAAGGACCAAAGTATTCGCGATGACATACACTACATTAATAAACACTATGGTTTCTTAGTTACTGCAATCACGAAATTGGAAACACATGGATTACCGTTAAAAGAACAGTTTTGCATATTGGAAGATGTACAGAAAAATATATGCGATGCCAGTAATATACGTCCAGTCGGTAATGCAATAAAAGAAAAAATGCAAAACGTGTTAAAAAGGAATACAGGATATCCCATTTTGGAAAACATAAGCAAAGTGTTAGGTGGGACCTGTCAGGAGTTGCCAGCCAATATACTAATGTACCGTTCATGCCTCAACCATTTTCCGTACTGCCCGTTATCTTCAGTAGACGTTGAACGGTCTTTTTCCCTGCACAAATTAATACTGAGTGATAGACGTCGCCGTTTCACTCCAGAACACTTAGAGAAACACGTGATAATATGTTATAACAACCGCCAATTTGCCAGCGAAACCTTCTCTGAACACTAAGGATTGTCAGGTAAGAGTTGTCACTTTTACGTAGGTATTTTCTTAATTTATATAGATATTATATCCTTGACTTATTCGTGGCATTTGGTAATAATAATATGCACATTGCGTCATAATTTATTGATATTTCCATTTGTAACCTTAGTACGATCCTGTTAAACTCCGTGCTCGCACGAAGTCTAATTATAAATTATTCGTTTTTTGATAAATTCAATTGGATTTAAGACTGGTCTATATGCGGGTTGTGTTTGAAAATCTATAAATATCTATACACTTTTACTTTTGTAATACAAATGTGTATAATGTGCCTACATATGTACCAAATAGTTTTGTTTGACTTCTGGTCATATTGGCAGCGCCATCAACAGTAATTTTGTTTATCTTATGTGATAATAGATGTCGACGATACGCCGGACGAAGTGACTGGAGGGGACAGTTCGAAGAGTAATTCGGTGACGTCGGAACACAGCGTTCACTCGGTCGGTGTTTCGGCCAGTAGTCAGTCGAGTAGCACCAACAGTTTACCGGCAGGTGAGTACGAAATTTTCCCGATACTTGTCGCATATTTCTACCATACAGAATATTATAACTTAGATGGTGGCCTTCATATACTTCCTGTGTTCCCAGGCGGCGAGGATGGTACGGCGAGAAGGCACAGGCCTCTGAACCACGCGGCGGCCGCCGCTATCTCGGATCACGGCACCAACAACTTTGCCACCATCCGCACCACCAGCATCGTTACCAAGCAGCAGAAGGAGCACATGCAGGTATGTCTTTATGCGTCGCGACAGCCACTCGGCTTTGTATACTATCACTGTAACGACGTATTTAAAGCGGCAAGACAACTCTTGTGTTTGTACTTGTAACGACGTTGCATTTAAAACGGCAGAGCTACTCTTGTGTTTGTACTTTGATCTTTTTTTCAGGGGTCTTTGTTTGGCATGTATTTACTATTGAAATAAATGAAATAGACCCCTAAGTTTGGACAGCAATATTAAGAAAACATAGGGGCGAAAAAATTGAAATTTGGGCCATATATACCGGATGTCCCACGGTGATGGTCCAGGTACATTAGAAGTATCTAGAGAACCAGTTAAGCTATTAATTTGATTTGCAGTTTCTACCACTTACGGTTATACTGGAAGTCAACATTATCTTCGTTATTTTAAATGGGACACCCCCCATATATTATTGCATTTTTGGATTCTACCTGAAATTCTAAACACATTTCATGTAAGCTGTCCTATAATTATCTTCAATTGTTTTTGAAATATTGTCAGGTGAATATTGGCATTTTTCAAATGGGGGGTTTTCCTATTTTTTTTTTTTTACATCGGCAATGGAAAGTAGTTGGAAAAAAAAGAGATACGTATTTCTGGAATTTTAATATTGGGTTCATTTAAGTCCATAAATTATTTTTTTATTGTGCGCGATATCTATGTGACGTCACTAAGCAAAAATTAAAAATTTGTGCCATTTTCTAGTGATTTCTAGGATATTTTCATTTGTGTGGTTGGTGTCACTGCGTGACCACTTTACTTTTGTTTATGTTTGAATTGTTTGGTTAGGGTAAACATGAGACATTGTTTTTAGTTTATATTTTTACCCGTGAATTGTTGTCTCTGCCTGTGACTGATTACAAGTGTATTTATTAGTAATAGAAAAACGTCGTAATTTGTAAAGGTAATTTTTGAATATATTTAATCGACTTTGCAGTAATACTGTTAAGCATATATATAATACTACTATATGGAGCCTATGTAATCTTTACCATGTTTCTCAAGTGAAGCCAAATTAGAGTAGTCCAGAATCAGATCTATTGTCTCTTTCACGGAGAAAATACCAAATACTCATGCACAGCAAATCGCGGGAATTTTGCTCCATATACTGTAGAATACAATAAATTAACTTTATTTTATATTGTATTTTATCTACATATATCGGTTTTTCAATCTTGTTATTGGGATGTTCCCGTATTTATCAAGTTTACCAAAAGAGTGGATGCAGTTTGTATTTGAAAAGAAAATTTTAAAAATACATACTTCAGGTACCTATCCGACTTCATATGGAATATTTCCTTCGCACAAAAGACAAAACCTCGACTGAGTTTTTCGTTTCGGCATTTTGCGATATCTGTCGTGGAATTAAATTAATGAAAATGAGGTACAGTATAATTCATATACCTAATTCACTACATATTTAAATTTACAAAATGTTCATATACCTAAACTTGCAGTTGCGACTGTAAAAATACCGTCGAAATAATTTGATGAGCAAATGTCTCTAATCACTAATAAGTCTAATAGGTATATGAACAAAACTAAAACTACAAGTTACACATAAATAAAACACTTCTAAAACTGCCGGCTCTACGAAAAACACAAATTTATTTTCTGTGAAACACAAACATACCTAAAATACAAAAGATAAACTGACATAACCACACCACAAAACGCATATATGACAGAACACATATACAGGGTGCCCCAGTGTGAGCAAACAAAAATTTACCAGTGTGTAGGCCAGACCAAAATAAGAATAAAATTCTTATAAAAAAAAATTCTTCGCTGCACGCCTAACGAGTTCCAGGGTGTTATTTTGTAAAAAAAAACAATTTTCCGAGATAACTTAAAAACTCGTTTCGTAGATTTAGGTAAAATTTGGATGACGTGTACATCTATTAAAGGTCATTAAAACTATATGGTGTTTGTTTAACTCTAAACTTTAAAATCATTCCATATATTTTTCTGCATAAAGGAATACAGTCCGTACTTTACACTCAATTTACTCGAAAATGGTTGATTTTAGAGCTGTGTAACAAGAGCACCTTTTTTGTTCAGAATTGATAGCCGATTAAGGAAAACTTAGTTAATTCACGAAAAAGTAGGATATACAAGAGTTATGAAGACAAAACCATAAGGAAGAGTAGACCTAGGCCACCACAAGTGTCAAAGTTAAACAAACACCATATAGTTATAATGACCTTTAATAGATGTACACTTACCCAAAAATTACCTAAATCTACGAAACGGTTTTTAAGTTGTTACAGTTATTTAAGTTAAGTTATTACGGAAAATTGTTGTTTTTTTACAAAATAACACCCTGTAACTCGTTAGGCGAGCATCAGAGAAATTTTTTATAAGAATTTTATTCTTATTTTGGTCTGGCCTACCCACTGGTATATTTTTGCACGCTCATACTGGGACACCCTGTATATGACAAAACAAAAGCCCGGTCTTTCTTTACTTTCGCGCCTCATTGAAATTCTTGGATTGGATTGGACAACACTTGGGCATGTGCACAGGAACATTTGTCCGTGAAAGAGAACGAAATATATAACTCCATCTCATAAACCGGCTTCAAGAAAAGCTCGAATAGCTCAATATAGTAGTATTATATATATGCTGTTAAGTTAAATACTAACCTTACATTTTTCATCCCTTTTATTTCTGAAAGGATCTATAGGATCTTTATCATAAAAGGATCTATAACCAATACAACAAGTCAAGTTGTCAAGCCAAACACAAACAGGAAATTTCAAATGTCAATTATCGAAATGTCAACTGTCATTTGTCGTCGTTACAAACTAAAACTAGCCACATATTATCAGTGTGGCCTCTTTATAGATACATATTCCCTAGTTTTTGCTTAGTGATGTCACGAATATAGAATAAAATTTCAAAATTGAATTAAAAATTTTTTACCGATTCAATCTTAATAATTTTTATCCTAATAAATATAAAAAAAAATATATATTTTATAAAAATACAGGTTTCCAATTTCATTTCAATTGAAGGAAAATACCCCATTTAACACCCTGTAAAAAAACGGTTTGAGATCAAACGGTTTGCACATTCCTATCGTAACATTTTATAAGCTATCGTTTGACATTAATTTCAGATTTAACCAGATTAAATTTAATCGAAAATTTTTTATTTCTAGAAAATCTGAAATTAGTGTCAAACGATAGCTTATGAAAAGTTAAGATAGGAATGTGCAAACCGTTTTGCTTGATCTCAAACCGTTTAGATTTTACAGGGTGTCAAAGTTGCAAAATGTCAATATTCCCCTGTCAATATTTCAAAAACAGTTGAAGATAGATATAGAACATTCTACATGAAATGTGTTTAGAATTGCACGTAGAATTCAGAAATGAAATAATATATAGGGTGTCACATTTAAAATAACGAAGTTAATGTCGACTTCCGGTATAACCGGAAGTGGTAGAAACTGCAAAATATTTTCATCAAGTAGATCATGGCTCACTTTGACTGCCTCAAATTTCAAATTAATAGGTTAATTGGTTCTCCAGATACTTCTAACGGACCGTCACCATGGGACACCCTGTATATGGCCTCACTATTACTCTAGTGTGTGCTAAAATTTCAGTTAGTTTCGTTGTTCCATTTTTTAGTTATTAATGAAAATGTAGAAAAAATCACGGTTTTCTGCCTACAAAATTAATACCTGCCACTTTAACTCGTAATTTTTTATATTAATTGATAAAAAAATTCCAAATTTTTACTGACAATAAGTCGAACTATCGTCTTTAGTACTGTGAAGGTCATTTGTCTCAAAAGCTCTTCGTTTTTTTATTTTTAAGCAACACAACGGGGAGTGCTAACTCCGTAAATATTGCGTTCTTTAAAAAAAGAAAAAACTGACACAGGTAGTAAATAACTGTAAACAACAATTTGAAAAAAGTTGTTAAAATAATACAGTTATAAATATGATATTCTTAAAAACAGTATCGGAATGGTCAGTTACGTTCACTGCCCGATCGAGGAGTGCGAGGTAAGAGGGTCGCTGCAGTGGCGTTACTGAGAGTTTTAATGTGATTTTCCGAGCTCGCTCCGACAACCGACGGAGGCAATTTCTGTTTTTTTACCTCGAAAGATACATAGTGTACTTCAAGATTAATGGTTTATTGAAGTAAGCAAAAAAAGGCATTTTATAAAACTATTGTGGCGTCACCGACATATTTCAGTATTTATACAAATGTAAATCCGTCTACGGATTTGCTACCTTCTTGGAAGATACTATCCGACCGGACAGCCTAACCTTCCTTAATATTGTTATTGCACCCATTGTACCTGTATTGAATGGACTGTAAATTCTAGTTTTTCTAATTTCTATTCCCGTATATTTGGGACTGGCCCGCAGGGCGACCTAATGTTTGAAATCAAAATTAACGTGGAAGGCTCGCACTTACCACTGGTAATCCTCGTGATGACAAGTTGATGGTCTGGCCAGACTCTTCGAAACACAAACCAGCAAAATGACTTCGAACCCAAGGTTTAATAAGTTACTGGTCCATTTTCTCCACTATTTCTAAATTATAATAAACATGAGACGCGAAAGCACTCGCCGACAACTCTTGTGCTCCTTCAAACTCGCGCTCTGCTCTGCCCAGTGTTGCCACCTCTCCTTGGTGCCAACCTTGTGTCGCCAAATCCCACTGTGCGACCTTCAGGATTTTAAATTCAAAACAAAAGGTCCCTACTATCCCATACTCAAATATTTATTCCCATTACCGAATATTTATAATCTCTTTAAAAAATAATAAATATACAAAAACCAAAAAAAAGGAAAAATCATAATTCTTTACTAAACATACCGCTCACCGTAAAATGACTATTTTACCTAAACTAAGCTGTCTCTTTGCAGATCATTGATTTGGGAGAGGGCATACCTTTACGACAGGTCTTTTATACTCTCCATTTGCAGTTTGCACCTTTACAACGCGAATAATTTTATCGGGGCCTGGAAAGACTTCGGTAATTCTGGCCAACTTCCATTGCAGTGGGGGCATTAATTCATTTTTAATGAGCACCAACTTGCCTATAGTTATGAGGTTAGAAGTGTCATTCCAAGCATTACGTTGTTGAAGCGTGGTCAGATATTCAGCACTCCAACGACGCCAAAAATATTGTTGCAAACTTTACACCTTTTGCCATCGGGATAAGCGGCACATATCTAAATCCGAGAAATCTTCATCGGGTAAGGAACCCAGGGGTTCTAGATTCAAGAAATGACTAGGAGTGAGAGCTTCCAAGTCATTGGGGTCAGAACTAATAGGTTGTAAGGGTCTAGAATTAAGTAAGGCTTCAATTTGTATAAAAACAGTAGACAATTCTTCAAATGTAAGCGTATAATCACCAATGGTTTTAACTAAATGTCGCTTTATGACTTTAATTTGGCTTTCCCATAAACCACCCATATGGGGACTTGCCGGAGGGTTGAAGTGCCAAGTAAAACCTTCTGATTCCACCACAGACTGCAGCCTAATTAAGGGTTTTCTCAGACATCCACCCTAAACAGCTTAATTAAGGGTTCTCCCAGATATCCAAATAATCACTAGGGTACGAACAGGTAAACTGGGCTGAACGTATATAAGAGCATTTCACCACTCGATCAAAAACAGAATCTCTATGTGTATATCGTAAACAGAACACAATCGGTACTCCATCCAACCCTGCCAGTACTTGTACGTGAGTGTTGTTAATAAAACTAATACGTTTGCAAACCGTGGGCTCGTTATTCACTACGTAACCTATCCCCACACTATCATTGTCAAAAAGAGCATTATCTAACCATACTTTCAAATATTTATTTACTAAGAAATTATTTATGTAATTTGAAGTGAAAATTAGAAACAGAAAATTTAACGTAGGGATCAGAAATAGGTCTCTTGATAAGCTTACAATATTTACGATGTGTTACTTTGAAAATATTGTTTTTGTTACGAAAAATGGTATCTCTAAAACAGATTTCTTGCGATACGTTTCCAACCGTTTAAACCGCAATGGAAAATATTCTTAATATATAAATAACATTAAGGACAACATAAATGTGCCACTTGCTGCACAACAACAATTTTAAAAACATGTTTTCTGGGGATCATCCAAGAATATTTTTTGCGGTAACACAACACTAGACCAGACAGATTAAAAATAAGGTTACAACATTCCTAATATTTCCAAAGAGTTAGACAGGTAGACAATAAAAATGAAAATTAAACAAGGCAAAAACTTATTCTACAAATAAAACAGTGGAACCACCACTGCTTGCTACAAAAATAATCGACCTCGCTGAACGTCTTCCACATGCCGCTCACTCCCCCAATGGGAATGACCGGATAACCAAGAAATGCAATGTATATAAAACATTACAGCCTTTATAACTGTGTATTATTTTAACAATTTATTCCAGCTTATTACGCTACAAGTTGCAGCGCCCTCATCGGTAATTTAAATCGCCAATATCTCGAAGGCACATCCTGTATAATTCTGAAATTTGGCTATCAAACGTTTGTTACAGAATAAATTACAACAGATAGTTATAAAATATATAAGTTACAAGTTTGATAATATTAACTTGTAATTTGTTATGAAACGGTTGTTTCCCCTGGTGCGAGGCACCATGAAATCGTACGGGGCACATATAAAATCAGTGATAGTACATAAAGTTTAGTGGCGATCTCTCTTTATCTAATTGTCTTTCTCTCGCCGCTAACTCTCTCTTCATAGGTATGATTTTGGTCTCTCTAGAGGTATACTTTCTATATAGTCGGTACTACAGTTTCCTATATTTAGTGGTAGTTTGGATGTCATGTTTCGGATGGTGTGGAAATTACGAGACGTAATTGTTTTATTTTGGGCACTTTGAATTTGATAGACCTCGGTGTCCACATCTGTTTAAAACTTTGTCTCGTTAAACAACAGTATAATGTCTTACCTGGTAGAAACTAAAATTTTGTGAACATCATTTTAAGGTTATGAATCTAAAGTTGAAATGAAAGTAAAATTGAATATAAAATAGTAATTGTTTTGAAAAAAACATTGATCTCATTTAGATGTTCCAAGAAATATATAAAAAGCACTATATACTAGTATTTCGGCCTATTAGACCTTTTTCAGTAGAGTATGTCTATTACTAAATGTTTCCAAACACGTTTTAGTTATTTATTTGTTTACAAGTCTACCTACCCCCGATTGATCCTACCATCTGCTAAAGCCCGAGATTTTATTACATTTTCTAAGAAGGGCGAGAGTGTAAAATCTATCTGATCATTAGTAGTACACAGATTTATAATTAAGGATTTTTTAATTTCTAATTGCTCTAACAGATCTAAGCGCTTCCATTTCTTTTCCCAATGCAGTACCTTTACATTTTTCTGATCTATAAAATGATTGTTTTCTATGCAATGCGTGGAAAATCCTGAATTTTTTGCGTTATTTAATATGGATTTTTTATGTTCTTTTACTCTAGTTTCAATACTTCTACCGGTTTGACCCACATACACAGCATTACAATCCATGCAGTTAATTTGGTATACTCCCGATTGTTTTAATTTATTAACCCTTTCCTTGTTGTTTATCAAAATCCTCCCAATAGTACGCTTGTTGACACTAATCGTTTTACACCCCTTTCGTTCTAATCTGCGAGCTATTTTTTCACTATAACCTGGGACGTGATTAATATAACTATAGGTGCCTTCTTTTTCCCGAATATGGTAAAACTCCCAACGAATTAATTTCCTCCTTTTGTTTTTTATCATGTTATCTATTAGTTTTTCTTTATATCCGTTGTTTCTTGCAATTTGTTTCATTGAACTTAATTCTTTTTCAAAATCTGCTTTTTCTAGCGGAAACATTAAAAGCCTATGTATTAAACTATGGAAAAACGACTTTTTTATTTGCCAGGACTGCTGCGAACTTGCTGGTATAATTGCGTCGGACGTTGTTGGTTTTCTATAAACCGAGAATTTTAATTTATTTTCTACCTTTCCTATTGTTATATCCAAATAGTTTAATTGATTGTTTTCCTCCTTTTCCATTGTAAACAATATAAACTGAAAATGCCATGTTCTTAGCCTAATATTAAAAAACAAATTACGTAAAAACCCACAAAATTAATCACTTAGATATAATTTCCACCTTCTCTAACTGTATCTTTGAGAATAACTGTTACATAAAGACGCAAAATATTTTAAAGAACAGCAAGCTCCACAAAATCTTGTACGTCAATAAACAGAATGTCAAATTTCGAAATCGAAAAATTGATGATATAAAAGAAAGTAATGTTGCGTTCAGAATACAATCTATCATTCTGGATCTAACTGTATATAACTGTAGAGTAATAAATAATATATCTAATTCCCAATAAGCTAAAAAACATTAACAATAGTGTATTATAAGAAATAGATCTGCAGATTCTATTCATGTTGGAAGTATTTCCACACACTTATAACTTTGAAATTTCAATCTTTTGACATTATTCGTAGTATAATCATGTGTAATCAGTAAAATCATGTTGATCAGGTTACACGAAATACCCCGTATAGCACCACAATGCCCGCCATACCGAAACATGCTTTCCGACTTGTCTCTTCTCCTAACTTCACAACCACCATCTACTAACCGATCGCCCTGGCTTCAGAAACCGTCACTGTCACCATAGTCACCCCCGAAGGGGGGGCGCATGTCGTAACTGAGTCCTGTTCTCTGTCCCCCAGCCGTACGTGGTTTGCGGTCGCGGCAGTTTTAATTATATGTCTTTGTTTGGCAAGGAGGAAATGCACGAGCAGATGTCGGGCTACAAGCGGATGCGCCGCGAGCACCAGAGCGCACTGCTCAAGCTGGAGGACAAGTGCAAGATGGAGATGGAGAGCCACAAGAACCAGCTCGACAAGGAGTACGAGGTGCTGCTGCAAAACTTCAGCAAGGAGCTGGAGCGGTTGCAGGTGAGTGGCGGCGCGACACGGGGATCGTGTCGTAGCGTATTCTGTAATGAATGAAAATCGTGTTTGTATTTCCAGTTGAAACATCAACAGGAGTTGGAGCGGAAGCAGAAACAGCACCAGGTGGCCGAGAAGAAGTTAATCAAAGATATTACGAGTCGGCAGGACAGCGACAGGAAGGCGTTCGATGCTCACAGGAAAAAGGAGTACAAGGCCAACAAGGAGCGGTGGAAACGGGAGCTGTCTCAGGACGATTCCACGCCGAAACGACAAAGGGACGCCACGCTGCAGTAAGTCGATGCATTATTACAGTTTTATTTTGATGGTTTACTCGGTTTTGAAAATATGTTTTCATAATCACAATTTTAACATGAAAGGAAACAAGTAGGGACTTATATTTAAATAAAGAATAACATTTATTGATTTTTTCACATTATAAGTGTATTCAATTAAGTGTATAATATAGTTTCACTCTACCAAACAGTTTTATTAAACAATTTTGAGGAAAATTTCCGTCCGTTTACGTCCCTGTTTTGTAAAACAATATTTTCAAACTTTAATTGAAATAAAACTTCAAGCAACGATATAAAGCTTAGAAAATCATTCTGAGGCTTATTTAAACTGCCAAGTAAGTCCAAATTGGCATTTTCCAAAGCTTTATAGTAGCAAAATAAGGCCGATTCATCCAAATCTCTGTGGGCTTTAGAATATTCACAAACGTCACGAGTAGACGTCGTTTAGTGAGACATTTTTTGATTAAAGACTAGAATAGTTTTTTTCCCCAACAAGTGTGGAAGGTGATACTTTTCCGCAAGCGACTGCAGTTGTCCGAACGACGCGAAGCGGAGTTCGGACAAGCAGTGAGTGCGGAAAAGACACCTTCCACATGTGTTAGGAACAACGTTTTTTCTACGGGCGTGAAGAAAATTGACATAAGAAAAATAAATATTATGATCACATTGCAAGTAATACATAGGTATTTATTTTCCGCACTAGTGCGGAAAAGTGCAATTTTCTACACTCAAATGCGTGCAGAAAATTGTAACTTTCCACACGCCCGTAGAAAAAATACCTTACAAAATTCATTTCTAACATGCTATTTCTTCGATTCAGTTTTAACTACAAACTGAGTAACTAAAATTAAAAATACTTAGGGCCGGTCTTTCCATCTCCTTATAAATATATTTTTAAATTTATCTTCCTTGTAACTACAAAATGGGTCTCTTCACTGTGTTTTAAATTAAATCCTGTCTTTAAAGTTCTCTATCTGCTCTTTAACTTATCGGTCACTTTTACTTGCCTATAAGTTGTTACAAAGAGATTTCTAATCTCAGAAATTTTACAATTTGAGTGTTAGTGAACAATTTGATTAATAAAATGTCAAAAAATATATTTTTATAATGGAAAACATTATTGATTTTGAAGAAGAAATATTATTAGATCATGAAATAATAAATATGGTAAATATTGCAAAAGGTGAACGAAAAATATATATTGTAAGGCCTCATATAGACAATTTAAATATCTGGGATGATGAAGAATTTATGAGGAGATTTCGTGTATCAAAAATAGCGGTGTTAAATGTTAAATATTCTAGAAGAAATCGAGCAACATTTACGGCATCACACTAACAGGTTAATAATAAAAAAGAAATGATATCTACGTATTTATTAGATTTTCTGACATATTTTATTGAATCATATTATGAACGGAGGACTGAACTGATACGATTTGTACTAGTAAGGGTCTCAAATTCTTTGACAATTTGGTTCCAAGTTTTTTACTGTATCATCCTGGGAAGACATTTTTACACTTCGGAATATTAAATTTAAACTAGAGATCCCAGAAATGACTAGAACCAGAGACGTATAGAATCTACAAAGACGTTTCACCTTTATAGGCGACATGAAGCCGAAAAGTTACTGGCCATTCGTAGATGGCTCTGCTGGAATTTTACCAGCAGCGCTTGCAGCAGTGTCCATTGGAACTAAATTGGACATTCTCCACAATTGTTTTCACCGTTTAATACCAGATGTCGCTAAATAAGGTTGACTGCACATGTATAGGTGCTGTCGCTGTTGCCGGATTTATTTTATTCATAACTGGTGTGAAATATTATTTGTGAATATGTTTTCTTAACAGTTGTCTACCAAATACTTCGCATTTGATATACTTACATTATAAAAATCAAATTACAATAATACCAATTTAAAACATTCTGTAAATGAAAGTTTTGCAAATGTAGTCTACAAAAGTCTAATGTTTATACGTGTCATTAGTAACACATTTGATTATTTCATGGCGTGTCACCCGAGCGTCCCAGGTTCGATCCGTAGTCGATAACGATTTTTTTCTTAAGAATTCGTGCCATATGGACGTGATGCATACACATTGTCTAAAAATTATGTACTCAATATCTCCACAATCTGTAAGTTTGGGACTTTTGTTGCTGTTTGTGATGTTCGTATAACGAAGATATAAAATTACAGGTATACATACTACTGTCCCTTCTAAAAAAGTAGGTATTTAAATTACATTACATTACATTAATATTGCATAAAGTATATGGAAATATCTCGAACTATATAAATTAGTAATTTGTGTAAACACAATGAAGGGTTGATGTGTTTATACTAAAACACTGATTACACTGGGTTAGTTGCATAGGTATAATAGTTTTAAAGAATGTGTAAAAAATTACACCGTTAAGATCGTAGAATGTTTGAACTGTTGGTGTTTTATTTAGGCTTCTGTATCTTAACAATCTCGTTTATTTTTTATAGCTTTTTTTTAGGTAATAACCAAAGTGTAGGTATATATGCTTTGTAACTAACTAACTAAAATGTCACTATTTTATAGAGGATAATTTTAGTCGCTGAAATTGAATTTTAGAACGTTGTTATGGAGTCCAATTTTACAAAATTCTTGTTTTTCGAATAAGTTCCCTTGGTGCAGCGAGGTAGGTACTTTATATACTTAGATCTACATCTGTAGGTAGGTATTCGTCGCTGCTAATACCTAATTTTTATATCGGTTGATATTCCAAAGTTTACAGAATATAACTATATCAGTTGCTTGCTCCTCTCCGTCGGAACTTTTATTTTTCGAGATTATAATCGTGCCGCCGCGATCGGCCATCTACGTTCGACAGTAAAATCTCCTCGTTACGAGGGACATTACAAAGAAAATTTCACACTGCTATATTTTAACCAATCAGAGGCTTGTTTTTTGTTCAGTTACCATGCCAACCCAAAAAATTTCCGGAAATTTTTAACGTTGTGTCAAATTAATAAGTGGAAATTTTTCTGTCATTTCAAATGTCAAAATAAAGACGCGGGAGTTGAATGAATCAATACATTTCCTGTGCTCGAATTTAAGTAATATTCTCAAAATTAAATTATGTTCCACCAATATTAGTAGATCAAAGAAAAATATAATATGTTTTTAAGTTATTTATAAAAAGTTCATGTAACTAAACTTGGAAAATGGTATGCTATTTCACTAAGAGATTTCGCATTTTATTAAACATATAAATTTTGAAGTAGATACTTCAGAATAATTATCAAAAATAAATGATGTTCCACCAATATTAGTAGATCAAAGTTAATAAGAAAAAATATAATACGTTTTTAAGTTAATATGTATGCAACTAATGTTAGAAAATTACATTTTATTTCACTAAGAAAACTCACATTTTATTAAGCATAATATTTGCAATGCTCGAAGTACTTCAGAATAATTATCAGAAATAAATGATGTTTCCTTTCCAAAGCGGAACATTTTCAAAAAGACAATCTAATAAATCAGAAAATTGCACAAACACAATGACACGATGACAAGTGGTGGAACTTGACCAAGGTACCGTACTTAGTCATAAAAAATGTTTGTTATTGCCCATGGCTCACTATGAAGAATGAATATGTTTGTCATTCGTAATTAAAATGTTGAATTTTGGCATAATATTTATAAAGTAATGGTGTGAAATTTTCTTACCGAATATCCCACGAGCTTAAATTAAAAACCGGAAATTTTTCCTCGTTCATGAATATTTTAAGAAAATTATCCCTCGCCTGCGGCTCGGGATAATTTTCAAAATATTCATGACCTCGAAAAAATTTCCGGAAATAATTTAAGCACTAGGGATATTATAAGTGATAGTTTGGTTTCGCGCCGAGAATATTTGATTACTGACTGGGGTTTTCCAAAAGTGCAGCATTAAATTATATAAATTGAAATTATTCAATGGGTAGGAAGGACTATGTTCAAAAATATATCATACTAATTATTTATGTTTAAATTGTGCCTAAGTAAAAGATGAAACACTTTTGGAAACTTAACCGCTATACCGAGCGGCTAAAAGTTTCCAAGTATCCTATTAGATTATTTCAGAGACCGAGACCACTTGGATTTAAATTTTGAAATTGGTAATAATATAATGACGTGCCTGTAGCTCTTCCGGTTACACCGAAAGTTGGCGTCAACTTTGTTATTTACAATGGAACATCGCAGTTTATTATCGCATTTTTGGATTTTAGTGTTACTTTTATCATGTTTCCCTATTCCTAAAGTTAACCGTTTTCGATATATTTTATTTTTTTTTATATGTATATATTTTATAGTTTAAAACCCCGTGTTTTTTATATTAAGAAAGATAGAGCGGTCATAATCACAGGGGAGTCAGTTAAATTCATAAGCTTTCTAATCACATCTTCAGGGTTGGTGGTTGCTTACAGGGTGGTAAAAATTTAATACCATATTAGGTCAACTGCAAGCCATAAAAACTTGAATTTTTACATGGGACACCCTGTATATTATGGCATTTTTGGATTCTACACTTTCGGTCGGTATTACCAGAGAACAGGTACTGTTCTCTGGTATTACGCTCACTTTCATCAAGTTTACCTGTTTTCGAAAAATCGAAAATCCTAACTTAAAACCCTGTGTTGTTTATATCAAGAACGATATAGAACGACAATATTCACAAGTGAGAGAGTTAAATCCATAAGCTGCATAAGCTTTCTAATCGTACCATCAAGGTTATTGATGGATGCATGGATTGATGGATTGAATAATATACAGGGTGTTCCACTTAAAATAACAAAGTTGACGTCAACTTCCGGTATAACCGGAAGAGCTGCAGGGACGCTATTATTTCATTTAAAGAGAGCATCCCCAAAAAACCTCAGAATACCAAATTTTAAAAATTAAATCCAAGTGGCCTCTTGAAATAATCTGAATATCATTCATCTATACTATTATTTACAAAAATTACAAATGTTGTAATTTTGAATGGTTTGTATTAACTTTGCTGGATGCTGTCCCGGTTTTTATATTTTGCTTAACAAATTTTAATGTAAAATAAATAGAGGTTCTGATATAAAAATTAATAAAATAGCCCAAAGGAAAGTTTTTACCTTGAGGTATTACTAAAAGTTATATTTAAGAAATGATTTTTTAGTGTTTTCCAATATTTTCGTGGCAAACTAATTCCTCAAATTTACTAACACAAATGTCTTCTCATACTACGACCAATTATCCACGATGTTTCTAAATGGTACAATTAATACCCCTGATTTTGTGCTACTATAGGATAAGATTACAGAACGTGGCTTCTCTATTTGCTAAAATTGCTACAAATTTCACAGGAATGTTGTAACACATTTTCTTAAAAAGTATTCGGTTACAAATATTGCGAGGGACAGCTACCCTCACTATAATCTACCACAGGCATTTTTACAAAAAATAAAATAAAACATAAATATATAATCACTTGTTTTTCTCATTCTATATCAATCGCACCCAACACTTTACAGGTCGAGCGTGAGCTCCTGTGTAAGTAAACGTTTGAGTGCCGAACGGTACCCGAGTGGGGTAACTTATTTAATTCTTATATAACTAATACCTATAACACTTTTTTTAATCTTCAGTCACTACCTATATACACTATACTAACGTGCATTTTTTATATGATTATTAAAAAAACTATACATTTTTATAGTTTTTATTTGAGCCGTGACTATTTATTGCTATTTATTTATAGCCGCAGTTGAATATTTATTCTATGAGGGCCACTATATTAGAACAAATAATTAGTAAAATTCGAGAATATCTATGTATTTGATCTTATTATAGTTATTCGTACATAATAAGAAAAGCTTATCTTTATATCCAAGAAATTTTAATAATTTCATTTTAATGGGCGGCTCATCAAAGTAAATTTTTACAATAAACATGTACCTATAACTGTCCTCAGATAGGGTCACCGCATGTAACTAACTGTAACTAACCTTCCGCACACGCAAAAAAGACTCGCGGCAAGGCAAAGACAATCATTCATCTACCTATATTTGGTACAGGTTCGGTAAACTGGAACTTTTAGTCCTCCCTCACATTTTTTAATATAACCTTTTGTATAGGATGCCGTAGAAAAATGAAGCATTCGTTTTGAGGTTTTAGGTTATATAGATACTTTTTTCTTAGGTACCAGTTTTGCAATACACATTTATTTAATCCCAATATTATTTGTTAACTGTACATATGGAGATATTGTAACTGTGTCCAATTTTATAAATTTTTTTGGATTTTTCTAATATTACGAGTAGGTACCTACTACCTACTATGATGGTTTTAATAATAGTAGCGAGGTATAAATAGTGTAGTAAGTACCTAATAAGGTCTACTTTTATTTATTACATTATTGAATTCATTTATGTACACGGCATGCATAAGATACATACAAATTTCTTTTTTATAATGTAGTAAATATTTTACCCGAAATAGTAAGTTTACAACAGTATAGGGAGGTAGCTCAGTTGTAAGAGCATTTTCTGTTATGCCGAAGGTCCCGAGTTCGATCCTCGGATGCCGTTTAAAGCCAAAGTACTTTTTATTCTACAAGAATATTAAATAAATACAATAATAAAATTATTAACGTAGGAGAATTTATACTTCCGTGTAAAATTATTAAAATGATGTTTATGTTAAATCCATAGCGTTCGTTAGGTTACGTCTGACAACACTGCACTATTCTCTTAAACGTGTGCGCTTGAAAAATTAAATTCCTGTATGGCAATGCGAAGCGATAGTAGAATCCTGCACATGTAATCTACTGGTACTGTGGGGGCGCAACTTGCCGGGTTGAAATTACTCGATTTTGATTGGCTAATTGTCATCTCGTATATATGGTTGCATAAAATCAGGAAAAAGTCTATACTTCAAAAAAATACATTAGGTGAACGGTCTTTGTAGATGTATAAGTCTCTGCTAGAACTTAAAAAAGTTATAGTTGGTTATAGCTAGGCAATGTTGCCATGATTGACATATTTTGTTAATTATGGTTAACGCATTTCATCTGTCTGTCTCACTTTATTATATAGACTTTCTTATTTAATCAGTATTGCCAATATCATTAAACAGTCTTTTTACAAAAGAGTAGTTAAATTGTGTTGAAAAGACGCAATTTTTTAACTGCCACATAAATTCACCTGTTAACTTCAAGTTTCTTTTAGTTAAAATCAACTTTATAAAAAGATGGAGAGACTGGCCCTTAAGGCACTTAATTAAAAAACTAGATAAAATATCTTATTAATATTAAACCCAATACGTAAGAAATAATTCACTGCAAACACACTAACACTCGAGACGCTACGATAGAATCTCATGTTAACCAAGCATTGGGGTTACGGCAAAGAACGGAGGGTGTATTAGGGAGTTATACCGGGTTTCCCATTTCATTTGACTAATGGCAATTAACATGGGCTATTACATTTCATTGAATTTTATATTCTCAGGGCACACTATGAGAAATATTGCTAACGGAATCGATAGTACTGACTGTCAAACACTTCTGATTACCAAAATACTAAAGCGAAATGTTTTTTAATTAAAATATCAATAAAAATTTGTTTTAAGTTAAGAGGTGTAGTTTACTGTAGTGTACATACCTGTTTTAAGAGACATTATTAAACGTCACCCGGTGGACTAGTTGGTTGAGCGGCAGTCTTTCAAACTGAACCGCAAAATTTTGCAGGTTCGAATCCCGCCAGACACCTTTTTTTTTACTTTTTCATTAATTACAAATTATTAGTGTTTACTTATTCGAATAAATATGGTTCATTGTCTGTACCTAGTTATTATTTTTGAGTCACAATATTTGCTTATCAAAAAAAAAAAACATGTTTTAATTGATTCGTTTCCTTTATCTTTAGCTAAAGCTACTATCTTATAAAATAAGTAATCAACAAGCAGCATATTTTTTATTTATTACATGCACTGTGCTTTTACTAATAGTGTACTTATCTCTGCTAATAATTACTACATATTATACCTCAATCTGGATATTGAATTAAACAGTATTACAGAGGAACTGTCGTGAATTAGTAATAGGTTTTTTTTTAATAAAAAACTATAATTCTAAAATTATGAGTTTTTTAAAATAAGAATATATTTTAAAAAAACTCATCATATTTTAAAAAACTCCTCAAAAAAACCTATTACTAATTCACGACGGTTATTAGCAGAGATAAGTACACTATTATTAGTAAAAGCACAGTGCATGTAATAAATAAAAAATATGTTGCTTGTTGATTACTTATTTTACAAGATAGTAGCTTTAGCTAAATATAAAGGAAACGAATCAAATAAAACATGTTTTATTTATTTTTTTTTTTTTTTGATAAGCAAATATTGTGACTTTCAAAAATAATAACTAGGTACTGACAATGAACCATATTTATTCAAATAAGTAAACACTAATAATTTGTAATTGATGAAAAAGTAAAAAAAAAAAGTTGTCTCTGGTGGGATTCGAACCTGCAAAATTTCGCGGTTCAGTTTGAAAGACCGCCTCTCAACCAACTAGTCCACTGGATGACGTTTAATAATGTCTCTTAAAACAGTTATATAGACTACACCTATTAACTTAAAATGAATTTTTATTGATATTTTAATTAAAATAGCATTTCGCTTTAGTATTTTGGTAATCAGAAGTGTTTGACAGTCAGTACTATCGATTCCGTTAGCAATATTTCTCATAGTGTGCCCTGGGAATATAAAATTCAATGAAATGTAATAGCCCATGTTAATTGCCATTAGTCAAATGAAATGGAAAACCCGGTATATTCTTGTGACTTTCCCATAAATGACAGAAATTTGAACTAATTGCAATTGGCTAACAACCTGTTATGTTCTTAATTTTGTTTCGATTGTTGAACATGAATTTCCTTCTTTCCCAGGACCCACAAGGACAACCTGAAGCTGGTGGACGCGCAGGAGGAGCAGCGGCTGCTGCGCTGCCAGAAGGAATACCTGGACCTGGAGGTCCGCAAGTTCCGCAGAAAAAAGCTGATCGCCTTCCACCAGCTGGAGCAGGACCTCCTCCGCCAGGAGCTCAACAAGCGTCAGCACCAGCTAGAACAGGCGCATTCCATGTTGCTCAGGCACCACGAGAAGACGCAGGAGCTCGAGTACAGGCAGCAGAAGGCCGTGCACGCCCTCAGAGAGGAACAGGTATGTTTTTTGTATTTTGCAGTATATTATAGGGTGTGAAAAAAATAGTGTACCGAACTTCGAGGAGTGATTATAAATAAGAGTTCTTATGAACATATGCCCCAAAAATGGTTCTTAAGGGAGTTACAGCCCTTTAAACGGTGGATAAAAAGAATGGTTTCTATTCATTTTAGAAAGTTTTTGAGCACTAAATGTATGTAACGCGTACAAACCTGTTGGTTGAATTCACATAAAAACAACTGAGAGATACAATCGAACCTATGTACACCACATTTGACATGAACAACATGAAACCTTCTTTTGAACTGTTTTGAATAAAAATTGGTTAGTAATGTTGAGACATTAAATTTTATACCAAATACTTTTTTCTCAAAAGCTCGCCAAAATTTGAAAGAATCGTTAAACTTGTTGTTGTAAGGCGACACGGTTACCAGCAGCACTCAGGCCTTTCGACCCATTGTGCCTGCCACTAATCGAGAGTTATTAGAAGAGACCTGTGCTATGCGCATACGTCAACACCCGTTCTAGTGGACGGTCTCTAATGTCCTGGGGCAGGAGAAATGCTACACCCAGATGTTTATGTTTGTGTCTCTTGACCATGAGGCAGGCACAGCGACAGAGGATGTGAATGGAGTCCTCGTCATCGTGTCCACAAAACCTGCACCTTGTGGTGTCACTAAGGCCGATAGTATTAAGGTGCTTGTTGAGATGTCTGTGACCTGTCAGTAGTCCTGTGACAATCCTTATGCTGTTACGACTTAGCGCAGGTATTGATCGAATTGCGTTCGATCAAGGCCCATTCAATTAAGAGCCAGGCCTGTGGCAGCTCAGTCCCATTCGACCATTCTTCCTCTGATATCTTCCTGATCCAGTTTTCAATAGACCTTGTTACATAACTAGGCGGAAGCCCGAGCACTGGTTCGAGCCTTGTAAACTGTATACTTGAGCTTTTAGCCAGTGCATCCTCATTTCCAGTTATGTTGTGATGACCCGGTACCCAGGTCAATTTTACCTGATTGTTCTGTCCCAATTGGGCAAACTGTTAATACGGACCGCCCTAGAGGTGATCCTGTAGATCAAGGCATGTAAAGCCGCCTACTGTCGGTGCATATCTGGATATGCTGATTAGAATATCTCCTTTTGAGATTTTTCTGAACACATGCAGAGACAGCAAACACTTCCACCTGAAAGACCGTGGCATACTTTCCCAAGGAGAAGGATAGTCTCGGCCTTGGGCGTACGTCTCAAACTCCCGCCCCTGACCCTTGGTATGTCTTGGCCTGTCTGTTAAGCTTGTTAGAAAATTCAGATATTCAGCACATTTTCATTTGTACTTTAAAAAACCCTTCCCTATACATACAATATATTACAAGGAAAACATCAGTCTGCGTCAGTATAAAAACACTTTCATTGAGAAATTGCATGGAGCATTATTCTTTGTTTCCTGCTGGGTGTTGATGAACCCTGTCCAAACCCAATCAGAATATTTCCAAATCAACGTTAATATTGATTAAAAATTAATATCCAAAAAGAATGGAGAACTTTCGAGTCGGTGGAATATTAATATTTGACATTTTAATCCGATTTGATGTGATATAAAATAGCGTGAAATTTGAATTATTGAAGACTGTGTCTAAAGGAACAGACCAGACCCGGTTTAAACTGTTTATTGGGTTTAAACCTCCTGAGGGTTTAATCCCTTCGGCACTACTGTAGTTCATCCCTATACAAAACATGAAGTATTAAGTTCGTTTTTTAACCTATTTAGTTCAAAAACATTTGGATCTATTTGTAATATAAACATTCAAATGATTTTTTGGGAAATTTTTGTATATACTGTGGACATTTTGAGGATCTACTTACGCAAGAAAATTTTAAATATGCATATTCCCGAAACTAGTACTTCATTCAAGGAAAATCTAATTTATAATTTCACAATAAGCATTTTATACCTCGAAAATATCTCTAATTCGTCGGAACTTTTTCCCGTTTACTTGGTAACCCGGTAGTATTTTTCGCATGATTAAAAAACTCTTAAAATTTTTCTTCGTTTATTAGTTCAGGAATTCATTGATAGGCGATTTTAATGTGTTTAGTGTAGTAGTTTCAATCTAGGTGTTTAGCTTGTAGAATTTGTTAAAGTAAATCTGTGCACTCAAAAATTTCGTTGTAAATCTTTGGTAAAATAGCAAATTCAAAATCTTGAAAGCATTTTAGAAATCACATTTCCACATTAATTGTTTCTGAACATGAAATTTTGTCTTTAATGATGGTTTCGAATAGTGCAATTATCTGGATATTTGGACACCCATCCTGCACAACTGTCTATCACCACATTTGCATCTAATCTTAATACAAGCCCAAACAAACGGGCTTCAATCGTTCAGAAACTGCTGATATAATACGCGGCAGGCATCAGCTGAAATTAAAGTGATGTTGTGGGAAGTATAGCGTTGTATAGGCCTGTCTCGCGCTGTAAACAATCTGTAGACTGTGTGCTTAATGTTATATGGCATACGGTTTGATAATACAGCGCACAGAGAAATTATAGAAACCGGCACGCTTAATATTAAAAGTATTATATCAAATTTTGATATTTTGATAATTTAAATAATAGGAAATTAGTAAAAAAGAACTGTTGATTTTTAGGTTAATTGTATTAAAAAATATATATGCTTTTAAATAAATTTAACAGTGAGGTTCGACGTCTGTTTCTTCACACGACGAGCCGCCACTGTAATACATATATTAACAATACTGATGCCTTGCAATCATAATTGATGTGCTCTGCCCATTAATCGAACAAATAAAGAAAAACATATTCGGTTTACTTTTTGTATAAATCAATAAAATATACATAAAAAATAAGACAATAAAACATCGTGATTATTTATATTTCTTGGTTATTATACAGATTTTTATTGCTTTATTAACACAGGTGTGTGTTTTATTTCTATGTTAATCCTTGGCACGGCATTGCTCATCTTCGCTATGTCCGTATCGTTCTCTGTTGCCTTGAGTTCCTCAACCTTCTCCTGTTCCGTCGCCTCACTTTCGACAACATACTGCTCGGTGTTTTTCACATCTTCCACGCGCTGTTTAGCCTCCTTCATCGCATCATCGTCAGACTTGCGCGAGAATTTCATCAGGATAAAGTTACATACGTAAAATATTACCATGCATGCTAATATAGCAATCAATGTTCCCACTGGTTGGATTTTCATCCCCTTTTCTATTGTGTTTTGCATCATGATGTGTCCAGAGAGGATTTTCTCTTCAAAATTTAGAAATGTCAATGTCAAAATGATTGTTTTTTTTTCATAGCTAGGAAATGGTTCCTATTGTTAGTTTTATTAAAATCTGGTGGTGTAAGCATTGTTGTCAGTAATTGTTGATTGGCACCACTTAGTGTTGCCAACATACTAAAAGTATGTACCCCGGATTCATTGTTTTTTATTTATAATACTTCTTGGGTTACCTCAAGGAGCTCCTTTATATATTTTTGTGATCATTAGATCCTATCAAGGGCTGCTAGATAAATTAAAATCTGAGTAGCATTAGTAAACAAACGGTTTAAGTTAAGCTATTTATTTTTTAGCAGCTGTTTTGATGTTTTTTTTAACACCAAAATTTGTGCTAAAATCAGTGCTACCTACGCTTAAAAAACTAATTTAATATCACATTCACAATATGCACTCTATATCAAGTCATATCCCAAGGATTGTTAACTGTTTACAGGATTGCTCGATCGCTCAATTTTGTCATCCGCCTTTGTGACGTCATCGAAGATATATGTAATCGAATTGTCAAAATATACCTATTTTGTGTTTGTTATATTTCAAATTTGCAAGAGAATTTTCGTATTTGAATGATTATTAATATTATTATTTATTAAAGTTTGTAATAACAGTATAAAGTGTACCTATTTCTACAAGTTTGAGATCTTTGATGACGTCACAATTATGGATTACATTGTAGTATCGGGATCGAGCAATCCTGTAAACAGTTAACAATCCTTGGTCATATCCTACCTGACTTCGATAATAAGTAGGTTATGTCAAGGACATTTAAATAAAGGGGACTAGGCATGTCACAATCTATCTTATATGTTAGGTGAAGCTGGGCAAGGGGAAAGCAGAGAGCTTTATTTTCCTCCAACTTCACGCGCGATTACATTTCCAGTAGCGTAAATTTTAGAAAGTTCAAAGTAAAATATATAAGTATAGTACCATGTAAATATATTTCTACAGCTACTAAGCATCCCTATAAAAAGAGTAATCAATATGAATTATGAATTATTTCAATATGTAAACTATAAATTTGTATTTACAAGTAATTTCTTTGAATCCCAATAATTCTAACCATTTCTTTCTTGTTGCACCATCCCAGGCATCCTAAAAAACATACCACATATCACTTTTAGAATATAGAGGCAAACTTTAAGCGAGACATAAAAATATTGATGTTCCCGAAGGAGACTGTGAATGAATGCAACTTTCACTTGCTTGTATCTTCGGTATTTTTATTTATATTTAAGTAAACACACTACCACATTTTTGCTATTGCAATTACTCAATTTTTGTTAGTGCATGTAGTAAAAATGTAAACACATTTTTAAAAAATTTTGTAGTAGATCTCGAAAATGATGAATTAAAACTTGTAATGTAGGGTAGGGTATAACGGATGTCATTGAAATATCTACTTAAAAATATTAAACATAAATATTTCAGTGGATTCCCACGCTTATTATACAGTAATTTTTGCTGCGGCTATTTATTTTGCGATGAACTTTTTTCAGCAATGATAATGGTTATCATAGTTTTAATATTTAATCAAATAAAAGTTACCTACAAGCACGACACTGGTCAGAGTTGCACACACATTTCAAAGTGGCCTTCAATCACGCTTACCTGTGAAAAGATAGATGTGGATGCTTATAATCCAATTTCTTGCAAATCGACACTGTTTAACCATATTTACACCTTCAAAGATTATCCAAAACACATATAATCAATCACTAATCAAATCACGTTTCACTTATTAAATTTCTTTTACTAGGGTTAGGTTAGGTTCAAAAGTGAGTGGGTCGAAAACCAGACCCTCCACCGCGACCATGTGGTCTATTGTGGCTCACACCTACTTATATTTCACCCAACAGGTCCAGCCTCTTAATGAAGCTGATCACCTTATTGGGTGAGAATTTGTTCAGATCTCAGATTAACCATATACAAGATAAATAACAGCCAGAGAAAAATGTCCACGAAATGAAATATAATTAAATAAACAAATCCCACTGCATGCCATTGGTTCGTTACAGTTTTTGACGGACCGAAATATACACGACACAACGACTCGTGACTTCATATTTGTTTTGAAGTTTTGTGAACGTAAATTTATTTAAGTATTTTGTGTGATATAAGGGGTCATCAGTTAATAATCTAGGCTGTGTATAGATTTTTAGTTTGTGGAAAATCTTTGTGGACAGTGAAATGACTATTAAATGCATAGTTTTCCATAAATCGGGCAAAAAAGGTGATGGGAGATCGTTCCACCGGTAAGTAAACAATGCTGACCATAGACGTATCATTCGTTAGGAATTCAACTTACGTATAATGTTCATGGGTAATATAAGTAATATAGATAATATTGTAGTTTTATATAGTATATTTTCTATGGATAATAGTTTCTGATCCTCATAAAATTATTTGGAGACAATGAAATTTTTATCATTTTTCTTTCATCGTTCAAGGAAAATTTCAAATGTTTACCCCTCTTTGAAAAAAAAAATTCGAATAATTTAAAATATAGATAAGAGTATTAGATGTAGTTTTGATTTAGAATGGGAAGTAAATTCCGAACCGAAAAAAATGTATTTTCTTATTTCACTTTCAGGTTTTTAGTAGGTATAAAGTATTATGAATATCTTTATATTATATCGCTACTTTATTTGGGTATTTGGCCACAATTCTGAACAAATTAATAAAATTTTGAGTAAACAATACATACTCCTCGCTAAAAGACCCATTAAAGTTTTTCTTTAATTTGACTAATCAGTTCTCATACTGAAAAATGTATAAATATCATAAAACATAGTACACACTTTAAGTTAAAATAGCACTAACATTTCGGAAACTTCACTGTCAGAAGAATGTATTGTGTTCTATGATATTTATGTATCTATATTTAAGAAAAAACTCTAACAGACTCTTCGGTGCAGAGGTTTATTTTCTTACTTTTTTATTAGTTTTTTCTGAATTTTAGGAAAATAGCTAAATAAAGTAAAGTATGCATTGCGTATTATGTTATGTACCTAGCTACCTAGTTTTTGTAGATGTTAGGGTTTTTTTTTTAATCGTGAGGCAATAGGTACTTTACGTTGTTATAAACACCTTTAAAAACATTAATAAACCCTCTTATTTTGAGAAATACTGGCCGCCACTGGTAGCTATTTACAAACAGTTAAATAAACACTCCCCCCTTTCGTAAATTGTTGTTTATTAGATGGACAGGCATATTAATGCTTTGGGTATTGCTGTTACTTATCTTTTACATGGTTAATCTGAGGTTAGAAACACCTTTAAAAATATCAATAGACCCTTTTCTTATTTTGAGAAATACCGCCGCCACTGGTAGTTGTTTACAAACAGAGTTGAGTAAACAACCCCCCCGCCGCAAATAACTGTTTATTACATGGACAGGCATATTAATGCTTTAGGTATTGTTGTTACTTATCTTGTACATGGTTAATCTGAGGTTCAGATCCTCTGGCAGAAGGTGTCCTTTGCCAAATAATGAGTATCTGATCCTTTCCCCAGCGGGGCAGGTGCACAATATGTGTTCTGCCGTTTCATCATCTTCTAAGCATAGCCGGCACTCAGCATCTTCTGCTAGGTCGAATTTACACAGATGGTACTTAAACGGCAATGACCCGTGTATAGGCCAATTAGAGTTCGTAGGTGAAACCTACTTGACTCTAGAAGTTTTTTAATTCTTGTTTTTGAAGGGTTTATTATAAACGCCTTCGAATGAACTAATCGTGGTAGTTCCTGCCAGTACTGGCGGATTTGCCCCTCAGCCCAGGTCAAGAGCGTTGCTGTGGCAGTACTCGAGGATATGCCAAGCACCGGTTCCGGTTCGACAAATTCAGAAGCAGCACCCTCCCTGGCTAGAGAGTCGGCTGCTTCATTTCCTTCATGGCCAGAATGGCCTGGGACCCAGACCAGAGTTACTCTATTTTTCCTGCTCAATTGAGCAAGTGCCTGCTGGCAGCTCCATACCGTTTTTGAGTTGCAACGGTAGGAACCAAGAGCTTTAAGAGCTGCTTGGCTGTCTGAGAAGATTTTTATCGATCACTTACTAATAGTTGTTCTTTTACTAACAACAACTATTCGCAAACAACAGACGCCATATTCTGCCAAAACGGAACAAATTTTTGCATAGTTGCCAAGTTTCAAACTTGGCAAATATGAAAAATGAAAAATATTTTAATATTTATAGAATTCAAGAATATTGTATGTATAACTTAATATTACTACACATACACAATAATAATAATAATAATAATTTGACAATTGTGATGAAAATTACAATAAAAGTATTAAGTACATTTCCAGTACAATTATATAGCTGACAACAATGATACAATTAGACTGTGATTAGACATGGCATCATCCAGAAATGTAAATAAATAAGTCCCCTTTATTTAAATGTCTTTGGGTTATGTTATTTATATGAGCAACAGCTTTTGACAATTGTTTCTTATATATGACATTTTTTGGCTTATTTTTTGGTCTTTATTCATTTATTGATATTTTGTTTCAGGTTAAGAATCAACATGACACCGAACTGGCCAACCAGGAAGAGTACATGCACCGCACTGAACGAGAGATGCGGAAAAAACATGCTTTGGAACTTAAACAACAACCCAAATCGCTTAAGGTGAGTTTGAGAACAGGTAGAAATGGTCCTAAAGACAATTGTGTGAAAAAGCGATCCTGCTGTTCATATATTTAAAAAACTGATTGAGTTTTTGTTAGCGTGATTCCAATGTTAATTCGTCCATTTGAAACAACCTTTACGTGGGTATCGTTTATCTGTTTGCAGCAAAAGGAGATGATGGTGCGCAAGCAGTTCCGGGAGACCTGCAAGGTGCAGACTAAGCAGTACAAGGCGCTGAAGGCGCAAATCCTGCTCAATACGCCCAAGGAGAACCAGAAGGTGGTGATCAAGAAGCTGAAGGAGGAGCAGCGCAGGAAGCTGGCGCTGCTGGGCGACCAGTACGAGCAGAGCATCGCCGAGATGCTCCAGAAGCAGAGCATCAAGCTGGACGAGAGCCAGGAGGTATGTTGCTTAATAATAATAAATTTTATTTGTCTCAACAGTACAAATATACAGAGACTTCATGAATGTCCAAAAGCACGTATTCGCAAATATAGGCAACCAACATTTCACCTATTGGTATTGATTAACAATAAGTCCCTAGACTCAGTGCAGTCCTCCCGACCTGGTTAGAGGTTAGAGTTTTAATTAAATAAAATATTTTGACAGAACTAATTAACCTCACAAGGGAACTGTTCATAATACCGAATTTACATGCAATTACAGTCGTCGGATAAAATAATAGGCAGTGACGTATTACCGCGTGACGTAATAACTTGTGGTGGGGACTGTAATTCCATAGGCGTACGCAAAAATCATTGGAAAGGTGCTAATAATGACGAATTTCCTCGCTTGTCAGATGAGATCGTTTACGCGTTTCTAATCCACTACTCCCCGCGATCGCTTCCATAATAAAATCCTTTTCTTCGAACACTAAATAAACTAAGTAACACATCACCAAGTTCACCAATTCATATATGCAGTCCAGACACGAATTACAGCATTTCCCGCGTACTACGCTTATGTCAGGCTGCGATGAACTACTTGAATGTGTGTGAAATGCGCATGTCCGATCTTCTAGACACTCTTGACTTTTGTTGCAAAGGTTGCATATCTCGCTCTTCGTTTTTTAACCCGTTAAACAAAGACGGAACTATATCCGATGTAAAGAATTGTGGTGGCATCGAATAGAGAAGCATGGAACCACCATGGAACAGACAATTTATAGTTCTGTTCAATAGTAATGCGTAAGCGGCATCACTTTTCTATGTGCAAACGTTTGTGCCGCTATGTATTAAGTATTTACACTTCGTCCCTATTCTGTATCGAATTAGATCATGAGTCACTGCCTATTATTTTAGCCGACTGGTATAAGTGTTACATATCATATGGATAATTGATAACTACGAGAAAAATTTTACCAAGTTGGTTGGTCCAATTTTTACAATTTTTTTTATTTTTGTTAATCAACTATGTTAAAAGGACAATACTAAAAGACTTCACAACTTTTAATAACAATATAAGCAAACAGGTATGCTGAACAGCTTATAGTTATTTTTTTTAAATTTAATATCCAGAGAGAAAGAAACACATTGTGATATTTATTTTTTATTAGATACAAAAACTAGCATTGAAAAACCATCATAGGCTACTCTCTGATTTTACAGTACCATTGCACTAACAATAAACACGAACTTATTTAAAAGTTACATAAAAAAAAAGTTACATATTATGTTGAAAATGATGTCCTTCACGAGCTATACACAAATTTACTCTTCTATTCATATTTTCAAACACATTTTGCAGTTGCTGGTCAGTTATATTGTTAATTTCTCGAATAATCGCTGCTTCTAATTCTTCGATATTATGTACAGCAGCTTTAAAAACGTTATTCTTTAAATGCCTAAACAAAAAATAATCTAAAGGCGTTAAGTCTGGTGACCTGGCTGGCCACAATTCTTGACTAATCAGCCAAGAACTCCATAAAACTCCTCTAAAAACTGAATTATCACTCTTGCGCTATGTGCAATTGCTCCATCTTGTTGAAAATAACCTACTTGCAACTCATCATCGTGTAATTGTGCTAAAAAAGGCTCTAAAATAAGTCTTCGATAACTTTCACTATTTATCATCTCGTAGAAAAATATAGGACCTACTATACGTCTCCTTGACATTGCTAACCAAACGCCAACTTTTATGGGATGTAAGCTAGTTTCTAAAAATGTTTGAGGATTTTCTGCAGCCCATGTCCTATAATTTTGGCTATTTACCTGATAAGTGGAACCATGCTTCATCAGTAAAAAATGTCAAATTTAACAAATTATTATTCATGTTTTGGACAAACCATTCACAATAACGTAATCGTCTTCCGTAATCAAGGGGAAGCAACTTCTGTACAACGGTTACCTTGTAGGGGTGTAGATGCAGTCGTTTTTTTTTTAAGTTTTACTGCATGTTCCAACTGAAAGACCTACAAAAAGGAAAATTTCATTAATATATAAACACAACTTGATTTTCATTTCAAATAATGTTTTCAAGCTGTTGATTTTAAGTTGCAAAGCAATTTTAAAATAAACTTGAGAATATTGGGTCATATTGAGAACATATTATGAAAAAATACCTACCTGTCTGAGCGGCCAACTTTGACACAGGCTTTGTTGGACTTTGATTCATTCGTTGCTCCATATCATCCATAACATGTTATCTGAGAAAAGTAGGCCTTCCAGTCGATTTACCTTTGCAAATGCAGTGTTTGGTTTGAAATCTCTTAACAATTGCACATTTATGGGTTAAGAATGTGTCATAGTCAAGGTTTTCCTCTGGAAATTGGGTCATAAATTGATCAATACAAGATTGCACGGAGCATGTCCATAATCGGTCTTCATTTCTAGTTTCACTCCGAAAATGAGCCATTAAAATAAAGGCGTCTTGTTCTGCACTAAAAGGCATAATGTGTCGAACTGAAAAACGAAATTTTTTTTAGTTAACCTTAAAATTTTATTTTTACTTATACTTACAAGAAACTTGAAAAACGATGTAATTTAGCTCTGACAAGAACTAATTGATGTCAACTATGTAGGATATATTGAAGCAAAAGGAAATACAGAAGACTAGCAGAAAATCGCAGCGAAAATAAACGTGACGGGTGCTAATGAATAAAGCACAAATGTCAAATTTGGATTTGGGAAAATAATTTAGATGAAATTATAAATGCAATTAAATCATTGAAGCCGCAAGCTGCGGTCGGAGTAGATGGACTACCTTCCTATCTATATAAAGCTTATGCTGATGTGCTTGCTTTACCTCTGCAAATTGTATTCAATAAAGCATTGGAAACTAACATTTTTCCAGAAAAACTAAAAATTGGACGAATAACTCCTATACCAAAATCGGGGAATACTAGTTATATCATAAACTATCGACCAATTACGGTTTTACCATCATTATCTAAGATTCTTGAGCGAGTGATCTACAACAGAATATATTTCCATGTTTCGCCAATTCTTTTAGAGGAGCAACACGGTTTTGTGAATAAAAAATCTACCTTAACAAATTTGTGTGTTTTCAGTGACTACATTGCAAAAAATATAAACAACTCTCAGATTGATACTGTATACACCGACCTAGCAAAGGCGTTCGATAGAGTTAACCACAATATCATGTTGGAAAAATTGCATTCCTTTTCCTTTAATGACAACTTGATACAGTTTTTAAGATCCTATCTCACCAATCGATCTAATTTTGTCAAATTTAATAATAGCAAGTCAGATACCTTTGTTACTACTTCGGGGGTTCCCCAGGGTTCTATACTCGGGCCATTGCTATTTGTAATGTTTATTAACAATATATCCGATTACATTAAGTATGCTAAATTCCTGCTTTATGCAGATGACTTAAAAATCTATCTTTCAATAAGATCAAATCACGATATTGATAAGCTGAAGACTGATGTTGAAGCCATTTCTGATTTTTGTGATGATAATGATCTAGCCCTGAATGAAACAAAATGTAAAGTGGTATCATACAACAGAAGGAAAAGTGCTTTGGTAGGAGCATATACTGTAAATGGTGTCGAAATTGAGGTACTGAATGAAATTAAAGACCTTGGTGTGCTCTTTACAAAACACTTTTCATTCAATCAACACATCTTGCAGTTAACAGCAGAGTGTTATAGAAAACTTGGTTTTGTTTTAAGAGCCAGTCATGATTTTAGACCTGACATAACTGTAACTCTATTTAATTCATATGTACGTTCTAAACTCGAATACTGTTGTGTTATATGGAACCCTAGAACTCTGATATACACTGAAATGTTGGAAAAAATCCAGAAAAGATTTCTAAGATCTTTGTACTTAAAGCGACATGGGACTTATCCATTTTTAATATCATATGAGTACCAAAGAACTGATTTTAATATATGTCCTTTAAGCAAGCGTCGTGAAAATGCTCAAATTTTATTTATTTTTAATATATTGCATAATCGAATGGTGGTACCTGACATACTGTTGGCTATAAATATTAATGTACCCGATATTAGATTGAGAATTAGAAATAATATTTTTAAGATAACTAATATAGATTCTCCCATCGAAAGCTGTTTGTCGGCTGTTAATAATCTTCTCGGAAATCATGATGTTGACATTTTTAATATAAGTAAAAATAGGCTACTTTCTTGCCTGTGATGTTCACTGATATTTGTGTGTATGGTATGTGTGTGTGTTTTATACATTTGATTATTTCCTTTTTAATCTGTATTTTATTGCATTAACCATGTGTTTTTATGTTTTATTGAATTTTTGTGTTTCTGTATTGTATTGCAATAGGAATAGGTAGTGCGTATGTATAATTGGATTTTGTCTGTTCGTACGCACTAAATAAATAAATAAATAAATAAAATAAATATTGGCATCAATCGTAATGGTTCGTATACAGTAAACACTGACATTCCGTTCGTCGACGGTCAAAGTAATACGATCGCCGATTGGCTACTTTCAATGTCAAATGACAAATAATGCCAATTGCGTGCCGTGACACAGAAACTTGCGTTTTAATGTAATCTTCACCTTATGTTTTAAAAGTAACTAGCATTTCAGAAGCCAACACCAAGAAAATAAATTCACTATTTTTAAAATAGTTACTGGTCACGTGGCTTTTGGACATTTATGAACCCTCGGTAGATAAAATTAAAGAAAGATAATTACAAAAAAAATATAAATTCAGGAATAGCAAACAAATGAGAGAAAGAAAAACCTTAATTATAAATACTATAACTAGACAAAACTTATTCCAAAGCAAGTATTCGGGACATTACTGACGTCTCGTAAAGGCTAAACAAGTTAATAATTCTCCGTAATCTTCCAGCTCGAGTGCCAACGTATGAAGGAGCGTCTCCGCTACGAGTTGGAGATCCTGATGGCATACCAAAGCAAGAACAAGATGCAGGCACAGGCGCAGAGGGATCGCGAGAAGAACGAGCTGCAGGAGCGCGTCTCCGTCAGGAGAGCTCTGCTGGAGCAAAAGGTGAGTGACTTTACCATGTACAGTAACGGTAATCCTGAAGTGGGAATCTTTCGCAGATGCACGCTGAGAATCAGCGGTTTATCGAGGAGAGAGGCGAGAGGATTAGGATCCTGCACGAAAGGCAGGACAGGGAACTTGAGGAATTCGACGAGGAGTCGGTCCGGCTGGGATTTAGGTGAGTGCTAAGACAGAGTTTTTTAATTCCATAAAATGTTTTGGCTAAATTTTGAAGATTTAGCGTGCGCTTGGCCATGTTATTTCCAATATTTTAAGATAAATATGGCTGCCTTTATTTTTACAACATAATTGATAGACATAAATTAAAATTATGCAAGTATTTGCACAGGAACCTTCGGATATACATGTAAAATTAGCCTCTAACAGGGTATTTTCCTTCAATCGAAATGAAAGTGGAAACCTGTATTTTTATAAAATATATTTTTTTTATATTTATTAGGATAAAAATTATTAAGATTGAATGAGTAGACAATTTTTAATTCAATTTTGAAATTTTGTTCTATATTCGTGACGTCACTAAGCGAAAACTAGGGAATATGTATCTATAAAGAGGCCACACTGATAATACCTATGTGGCTAGTTTCAGTTTGTAATGACGATAAACGACAGTCGACATTTCGATAATTGACATTTGAAATTTCCTGTTTGTGTTTGGCTTGACAACTTGACGTGTTGTATTGTTGTTTTATTGTGAAGTAAACTTTTATTAAACATGGAGCAAGGTTTTGTAGAGGCTATGTCCGACAATTTACCGGTTATAGACCCTTTTATGATAAAGATCCTATAGATCCTTTCAGAAATAAAAGGGATGAAAAATGTAGTAGTAGTAGTAGTAGCAGTGGGGCGGCCAAGACCTGGCAAGTAGGCCGCAAGCGGGCCCTTTTTACCTACCTCTGTCGTTCCTACCTAGCCTCATTGCCTCTTCTCTCATCGAACCTACCCGACCTTCTAATGTAGGTCAGAAAGTCGGTCCAAGGCGTTTCATCGCCCTCCCCACACTTTGGGCAGATAGGGTCTCCCTCAACACCCATCAATGATAGATGTCTTCTAAGCCTGCAATGACCCGTTAAAACTCCCACCAACTGGTTTAGAGCCTTCCGGCTACGACTTAACAGCCAGGCCGTCTCGGTCTTGCTTGGCTCCACTATAAAGTTGCGAGCCTGTCTACAGCTCCCACTCCTTCTCCACTGTTTACTTAGTGTCTCATGAGCCCAGTCGTTAAGAGCTATGTTGACCTGCCTTCGTGTAATGCCTAAAATCGGTTCTGGTCTCTGGCCGGGTCCCTAAGATCCGAGTCGAGCCAGTTCATCGGCCCTTTCGTTCCCCGGGATTCCACTATGACCTGGTACCCATACCAATTTGACCTGTTTTCCTCTGCCAGCTCCTCCAGGGTATCTCCGCACTCTTGGACAAGGGCGGATCTTGTCCTTGGAGATGCTAAAGCCTTTAAGGCTGCCTGACTGTCGGAGCAGAAGTAAATAATGAAAAATGTAAGGTTAGTATTTAACTTAACAGTATTACTGCAAAGTCCATTAAATATATTCAAAAATTACCTTTACAAATTACGATGTCTTCTATTACTAATAAATACACTTGTAATCAGTCACAGGCAGAGACAACAATTCACAGATAAAAATATAAACTAAAAACAATGTCTCATGTTTACCATGATGTTTACCCTAACCAAACAATTCAAACATAAACAAAAGTAAAGTTGTCACGCAGTGACACCAACCACACAAATGAAAATATCCTAGAAATCACTAAAAAATGGCGCAAATTTTGAATTTTCGTTTAGTGACGTCACATAGATATCGCGCACAATAAAAAAATAATTTATGGACTTAAATGAACCCAATATTAAAATTCCAGAAATACGTATCTCTTCTTTTTCCACCTACTTTCCATTGCCGATGTAAAAAAAAAATAGGAAAACACCCCATTGTTCGATTCAAAATTAGTTGGCTTTCTGTGCTCATCAAAATTTTTCGTCTCTTTCCAGTGCATTGGCCATAGCGGAGATGTCGCTGGCGATAAATGACATGTCGCGCGAGAGTTACGATGACGACGGCAGCCTGTCGGGCTCCATGCTCAGCCTGGCCCATTCCAACAGCTCGACGAGTTTCCCGCCTAGCTCCGTTTAGTAAGTGCAATATTATTGATCCATAATCACCAAGTTTCATTGGGCAGGCGTGTACTTCTGCCGGTACATTTGAACTATTTTTTTGACAACTACGAGGCCTTTTAACTACTTTATATAATGGGTGGATTGAACTACTTTATATAATGAGTCGTTTGAACTACTTTCAGGTTATTGAACGGCCTCGGTGTGTTTAATTCAGTTTTCTGGATTCTTGTTATCTTTTTTCTGAAAATTGACTACCTCAGGGAGTTGGATCTATTCGGCCTGATCTTTGACATTTAGATGCAGGGAAATTACGAAAATAAATAAATTTTTATGATTATGGTCGATGAATGTTTACATGGTTTATAATATTTTTTGTGATCAATGCCCGTATGTACTGCAATTCACTAAAGTATATAGGCCACTGTCGTTTTGAAATTAGGCAATGAGATTTGATGATTATGTATCAATAATATCTATATATATTAATATTTAAAAAAATGTAAATATTTGTTTAGAACGTATTACTTTATTATTTGTAATATACAATTGATTTTACCATTTTTAACAAATTTTTCTTTTTTTATATATAAATCTTCCAATATAACATAATCATATTTTTTTGTTTTTTATTTAAAATGAACTAGTTTACCTAAAAAATTATTAAGCTTGAATATGTTTGCAGAACGTTAAAATGAGATGTGATTTGAACGGCACTGTACGAAAATTTCACCTTAAAATTAGTTTGTAATCCAAAATTTTTATATTTTAATCAAGATGGTCAAATGAGCAGCAGTCGGTTTTTTTTTTCATTCATATTTTTGCTACAATTATACAGAGTGTGTCTAAAGTTAGATATTTCGGACAAACTATAAGCTAGGTGCGACAAATAAAGCCCGTTTAACTGTGGATAATTTTTATTTTCCTAAAAACATTATAAATATAAAATATTCTCATACAGTAACATAAAATAAACTAGTTTTTATTATAAAATACATATTAAAATAAAAAACTGGGCTAAATACAAAAAATATACATATATTTATTTAACAATGCAATTGGGCCTTATTTTACCCCAGGTAATAATAAAGTCCGCTACTTGTTCAGGTGTTGCAAGTGTATTCTTCGTCGTATGAAGCAGTATAACCGAAATATTCATTATGAGCCCATATTTGACATACGATACATTGTCTCATACCTTTCTGGGAGCCCTCGTGGCACAATAAACAATATCACTGCTTTGACGATCTTCGGGATTTTTGTCCGTCGTACACTTAGATGTAAAAGCTGTTGAATGAACAGATTCTCTCCGTTTTCTTTTGACGTTTTCAGCGCGTTCAACTGTACTCTTAGATTTAGGTGTAGGATCATCAAATAAACTTTGCTTCGCTATTTGAGCCTTGCAATTTAAAAATTGTTTGCGGGGTGTGTCTTGATTCTTTTATATTAAATCCCGCGTTTCTTTCAAGTCTTCAAATGTTGTTTTCAGAGGATTATTTTCAGTGTGCTTCTCATTTAAACGTCGTTTTACTGCTGCTAGTGGAAATTCGTCTTTGCTGGTATCCTCTGAATTAGTGGTTTTGATGCAGTTGATCCAGTTGGTTCACTTGGAGCAAATGCTGAGAAAGGAATGGCCGATTCATCATGAGGGTATAACCCAGTTGTACGAAAATCCGTTGATAATGTTTTCACTGGATACATTTCGACCAAATCTTCGTGAAAATTACATTGAACCTCGATTTAGTAACACTTCTGTCTGGGTGGCTCCCCCAAAACATCAATACTTCTTGATCCCAACGAGCCTCAACTGAACTATAAACCGATTTATCGAGTGGATTCAGCTCATGTGCTTTATTGCTGGAAAAATGATAACAGTGTTATGTGATGCTTATCAGCCTCATCTACAATCAAGATGTGAGGCAGCTGTCGGAGACTAGAAGTTTTAAATGTTGAATAATCTGTATGAACAGCCCAATGGTCATTCTACCCTTTGCGGCCATTTTCACAAGAGTTCCAGCTGGCAAATTATCTGCAAATTCCGCCTTTCAACGTACGCCTTTGAAGAGAATTACCAGAGAAATTACATTTTCACTACCTGAAGCGCATCCTACTACGGTAACTTTTCAGCGTGTTCGGGTGTAACGAGATGAAGCCGTTTTGTTCCCTTAAGAGCTAGCACTGATTGTTGGTGATGAATAGTTAGCCTCCATCCATTTTCATCCATATTGTAGATGCGCTCAGGTTTATTCTTGAAGTCTGGGGCATCCGAAACTTCTAATTTCTGAAAATAGTCCCCAACAATGAATTTATTCAACTTTTGCGCCCTCGCCAGAGTCATGTTCTGGGTTTTACGTTTTGCTAATTTTGGATATCTTTTCATTGATAGTTTAAACCATCCACAGCCAGAAATATTTATTCTATTACTCTTTGCAAATTTAAAGACTTGATAATTTGTGATGTTACAGTATATCTAACTTCAGCTAGCCTCGGAATGTGTGCTACGAGATCCTTTTGTTGACAATTAAGAATTGATTGTCTACCCAATTTTCTTTCAACTTTACCGGTTTTGATGTGGTTTCTAATTGTGCGTGCAATATCTTGTTGCTGCTCTCTGTTGTGATAATCCATTTTGTATAGCTTTTAGAGCATTACTCAAATCCTCTACGCTTTATTGTGCGCGAATACTACGGCAAACTTTCCCCATAATTGGTTAAAATAAAGAAAACACTTTGAAATCGCGAGTATAGATGGCGCTAGGCAAGAAGTTCGTGCGTTTCCCGCTAAAACTAACAATTTTGACCACAAGCGCCATCTACTTGTTAGTAAAGCATATGAGAAGGTATTAATATACGCCAGTGCAAATTTCTACAGTTATGATTAATGCCTGAACCCACCCCGGGCCTTATTAACTGTTGGACCTTATTTGTTGCGGATACCTTATAGTGAATATTTTGTACAATGATTTTTTTTTTAATTAAAATGATTCCAACTCACAATTTTAAATGATAGAAAGAGGGGTCGAATGGCACATACTTTGAAGGATATTGCTCCTTACGTACAATAGATTTTTTTACATATAAAAATTGAATTACGCATTCTCTAGATATAAACGTTTCCATAACTAAAATTGTAAATTAATAAATTACGGTCAAACCACACTCTTTAATGTAGCAAAAACTGATAACAGACTGTTGATGAAATGTCTCAATGGGCGCATTCGGGGAACCGCAGCACTTCAGCGCTTTATTCAAATAGCTGCATCGCTGTATTAAAGCGCGCAACGCTTTATTAAAGCGGTAAAGCATATATTTTTCCCGCTGGATCGCTGAATAGTTCCATCAAGCGATAAAATTAATATAGTTTAGGTTTACGTCTATGGGTTTAGGCACAAAATATCTATGGATAATATTAATTATTATTAATATTAATTACAAAATATGAATTAATTAAAATGTCGATTCAGCGAACGTGAAGCGGTAAAGCGCTGGAGTTCTATGTTTCCCTGAATGCGCCCAGTAATATTACTATTCAAAACAAAAAAAAATCGTATTAAATCGTAAAAAAATTTAAATTGAAATATTAAAGATGATACTAGACAAGTTGTTGGCTGTTATAGTTGAATTTATTTCTTCAATAAAAAAACCAAAAGAAAATCTTTTTATTTTTGGAGGGCTTTCAGCTCATTTTTTTTTACATTGATACCTTCTCCGACGTTTCGTCCGAGTTTTCGAACTTCTTCATAGGTTACTTAAATACTGAAAATAATGTTTTTACATGAATAATTAAATTAGATTAGTGACAGAATATTTATCCAAAAGAGTGTTTTCTTACCTACTAGAATCTTTCTATTTTAACTACCTACTACATTATGAAACTACGAAAACTCGGACGAAACGTCGGAGAAGGTATCAATGTAAAAAAAAATGAGCTGAAAGCCCTCCAAAATTAAAAAAAATAAAAAGATTTTCTTTTGGT